>CM065944.1:10000000-12400000 GCA_033459515.1 Theretra japonica
GCATCCAGACGCTGCCGGCCATCTTTATCGCGTGGGTGTCAAAGGATAAAAATATAAAAGGGTGTTAAACTGACGTCAGTTCACAAAGAAGACTTAGAAAATCGATTATACATACGCGCCTTTACAATGTGTAATTAACAAGTGAAAGTGTATACTCCGAGTAGACTTTCTAATAAAATAAGCCTCGAAATTCAATACAGTTTTATTTAAAACAACAGTTTGTGTGATAATTGCAGGTTGCAGTGCTTTCCAATGATTCTAGCGAAACTGAGATCTGTATGACTAATGACCATTGTTCGTTTATTTTTACAATTATTTACATACGGTTCGCAGATTAAAGTCATTTAAAATATATAGTTTCATAAAAATATGGATATTAATTATTTTTTATTGCAGTGTACAAAAAAGTGAAGTATTTTTCTTGTACAATTTGTTGTAATAAGTGCATATTTTGTTTATTACGGTTTTTCAATTTCATACAAGAAGTTGACTGTCGTGTTATGATGTTCCTTTTATTTTTGTTTTGCCTTTTTTTTAAAGTAGTCATAAAATACCGTTATACTGATTTGATAAGAATTGAAGTTTGCTTGCCATATCAGGTAATGCACTTTCAGAGGGTTTTTTAACAACAAAATTAAACCGTAATTGAAAGGCAATTGGTTGTAAAATCGTAGAAATGAATATAATTCTGCAATACAACACACGCTGACCCCACGTAAGCGTGAGATAAAGACAAAGGTATTTTTAGCGCACGAATAACCAAAGCAATACAAAGCGATTATACAATTTCGAATTGTAATTTTTTTATGAAATTAGTCCTTCTGTTGAATATTCCAAGGTCACGCGTCCTTTCCTTGAGCTACTTATATGTTATTTTTAAAGCGCCTGAAGCGCTCGCCCACATACAGTACAAACACAGACCCAGGCAATTCTTCAGTACTAATTGTGACGTCAGCATTGTTCTATACAGACTATGTAATTATTATTTATTAGAGCTTAAGATTTTAAGGTAACGGAGAACGCCCACTTTGAAACCTACGCATGCTTCATTCATCTTGCAAAAAATAATCGAAAAATAAAAACGTTTTTTTTACAGCCAATTGCACATCATTTTACCGATTAAAAAGAAGTTGTAAATAAAGTTGAGTCGTTTTTAATTTAATATATTTTAGGAACTCAATCGTGAATTAATTTAAAATGAGGTATAGTTAAAACTGATATTCTTTAAAAAATATATCATAATTGGAGTCCTTAAAACGTAATCATTAAATTCGGATCCATTGAAGTATCAAATTTGTGCATTGCTATAGGCAGACTAGTCTGAGGCCACATCGTAAGTGGTAGAGCCATGCTGTAGACAAATTATAGCACGAATATGCCAGCTTAATAGTCACAGTGATACTGTCTTTTAGATGACTAACTGAAATGAAATAACAGCATGGTTACCGCGATTTGGTCAGTGAGATTGCCAAAGCCTACCCAATCCCTATACTTTCTGCCTTTTTCATTGTAATGGCCCTTTATCTCAGTAATTCACCTTTAATTTTCCAAAATTATAGGCGGTTACTAAGAATCATTTCATTAAATCGAAACACAGGGGTTTAGTGAACGCTTATCTGTAGTCGTGCGATAATGTATGACATATTTAATTGAGTATTTTTCGGCGAAATCCAATGTTATAATATTTATCTTTATTTTAATTTTTTCGTTATTCAGACTGAGACTATGCCGAGATGAGACTATTCAGAGAATATGCCTAGTTGTTATAAATAATTTATAAAGGAAAAGATTTTTGGATTATAAGTTAATATTGGCTTCCGACCTTAGTCATTAAGTCCGCTTGTACTATTAAAATAGGTAATAAAAAAAAAGATTCCGACAAATTAGAAAACCTCCTCTTTTTTTTGAAGCGGGTATACACAGGGTTAAATTAAAATTAAAATTAAATATTGGATATAAAATTGGTGGTAGAGTCATGGAGCCAATTTCTATCAAACTACCTTGTTAAGATTAGGTTTAGAGGCAAACATTTTACAGCTAGAATTTTAAATAGCTTGTATAACAACGGTCAAGCAGTCAATTTAAACTGTAGTTTTATTACACTGGCATGACAAAGACAATATCACCCTGACGGTAAATGTAGTGCAGTCTGGATATATATACCAACGCAAGGCTGTCTCACGTGGGTCGACACAATTATTTATTTATTTATTAAGGACCATCAAACTGAGAATACAATTTACAAAGTAGTATATATTTATGCCGGCCTAATTGTCTAGATATAGGCAGGATGAATAAGGATTTGCATAGTAAAAGGTAGGAGGGAGAAAGCGTGGGTTGAAGTGGCGGTTAGAATTTTAGGTTTCTTCCAGTCATTTATGATCCAAGGGTTGGGGATGTTTATGAGTGGCATGTGTCTTACCATCACGTGACCTGTTAACTCGTATGCCGCACCTATTGTTTAAAAAAAGGTCGCCCAAAAATCTACTTAAAATATTGATACTGGGTCAATAATTTTGATATATTGAACTTGCAGTAGAATCCGTCATAATATTATGCAATAATAAACAAGTATTGATCACAGTAATATAGTGAATAAGCAGTAAAAAATGTTGTAATGATGAGTTAAGATTACAAGTAATTGCGTTATGACAATTTAGACCCGCGAAGCATACAAGTTAAATAGTTGATTTATATTAGATGATAATATAATAATTCTTATTTGTTGAATAATATAATGAAATTAGTCTGTTTATAATCAGCGAATATATTCAAATATAGAACCAATTTGCTAAACATTCGTAACTTCCCAAAAAACACAATTTATCTAATGAATATCGACTATTTATAAATCTCGTATTAAAATGAAGATATTTAAGTAAAATAAAAATTTTATTTTACTTAATCATATCGTATCGTAAGTCATACAATTTTACGACAAATTTGTACCACAAATTGCAAAACAATTTGAATAGAATCTCAATGACGAATTTTACCGACATTATTCCTTTAAAAATACGGTATTTTCACAACAATTACACATTATTACTGGAAAAATATCACAGGACGCACACTTAGACACAAGCCAGACAAAAATGCCTTAAAGCTAATTCGTCAGCGGGCACGGCGAACAATATTGCCCAGTGACTGCCGACGAGTCACATCGACCACGTAGGGCTAATTGTATCTCCTACATTGTTGTCTGGATAACGTGGCTGTAAGACTTGTGTACTAAATATTTCACTACTAATTAAAGCCAGTTTTCGTGGTAGAGCAGTGTTTTTAAAATTAAGATAGAGATTTTGTCTTTTTACCAATTGACAGTGTTGTAAATGTTCAAGTTTTTATGAAAGTTATAATGATTGTGTTGTAATGTTTGGAAATCTGTCTCGAATGATAAAAAGGGAATAGAACAATATCTTGTTTTTTTTGTTTGTTTTTTACGAAAGAAAATTGCTTATTTTAATTGCTTATTACGGGCGGAATTCCTAGTAGCCGTGTTAAAGCAGATTTTACAACAAATCAATTAGCTTATATTTTCACTGCGTGATGGAATTTTCTCTCGCATCACTCCATTTCGCTTGATGATAGTGCCCATAGAAACTGATCCAATGCAGACTAGTTAATAATTACTTAGTGATGGCTATAGAATCTGTGAAATAGTTGGCCCGGTGTTGCCGCCTGATAACAACCGATTATCGAAGCCGAGCTGTTATTAATTGTACGTCCATTGATATTACATTTTTGATCTTTAATGCCAGTTTTACGGCTTCGTAATGTTCCAATTAATTTCAAGGCGATTACAACATATTCTTTACATATCAAGTTACTTCATACTATTTAAAATTGTACTTATCATCGGTTTTAAATAAAAGATGGCGCTAGTTTTAAATCGGAAACAATTTAACCAACATTGACAGCTTCAAGAATAGCGGAAGTCTAAAAAAGGAAGAGTATAACTATAGAATACGTCTCTAAGTGCATTAATATAATAGCGTGAGATAGTTAACCTCAAAAGCAAACAAGCAAAATATATTCTCAAAGTATGAAACTTTAATAATCATGTACACGAATACAATATTCCACAAACTCACGATTCTGTTCGCTATACCATTACGTAATACATTATAAAACTGTTACAAAGTCGTGGCTGTACACTGAATATTTAAAACCCTATCGCCCTTTATTACTCACGTAATCCAAAGCTGAATAGGATTCAACAAAGCTTGTTCACAGCCTTGATATACTAATGGACGCAGCAGATCTGCTGTCTGCTGGAATTTGGATCAGTTACGGAAATCAAATAAACTATTTGAAACTGTATCTCACGTGGGCACATACATTTGATTTCCTTCACAATGTGCTATACATTTCACATAATGTTAAGCCAAATTACAGGAGTCTAAAGCAGAAAATAATTCGCTTAGTTGTATTTAATTTAAGTAAACAGCGTCCATCTCAAGGTGGATGATCTCAAACCTCAATCAACCTTCATCACTGACCGATAGCGTAGACAAGCATAAAACATAATTGCGTATAATAAACGTTTCGCAAATATAAATCACGCAGTCACGGTGAAGGAAAACATCACGATATTATGTCATTGGCATAGTGGCTTGTAATGTGCGTAATACGCGTCAGCAGTGTGCTCATTAACGTCATACAACGAAATACTACTGGGAATTACTAATGTTTACCAAATAGTATTTATAATTGTGATAGAATTCACGGGTGTTGGAGCCAGGCTCCCGCGCTGTAATTTGGGGTGTTCCTTGCCGTAAGAGGGGATCGGCCGTCGCTCCCTCTGCCGCACTTATACAAAGGATTTATTTAATATAAGAAGACATCTACCACCTATCTAATCGATTGCTTTTCAAGCCAACATTGGTTCCAATTGCAATTGGCTTTGTCTTGTTTGGGTCTTTGCTGCCCATTTTTTCTCGTCTGGTGTTATGCGAGATAATACTTCGCGGGTTTTCTATATTGCATATAACTTATTGAGATTACGTTGCAACTAAAGAAACACAGTTTTGTTTTAAATCCATTCCATCTTGCAAACATAATGGAGGTGATTTAATTCAAGGTCGTTGATTTTTCGTCCGTAATTCTCAGTAGTGACAAGTAGCAGAATTACTTTATTGAACACGTGAACAATAGTGCGATAAGCTGTGATTATTCTCGAGCGGCGACGAGCGGTGGACGTCACAGGCTGCGGTCTGAACCCCGACGCACAGTAACTTGGGTCGTATTGCAACAACATGAAGAAAACGCGCTCGCTCTTCATCTGTTTTATTACATCACATTATATCATCGGAAATCCTTTAAAGACTGTGTTTTTATAAAAACTGACCGCTTTGCCTCTGGTTTGTTTGCTTTTCTTTGTCACGTGTCGTAAAAATCTGTTTGATAAATTAGCTGATATGACGTAATTAACACCTACAGTGTGTTTTAGCCTAGTTAAACTAACTTTCGCAACATGAATAGACGTGATAACATTTGTCCAACAAAGTAAATGGTGATTCTGATTTGAATTGATTACAACTACTTAGCAAGACCCACAATAATTATGTGTCGTATCAGTCATTTTATTGGATGGGGGAAAACAAGTTAGATCTTCGGCAATGCCTAGCGCTAATCACCAAGTCGTTAATCCACAAAGCTTTAGTTCGCGAAAATGAGCTTGTGATTTATTTCTATATTGCTAATTAACCGCTATACACACAGATCGGCCGATAACTCGTGCCTACGTCATATTGGCACAATGTTTAAAAACACTATAAACATACATCATATTGTGTTGTGGAAGTTTCCAAACAAACCTCGGATCGTACGATCACTTTACGCCTGTTATATTACTTTTTAATCCGTCTTTAATAATTTTACATATATAGATACATACATAAATTCACGCCTTTTTTCCAGACGGGGTAGGTAAAGCTGCCACCAGGAGTAATCCACGTTTCGCCTTCCGTTTTCCCACCCTATCGCCATATCGGGCATAAATTCCTGACTTCAATATCACCTCGCTCGACCCGGGATTCGAACCCGAGACCTCAGGGTTTTCATCGTACCATAGTACAACTGCGCCACCGAGGCAGTCTTTATAATACTGATAAAGCATAGGAGACTGTCCCGCCCTCACACCCACCACTGCAACTCCTGTAAGCCAGGATCAACACACGCATTCTAATGACCCCGAGCATTGAAGCTCAGCGAGTCTCCGGGAATGTCTAGCTTGTCTTTAACCCGCAACGAAATTAACCATAAAGTTAAATTAATAGGACTTGGAAATAAATACTGATAAAAGATAGTCCACTGCAATTGATCCTATTGATATCACTCTCCCCAGTCGATACTATTATGCCGGCCGGCAACCGGATGTACACCGGCTGTTCCCGGAACGCAACACATGCGTCACTATTCACTATGTCGGGTTTTACACCTTGTCACCGCTATTCAGTGGATTCGATTTATACAAGGAAAAATAGTATTTTTGTAATCACATAACGAATGCTAAATTTTTTTATTATTAAATATATTTATTACTTAATAATTTTGGCCAAAGCTGTGTGCGGGCGTATAATGTGCACATATTATGTACATTTAAAGATGGTCTACTTAATTTAAAAAATATATAAGCGTTCTAATGCAATATGATCTTGGTGTAACATTTTCAATAAATAAAAATAAATTAAACAATTAAAAGTTTAAAATCTGAAGAGGATTTAAACAAAGGCCTATTTATGCGTAATATTTCGGTTTGGTGGACTTTGGAAATGTAATGGTTCTTAGAGCAATGATTCACGTTGCTGACTGGAATACTGATGTTCAAGTATGGTTATCTAGTATAGGTACGCTGGGTTTTTGTTGGTACACATCCAATTTATAAAGGAAAAACATTGTAGATGGGAAAACACGTAATAAATGATGATTACAAAATATTATACAAATTACAAACATTAAATATTGGAAAATGACTAATTTGTAGTAGAAGTTTAATTTGTTCAAATTAAACGATAAATCATATTATAAAGAATTTTATTTATGACTAGCTTCTGCCCGCAACTCCGTTCGCGTGGTTATCTTTATAAAAAAATCCCATCCCGTCCCGTCCTTTCCACTCTAGACATCTAATCCAGTAAAAAAGTAACAAATATATCAGAATTCCTTCCTCATTCCACGGGAACACTACATTTTTGGGGATAAAAAGTAGCCTAAGTGTTAATCCAGGATGTCAGCCACCACCATACCAAATTTCATCGAAATTAATTTAACCATTCGAGTTCATCGCGCACAACCGCACAGACAAACAGACAAAAATTCAAAAAAACATTGTTTTGGGTTCCATTACGATAATACGAGTATAGTCCCCCCATATAAGTTTTCCTAATTTATCTTGCACTTACAGACATCGATCGGTTACAAAATTATATGTATAGATTTTCAAAGAATGCTGAATGACAAAGTCAATTTCAAAAACAAATCTATACATGTATGGAATGACTCATGGTTACAGCGAAATTAATTACTGTTAATCCCTTCGTTAAATAACAAAATGACAGAGAATTGTTACAATTTCAAGTAATACTCAAGTCTGTACAAGCTCAGACTTGTTATTAAAAATATCGGTAGCAAAACAAAAACAATAAACATTGGTGCGTTATATTTAATTGATTACGTCTAAATCGCGGGAACTGAAAATAGTACAAACGTTACAATTTTTTAAATCGTATGCAACACTTCTCAGACAATTTAAAAAGACAATGGCTGGAGGTATTTCTACGCAAGTAGAGGAAATGCAAACGAATTTAGCATCTCCCCCTGGTAATATTAAGGTGTAAAATTGAATTACGCGAGTGTTCTAGATGCGTTATATCATAACGCTTGGTGTAAACGAAGTATGATTAATCCTATTAGTTTATTTAAATGCTTGAATGCAGTTCGGACGCAGCATTTTTCACATAAAATGCTATCGAGAAATGACGAGTCTGGTTATTTCGCCTCTTCAGCTCCAATGTTTTGCTCATCTTCAGTTTCATGCATGATTTCATCCTTATTTTAAGATGTATGGCCTATATTTTAAGATGGATTACATGTTTTCGTAGTAAATTATCGTTCTATAATAGTGAATGATATTATAGGGAAGAAACTTGCAAACATTGTGGTTCTCTATAAAAAAGTCGATGATGTGTGAGATTTTTCACCCAGAACAGCTAATATGATCAATGGTGAAATAAGGCGTAACCTTCTTTATCGTAGAGCAGACCCGTGGATAGCGAATGGACATATTAGATTTAAGACTTATGTACCAACCAGTGACGCACTTTGTATTTTCCAATTATCTGCGTCCTATTTCATACAACCATATCTCATACAACCATCATTATCTTAATTTGGGACTGATTTTACAATACTTACGCTGTACAGTCATTAGAAGTTAAAGGATTTACTACTAAACTTGTTTAATAATATCATTCCGCAGGTAATGCACCTTTTTTAAGCTCGAATTCTCCGAAATAGCGATAAAGAGAATTCAAGAAACTCATTGTTCTATCGGTATTGTTTTTAATGACCAATAGAATACTGAATACATCAACAGACTAACCGACAATGTGTTTTTATACATTTTATTAGTGTAACTATACCAAAACTATTGTAATGAAGATTTTTTAGGGTTAATATAATACAACGGTAATATTTGCTACAGTTACCAAATAAAGCGAGCGGTAAACTGGTTCTAGTTTGTTCCTGACGAGGTTACATTGCTTCCATGGAAGTAAAAGTTTTGCTCCAATATTCCAAGATATTTTTGGCGCTGTCAAACCAAGACTTTATTCAATAAACTTTTAAATTCACCAATTTGGATACTGTTTTTTTTTGTGAGCGTAATATCTTCTCTCCCATAGGGGTGACATAATCACTTTGTGACAAAACCCCTATTATAGAAATAAAGAGAAAAAATTCTTCTCCTTAAATGCAAACAAATCTTCAGTGGGTGGCAGTCAATTATTTCACATTGTGTATTTTACACACTATTACATAATTTAAACAAAACTCTACAGCTCAAAACAATAAAAATAAACATTGTCTCTGGTTAAAAACTTTTAAAAATCGAACACAATGCTTATTGAAATCTGACAAATTATCGATGTACATTGGCACGCGTGTGTTTATCGCAATAATGTAGTTATCTGTCGTTGGCGCGTCACTGATAAGGATTTTGGGAAGCGACCACTGCCTCGCGACCTCCACTATTTATCGGTCGTTGTCTTTGTGTTTACGGAGGGTTTACTCTATGTTGTTGTAAGTGACATCACGGCTAATGAGAAACGTTAAAGAGACTCTTTATGCAGTTTCGTTGAATAACTCCTTAAAATGCCTAATAGTCTGATATTACAACCGGTAATATCCTGTAAAGATATTTTCATCAGAATGTTTTCCGGGATAAAAGAAAGTTATACCGTATTACTTGATCATAAATTCTAAATTCGCTTGAACATTTCCGCGCAGCTTCTTTTTCTCTTTTCATATCATCCGTCGGTATTTTAATAATTTCAACTATACTAATCGATGCTCTACAGCTCTACGTGTTTTAATGCAGTTACTCTATAACTTTATTTACAATTTAATCGAGAAAATAGCGGTTATTTTTATCGGAACATTAAAAGTCTAGATAAGAAAAAAGTTTAACACGGATAATAGCACTTAATACTTAGGCATAAAGACTAAATTCGCGCGAAGCTTAAATGAACCCGACCTATGACATTCCACAGGAACAAAAATACTTCAGGATCGCACAGAAACATGGTGTCAGAGGGAAAAGCGTTGAAATGCCGTGTTAAGTTTTGGCACGTGGCACGTACATATGAATATAATGGAGTCTTGAGCATCAGCTCTATTAAAAGCATCGATTTAACCGCTAGTATCCATCGCTATAAATACCGGAATAGGACTGCTGTAGCAATATAGGTTTTGATCGTTTATAGGTGTATGACTTTGTGTTTTATTGCGTTTATGTGTTTGAAAAATGTTTGTTACAAAGATTTGTATTTTAAGAATAAGTTAGCGTATTCGATTTCAATTGGTAGAGCATTTTGTTCGTGACTTAAGTATTACAAATTAAAAAAATATTTATTTATCATCATCGTCATCATCATCATTATCAGACCGTTGCAGTCCACTGTTGGGCATAGGCCTCTCCCAAGATACGCCACAGAGCCCGTGCTGCTGCTTTATGCATCCAATCACTGCCGGCCCCCTTGTGCAAGTTATCCGGCCATCTGGCCAGAGGACGTCACACGCTACGTTTGCCAAAAATGTATATTACAATATAAAATAATTTCTTGTTTAATTATACATTTTTTGTACAACTTTGTAAACAAAACACAGAAAATACATTACTATACTACTTAATGGTAAAATATGTACATATGTACATCGTTTTAGCTTAATTCACATTTACTTAATCACAATTTTTATTTAATAAATCGTTTTTAATTTATTTATGTAATTTAAATATTTGGTACATATGTCACTGACAATTAATAAATATAACATTTTATATTTCTGCGATTTTGTAGCGCCCTTCTTTCTCCACAAATAAAACGTTCAAAAGCGGTGGTATTACTCGAAGATTCAAAAGATCTCGTAAAAGACTATCTGATTAAAGAATACTTTGAGTTCGCTTTGAAGAGTTCAGTAGCTTCGGTGAAATACTTGACATTTTTAACTGAACCTCAAGCTGATGTAGCTAGATGGAGTATTACTAATTCTGGTTACCTAATGAGAAATAAATTCAACAGGTCAATATGGAGATCCTTGGGAGAGGCCTATGTTCAGCTGTGGATTTCCTGTGGCTAAAGAGAGAGAGAGAGTTACTGACTCTGTATTCAGTAGTGCTAACGCATATGGGATGAGATTTATCAAGTCTCCAGTTATATTAGATAGACGCGGTCATAAAAATTGTAAGAAAATTATAATTCGAGGAACATGATTTGGAAATACAAAGAAATTTGTTCATTACAGGCTTTATAATTAAATGAATGATACCAGATAATCTAGCAATTTTCACGCAGGTAAACATTTAAACAATAGGGTATTTTAAGATGTGGAATTTGGAATATAGGATATTTTTATTGCATAGGTCCTGAAAACTAACAGAAAACGGCTCTTATAATAAGTGCACCATAAGTACTAACCATCGTAAGTGATTGCGACCGTCCACGATAGTGACTGCCCATGAACATCTACCACACTTAGGAGATGCGTTGCCAGCATCTCAAAAAGGGAGGGGAGAGGGAAGGACAACTGACACTCAAGGGAAATAAATATTAGCGGCCTTATTCATAAACAGTTTTATAACCTAATTTAGCTATCGAATGTTGTAACCCTTTTGAACGCCCTTTGAATTCAGTTCAAGTGAAGGAGACAAAACATTCGAGAGCTAAAATAGGTTTAAAAACTGTCCATGAATATGTGTATGGTCTATACAACGATACCCTAAACCTCAACATGCAAGAAATGACAAAAACATTGTATTTAATTTGGATAAACTCGTTTCGAAGCCCCAAGTCAACGGCAGTGATAAGATATCGATATAAATAGTAACTCCAATCACCCGGTAATGAAGTAACAAAGCGTCGTAACGCTTCACCAAATTGTATTTTTTCGTATTATTAAAAATAAAATCGGATTGAATTAACCGCCATTGCAACAGATCCGTGCTCGACCTTGTCCGTATTTGCACTGCGGACTCCGTTGATTAGTATGTTCACTAGCTATACGCTCGAATGACCTAAATTTTAACGCATTTGTTTCGGATATTATATTTGTAGAACCTGTTATATCTTCAAGGTGTATCATGGAATTTTGCTTTATAGTTCCTGAGCGTCCCTACGTGTCTACCAAATTTGTTTAACCAGGAATAATAAAAGAAATAATGCAATATGCTGCTAGAAGTCTCGTGATTTCGTCTGCACAATCACTTTGTTGCTTTCGAGATAGTGATCAATTTTGGGTAGATATTGGTTGGCGCATACTCGAATACCTTTTAATCATCATCGCCATAATCTACAGTGATTCAGGTAAATGCAGAACTCCCTCTAATATTGTGAACTACCTGTTTGAAGCGGCTTGCATCCAGCGACCTTCAAAAGTGTGATCTATTAAGGGCTGTTTTTGAAATGATATAGTTTTAACTTCTAACCCGTTATGACAATTTTCTTCAATCCCTAATTAAAACGGTATTTTTAATACAAAAGTAGCTGTAGCCCGTTATAATTTATTTCGAGCTTGTTCAATCTGCTATATATATCGGAGTCCTTAAAAGAATGTATGTTTGTAAGCTACACGCTCAGCTGATGACCTACATTTCAATTATTCGTTTTAAACACGTTATCGTAAGCATAAAACCACTTTCTAGGTACGGTTTGATAGTTTGACTTTATATCCAATTACGATATGGGTTTTAGACTGTTTACCTTGGTGGAAGCATGAAGTAGGACAAGTATAATTGGCCAATACTGATCCATCACAATTTTATTCAGAATAACTGATACAAATGTTTGTGTGATCAATAAATATTTGTTACGTGCTGTGTATTGCGAGATTCCCTGGTTGTTCCTGATGCTCTAGAACCAGACTCACTTCTATGGAGTTGGAGCTATGTGGATGAATGTTGGGTGATTTTATTTATTTTAACTGATGGTATAACCAGTGCATATGGCGAACTAAACTTCCTTACATTACGTAAATACGAGCGACTTGTGCGACCGTTATGCCGTCCGGGAGGCCGTTGCTCCGGTGCCACTTTCCGAAATTCTGATTGCAAAAGCGCGCGACGGCGGCCATTGTCGCCGCGCGGGCCGCAAATCGGCGGGCGGAAGTTACGGTGAGCGGTGGCTCGGCCGCGCAGGCAAGGCCGAACGTCGAAGGTGAAAGTCTTGACGGGCCGCAATTACTGAACCTCGACCCACCATCCTCCAGTATTCGGGTTACAACGGTGCCTGTGATACCCCCTTCCGCGTTCCCCAGGACGCACTGGATCGCTTCCTTGAACTATTTTTTGTGATGGCAACACTGCTACTTTTGCTTCATTGTTGGTAATAGATGTTGAATAGTCGGTCATGTAACACGAAAATAAATAAAAAGTAAATGTTCATATTGAAAACGAAAACAAAATAATATCCAACAAAAATACAGCGCATAAATATGCGACCTTTTGTCGTAAGATAATGTATCTATAACAGTTCATTATCAAGCGGACTATTTTTACACGGCCCAAACTATCGGTACGCACCTTCACGCATGATTAAATATGGCCATCCGAGGGTCGGCCCATCTGCCCGCTTGTCTGCGTTTGGCTCTCATTCAAATTCAAATGTATGCGAGCAGTCTGCAAGCATCGTTATGGACTTGAAGAAGCTCTTTCTTATTATACAATCTCACTATTTGTACTATTCTACGTCGGACATATTCAAATAGAGAATTATATCTTTTTTTACAACGAATTCTTGTTGAAAAGAACTCTTTGCCTGATACTCTTTATTTTTTAATCGTGCGCACAGAAATGCAATGGTAACGTTTTTTAAATGTTACATAATCATATAAAATGTGTTAGTAATTTATTTGTTTAATATTATACTTTTCAATAGTGTAATACGCTATTTCTATTTATAAACCGTGTTCCGAGATTGACATGACGTTTTTCGACATGTGTTGCGTAAAAAAATTGGGATCTCAGTCCGGATATTTTTAAATATACCTTAATATTCCCTAGTTTACATTTTGGATACTTTGGTATAGTAATTATTAGGTATGCACATTGCACAAATGGACCAGTGTATCTATTTCAATTAAGAAATAATACGTGTGTGTCTTATTGCTACCGAGGGAACCTTTGCCTACCCCTTCTGGGATTAAGGCGTGAGTTTATGTATGTATGTAAGAAATAAAATGAGATACTGGAGTGTTCGAGATCCTTCAAAATTTGTCAAGAAATCCAACTGAATTGATAGCGTTCGCTTTTTTAAAGTTGATCAAAAATCGATGTTATTTAATATAACCGATTATATTGAAATGAATCATAATAAATTATTAGATAAATGCAAATATTATTTTGACAGAAATATGTTGATATTATTTTAAATGTGATAATAAAGAAACTTCTTGGAAGGTCGGACGTGTTGATTTTTTACATAACGTTAGAAATCAAATGGGTGACGTATTATACGATATAACCATACGTCGATAACAACTTTAGTTACTTTTCCACTTGCGTCAAATATTTTGTGGCAATTAATTGCTTATTTACAATATTTATCTGTTCGAAACTTAAATCAAATCGTTTCAAATCAATAATTAAGTGTATTCGTTTAAATTAAGAACGCCGAGATAATGACGTTGAAAGATGAATGCCCAACATTTACTATTGTTGCTCCGTTGGAAACCTTGAATATCAATTGGGAAATACTTTTTAGATCATGCGTCAAATGGCTAGCCGTATATTACGTAGATTTATCTCCGATAAAAAAGTATTTAATCAGATATTTAATTTGCAGTTTTTAAGAACATTGACTCAATATAAGTTTCCATTGTGTAACGTGATGTACCCAAGCGGTGCGTAATTGGGTTTTTCTTTGACTCGTGAGGTATTACTAACGTGTATCCTCAAATGAAGTAGATCCAACCGCATAACCCCATGATATTCAAAAAGGTCACCTCCAGTGACACCCTATAAATAAAAATTATCAAAAAGGCACACGGATTACAGTGAGGATAATGAGGTATCCTTCGCAAGGGGAGCATCTAGTAGAGGGCCGTCCGCCCGCCTGCGCGCCCTCTGTAAATCACAAGAACTTATGTACGGAATAGAACACAAACGCAGTTTGGCGTGCGAAGCCGTCACAAGCACACGTATCGTGAGCGTCTCGTGCCATCAGTGATGTAGTAGCGCCGCGCCGCGCGCCGCTCGCCGCTCGCCTGTTTGGACAAGTGCTAAGTTGATCGTTTCATGTGATACAGCTCGTTGAGGTTGGCATTATGTTTAATTAGAACGTTCGATTTTTGAATTGTTTCGTGTTGTATTGTTTTTGGATTTATGAAGTTGGAGTGTTGCACACTTTTTTCGGATTGTTTCATTGGTTGATAAGGTAATTATTTTAATTACTTTTTAAATGTATAGGAACTTGTGTGTAATTTTATTTTCTAGTGTAAGGATGTGTTTATAAAGTTTTTTTTTCACTTTCTAACAAAGAAAGGTCGGTGATTTAAATTCGCAGCCTCTGTGAATTTAATATCCTTGGCAACAGCTCGCACACGATTACTTTTGCTCATTAGTTTATTGGAATGTGTTAAATCGTTTGTGCTGTTACTTTATTTGCCTGACTTCGTTTGACGTAACCGCTGTTACTTTTTCTTTGACAATTGTCTTCGGAAAGTAATTGGAACAGTAAACAAGTTACTTTTAGATAATATTAAAAACTTTTAAAGATCTTTAGGCCTTTTAGAAGTTAATGTTGTAAATAATATTTTATACTTGCGTTTGGAAAGTAAAAGTGATGAGTACCTACGCAGGTATTAAGTAAGTAAAAGTTATAAGGATCTTATAAATGTTAAATATGCTCTTTTAATTTTAAATTCTATTTATTTTTTTAAGTCTGTGTTTTTTTTAACTTTCAAACAATTTTCTTTGCTCACGCTGTTTTGAAAATTAAAAAGTAGGTATTTTAACTTTATGTTACTAATTTACATTTAAAGTTTATCTAATTAGTCATCACGTATCCTAAACAATTCTTTTTATTTATCATTTTTATCCAATTCTACCTGACCAAGCCCTTTATTCTCTTCTAGTTTTTCTATCTCTTTCTTGTGCGCAGACGGTAGAAAGGGACAAAAGAAGATTCGAATCTGTGATTTTGAGAATAGGGACACAACAAAAAGTATAGTTTGACGACATTTTTATTATTATTTCATGGTGTTGAGATAAAGATGTATGAATTAGTTAGGTACGTTTTTACGACTCGATATTTAAACTGTCGCACTATATTGTTGGTTTTATTAAATATTCAACTTATATTTGATGTTTAAAAGTATAAATGAATAGTGCGATCCCATTTGATTTATATAGGTATTTTTTCTGAAATATGATTTTGAATATTTACAGTTCTCACGTATTCACTAAAAAAAATTAAGTGGATAAAGAATTTGATATAATTTATTCAATTATGACGAAATGTTTTTTTTTTTATTTAGTTCGTCATGCAAGTTGAGATGCACAATTGAGATCACTCAACTTCCGCCATTTTATATCGGAAACGTGATTAGTGGCGCAACTTTACATCACTAGCAAATAACTGATAGCTAGGTATTGCTAATTTTCTCGTAACGCGATAACAACTTGTTCGATATGTACACACAATATTAAAACAAAATATTGAGCAAATCAAATACTTTGCTAAGTAGAATCGTAATACTGGCCGAAGCCAGCATCGAGTTCCTTAACAATTACATCATCAAACATTATATAAAAGTAAAACGATTCGGTATTAAGGTGTTAATACTTTGTCGAAAGTACTTATGCACGGATGAGGAAATTCTTTAAAATTAACTTTACAAATGGCCGTAATCAACTAAGTTTCAAGATGGCGCTGGTAAAGTGTAACAAAAAAGTAGAAAAAATATTGTAACTTCCTACTTAATTGTAATAAAAATCTGTTTTATTTTTATGCTTTTTAGGCTCGGTTATGAAGACATAATATAAAAGAAGCTAATTATAACCGATTAATTAAAAATAAATCTTAAATACATGCCAACAAATTTCATTTTCGTTTGTACAACTCGAGTGCTGTGTGGATTAAGGTTTAATAAGCCAATGCGAACTGCAAAGTTAATTCATAATGCCTAATACTTAGACATGAATACGCCAATGATTGGATCATTCTTTTTTCATTTCAAACAATACCGAACAAAGGGTACACTTATATAATGACTTCTGTAGTTCGCCGGGTATTTCAGGTCAGAGACTGCGAATAACTCAAACGATTAGTACTTTGGGATAACTTAATGAAGGTTAAATCATTTGTAATTTGGAATGTTTGACGAGTGTATTAATATTATTAGATTTTAGAACGTTTTAGTTAATGATATGATTTAAGGGACGACAAATTGTAGTAGTATATCTAAATAAATAAATATTATCTTTGTTTACTTTTTTATTGCTTTATTTAAGTACAAAAAATAAATAAAGCGAATTGTCACATTATTTTATTTTATTTCACAATGTTAAAAAAAAAAATATAGACATGTTGCTAATATTATGTGTCATGAATAATTATAATTGAATTAAATTAGGCTGCTTTATTAATTTTATCATAAACGTACCTAACTGGTTTCATAGTAAAACATATGGTCATAAGAATCACGTTATGTTGTTACAAGTCATCATGCTTTGCGAGAAATTGTCCGCGACATTTGTCATTTACATAAATTAAATTCGTCGATATGTAGTTTTCACGAAGATCGTGTTAACAGGCTCTAAATTGATTTACAGTAATTATAAAAGCAAACAAAAGGTACTCAGTCGGCGTACGTGATCAACGCAGTGATCGGTGCTGCCATCTATCTAACATCGAAACAAAACTACAGCAAGAATAGAAAACAACTCGCAACAGATATTCACATGAGGGAATAATGCGATTAACAGACGAAACGTTTACCGTTATTTATATACAAAATAATAGTTATATGTTTGTGGATAAAATTAAACACTTCTTTCCCAAATGTATGAATATGACCCGAACTCTCAACGTTAAAGCCCTGTGGCATGTAAAATGCAAAGATCCGTCCTTTGATTATTGATAAACACACACAACAGTATAAAGTATAAACCATTATAAAACATGTACCACGTTATTCATATCGTATTAAAATGATAATACGCTATCCATCGCGCGGTTTATACCAAGCGGCAAATAAGTTTCAGCTCACAACCGGCAGTGGATCCACTACGTACATAAATCACGTGTAATGGCCTGAGTAGCTGACATGCTTTTAAACTTATTGACTATTGGCGGTGCTCTATTTATTAAGTAAATTGTAAACATATTATAACTACAAGCCGCGACTTCGGGTTGATAGCTTGTTCATTTCTCGTATTATGATTGGGTAGATTGATTTACAAATAGTAGAACAAGTTTTAATTTCATTTATTCGTTTATAATTAGTTTATTATGCTTATGAGTTTTCAGGATTGGCTTTACAACCAACGTTTTTACTTTCTGTGAGGTATTTAGCCAAGAAACGCGTATAGTCATATAGATCAATTCTAAGATTAGAACCGTATTCAATATGGAGATAAAATTGCTTCATATCGAAATTTAGTACTGATGAAATGTGGATTCTCTTATTCATATTTAAGACCTCTGTCCTACCTTCCCGGATTGCTATGCATTTAAACTTAATATTTAGAATCATTTCCAAAATTATCCCATGAGAAAACTTACCTGGAGTTGATTCTTATCTAAGAAGGTCGCCATTGAGCATCCCGGAACAGTGTAACCGCCATTTTGAATATTATATTGTTTTCTTTGTCATCTCTACCTTCTGGTCTCGTTTACAAACATTTGGTTCAGCTATAATTTTATGACGGTAGATTTTGGAAAGAATACGCGATGTGAAATGCACCATAACGCTTAACATTATGGTCATTTTTTGATTGACGCAATTGATGAGTATACTCGCGGACCAGAATTCGCCTACACTTACAATGGCCGTGTAGGTACTTGGGCCGCAATATCCGGACCGACTGCAAACACTACAAGTTCGTTGATATGCGCAATGTACGATTTGCCATATTTTTATAATACTTTGTCTTACAAAATTACCACACTGGCCTCGAGTGAACTTGATTTCCAAAGTATTTTATCGGATGACTAATTCTTAACATGTAAAAATAACTCGCACGCACGATAACTCATTTAAAACAGCACAAATTCATGTGTTGAGATTATTAAGTATGATGTGCTTAAAATTTATATATTTATTATTATAAAAATAACAATGAAACATTACATTACAAATGTTTTCAACGTTTTTAAATTTTCATAACTTGACACTATTTTAAGTCCTGATTCATGCTGGCGGCGTATCGATTAACACTTTAATGCAATACAGAATAACTGTCTTACGGTACTCTCAACCAGATTTATAAGTTAAAACATTCGCCCCAATTTATTCCGACAGTCTTATTCGGTGTAAAAAGCGCGGCAGTTAATTTATTACAAAAAATATATATGATGTTAACAAACAAAGGAAGTACGTACTTCTGAAAGTTTATTAAGTATTATTCCTCCACTTTACCAACCAAACTAGGATCTTGGCACGTTTCCCGCGACACTAAAGTTTATAATACTCTATGGTGTGCGAGAGAGAGGGAAGACCCTTCCAATACCAACACCTGCGAATGATTGTGATCTCTTCAGAGGCTTTTCAGGGGAATTTCTCTCGACGAGGAAAAGCAATTTCCTTTGTAAATTTCTATGTGAAAACCCAATCCTTATTCGGAATTGGTTGATAGTGCACTCGTTAAATTATGAATACTAACGGCCTTTTTCATAGACAGATTTAAAACCTGTTTTAGTTATCGAATGTTTTATCCCTTTCGAACGACATTAGAATTCAGTTTGAGTAAAGAAGACAAAACATTCGATAAATAAAATAGGTTTTAAATCTGTCTATGAATAAGGCCGGAAATGTTTATCGTTATATTTTACAATTGACTTTCTTTTATGCTTAATCCTTTATTAGTGTTTAGTGTTGTTTCTTTTGTATATCTGATTACAAAGTCTTTGTTGTACATAATGTCTGTAAGGTTGAACGGTTCCTTGGCAAATTATTCGGAGCGTCTGACGACTTCTTAGAAATCGTAATTACAAAATGGAAATTAACATTTATCATTATGCGCGCACATGATCGCGATACAATTGTTTTATGTTTTTTAATGTTACATATTTGAACAATCCATCATTGAATAACATAAATATTATTAAATCCGGGTTTGAACGACGTGAAATGTGGAGCCGCGCTTGTAACACAATTTCAAATGAATAAAGCATCAAGTTGAATAAATTTTCATGTCCCTTCAGTGTCTGATTCTCGCTATCACGACACTTATCTCACTTGTGACAAAAGCATTCTTTGTTCGCACAACTAAAACCGAGATATCTCCGCTTGTGTATGGCCTGCAACATCTTTTTTCAACTTTTTGCTTCTCGACCCACTAAATACCCAAAAAGTGAGTAAAAAACTTGCCCCCTCACTGCAATATGTTAATTTGACATCTATTGAAGTTTTACACAGTCTTGTTAACACGATGTCTATCGCATTCAATTTTTTTAAATAACTTGAGCTGCTACATGATTTATATAATTATTTCAGCACTAGTTTTAAGATTGTATTAAGTTTTAAAAAAGTTTTATTTCATGACGAATCAGACCTATTTTTAAACAAAGTCGGAAATAACAATAAATAAGCTTTAAAATATACCTGTTTAAGTCCTAAATGCTTCTAAAATTCACAGCAGGTTTCGGTTATAATTTAGAGCAAATTGTAAGGGGATTTAATATTTGGCTAGCATTTGGTTGGTGTTTTCAAATGGAGTTGGATCAATAGCGCCTCGGGGCAAGATCTCTGCTGCTGAGATGTGCCTTTGAACTAGTGGCTTATACTTTAATTCAAGCCTCCGCGACTTTGGCACTCGTCTTTTCAGTCTAAAGTCTAAACCTGTAAAAAAACAATTTGCGTCGGACTGAAGCTTGGAAAATCTAGGCCAGTGTAATGCTCGAAATTATGATTAAACAAAATTTTGTTAATAGATATGTAAGCTTACTTTCGATCTTTTTATTTAATAAATTAAATCCTGAATACGGTACATTTACTATGTATGTTCCAAGAACATTTCTTAAAAATCTTAGATTTATTTAGTTGCATTATCAAATTATGATATCAGCCATTTGCCATTAAGACACATAATTTTGCAACAAAAATAAAAAGAAAGAGTATGTCTGGATTTTAAAGGGTTTTTTGTAGTCATGCAACTACCGTGATATTATCAACTGATCTAACATTTAAAGCATTGACTAAACAATGGTATCAACATGATTTTGCATATTTGGTAACACATAATAAATGTCAATTTATTGCATGGTCATTAAAAAGTTTCATGTCATATATTTTTACTAAAATTGATAATTTCCTGTGAAGTTCCTCGTCGTGAAATCAGACTTTTGAAGCGTAAAAAAGCAATTGCAGAGCCGGCATAATTATGTGAAATAGCAAGTGATAATTGGCTCTTGCCAGTCGATATTATTTTTGGATTGCATTTATAAGATGCAGTGTAGTCACCTTAACCAGCTAGTATATTTAACTATCGTTAAATTTTGTAATATCCATAAAAATAATTCAACATTTGCCCCGTGTTCATATTGCAAGATGTCAAAACCACACGATGCCTTTCTCCATGATTACCAATGCTGAGTGTCGTAACCGCAATCTTTGTTTTAACTTTTATTTAACATCGATAACATCAAACTTTCGATAACGAAATTGGCCATGTCGACAGTGACATAAGTCGACGTTTAGAATAACACCCCGTCTGCTTGGGTCAAGTGTACATTCTAATATGGCTTTCATTCATACCAACCATATCGATATAATTTAATCTATATTATGAAAATTTATGGCATATGTCATATTTGTTTACTGATTTGTACTACACTCCACGTAAGTTGGGTTTGAAAATATGCGTTCGACGAGAACTTGACTTCCTAAGTGATATTGTCAATGTTTTGTACTACATTAAGGTATTATTGTTTTGCTGTTTACATTGCAACTAAGACATTATCATGGATTAATGCCTTAACATTATTAAGGCTTGTTCTTAAAATGATACTTAATAGCCATTAATCAAATTATTCTGCAATAGATAAACAAGATGCAAGTTATAAAAAAAATTGTCTGTAACTTGGTTCTTTTGTCCTAAGTCGTAGTGGGCGAGGTTTAACTCTTGCGAGACCAAGTTATGACTAGTTGCAAAAGACGTGATGAAAAGATTGCCACGTTTAAGATGCTTTCGTGTAAATGGAAATTAGTGTAAATGATTATAGAGAACATCGGAGTTGTGTAGTATTTATTTTTAACATTATGGCTAGGCTATGTTCTGATAGGCACTAATATGATTTTCCGGCAATTTTAATGATAGAATTATTGTAATAGGTACGTTATTGTAAATGAGTTAATTGAAACATAGTAATAATCTAAATATAAATCATGATCTATTTTGAGGCGTAAGTAATTCTACTAATTGGGTGTAGGAATCGACTGGATCGCTACAAGCTGATGATGATGACGTCACAGCCCGATGATTTCCGTAAACGTTACCTAATATTCGGTACGAGCTTACATGAAGACAAATTAAGGGCAACTCAGCAATAAAAGTGAAAATGGTTTGTGAGAGTTCTATATGTAGAATTTCGTCAAGGCTTATTACAGATGTTATATGGTTCTCATGTAATGTTTCTTGGAGACTAACTTAACGCGCCTACAATATTTTTATAAACTACTTATTTTTTTGTAATGACTCGTCTCTGATTTGTTATATCTGGCACGCAGGGCTTATTAAACATTAAAAAGTTTAGTAAAGAAAATGTTTTTTAAATAATTGAGTAAAAAGGTTACATTAGATTACTAATCTAACTGCGTGATCTTTACTCTATTTTTATCTTACTCTCTCATGGAACGAAGTATCGTCGGATTCTTCTCTTTATTATATTAATAATGTGTCGAGGTTTACTAATATTTTAGGTAATTCCACACAAACTATGGTTTATTTAATAAGTCATACATTTATTCAATTATGCATAAAACAAATTATTAGGTGATGAAGAAACGATACAGAATAGTTAATATTCATATTTACATTAAGGGGAAAAAGACAAGGAAATTGTAAGCAACTAGTAACATAACACTGCATAATAAAATCTTCAGTGAAATATTTATAATAAATATAAGCCGTTGTTTGTTAATGGATTTACGTCATATAATAATAGAACCGTTAAAATTACTCATAATATCCGTTACACAATACCAAGTTAGGGAAAATGTTAACACGCGGCCGAAGATAACAGTTATGCAAACCAACTTATCTACTCGAGTATTGGCACTCAGATCATTTTAAATATTTCAGGTCAAATGAACTTGGGCATGTCGGTCGATCCGTAGGTGTTAAACATGGCGACACCATAAGTGTAAAAAAAATATAAATTTCCACTTCACTTGAATACAATGAACAATATATAGATATTTAATATTTATATAAGTAATTTCAGATCTAAACAGAATTAGGCTGTACAAAACGCCTCCAAAGTTCAAACGACCAGTTTCCATGCTGTAAATGTTTAAATTTAAAAACAAGAAATATCCCTGTAGCTGTCGTGAACATATAGGAGTGGGACAGAGAAATGAAAGTGCAGGTAGGCAGTAGTGAGTAGCGTCGGGCGAGTGGCGCGAGATTTATTAGATCGTAACTTGCGGGGTCGCTTGCACCCGCCGCGCCGCGCTGTCGTCGCGCCGCCGTGCACGTCTTCAAAAATATAAAACCGACCGTTTTGAATGTCATTGCTCTTATAAATTATAGGCGTGGACTGAGCAAGAATTAACTGGCCAGTGTTATACTATCGATTGGAATAGATTGCCTGTTGGTAGTTGATAATTACTTGATTAATTGTCAAAATCGAATCAGTCATTTTTGAGAAAAACTCAAATATACTAATATACGCTATTTAATACAAAAATATGGGTCGAATACAGAACCTAGTTTTTAAAATTCGGCTTAAAAATATCGTCCGTTACACAATCAATAATGCACAAAAAAAACCAACGGTATCCACCACGCTGGAAAATACCGTTGTATCATTTCGCGCGAACTCCTTTACTTTGGAGAAAAAGTGAGATATAATTTAAAAATAGCCTGTGCGTAATGTGTGACAAGCGCTCTTCGACCCGTGTAGAAGCGCCCTTAAACTAGTTGCTTACTTATTCTGCTCGGAGCGTGTAAGCGGTCCGTTATTTACTAGTCGCGTTTAATGCTTTAATACCGCCTAATGCGGTGACAAAAAGTTCTGATTTTGGTAGTCACAGAACACAGCTTACATGATATAAGCCTTTATTTGAAAATGTATTAGATTGGTCTCGGGTTCGATTCTCAGGTTGTGCTAACTGTTTAAAAATTGGAGTCGGTATGTTTATGAGAAGGTTACGTTAAATATTTGAAAATTATTTTGGAATATTTAATTGAAAGTATTTTATGCCAATCCCACGCAAGGGTGGACTAACGATAGGTAAAAAGAGCATAGGAATACATAAAACTCAAAAAAGTAAACTAACCACTACATAACTAGGATATTGACGGATAAAACTCAAAGTGCGCCAAGAAACCCCGTAGTGCGATCGGTATTCATATTAATGCCTTCAGAATGATTCAGTTATTAAAACAAGAGCGAATCTGTAGCGCAGACAAACAGCTATTTCTGAACAAAAACACGTACTATGTAACGTCTTTTCGATAATAACATTGTGATGAAACGTGTTCACGCTGCAAGTCCAGTTTACGAGTTGCCACACTGACGCTTAGAATTTTCCTTTGTAGAAAAAATTTAGACGACTTTATTCCTGCAGTGTGATTCATTGCTGAGGATATTTTCATTCTTGCATTGATACTGATTTTTGTAGTTACTCTGTATTGTTAAGGAATTTGTGTTGAGTTAGCTCAATAACCGTATTGAAAGCTAGTGTTTATTGTCAATAATATAATCTATGATTTAGTGTAGTCGCCGATAAAATTATATCTCATTGATAATGCATATGCTGATCCCAGTGTGGCGTGGGGACACAACATGTTTTTATTAATATACATACATACATAAACCACACGCCTTTTTCCCAGAAGGGGTAGGCAGAGGTGCTACTAGAACACCCACGTTTCGCCTTGTATATTCCGTCCCACGATGTGATAGGGGGCGAGCCTATCGCCATATCGGGCACAAATTCCTGACTCCGGGCTAATAATGATTAGAAAAATCCAATATCACTTTGCCCGACCCGGGATTCGAACCCGAGACCTCAGCTTTGCAATCATACCGTAGTACCACTACGCCACCGAGGCAGTCGTTTATTAATATATTTTGCGAAAAGATTTTGCTTATCATTATGACCGGCAGTTTGACGTCATCTCTGACGGTCAATAATGGAAACACGTGTTTTTTTCTAACCGCAAACTTAGAAACAGGGCTGCCCAAATCACTGCCCAAATCGAACTTGAAAACTCCAATCGTTTTTTATTGGCCCGACAAAACCAGTACCTGATAAATCCAAAGCTGAGGTCTCGGGTTCGAATCCCAGGCGGGCAAAGTGATATTGATTCTTCTATTCATTATCAGCCCTAAGTTAGGAATTTGCGCCTGATATGGCGATAAAGCTCGCCCCCCATCACATCGTGGGACGTAAAATACTTGACATAACATGGGAAAAAGGCGTGAGTTTATGTGTGTATGTAAATCCATAGCGATCGAAGTAGAGTATCAATGGACAAGAGAAGATTATCACAATATTATATACAATATAATTTAGAACCGGATATAAAGCTGTGCCCCACGTGACTCTTAGCGTTGGTCACGGGTTTTCCATCGTGTGGTTATCCGGTCGGATACGAATATAACCAATTTACTACCGCGAATAAGGCAACAGCTAATGCACATCATTAATTCTCAAATTTAAACCGTGACCTCTGTTATCATATTAATTAATTCCTCGTCAAATATTGACTGCGCGGTTGTATTTGGCTGATTTAACTGACTTCGAAGTTTAATTATATGTATGGGTTTTCCTAAATTCTTATCACTTTTAATATTTCCCATTGCCTAATTAAGGCCTTCCCCACATTCTTTGCGAAACTTGTTCTACATAGCAAAGGTGACAAGTTATTTTTTTACGTCACTTATATATTTAATTCTCCTTCTTCTTCTTCGCTTCAACCGCTGGAAGTCCACTGCCGAACATAGGCCTCTCAAACGGATCGCCACATAGACCTGTTGGAAGCGGCCTGCATCCAGCGACTTCCTGTTGAATATTTTTAATTGAACGTAAAAAATTACCTGACCGTCATAGGAAAACCCGTCCTCAAAATAAAGCGCGTATGTGTTGGGTATTAAATACCAAAACAATTATTGGTATATTTTACAAACTTTTGTCTCGGCGCGCTACAATGTCGCTTGGCTATTCAGACACTGCGCCTTTTTCTTGACTTCTATAACCATTTATGAATGATTTGTTTAAAGTTTACCAACCGCCATAAAGATTGAAGCTTGTAAACATAATTGTTTACTTTAAAGCAGGTGATTAGCTTCCCGTGAAATATGAGACTATGGATTATTAATCATACCGTTTTAAACCTATAATCCTATTTTTAAAGAAACCGATATAAGTATTTATGGTTTATTTTTAAACGAAACGTTTCGATGTGGTTACGCTACAAATACCTTTAGGAATTAAGATACTTTTTAGTTTATTGAAAGGTAATAAGTGTTTACAATAATTCTATACATGAGACGGGTCTTGTAACGAATATTAATAACTAATAGTGCGTACCAGGACCTCAAACAATTGTAGCATCATCCAAGCTTAGCTCTACAACCAAAATGCCTAAAATATTTCATCTATTAACAAAATTTTATACCATGAAATATCATTCCACTGTATTGAAAATTGAATTTACAAGTATCAAAATATTTAGCTACATTCGAAAATAGCAATTATTGTAAAACATTTGATCCACGAATAATTCCATAGAGTAATTTTTGTGGTTATTATTTGCACAGTATGAGCTCGAAATCCGTCCAATTACTGTTTCTATCGAAATATCAATAAATACGCATTTAATTTTATTTCTATTTCAATTTATTGCGATTCATAATTCCGTCAGTATATAAAGTGGGGTAAATTGGATTTAAAAAATAGAGACACCTAATTTAACTTGGACAATTGAAATAATGGGTATTAAATGTGTAAACGGTGGCTTAAATTCATGACATTATTATCTTTAACAAAGAGACATATTTCAAATAATCCTGATCAAAGTTAAATAAACTACAATATCCACAATGCAACAAAACGCAATAGAAATTGAATTGTACGATTCAAGGAAAGAAATGCATTCTATGAAAAGCTAGACCGTGAACGAATACCTAATACTACTTGGTGGAAACTAAACTTCTTTGTTATAGAATCGAATAAGATTTTTATGAACGAGGGTCGCGGGTTACCTTAATGTTATTTGTGGATATTTCCTACAGCGGGCTCATTTCTTACATGTCCAATTGTAAAGGTCGCATCGCATTGTTAAACGTCAAGTGTTGTCTATGATCTTGTTATCTCGTAACATAGTTTATCGTGCCCGCTGGTTGGCCGCTCAAGATTTTTGCCAACATAACATTCCTTTATGTAATAAGGTCTCTTTATATGTTGCTGTCACACTTGGGCTTTCCTTGGTAGTTATATTTCAGCATCAACACATTTTTGAGTAATCATAAACACTTAATATTAATCCAGTTTATTTCGGTAGCTTTATGAACTGCTTTTTCCTAGCACAGTTAGTGAAATAACTTTAACTCTTTCAAACGCAAAGTAATATTGTAGTAAACAAAAAACTCCGACGAAACAAAGGCAAATAAAGCAGAAAAACCGTTTAACATAAGAAATAAAGAAGCACAGCATATTACAAATATTGTACCGGCACAAGACTGTTATTGGTCCAAAATAGAAGCGGCGAAAAGTGGGTGACCTCAGTAGGTGGCGGTAATAACCACTTTTACTCGCGTTTGTTTCCATCCTCTCTATAATAAAGAGCTTGAAGATCTGGCCATCTGGGCAGATACACGCGGTGTTTACGGGATCGCTGCTGCGTTCTGTGAATGTTCCACCAGGAACAAATCGTGTGTACGTGCGTAGAAAATGTATAAAGGCGTATTGATGTCATGTACCGTTTACTGCTATTTTTAGTGCCATGTAATGATCACATTACTGGGGAACTGCAAACTTAAGATTTTTTTCTTGTAACAGTCAAGCATCTTCGATAGATCCGGAAACGTGTATCGTTTTCCTCTAGTTCCGTAGCCGGGCGCGCAGAATGCAGATATATGCAGTGTCGTTTGCGGAGTGGCTGTCCACGCCTGCATCTTTTGTCCCGTAAACAAATTAGCAGCTAGACATGACACGCGGCGATGCGAGCGCGCTCACTGCTCAGTCAATAGCATTTAAAATGACGGCGCGCTGTACGTCACCCGCTTCCTCTCCACACGTACGTAGTGGCACATGACGCAATTGGCTTTTTCAATGTCTTATCTACAGCGAGGTATGTTGTCATTCGCCGCGAGTGAGCCGCGCTGCGCGCACGCCGCTCGCCGTCGCGTTTATTTTTGTTTCCCTTGTCTGTGCGTTTCACATCAGCGAGGACAAAGTGAGGAATTGCGCGCGCGTACGGCGCACCGTTGTGAACTCTGTGACATTGGTGGAACCATTTTAATTAGTGCCCGCTGGAAGCCGCTCGACCAGCCGCCACGATGTTTATGTCAGGATTCTTCATCATATCCCCTGATTTATCTTTTAGGTGGGTGTTTACGAAAAGTGCGTTTCCGAGGCTAAAGCGCCTCGCGTTCGCTCTTTATAGTCGGTCGGCACTCGACCGCTAATAAACTCACTTTTGATGTTATTGAGAACGGAGAGCGGATTATAACAAGTTGTGAACCTGATCGGCCCGTTCGGCCGCGGATGCATTGTTCTCCGACTGACCTAGTGTTTGCTATTATGAAATAATTAGGGCGTCTCCTTGATTCGATCGCGACGTCACCACGTTTTAGAATTATCCGAACAATCTTCGGCCACTAAACCCCGGTCAACTACGGCCGCGCCTTACATAATGTTCAACGTAATATTATCTACTGATAGGCTCTTAGCGATCGTGCTCTCGCTCTCCGATCGTTCTAATTTTATATCGAATATTTACGAGTCGCTAATAGACGCTAATGTGTCCGCTCTTGTTTGTTACAGAATGACGCCGCAAGAAGAGCGCGAGAGCGCGCGCGGAGTGGACATCGCCGACGCCTTCGAGGACGACATGTTCGGCCCGCCGCGCACCGAGCCGGCCGCGCGCCCCAAGCTCTCTATGATCTCGGCGCGCCTCCGCGCCAACGAGGAGCGCAAGCGCGTCATCGAGATCTGCTCGCAGAAGCTGGAGAACATCGAGGACCCGGCGCGCGACCTGCGCCGCTCCGTTTGCATCAACAACACCTATTGCCGGCTCAGCGAGGAGGCACGCCGCGAGAAGGAGGCGCGGCGGCGGCGCGCGCGCGAGGAGTGCGACGACTCCTGGGTGGGCAAGAAGGCGCGGCGGGCCGTCGAGGACGAGTGCCTGGCGCTGCTTGACGCCATCCCCGAGCTGGGCGACGCCAACCTGGGCTGCGCGCAGCTGGCGCGACAGATGCCGCGGCAGGACGTGCCGCTGCTGCCGCCTGGCCTGCTCACCGTGCTGGACTCATGACCGCGCCGCTCCGCGCACCTCCACACTCCTCTGTGATGCGATCGCGCCGAGCGAGGCCGACGCCGAGCCGCCGAGCCGCCGCCGGGCCCGCCGTGACCGCGCGCCCGAGCAGCCTCGGACCGTGCGGACTGATGACGTCAATGATTTCCACGTTACCCCGGACAGACGGAAGACGTTTAGCCAATTCTTTGTTGTTTAAGATGAGTACTTACTTTGTTAGCGTGTTTTATATTGTTTAAGTGAAAGTTGCTCAGGCGCTGCCGACGGGCGCGGTCCAATTAGTGTTCAACGATAAATTTTTATAGAACGGAGGGACTTGGACTCATTTTGAGCGCCGCGCCGTGCTGCGCCGTGGCGCGAGTGCGATGTGACGTGTTGCGAGTTGCGTGTTGCGCCAGAGATACGGGGACTCTACGGTTTATTGGAGGCATAGTTATAAGCGATAATTATTATGTTATATTATTGTACTGTAAAGTAAATATAGAGATTAAGAGATAGTGCAAAACGACTGGGAACGGTTGCGCGGACATGTTCACTTCTCGCATAGTTGTGTTTACATGTTTATTTTTGTTCTGCTCTGTGACTGAGTTAGATGTTTATTTGCGAGTTTTTGAATCAAACATGCATAAATTACTCGGACTTTAAACAAAAGACTACACACAAGTGACACGCGCGAGTTTTTCAACAAAGCAATTTAAGGCCACGTATAATTAAGCAAGTGATTGCCATTGTTCGGTAGCACAAGTACCGTTAGTAAGTACAAAGGAAAATTTATTAGAAATTATGTGTCAATGGATGGAATTTTAGTTTCCATATCGGACACTCGCGTGTGTCACCGATCGTGATTCAGGAAATGTGTGGCCAACGGTTGGTGCGTGTTGGCCCAAACATTAGATCGCGTGGCACATATTTCACTTATTTGTTGTATTCGCTTTAAGGTTTATTTTTGTTTATCTTTTGTTGGAACGTTACCTTATTGCTTACGTCACCATTTTAAGCTTCGTTACCATTATGATATTATAACATGGTTACAATTCCGCTCCTTTATTTAAAAGATCTTTTGTGGCATTGTTAATTTATTTTAGTTGTATTTATTTTAATTGCACTCGTGAACGTTTTGTTTGCCAAATTCTAAACGTTGTTCGTAGCGAACGGTTGTTGGTGGTTGTTGGTTGCTTGAATGGAACAACGTCGAGCTGCTAATCGGTTGTAATGAGCATCGAGCATACTTAACTAATGGTTGTGCAATAAGTCGACAGCGATCAATCACTCGATTGTGCAATTGTTTCATGCTGAGTTCCTTTTCTTCTGGAGTCTTAATAATTGTCGCAAAATATATCGGTTGTAGACCGTTTCGCCCCCTCTGAATAGTAAATAGGTAGGTAAGAGAGCGCGCGGGTGTCGCGGGGCGGGAGGGCGCGCGCGGGGCGGGTGGTGCGGCGCGGGGTGGGGGTGGGGGTGGCTCGGTGGGTGGCGCGTGGCGGGCGGCGCGCTGGTTTGGGTCTCTGCACCGTTCCCAGCACTCCTGTGATATTAGCCTAGCCTGTGTGTCGTATTTGTGCTAGTTTTCCCAACCAACTTGTTTGGACATTGTGCTTGTAAAAAAAGATGCTTCGAAAAAATTGATTCCTTTTCTATTGGCCATTATGTACGTATAAAAGAGATTTTTAAGTGTTAAAAGTCAGTAGTGAAAGCATTTAGACATTTTTGCGAACACCATTTGTAACGTGTACAAGTTTTGTTTTGTGTTTGTTTAAATTCGCTCGATTTGTATGTAATGTTGAATAATCATTATTGTATTATATAAATTTTATAAAAGTAAGCGCTTGTTCACACAGCTGCCGCCCTTATTGAGCGCTGCGGTGTGAGACTTAATGTTTAATAAGTCAAAACAGATCGCTAATAAATAATGTTTTGTTCACTAGTTGTTAATAAATCGAAATTACAACCAAATGTATTTTACAAATTGTTTAATAAAACGCACATATAATTAAGTAGATTTGATTACGCGTTCTTTAAGCCACGTTTGACCAGCGTGTAGCGAATTATCCACCAGACCCTGATACACCCGACAGCGTCGCGGCCTGCGCTACTCCACGAACGTGGCTTCTAGAATATTCTCTAACGAGATTGTGAGATTCATAGGTATAAATAATTTAATACCGAGCCTCTAGTTTTAGTTGAATCGTGTACAATTCAATGGAAACGTAGGAAAAAAGAGATCAGATTATAGAAGCGGTGCTCTCCCTCGCACGTACGGCGAATGAGGTGATAAGCATAATGCAATAAGACGCCACGGATTGGATATTGTAACGGATTTCAATCCCAATACTTTATTGACTTATAATCCTGTATGAGGATTAGCAACATGAAATACATTAATAATTAAATGAGTACAGTCGTCGGCGTCGTTGCATTGTTTGTCTTTCGAAAAAGGAACATTATTAGGACCTGCTGTGTGCGAGGGTGTACCACGGGCGGGTAGCTACGTCACAGAGGCGAGGTGAGAATTGTTCTAAAGAAATAGTAAAGTTAAAAGGAAGTTTTGTAAATGTTATCATAATTTTATTATTGTGATTAGCTGCTATTTTATAAATGTTTCCTGTCTTAAGCTAAGAGATGATCATTAAATAAATATTACACTTAAAACTGTATAAACTAACGTTTTATTTTTATAAATCCTTATATATTTAAATTTAGAACCTGGTGGTGATTACCGCCGCCTATGAATATCAACACTTGGACCATAGATGCGTTGGTAGAATCTGACAATGGGCGGGGACAGGGAAGGCAAAAGGGAGGGGAAAATAAAAAAGGACTACTGAGCAACCGACAAGCAGAAGTAGCGCAATAATATATTTATACAGCAAACATGCAAAAAAAAATTACTACCAGTTGCATATCTTTAAATCTTTCGGGACTTTGCCATACTGAAGATACTTCAAAACGAAAGCTTCACACAAAATTCGATTCCTTAAGTAAAATCAAACCTTGAATATCGGTTATGGACACTACAAGAACAAAGGAGTGAAAAACAAACTGGGTATTATTCAATAAATGAATTAGTTTTAACTGGGCTTAGTCATTGTGAAACATAAGTACGAGTAGTCCGGTCATCAATATTATGAATACATCAGTCACGCTACATCCAAAGGAAACGTGACGAAATGCACGTTAGAATAGGCCTTAGGCAATACTCATGTTCAGCAGTGGACTTCCTGTAACTGAAAAGAGAGAGAGAGGTAATTTTAAGATTGATGGACGACCTGGTTAAGGGTGCAGGAAGTCGCTGAATACAAGCCGCTTCCAACAGATCGATGTGGAGATTCTTGGGAGGCTCATTTTCAGCAGTGGAGTTCCTGTGGCGAAAGAGAAAGAGGCTTTTTGAAACATGCTGCATACTAGGAATAAAACTTGTAAGGAATATAAAATATTTATTTATGTAAATCTTTATTGTACACAAATATAAACAAAAACACTACACACTTTACAGAAACAATAATAAAAATAAGTACAGAATACACATAAAAATCGCTAGATGTGCCACTTGCGATAGATTTCTTCAGAGACTTCTTCATTCAGAGATTCTTAGCGCAGACCTACGTTCATCAATAGACTTCAGGTGCAGAGTCACAGTTCTTGGCAGAGTCAGCATTTTAACCACCACTCCAGTTTTTACTACGTTCTATTCATATAAGATGGGCTACATAGAAGGGGGGAGGGGGAGAGAACCCAACAATGATTCAACACTAACAAACAAAACAAAATTGAGTATGAAATTGATTAGGAAATGTATAATTGTTTATACACAACGTGTCGAAGTTGAATCATCAATCACGCGCTAAAATATTACTTTATGTAAAGTAGTTGAAGTATTGAAGGTATCTCTGCATACATTACTTGGCGACTCTCGTATAGAAAAATAAATATAATTTTTCGTAGCCGTATCTTAGTGTTAATAGTTAGATAAATTATAATTAATTGGTATTAAAACTAACAATAATCTATTTAACAGCGGAGCATCCTAATAACAAAACTTTTGACAGTACAAATCATAACTATGAGGAAAATTATCAGTAATTATAAATATAGATCGTTGAATTTATTGGTATTATACAAACAATAATCTGTTTAATTACGGTGCATTCAAACACCAACAAATTTTGGTAATTGAAAAACACAAGTGGGAAAATTATCACCGATGATAATTATAGAGCTACGGTTGGTTGTTGTAGTTTACTTATCTATTCTGCGGTAATTCCCTTATAGAATCCCATTGACAATCCGGTAACTCATACCATTTACCTATTATGTACAAGCTTTATAAAAAATATGTTTTTCCCAGACCGGACATTACACTAACAATTAATTTTCAAGATACCGCCGAAATAATTTAATTGACGTGCTAAGTCAACAATTTTAGTAATTTAACATCCAATCGTAGTTTTTAGAAGTTTTTAGAAAGTCGTTGAATGCAAACTGCTGGAATCAGATTAAATATCTTTATTGTGGAACATAAGTTGATTTCAAGTGTTACATTGCTGTGTGTGTTGAAGGTGATAATGTTCAACAGTAGATATTTTGCAGCTGAAGAAGAAGCAGGAAAATATGGAGATATTTAAATCGGTAAGCAAAATTACCATCATTGGATTGTTACAGCTGTGAAAAATAACCTAAAAACACTATTTTTTCATAAGTAATGAATCCCTAAATCACGGATCCATAATATTATGTACTTGTATTAATGCAATGTTAATATAAAGTATTTTTTCAGGGTATATCAAGACTGCTAGCGAAAACAAAGTCAGGTGGTCGTTTAAGTGACCTAAGACACTATGCAACAAAATTTTTTGCAAAAAAAGAGACGATTTTTTTACCTTTTTTTCCTATCATCGTATTTGGATGGTAAATACATACATTTTCCAAAAAAAATTAATGTACACCCTTTTTTTTTAAGACTTTAAATTATAATTTTAGCAAAAACTATACACCCAAACACAATGATATTTAAAACATTCCAAAAAAATCGTCGCGATTTTTGTGCAAAAAATTTACTTGCATCATGTCTTTAGTCACTAAAACTATCACTTGGCTTAGCTTTCGGTAGCAGTCTTGATATACCCTGTATTAACACTTCATATTATTATTACATTACATATTTATTTAAATCTCTATTGTACACAAATTGACACAAAACACTATACAGAAACAATAATAAAAAATATATGTACATAATATTATGGAACCGTGATTTAGGCTTCGTTTTCGGTAGCAGTCTTGATATACCCTGTATATAAGGACAATAACCCTAGAACTACTTTGAATCGCTGTCTAGCTTGCATTTGGTTCATACGAAAATTCCTACATTTTCTAACTTAAAGTCTTACTATTAACTTATATTGCTGAATAGTACAGCCGAAATCTCTACAATACACACGCTACAACAGAAAGGGTGTAACCGCCAGAGCTTAATATTGTAGATACTCTTTCCAGTTTAGATGTATACAAAATATAAGCTTGTTTTCAACTATAAGTTTAAGTTAATCAACTGCACTTTTTTCTATTTATCGCTGAAAATAAAAGGGAAGGAAGATGTGAAGAGGTTCCTATTTCTATTTCAGAATTTCGGGTATCGTGATATATAATTGTGATGACATTAAAATAATTTCACATAAAATAAGTTTGAATAATCAACAACCAATTAATGCAGTTTATTGAATATTTATTATATAACCAACCAATTATATTAATTATCAACATAATATTTTATTTCATATCTGGCGTTGTATAAATTTAATTGTAGTAATAGCTTTTCATACATCGTTCGGAAATTAGCATATATTGTAAGTGCTTTAACAAATAAAAATTCACATGTACAAATATAGAACCATCGACATTTGAAACCAATATTTATAGCCACTAAATATTAAAATCAAAGCCAAATCATTTTAGACCACAACACCTACCTATAAAGATTTTACATACATAAACATCACGCCTTAATCCCAGAAGGGGTAGGCAGAGGTGCGACCAGGACGTCCACGTTTCGCCTTGTGTTTTCCGTCCCATGATGTGATAGGTGATAGAGCCTACCACCATATCGGGCACTGATTCCTAACTCTGGGCTGAAAATGAATAGGAAAATCCAATATCACTCCCGACCCGGGATTCGAACCCGAGACCTCAGCTTTGTAATCGTACAGTAGCTTAGTATCTACAACTAGGCCACTGAGGCAGTATATAAATATATTTATTGCTTATTATCGTTTTCAACTGAAGCAAGTCAACAATGACTAGGCCTCCTTCAAGGATTTCCATAGAAACCTGTTGGAAGCTAAACTGTGCTGTTATTGATCCCCTTGACGTAAACAAATAAGTTTACTGTACTGTACTGTATCAGCCCATACACGACCCATTGCAGGGCACGAGCCTCCTCTACAATCGAGAGTGGTTAGGCCATATAGTCCACCACGCTGGCCCAGTGCGGGTTGGCGGACTTTTATATACCATAGAAATTTATACAAATCGCTATGGTATGCAGGTTTCCTCACGATGTTTTCCTTCACCGTTATAGTGCGTGGTGATTGACTATCAATACACACATGACTCCGAAAAACAAATAAGTTTACTATGCATAAAAACAATTACGTGGCGTACAAATACACTCGTAAACCTTTTCGCAACAATATTTATCTTCACTCGTATCATGTGATTGCTACTTCACCCATTCAATTGAGTTATGCGTAGTGAAAAAGTTTACTTGGGAGCGAAACTAGGATGTAGTGGCTTAAGGTTCGATGACAAGGTAAGGAATTTTGAAAATTGCCACTATACTGTGGATTCATGTTTAATTGTTATCTCTTGTATGTGAATGATGTTATTAATGATTACTGTATTAGGCCAGCAAAGTTGGGTAAGCCTCAACCAATATATACACACTCAAAAAGCCTATAGGTCTCCTCATTTGTCGGATACATCATTTTGCTTCTGAGAAGTATATGTATTAGGCGTACTAACTCAATAGTCAAAAAGACTTAAGTACCATTTCATGTAGTGTCGGATACGTCATTCTGCTTCTTAGCTGCCTGTGTGCTAGTGTCCTGCGTGTACATACAACGATTATGTTAATTCAACAAGGGCTTTATATACAAGAGCTATTCCGATGGGACGGTCTCATGATATCATAGTTTACTCGTTATTACGCACGTACTACTGATTCATTTGTTTGGGAATTTAAAAAACCTAGAAGAGTGTACACAAATCCGTTGAACTGAATTTTTTGAGGTTTGCGTGTTTGTATGTGCGTATGTCGACCCATATACGTCCCACTGCAGGGGCCTCCTCTACAATCGGGAGTAAGATTGGTAGGCGGGAATTTAGCATATTTACATACATACATACATAAACATCACGCCTTTATCCCAGAAGGGGTAGGCAGAGGTGCAACCAGGACACCCACGTTTCGCCTTGTGTGTTCCGTCCCACTATGTGATAGTGGACGAGCCTATCGCCATATCGCGTATTTACATCAACGAAATTATCACTCATCCTTCACCTACCGTTAGGTGTATTTAGTTTCCGTATCGTGCTATTTAAAAAAATATCCTACAATCATAATATTATGTTAACAGCATTTTGATGTGACAGAATTCGATTTAAATGTGCATCAAACAAGTAACAACTCAGCACCGAAAACAATGAAACTGCTATAAATACATATAAATTAGTCTATTCAAACAGCTTGTGTAATTTCACAGAACTGCATAATCCTCTTATGAACGAACCGTATTCATGTGAGATGAAACGCATTTCTAGAAATGCTTCAATATCGTGCATAATATATTTTACTTTTAATTTTTATCAAGGAGTTTTAGCATAACTTTTATTAGCGGTATAGCTCGGCTATACTCCCTCAAAAGGGTTTTTATGCTGAGGTTCATCCGCCAACGCGACAAGGTGTACTTTATCCAAACTTCACGATATTGGGAATCAGGCATCAGGTACAGGTTCATATTTCTATATATTTTTGGGACCTTCCCATTGTAATATTCTTTATCAGCCCACTACTGCTAAGCATGAGACCCCTCTACAGCCCCATCTACATAGGGAGAGATTTCATCTCAATGATACGATTATCTGAAGGACATAAAAAATTGCATCGTGTAAACATTTGTCAGAACATGATAATCTATGGCGGTTATGTCATGCGATAATCGCATATGATTTTCGTCGCGAGAAACTCTCCCCATGTAAATGGCGCTTTACCGAGAGCTCAATTGAGAGGGTTTAGGCCATAGACCACTACGCTGACATTGAACGTGTTGGCTTACTTACCAAAGAAAATTTAGCTACTACAATATACATAAATAAATACACCCAACAGTCACGTACATACATAGCCCTGACCCCACACTAAGATCGAATTTTGTGTCGCGAGTATCAGAAACTACGAGAGACTTTCGTCTCACAAACACCCAGATCATGAGGTAATTAATAATAATAAGTTTGTTGAAATTGTGCCCGATATAGGATCGCCCCCTATCACATCCTGGGAGGTAACAGACAAGGCAAAACGTGGGTGTCCTAGTTACAACCAGGAGAACCTCTGCCTACCCCTTCTGTTCAAAAGGCGCGAGTTTATGTATGCATGTAATAATAAGTTACGGTAAAAAATAAAATTCACAATAATATTATGTCGTAATATCAGTTTTAGGATGAACCAATGTATTTATTAATAACGTAATTTACGTTGATACACTTCATTATTATTCCATCACTCAAGAACTGAACCCGTGACCTTTGGCTATAAAGCTACTCATCCCCTGCGCCATCGATACACAGATACTGATTTTAAAGTTTAATGAAAGCGTGGGAAGGAGATAGCAGTAACAGGAGCGAAAAGTTATTAACTGTCTGTTGTTTAATGGTAGTTACGCCTTTTCGGTATTAACGTTGAGTCAAAGTCAAAATGTCTGGATACATTAATTAATTCTGCGACTAAGCATTCTATTCTTAGTATGTGAACAAGTTATCTCTTTATTGAACGTATAGACCGCAGGGGTTAGTGAGGGGGATGAAGCCTAAACCTCCCTGAGGGAACATGGGGAGAACTATGCACCTAGCAATGAAGGTTTTATACCGGGTGATATTTTCTTATGGTATTTCATTTAACCCACATGTTGTACATCACCCCAGGTGACATTGTACGATTTAAAAAAGAAATCCGAGATAATTTTTTGTCAAAAATTACGATATTAGTTTTCACGATTTTTGGCCTTCTTGTATAAATACGAGTACTTTTTCAGCTGAACTTCAGTTCGGTTTGGGATCTTATCTAACCGGTAAATAGACTCGTATGTACTCGTATAGGTATGAGTTGATACCAACCCTTGAAAATTTACATCTCGAATTTTGAAAAAAGTACCAGGTGGTATTTTTTTTTCAAATGTAAGTGTTACCTGGGGTGGTAAGGAACAATTAGGTTAAATTAAATACCTTATGTCAATATCACCCTATATAATATAATAATATATTTATTCAAGTCAACAGTATGATCAATACAAAACAGTATACAAAACCAACCTTAAACGGGTAGGCAGGGGTTCTAATAATGTCACTTACTGTTTGCCGAGATGTGATAAATTCCAATCATAACTTAATATTTTTCAAATATGAATAAAGTGAAGTTCCCGGACTGGAGATCGATCCCAGGATGTCGAGTTTATAACTGATATATGTTAACCACAAGAAAAATCACTCCTCTCCCCCCTCTCTTCAGCCACAGGAAGTCCACTGCTGAACATAGAACTTGCTGTATCGACCTGCGGCCTGCATCCACCAACTTCCTGTAACCTTAGCCAGATCTAAAAATTACTTATTTAGTTAGCGCTCTAGCCAGTAAAACGATTGAGCTTTAATAGACTTAACAATTACTTCGTGTTGACGAGCTCAGAGCAGTGCCGTGCCAACCTTAGTCACAAGTTCTGATTTATTAGACTTACGTGAATATTACATATTGAAATAAAACCAATTCTTACGGATTTTATCGCGAATTTGATTTAATTTTTTTTTCAACTTCATGACGTTTCGATCAAAATAATCGATAGCTAAAAAGAAAGATCGAAAGCTGTAAAGTGATCGAAATGTCGGGAAGTCAAAAATAATGTAATATTAATCAAATTTGCAATGAAATCTGTAAGAATTCGTATCATTTCCACTAGTTCTGAGTGCTGTCGCTCCTGTTTATGAGAAGGCGTGACGCTAACCATCGGCATTATACATATGAATTTACCCAAACTTGATACTCAAATATAGACAAATTGGAACAAATGTAAACCCCATATTTGGTTAAAATGATAAATCAACCAAATATTACAACCGCAATGACTACTGACGCTACTTCAAGACTATTTTTAACGTGACATGATTCACGATTTGATTTATTGAATTAAATTAATGGAAATAAGATTAACATTGAATGTAAGTTCATTATTAATACTTTGTGAATGAATAAAACCAATTAGGTAATAGATAAAAAATAATAAAAAAATTCAAAACAATATTCGTCATGATTGTTGACTGTTATGATGTGTAAGTGTTGACTGTTGGTAATTAATGTGTACATAACAATAACTATAACTTGATTAACTGGTCCTATTTATCTGATTACTTTAAGTACGGAAATACATTATTTTAAACAGTTCAAAAATAGTTTTTATCGAAAACAAAACATAATGAATAGAAAAAATAATACATAAAAATTAAAGATACAAACAATATCATTAAAAATTAAAAACTCGAGTAGGTGGCGTTAGGGGGCGGGTGATGCGAAAGAGATAAAGATTTTATCTAAAAATGTTCCATCAAAATAAATAATGAATTATCATCGAAACATTTTATTTATCAATAAACTACCACGTTAACTTCAATCTAGAATTGAACTGTACGTCACTGCCATAACGTAATTGAATGTAGATATATTGGACGAGAAATTATATCCCCATGTATTGATTCCAGGACCGACGCGTCGCCCAGTGGTGCTCTGTCAAAGACGCTTGTCATCTGAGACTTGTAAGGCTGTGTACTTAGAACTTCGCATATCGTAAAGCTTCTTCGACGAACGGGGAACATATTCTACGGAATACGCGGGAACTAACGGCTCATTTGATCGAAAGTGGTGGCGGTCGTTTATGAATACACATTATGCCTGAGGAACCGTAGCCCGTCTTTGACTATGAGCCAAGGAGCCGATTCCATTTGGTAGTCTTTGATAATGAACGAGGGACCAAGTATACTAAGGCTTTTTAAAATGTCTGACTGTAGAAACCGTGACAAATTTATCGAGATTGAAATTATTTTGCCGAATAAGAGAATTATCTGACGCGAGTCGGTATTTCATCTAGATCTAGATAATACAGCGTATACCTAACAAGACTGCGACCGAAAACGAAGCCAGGTGGTAGTATCACTCGTAGTAGTTAGTTATACAATATAGTTAGTATTACAATGCAACTAAAAATTTCTCAAAATAAGTGACAGGTGTTTTTTAACAATCATCGTTTTTGCCTTTTGGTAAATTTATAATTCAAACTCTTACGTACCATTGTGTGTTTAAAATTGAAAAGGTGTACATTATTATTCTAGGAAAACGACGTATTTACTACCCAAATACAACGAAAAGTAAAAAGTAAAGAAAATTACAAAAAAAATGCTTCCTTTTGCGAAAATTTAGTTGCATTGTGTCTGAAGTTACTAATACTTACCACCTGGCTTCGTTTTCGGTCGCAGCCTGGATATACCCTGTATGTATAGTCAAGTTACCTAGCGTAGAAGTAAGAAAGAGACAAAGGAAAACTGCGGCCAATTATTTCACGACAATAATACTACATCCCTTTTAATGCATTCTATAGAGTGGTCAATAATTAAATCTATAGCGCAGTCCACCCTTTATGAATATCATAGGTGAGACGTGGGCGACGCGACGCGTCCCACCCACTGCCGCACGGTCCACGTGGCAGCTTGGAGACTTTTCTATAAAAAAAATATACCCACTACACAATATTTTCTCTTATATCTACTCACTTATTTATTACTATTGTTTCTATTGCCTTTAACTTATTTCGATGTATGCTGTGTATACTTGTAATTGGGTTACATATTTGTATAACCTTATTTTTTCTGTTATTCATTTGATGACTGCCTCGATGGCGTAGTTGTACGGTATGATTACAAATCTGAGGTCTCGGGTTCGAATGCCGGGTCGGGCAAAGTGATATTGGATTTTCTATTCATTATTAGCCCGGAGTCAGGAATTTGTGCCCGATATGGCGATAGACTCGCCCCCTATCACATCATGGGACGAAACACATAAGGCGAAACGTGGGTGGTTGAACCTCTGCTTACCCTTTCTGGGAAAAAGGAGTGATGCTTATGTATATGTATGTATTGATTTGTAAGTTTAGTGTGTATGCTGCTGTTGTACTATAAATAAATAAACATGAAATGCTATTTTTATAGATTTGAAATCAGCTCCTCGCAAAATGTAATATTGTAACTTCAACTAAATTAGGTCTAGCGGCGCCAATCGCTACTGATGAATATGAGCTCGTATTAATTCTGTCTATCACGTTCCACTCAAAGGATGCTAAAATATGGAATGCAAAAAAAATTACAACTGGCAAAAACGTATAAAAATAATAGTAAAAAAGGGTAGCCATTAAAGTCAAGTATTTGACAAATAACACAACATTTTAATACAATTTTTTGCATTTTAATATCTCCATATTCCAACCGGCAAATTCAAAGTATAATAATTGAAGGCTAAAAATCCATGGTGCCTGGTTTCCCCTTGCTCGCGACTACATCATTAGAATAATTTTGTCGGCCGACAGACGGGGTGTGCTGTAGTTCGTCTCGGTTAAGCCGCATTTCGCAGGTCGTCGCTCGCCGATTTCGAAGGACGTCCTACGCCACGCGAGCCTCGCAGCGGATTCTATTCATTACAGAACGGCGTAACCGCCAGTGACGTAGCTAAAGGTTACTCATTTTTCTTATTTTCAAATTTGGTTCGGTAAGAGTGCATCTATTAGACGGAATGCAGTTATGGAGTATTAATTTATAGATTTATTTTTAATTGTTAACTTTCGTCATTGTATACGAGGCTGAAATAAATACTTTGTATTTTTTTTTATTGCGTCTACTCGATTGATCCACTAAACTAATGTCCGTTTTTTAAACTAGACAAAATGCTAGACGTATTACATATGTCTACCTTTTCATAATGGAAAAAATAACCCTAAAATTAACTTTAGTGAATATTAATGATTTGCGCCTTGATAACCTCACCAACACGTCATTGAATACCATTCATTTGCTCTTAGCCCTGAGACTTCTTGATTCCCCTGAGACTCTAAAAACCGATTCGCAAAACAATTTCCGCCTTATAACTAATGAATGCCGAAATCACCAGTCTGATACAGTTCCTAACCTTAAATTGGTGATTTCGGAGTTCATTCGTCTGTTGGCCGGCGGCCGCGCGGGTCGTCGCTCCGTCTGCGCCGGGACACGCGGCGGCTCACTCGGTTGCTAGCCTAGATCATTATGTCGGCCGGTGCAATATCACCGATTATGTTTATCAATGGTTAAATGGGTTAATTGTTTAAGTCGACTAAGTATTAATGGGTGTGATTAAGAATATGTGTTAAATATAAGTAGAATCGATTTATTGATTTTTTTTATTTATTTAGTTACAAACAAAAGTTTAGTAATGAATGTCCTATCAGTCGATATTCTATGTGTAAAGCATAGCCGTAACTTAATTATCAATATATTTTTAATTGCTAACGAGCAAACGCTCCTTAAAATGGGAGGAAAAGGTTTTGTTTTTTGTGGCATAGGTCCAAAGGTCCAAAAGGCAAAGGAGCAAGCAGGTCACCTGATGGTAAGTGATCACTGCCGCCCATGAACATCCACAACACTTGGATCATGGATGTGTTGCCGGCACATCAGATCGGGAGGGTAGCGGGAAGCAAAAAGTATGGGAATAGGAAAGGGGTATTAGGCATCCGGCAGTCTCACTCACCGGCAGCTTCACGTCGATCTCCTGTGAGCCAGTGGTACCGCCCCGGACGAGCCTGTCCATTCATGCTGAGTCATGGCTGACAACAGCGTGGCTCCACTTTCAGGTAGCAGGGCGAAGGTGGAGGAAAAATAACAATAGCCTTCTATTGTATACATGATATTAGGCTGCACTTTACCATACTGTAATTTAAATTAGTCCCACAAAGATTCCATTAAAATCCATCAAATAAAACAAATACTGTTTTGTATACTATAGCCTAAAACATACGACCCGTGCAAATTAAAGGTATTAACAGTCGTTCACCAATGTACTTGCAATTCGGCGCCGGTCCCGATAACCCGACAAATTACACAGCGTTTGAGGGATAACATTAGCCATCGACATTCCGACCTCCCTAACTTTGCCGGATTAACGTCTATGTGACTGGCAGCTATGAGACAAAAAGAAGCCTACAAACGTATTGAGAAAGTTAAGAATTCACGCCTGAAGAAACTGTTTTTATAAGAATGGTATTGTTTTTTCAGTATTTAAACAACCCTTTCATATACAGATGAAATAATAAAGTCGTTTTTTTCATTTATCGATGCTTTTTTTCCGACGCGTGGGAGAAATGGAAATAAAACGAATTCTTACGGATTTTAAGGCGAATTTGATTTTATTTTTATTTTATTTTTTTAATTCCCGACGTTTATTCCGATCACTTCACAGCTTTCGTGGTCATTGGGCGAACTTAGGTATTAGTCATCCGCTTAGTGACTGTTACAATTCAACTACCCTCAATTTACATTTAATTTTTTATTTTTTATTTTTTTTTATTTTAATTAAAATGTAAAATTAAATAAATTCGCGATAAAATCCGTAAGAATTCTTTATATTTCAAGGTGTAACATTCGCGCAAATCTAAGAAACCAACATGTAAATAAAAGTTAACACTTTGTCTTGTGTCTTTCTAAGATCAGTAAAATCGAGCAGTCTAAATTATACCAATTTTTAATTAACCCAAAAATATATCTTCCCTTGATTTTATTTATGTTTGCTTGAACCTGTAGTGCCTTCGGTCTAGCTAAATTACCTTTGTTAGTACTAAATAACGGACCATTGAATAAAAGGATCAATTATAATTTTAATTATCAGAAAATAACTAACTCAACAATAAGTATTACGTTTCAATTTAATAATTGCGTCTATGTCCAATCGCTTCTTATAATTTTGATTGATTCACTTTTTTCCCAGTTTATCTTCCCCCTTCCCTAAACCAGCTTATTTGACAGGAGACATGCCTGACACTTAACAACACAGATACAAACATGCAAATTCACGCCGTTGTACTATTGGGGCAGGCAGAGATTATAAAGCGCCAAGTGCTACGGTCCATACATACCCCATTCGGTTTCGAGTTTACCGTTTATCCTTTCTTTTATAGGTCTTGTAGATAAAAGATGGCATATTAAGGTTATTTTGATTTGAGTGCACACATTTTAACAGGAGATTCAGAATCATGAATATAGCTCATCAGTAAAAAAAATGAAATATATTTTTTCAAAATATTCCATAATTTTTATCCTTATAAAAAATACTTAGACAATACGCACGACCATAATAAGCTCATTCATAAACTAAACACACACAAACGCGCGCGCGTGCGCGTCTTTGTATAAAAATGACCGACAACCGTGCTTGTAGCAGATCTTGAGTATAATTTGAACATTGATTAGGATATTATGAAATGACATATTATGTGTAAATTTGAATATTTTCCACCATATGTTAACCAGTATTATTCTCTTGAGTTCAAATGCAAAAATGCAGACTTAGAAAAATAATCCTATATATATATACGAGTACTTCACAGCAGATACAAACAAATCTTCCATCCAACAAATAATGCATGATACGTAGGGCTGATTACCTCACATATGAAAGACCAAGTAAAAGACTGTAAACTGGATTTTCCTATACGGTACAAGTTGCTCACTCTATGTAATAATAATTATGTCTCGGTTATTTCCTCATCGTGTTTACTTCATAGTAAAAGAGTCATCGAATACGTCATCGATGGTAACTATTCATTAATAAAGTAATCGTGTATGAACTTATGCGTTTGTACATGGATTATCTATATACATATAGTAAAGTAACCGATTGATGTCTGTACATAGAAGATAAATGAGATAAACTAATATTTGGGTTCTGTAGTAATGTAATAAAACCCAAAACAATGATTTTCAGAATATTTGTCTGTTTGTCTGTGCGGTTGTGCGCGATGAACTCAGAAACGGCTTAACGGATTTCGATAAAATTTTTATATGGAGGTAATTGGCACCCTGGATTAACACTTAGGCTACTTTTTATAACGAATAATGTAATGTTCCCGTGGGATGAGGAAGGAATTACATTATATATGTTACTTTTATATACTCAAAGGGATGAGATGGGACTGGATTACATACCTTGAGTTAGAATGCGACGGGACAGGGCGGGATACAACGGGACGGGACGGAAAAATTACAAGTAAAGTAAATCACGCAGAAAAAGTTTGTGGCCAGAAGCCAGTTCAATAATAAAGTTGTAGAGGTTCTTAGTAGTTATCTTGAACTGCAGAAATGGGTTAGCGGTGGTACACGGAAAACCCACGTGAAGTAATAATGCCTTCGCTGTCGAGTTTCTTTCAGTGAGTGAGATTACCAGGAGCCTGCTTTCCCCTCCCATTTTGAGAGGCTGGCAACACATGGTCGATCCAAGTGTTGATGTTGTTCATAGACGGCGGTAATCACTTATCATCAGGTAAGCAGGTTGTCAGACCTATGCAACAAAAAAAACGCAAGTATACTTTTTTTTCTTCATACACACATAAACATCACGCCTTTTTCCCACAAGGCAGAGGTGCAACCAGGACACCCGCGTTTCACTTTATGTGTTCCGTCCCATGATGTGATAGGGGGCGAGCTTATCGCCACGCCAGACACAAAATCCTGACGTCGGACTGATAATGAATATAAAAATCCAATATCATTTTGCCCGACTCGGAATACGAACCCGAGACCTCAATTTTGCCGTAGTACAACTACGCCACCGAGGCAGTCAGATTTTTTATTCATACTAATGATTATTGTTATAATACGAGCTAGGCCCTTATAAAATCTTGGGATAAAATAAAATCGGATTACTACGAATAGCAAGACTGGTATCTGCCTTTGAGAAATACATATAAAAACACTATACCCCAGTTTACCTACCTAAACATGTTTTCGGAGAACTGTCGCATCACGAGCATCAAATCCTCAGTCATCAGACACTCATCCACCTCCGACCGCAGAATAGCTTTTATATAATTACCCGTTCACGATACCGGATTCACTGGCCGGTTCGAAGAAATACGCTGCGAACAATAGCGGGGCTTATTCCTAGTCTAACAATTGTATTAATTAGACCAGAAATTTCCAGTGTTTTAGGGTGAAGTTGCAGTTTTATATTGATTTCTAAGAGTATTTATAGTAAAGGGAGCCCTGACATACATTTGCATCTTCAAAAATGTAGGTATTTTCTTGCTTGTAATTTTGGAAGCACTACTATATTGGTGAAAATTGAACTAATTATTTAGAATAAGTAGAATTTATTCTGCTTGGCCAAAATCATCCCTTCCGTGGATAAGCCTTATAGTCTATCACCCAGGCCAAATGCGGCTGGCAAACTTAAGTTACCTCTGAAGCTATGATGGAGAACTTATAGTTATTCAGTATCTTCACGATGATTTCTTTCACCGTTAAAAAGTGGTAGTTGACTAGAGATTGAGGCTGCTATCCCAATTTTCGAAGTCGTCGCCTCAACCCGCTGTCGCTCGCTAAAACAGACATACTTACATACCCTCTCTCTTTTTCTCTCTCTCTCCCTCTTCAGCCAAAGGAATTCAATTGCTGAACATAGGACTCCCCTATAGAAAATACGAAAAAAGATACCAAAATGATAAGTCTTTGTAACCAGGTAAAAGAAGCGGGAAACATAATACTAATCAGCAGGTTCTAAAATAATACTCCCTCCGTCTCGGCTCGTTCCTCGTAATGAAACTGTAGCTGGCAGTAATCGACATTTTAGGGTTTTCTGGACGTATCGCGTTTCGACAGCCGACTAATGCCGGCCAGCCGGCTCTCAATAACTAGGAACAATCTGTCTTGCGCGCTCGGTGGACTAGCTGGTGTTTTAAATCATTTTTATTTGTAAATCGAAAGAGCTTTAAAATCTGTTATCCAAAACGTTGAGGTCAAGGAATTGGTCAAGCGTAAAATAATAAATTAAAGTACGAAAATTGTAAAAGGACACGTTGTGCCAACCCTATCTGTGGAATATTGATGAAAATTGGAAACATAACGTTATTAAGCTACATAACGCGAGCTATCAATGAAAATACTGCAAAATTATTAATTTAGTTGTCACATCAACATTCAAAATCAAATACTGAAAAATTAAATGAGAAATATGTGCCATTTTGTTACCAATCTATTTTAGTAAAAAATCCTTGTGTATGTTGTTGAATAAATATTGTGTACTCGTAGTGTAAAGTTTTTTTTACCAGCCTATGTGTATTTTATTTATTTTCGTACCAATCTTTATGTGATTCTGCAACTCATATATAAGGGTATGCGTTGAGCAATTTTTTATCATTCTAGCCCAATGCGGCTCGATGGAAGCCTTTTATAAAAGCATAAGCCACCGATAGAGTTGGCCGCGCAGCTTACAAACTACTACCAATGGTTACTTTTCAGTGTTTTAGCTAAAATGGAAATATGTGGAATATCATAATAACTAGTAGATGAAAAAAATATATATTAATTTATAAAATTTGTACCCTGAATCAGTATTGTGTAAAATTTTACTAACAAAAATAAATAAAACTAAAATATACTTCTGTAGTGTCCTACTAAATACTGACTGACGTGACTAGTGTCACACGATATAGGGATGGCACTTATTTATTTCATTGTATCACGTTTTTAAACGCAAAATTACTTCAAATATTTATTATTATTACTAATTTCTTTTATTTAAGTAATTTTTATTATTACTAAGAGCTTGAAAGTGCGAAAAAGACAAAGCGAAGGTAGGGCTAGTAATCGCATGGTGTTTTTTCAGAGCGGTCAATTTTGTGAGGATTATACTCTTTACTTATAGCTGTGACGGACTCCGTGGTGACTTCCAGAGAATCTGTTATTAAAAAACTGTACAGTTGTGTGGCAGCCCTACCCGAACCTCATAATTCAAATTAAATTCGAATTACAAATTTTAAATAGCTCCAGCGAAACTCTAAAACAGGAAATGCGTCGATGGAGGAATGCTCCAACGCAATTTGTCACATACCGATGACAGATCACATCAATGTTGCCAATCGAAAATTCAAACGATTTAGTTGCCAATTAGAGCGATCATTGCATAATTTATTTCAGAGGAGAGGTTTGATACAAAACCATTGTAGTGTTAAATATGTTGTGGTGTGGCGGAACCGAGTGATATTTGGAAATTATTTTGCTAACTTTGTGTTAAAAATAGATTTCGAATGGAAATGAAATGGTAGTTTGAAATGATTAATATTGAATACTGGGACGAGAAACGAAATATCGCGGATTCGATTCCTCAATTAAATTGAGAATAATATTTATCCTTCAATTATATGGGTTTGACGCAATATATCAAGGGTATTGCGCAAAATATTCGGCTTAATATGCTGTAATGCTTGTTTGACGTCATCTCTTACAGGAAACAATTCAATAATTCCCTATCAAAAATAGTTTGCAAAATATTATTTTTGATATTACTGACGTATGTGCTTCTTGGATATTTGTTGTACTTCAGCAATATTAATTATGCTGGAATTATAAATAAATAGTCGCCTCATTGTGGTGGGTATTATTTATAGACTGCGATCGTGAAGTCCTGAGTTCGATTCCCATGTCTGATAATTTACTAAGTGTGAATTTAACACTGGAGAACCTTATATGTCCTATTCCCGGTTTTTGCCAGGTAATATGCTCGCCCCCCATCAACAGTTAAGACAGAAATAAGTAACGGAAACTTTCGATGGCCTTATTCACACTATCTACGCCTTTAGAGATATAAGCGCGAAGCTTATCTACGTATGTCTGTTATAAATTCCTCTCGACTCTTACCCTATTATTTCCATACCCATTCTACATTCTCAAGGGAACAACCTTCTCTAGTTATTGTAGGTATTAAATAACTTCCAATTATTATTATTTATTTATTTTTATTGCAATGGCAAAGACGAGCATGTCATTCGCCTTATGGTAAGCGATACGACCGCTTATGGACAGTAGCTAAACCAAACAGCACTATGAATTACAAAGCAATGCTTGGCGTTCCACTGCGCTCGCCACCCTGAGACATAAGGTGTTAAGTCTCGTCATGTCCAGTAGTAACTCTGGCTACAATGTCCTTTAAACCGGAACACAGCAGTTTATTTACACTACTGCTTGGCGGGAGAAATAGACATTGTGGTGTTGTGTGCTCCCAGGCGGTCTCTCACATATCAGAGACCTACCACCAGCGAATTATCAGTGTTATTAAATAACTTCCAATGATTAATAAACTAAAAATATTTTAAAATCTTTTCACCGACATGGTTCAAGTAAGCTGTTAGTAGTTTGGGAACGATTATCCAATAAGCATGATAGAAGTGATTGGGACTACGCGACATCTAAACCAAACCGAACCAAACCAAATCGTTATACGTGGGAGAAGACTTACTAGCAATTTGGAATATGACCTCGTATGGAATATAAAATGATTTTGGTCATAAAACATATTATGCCAATTGCCATATTAATTATACAACGCTGTTTTGCTTTATATATAAAAAAACTAGAAATACATTATTTAACCTTCTGTTACATATAATGCTATAGATACTGATATTAAATATATCGACTTTCCCATTTTGAATTTAAATTTGAAATAAAGAAATATAGCATTGAGCAGTACCCTTTAACTTCCGTCCTGCAAGCAACCGCTTTAACCAATTTCGTTACGATAGCTTGAAAATGTAAAAGTTGCTTTTCAGTTTTAGATTGTCTATGCAATAATTTACAACTAATACAAAACAATATAAATACTCCGATGTAAGGAAACTTCCTTTGCCTACATAAAGAAAATGGCGTTAAAAATATATAAAAATCAGTTTAAGATAGACTTGTGAAGCAAAGTGAGCCGTCAGTCTATTTGTTCAATAAAGCTGTATAGTATGGAGTCAGTATGACTAGCGCCCTCTGTCGGACGCTGGTTGCAACGTAGTCGCTCTCCACGAGACAATATGGGGTTCCGTGATAAAGTAGCACTCAATTGAATTATTTATGTTATGATTTTTGTTTCTTTTTATGTGTAAAAATAAAAGGATAAAAGATGCAATTGAATGTAGGCTTTAATTAATATAAGAACAAAATTCCGGCCTAAAACTAAAAAAATATAACAAAGACGAATCAGTAACATATTTAATGTAATTAATAAGTTCCAAACATTACATACAATTACGTATACATAAAATCTTTTTACAATCCGTTACAAATAAAATGTGTTACAAATAAACATGACTAATTCGTAATTATCATTTTTATGAAAGCACTTCTATAACATTCCTTTTAGCGTTAGTTTATGCAAATAAAAACGAAGCTCTTCCAGTAATGTTAAATTTACTTTAATAAAATGTAATTAAGTTTTCGTATGAATAGTGTAGTTCGTGGAATTTAAATTAAAAGGCGAGCGATGATGAACACGACAAAACAAATATTATAACATCTACAGGTAATTCGATATTACCGTTTCATTTTAAGTTAGTTTTGACTCATGCCTATATGCCTGTATGTCTTTATTTTTTATTTTATTTTTTATGGCATAGGTCCGGCAAACGAGCGAACAGGTCACCTGATGGTAAATGATTACTGCCGCTCATGACCATCCCCAACGGTTAGTTCACAGATGTGTTACCGGCCCTAAATCAGGAGGAGGAACGGAAAGGACATAGGATGGGAAGAGGAAAGGGGATTGGGCATCCGGCATATACCGTAATCTTTTAGTCATTTAAAATTTAAAATTAAAAACACTTTATTAATCTTTATCATCTAGTTACTATAATCTGGTGCCTCTGACTGCCTCGGTGGCGTAGTGGTACTACGGTATGATTGCAAAGCTGAGGTCTCGGGTTCGAGTCCCGGGTCGGGCAAAGTGATATTGGATTTTTCTGTTCAGTGTCAGCCCGGAGTCAGGAATATGTGCCCGATATGGCGATGGGCTCGCCCCCTATCACATCGTGGGACGGAATATACAAGGCGAAATGTGGGTGTTCTGGTAGCACCTTTGCCTACCCCTTCTGGGAAAAAGGCGTGTGTTTATGTATGTATGTTATGTAATCTGGTTAATAATATAAGTCCTCATAGGACATTGGCCTATCGACTGTCCAGTTGCATACACTGACCACAAGTGTGTTTCTTACCCATTTTCAGTGCCTGCGAAGATCATCAGTCCATTCAGTCTTTGGGCGTCCTACACTACTCATTTTGGCTGAACCTTAATCCTACGCAGAGGCAATTTTGGCACATTCTGACTACGCCGCATCAGTGACGGTAAGTCATCAAAGAACCATTTTTTGTTGGTAGCTATACTACATATTTAGTTCGGTCGATACTCAATCCGAAACGCGACAAAATAGCGCGAGATATTATCGCGGCTTTCAACCATAGTGTTTGGTGATGTTCTGGGAGGGTAGGAATATAATTACTTACTGTGTATATACAGTTGATATATATTCTTATTCCTGCATCATCAGACCAAGCTCTATGTGTATCTTGGCAGAGGCCTTTATTAATTTTTTTTGTTCAAGAGGAAAAGCTATTAAGCTCCCCTTTCGTTACCCCGAGGGAGGTGGAAAGGGGTATCTCAGTGTCTCTGGCTTCCACCCTGGCACAATGCGGATTTGTAGCCAAGCTGGGTCCCTACCAAGCCTACGCCAGCATACTGACTAAAAACCTCTTGAAAACCGTTACACGCTCCTTGGCAGAGGCCTATGTCCAGCAGTGGTCTGCAACGGGCTGATGATGATAAAAGCTGATGATGCATCATCATTGTCACCAGATAATGATGATGCATCATCAGCTTTTAGTAGACTTACTGTCTTTCGTTTTGCACGAGTTTGATCATCTACAACGCATGAAAGATTGGATCGATAGTTACACCATGTTATACTTTTACCCCCAAGGGTTGCTTTGTATAGGGCCTCGGGGAAGGTTAAACAGCCATAAAAAAGGATAATAAATAGAAGAGTGTCGTGCGTGGTGATATAAATAATAAATTTCGATAAAAATCAGCCCCGAAATTTACATAAAAAGGACGTCCTAAATTTTACTTCAGTGACCGTGCGATTTTAATCGTTTGCACAGACGCCTCATTTCCTTTGTTTTAGTTAACTTATTTACCCGTGCCTGAAAATCCGGAGTTAATTGCGCCTTAAAACTAATCAAGTGAATTTTCAAAGCTACTTACGGCTTTGCGTGTTAGTAAATTTGCATGTAGGCGACCGACGACCGCATTTTGGGACTATCAGCTTGAATTTGTTATCTAAGTGATAATTATTATTTAGAGTTGATACTCTATGTCGAATGCCTTAGGCTTACCATCCGGTGCAAAAACTATATAAACTAAAAATATAAGTGAAAATTTCATTCCATGGACTACACCGCTCCTATGGTCTCTTCAGAATTGTGAATGTTTACTAACGGCATTCATTCCAGGTAAAGCATTTGATTGTTTGGCGGTATCGGCTCTGCTTTAGAAAAAAAATATGGTAATCCATAATAAAAGCAAGAATTCCGTATTATTAGGATAGTTAGTATTTGGCATATTGGCATACAAGCTTTTAAGATATACTTTCGTGCTTCTACGCTTGTGGCTTTGATCTCGCACGGATAAATATCTGTATGGCCCATGGATTAAAAACCAGGTCAGATGTGGTAGAGGCACGCTATTGTCAGCCATGACTCAGCATGAATGGGCAGGCTCGTGCGGGTTGGTACCACTGTCTCACAGGAGACCAACGTGAAGCAACAGCTTTGCTGTCTCATTTCGTTCGGTGAGGAAGACTGCCGGATGCCCAATACCTCTTTCCTCTTTCTATCCTTTTTCTTCCCGCTCCCCTCCAATCTGATGGCCCGGCAACACATCCATGATCCAAGCGTTGTGGATGTTCATGGGCAGCAGTGATCACTTACCATCAGGTGACCTGCTCGCTCGTTGGCCGAACCTCTGCTATAAAAAAAAGGTCATTTTTGGTACTTCTGGCGACTTACTCAACGTTCATAAATAATGTGTACCATATTTTTGAATAACTCCAGATTGGACCAATGTATCAGGGCAACGTATGTAGATGAACGACGCCCACGTCGGAAGGCGTGTAAGCGTTTCCCACTAGATGGATGTGTCAACTGAAACCTCAAAGGATATTGATTGGCTTGCTTGATGAATGTCGCCACGCACAACCCGACGCGGGCTGCTTTTACTAACAAATTGTCGAATAAAGATCTATGTGCTCGAGACTAAATAGTACCAGATTAAATTTAGAATATGTATGACGAAATATTGGTACATTTCTGCCTATTCCTCCAGGAGACTAGCATGTTTTATCATAAACTGGGATTGCTTTTCACGGGTGCATTTTGTGATATGGGGATGGAACTTGCAACCACTAACAAATATTCAGTCCCTAGCCGTTGCTCTAGTTAATTGTTAAATAATGAATATTATGAATATTATGAATAATAATGAATATAATTTAACAATTAATTAGAGAATAGATAATAGATAGAATCCCTTCTGTCATTAATATCCCATATAATAATAATATGTGTTAGACTACAGTAAACGTTAGGGTTGGTAAGCCCAATACATACATATACGAGTATAAACATCACGCCTTTATCCCATAAAGGGTAGACAGAGGTTCAACCAGGACAACCGCGCTTCGCCTTGTGTGTTCCGTCCCACGATGTGGTAGGGGGCGGGTCAATCGCCATATCGGGCACAAATTCTTGAGTCCGGGCTGTTAATGAATAGTAAAATCCAATATCGCTTTGTCCAACCCAGGATTCGAACCCGAGACCTTTGTAATCGTACTGTAGTAGAACTACGTCACCGAGGCAGTCTAAATAATTGTCAAGTAATTCCTTCTGCATGCGTTTGATCACAATGGCAAATTCGTTCTGATAATTCAAGACATAATTTCCCCATTACATTACAACAGGAAATGAATTTAAAACTTGTATCTCATGAGTTTAGTCCGACAATTTCGTATCCTTATTTACCTTATCGCTGAGGTTTCCTGCTTAGTTGCCGCACGAGCCAGATTATCGGTAAAGCTATGTGTAGTGCGGTCGGTACGGATGATCTGATTGTGGCATCTTGGATTTCGCTTTATGGAGTCCATCTGGTAATTATGTGTAGCTTAGTAAATATAATGTGATTATATACTAAGCTACACATAATTGCCAGATGTGATGAAAGTTATTACATGCAGCTTATTTGCAATAATGGCATCTGGCAATGGGCATCTGCTGATTGATGATGATGATGAAAAAATGAACACATAATATAATGAAGAGATTACTGCAGATATGGGTACGAAAACATGCTGAATGATTAATCTAAAAAAAAAAGTTAGGACAATGAAGTTTAAAAGTAAAGTGGTACAACGATACATACGATGGTTTGGTAGCTTTAAACAGGGTAGACAGTATATTTTTATTTCCAAATGTATTGTAACATGGGTGCCTTAAACATCCTTCAAAAACTTCCGTATATTCGGCGAATGCGCTTCACATTTACCTCCATTTATAATATCATATTATTGAGAAATATCGCCAATTAGAATAATAATGAGCCAGGAAAATATGGCTTTAATTCGTCCGCTTTGTTCTCTATTTACTTTTTTTTGCGAAATTTTTTAGTTGCATTGTATCTGATCTAAAACTACCACCTGGCTTCGTTTTCGGTCGCAGCCTTGATATACCCTGTATGTATAAATGACTATCAGTCTGGTCATCTAACCGAAACATCTCACAGATTCTTCTCAGCACCAACAATCAGCCTGTTAAAATTACCGCGACCATCAAGAGAATACGATTGTTTTTACTGCCGCGAAGCACGGACGAGTAGGGCCAGATATCGAGGTCTTTTCCGCAATTTTTACGAACCGCCCGGCCACTTTCTCACCGAGTTTAGTAGTTAAACGTTATGTAAGCCACTCGTATTCATAATTTGCCGCGATTCCGTCGCAACGGCAATACTCTTCGACTAAGTGGATCTGACCTAAAAAGGTTAATTTTATTTTGAAATTGAGGTAGTACTTTTTGCGCTTGTGGATAATAGGCTCAGGACTGCGTATTAAAAAGTTGTATTATAAATAATAGTCTTAAAAAATATATTTGGTGGCTGAGGTATAGGTCAAACATGGTGATGGTAGCTTCCATCCGGCCTGGTAATAAAAGAAACCGTCATAGTGTTCTTACAATCATGCTGGCTTGTTCATAGCGGGACATACAAAGATGAGAGATGAGTCGCGGAACGAGACAAACTAACGCGGTTCACTATAAGGGGTTTTACTCCTTTGTTCAGCCTTCAATATTCGAGTGGATACGATTATCATCAATAAAAATATATTTATATTATTAAAATCAGTATTTTACGATTTAATCCATTTCATAAAGTCAATATGACGTTAAATAAATTTGGTAACAGGAAAAATGGGTTCTGATTATCCTGTTATTTATTTAGTACAAGGAAAACATGAATTAATAAAGGAAAATAATAAAATCGCAATTATTGGTTACATTGTTCCTAAGCATTTATACCCACAAAGCGTTGGGCCAATGACGTCACAAAACTATTATACGTCACGGTTCTTTTGAGTTAATCGAAATAAATAATATAAAATTTGATGTCATTTAATTTTTTTTCAGACTCAATTAGGAGATGACTTAATATTTTCAGTGGAAATGCGCCGGGCACTATGTCACAGAAAACTGAGAGCTTTGCAATGGCGCGGTGAGTGAGATTCATCCATCCATCCATCCATCCATCCATCCATCAGCCAAAGGAAGTCCACTGCTGAACATAGGCCTCTCCTAATGATTTTCACAGTGACCTGTTGGAGGCAGCCTGCATCCAGCGACGTCCCGCGACCTCTACCAGGTCGCTGACCACCTAGTGGGTACACATAGCCCAGCGGATTAGCAAGTTGAAGTGGCAATGGGCGGGGCACATAGTACGGAAAACTGATGGGGGCCAAAAAGTTCTCGAATGGAGGCCACGAAGCGGAAAGCGCAGCGTGGGACGTCCACTCACTAGGTGAGTGAGATTGCCGGAGCTCAATACTATTTTTCCCCACTTCTTCTACTCGCCTTTCGCCTCCCGTTTTAAGGCTCAAACAACTCATTTACGACTTAAAGTTGTCATTGAGGTTCATGGCCGAATAAACACTTAGGGCCTTATTAATAAACTTGGATGCGCGAAGGATAAATTTTAGTCCAAGACTTTAGAATTGACTCGATTATTTTGAATGGCGAAGTATTCACGACTTTATTAATAAACGCGGAATTGCAGAGTGGGCTAGGCATACATTGTACTGTAGTTAGATTATTCAATATTATAGTCAAATTAATAGTCAAAATAATCGTGTCATTTTTAAAGCCTTGGACTAAAGTTAATCCTTCAGTCTTCCGAGTTTATTAATAAGGCCTTTACTGTTTTCTCGTTTACGTGACTTAAAAAACAAGACTAGATTATGCTAAAACTTGCTCAAAATGCTCGACAACAATTGTGCCTAAGCATAGCATAAAGGCAGACAGCAAAAAGAAGTCTTCACTAACGCAGTTAATATAATAAAAAAAAACTTATAACTTTATAGTTAGAACATTCAACAAGCTATTTAAGAGTCACAAAAGTTCTGCAACGTATAGTTTTTATGAATGGTTTATTGCCTTTAAGTTGCAAACTTGTCATTTTTTGACGATAAACCAAAGCGTCGCTTTCACTTCGACTTAGACAAAGCATTCCTGACGCGATACATTTTATTGTTTTGTCGGATCCACTGAGCATTTAGTTACATTCATAAAGATTTCATTCTGTAGTACATAAAAGTTTTAGTGTGCTGTATAACGCGAATCCATTGATGTTTTTTTGAGTGGAAGTCGTAGGTTCAAACTGAATCTCAGTTTTTAGAATTTAGACTATTCAATTGATTATAGATCCCAAAGAAAGATGAAGGGAAACATCGTGAAGAAATTTGCACACCGGAAAATATAAAAAGCTATTCAAGATTTGTGAAGTACAACTACCTACACTGGGCAAACATGTGGACTAAGGAGTCCAACCACCCATCCTAAGTCGTAGACAAGTCCTGTCCCGGAACCGTTTTAATCACGCCATAAATTAATGAGTACAAATACATACATATATACTGCGACTGACTCGGTGGCGTAGTTGTACTACGGTATTATTACAAACCTGAGGTATCGGGTTCGAATCCCGGGTCGGGCAAAGTGATATTGAATTTTTCTATTTATTATCAGCCCGGAGTCAGGAATTTGTGCCCGATATGGCGATAGGCTCGCCCCCCATCACATCATGGGACGGAATACATGAGGCGAAACGTGGGTGTCCGGTTACACCTCTGCCTACTCCTTCTAGGAAAAAAGCGTGATCTTTATGTATGTATATGTACAAATATATAATCTCTGTTTCGCAGTTGGTGAGACGCCGGCTGTGAAACAAAAGAACGCGGGTTCGATCCCCGCACCGAAATACACGTTTGTATGAGATCGAAAAGTCTGTCGTAGTTTCTGATACTCACGACACGATACTCTATTTTAGTGTGGGGTCAGGACTCTGTGTGTGAATGTTGTGTGTATTTATTTTTTTATTATTATTATGTATACAATAAGTGCGTGGTGGCCTGTTGGTAAACGGACCAGACGCGGCTGCCTACATGTTCACGGTGGTCGCGTGTTCAAATCCCAGGGCACACCTCTGACTTTTCGGAGTCATGTGTGTATTGATAGTCAATCACCACGCACTATAACGGTGAAGGAAAACATCGTGAGGAAACCTGCATACCATAGCGATTTGTATAAATTTCTATGGTATGTAAAAGTCCGCCAACCCGCATCAGGCCAGCGTGGTGGACTATATGGCCTAACCACTCTCAATCGTACTCTCGATTGTAGAGGAGGCCCGTGCCCTGCAGTGGGTCGTATATGGGCTGATACAATACAATACAATAAAGTACGTTAATACAGCAAACCTTGTTCTAAAGTGAGCTATAATGGTGTTCAAGTTTCACACAAACGACTAGTGTTTTAATCTATGACGCAAATGTTCCGCATTTAAAATGCATGATTATTGACTGAAGAAATGTTCTATAAAGGTGATTTTTAATGATAAAAATATAATCTTATTTTATATTTATTTACTGCCTTATTTATTTACTGTCCCGCCACAGAGCAGAAAAGTGATTATCTTAAGGTGATTCTGGTCGTCTATTAACATCTACAATATCTGGATCATATGTGCGCTCGTCATCAAAGGAAAGCACCTTTTTGAAGGGGTAACGGATGAGAAGATAAAAAGTATCGGGCCTCCAAGAACTTGACTTACCGATAAATTATCACAAAACTGTTTTTCCCACTCCATCCGGCAATAGTACAAATGCGACACAATCCCCCCACTCCTTATTTTAAGAACAAAAATGCCTCTACAATTTCTAAGCTTTATGTATACAACGATTTTGTATAACTATAATTATCAAAACTAAAAAGGAGTTGGAAATAAAATATTCTTATATTATATTAAGTGCATCACCCTAAAATGCCTTTAGCATTAGGCCCCACCTTTATACAACTATGTATAAGAATTATTAAATAAATAAATAAATAAATAAGAATATAAAGGAAATAAAACATGCAAAAATATTTGACTATTTAAAATAAATCATAGTCACAAATAAAAAAAGCCATTGTAAGCAAAACGGACAAAAACATTGTAGTTATTAGTTGCAAACAACTCAAGGAAAATGTTATTCTAATGAACATGACTCAACGCCGAAAAGTTTGTGTTTATGCAAAATTTCATTTCCAGTAACTATCAGTATATAAGGAATTCTGAGTATTGGAATTATTGTAATTTAGTATTTAACTGAAATATTTTTAATGTATAACTTCTTTTTTTTTATCAGCCCATATACGTCCCACTGCTGGGCACGGGCCTACTCTACAATCGAGGGAATCGATTGAGAGTGGTTAGGCCATATAGTCCACCACGCTGGCCTAGTGCGGGTTGGCGGACTTACATACCGTAGAAATTCTTTAAAATCGCTACGGTACGCAGGTTTCCTCACGATGTTTTGCTTCAACGTTAAAGTGCGTGGTGATTGACTATCAATACACACATAACTCCGAAAAGTCAGAGGTGTGCCCTGGGATTCGAACCCGCGACCACCGTGAACATGTAGGCAGCCGAGTCTGGTCCGTTACCAACAGGCCACCACGCACTTTTTAATGTATAACTATAATATCAAAAATATTCCATAATTTTTATTTTTATAACATATTTTTTATTAAAATACTTAGACATTATGTACGACCATAATAAGTCTATTGATAAACTATACATACATACATATTACACACATGTACGCGCGCGTCTGTGTATAAAAATGACCGGCGACTGTGCTTGCAGCTGATGTTGAGTATAATTTGAACATTGATTAAGTTATTATGAAATGGAAATAACTGACTTATTACGTGTAAATTTCAATATTTTCGACCATGTGTTAATCAGTAAAAAAAATTGGTCGGCCCTGAAAAATAATCCTGTAAATGAGAAAATATATGACTACGCTAAAGTAAAATTACTATGTTAAGATCTCGTAACCACGTCGATGTTATGACTCCAACTCTATTAAGAGCTTGGCGTCCCGTGATAGAGGATTTTAAATCAGCGTTGTGGGTACCCGCGGATTTGAACCCACTACCCACTCCACTCCACCGCAACGGTCGCAGGCTGCATGATTTATATGCGGAAACGTTGCCTTTGTTTTGTAAGCATTCGCTGATTTTTGCTTCAAAACTTAATAAGTAATATGAAAATTCTAGCAAGTAATACATAGATTCTTGTGAGTTTTTTTAAATGACTTATGTAATTTTTCTTAGCTAAAATACTTTTGTTATTTTGCAGCTACCGAAGATGGATTGATGATGGATGAAGATTCAGCATGATGGTAAGTAGTCATCATTGCTTATGACTTCAATGTCAGGCATATCCAAGCGATTGCCCAGTTAACCTCTACACACCTTATTTAATTATAAAAACAAATGCATTGTCACAAACATACCAATTATGTTTTACTTTAAATCATAATTTAATAACACGCATTATATTCTATCCGATAGAAAATCGATGGCAACCAGATCAGTGGTCATTCCAGGAATTATTAATTTACCGTAACCAGCATCCCATTCAATTTTTGTACAATCTAACTAGAATAATGGACAAATATTACCGCAAATTCCCTGGGAAATAAAAGCAAGCGTTGATTAAAAATTCGTAGAACAACGAGCATTTTTTCGGCAAAAAATATATATCGGGAATTATCAAACTACAAAATAAGATATGAACCACCACCATTTCCTCCTTGCATTACGCACTTACCCTATAGTCTCGGGATCAACATAAGGGTAGCAGCCCCTTTGCACCATGCATTGTACTTAACATGGGGTAACTTTTATTGTCGGCCATTCTACGCTGGCCTGCGAATGATCATTGAAATCCTCCTTGTAGTAACCACGACAATGGCCCGCGGGGGGACAAGGCAGGCCAACCGAAACTGGCCAAGTACACGCATTGAAGCGACGCGTGATTTAATGGATTGAGAAATAAATTGATTTTGCAAATGGTAGAGCGTTAGTTGTAACTAATTAAACATATTTCGTAAATACACGGGCGGACGCGTTTATCTCTGAACGTGATACTTTCATAATTATGATTAAATTGTGTGTACGTTGCAAATTTTCCGCTCCCATGACGAAAGTGTGATCTGATACAAGTAAAATTTTATCATGTGAGCATTTACCCTATTTCCAGCATAAAAGGGTGTCTCGGAATCATAATATTACAATTCCACAAAAATGAATGTTAACTGATACAGAAATAACCATGTTCCGCCAACTTGAGTAAATCGTAAGGGGCAAATTGTGATACAGTTGTCTGAATAGTTTACCCAGACGCGGGGTATTCAGACTCAAAACGTCGGAATTAAAGTTCCACTTAAATTAGAAAAACCTCTTAGAATGCTTGACACGTGAAAACTAGCGACGTCTAGACCGTCTGCATTTTCGGGGAGATCATGCATGATAAAGATTTGCTTGGGGGAACAAATCGTTTCACTTATCATGAGAACCGTGAATGGGTAATTGTGGCAATACTTACATAGTTTATGGATAACACATATAAACAAGAGACGGTTGAGATTGTTATAAAGTCTAGGACAATAAATTTTTATGTAAACTGACGCGTTAAGTTCCAATCAGGGGCCAAAAGTACAATTCATTACGTAATTTTTTAAATGATTAAAATGTCTTTTGGTCCTACTGAATACAGACCACTTATTTTGAAACGATTTTATTTAGCTTGCCCTGTTTGTTTGTTTCTTTTTTATTGTGCGCCAATAATTATTAAAAGTGATTAATAACTTTGCTTCTGGAACAAAAAAATATAAATTACATACCAAACTTATACCATAATAACTGGATTAGTAAGATACTAACTGGAACAGTGAATAGGCCAAGCACAAAAATAATAGAATTTGAATAATTCTATCACCGGTTCTTTCCCACATCACAGGGGTTGGTGCAACGTAATTAACATGCAAGTTGTAGTAACATTATGATCTTACGGCCCCTAACTGTAACACTTTCGAGTAATTGTCAAATCTCGGACAAATATTTATGAGGCTTACAAGTATTTGTCTCGGGTCTGGGTGTTTGTGAGACCGAAAAGTCTCTCGTAGTTTCTGATACCCACGACACAAGACTTAATTGATCTTAATGTGGGGTCAGGACTATGTATGTGACTGTTGGGTGTATTTATTTATTATTATTTATTATAAATCCTTATTTTCGTGTAATGACATGCATATTACACGTTCCACAATCTACATGGTGTTACTAAGCTAATCCTGTTGTAGATAGATTAATTAAATAAAGATTCATCTACTATCTAGCATTCAGATTGAAATTGTCTTGGTTATATCTACAGAATGTTCGTCGAATATCAAAGTTCAATCAGAACTTTATTATTTTAGAATATATCATATATACCTATTACAATCGTGAAATATCAACAATATTTAAAAATCACCAGTATTATTTCCTTAGAAACGTAAACTATGAAACAACGCCAATCATAGACAAAAAATAACACTCAAATACCCATAATTATTTAGGTTATTTTAACAATGTTACGTCACAATTCAAATAGTCGGCCATGTTGGAATGCACACGAGTCGAGACGCCAAAGCGTAGCAGGAATTAATTCAATTAATACTCACTATTCTTTGATATATGTTGTCTCACTGTGACACAATAAATATATACAAAATACTCCAAATAGTCCAGGGTCTGATATTGTTGTATATATCTACATATAATTATAACTTTTGAGCCTAGTCCACATCAGCAACACATTATTTCCCAAACCGTTTTATTTATTCAAAACTCAATACCGTCCTCTGTACTGCTTTTCCCGTTCCGTCCCGGTATATCCCGCCCTGTCCCGTCTCATTCTCACTCAAGGCATGTAATCTTGTCCCATCCCTTTCGATGTTAAAAAAGTAATAAGTATATTTGAATTCCTAACTCATCCCACTGGAACAGTACATTTTTCTAGACAAAGAGTAGCCTTAGATGTGTTAATCCAGGGTGTCAGCTCCTCCATTACAAATTTAAGCTAAATTAGTTCAGTGGTTTCTGAGATTAGCGCGCACAAAGGCACAGACAAACGGACAAAAATTCTTAAAATCATTGCGTTTTATTACGTTAATACAGCTCCCTCATACTCGTTTTTCTCATTTATCTTCCATGTAGACATCGATCGGTTACAAATTTATTATATGTATGTATTAAGTTTAGATTAGATCGCGTTGCACTTGGAATTAATCTATGTAACCGTCTATTACACGAGGATGCGATTCTATTAAAGCCGCAGTGACGTTACACGAGTGTGAGTGTTTACAAAACTAAGTTAGTTTAACTTTAGTTAAGCCCTACGGTACAAAGGTTAAAATACTTTTTAAAAGATATTGCATTTAAAACTGTGGTAGTGATAGTTTACTCATAATGCGGATTAACTAGTTGTGATACTTAATTATTTTAAACAAATTATGTATTGATATGACTGCCTTGGTGGCGCAGTTGTACTACGGTACGATTGCAAAGCTGAGGTCTCGGGTTCGAATGCCGAGTCAAGCAATGTGATTTTGGATTTTTCTATTCATTACCAGCCTGGAGTCAGGAATTTGTGCCCGATATGGCGATAGGCTCGCCCCCTATTACATGGTGGGAACGAACATAAAAGGCGAAACGTGGATGTCTCGGTTGCATCTCTGCCTACCTCTTCTGGGAAAAAAGCATGCGTTTATGTGTGTATGTATCAATACCATAATATTTATAGCATCAACTTATATTTAAATCAGTAATACTTCTCAGAACCTTGTTAAATTCTTTACATTCCTAATCTTTTTACTTTCATTTATAATTATTAGTAGGTACAAAGAGAAACTCAACGCCATTGTGAGCTTTGTCAAAGTTTCTGATCCTGCCGACTTATTTGTAAGACACATTTTTAACTGACAATTAGACGTACCCGCGCGCTGTCTCGCTCTAACGGTGAGAGAAAACATCGTGGGGTAAACTTGTAATCATTGAAGTATTATACCTGAATATGCAGTTGTGTAGTTTCATACTTAAATAAATACACCTAACATTCACATACATAGTCTTGACCCCACACTAAGATCGAGTCTTGTGCCGTGGGTATCAGGAACTACGAGAGACTTTTCGGTCTCTACACCCAGACCCGAAACAAATGTGGTTCACAAAAACATTTGTCTCGATGCGGGAACCGAAGCCGCAGCCTGTCATTTCACAGCCGACGTCTTACCACCTGCGCCACGGAGGCTACCAATTATGTGGAGCGGTGGTACATGACGGTCTGTTTCCAACTGGCAATATTTTTGGCTATGTCACACCGACTGCCTCGGTGGCGTAGTAGTACTACGGTATGATTGCAAAAGCTGAGGTCTTGGGTTCGAATCCCGGGTCGGGCAAAGTGATATTGGATTTTTCTATTCATTATCAGCCCGGAGTCAGGAATTTGTGCCCGATATGGCGATAGGCTCGCCCCCTATCACATCGTGGGACGGAATATACAAGGCGAAACGTGGGTGTTCTGGTAGCACCTCTGCCTACCCCTTCTGGGAAAAAGGCGTGTGTTTATGTATGTATGTATGTATGTCACTTGGTAGTTGGTACGCAGCGGTGTTTCTGTGCCCCGTCATTGTAGAAACCACGAGCAGTTGTAGCCACTTACCATCAGTCGGGCTGCTAGCTCGTCTGCCTACGACGACTGTAACAAAAAACCTTACTACAGGTGCGGTGAAATCACTTCGCTGGGTAAGTTTAAAAATAAATGCATCAACGGGCATCGTAAACAATACTACGCGCGTATCTAGCACACGGGAAATCATTGAAACGAGAGGGAAGATAGTACGTCAGCCTAGGAGTGACAAAGAGAAAGAAAAATTGCGGTACCGTACCTTTCTTTAAAAAAATATTCTACGTGTCCCCTCTATAATTTCAAAGCTTGTAATACTTTGATTCCGTGCTTTGCAGGGCGGAGCGCCACCTGTCATGTCTAGAACCTATTAATAAGGCGGAAAGTAGGTGATCTTAATTATTCACTTCGCTTTACCCCAGTGGACTAACAAACTCATGCATCTTTCAGTATTATGCATGGTGCTCAGGCCACATTTATTATGGTGTAATAAACATTAGAGGTTAGTAGTTTATTTTTTGTACGTTGTTACAATTTAAAAATATCATTTACCGATCTTGCTTGCTGCTTCGGTAACGTTAATGTTGATTTTATTCAATTTAGGTCGTGCGTCGCTGCAGGGTAGTATTAATCGTATGGACATGAAAACTAAACGCTATTTTTCTATACCTCGGGAGCAGTACATTATTTTAGATATAAGGTAAATTACATCCTTTTGTATACCACTGAGAACATGTATTGTATTGTATTGTATTGTATCAGCCCATATACGACCCAATGCAGGGCACGGGCCTCCTCTACAACCGAGAGTACGATTGAGAGTGGTTAGGCCATATAGTCCACCACGCTGGCCTAATGCGGGTTGGCGGACTTTTACATACCATAGAAATTTATACAAATCGCTATGGTATGCAGGTTTCCTCACGATGTTTTCCTTCACCGTTATAGTGGTGATTGAATATCCATACACACATGACTCCGAAAAGTCAGAGGTGTGCCCTGGGATTTGAAACCGCGACCACCGTGAACATTTAGGCAGCCGCGTCTGGTCCGTTTACCAACAGGCCACCACGCACTCGAGAACATGTATGCAAAAATTTAATTATTTTCGTTTAAGGCTTCAAAGCGTAATTTCGCATTTATAACTAAATCTTTTTTTAACAACTCTAGTGTTACTTCCTTTCAACAATTTAAACTAGACGGCTACTTATTTGGCTTTAAGAGTGCTATTGTCAATAACGAGGGTAGCTTCACGTGCCTCGGAACGAAGGGGCACACAATTTTAGCCACTAAAAACCATCGCACCCTATTCTCGGGCATTAAGAGCGTCAAAACGCAGTGATCATACGACCGATGTGTTACCAAAACCGATACGGGCCCTTTTTTATCTAATACGTTCAATATAATAGTCATCAGCAAACTTATAGAAATTCTTATCGTGCAGTTAAATTATTTAGCTCTGGTGTGGTGAAACGTGACGGATTGACTTAGGTAAGTTAATTAATTAGTAGTAAATATAGCTAAAGTGCGTGGTGGCCTGTTGGTAACGGACCAGACGCGGCTGCCTACATGTTCACGGTGGTCGCGGGTTCAAATTCCAGGGCACACCTCTGACTTTTCGGAGTCATCTGTGTATTGATAGTCAATCACCACGCACTATAACGGTGAAGGAAAACATCGTGAGGAAACCTGCATACCATAGCGATTTGTATAAATTTCTATGGTATGTAAAAGTCCGCCAACCCGCACTAGGCCAGCGTGGTGGACTATATGGCCTAACCATTCTCAATCGTACTCTCGATTGTAGAGTAGGCCCGTGCCCTGCAGTGGGACGTATATGGGCTGATACAATACAATACAAATAGCTAACGGTAATGCATGCAGTTGTATTCCACATTATGGACATTGTGTCGAAGGCATCCGAAACTTTGTAGTCGAATAGATACGTTAAAGATTAAGTATTATAAAATAGGCAATACATCATTTTTTCTTGACTTAACTAAGTTTCTAATATAGCTACAATAAATTACAGATAATTCTATACACATAACGTCAAATGTAGTTAAGATAAAAAGTTGCCTTGTATCTGTCACAGTTGCTTATTCGATGGTGGTACAAAAAATGGGGCATTAGGTGAATTATTCAAACACAAATCATTTTTACGGTCTCGTCCAATAAACTAGATGAGTAATTAAGATAATTTTGATTGGTTCCAGGAGTTGAGCTGGCAGGCTTGAGGCTGGCACACGATATCGTTATGTAATGGGCTTAATTGGGAAAAGGTTCTGATTTCGCCCGTAATTAATACATTGGACCAAGTGTCCTCTAATTTGAGCCTTCTGTAATGTGGTCTTGTGCCTTTGTTCGGTTTGTGTCACAAATTATGTTTGTTTTTGTGATAGCAACAACCCCTGCTTCTTGTATCGCATCTTTCATCCTTTGTTTAAGCGCCACTGCACACCAGTCGCTGCCCCGCTGGGCTATGTCGGCAATGTTTTGTTGTCTGGCTTGTTGGCGGCTTCACTCATTGCAAGTCGGAAAACTTTATCGATGACATGTCAGCGACTCGACATGACATGAACACTTTATGACGTTGAGTGTCACCGGGCAACTGAGCAGAGCGCTTGCGTCGCCAACATGTCGGCGGGTAACACGTGCGGGCGCTTGTTGCCGACGGGAATCTTTTCTTACAGACCGCCGTGTTGTATCGGCGGGCTGTCGCTGAGTTGGTGGCGATGTGTAGTGCGCTTAATAACACAAGTGACTACAAAAGGTAAGTGCAATAAAGTATCCACTGGCGAGATCCAGTTTTTTCTTATTGTTAGACACAAAATTGCCGACTTAATTGAAACTGAGGGGTTAATCTATGATCCGAAACCAAATTTGAATGTTCGACGTCTGAAGCAAGTTGTAAGTTTTCCACTTCCAAAAATCAACACTCTATAATACTTATCATTCACTCCGAAATAAGTCTATAGTTAGGACGTACGATAGAGGATTCGAACATTTTTTGCAGTATCTAGGCACATTCGTACAGTTTTACGTGCGACATGCGAACATTCGAGTTCGTTTCGGATCATAGAGTAACCCCTCTAGTTACACAGCCCAGTTACTGCCGGTGGTCGTCGCCAATGTTACTTACTTGAAAGGCAAAGTCACATCAATTACTTCACGTGAGATTTCTGTGAGACTGTGCCACAATCCTATTGAATCTAATCTATTTGTACTGTAGCTTATTGTAGCTACAGCAAGGCTCAACCATTTCTCAAACATACCACTTTTTCTATTGACAGCAAAACTGGCTTATAGCTTGTGTATATGTGTATTTAAGGGGAATTTCTCGTTGCCAATAATATTCCGCTATAGGTTATACAATCCTTATTTTTTTACTTTGTTTTTTAGTATTTTACTACCCCTTCTGCAGTGGCGAAGCGTCCATACAACCCGATTCCGACCGGCTTCCCTTTTATATCATGTGTCTTAAAACTTATATTTCTTAAAATGCCATGGATAACGAATACATCGTTTAGAAAATAATGGCTACAAATTAAACACAAACTTGATGCTCTATTATAAGTACCAAACATGATATTCAGTAAAATATTTAGTAAAACAAGCCATAAGTGACTTTGGTTTGCCGTTTAAAAAACAAAGACCCTTCGCGACTGCTCCTCTGTAACTTACGAAGCAATACTATTTTAATACGAATGCAGCACTGGGTATTCTAAACTATAAGTAGTTTGCTAGTAGTTTAGTACCTAGATGCTATAAAAATAGAGTGCATTATTTTTGACTTTTACATTTTTATATTATTTTGTCTTTGTATTATTTAAAAGCAGGTATCAACCAGATTGTCGTATAATGTTATTAAACATTATTCGAGTATTGTTCCTTAAGTGTGGTGTTATATATTTTTCTTTACAGTATCAGCCCAGATACCGTCATACTGCAGGACACGAGCCTCCTCTACAATCGAGAATACGGTTGAGAGTGGTTAGGCCATATAGGCCACCACCTAGTGCATGTTGGCGGACTTTACATACCTACCATAGAAATTCATGTAAATCGCTATGGTATGCAGGTTTCCTCACGATGTTTTCCTTCCTGTTATAGTGCCTGGTGATTGACTATCAATTCACACATGACTCCGAAAAGTCAGAGGTGAGCCCGGGGATTAGAACACGCGACCACTAAACATTTTGGCAGCCGCGTCTAGTCCGTTTACCAACAGACCACCACGAACGTATTTTTCTTACTTACAGATATTTTTCTTTAATTCATTTAATTTTGCACGTGTCATAATAATTTTCAAAAACATACTTTGAATTATATGGCATTGTAGTATAAAAAGATTTTAAATGTGGTAACGTTTGCTTTAAATGCAAATAAAATATTTTTATTTGCATAACTGATTTTAGAAATACTTAACATTTTTAAATAAGTGTCAATACTTATATGAAATATGCATGTTTGTCATAGGTATCACAGTTTTGTCGCAATAAATCGTAATCCGATTAGCATAAAAACTCCGCGAAGGAAATGTATAAACAGAATTGGAGCACACAGCGCGACGCTTCAACCAAGCATCGGAATACATTACGCTATTCAATCAAACGCCCATAATTATTTACTGAATGCCTTTATGCAACCACCAATATTGAGTTTATTTAGACAACAGCATTACAATCACATCACTTCCTATTTTAATCATCCATTACAAACAATGGAACCATGTTCTTCAATATCTTTCATTACTAGATATGAATAAATAACACGATAACAAAGAAAAAAGAAAAATGCAAAAAACAAACATTGTGCTCGAGTGCGTTATGCAATTAAAAATATACTAATACAGGTAACATAACTTTGAACAATGTTTACAAGCGATGAATAATTATGTGCTATGAATAAATTAGTTTTGTCATAAAGGCAAGGAGTGGAACTGCGTCGCTGGTCACTACCGCCATCTGTAATTTTTGCTCTAAACCTTTTGTGAAGATAGTGACAATAACACTGGATCAAGTTCCTATCATTTAGTATAGATGTCGCTTTTTTAAGTTTTATAATTGTAGATTTTAAGATGATATACATTCCAAAAAGTTAATGGAATATTCGAATGGAGGCGCTATTCTTAATATTTACAGCACGTTATCATAGATATAATTATCAAAATAACGCGTATAACACAATCATCTGTACATCAATATATTTCTTGCTTTTCTGCTCTAGTCTAAAACGTAATATTAAAATAGATTGTTTACAATTTACAGATGTTTACAATACATACTACGTGATATCTTTAGAAGAACGAACAACAAACCTACGTTTGTATTATTTAGATCATAATATGATCTACTCCGCGTCTACTTCTATTTTATTTTTTTAAATGAGTAGATACAAAACGGGCATAGCTACGTCACAAGGTATTAGTTAAGGAATGTGCGTTTGTTAATTAATAAACAAATTGTCCGATATACAAGGGGAACCTAGAACCTTGCGGTACGCAACTTGGATTCGCGGACTAAAAGGCAATAATTAAAATACTTATAGCAGTTTTTATTCTAGTATTTTTTACATACATACATAAACTCATGCCTCTTCCGCAGAAAGGGTAGGCAGAGGTGTTATCAGGATTCAGGTCAACTATATTTCGTCTTGTGTGTTCCGTCCCACTATGTGATAAGGGGCGAGCCTATCGCCATATCGGGCACAAATTCCTGACTCTGGGCTGATAATAAATAGAAAAATTCAATATCTCTTTGCCCGACTCGGGATTCGAACCCGACGCCTCAGCTTTGCAATCATACCGTAGTACCATTGCGCCACCGAGGCAGTCGTATTTTTTATCATTAACAAAATCCAATGGAGGGTAGTTTGTTTTTATGACTTCTATCCCTTCTACGCCTTTTCTCTGTGTAATAGTTCAGTTCAAAGAGTACAGTACAGTCTCGTAAAACCTTCCGAAGTCGTCGGTCGTGTTCGGTTGCTGTGCTACAAACGTAAGTTTAATTTCAATCGTTTTATGGTCAACCGGGTGCATGTCCTGTGTCGTGATACAAAGCAGAAACGCCTCGCGTCGGTGCCGAACATTCAGCTACGAGAGCAAAAGTCCGGTGAGTGGAATTTAATCTTTTTTATTATTTTATTTCATTTTCTTACTTTCACATCATTATTTGTGGTTTTAATAGGCTTTTGTGTGTGCATTTAGATTTAGAGCTATAGAAAGGATAAATCTCTATCTACCTACTACCTAGCGATATAACGCCGGGTGATGTAAAAGGGTCTTTTTTGATGCTGTATCTTTGCCATTTCCCCTGATCTTTGTGTTGTAACGACGGCATCAAGCCAACGCATTTTTGGGCGACCTCCGGGCACGGCCTGACAATATTCAGGTTCTGGTAATAAGCATACCTTACCAATGAGCTCCCGTGATTTTTGCGACACGTGGTTTGACCATACATACCCTCAGTAACAGAAAGCGTTAGTTAAGCAGATACTTTTCTTTCTCAAAATATTATTTAACAAGCTGTCAATGACATTACTCTGATTATAATAAAATTACCGATTATAAATCGGGACGAGAACGTCATTTTTTAATATGATAGATATGGTAGTAATGCCCAGCAGGCTTGGTTTTAAATAATCCGAGGTTATTAGGTATACTTCCTATATTTGTTTAAATATCTTTGAGATATTTGACTAGGTAATAAATTAATAAGCATACAATCCGGATGGTCACTTTCTTTTCACTTTTTTTTTTAATTTTATACTGCACGACGCGACGGTCAGTTAATACAAGCGCATAAATCAACGATATATTTTCTAAGTATGCGAATCAACGTACCTGAATTCTGAACAACAGTTTTCTCATAGTGGTTAATTTATGAGTTATTGGCTACCTTCTTGTTGTAAAATATATTATATGGCTTAATTGTTTCGAGTTGCCGCCTACTTACCAATATTATATAATAATGTTACCCTAGTAGGAATATTTTGTGTAGTTTATGTGCATAAAAAGGTTTGAATTCGAATTTGGGCGCAGGTTACATTAAAATTTACTTTTAGTTTTTTTATTGCAACGACTTGTTCGTAGATGAAGCCCTGGGAATATTTAAGCTAGGTATATTAATTGGATTGCATAAATTAGTCGTCGAGAGAGATTTTGCATTTAAGTGGCGCCTTCTGTGATTTTTCAATGTAACTATTGGGTAACCTAAATAAGTAGTTAGCGCTCGGAACTGCCGATCTCATTTAGTTCCATTAAATGCCACCGGGATCAAGAAAAATGGGCGCCACTCTAGCGACCAATAGCACGAACTCGTTGAAAATAAGACTATACTCATTATAGCGATCTATAGAAAAATTTATGCTTGAATATTTTTTTTAAATTCTTTTGTACTCGACAGAAGTTTAAGTTGTCACGATACTCTTACTATACGATAGAGCAAAATGTTCCTGCTAGGGGCACTGATCTTTAAGTGATTTGTTTGATTGTTAATTGTTAACACAAGTTCACCGTAATACAATTTTAGGCCAGTTACTCGGTAATGTAGAGCTTTGCTATCCGTTCCAGAATCTAAGTGCTAATGTCTAGACATATAGGAAACCTTATTACAGCTAAGTAAATCAATTTTACGATGAGATTTTATATAAAACTCGTACTTATATTATTTTTTTAGAATGAGTAATTTCTACCCGACAATAAATAAAATCTTTTATATCGGATTTCTAAACTCCATACGATCGATCTGTGTTAAGTTATCCACCTACTCTCTTCATTAATTATCATATTATCTAACTGTTGCTTATTTCACACTAATGAAACGTGAAGGCGAAAATATTTGTAATTATCATAGAATTATTGTAGCTAATTGTTGTTTTTTTGATAGCTTACATGACTGTGTGAGAGTGTGATAGTGTGTGGTGGCCTGTTGGTAACGGACCAGACGCGGCTGCTTACATGTTCACGGTGGTCGCGGGTTCAAATCCCAGGGCTCACCTCTGACTTTTCGGAGTTGTGTGTATGGATAGTCAATCACCACACACTTTAACGGCGAAGGAAAACATCGTGAGGAAACCTGCATACCGTAGCGATTTTAAAGAATTGCTACGGTATGTAAGTCCGCCAACCCGCACTAGGCCAGCGTGGTAGATTATATGGCCTAACCACTCTCAATCGATTCTCTCGATTGTAGAGTAGGCCCGTGCCCAGCAGTGGGACGTATATGGGCTGATACAATACATGACTGTGGTAATACACTAATTAATACTAGGTATCGTATCTTCGATTTGTGTGATATTTGTGTAACGATTTGGATAAAGAATATAAATGTGGGTGGTAGTAATATCAGCCCATATACGTCCCATTGCAGGACACGGGCCTACTCTTAAATCATGGGTACGATTAAGAAGGGTTAGACCATATAAACCACCGTGGCCTAATACGGGTTGGGTGGAATGTCTTATATTCATTCTTTATTTCCATTTTGATTAGTTTCATTGCTTTGCAACTGACCGGAGTATCGCTTCGCCCGGGTATACTATTTTACTGCATTCCTAAAATAAATTCTTCATTTTATAACAAGACAATAAGTGAGTTTTCCGTACTATCTCTGGAAATATTGAAGTTTAGTGTTCGTTATGGTTATGGTGCAAATAAATACAATAAAAAAACGAAGTATTTTCTTATAAATTACTCTATTTGATGAAAACTGAATTAAATCTGTTGCTTAGTCTAAGAATTGATAGGGCCGGGGAGGCGATTGCTTCTATTAGACATTTATAATTTAAAAAATAAAATGTTTTTGAATTTGAATTAAAATTAGAATTTCAACTTCTCAATTTTAATTGAATTTTTAAATTGAAGACAATATCAGAGTCAATTTAGGCATTATTTCTTATAGAATTTTTTTTCGAAAATAGATTTAAAAAAAGTCCGCTAAATGGTAGTAATGGTAGTGGCCTGACTAGGCCTCGGTGACGTAGTTGTACTATGGTACGATTACAAAGCTGAGGTCTCTGGTTCGAATCCCGGGTCGGGCAAGATGATATTCGATTTGTCTATTCGTTATCAGCCCGAAGGTAGGAGTTTGTTCCTGATATGGCGATAGGCTCGCCCCCTATCACCTATCGTGCGATGGAACACACAAGGCGAAACGTGAGTGCTGGTTGTACCTCTGCCGACCCCTTCTAGGATAACGGCGTGTTGTTTATGTGTATGTATGTTAAGGATTAAATATTATGACTCGACATATTATGGTGTCGCTAAGTTTTTTGAACATATTTGGACATATGGTATGTCTAAGATTTTGCGATATACAGGGAGCGCAGGAAAACGGCGCACTTGCTCAGTTGGATACAAGGGCATAATATTAATACTATAATAAAGAAATATTTGGAAAATATCTATTCGTTTTGGAGTTATGACCTTATAAAGTCTTAATTACCACCGCCTTTTCGAATAAAACCGGTTGGGATAGGTAAAGCACAAGATTTTTAACATATACGTATTTTTTTGTTTCGTCGTTTATTAAATAGTTAACGAAATAAACAGTGAAAATAAATTTGAACAACAAAACTTTCATAGACTTCGCCTTAACATTTGTTACAGAGGTAATACGTTAAGGGGAAGCACGTGTGTTGGTTATTGTTAATTTTTCGGCATCTTTGTTATTATCTGACTACGCTATGAAAATGCATTTTAATCTAGGCCCAACCATGATTTACTAAAATGTATATCAGCAAGTCCGCCGTTTGTTTGCACACCCTGTATATTGATCCTGGAGTAAGCGATGTAAGTTTCTTTTGGCATGTTTTTTCTTCATATTGAATCCCATTATTGAGTTTTAGTAGGACCTCGAGTATTTTTCTTGAAATAAATGTTACTTAGGGATAATGTATCATTATGTTGGAAATTTTATTGACATCATGTAATTTTGTTATGCATTGAAGAGGTGTAGGACGTAGGTACATAATAAATATTAATACGGTTTATATTTTTTAATGGTTTCTTGATTTACGCGAATGTTGCACATTGAAATAAAACGAATTCGGCGGACCGTCCGCCCCGTGACCACGAAAACTGTAAAGAGATCGAAACGTTGGGAAATTGGGTCCTTCCGCCGTAGTGTGAAGAGGCATCTCAGCAGGCCGGCATAATTGTATCGAATGGCATGGGACCGCCGTCTGATGCCATTCGATAGTCTGCCTAGACGGCATTTGCGCTTACCATCAGGTGCAGTGCAGTCATTATGACGCGCCAGTGTAAAAAAATATACTAGTCACAAAAATTAAAGTTTATTTTTTTTATCAAATTTTTAAGGTGTTTTTTGACAAGACTGTATCTTGGAGAAAATTGATCGTTAAGAAATTGGAAGCCTGAAATGTCTATTTTTCAGATCTGCGCTCTATTACTTTATTGCATGCCTGGTTATTAAACAATCGTAGGAAAACCAACGAGAAAAAAAGACCCAAACTTTTACTCGTATTTGACACCGTGCATTTACGTGGGTGATGTTTATTTGGTGACATCATCATAAAGCTCTTGTAGATAATTTAATTGCTTTTAATTGAATATACTAGAAAACTCCATAGTATGAGTTGGAGCTGACTTATGGTAAATCAAAGTAAGAATGGCCTTTCCGACTTTGACTCGGGATTACTCCAGAAATAATGAGCAAGCATAAAAAAAAAATTGCCGTTTTGTAAACTTAATAGCATACTCTATAAGCTGTTATTAAAGTTTTATTATGTAAAACAGTATACTGAGTGAAATTGTTGACTGAAGGAAAGGTTAAAAGAGAGTTATTTAAAGATATTCGGAAAACTTTGCATATCTTTGAATAAAATTGACAAATTAAAAAAATCGTCTGTAACTTTTCTACCTTATAGTATTCTAAAGATACCCTAAAACATTTTAATTGCTACGATTTGATTATGTTAGTGTTCCAGAGGTTTAAACTCACTGTATTCGCCAAAAAACATCTTAATGAGCAATTTTCACTTCTTATTCAATTTCTTAGTTCAAAATTTTTATTTTTTAGTATTTGCCCATATTCATTTAATCAAATACTCTCTCTCAAACACATTCACCAAAGTGTCAAACACGAGTAAAAGTTTAGATCTTTTTTCTCGTTGGTTTTCCTACGATTGTTTAATAACCAGGCATGCAATAAGGAAATAGTGCGCAGATCTGAAAAATAGACATTTCAGGCTTCCAATTTCTTAGTTTCAAATTTCTTAACGATCAATTTTCCCCAAGATACAGACTTTCAAAATACACCTTAAAAATTTGATAAAAAAAATATCCATTAATTTTTGTGAGTAGTGTATGTAAAAATCCATAAGAATTCGTTTTATTTCAATGTTTGTTTTTCTTTTTATTGTTGGTAGTGTAGTATGGTAAATTGTAGCTTGAACAATTTCATTTAAAAATGTTTTTTTTCTAATTGTGTAATTTACTTATGCGATACATTAGTGTAAGGAAGGGGGTAAAGGATCGTAGCGTCAAACGCCAGTAACAACGCCAATATTTTTAAATTTCTATTTATTGATTCAATTTGAACTTCGAACTCACAAAATGCAGCACGGTAAACACAAAGTAATGTTCAAACCATTTATTTTAAGACTTATTAAATTACACGAAATAGTGATCAGGGAAGGGACAGAGGTATAGAGGTACAGTCACTACAACATCGAACACTGTTCACGAACGACGAATTGAACATCGAATATATGTAGAACATCTTCTATACCGACGAGAGACAGCTGATTTTTTGAGCAAAAAGTTTTGTTAAAAAAATAAGTGGTCGGCTCGATATCATTATTAAAAATACACAGCGGTTACTTGATGCGGGATAAATCTTACGTTATACAGTGAGTTACTTATGTAAATGCCGTACGATAAGCAACGGGCGGGCGCATGGTCGCGTCCGTGCCGCCGCGCGCACTGCCGCACAGCGCCATCTAGCGACCGTGCGGTCTCATGAGGCGCGGCGACAGAGGCGCCACCGTAGCGCCGTGACGATCTGATATGACTTCATTTGTAGTACGCCACCACGCCCGCAAATTAATAGAAATAGTGTATATAAATTAGCTTATGTAACAAATAAGCTTAAATGTATATAATACTGAGGCAGAATTACATCTTAACTACGACGTAACATTAAGTGTGGTAGTGGGATTAGACACGAGCGCAAGCCCTTACTTTATACGGACGAATGCGATATATAATAATATTTTGCTTTATATCTATGTATCTGACGCTAAAACATCTATATAATGTATTACTTTTTGTACATCTACTTATATAATAACCATACATACACTCACTTACTAAGCTTAATTGCTTCACCGCGACCGAGTACCCAAGGTGCGTCACAACCGCTTTCCCAAGTGTTCCATCGATACAGATGCCCCTATTCATGACTAGACTGAACGAAAGCATTATGATGGTTGTCGCCAACAATCATAAGTGTTATACCGAAATCGTAATCAAACACACGTTGAGTACACGGCTCTCCTCGTCGGGAGTCGACGGGACTCGTCGGGAACTGGATGTCGTCCCGCAGGCGAACAAAGTACAGCTGGTGTTGGGCGAAACTAAAAGATCCATCCACTCTCGCGTACTTTATCCTACTGAAATTTAAAAGGAATGCTTCAAGTGTATAGGCATGTGGAAGTGTGGAGGGTTGAATGGTTCGCCCGCGCCGGCTTCGCCGCCCGTTCCATCGCTAAGTACACATTTATTATTAAAATATATTTTCGCATTTTATTACATAAAATTCACGTTATGATCTACCTACGTTAGAAAAAGGAAATGAAAGCGGGCGTTTAGAGTAATTAAGGTTGAAATTTGTACGCGGAGCCTATATACACAGCGTACCATGGACGTTTGTTCCACTCGCCCCACTGGTCATATCCAACGAACCGCGAAGAAACCATACAACCGAACAGTCTTAATGCAACCGAGATCGCGGAATATGCTCAGGAAACGCGTCGAAATGAAGGAAAGCAAAGCTCATCGGACATTACCACTGGGGCCGCGGCCTCGAAAACTTAATTTAAACAACTTCACTACGGTGACACTTATGAGATCTAGGACGCTAGACGAAAAACTTAGATCCTAAAACCTTATCAAATAATAATAAATATTTTGGTGCAAAAAAATAACAAAATAATAAAACCGTTCTTTTAACCTTAACAGTATTTGACTGACCGCGATATACGGCAAACGAATGTAATCCACTAATCACACAAGCTTTATTAAATTAATTTTATAACAAACGTAGGGCTCGGGGCTCCCCCACCAGGCTTGCAATTAGATATTCACACACATTCATTCCATAAAAAAATTACGAGGGGACATAGATAAGGGTTTAGGGAAACACTCACCCGGACTCTTAGGGGCATAACACACATCGCGAATAATTTAGAGGTCGTCTATTTATGAGTAGTCTTTATCGACATGTTCTATTGTCTATCAAAAACCGCGGTACAAATGGCAGTCGTTTTTGAGCAACGAGCATATCAAATTGTAAAAAAGCTCTGGTTTTGTGTCGAAATGTTGCATGATGTACTACTCAATGTATAGACGTAGGTTTAGTGAAACATAGCAAGGTATAGTGCTACGCGACAGGCCTGGTGGGTCGGAGGGGGGGTGGGGGATCTACTCCTTGACCTCGAAGTACTTGTAGGTGGGGTTCTCGTAGCCGTTGATCTGCATGTTGGCCACGTGTCTCTCTTCGGGAGTGGGGGCGACCACGCCGGTTTGTTCAACCTGGGAGATAAATGGGATTAGAGCATGATTAACAAATGGCGTTGTATTATGAATATTGATTATTTGCTAACCTAAAGGCATTTGTATTTTCATTGCATGAATTTAATTTATAGTTGTCAGGTCTCGCGTTCTTTAATAGTTTCGTCAAACAACTGGCGCCATGGGAGGACGATGTGATGCTGCCGTGACGTTGAAGGGTCCTTTGGGGTTATTTGCTATTAAATATGGATAACATGTTGTATAACACCGTCGTGTTCGGCACAACTGCTCTTGTGACTTGTTCCATACTAATAGGTACATTCCAACTCCAAACGACCCGTCAGCGTTGCGTCGCCATCCCGGCCCGACAGTTTGGCGAGACCTGGACTCTGGCTACCCACAGATGTGAAGTAATTGTGCATTCATAACTGACAGCGAGTGATAACTGACAGTGAGTGTATTCTAGTATAAGCCCAGAGGACACCGGAACAAGCAGCCAGTCTATCGCTATTTCTGCTTCCGTGATTCCAGGTCTCTAGGGCTATCTCTCGCTGCATTGGGTTCCCTGGTACAGTTACTCCGTTACAGATTAGATTTTGTTGGCGCAGATTTAGTTGGCGATGTCCCTCCACTTGAGCTAAATGTGTGATGAGGTATGTATGTGTACCTGCACGAAGCCCTGCGCGTGTGGCGCGCGGTCGCGGCGGCGCGCCACGGCGAGCGCCACGCACGCGGCGGCCGCCAGCGCGGCGCCGCCCACGCACAGCGCGGGGTACAGCGCGCCCGACCCGCCCGCGCCGCCCGCGCCGCCCGCGCCGCGCACCGTGTAGCCCTGCACCACACACGCCATCAATGTTAAGGTAAGTCCATATGAGCCTATTATTCAGCACATTCTTCTACAATTTGAATTAGATTAAAAGAGGCAAGAGTTGATTATGTATTACGGGTTGGTGGTCTTCACATAGAAATTTTGTTAATCTGTGGTAAGTTGGTTTCCTCGAGCTGTTTTTTCATCGTTTTATAGTGCATAAGCGTAGTGTAAGACGTTCTCCAGCTGGATGCGACAGGGTGAAAATGTGTAGTTACAGGTTAGTAGTAAGAGGTAGTTAGAGGAGGCCTATGTCTAGCAGTGGACAATAAGAGGCTGGTGATGATGATGAAATTGCATAATAATTCGTTAACTAATACACTCCAACAAATCAGAGGTGTACCATGGGATTTGGTCCCGCTACCATGGTTTCAACAGACAACGTCTATTCCTTACTAACAGGCCACCAAGCACTTATATATATCCATCATCTTGAAATCCAGTATAGATTGGAGGTTTCTTCCAACAATTTCCCCCGTGACCTATTGCAAGGAAACAGCATCCAGCGATGAGTTAATTCCTTTGGAGAGAGCGATATAATGAAGTTTAGTTGACTCACAGGCTGCGAGTGCTGCAGCTCGTGCTTGAGCGCGTGCGCGGGCGGCGGCGGGGCGCGCTCCTCGGCGTGCTCCAGGGCGGCGCGCAGGCCTTCGCCCTCGGTCTGCGAACAACCAATACATGCAGCTTTCTACTACGTCACCCTGAACAAGGGACGGGTAAGAATTATCAGGTTTTCTTTAATCTTATTGCTTTTATTTCAGTATAATCTAGCAGTAATTTTTTTATGATTTAGGCGTAAAGTTATTTGTATGTGTTATCCCGTTAATAATTTAGAAATTTCGAATATACAAAGTCAAATCAGAATAGTTTATTAAACCTGACTACTCGTGTCAAATCAGATTCTTAATAAAAAGTAAAACTAAAGACAACAAAGGCAGATAGATGTGTCGACTGTAGAGTGGGTTCGTACCTCGCTGGTGGAGCGGCGGCTGGTAGTCTCGCTAGTTTCAATAGTCTCGGCGGTCTCGCTCTCGGGCGCGTCGGTCACAGTGGTAGTGATCATTTCCTGAAAATACATTATACGTTAGCATTAGTAACATTTCATTTAACTTGCAAGTATGACAATATTTGAAATTTATTTGAAACTGTTTTGATGGAGATTATCTTGATGCACATTAAAGTTTTGTTTATTTTTTCAGCGAAAGGAGGTACGTAGACGTCTCCGGCCACCAGTCTGGCGCGCAGGGACGTCTGTCCACACCACGCAGATGTTCGGCCAGGTCGGGTGCCTGCCGGGATCCAAGATCTTTCGGCGGCCCTCACGCGCATGACGGGCGGCTGGCGACAACGACGGGTGAGTAGCGCCTTGCCTTACCGCCTCGTGTCTGCTAAATTATGGCTCTTCACAAATTTCGGACGCCAATGGTGGGATGAGCGTCCGCTACAGCCTCGTGGTCACGTGATCTGCCGCCCATCTCGAAGGGGCATCAGAATTTCACCACTGCCTGTTGTAAGAGGCGACTAAAAGTGGTCACCGAAGTCGCACATTGCTTAGTAGGGACTCCGGGGAGAACACGTGCCCGCGTGACTGTCGCGGCCGCTCGTCTCACCCAGGGCGTTCGAAATAGGGAAAGTGGGGAACATCTGCGTCCTCCCAATTTGTGAGGAGCCATATTAGGTGCGTGCGCGGATGCCGGCGCTACTCACCCGTCCACATGGTCTGCCATCCGTAACGCGCATGAGGGCCCCCAAGAGCAGGTATGCCACCGAAAGATCTTGGCAGGAGCCTGGTCGTAACAACTGCTCGATGCGGACAGTCATGCCGACGTGCCAGGCTAGTACGCCGGAGACCGAGATCCCCCTCCGGTCTCCCCCGGAGCAGCTTAACTGCGAGCCCCGGATCCGGGGAGGGTTCGGGGAGGATTTCCTCCTCCTCCGCAGCCGCCGCAGCTCTGCAGCAGTGCTCAACGCCGGGGCTTGACCATCTGGGGTCCACCATGCCGGAGACTGTCGATACCGCCAACGAAGTGGCCCTCATCTACCGGTGGGGGCATCGGTGGAGTGGAAGTGTCTCTTTCTCGACGGCCGAGAAGAAGGCGGCGACCAACCAGGAGCTCCAATAGGAGACTCAGGGGAGAGCAGTCGCAGGTGGGCGTAACATGTTTGGTTTCGCCAGACAGCGGGCGGCACGACACGGGACGGGAAGGGACGACACGGTACGGGAAGGGACGACACGGGACGGGTCGGGACGGGAAGGGACGACACGGGACGGGTCGGGACGGGAAGGGACGAGGCGGGGGCGGAACGGGACAGGATAGGACAGGACGGGATGGGGTGAGACAGGGCGGCGACGCAATGGAGGTGCAACTCTGGCGAGTCGAGTCGTTCGAGTTGAAAGTGTGTTAGTATGAAACATGTCACAAAGTCGGCCCACTGCTGTCGCGCTCGGTGTGACAGCTCTGTGACATGTTCTTATACTAAGACACATTCAGCTCCAAACGACTCGCCAGAATTGCACCTCCATTGCATCCATTCTCCATTGCGTCGCCGCCCGGTCTCGCCCCGTCCAGTCCCGTTCCGTCCCGCCCCCGCCTCGTCCCGTGCTGTGCGATCCCGCCCGTTGTCTGGCGAAACCATCAACGCGCGCATGTTACATCTTTAACTTTATATTAAAGTTACTTACAGTGGTGGTAGTATCCTGAGTGAACCCGGATTGCGTGGTGGCGTCATGCACGGACACGGGCGCGGCGGATGACGGCGAGGTGGCGGAGGCCGGGGATGACGGTGCGGCGGTGGGCGTGGGCGCGGCGGTGCTGGTCTCGCTGTCGTTGGGCTCGCTGGCCTCGTCGTCGCTCTCCTCGCTCTCCTTCACGCCGTTGGAGGTCTGTGGGGAGGTAAAGTAAAATTATTAATTATCATGGTCAATGTAACTGCTGAATGTAAGCCTCATTGGGTACACATGACACCGACAAAAGAGGAACTTAAGGGTCTCCCAGTGGGCGGGACGGGTGACCAACGCTACACAGGCCAGTCGCTTACGGGTCGTTTGGAATTGTAATGGATCGATTAATATGGACATGTTACTCTGAGCTGCCACGCAGAGTCTGACTGCGGCGGGGCGGCTCTGTGATGTGTTGCATATCAACCCATACATTGCAACTCCTTTCGACCCGTCAACGACTCGTCAGCATCACGTCGCCCTCTCGTCCTGACCGCTGTTTGGTAAGATACCACACCTCATAGCATAATTGCACAATTCAATCGTATTCTCCGTCCTCTCTTCAGCCACAGGAAGTCCACTGCTGAACATAGGCCTCCCCCAAGGATCTCCATATTAACCTGTTGGAAGTGGCCTGCATCCAGCGACATCCCGCAACTCTTAACCAGGTTTCCATAAATGATATGTATGAAGAAATGATAATGTATGTCCTTACCTTAGCCCGTTCGTTCTGTATGTCCTGTCGCTGTCGGGCGCGCTGGTCTCGCTTGGCGCTGAGTTGTTCGCGCGCGGCTTGTTCCCGCTGCACCTCGGCCTCGATGCGGTCCAGCAAAAGCTCCTCGGCTTCCGGAGTCATCGACATCAGAGATACGGCCATATCGTCTTTGGATTGCATGGACTGAAAAAGAAATCCTTTTTTTAACACTGATATTCGATGTAAAATGTATTTCAAAATAAAGTATTTACAATTGATTTGGTGTTTTATTCTTGATTCGATGCCGAGATTTGTTTAAAACATAATGTTTAAAGCTAAATGACTATATATATATATATTGCCTAACCATTCCCAATCGTACTATCGATTGTATAGAGGAGGCACGTGTCCTGCAGTGGGACGTATACGGGCCGATACAGTACAATACATTTCAAGCCGACATATCGCCATACCACAAATTTCCGGCTCCGGGCTGATAATGAATAGAAAAATCCAATATTGCCCGATTCGGGATTCGAACCCGAAATCTCAGCGTTGTAATTGTATCGTAGTACACCTACGTCACCAAGGCAGTGAATATTAATTACCTGGACGTAGTCTTCAATAGCGGTTCCAATGCTGGCGTAGAGATGGGGGCGGCGACGCAGGGCGGTCAGGGCACGTTGCAGGGCGCGGTCGGCATCCTAGTCAAAGGGAACATATTAATTAACGCAAACTAAATATAATTTTAAATTAGGAGTTTACGGTAACGAGTAAATCAATCGGTAAGGCTTCTGGCCCATGGCGACTTTTAGCAGCGATGCAGTAGCGACACTGTCACGCGTTTACGAAATTTCGATTTTATCACTACAAAAAGTCACCGTGGGGTAGAGGCCTAACTAATATTAGTCGAAAGCAAAGTTCATTATCCTCAACAAAGCCTTAATGTTAATACATAAAATACATAATATTTTACATTGAGCGATACTGCACCTAAATATCACCTGCGTCCTATATCAAATTGACTATCACAGATAAGTAGGGTAATTCACGTAATTAAATAAGTTTCACTGCAGTGCAGTTGCAGTTAAGTTTCGATCAAAACAGACCTTTTCGTATTCTCGTAATTTTGACAACCGCTGTCAGATACGCTCGCGTCAAGTTCGCGTCACGCGAGACTGGTTTAGCGTATTCTACTGCTGCGTGTTTTATGTGCGTGATTCAGATCGCAACTTGATCGGTATTCACGTGTAAGCTTCTTGCATACGACTGACGTACAGTTGACGCGCAGCACCCGCGCAGTTTACGCATAGCTTAGGTGCAGTTCACGTGCAGCTAAACAATGACACGAATACCATTTTGCACTAAGACGTAAACTTCATTGCAACTGCACCGCAACTTGATCGGCGCGTAAAAAAATTACGTGAATTACCCTAAAGGTTCGCTAGAAAAATCCTTGAAGTTTATCGGCAGTGAGGTGGTTACCTGCAGTCTGTCGGCAGCGCTGGTGCGCTCGGCGGCGGCGGCCTCGCGCCCCGCGGCGGCGGCGCGGCGCCACGCGGCCAGCGCGCCGCCGCGCTCCGCCGCCAGCGCGCGCACCAGCCGCTGCAGGCACTTCTGCACGCGGTGCGCCTGCACACACCGGGGGTTAGGTTTTGGGGTAGTACGCGGCTAATCGTGGTTAGCGATGATAGACTTTTTTTTATGAGAGATGGATGATATGTAAATTACAGGATTTCCAACAATAAATAAGTTTGTTCGTCGTAAGTTCGAACTGAATTAAATGTAAATCTAGTTAATCACGCTGCTTAACCCCAACTTCTACTTCTTGGAAAAACAAATGTCGCGACAAATTGCCATTCAAACCATTTTTACTTCTCTAATACTTAAAAAAGATATAATTAATATTAATTAAATTGCTTGTAGGGTAACTCAAAAATGAACCAAAAGGTGCAATTACATTGGGTGTACACGATTACTAGATATTTAACAATAGTAAAAAGCGTCACTTAAAAATGAACCCTCAGAACAATGACTAAAGTAATGAACCTTAGTTACAATTAACATTGCGCGGTGTGTCGCGAATTGAATGATTACTCCACAATGGTAAAGAGCTACTCAAAAATAAACCCTGATGTAGAACAAATAGAGATGATTACGTTGGGCGGCGTGTCCCGCAGCGCGCGCGTGTAGCAGGCGAGCGCGGTGCGGCGGCGCTGCGCCAGGTGCGCCAGCACTCGCTGCTGGTGCAGCGCGGCCAGGCGCCGCCGCTCCGACACGCCCTCCTCCTCCAGAGACTGCGCACACACACACATACATTACGACAACTATAATACGACATTTATACATGTGCATCTATAACGGTGAAGGAAAACATCGTGAGGAAACCTGCATACCATAGCGATTTGTATAAATTTCTATGGCATGTAAAAGTCCGCCAACCCGCATTAGGCCAGCGTGGTGGACTATATGGCCTAACCACTCTCAATCGTACTCTCGATTGTAGAGGAGGCCGGTGCCCTGCAGTGGGACGTATATGGACTGATACAATACAATACAATACATGTGCATTTACGCAAATGCGAGTTTGCACAAATCTTTTGCGCAGTTATTTGCACACACACATTCCAGTATACTGGTGCAAACTGAGACTCGCAGTTATATCGCTACGTGTGTGACGGCTATTAGGAAAACATTCCCGAAATCAAAGACACTCAGAAACAGAGAAAGAGATAGCACTAACGATACATTTGATGACGGGTCGGTAAAAATATCAGTCATGGGTGAAATTAAAAATTAAATACCGAGATACTAGGCACCTTTATAATCATCTATTAAAAATATTAGTAAAGAAAATATTTAATAACGATAACTAAACGATTTCCTGAAAATCTGGTCCAAAAATATAAACTATATAAAAAAAATTACCAAGTGTAGTGAACTCACTTGTACATTTGCCTGGAACTTGGCAGTCATGCGTTGGCGGAAAGTCTGAGCGGCGGCGGGGTCGGACGACATCATGGCCTGGTATCTGTCTTCCAGTTCGGACCATTCCTTCATCACTTTGGTGATCTATCGAAAACAAAACACCAATAAAATCAAATTACAATTTTAACACTCCTATAACAAAGTAACCGGAATAACATTTGATGGAAAGTGCATGCGATCTAAGTAGAATTTTGAGTATCGCCTAGCAAGAAACGATTAATGTCATGAGTTGATTAATAACTTGGCAAAAAAGAGTCTGTCGTGGTGACAGAAGGTACTAAAGAAAATAATTGTGGCAATACTATTAAAAACGTCATTTTTGTGTGCGCAGATAAATTTTAACACGGATTTCTGTAATTCTAGTACGGTTATTGCTTGTTTCGTGATTTGAAATGAACAAAAGGGCCCATTATCAACAATAAATAAAAATAACAAATATTTAATCATTTTACGTCGTAGTGTTGGGTTGCCATATCAATAATAAAATAGATCTATCAGCGCCCTCATTAAATCCTTACTCTTTTTTGCCACACTGTACCCCCTGTTTACAATTATAGCTATCCGAAATAATAATTATAACTATATAACTATTTTACTGCCATTACTTCAGACCTTTAAACTCCGTAAGTGATAGAGCTATCCGAATTAATAAACTCATATTTTTTTCTATGTGACCATTATATTTTAATGGTATTAGTTGCTTACCTTTTCACGGTGAGTCTCTTCCAAGCGTTGCTGGGCATCCTTGTAGCTCTGGTGCTCGGTGCGAGGGTCGAAGTGCGAAAAGTAGGGGTCCGAAGTAGCGGTAGAAGCCTTCAATAAGAGAATAAATTGAAAATATTGTAAGAAATTAATCATCAAATGTGTATTCATGTTATTTGGGTTAAAACTGGACATCATGGTAACTTTATAGCAATGTACTTAAAATTCTCCCAATAAAATATTGAATAAAAAATAGTGGCAGAAAATTGACAACAACGCTGTATTCTATTTTAAGGTGGGTTTTTGGCCACTAAAAGCAAGATTTTCGCCTTGACTCTAGACAGCACAAAAAATACGCTAAAATACAAAAATAAAGACCTAGTCTTTGCAACAGATAATTTTGTTTTTGTAATCTTTAACAAAAAAAAAAATGACAAATCAATATCATAAATAAAAGCATCTAATAACAATTACCGTGGTAGTGGTGGTGGTGGTAGTGGTAGAAGTAGTAGTGGAAGGCGAGGAAGAAGACTCGGGTCTCGGCCAGGCGCTGTCGTCGGCGTCGGTGTAATCATCGTCTTCAGCGTCGTCGTCCCGAGACAGGTCGGCGTCTTCATCCTCATCCATGTCTGAAAGATTATGTTTATTAGTATAGCTTCTATTGAAATATTATGTTGTAGTATTATTGTCTCTTAAAATTAATATTAATTGTGCTGCTCCAGAAGCTTCACGACTTTATATATTTTTTATTGCATAGGTGCGGCAAACGAGCAAACAGGTCACCTGATGGTAAGTGATCACTGTCACCCATAAACATCCAAAACGCTGGATCATGGATGTGTTGCCGGCCCAATTGGAAAGGGAGCGGGAGGGTAAAATGACGGGAAGAGAAAAGGGTATTATGGCATAATCAAACGAAATTTGATCAAGTAGGGAGGAGTAAACCGAAACTTCCTCACATAATGCGAGATAGACCCACCAACAGATGTAGAATCTTAGTATTGTGTAACCACAGATGATGAAGGTCTAAATATTTCTGTAAGTGATTTACCGTCATCAGCGTCATCGTCGTCATCATCGTCGCTAAGGTTGAGGGTGTCGTCATCGTCGTCATCGTCCAAGGCATCGTCGTCATCAAGCAGATCGTCATCACGCTCGTCCATCGCCGCGGAAGCTGCCAGCATGTCTTCACCACCGGGGCTGACGGGCACTCCGACATCCATGGGCTTATGCATCTTCACGTTTTCTATAATAAACAAATTTTTTTTATATCAAATGTATTTTATTTAACTCTAGTACCAACAGGAATCAAATTAATAAATAAATAAATACACCCAACAGTCACACACATAGTCCTGACCCCACATTAAGATCAATTAAGTCTTGTGTCGTGGGTAACAGACACTACGAGAGATTTTTCGGTCTTACAAACACCCAGACACACAAATTAAACAAGAAGTTAATACAAACCACTTAAATTCGCAACAATATAAAACCTACTAGACGAAATTACAAAATCTAATACCATTAAGGTTCATTCACCTACTGACACGATCAAATTTCTAATGCCTAATTGATTGATTGAAAATGGATACCGGAATGTCGATGGGGACTAAAACTTGCAAACGTACTATGAATTTCAGATTTGGGGGTATTCAAAATACAAAAGTAATTCATTAACAGAAGAGAGTAATGCTATACTAACCCTTAAAATGTTTTGGGCAGCAGACAAATTCGACGCCGGAGAACAGGCTGATTCCGCAGGGCAGGAGCATGGCAAAGGTTCTGAGACGGAGTCCTCGTTGTGCGCAGGCGCGGCCGGCGGTGGCGTTCCACCTGGCGAACTGCCAGCAGCGGCTCTGGTTGTGGATGTGGTCGAACAAGCAGCTCTCAGGCACCAACAGCGCATCCGATTGGAATGGACCTTCTGCCACCAAACGCTCTTTGTAGATACGGTTCAGGACAACACTTAACTACATACTAAAGTACTTTGAATAATTAATAGAAAAGGATTCATAAACAATATTATCTTAGTTACCATCCAATTGGGAAAATAATCAGAGGTTGATAATTTAAAAGTCTATAGCATTCATTAGAAAAATTGTCTTCTACAAATGCAAGAATGACAGTTAATGTAGTACATGAGGGGTCAACGAGGGTCTACTGATCGACATACCAATTGGCTAGGACGAACAGGTACATACCGAGACAGCGGAAGGGCTTGACCCATCTGGTGACCTTGCATTTGGCGGCGTTGCTGGTTCCAAGCTTGCACCAGTTGCTCACCTTCACGTAGTGAGACGCTTCGACGATGTTAGTAATGTCGTGGCTCGGGTACACCTACGGAAAGAAAACTGATATTTAGAACACAAAGGAATCATTTTCACCTATAAACTATTTTATATTATTTGTAACAAAACCGTCTTGCAGGCACGTAACAAATTGTATTGTATTATTTCAAATTGTATTTGTATTGGTATTTTACGCTATCTTTCATCCAATCACTTGGCTATAGACACAGTCAATTTTCTTTGGAATTCCATTACGACTTTAGCTGTGTACCAATATCTATCTACAAGCCCAAGACATGCTCTCATCTCTTCCACACAAAACATAAAAGAATTGATGAGCTCAACGTAGATAAGTAAGAACTCTCGGGTCCTTGAATAATGAAATTCTTATTCCCAAGACAAGGCTTTATGAAGTAAATTGGCTGCTAAGTGACACCGGTAATGAGATTAGTCACAATATCTGCTTAGCCGCTGTCGCGAGGGGCGCGGTAATACTAGAACATGTAAAACTTCACGGTCAAATGTTAAAAGGGTATTTTCTTTGTTGTCGCTATTGTAATGACTAATTATTATTGCCTTTACTTTGAAATATTAATTGTACAGTCGCATAAAATTTAGTTTGCATTTTATTTTTAGATATACTATTTTATAACCTTTTAATTTTGCAGCAGTATGCCTTTTGTTATCTCTTCTACCTTTAGATGTACTTAATTTCGTTATATTGAAACCCTTATAAGATTCAGAAATGGAAACAAAAACCTCAACAAATTTTGATTAAACTTGTACAAAAGTTGAAAGTCTAGCATCTGCGAGATCCAACACACGATACTACTGCCAATATGGAAACAGGTTTTGCAATTTGTTGTTTGGCTGAAACAGCACGTAGCAGTTCGTGTTTCACGTGTGGCGGGCTTGCCAGGCGATATTGCGTTTATCCTCAAACTTTTACGTGCAAGTTTTAAACATTTTCCAGATACATCCAATAATCAATTTGAGCGGCAAACATTTACGAAATTCGTTGTATATCATTACGATGTTTTATCAATACTTGTAATAAAATAATTTGACATCGATAGCATACACCTAGCTATAATAATAATCGGAATATTCAATGTTCTTCCTCTATTAATCTGATTTAAACAATATTAAACATCTTAAAAACAATAACCTCTTTTCTTATTTCAAAATCGCAACTCCTAATTGAATCTTCATTATAATCATTAAGAAAATACATGAGCTATCTTTATTTATCTTAATATCTGCGTATTTTAATCCAACATTGTGCTATTAATTTAATAAAAACTCTATTTTAATCAGCGCCGGCGGGGATTTTTATTAGTAACAGCATTAAAGCGCAATACCGTCGGAAGTTTCTAGAAGCAAATTGCCCCGGCTAAATTCAATATGTACAGAATGGGAGCCGGGTATAACAATGTTAGGGGACTCAATTTGCCCGGCGCAAATTACGTCGCTCGATAATAGGGCATACAACCACGACTCTGGACATCGGATATAGGAGGTTAATGATTTGCAACCGATTTGCATGGTTGAGTATTAATATTTGACATCGAGGTTGGCTTGGGTCATTTGTAATTATGCAGTGATGTAATACTAATTGCTACATGTCGGTACATTGTAAATAAGTACGAGTATACGTACCGGTTGTTATGTCAAATAATTCAGACGTCCTTCAAAACATACATCACTTCTAATTACTTATATAATTGGACGATATTTTATTAGAATTTAGAATGCTTTGAGAAATTTTTATTTTAGAGTTCATCGTCCCCAACATGTTTAGGGTCATCGTAGGACGCAGCCGATCTTTAATTAACGTTTTTTGAAGAACGCTCATGCAAATGGGAGATGGTTTTAAAATATAAAGTAATGTAAGAAAACAAATTCTACAAACTCGATATTGAAGGTTACTGAATTTTTTTTGGTCAAATAATATTCTTTAAATTACGCATCTTTTACTAATTATTTTATTGTTCATTACTAATTAACTATGCTAAAAGTTAAACCAACAAGCTGTGTATGTACATAATGTAGATAAAAAATGGTTTCAAGATAGCTTAATGAAATTGTTAACAAATCTTTAAACATATGTACCGTTTGTTTTTTATACAAGAAAATACTAAGGCACCTGTATTTCTAACTGTAGGTACTTGCATTTGTATCTGCCAATTAGTAGCTATACAAGAAAAGACGCATCTTACCTTCTTGCAGTAGTCGAGGATTTCCATCTTGTCCTTGAGGCAGTTGTGAGGCTTGGTGGTGAGGTCGGGCGTCCATCTGCCGGCGGCTGACATATACTGTGGGTGGTAGGTGCTGCCCGCTTCACACAGGACAGCCACCTGAGGCTCAGCGCCACTGCTTGCCTGCAAACAAACATTATATTATTAACTTTATTGTACATCAATAGTTAAATTCGTGATGGCCTGTTAGTAATGGATCAGATGCGGCTGCCAACATGTTTATGTCGCAGGCTTAAATATCACGGCACACCTGTGACTTGTCAGAGTTAAGCGTGTATTGATAGTCAATTACCACGCACTACAACGGTAAAGGAAATCGGGGGAAACCTGCATAATATAGGTAGCGATTTGTAAGAATTTCTATGAAGTTATGGTATGTAAATTCCGCCAACCCGCACTAAGCCAGTAAGGTGTACTATATAGCCTAACTCTTCTTAATCGTATTCTCGATTGTAAACGAGGCCTGCGTCCTGCAGTGGGGCGTATATAGGTTGATACCGTTACAGATTATAATATAATGAGGTAGCAGTTCGCGGGTTTTTTGCATTGAGCGACACCGCCCTCTATTGGCAAAAAATAAGCAGCACTGTTTATTCACTGTTTCTTTAATGTTAAATGCACTTTAATTTTAACACTTATTTGTACTAATTGAAATGAAATTGAAACTTTATTAAACTTTTTATAGCAATTTCTTGCTCAACACCGAATGACAGACTGCTTGGTTTGACATAAAACCTTTTTAGAAGCAAACAATAGAAGCGCTCTGATTGGTCAACCAATCTAAAGCTCTGATTGGCTCAGTATAAATAAAGTCAATTGAAATACTTTAAAATAGATATTCTATTGTTACTTCTCATAAAAAATTCGTTAGTTACACTAAAACAGGTTTAAGTAATAATTTGAGAATATAAATCGTAACTTTATAACAAAAAAGGTACATATTATAACATTAAAAGGAAATAGTTCCAACATAATAATAAAGGCGCCATCTGTGCGCATACATTGTGAAACTTAAAAGGAAATAACAATTTAATATTACAAACTTGAGCGTAATTAATGTTTTGTCTATTGTAGTAAATAAATAAAATCAATAATACAATACATGTTTATTACTTTTGCGGCGATAAATATTCGTTCAGAATGTATATACTTCTGGATATAGGTACCTTACATTCTTTTTACATTTCTGTTTTGTTGATACCATTTCATCATATTTTATTCGTATGTTTTGTTTTTTATACTATTTATATTTAATTTTATTACCCATAATTTAAATATGCTGTATCCTCATTTAATGTCAGTTGCACAATATTCATTCTTTTATTCAGTTTTTGCAGGAGAGTATAATTAATATTTAATTTATTGTAGCACACCAGTTTTAAAAGGCTTGCCAATAGGACGACTGTCAAACTTAATTCCAGGGTTTAAGCTTATATAATGTATTCAAATGTAAGTATTTCCAACTAAAATCCGTTTTTACTTTATTGTAGGCAAAGCAATTGTCAAGATACTATGTAATTTATTATTGATTAGACAAATTCCTTTAATAATTGACCTAGCATATAACTAATAAATTATTAAAGCACTATATTAAGAGCTAGATCCAATTGTTTTTAATTTAACCAACTGCAAATATCCCTAAGGTACGAAAACAAAACACTCCTCCGAAGCAGACATTAAACCCGTGATGGCCAATAAATTCCAAGTCAAATAGAAAGTTAACGCTCCAATATGCAAGTACGCCTGGCTTGTACCCAGGCCGAGCTGTCAGGTACGTCTAGACACTAGACAGTCGGGGGAAAGTCTGTAATTTTCAGACATAACAAACAACGCAAAGGACGGGTCGTCGAACTGTCGGGAACAATCTGGATCCAGATATATTAACTCAAAATTAATATAATAGGATTATCAACTTCGTTGGAGGATACGATAATTAATTTCGTTTGAAGAAACATTAATTAAATTTAGCAATGATTAGCGTGTAATTAATTAGAATTATTTTACTTATCCGCTTTTACGAGTACAATGTTAATTTTAAGTTATTATTTACAAGTTATTTTTAATTTTCTATGCATGTGTCTAGCTGATTGTTATAAATTAAAAACAAACCCTGAAAAAAACTCACTGTCCAGATAGTAGCCATCTTGTTATTTTTCATGAGAGTTTGAATATTAAATCTTGTTTTAAACTAATCTTATCCTAACAAACTTATAAATTATGGATTTCATTAATTATATTCTTAGCCCGTAGATAAATTCAATTCAAATGGGAGAGAAGAAACACAGGCAAAGTTACGTAAGCCAAGTGAAAAAATACTAAATCTATTTTTCCACTCGGTCGCCTTCGGGTTCTTTTACTTTTTCTTTATCTAGAGGCCGGGACGGAATTATCTTCGCAGTCTAATTGTGTAAAAAGTTTTGTTGGTCCTCGCCGTTGGTGTCAATAAGGACTTGTCTGCTACACTCGCAAACTTTCATACATTCTCGTCCTTATTAAATAAGATTTTTTGGCTTTTCTCACGACATTTGTTATGAAGTTGTTGGCGAAGTTGTGTATTTATTGTGAATAAGTTATCAATTTGTATAGAAATATCCTAATTTTAGCTTAGCAATATTAAATTATGTCAATATACTTCGTAAGGTTAAGAATTGTGATGACGAGGCACATATGTAAATTAAAGGTGTTGATTGTAGTAATAACACTGCTTTAATTTTAAACCTAATGCTGTTTACAAATATAAGAAAATTACGTAATAATTGCTCAATACGATATGGTCACCCATTGTGCTATTTTATATTTTATTTATTATATTTAATCACTATGAACTTGAGATGTACAATAAAGAGTATAAATAAATAAATAATAATTTCTCTTCCACCCTCGCACAGCAAAACCTACAAAGCATCTGATAGAAGGTAATAAATAAATACATAAAACATCTAAAGCTGTAGGGAGAACACACGAGACGACAAACTGTCCCTTGGTGTAATGAAGCGGCAGAGATAAGAACTCTGGTTCGATCTGAGGCGGTAGTACGGTGGAACCACGAGACTGTGGCTCCGTAGAATAGTATTGAACGATCTTATTAAAAGGGATAGTCATAGATCTATTTGTCTTCAATCTACAGTTGAAACTTTGTGTATAAGGTAGTCTCTGGCTGAGATAGTAAACATCTTCGCAATGAAATATGTCTCTTGAAAGTACATACACATCGGTTTATAAAACCTCCTGTTAAACAATACACACTTTAAATATCTCCGCAGCAAAAACGAAAATGGCAGAATATTCCATTACAATCCAAAAGCAAACAATAACAACTGAAATATGAAATTTCAATACAATAAAAAATGCATGCATTGTCTGCGAGTTCGATCAAACAGAGGGGAATAAACCCGTAATGTAACGTCGACACCCCACGGCATATCCATTACGTTCACAATACATTGCAGTTTATATTTATGACTAATGGCCGTTTTGTAAACATATGAAGCGATGGATATGATCGATTAATGTCGACGAAAGGTTGATAAAAATGGTATACGGGCTCTGATGACGCTTTTATGAATGCTTTTAAAAAATGTTGGAGGTAATTTGAATTCGTGGGTTAATTGCAAAGCCTTTTAAATTTTTGTCAGGTTATTAAGTTACTTTATGTTTTCATCAGGTTTCTATGATATTTAATAAATTTCAGAAACCTCATAAACAATATTAAAAATATTTATTATTTCGGAGATGCCAGGTACAATTACAATTAATGAATATTAATAGTGCGTTAAAATCTTTCGAAATTCTACGAAGACTTTTTCGTATTTCATCTGCAGCCTTCTAAGAACATTTAACTTTAGAAATTGTTTATGGCATAAACAATGTGGTTCGTTTGCTCCATTTTATCCATTGCTTTGATGTTGAGAAGAGTTTTAAGGGCAGCATAGTTGGCACTTTTCTTTAGAGGAGTTATTTTGCCGGCGCGTCGGAACGTAATTTTATGTTCTCTATATTACGGTGTGATTGTTTGAAGTAATGCGTTTTCAATCTTATTTTTCCTTGTTGGAGTTAATTAACACCTCTCTCTCTCTCTCTTCAGCCACAGAAAGTCCACTGCTAAGCCTCCTCCATACATAAGACTTGAGTAATGTCGCAGAGAGTCGCTGGATGCAGGCCGCTTCCAACAGGTCTATGTGGCGATCTATGTTGGAGGCCTATGTTAATTACCATATTATATTTATACATTTAAAAGTGTTGAGTATAGCTATCCTCATTTTAGATGTGTACTAACGAGTACAGAAAAAAAGAAAATAATTTTATAAGATTACATCCCCTGAACAAAGTCAAACAAAATACCTAGTTTGTGATTTACATACTCGACTTAGCTTAATTTGTTTTTCATGTAAGATTCCTTACAATCCTTGAATTTTGTAAATCCTAAGTCGTTACACTACACTTCACCCCTTCAAACAGATCAAACTTTACGTTATCCTCAATCCGAGCTAACACTAAAACTAGAATGTACCAAGCAACCATTCCGCGTTGTTGACTCCTCCACTCGACAACAAGTCGCAAGTATCTTCCGGCAGGACTTGCTATTACTAGACTTCTGACTTGCTAACTGTTAATTAACAACTTCCCACTTGCCTGACTCGTGGTTCATTGCCATTAAAATTTCAGTCAAATGACTCGCATGTTTGGTAAAATATTGATGCCCCTTCTAGAAGCCAAGTCAAATAATATTGATATGAGCTGGGATGTTTGCAAAAAACATTTGTGGAAGTAGTTGTAAAACAAAACGTTTTGTGTTTGGCTAATGCACCAATAAATTATTTTATATTTTCTCGATTTTGTGTGGGCCCTTATCCCACACTTACGAAAAAATATGTTGCGTTGACCTTTTATACAATTGTACAATTTATCGTGTTATTTTGCGGCCAACCTCTTGCTTTACATCGATCCTTTCGAGAGTTTATTCTTTTGACTATATTTATAAAACATTCTGCAAGGTACTCCAATAACAATCACTAGAACCAACTAAAGTGCATTTATAAAACCTCAATGGGAGTAAAATATATAAGCGTTTAATATTTTCCAGTCCATTTAAAATGTTTAGCGTCCAAATCGACGGGGCTGCGCTTTTTAAATTGCTCCCGCTAGTCGACAAAAATTAATTGACCCTTGCATCATTTATTTTTAAGAGCACTAAGCGCAAAATGATGGGATTATTTCAAATTTTCATAACTGCCTACTAACTATTTAGTATTTACTATAATGGCTTTTACATATTTTCGTCTGATATTTCACTATTACGCGCTGTCAGTTAGTAATTATTTGGACGCGATCTGCCGACATACTTAAAAATATCTACCATTAATATCTTTCGGTGCTGTGACTAAACCCGCGTCTCGTTCAACAGCTACTTTCTTAATAATTACACTTTAAAGGAAAAGAGATAAAGATAATATACGCTGTTTCATACTTTTTTCGCGGAATCTTCTCCCATCTCATGGCGATTATGTAAATATCCGTAATGATTGTTAGTTGTGCAGTTTCCTGAGGGATATTAGTTATGCGTTTTGCCGCGGAGCGCGCCAAATTGTACAAACTTGGGTCGTTAGCGTGCCGGCAAGAAACTCCCGTTTCGATCTTACAAGACGAATTTGTGTGGATAAATCAGGAATCTGGCTCCCAGTGTTCGCTGTCTGTTAGTGGGGTTTAATAGGTTTATACGAGAACTTAGATGAATTAAACACCATTATAAGATACTATACTACCTTTTAGTAGAATTTAATTTAATAACAACACCCAAATTATTACATAGACTTATTCGAATCCTAGGTGTTGTTCCTAACTAAGTATTGGAAGAATAATAATTGCACAATTCCTAGTTTCACACGAAATGCAACGGTAAATGTACCTAACAATTTCCAGGTTATCACTTAATGAGATTGCCTAGTAATCCATACTCAAAATTTGACTCTGGTGTTTAAAGCTAAATGTCTTAGATTCGTTTCCTACTTGTTCATATTCTCAGCGCAATTATTAATTCCCCTTAAATCTAAAACCGTTACTACAGGACTAAACACCAAACATCAAAACAGCACATTTAACTTCCTATAAGAAACTACTACCCTTCGCTCCCATACAGTAATAGCTACACAGTCTGTATACATGAGCACCATTTCATTCCCGACTTGTCGACAAACTGGTGTAAACACGGGCGACGTAAGTCCACGTTAAGTGCAAACTGTAGTAGCTCCAGTTTTATACGAGCGTACTTATTGAGCCTTGTTTAAAGGGATTTCTTGATGTTTTGTAATTCGGAATCGATTAGGAAGTTTAGTTTGGGAGTTGTGTGTTATGATTGAATGAATACATAATCTTTGTGCTTATAATGATCGATAGTTATGTGGGAAATAGTTCAATTCGGTCCAAATGAAACGAAGATTGATGTGAATTTCTTCAATATCTTTATTTCTTTTATTATGTGTTTACGTCGTTCTCGTCTTCCATCGTCTTTCATCCAGTTCTCTCTTATTCCATCCTTCCACACTTCAACATCATAATAATTCATTCTCCAACTCCTTCCATCTTTAGTTCATTTAAGTTAAGTTCATTCGTCATCTCTTTTACACAACCATGTTCCATATGTCATTCGTCTCACGTTTCGTTCTATTCATCTTTCATTATATTCCAATCGTACAGTTATTTGTCAGAATACAGTAAAATAGACAAGCTTCTCGTATGCTGCTAAATGAGAGACTTACATTTTGAAATGGAAACTGCCTAGAACACCCTTGGGCATTTAGCTGTTGAGTAATTATTTATCAACATTTCCGAGTAGTTAATTGTTTGATAATAAGTGTAGTTTAATCTTTGTTGCCAAATATTTTAGAGAGACTTTTTTTTCCTTCAAGTTAATTTAGAAATCTCTGCTAATTGAGTTGTTTTCTAGGACTTTCAATATAAAAAGTGTCAAATCACAGGCCACCTCTAAAGCACTTGGGGTTAATGTGATCAAATGAGTATGATTAAACTGGGACATTTACGAGGCTCGTTAACTAACAAAATGATTAATAACTCCAGTAAGAGCCACAGTTATAAAGCTTTTAGCGTTACGGGAGATTTGGTGTTGCGTACGAAATTTATTACTTCTAATCTATAAGATTTTATGAGTTGAATCAATTACATTGTACATAATTAAATTTTACGAGGGTGTGGAGGGTTATAACATTATCATATTAATCCTTACATTTTTGGATTTTGTATGAGCTCTTAAGCACTCATATTGTTGAGAGTTTTATTGTTATTAATGATATTATATATTTTTTATATTTAAAGGTCTACTAACGACTGACTCTGTGATAAAAAAAAAGTTTTAAAAGCGATCAAAATATTAAAAACAAAGAGTTTTAAAGCACATACACATAGTTTCCACTAAATAGTAAAATACTTTTGATAATATTGTTGAGCCTTCGGCAATTTCAGTGGTAATATGAAGTTTAACAGCAAAGCTATTACTACAACTCAGTTTTCTAATAGTCGTATTACGATCGAAGTGCCTACTCTAAGAACCTGTCAGAATTGACTAATTTGATCCTAGCTCTTAGTTATGAAGCTGTAGAAGTGCTAAATATATAGATTTTTTCTTAATATATCCCTTACCATCCTGCGAATGGCATGTTTGTCTCGCTATTTATCGCAATAAAAAAAGAAAAGGGATACAAAAAAACAGAAAAGACTCTATAGTACAAGAAATATATTACTTCCATCGTTATCATTAAAATCCTAAATAAGTAAATGAGATAACTGTTCTAAATGGAAGCTTTTACAAAATCGAAGGTGAAATCAAATATAGTCAAAACTAAATATTTACTCATTAAAATTTAAATTTGTTAAACTAATATCGCGGTTGATATACTTTGCTAGACTATTAAAATAACACAACACAACTCCATTGAAGCGAACAATGAAGGTTTTAAATATAAAAGAAGCTTTATAAATTCGCAACAAGAACATCAAAGAATCACGGACGGGTTGTTTCACAAGAAAAAGTTACAAGTTAAATCGCGTCAGTTTTATAATGTAAAGAGCGCGCTCTGGGAGACAGTGAGACTGTCTCGACACACCACGACCACTCAATATTGCTAAAGTTAGATAATTACTCACTCCTCTTTCTATTCATTATCAGCCCTTAATACACTTAATCTTATTTATTAATAATCTTATTCTTATTTAATCTTAATTAGGAGAAGTGAGAAAATTTGTTACTTGTCTAAAACCTCCGAATTCATAACGCATAATTAATGCCATGCCAAGAACGTGAGGGAAACTAAACTTAATATAACAATTCACACGTATTTAATCGCATTTGAACAAAGTATAATGTAAGTTTGCTTTAACTTTTCGATAAAACGTTTTACTAGAGTTTTATAATGGATTTCTTTTTAAAAAGAAGTTAATTATTCTCTAACTGCAGTAATATGCGTTTTGCATTCAATAGGGTTTTTATGTTTTAAAAAGACACTAAAAAAGTATAAATGCACTACTTACAAGACCAACTAAACACTAACAGAAGGAAATGTCTGTAAATCCTTCCTATACAGCGAATAGCAGACAATTTAGAGCTTGTACCAAATGTTGTGGCGACATCGCCATGTTGAAATGTTGCCAAGCGCCATTAAAAACGCCGTCGTAACGTAATTTATAACAATACTTGAATTAAAAAAGTTTTTATTAGACACTGCTTTGTTCACGGTCTTAGTGTCAGCTTTTGAAGTAAATTATAGCGTTCAACATTTTGCTCGCTTATTTGTTTTATTTTGTGGTAGTTGTGGACGATTGCAAACCTTGTGGCAACACTGTTGAGGAAATGTTCTTCCAATATTATGGGGTGTCAAGTAAGTTACAAAGCTGTGTGTTTTTACGATGTGAAATCGTAAGTCGAAATCTATGTTATGGCTAGTGTTGTGGACTATGACGGAAACCCTTCCAATTCTACTCTAGTCTTTAGAAGAGGTTCCTACTCAGCAGTAGCCTTAAGCAAACATTTACAAGAGTCGTATAATCTGAACTGCCGAGTTAAGGCATAGCTATACTTGTGCTTAAACTAGCGAAGCAACATTTTAAGGAAATGCTCTTCTTTATAACTGCCATAATTCATTGTTGGGAACATACGTGATCCCAAAAGTTCATAATTTCAAAATACTTGAGCAATACACGAACTTTTCAGCTCATATCAATTATGGACTTCGTAAATTCCAAGCAATTCGTTAAATGTGTTTACCAAGAATTCGCTCCAATTATTCAAAGTTTTAATCACGATATTTACTTACAAACTTTGTTAGATAATTACGATGAAATATTCGCATCAGAAACACAAGTTTTGAGGCTTCATAAAATATAATCAATTTATTTTCTATAATAAAATCTGACAGAGTTTAAATTGAGGATCGCAATAACTTTATTACCGAGTGACACATGTCACATTTTTCGATGTAAAAGCAATATAGCTGATTTTAATATATGAGTTAAGAGGGACACTGGGGTTATAGTTGATGAGGTGAATAGGAACATGAAGGTTGAAATTGATGGCATGTGTTTAAATGATTTCTTGAAAAGACTGCGTTCCACTTTAGCGTTAAAATAAATGACCTATAACTTGGGGTTGAAATACTGACTCGTTAGCGAAAAAGCTTGAGTTTAAAATCCTGCGGCCACAAAATTGATTACATATCAAAAATTAATTAAGCGAGAGTAGTAATTAATGAATTTTAAATTTAATTTACATTCTTGTTATTTATGATTAATGTAATGGACAACATAAACCTATAGACGGATGAGATTAATTATTTTACTTAAAAAAAATTAAAATATTTGAATTTAGAATGAAATGACCGACGAACTGAAAAGTAACGATCTTGAGAGATGGCAAAAAACGATTGTTAAATTTAATCCCATTGGAAAAAATACTACTGTAGATACTATATACATAGATGTAAAGTAAACCGAACAAGTTATTTGTATTATTCTTCACACAACTAGACAAAAGGCAATGTAGTACTATAAATGTTCCAAGACGCACTTAAGCATGCATTAAACATTCAGGACTTAAGACTGTGGAAGTCCATGCTGACGAATTAAAACCAGGAGCCAACTTATTCATGCTAATGTATGTAAATTACACCTGAGAAGACGCTTGTGAGCTCCTGCGGCCAGGAGTGTTGCTAATAACTTTACAAGAGTCTTTAGTGGTTGCTAATTGAATCCAGTTCAAAACTAAATACCTAGATTTACTGGAGTGCTATTATTTGAAAGGAAACTTTGTTGCCTTAAGAGAAATCTTGAGAAAGGCCTTCCCCTCGGAAGAAAATGGGTTTAATTGAGTATTTAAATTTTACCGTTTCAGGTTTTGTAACGGTTAATTCAGAAGAAACTAAGGGTTAAGTTGAAATTATTTACTTGAGAAATCGTCGTATATTTTGAGCCGCATTTTTTGTTTACTTATTTTAATATTAGGACTGGACTAATTCCAATATATTTAATATTCCAATATACTGCTTATTGATCACTAATTCTAAGAAGCAAGAAATCTTTTCAATATATTGCCCTTATAGATTTTTGTGCGGCAATGAAATTGACTTATAATAATATGTAGTTCAAGTTTCTTCAAGTCGAAGATATTAAATGTGGTAATTAGATTCATGATAATTCCATAGTTGTTAACAATAAATTTCGAATACTACAAATACGTTTCACAATAAATACACTTAAAACTAAAGCCTACCAACCGCAATAAATCCCTAAGTCCTATAGGAAATACTTAAAACAATTCGCCAGCAAAACGCCATTAAACACAATTTGTCTCCCTAAACAAGCGGGTGAAAGTTGGCGATTGTTCTGGCAACACCGCCTATCTGTCACCGTCAGCCGCCGCGCCAACGCTCGTCTGCACTGCACTTAACCACTGTTAGCACTTCGCCTTCTTTTTATACACGATCCCCGAGAAATAAATATTTATAACCCGAGCAGACTGAAGTTGTTATTTAAAGTTGCTTTTTCTAATTAAAAACAAGACGTTACTGATGTTATATATGAGGGAAACAAGAATGATGTTATTGGTAGGTACATATGTGTAAAGCTACTGTTAAAGATGAGACGGAATACGTACAAATAAGAATTAATATATAATTAAAATACTTGCGGCAGTTAATGTCTATATGGATGCAGGATAGACGGCAAACATTGAGCCACAAAATCTTAAAAAAATACCAAAAAATATATTTCAAAACGATAGGTAAATTGATAAACAGCAACATATTAAACGTTAATCTCAAACCTTCCAACGAGCCATCAAAGGCAAAGATGGTAAGAAAAATAAATATTCTCATACCGCATATTTAAATTCACAATGCTAAAGAAACTTGCCTTGTAAGCTTCATGAATGCGGTCCTCGCAGATTACCTATAGATTTCTTATACTCGTGATAAACGACCAACGGAGTGACTTGACGGGAAGATCATTTGTCTCCCTCTTTGAATGCCGAGTGGGAAGAAAAAGTCGTATTTACATATTGAAGCTAAGATGGCGTTAGGCTAAACGTGCCAGCCATGTTAATGCGTGCCGAGTCTCCTTTAATATGAAGTTACAAAGTATTCGGAACGAAAGATTAATATAATGGAAAGAATTTAAGACGTTCGTAGTAACAAGTCTGGGTATTTCCAAACTTGTCAGTCAAGCAATTTATGGAACGAACTTTATATGATTTTTAATAAATATGTATGCAAATACGTGAATTTAAACTCCCTGATAAGCTTATCAGAGAGTTAAATACATCATAAAAATACGTAGTTGTTTAAATTTAGTAAGTCTAAAGCTACAGATATTTCGAAGTCAGAATGTACTGAAATAATGATAGAAGCTTTTTACAAACATAGATGTTTTGTAATACTGTAAAATATTAAGCCGATGTTATCTTAATAACAAGACTTATGGTTACTCATAATAAAAATATCACTAACTAATTCAAAATATACAAGAAACATCGCACCGATATACAACAATAATATAAACACAAGCTGATAACAGCCATTACGGGATGTAAATTAATTTAATTTCACTTTATTTTCAGCTACGGGTTCCTACATTTCATTGCTATTAATAAAAGCTAGATCTTGAAAAATCAAGATTGGTAGTACGTGCTGTATTACAAAACATGCCATGTAGTTACGTCACACTTTTCAATTTAAAGTGCTTGTACATTAACCCGTGACACAGTTAAGTAGCTCACTAATGCATTTGGAACTCTTGAAGCGTAGGTATTCATTTTTCAAATTAAAAATCCCATTTTGTACTCTAAGTTTCCTAGTATTTGTAGTCCTACGCATGTATTAAAAAATAAGTTCTCTCTCTCTCTCTCTCATCAGCCACAGGAAGTCCACTGCTGAATATAGGCCTCTCCAAATGATCTCCACATTGAAAAATAAGTTCAGTGTAATATACTACACAAAGCTAAGTACAAAGTTGTCCTACACCAATCCAGAATTTATCTACAATCCAAGGGACTCAATATCTCCACAACATTCCGAAGTCAGGTAAGCGGACGTTTTAAAATACAAGATCTGTGAGCAGAAACAATTTATTTGGCGAACATTCACATTATTTACTCTAACTCGGCCATACTTCACTTGCGCCCGAGCGGAGTCTGTCAATAAATCCGTCCGGCCACTTCGTAAATATTTATTGGGGTGTCAATTATTGGCCATTGTGGAGCGAGATATTCATCCAACTTCGAGCATACGGAACGAATCGATATGATATTTCTGTTAATCTCGATCTGATTTATGAATGCTACTTTTTATTGCGTTGAATGGCGAGACGAGCATGCCGTTCGCATGATGGTAAGCAATATGACCGCTCATGGACAGTAGAATAACCAACCAACACAATAATTACAAAGCAATGCTTGATTGAGACTTAAGATGTTAAGGCACATTATGTCCAGTACCTACTCTGGCTACAATGTCCTTCAAACCGGAACACAATAGTGCATTTACACTGCTGTTAGACGGGAGAAATAGACATTGCGGTGGTACCTGCCCAGGCAGCCTCTCACATATGAAAGACCTACCACCATACCCAACTGTATTTGGGAATTTAAAACCTATTCTTTGATTTAGGCTAAATCCATGATTATCTAGGGATTAATTATCTGCTGTAGGAGGAAACTACTCGTAGTCTCTGTAACTCTCGAGTTTGATTTTAGGTTATCAGCGTCTAGCTATCTATTTTATTAGGGTTTGGGAAAAAAGTTAGTGTTTAGGGTGGAGAGTGGTTGTTTTATATCAATACTATCAACATCCAAACGTTAAATAATAGCAGTTTGTTTAAGAAAATTATATTCATTCTTCGCCTCTTATTCAAAAATTGACTTCTATTAATTCTTCAAATAATATCAAATTTTGTAGCAATTTCCTCCACTATTCATAAATGGGTCGCAATTTGCGATGAACTATTTTATTAGTAATTACAGTGACTTATTTCTCGTTCCTTTGGTCTGCGCTGCAGTCTGTTTAAACTGTAAAACACAAGAGACGCAGTCACAAAAAGCCGCATTACGGTATAAAGGAGTGGTGCTTTGAAAGAGAATTTTGAAGGCGACATGATATGCTAAAATATGCCGTTTTGGACGTCCACGTTCAAACTACACTGTTCGTTTAGAAATATGTGAAAGGATATTGTGAAGAGAAAAGAATTGTGGATTATTTTAAAGTAAGTCCTCTTTAAAAGAGGCAATTTATGATTATTTGCATGGAAATGTTTCCAAGGGAATCAATCATAAACATTTGTGTATGTGAGTGTTTGATGATATTTGTTTTAGGCTTTTTCAGTTATCACCTATTTGTTTCATAAGTTGTAACTCACTTCACTGGTAACTTGCATGGTGAGCCACAAATCTAAGAACCGCGAGTCATCAGATAATAAACTAAAAACATGAATGTTTTTCAAATTTTGTCACCAATCATATTGATCCAACATTGGCTGTACTTTCCAACTCCTTTATGGTTGTACACAGCCCTATGCCCAAGAGTGTGGCACGTATTGATTTTCCATCAACGAGTATTTGTCTCAGTAAAGTTTGGAGCCGCGCGACGTGTCGACTTCACGCAAGTTTGGCAAGGGCGGGGAACTTTGGACGCCCAAAGACGTACAAATACTTATACATGTACCTATATGTACTCATGTGCGTAGTTAGTTATGTGCTACCCATAATTGAGGACTTAGAGTGTACCTACTGGGTTGAATATAGTTGTAACTAAGTTTAGGATTAGATATTCAAATTATATACAATTTGGTATTATAGTTCACTTGAATGAATATTTAATTTTAGGTTCTATATCTAATGCTACTTTAGATACGATACTATAATACTATATTTATGTTTATATGTATTAATGTATTTATACATCTGCTGTGTTTCATCTCTTCACCACCCAAAGGTAGACTGCTAGAGAATGCTTCAGGCATATATGTATACGTTCAGTATATGAAGCTTTAAATAAATATAATAATACATAACTGAAAACATTACTTGCGGCTATCAGGTTTCAAAGACCCTTCAAATATAAAAGGGAATTCTAAACTCAACCTTAAATCTCCATTGTAAACGGAATTAAGTTTCATATAAAATACGTTTGTTCAAACAAGACTTCTATGGAATTATGCAACAAATATATTTTCGATGTTCAATTCCGAGATTTGTTATATCAACTGCAAAGTCAATCCACATATTTGATATCAATTTATGTCGAACTACGATAATAACATCTTTATTCCACTATTAGGTTAAATCATATTAAAAGTGATCTTAACTATATACACATGTAATTTATCCATATTCAAATTAATCAGCAACATAATTACGGCTTCAATATTCGACAGATTAATCACAAAATCAAAGCCGGGCTTGCAAATGGCTTTAAAGAGCCATTCGTAATGCAACATGCCTTGCGAGGCAATATCCCGGCGCCCGTCGGACCGTGACTTTCATTCAGTAACCGAGAGATAACTTCATCTAGTAATGGATTGAGGCTGGATTACTGAGACCTACTGTTCCATTCCGATGTAGGGGTATGGTTGACCTGGACGGATGGTTTTGTATGTCTGCGATTATTAATCCCTCGTATTTATTAGAAATTAAAAAATATTCAGTTATTTGGAGTAAACATAACACAACCCTTTGTGAGATGGATGGGTAAAATAGTTGATGTAATAGTGGGAATCCAAAATAAAACATAAAAGTTATATTTAGCTATATTTAAATTTGTCAATTTAGATCATAATGTAATTGTAAGAAATTAAATTCCACGAATTTTATTAAACAAGATTGTTGTGCTTAAAATGAACAATTGACATCACTATTCACACATTTTATATTCTTGACCAGAACTAAAACAGAAGATGAATATAGGCCATAGTAGACACCATTCTATTTTTCCCACTTTATGAAAAAGAAAAACATTGATGAGCTCAAACCGCTAGATAAAAACATTGCTTCAGTTTATGAACATTGCGGGGAAGGGTTCTATTAGTCTCCCGGTTAGGAAGCCAGTACGCAAACAGCCTAAGGGCTCATTCACACGATTGATTTGCGAGCGTGTGTCAAGAGAGGCGTAATGAGCGATCCTGTTGAGGATGACGACCCCTACACTCGGCGATGAAAGCCACTGCGGCGATTGCGCCAATATAAAAGCCGCTGACACCGTGTCAACACCATCATTGTTACCAAGCACGTGGCTACAAGCCGCGGGCGATAATCATTCATAGCTTATAAAATCGCCAGTGTAGAACCACCCTTATAGCCAATGCTATACATCAGTGTACAACGGCGTCATCGTATATCTGGCAAAATACCAAGTCGAAAAACTTAGACCTCGAAAACAACTATCAATTAAGAAGCAATTTATCACAAGAGTGATTTATTGATCCATTTTCAAAAATAACTTTACTTTTTGTTAGGGTCATCAGTCATCTCCCTCATGCTGATATGTAGGGCTGGCACGTGTTTCTCCTGGGTTTTCTAACGGCTAACTAAGTATTCATCCCCTTATCCATTCTATCTCCCATCTGTATTTCCTTTGATCATTCAATTGCATTTGCATTTATATATTTAGTTACGTAGGGTTGGCACAACGAGAATATCTTTAGTAATTTTCTTTTACGTTCCCCAGTATCCACTTTTTCATAACATTCGTTCCATCTATCTTTTTCCCTTATATCCATCAATGTTCTTTTTTTATCATTTAGCTGAGATAGGGTAAACAAAGTAAATATTTTAGTTGTTACATTTTTGTAAGCTGGTTAGCCAGTTCGTCGGACAGCTACATTTTTACGTAATTCTGTGGATGGAACGGTAATTGGAGTGCACATCAACCCAATGTCACTCATTTTGCACATGTACTTGACTGCTCGATGTAAGTGTAATGAGAAAAGTGGATAAAATTTCGACAGTTATTATTATGACGTTCCATATTTCAATCACTATATTAACAAGTGTTGACCCTGAAGCGTCTACTGTCGCCCAATATTTACGTGTTAGAAATTTCAAAAGAATACACGGCGTAAATACTTAAAGATATTTCCAGAGAAGGCTCTAGAAGTCCAATTACATCATTTAATAGTATAAGTATAAAACCGATCATTACATAAAGGACGAATGTTGAGTACTCAGTTGACTTTTGAAAACAATGTAGAAAGGCGATTGCCAGTGATCCCATGAAATCCAATTAATTTGGGACGCGCACTGGCGCATGGCCGACGTGATTAAAATAACAAAAAACCCTCCCGTTGGAGATAATTTCGGCTCCTTGTGCCATCTCGATTACAATGTTTTGCTGTACTGTAATACCCTTGCTGTGGTCGATTTGACAGGACTCATTGAAGCCGACTTACTGTTAAATTGCTAGATGCTTACATTTTCCTTTTAGCTTTAGTTATATTGCAATTTAGACGAGTTACTTTAATTGAATTATTAAAAGGTTCATGTTACATTGCCTTTTTAGCTTAAATTGTAATGGAGATACATTCAATGGTCTGTATTTTTTTATTTATCGGAATAACAAGACAGTTATTGCGCTTGCCTACTGGTAAACCTCTGCCCAATCACAGGAGTTCTCAAAACTTATATTGCTAACCACATCGATCTTCACCTCGAGATGTAGAGTGTTAATTCCATGAAACCCTAGTAATTTAACAAGCTACAACGTTCGAACCGGAACAAAACAGTGCATTAACACTGTTGCTGGGCAGCAGAAACAAACAATGTAGTGGTACAATTAACTTCATCATAACGCAGTGTTTCAAATTGACGCACTTTATCATTCATTCTTTCACAGTAAGCTCTTTTCCGTGTTTAATTCCGCAAAAAATCCCTTTTCCCTGAAGTCTCTCAACGACCTATATCCAACAATAAATAAATTACAAAGTAAACAGAACGGCAATTAAAACGTTTACTAAAGCAAATATTTAAATCTGCGGATTATATATTCAAAATTCGATTGTTTTGCACAAATTCAGGAATTTTGTTGTAATTAATCATGGTCTATTCGTCGTTAGAGATGCGACGGCGTCGAGGTCGACTTGTCGATAATTCAATCCCAAGCGGCCACTACAAGCTATTAGTCGATAGTTCGTCCGTTCGATGTGAGTGCTTTATTGATTGCGGCTTAATAGTTCTCGTTGCTTTGTTTTTGTTTATTGAACTTTATTGGATTGTTCAGCCATATATAAAGGGTTTAGTTATTTTTCACATAAAACGAATACGTGTTATGTAAGCTTATGGTCATCAATGTTGCGTGATATGGGTATAAAAATGTTTTCCATTATTCCCAATAGTTTCCAACAAAATATAGAACAGATTATTATAGGAACAAAATTTAGGAAGTGTATCCTTCAGTTTTACATTTAGTACACCTAATAATTACCTATCTACTACAAGTAAGCCGAAATTACTACTCCTCCCTAAACACTTACAATTACAGTTCAAGTGTAATTGCAATAAAGTCTAAAAATACTATAATTTATAGAAAACATTAAAAGCTACAATTTCCAAATGAAATAAAAATTGTATTTATCGTCATGTCTACAGCATACATACATAGTTTTACAGCATGAATTCCACAATGCCTATACGAATCTCCATTCTATTGTGTTTAATTTATTAAAATAAAAAGTTATTGAACCCTCGCGAGCTCGTGCAATTATCGATAGGTCGTCTGTGACATCTCTATCGTTCGTATGTTTGTGCGTAACTCGGACCGTATTGATTTTGGATGCGCGCGCACTCCAACCCCCGCGCAGGGGTTGGGGGAAAGAACAAGGGTGAAGCGACGAATCGAACCTTTTTATGGGGGCGGCCAGATCCCTAAGGTTAAAAACGCGCGTGTCATACCAAGAATGTTTGTCAACTTTTTAATTTAAAATATAAAGATTGAAAGGGTCGCAAGTCTACAGAATTAAGCGAAGTCCAGTAAGGGCATTCGGTAATCGGCTTTGCAGGCTTTTAAAAGCCTATCGATGATTTTGTAATTTGCTTTCAAAGTCTTATTCCGAATTTTATAATCGGCTTTGGGTGGGTTGAGAAGCCATTAGCGGTATTACTGTATTGATGGGACGCTTGTTTTGTATTTCGAGGTGTTTTGAAGCCGTTTCGTTTCGCTTTTGTTTGCGTTCACGGCGGTTGGCTGGCGTAATAGGCTTGTTCCTGGCATGTCAGCATGTATGGCCGCTACTGTATGCCCCACTTATTTTATCTGTGTTTAAACGGGTAGATAATACAACTATGCAGTATAATGGTTTAGACTGCAAGTGACACATCGAATAAGCTATGGTGTTTAATAGTAATGAGCAATGTTATCAATGTGATACTTCAAAAATAAGAGTCCGTAGATAGTTTATTACCAAATTAGTATTTGGGTTTATAATTTTACTTTCAAATTTTAATATTTCACACACTGTTCATGTCTCGTAAACTGTCAATACTAATACTTATTATTTATACTACTAATGCAACTAACAAACCTAACATATTAAAATGGAAGCAATTTCTTGAAAGCGAACAAAATTAATCAGAAGCCACGAAGTAAACTAATTTTATCATTTACTTTCAATTACCATTTCACTTTGATCTACACCACGATACACAAACTAGAGATTGAAAGCCCATAAGGGCACAGCTTTATAATTTACCAGACCCAACCCTGTTGTCCATATTCGTATCGACGTGCCAGGCCTAAATGAAACGTTATGTTACATTTAATTTAATAAATGTAGGCCCAACGTGCCCTGTTCTCGCAGCTGTTGTGCCGAAGAAAATGTATTTCAATTACCGTTCATTTATTCGATATACATTTAGTAATACTGTTCGGACAAATGTGCCGAGTGTGTGTGGTGTAGGGCCTACGAAAACTACTCATATTCCTTTGAAAGGACCAATTTGTATATTATAGTTTCAAGTGTATGTATATATTGTGATTGTGCGTAGAGCTGTTGAAATCAAAGGCAAAATATCTTATGTTTGGCTAGTAAATAATTTCTGATAATTTCGCTTATCTCAGAGCACAATTTAAATAGCTGGAGGACCTCTGCTTAGTTTTTGTTCTACTTGGGCGAACTCATTTTTCTAATAACATTACGTTGGAATGACAACAATTTGTTCTTACAAGCTCTACGACTAGACTGGAAGAAACTGTATAAATAAAACCTATTATTTCATTAAATTACTTAGAGCAGTGTATTGGATGAAAGTTAAAATATACGTTTCTGAAAATGACTGTAGAAAATTTAATCCCTAAGTAAGGTTTTACAGCTTACATCTCTCGTATGATAGATTGAAACAGAGAACTAGTTAAACCGAGAGCTAGAAAGCGATTTATGGGCAGTTCAAACCAACTCCCCAGTGATTGCCAGTCCATAATAATCCGAGATATACAGCCCGGCACAGTCGCCACCGCAGGCCAATCAAACGCTAGGATTTACGTGTAAAACCAAAATTTATTACCTAAGCGATCGACCGGACGCATTGTCCACGATATATTGGCTGCCTCACGATATTGAATGTTATTTTTCAATCGCCCTACCTACGCCAGATTGATATTTGGATTTTTGTCAGTTATATTTTCATTAGCTTCGATGGAAATGTGTTATAACGTTTGTTTACTCGTGTAAAAATATTTTTCACGCGTAATGGCTCTGTCGTTCTGTTTTTCGACAGCTTGTTATAGTTGCAGTTTTTCGTTTCGCCCTGCTCACCTGGTATTCCATTTTCCGATTACAGTCTGATCGATTTGTTGATTTTTTTTCTAATAAATACCATAGTTATTTTATTATTGTTTCTAACCTGTAGTTTTCATAATTCCTACTAAAGCTGGCTGCATACGGTGTTCGCATTTACGAAATGTCACATCATTAAGAAATCTTTACAATAGACGCAAATACCAAGAATAAAGTGCTGTTCCCAGGATAGTAATAACCACAAGATCCGTCTGTGTTATAGTAAAAATAGAAAATGAATATATCATTAAGCAAATCCAACATAAAACTGGAGCACTAATTTCACGGCTGATAGATTTCATCCTTTTAACCATCCAAGCCTGACGTACGCAAGCTGAATATTAGAAAAGGTCGTTATCCAACTAAATACAATGTATGGGATAAAGCTCCGTAATCAGACACGCGGAAAGTGGGTTCGAATAAAGCTGTATGCTTCAATTACCCATTTGTTAGATCCCAAAGATTTTATATTTTGATTTAGATTAAAAACATTAAGGAGTAGTAGCTTAACGCAAATGTACCTTTAATGTATTGTTTTATAATATCAATGAATACAGAAGGATTGTTTGAAGTTTACGTGTCAGTTACATGTGAAGTGACGTGAGTCGTGATATTTCTAGAAGTAATCAATTTACTTTATAAAAGTAAATTCATTTAAGGTGGATAACCAGAGCGATACATTTTTATTAAACCTTCAGCAATAAATTCTGTAACAATATCAAAAGCCACACTTCCAAATCCGCTGCAAGTTCCATCACGAAGCACTATCCAGAACAACCACAACCGCACAATCAATGCAAACACCGACTGTAATTCTATATCGCAAACATGAATCAAAATCCAATCATAAGTTGTCAATATTAGTTGTACAGAGCTCGGTAATCACAAAACTAATTTAACTAACCCGGCATTATTGAGATTCAATTTACGGTTCGCGATCGTTAATATTAAATCGAATTTTCTGACACTTGATTTTGGAGGTATAGAGAACGAGGATGGTTTAGAAGCAGATCGTAGAATATCTTGGAAATATTAGGACAGTGAGTTACGCGAATTAAAATTAAGTAAAGGCACCAGAAGGTGTATTGGCTTTATGTAAAAGGATATATGATGATTTACATAGGTTTAAGGTAGTTTAATATAGAATTGCTATTGTAAAATTATAACTCATATTACTCTCCAGGACCACTAAGACAATAATGTAATTGAACTCCAAAAACCAAAGTTCCTAATATTTCACGTCTCCATTCGATAATATCTCGAATTATAAAATTCTTTATAGGAATAATGCCATCGAAACCATTATATTTTAAGAGATGAAAATAACCAATATTTGTATTATTTGTTAATTGATGGTATACAATAGCATCTCTTGAAAATAAGAGTACCGTGTACAAACAATTTCAATTAGTTTCAAATACAATACAACCCACTCTGGACAAAGCAAAGTGATCATTATCAGTTTCCCTCAATCGAATCTGTGGCTTCAGAACGTACTGGTCTTAGAAGAGCTGCTTCACACAAAACAATACCAATCAATTAATTTATAATTGAAGCATCCTCTTCGTACAAAAACGTGCGATCCTTAATTAAATTGCAAGGCATTCGCGGCCATTCGTTGAAGCAGTTTGTAGTGTCACCATGTAATATATTGTTATTAAAGTGCTGAACTACCAGAATTTAATATCGTTAATTTCACGCGTGATGAGCTTTCAGTTCGTTTCAGAACTACGATTTCGTGACTCAATTTCAAATGAAATTTGTTTGCTCGAAGATAAATGTTCCTACTTTTTTTGTCTTGTCTGTCTTTGGCAGTAAGGTGGTCATTGGCATGAACGGGGACTGCCCAAAGTAGAAAGAAAGATAGCTGAAATAGCACGATCATTGACCTAGGTTAAAAATTGCACGTCCACTTTAATTTGGTGGGCTGCGGATAATTATAGCATCAGATTTAAATATTATATCGATTTGCAACCCTAACCGACTTTTACTGACGGGATGACTTTCGGAGACGGTTTAAGAACTGTCGCGTCATTCAATGTAAATCATAATTCGATGTATTATGTACATATTTAGATCAGGGTAATTTATCCTTTGCTTATGAAATCCTGTTATGCCTTCATTATACGACGGCACTTATTCATACACCATTTTAGGCGAATTGCGTATCATCATATTTCACATCATAAAATCTTTTTTTAATTGAATAAATAATTCACCGAAAAATAAATAAATTTAAACGTTGTTTAACTTCTGCGTAAAATGTTCAAAAGAGATGTTTAATAATTTTATTTCATTCATTTATTTGAGCTGTAAAATCATTTCGCAATTTTATCCGGCAAACGAGTATGAAAACAAATTACGTATGTATATGTAGATACAAAATGGTTCCGGGCGGCCAGTGGATGGCAGGAAATTGGCAATTTCTCTGGCAGCGACCGGACCGACAGTGGACGGAAAATTGTGAATATTTATAGTGCACAACATATAAACCTGGCTGATTGCCTTCACTAGATTGCGAGTGTGGGACGCACGAATTAATTTTATGGAACTGTTGACAAATTATTGAATTGAAATAAAAAATATGGAATATTAATTTATCGCAACACTTCAAAAGGAAAGACTGATCAGCAATAATAAAGAGAAAATCATTTTTTTTTTGGATTAAAGCGATCTACCCCACCTAGACGCAACAATTGAGCGACAATTCTAATGATATCAAGGAAACTGGAATTTAAATAAACTTAATAATCTTCATTTAGTTTTATTTTGTCTGTAAGCGATCGTGTAACTTTTGATCGACTTGACCCATACAAGTCATATACCAACAATAGCTACGCTAAGATTTTATACTTCACCACAAGACCTTACAAAGCGAAACTACGCCCCGAGACACATTCACATCGAGTCCATTACGGAGTCACGTCTCCAGAGTCATTAAGAGATTACACAGGAGTAGCGCCAACGTGGTTCGTTGAAAATTGCGAGGAGACAATTAATTTGGGAGGCGACGGTGCCAAGTCGCCGACACCGGCGCGCGACAGCGACGCGACATGCGACATCGACAATTACCACTGCACAGTGCACTCTATTTGCGCTACTTTTAGTTCTTTTAGTTTTTAGTTTATTTGGAGCTAATATGAGGCGTTAGCCGTTTCAATAATAAGAATTTGTTTAAGGCTAAAAATTCATTGCGGCGTAAATATTTGTATTTTAGTCTTACGTAGCACTTTAAAGTGTTAGGCAAAGTATTTATTTATTATCTAAATTATTTATAAATATGTCTGTTTTTAAAATTACAATATGGATTGCTAATATACTTTTAAAATATTCCTGTCAAAGGACATTTTTATTGAAAATAAAATCGGTTGCGTTATTTTGCTAAAATAATTGTGTTAATTTTAAGACCAGAATAAGCCACGTAATGAATTATGTAATAAATAAAATAGCTGTATAATTAGCTACAAAATATTCAAACTTAATAGCAAATTATAAAATGATTTGAAAAATCCTTACTGTGAATCATTGGGCCCACATTAGCTACAACGCGGCATGAGATGAGCTAAACACGCGGGCTGCATTGCGGTGTGGCCCGCCAGCGGCACGCGACGCGGTCAGCTAAAGCTACTTTTTAGCTTAGCCGCAATATCAATGTTGGGCTCCTGTGTTCGGTAGCTTGACCTCATTCCGATGTGCATCACGTTTTATACAGGCTGCGGTATTTTGGGATTGTTTAGTATGTAATTTTGAGAAAATAAATGGACGCGGGTTGAAGGAAAGCACTTTAGAGATACAAAACCGTTGGAAACAATAATATAAATAGAATTTTCGTTTGCTTTTTCAACAATTATTGAAGAGGCTTTGCAATTATTGTTCTTTTCTTTTGCCTTCATTTATTATTTACATGGGGTCTGCGCAATTTGACTTTTTATCTTACGGGATATTTTGGCTTATAATTTTACGACCGACTGATACCCTCGCATCTCCTTTTGGGAGTAGGCATTAGTACAAATCTAGCTTGCAGTTTCACATTATAAGCTTCGAAATTATGACACTTAGTTATGCAGGCTACCTCGTAATTATTTGACTACAATGTTAGGCGTACAGTAGGAATACCCTTAGGAATGTATCATGAGTATACGTCAAATATAATCATAACGTGAGGTCATATACATACGTCATCAATATCATCAATGGAATGCAAAGCCAGAAACTAGGTTACCTAAGCTCTATACGCTAGGTAGTCCGCAATTCCAAATGCTATAATAACACTCGACACTAGAGGTATGCGAAATAATGTCGCACAATGGCAAGCTTAAAGCCAATGCATTTTGCACCTAATTTATAAGAGGCTTATGTCGAATTTGGCACTAGACAGCTCACTATTATATTCGTCGGATTAAATTTTGTAAGCCTGTATTTATTCGCGGATTAAAGTATAATGGAATGTAAATTCAGCTTAATTTTTGTATACTGTAATGCAAATTGCCCGGGCACAGACTATAAATTAAAACATTCAATATTTAGACGCATTTAATCGTAATCCGTATATGCTTTACTCTTTTTTTTGGGTAAAACTAAAGCTATCCTTTGACATTTTTCTTTATAGAATAAGTAACCGAGAACAAAGTGTTTCATAAGTGAGTGATTATCGGAATCAATATCCGAACAACTTTGAAACTGTATTTACAAAGATAGTCTTCAAGAATAGAGAAAACCTTATAAATATACAATCCTAAAAATAACGCAATAACCTAACATTTAAAATTTGAACAAGTATCCAGCTTTTAACGATTACAACTCTTTTCCTCAAACCACTCTTGAGGACAATTCATTCCAATAAAACTGTCGAAACATCAGTTTCCTACGTAGACGCTTTAACGACGTACAATGACCATTAATTCCCCCATTTTACAGACAGAATAAAACAATCCCGCATTGGCAGCGATCCGCCACCGGTGACTCAAGGAGGTTTTTATAACCTGTGGTTTTAACGGAAGACTATCCACTTTAGTTCTATAAAAAGTAAGGAAAAATGTATTAGGTTAACTTAATATCTTTGCTGATTAATGGTATCTATGTTATGGGAGTAATTGAGGTATTTTCACATTGTTAGATACACTTGTAATTAAGGATAAATGTTTTTTTTTTTGGACTTGCAACGAGCGAATACATTTTAGTCAAACAGAATTTGAGCTAAATTTTGCTTTAGAAAGGTTTATACTAGAAAGATGACTTGACGAACAGCCTCGAATTTCTAGACTTTAGCCAGTAAACTTAGTAATTCCACGTATATTAAATAACTGAACTGCGATAGTATACTGAGTCGCCCCATAACTCCATAAAACTGTATCAACACCATCCGCGCAGTAGTATCACAATGTAATAATTTACCTAGAGCCACCCAGTTTTCCAATAATGTATTCTACTGCCCACACAATAAAGTCGATAATGATTCAAACTAACAAATTTATGAAACATTTTCAGTATTGAAAATCGCATTCCCCGTGTAAATAGATGGCGACGAGATTTTAACGAGCGTTTATTCGTTGAATAAACACGTCGGGCGCGTCACACGCGTCAACGTGTCAGCGGCAGCGCGGGTTTACCTCGCTCAGTGAGTCGCGGCTTATTATTTTACGCGGCTTTGGAATAGAATTTAAAATGCGAGTCTATCGAGATGTCAATTTTGAATTTGGAATGGAATTTTATTTCGTTGGGAGTATTTGTTGGATGGAATAAGTAGTAAAGAACTATTTATTGACGGAATAATTTGCTGGCTCAAGACGGAATAATTTCATAAGATTTGTTTTTTCGTTGAATAAACACGACGGGCGCGTTTACTCGCGTCAATGCAACGTGTCACCGACAGGGCTTGCTCTCGCAGCTTTACCTCGCCCAGTGAGTCGCGGCTTATTATTTTACGCGACTTTGGAATAGAATTTAACATGCGACATTAACGACTTTGAATTTTATTTATGTTCGTATTGTTTAACTTATGGTATAAGGTATGAAGTACATATTATTTATTGGGGAAACGATTTGTGTGTATATAACTACATCTCTTTTTACCAAATTGTTTTAGGCTTAAATAAATATATTTAATTAAGTCACATATTAAATATTGTGTTATTACTCTACGCAATGTCCATACAAAAACCTATCTCAAAAATATTCTACCTAAAACACAAATCAAATCTACAAATCCAACAGCTTAAGAGTCAATAAATAAGATGTGAAAAAAGTTTTATCAAATTTACGAACCTTCAATAACTTCGAACAAGTTTTCTAGATTTCGAATTTGGTAAATCGGAGAAAAAAGTACCTAATCTCGAATTCACAACCTAAACAACGAAAACAATCCACCAAACAAAAAAACCGAATTAAACGCACGAAAAAATACAATCAAACTTGGAAATTAGGGACCAATTTCCTTTTCACATCGTCAAGTTATATAAATACGTTCGCCACGCGAATCGCGCACGCTCCCGTCACTCAGCACGGGGAATTTCTATTAACAAGCTCTTTTGTTGTAAAATAATGTCTTACAGAGTGAGGAGGCGCTCAAGTTTGATGTATGCAATTAGGGCCACGGCATTCATGTGACATAAAAATCTTTATGCACGAGTGACACTTTATGTCAAAATTTTAACACAAATATAAAGCTCTCCTTTTTGTTCTGTGCCTGGTAGCCACTCTACATTTAATGAGAAGTGTAATACAATCCAGAACCTATAGTCCAAGAGCTGGCACCGTTTTTTGGTTAGGTATTTGAGGCAAGCTGAAAACTAGTCCCATAATTCTCCTGTTATACCCCAACTCGGAGCTGCAGACCTGGCTGGTGAGTAGCGGGGCTAAATCTTTAGGGCTACCCCTAAAAAATATATTTTTTATTTAAAAAATACTTTAGAGGTAATATGCAAATTTTATATGTTGTAGTCTAATGAGAATAAAATATTTTTTGAAAAAAGAAATTAAAACTACCCATAAAGATTTAGCCCCGCTACTCACCAGCCAGGTCTCCAGGCCCAAACTGGGGTATAATAGGAGAGGTATGGTACAAGTTTTAAGCTTGCTTAAAATACCCACCCAAAAATTGGTGCCATCTCGCCTACTACAAGATATAGTATTAATTCTCAATAGACTAGTATCAGTTATGTATTGCTATTCGACACAATAATGCCGTATTACATAACTGATTCTTCACACTACGATGGAAAGACTCAGCAATATAGCACGGAGGGAACATGTGGGCGGTCAAGATATTCCACAGCTTAATGGTGCGGGAGAAATATGAATTAATGAATCGCTTGATGGAAAGCGATCATTGCTATCCATTATACGAACGGCACTGAGATTATTGGAGGTGTGTTGGATACCTTAAAGGATCGTGAATGTAACGTATCGGAAAATGAAGGATAAAATGACCTACATCGTTGGGAATCGTAATCGCCAAATAAATTAATAGCTCAAATCTTACTATCACGTCAGTTTTTTGCAAGATAATGTTACTGTACCAATCAAGCTGACCCATTTAAATCTTAATAATCTAAATTGGCTATCGCTAGCCCCTATCGATGTGGAGATCCTTGGGAGGCCTATGTCTAGCAGTGGACTTCCTATGGCTGAAGAGAAAGAGAGCCAGAATAACTACTGGACATAATGGCGAGCGCATTGGAATGATATGCAATACTCTCTTATTCATGGTGTTATTTGGTCTTGTGGTCGTATCGTTTATGATAAGTCGAATGGCATGCTCGTCTGGCCATTCATCGCAATAAATAAAAGAGAGAGCCTCTATCACTTCTAAATACTTACTAGTTACAGCTGAACGCAACAAACTGCAAAAACATCCCAACATCGTTCCATAAAAAATATAATCCTGATCTACCATGTTACTTCTCATTATACGGATATTAACTGCATTTAAAACTCATTTTAAACTTATATTAGAGTCTACACAAGCAGTAGTGAGTGTAAAACTACAGTTCGGAGCACTTTGCGCTCATTAGGTTGGTGCAGTGCCGTCATATTGCATTATAGGTAACCACTCCGGACGAGCGCTGTCTAATTGATAGCGTCGTGTACATGCTATGCACTGAAAATTGTTGATACATTTTCTAGCACCTTAATACCTGTCTTGTTAAATTCTCGAGTCATTTAGTAGGATTGAGCATTCGAAATGTGTTTATTGGTACCTTGATACTTTCTTTACCTACCCTTCCTATAGTGAAAGACACAATATAATATTTCCCAACCTATTTCATAGACTTAATAGTACAATTGACTTCATATGCTTAATTTTAGTTCGGAACAAAGTCTCTCATGAAACAATATTAATGAAACAGTCCAATATATAATATATATAGCCCCATGGCACATAAAATAGAGTATAATTACCGTTTTAAGCTATTCTCAAAGCAAAGAGCAGTATAGCTACAGCAATGTCAATGCAAATCTGCATACATATTAAATCAGGCGCGTTCCGCTCGGGCCCATCACACCAGCCCGATACAATTTGATAGATAGGATTAACTGAGCTATTCCTGTGTCAATTTCACTGGATATTGTTTTAGACAACACAGGTCTTGTTTTTGGAAAAATAACGAAATCGGCATTTTTATTTTTACCATAGATAATCGCCTGGTTATGCATTTGTAGGATGTCTTTCAATATTATGCGAAAGGGTGTTGGACAACCGCATAAAGTGATTGAGAATTGTTTTTATTTCATGTTAATGGTTTGCTAGTATTCGAATGTTTAAGTCATTTGTAACTCAGACAAGAATAGTTGGTTTAATGAGTTTTTAAGACACGGAAAAACTTAAAAGTCTAAATTTACAGCACTTCAACATTGCGTATAGACAAACTACATTACACCAATAAATACTATTCTATCTTTCTACTATCTCTAAATCCACTTATCCGATAATAATAACGCTTGTTGGATCCAATTTAATCAGAAAAATCTTATAAAAAAAGCCAAAAATATTGACTGAAAACTGCCTCACAATAAAGACTTCATTAAAACGATGAATTTAATAATGAACCGCTGTAAAGCCACATTCGACAAATCAATACACTAGAGTGGGCATACACTGCAAAATTTCAACCGAAAACACCCCATGGCGCTTTGTGATTAAACCCTAATTAGCATAAAGCCCTTCTGTAAAACAATCGAGCCATATTTAAGCGTGCACTAGTAGGAGACTGATCGATAACGGACCGTCTAGACCGATGAATCACCTCCATGCATTTATCAAGGCTATTACTCATTCGATGCAGGAGACGTTTTACTAGGGGTTGCTTCAGGGTTGTGTATGACTAATAGTGAGTAAGCCTTGGTGTTGGTTTTGATATTCATTTGTAACCCTTATTAGTTGCGGCACGCTCGTATTCCCCATGGGGTAGGTTTTGCCAACGTTTCTCTACGATGACGTGTGAGGGGATTCGAACTAATTCAACGTGTCAAGGAACTCAGGAGCACGTGATTTTTTCGTTGTTTTAGCTTATTTTAAAGATAAAACGCGTCTGACAGTAATTATTGCGAATTTATCGTTGTATTATGTTATTTTTGAGCTTTTATGTAAGACTTTAATTTAATATTATTTGTTTTAACTGCTTTCTCGCTAATACTCTTTGAGAAAAGTAAACAAATAAACTCATGAAATATTTTTATTTGTGTACCAAGGCATCATAAATTCCCAAGAGTTCCGTCCGACATTTTTAATACAAAATATGTTCATTTCCCAAAAGATCCGCGTTTCCACTCCAATCGTGGCTGCACAGTAACAAAGCCTATTCATAAAGCCGGCAGTTTATTCTACGCGTCTAATAGCTTCATTTGTGCCAATGTTGGGTCGTTACTGAACACGACGCTCGCTGCGCGGTAATTGAGCCACTGAGCTCGCGAATCACTCCCAATAATCTTGTTTTCCGTCGTTTTCATACAGATTTTACATTACCCGTGCAATTCGATAATCGATATCGATTTAGGTGTTGTCAATTTAGAATAGCGCCATCTATCTATTGTGTAGACTAAATCTGGACATCAATAAATATTAAGACGTTAAATTATTTAATTACGTTTTTTATCCTCGTTTTAATTACACACAGACATACTCACGCTAAGAGTAATTAAATTATTTAAAATAGGAAAAGAATAAAGTAAATTCAAATGTCAACACAAATTGTAAATGTACCAAAAGACAGTTACAGAACACAGTATTGTCGCCGTTTACTCGAGCACAGGAAAAAAATAATCGAAATAAACTTTCCGATTGGAGCAAACACATTAAAAAGCAATAGATTGCGAGCAATTAGCGCTCGTTCGGCTTTCGAAACGAACGAATGGTTTGGGGAAAATCAAGCAAAACTCGTTGCAATTTCCGAAAGAGCGCCAGTGTGAGTGGCCAAGTACCCCGATGTATACAGCGGAATATTATGTACAGCGTATACTGTTACTCGCGTGTACAGCGAGCAGTGTGCACTGTTCAGCGCTGAACAGTCTGCGCTGCCACCGTCGGCAACTCACCGGCCTGTCACTTCAATACACATCTTCAAATGCATTCAATGCAAAAATGCTTTCACGTTCCGAAAATATGAATAAATCATTTCGTATTCTGTATAGACGCCTCTCGATTCGTAGTAACTGGCACGCAAATAGTTTCGCTCGAACAAATTGTATATATAAATAGAAGGGTAAATATATGGACTTGTAAATGCAACGCGATGCCGTCGGGGCCATAAATAAAGGAGCAAACAAGCCAGTTCCCGATAACAAAGAGCACTAGTAAGTGCAAGCTTACTTCGCTAAGAAACTATTTTGCTCCATTAGTAAAGTTGAGAATTTATTGGCTTTTATAAACTAAATGAAATCAGCTCGGAGTAAATTAAATTCTGAAATGCACGGGACCTATTATATTGTAATACGGGCGTGGTGCCTGTTCGCATTGTTCCAGATACTACGAGAATTCATTGGAAATAATTGCAATGTCAGTTTTCAGTGAAACACGCTTAAAGCAGTAAGAATGTGGGCCGCCCGCTCCATGCCATTTGCCGGCCACGTAATAAACTTATTGAAGTATTAATCAGTTTAATGAAATTAATGCACGAGCTCATATTTCAGTTTCCACCGAGGATTATGTATTTTACCCGATCGTTGCGTCATTACGTTGATTTACTTTAATTGCAAATATTTCTCCATGAATAAATAATGATATGGGTTTAATTATGAAATGCAGTCTCATTTATTAGTCCGCGTATCATGTCGGGCCATATGAGTAATAAAACCTGTATGTAAGTAGGTCATTACGAAATACATTTCTATAAACATTATCCATATGACGTCATAAATCAATTACATTAACAACCATACATTTTGGACTGAAATAAATCTACGTAACCCTTGGATTTTTGTCATAGATTCTTCACAAAGTGAACCCATTTGAAAAAAACCGCTACTGAGATGTATTATTTGAATGTCAGATCTACGTGCTTTACTTCCAGTTCCCAAGTTTAAACACATTTAACTGCAATTTAAATAATCAATATTAGTGTATTAATCAATGAAATTATCAAAATAAATGAAATACAAAAGAAAAGCATCAAGCAAATTCCTTAACTCTATTATTTTTATACTAAACTAGCGTAAAGCGTTGTAAAACATGACCCACACCCTCCCTCAATTCCTCTCCGACACCAAAAGGTAATGGCCGCTAAAAGCTAATATATAAAAACACAGCACATTCAATTTAAACCAGAGTAGGTACGGAAAAATGTTCGATGCGCCCACTTGTATAAACCGACTGATTGAAAGCGGCAATCAGCCCGAGCCTCTGTCGTATTGATTGGATTCTCCTCGATATTGCCGGGATGGAGATGGGAAAAACAGCCATGTAGCTGACAGCCACTGCGTATGTAGTATGTACGTCGAGTATGTTGGACACCCAACATCCAATCATAGGAAATTATTTACGGCGCGATGTAGATTCAATTCTGTCTACGTCTACGTTAATATGACAGATATTTTTATAAATTCAAGATTGTTTTGCAAATCAATTTTGTGTATATGTATCGGTCCATATTCGTGCCAATGCTGGACACGGGACTACTCTACAATCGAGAGAATCGATTGAGAGTGGTTAGGCCATATAGTCCTCCACGCTGGCTTAGTGCGGGTTGGCGGACTTACATACCGTAGAATTTCTTTTTAAACTCGCTACGGTATGCAGGTTACCGCCCGATGTTTTCCTTCACCGTTAAAGTGCGTGATGATTGACTATCAATACACACATAACTCCGAAAAGTCAGAGGTGTGCCCTGGGATTTGAACCCGCGACCACCGTAATCAATTGTATTTTAAATTTGACAGTGTGTTATGCAAAGTTATCTTTGGAAGTTTTGAATACGTTTTAAGCCGTTTTTTTATTTTGTTAATGTTGAGCGTGTTTCATACGCTTGCTTTCACGCGAATGGTCAATGCAAAAATGAACACCAATAGCATACAGTTTTACTGCCAGCGTCGTGTTTTTAAACCGTGTTTCATATTGGGTTTTATTCGTTGTCACACAACACACCTTGAATAAATCCATATTAATATGTGTTGAGCGTATTTATAGGCGACACGAAGTATTTATTCCGTCGGCAATTTTTAATACAGAAAGACAAATTCTTAGGTACGCCAATAGGTTGAGTAAATACAATTTGAAAATTCTCAAAATTATATCCAAAAATCAAACTCTTTAAACACGAGATGTCAATTATTTTGTGAAAAGTTCTCTACGCGTTCGGTAAAGACAATTTACTCTCATCGACTTTTATAGAAATCATAAAGCATTGCAATTTATCGAGTTTATATTTACAACAAGTATTCTTACCAAGTTCCCTGAATAATTTTTAAAGTAGGTAAAAAACATGTTCAAGGAATACCTGAAGCTTCTTTCATAAAAGTCGACTTCAAAGGTTTTCCTCGAACGCTGTTTCCAGGAACCCCCAAGGACTTCCGCGAGTAATCTTTTATGTATAAAGAGGGTAGTGAGGACATTCTCATGGAACAAATTATGATAAATACCTTCACTAATACCTTGTAATAATATTTCATGACTCATGACTTCTATTGATTAAATACAATAGATTTTATACAATATTTAAATTGGTCACAGCTTTGGTAGTTAGAGCTAAAGTGCTGATAAGTCACATTGTGTTACCAGTAAAAAAACTTGAAAAATTGTTTTTTGTTTTTTGTTTCAACGCATAGTTCAGTTGTCTTATATTAATGAGTTACAGCAAGGCTTTAACACTTCAATGCAGACACAAGTAACCACTTCAACACATAACCATCCAAGAAATCTAAAAAATCGTAACTGCTTTGAAGCCTTTATAGGTCGAGAACCTAAGTTAGTAACAAAAGGGAACGGGAAGGTTCGGTAAATTACCGAACCGTCGGAAAATCCACGGAATAAACGACATCCAGCAAACCTATACGTAGGTACAGACACACCCCAGTTCAAAATAAGTCACATTTCAATAACGCAAATCCACATAAAGCTCTCACTTTGAAACATATCAAAAGTAAATGTGGAATAACGGTTTCCAATGCATTGGACAGCTCGTTTCCAATGCAGTGGATAGTCGTGTCCAATGCAGCGACAGCTTCCGCCACCTGTCATGTCAGGCAAGCTTTCAAGCCGACTTGACGCTCTCGACAACAGTTGGACCAGTATGTGTCTACCAGCGGTACACTGAATAATATTTATTGTTATAATACATTTATTTGTAGGGTTGAGCTGTGAAATTCCAGAGGCGGAAGGTGGTGTGATGGGGGTGTATCGTTGAAGTTAAATAGGATTGTTTATTGAGTACATATAGAAACATTATATTAGGTAATTATTTTCAATAAATTAGCAATTAATCGATTCTCTCGATTGTAGAGTAGGCCCGTGCCCAGCAGTGGGACGTATATGGGCTAATACAAATTAACAATTCGTTATAACAAGTTGTGGGTGTGTTTAGTCTAATGTTAATAAATATATTCAATAGTCATGTATACATAGATAAATATGCAAAATATAGTAGGTATTAAATAACCCCCATACATTTACATATTCATATAGAAGGCTGGATGACGTCACGTTTCCAAGGACGCAGACATGAGGCGTCACTAAGCGGTTTTGGCAAGTTCCTCGCTTGTGACGTAACAAAAACCAAATTCGCTGTATCAATATTTATAAATATTTTCATGACCCAGTATTCAATAATAAATTGCGGGGCATAAAGGTGCCGTCGTCAAGATAGTTACTATCACGCGAAAGTTACCAAAGCAACGGAGTATCGAAGGAAATCAATATGGGATGGATTTATGGACGGGTGGCGTGTTTGAAGACTTAAAGTATTGTATTCAATATCACAGTCATATTATCTGATTGATTAATATGTGGCATGTATAGAACCTTTAGTATGAGAACGGTAGGGTTTGGTTTCGATCCCACGTCAGTCAAAATGTGTCTGATTTTTGGTTTGAAAGCTCTCGTGAAAGTTGCTTGAAATTTGAATTTGCAATTAACAATGGGGTCGCCTCCAATCTAATTTTACATCGGTAATTAGTTCAAAGAACAATGAGTGGCACTAGTAACACCTCTGCCTATTCCTTCAAGTATACTATGGGGAGCTTATGTAAGTAATTATATATTTTTGTCGTGTCTAAATTGGAGTTATAAAATGAATCACTTCATAACTCCAACCTGAATTTTCATACCTCGAAGTTAAAGTTCCCACTACCTTTTAAATTTAGAATTACACTTATTTCAAAAATGTCACACAAATTCACCTCAGGCAAGGTGCGCCGTCCACTGCATTTGCATTTTAAATAACATTGGCCCAACTTAACTTTCAATTCGTTTCATAAATTAATTATTTTCCGGAAATTATTATGCTGAAAGCTTTAAAACTATTCGCTCGGTGGCGGAAGTGAGCTGTGTCGCCGACGGCAGAGGCCGCGTGGTATTTCCTGTTAACATCAGGATTAATTAGTTTTCCACGCTCCCAGCTTTATCTTTGCACTTCTCGAAAATTATATATTATACAACGAGGCCACGTCAACTTTTCGTTTCGAAAGTCATTTTGTGTAATGGGGGGAGTGCTACTAGACGAGGTCGTCTTTTCAGAGGGTGTAGAAGAAATCTGTTTAAATTATAATTATGTGTAATTTTAGGGTTATTTTTTCAAGGTATATACGTATCGTCTTATCTCTTAAAATTGAATTTAAGTCACTCTACATTTGCATTTTATACTCTTCGCTTCGTTCTTACTTATATGCGCATTCGTAATACGTAAATGAAATTGCTTCAAAAGATATTGATTCGATTTGCTATCATCAAGTAACCATTAGAATTATGAATCACCGCATTTAATGACAAGTTACTTCCCCACCCCACAAGGGTTGTGGGAAACCCCAACTGCGGTTGCACTTCCTTACAGTATTGATTTCGTTATTTTCATACGGGGTGGGTTCTAAACAGCTTTAAACTGTAGCACATTTGAAAACGGCAATTCTGACATAGCCTTTGTGTCAAAAGTTCTTTCGGCTGGTTAGTGTATCCCTTTGTGCATTAAGCTTTGTACTAAAGCTTACGAGTAGTTTCTACACTTCCCTTCTAGCTTCATCCCCCGTGAAAAGGACAGCAGTTAGCAAAGCAGTGGTGTGGATAATATAACATAGCCGTTTTTAACATTGATATAAATATTAGTAGTGTTCATTTTTACTCCATCGAAAGCTGGTCAGATAACATTGATTGCGATAAATTTCCTAAATGTAAAATTCCGTTCGTTTTCTGTATTTACTACTGTATATTCATAATTGAATATTTAATTTTGTGACTGGATGTATAAAGCAACTCAACGGGTCCTGTGGCGTAAATTGGGAGAAGCCTATGTCCAGCAGTGGACTGCAACGGGCTGATGATGATGATATTCATGGTTTCCGATTACTCTCACTTATATTTTAATCAATACCTATTATATCTTTATATCGAAACCCCCAGAGAAAAACGTAAAACGCAATCCCAAGTTTTACTTCAAATCATAACAACTACAATTCCAACAAAACCTTTCAAGATTGTACGATAACAAAAATTCATATTGTAGCGTAAAGTAAACAGAAAAGTATCGAAGCATAAAACAGAAACCGAAGCCTATAAAAACCGCGCCACAAGTTCATTTAAATACGGAGCAGTTATTGATTTTCGTTGTAAAGTGTAACACAAATTGTGTTTACCTGTACAGCGAGCGCGAACAATAGGGTGGCTGCCCCACTTGCGTACTGCCCGGGGCGACTGACTCACTCACCTGGAACAAGGGCCCGCGTCATATGCTGCCTATCTCCGCAATTTATTCATTTTTTCACCTTTTTCACGAGCGAAATGTTTTTGTTTTTATTTTTTTGTGTGTTTAACGTTTTGTCTATTGCAGGGCGACGCGTAACCGTTTTAAAAGTTATGTCTGCTTTTTACATCTATGTAAATGCTGCTTGAATATGCGAAAGATGTTTAAAATTTTATGAGCTCACCATAAAAGCTTCCAGCTTTACGTAGGCCATCAAATAGCAACATAGTTGGAAAATTCTGTTCTTCCTGACTCTACTCGGCTTAAATATAGCCCGTGAATAAATGTATTCCATTTTGAAAAGTACAAAGGACGCCATCGGATTGGACTAATACTATTTATTTTAACGAGTTTTATGTGTACTACAAATAGTGAATGCCGGCAATCGGCATCCATTAGCGGAAAGCTAGAAAAAAAAAGATTTATTTAACCTCGTCCCGATTATAGCAACTCTATATCATTAAATCAATATCGATTATTTCTATAAACGGCATATTGTTTTACCAAAAGCTCCTAACTTTATGGCAGAATCTTATTAGGCGACACAGTTTCACCAAACTTTAATACTTATATTACTTTTATACTGATTTAAAAACTCCGCGAGTCTCGGCAAAAGTCTTAATATTCGTGAAATCTTAGCTTGCATTCCCCTGGCGTAATGCCGCGATCTAAGTAGTTCTAACTTCATTGTGCAAGTTGAGTGAAGTTAGCGCATGATGAACGAGTAGCATCCCCAGAGAGGTCGAGGCCATGTTGGCCTCCCTCCGCAGGTCCGCTGTGGAGGAGTGGCGTTCCAGGCTGGAGAACCCTAGTGCTGGTGCGAGGACCGTCGCGGCAGTGCGACCTGTCCTCGAACAGTGGCTGGACAGGCGCCACGGTGCGCCGACATACCGGCTGACGCAGGTGCTCACCGGGCACGGCTGCTTCGGTGCGTACCTGTGTCGTATAGCCGGAGCGGAGGAGTCCACCGTGTGCCACCATTGTGGCAACTGCCGTGAGGACACGGCCCAGCACACGCTGGAGGAGTGCCCAGCCTGGGACGAGGAGCGCAGCGCTCTCATCGCGGTCGTGGGAAGCGACCTATCGCTGCCGGCCGTGGTCGCCGCCATGGTCGGCAGCCGGAGTTCGTGGCGAGCCATGCTCTCCTTCTGCGAACGTGTCATGTCGCAGAAGGAGAGCGCTGAGCGGGATCGGGAGCAGACCGATCCCGCTCGTCGCCACAGGAGACGTAGGAGGCGCCGGGACAACAACTAACCCGGCGCCGCAGAGGCCACGCGGGGCCGCCGTCCCTACCTTGGCGGCCCCCGAGACGTGACGCTACACGCGTCATTCGCCGCGTCGCTAAAGCGGCGGTGCACAAAGAGGCGGTCCTGGCGCGTCCGTTCATCGGTATCCCGGGGCCGTCTCTCAAGTGCACCGATGGTGGCCGACGCGGGGTTTTTAGTCGGTATTTCGGCGCGTAGCTTATGGTAGGGACCCGACCCAGCGGCCGCCCGTCCACATCCACGGGCGGCACAACATCTCGCTGGGCACGGAAGGCGCCGGTGAGTCCGACACACCCTCGCCCCTTCGGGGGTGGGATGGTCCGTAAAGGGATTTTCCCCGCGAGAAAAAAAAAAAAAAAAAAAAAAAATGATGAACGAGTAGCAGGGTAGTCACATACCCGCGTCATATATTTAGCTTTTAATAAAAACCGCTGAGTCTGTATCTCATTACGAGCTGAAAAATCGAGTTATTTGTGTTATAAAAATATGTAAAATCTTATACCTACCACAATGGGTTCAAATGTTTTCATCTTATACCAAATGAGAAACTCAGCAAAATTCTACTTTATTCGTGCAATAAATCTTAGTATGCATTCCCCTGGCGTAATGCCGCGATCTAAGTAGTTCAAACTTCATTGTGCAAGTTGAGTGAAGTTAGCGCACGATGAATGAGTAGCAGGGTCACATACCCGCATCATATTATATTCAACTTTTAATAAAAACCGCTGAGTTTGTCTCTCATTACGAGCTCATGAAATACCGAGTTGTTTAAATAGCTTTGCACAAAATTATGTTATTAAAATATGTAACTTTATCATACAATACGTAAAAGTAATTTAAAATTTTCCGTGCTGGCATAAAATTCTGTATCTAATTTTAATTATTAGGTATTTTATCTACAATATGTAAAGTTTTTTGTATCATTTTTTGTTTGATTTAACGAATGTGATTGGATATTATAAACTTGCCGATAGGTCATGAAGTTCGGTATGGTTTCAATATTTTAGTCGAAAAATTTTCTTTTTATGAGACTTCCTATTTGAGAAACAGTCTTAGGCCGTGATTGTATAATTTCATGAAATATTCAGTGTAATTTTAAACTAAGTATTACTGCTTGCTACATAAGGTCAGAGACCCTTCCAAAGTTATACGTTATCCTCCCAGTCGAAGCTTTCCAAGTAGAACAAAGATATTGTATTCTTCACTTATTCCCGAGAGAATAAAATGTTATTTTCTCTTCGAGTACCATTGCACAAAGTGGCGCAATCTTTGAATTTCAAATAACTTCATACATTTTGCACTTGCAGGCGCCACGCGACAAAGAGGTGGCGAGCCAATAACTTCAGACTGGGCCATTATGGTCAACTCGCTGGCTACTTGGACTTAAAAGGGGTTGAGTAAAAAGAGTAATATACTTGGTTATTTATAGAAGATTTTAGGGTTAGTTGGTGATATGTCTCTTTGTGTTTGTCTCCTTATTTTTCGCCTATGTCTGCATATATCAACCCGTATAGTTCTGTCGCTGACCACTATCCAGTCCTATAATTTAGAGGGAAACAGGCTTCATTCAGTCACACTGATCGGGTGCGGATTAATAGACTTAAATTAAATTAGGAAATGTAGAATTGTAGATACTTAAATATGTCTGTACCTACTAAAGAAGCAGTGATCCAGAGATTCTTACTGTGTAGAATATCATGGCTATATCTTAACCTTTAAGAACCGCTTGATTTTACAAGACACCGTACGGAGTAGGTGCGGCACACGGGGTCGGAACACGCGACCCTGACCGCACCCTTATAATATGAACCCTTCACCGTCACGCAATCATTGTAATAAAGCAGGGGCCAGTCCGACCGCTGCTATTTTCAGTTATCGCCTTAATTTCTTACCGACGCCGTTTAGGGTTATCTGCAGTGCGTATAATTTAAATACCCTTGTTAGATAGTCCTGCTTTGGAAGTGGGTTTGTTTTTCTGGGCACGGGTTGAATAAATATTTTAATATCGTATAGTAATATGTTAATAATCTTTATGTTAAGGGAATATTATTATTAATATCCTTAGATTCTACAAATTCGAAACTGTATTTCGATTTACGATAGCAGCTTACTTCTTAATAACATTATAAGGAAAATTCTTACATAAAAAATTGGGATCATGGTTCTCTGATCATGTTATTTACATCCAATAAAGGCGAAATTCCTCTGTCAATTTAGTATTAAATCATAACAATAAACAATACATAATAGCAGTATACAAAATTCAATCCATTACGTGTTTGAATTACTGAGCCAATCCAAGTTAAAGTTCCAAGCAATCAGTTTAATAGCCCACTTCATTCAACTTCCACTTGATTTAACCACAACAATTGAGTCGAATGAATCTAAATACTCGGATTTATTTCTTTCTCTAACTTAGTACCTACTTTGGTACCTTAGAAACTTTCCTGCTCAACAGAACTTCAACTTTCGAAGGAAAAATCTAATAATTCCCTTTTGTTTAAATCTTGGTTTGTGTAAATGTTATATGGCCGACTAAACAGGAAGACGTGGGAGGCATTGGTCTTGCAATTGGCTATGTCCCAGATACCACAAAGACACTGGTCGGGATAACGCCAAGAAAAACAAAGGGGGTCCATATAATAACTTGCAATAGTGTGATATTAAACGTAAACATCTCAGGGTTAAAATTCAAAAATCTCCTACACACTGCGCGTCATAAACCATCGCAGCTCATCAATGCCTCAGCAGGAGACTATTAACCCTCCGATAATATTTCTAAAAATCCATTATTTATTTGCTAGAAACAGAGTTGTAAACCGTCGGGGTACAATGTACCGAACGTGGAGGTTTCATTGATCATGTCCACACAGCCGTTATCGCGGCGGACACAGCAGGCGAAACTTCACCACACCTCGGGGTATTTATTGACACTCCGGCTTCACCGCTCGATGATCGGTTTACATGTTTCGAATTGTTTCGGCGGCAATTCGATTTTTGAATGGACACGTGTTCTTTTGTGTATGTAGAAAATATCAGCGTCAGTGATTAGCCTGTATGTCTCCAATGCAAAACATACATAGGTCTTTCAGGAATATGTCATTGAGCGTTAATTATGAAAGGCTTGTTAGATTACCGATTGCAAGAATTTCATTATTTTTCTCTTTATCAAATACGATACGATAATATGAAAGTTGAGCATTTATAAAATCTAATTAAACAGAACACTACTTATCTTTGAATGATTAATTAAATGTAGCCCAAAATAATCTGTTTTAATTCACTAGCATGAAGCATCCCACCTGAACACCTAAATATTTTCCTCGTGTTGTATTGCTGTCGACAAATTACGCGTTTGCGTGAAGCAAGAAATTACTTGTTCGGCAACAAGGCCTGGGCAATAACAACTTGTCATTAGCTACTGTCAAGAGCTCTTTACTTCGTAATAGATTAAATATATTTAGTCGTATTTTATAAGGAATAATTTATTTAAGTACTAAAATATGTAAATCAAAAAACACGAAAGATATGACGGGAAAAGGTGAAGTTCCAAACCGCATGGCTTTAAAATTACGAATATTGAAATAAAATATATTCTCTGCCTGTTAAAATACGAGTATGTTTCCTTCGTGCTGAAACTCGGAATCCAGCATTCCTTTTTGCAATTTGTGGTCAGTTTTCGTTAGCGCAAGACCTAAATTCCTGCCATAAAACATTATTCCTTCTGAAATATTCTTATTCCTTTTTTGTGGAATACGTACAAGTTTTAACACCACCTATATACGTGAAGTATTTTAAATTGTTCCCCACGTGAATTAATTATTCGTATTTCTGTTCTCTTTCATTTCTATGCAAATGGTAAGAATAAAAGAGTTTACCATTTAAATGTACAATTTTATGGAAGCATATTTAAGCGGCCCAACTTCACCCGTTCGGCGTTGCTCGCAACTTTTCAACTAACTCAAACCGAAACGGTTTTACGAGTTATAATAAATCGTCATAAACTGTATTTTAAGGGAATTCCTTTGAGAAATGCTCCATTTCAGACGTACCACTTTTGTTTTATAGTTCGTAAAATATCTTCAGTTCGGATTGGTTTGCGCTAAACCAAACGCAGTAAAAGGTACAATGACGTAATAAAATACTATGAAATATTTTAGTGGACGGCAGTGGGGTAGTGCAGCGATCGTGCTAGTCTTAATGGGGCAAGTTGAGATATTGATCCAGTTTTTATTGTATCAATTCCAAGCAGTGGGACACGATTCCAAGTCGTAAACGTCTATGTGGAAGAATTATCTGTGACATTTTATATTTTCTTTGAAAATTTCATTTGAAATATGTTGGAACTTTTTAACATTTACGAACTGTAAAATGCTGAATTTGATTTGATTTTTCAAGCCAAATAAGGCTTGATTTTGCACCATACGACATAAAATATCTTGTAAACAGCTATGGCGTTAAAGCGTGTTAAAATTGACTCTAATAATACAAAAGTCTAAATATAAAGAACTTATATATTAAATACAAAAGGTACATAACAATTCCCATTATAATATCCAAAATACACACAGAATGGTGCACTAAACTACTATATTATGAATTACATGCAGCCACAGCACAGGCTTGACCCGCCCGAATATAGACAAAACTGGAGAGACGGCCGGCTTTAAAAGCCTTCACAAGACCGGCTTTAAACTTATTTATAATGTAAACGGTCTATCTTTTAATGCGCATTACTCACGTGCTCTCGGTTTTGAAAGCGAGGGAAACCAGAAAGGAACATCGGTTGAAAAAGATTTTTGAAAGACTGGTGGTTGGTTTTGGTTGAAGCGGCTTTGTCGCGAATCCTTAAGTGGGACAAGTTTACTAATATAACATTGACATTAGACTTATTTACGAATCTTACAATTTTAAGGCAGGGTTATAGAATTTACAGTGATACAGAAGAAGTTAGTAGCAGTAGCAGCTGTAGAAGTTACAGTATTTAAACTTCAATGTTTTATTATGTATTTCACTTCAACTTCACTTCACTATAAATGATTAGTGAAATACCATAACAGCATTTTAATTATAACCAATACTCATTTTATTTAATTAAATTCTCAATACCTGTTATTAAATGTCGCCGCCATAAAATAAATTCCTTTTCGTATATTTTTTCTAAATATGTATTCTACATATTTCTCCATACATATATTATGACCCTGTTCCTGACAAAAATAACCTACATTTAGCTAATTCGGAAACGTCCCTTACCTCTGTATTTTGTATAAATGGAACCTATTTTTGTGGAATAAATAATACGTACGCTGCGTGACCCAATTAGCTTTTTGCTTTGAACAAACTCTTGCTATTGTTGGAATTCCCTGCACTATTATTATTTTAATGGCTTCGAAAACGATTAATAAAAAGGAATTAAGTTATTCGTAATGAAATGCTAGAGCCGTTTAAACTGTGTATGTGCTTCATTGTTGTAATATTGTGAAATGTAAACATATATTTTATTAATACTACATCAAAATATAGAACAGTTAGTAAGTTTTTCTGTAATAAATTTTTTTGTTGCGGTTTTTGATTATGATAAGAGCCATGTAATAACCTAATAATTTTAATCTGTGTTTACAAAGTCTATTTGGTAAGATGAATTACAACTTCAGCATTCAAATAGGTATTTAAAAATCACGTTATTTAGATAGTTACTATATTTTTGGGCTTATTTTTTATTGTATTTATAAAAAATGGTATCATATTACATACCAAAGCAAATTCTCTTCACGACAAAACCATGCATATAACCAACATCTCAAGCAAAATGTTAATAGGATGTCTTCATATCAGATTTACAAGAGGCGCGGCCCGAAGAAAGGCTAAAGAGTATTAAATTTAACGAGCAAAACGCCCTCAACATAATGTAAGCTTATAAGAAAATTCCGCCTCGAAAATAAAAATAAAGGATTATTAACTCTGCGGCCATTGTGTGCAGAAATTAGTAATTTGCGCGTAATTGGAATTTGAATTCAAATTTTGAATTAAGAAATAAAAAAGAACATATTGATAATTTTAGGAACGGCCAGCTTTTTATAGTACAGATAAAATATGGAATGTAGATTCTATTAATAATTTATTAAAATATTCAATTTAAAATTATTACTACATTTTAAATTTAGTATTCAAGTATCTAATTTATTAGTTTTCTGCATAGGGTGTTAAATTGAGAATTTTTTAAGACGGTTTATTAAAAAGTACGGGTACATTTTTCTGAGCGACTGGTCTAATCTTGAAATGCGTTTGGCAGAACGTTGAGAAAAATCTACAAAAAATTGCAAAGTATTATCAAGAGAGTACGCAGAGCGGGAGCTAGAGCGCTAAAATTACTTTCGTTGTGACGAAAATTGAGTTTTCTCGAATAAAGTGGACATTTTTGATACAAATTAATTCAGGCGTCTTCTGGATTTTAACAAACTCTTGTATAACATATTTTTTTATTTATTAGTATTTATCATGTTGTTTTCTAATATTGATAAAATTGCCTAAAAACTTATATACTAAAGTAACATCCAATACGAGCTATTAAACTATCGAACGCCAAAAAAAAAAATATTACACAACGTAACATACGTGACTGCAAACAATAATTCATGCGCGCCATCTATTATTTTTCACAGCTCACAAATCATAACGTGAAACATTTACACCGACAAAGCATTTTGCAACATCTCGTTTCTCACACTATCGCCCGCAACAATATTTCAACGTTACCCTGTTGTCAAATAAAATTTCCCCAACTATTTCACGTTCAAAATTCATACTGTAAAACTTGGTATTTCCGAGACTAAACCATGGCAGTGTACAATTTCTCCCGGGCTTCCTTTGTTTCACAATATTCTAGCAATATTACGGCGAATGTCGTTTCATATTTTGCATAAAAAGGACATATTCCGAGCATTTTTTTGATATCGTCGTATAGTTGGCACTGAATTATATGGCAATGAACAGTGTGATGTCAAAAAGGCACGCAATGTAGGTATATTAGAACTATTCAGTTAAAGTATTAAGGTTTAAAAAATACGGAATGATAATATTTAAGTAGATATGACACAATAGTGCGGAAACAAGCCTGCACTTAAAAAGATTAGTCTGCAATTTCCTAGACAAATGGATCATTATGATTAAAACCACGTCATAGACATTTCCTCGTTCATAGATTTTGTGCACCTATCTAAAACAGCTAAATATGCAGCGCTAACTTCATCACAATCGAAACAAAGGGCAATACCCCGCAACCCTTATAAACTACACTCAAAGTGCAATCGCAGCCAAAAGAGCCCGCACAGAAGACAAATACCAATTCCGACATGCAGCGGAATGTTTGCGCTGCAAAGTTTTTATCTGGAGCCTCTCTCCAGCCCGCGTTCAGATGCCGAATTTCCTGCTCGCAAACAGTATATTAGCTAGCTGGCAGTAGTTTGAGCGAATTGTTTGTAACTATGTACGCCCTGCATGTTGGATGTGTTCATGTTGCTAAATGGCGTGTAACGTTTGATTTATGCTTATATGTTATGTATTGTGTCTATCTGGATGCATACAACATCATGTCTCTATGTCCGAATAGGTAGGTAGAGATGACAAGAGCATTAACACATGCGTACTCCCTCACCAATTTTACTTTCTCCCTATACCGTTTTACGAAAAACATTCAAAAATATTTGGTCAATGATTTTGCATCCATCCACTACCATTTAATCAACTCTATCGGAAATCAAAGGTAACTTTATTCAGCCACTTTTTTACCATTTTAATAAAAACCTAGATTATGTATATTCCTGTTTTCGTTGGTTCAAACGCGTATTTTCCGAGCCAGTGAGTGACACAGACGGGAACTGTTTGATGTACCGAGTGATCCCAGCGTTCTGTTCCGAGACCCAACCCAATTATAACCATATTACATTTTCATAACCTGTATGCGGGGTTAAAAATAAATAATAATTTCCATTATACATGGACTATATATAAACAAACTTTTTTAATACATCTTTTCGTCGCCCTCCTGATTGTCTTCTGTATATGCCCTATTAGTGTATTCTATAGTGACGCAGAGTGGATTTAACGATTTTTTTTAAATCTATCTTGGAATTTTCCGTAGCATGATAATTAAAAACATAATCTTGTTTCTTTAATTAAGTAGTTTAACAAGGTTTGTGACACAGCTCTAAGTTATTGCGAAACCATGGATTAAAAACTGAAATAAGCAATTATTTACCGAAAGTAGATCTGTTTCGTCCCTATTTAAACGTATAAATAAATAAATAAATACACCCAACAGTCACATACATAGTCCTAACCCCACATTAAGATCAGTGTTTTATAGTATGTATCAGGAACTACGAGAGAATTTTCGGTCTCACAAACATCCAGACCTGAGACAAATAGTTGTGGGCGTCACAAACATTTGTCTCAGCGAGGATCGAACCCGCGGCCTCTCACAGCCGGCGTCTAACCAACTGCGTCACAGAAGCTGTATAATCTCCATAAAAGCTAAAAATATATGTCACATCCCTTTTCGCTTAAAATAATAATATGCGATGGCGTACAGCTGAGCCCACAACGCAAATAAATTCTGGATAAATATCAAAATCAAATTATGAACGCGACATCCAAGGCTTTGCATACTGGCTGCAAAAAAGCGAAAACTCCGCGGCAAATATGGCCGCGTGCCAAATTATAAAAAAATGGATTTCCAGCCGCGAAACAAGAACTTGTGAACCGCAAACGTAGCACATGCCGAGTACCAAAAAATGATTGTTTTTTGCAGTTTTTGTACTAATTACTAAGGATAATTGGTATATGATGAAATTGTCTTTAAGTGAAACTATATATGATGAATGTTAGCCATCGTTTTTCTCACTTACTTACATACATACATAAAGGTAGGCAGAGGCTAAAGATCTCCACTTTACTCGATCCTGACATATTACTTTCACATGCAACAACAGCTTGAATTACAAAGCAATGCTTGGCACCCCACTGCGCTCTCCATCCTGAGACATAAGATGTTAAGTCTCTTTATGACTATTATTATTATATTATTATGACTTTATCAGTGAGTGACTGACGATTCTTAGATATAATGTGTATTAAAAACCTAATTTGAAATAACCTATTTAATACTAATAAGGGAAAAAACGAGAAACTAACAAGAGAATTGATTTTCAACCAGCACGCTGGAAAACTCTCGTATAATCACAAAACAAAACAATAGTACGAAGCGCACGCTTATAAAATACCCTCTTCCCTTTCATCGCGACGAAGCTAATTAATGTTAGAGCTTTTTATTTAAATAAATTAATAAAGAAAATATTAAACATACGGACTGCGAAGCGAAACTAAAATAAAAACTACAAGTTTAAACAAAGCCTTGGAAAATAATTTTTATATGCTTATTGTTTGACTCGATTTAATAAATTTCATAAGTAGGTTATACTGCTGACAATACAGTAGGTAGTGTTTGTGTTGAGAATATTAATTAGTTCCGTGGAAATGGAATTATAGAGGATAATCCTAGTGAACGCTAATTTGTAGAATAATATGGATTTCACGAATGAGGTTTCACCTTAACCAAATATAGTTTACTGATTAATTAATATATTAATAGTATTAGTGTTATTTCAATTAAAAATAATATTATCTCAATAATAATTAATATGTTCGAATATTTGAGCAGTTTAAATAAAAATATATGTATCAGTCACTCGTAACCAATTTGTTAGTACTGGCATATCCAAATCAATTGTAATGAAATGAGACAAATATTTTTATTTTATACGTTAATGACGTATGTTAAAACATTTAAAAAAAATAAATTAAAAGAGTTATTTTAAAAATACTTGCGTACAGAAAGAAGTGTAAACAAAAATTGTAGAATGTTCATAACCCCGCGGCATGTCTTGCCTGCGGACACCAATTAGCAAATCCAATTAACACAAGCGGTACAAAAACGACGTGTCGCCATGGCAACCGGCGAAGGTTTTTTTACACAACTCACAATATGGCTGAAACTCCGGCCCGACAGAAATATAATTAAAAAAATAGAAAACTTAATAACGCCACATTGTCTGATGTAAGAGAGGACTAATTTTAATAAAATTGAGTCTAGACAAGCTTTTCGCTTTCTGATTTTAATGTTCGTAATATCTGTAAAGGTCGTTTGACATTTATTAACTGTAGCGTGCTCTGGCAGCCGCGCTCTGTTATTTAAAAAATGTTATAATCTTATAATTTGCTTATTGTTACAAATTGTAATGTAAAATATGAAAACAATATCAATTCCACGTAGGTAATTAATAATTATATTTGGCATTTTTGTTAAGAAGAATTTATTTAATAGCATGGCTGTATAAACTCAGTTGCCTTTGCCTGTGACATTTTATTATCAATGTTGTAAGCACAGGTCGTAAGGTAATTTAATTATAGATTTTGTGAATCCGATTTACGCAGGGAAAAATACCACAAGAAATTTATACCTACCAGGAGTTTTTAAAAATGTTTTCCCACTATCAAATATTCCGGTAAGTTAAAAGTGAGTTAAAGACTTGATTCATGATATCGAAGATGTAATAAATATTTTCGTATAGCGCAATTTTATGGGAAACTGATTCTTTTTTCTATTCCCTCCGCGCTTCTAATAATAGTGCTTTCCAAAACGGTTATGCTATTCTCCTATACAGGGTACATCAAGACTGCGACCGAAAACGAAGTCAGGTGGTAGTATTAGTGACTCCAGATACAAAGCAACTACAATTTTCCTAAAATAATAATGTACACCTTTTTATTTCTAAAGACTCAATAGTATGTAAGGGTTTAAATTATAATTTAGCAAAAACTAGGGATTTACCATCCAAACACGATGATATTTAAAAAATTGCGAAAAAGTTCTGTCGCTTCTTTTGAAAAACTTTAATTGCATTGTGTCTGTAATCGCTAAAACTACCACCTGGCTTCGTTTCCGGTCGCAGTTTTGATATACCCTGTATATGTATCATCTGAAATTGTCCACGACTGGATCGTTACTCATCTATCTATAAACGACACTTATATTCAAAGATATTTCCCTTTTAAACCATAGAAGTCAAAATATTTTTGTTGGTTTATGTAACAAGTTTTTTATTGCTCACAAAAACATGATCTAATCTACCAAAATGCCAAATATCAAAATTAATATTCCGTACAATCTCCAGCAATTAGTAAACGACGCCAACATTTCCGAGCAGACGGCAAGTATCGAAACAAAAAATGCCCTAATGAAAACTTGCAAATGATGCCTCATTATCAGATTGTCGAATGCAGCGGAAAAAAGATTTTCATCAGCGGGAAAGCCAATGCAACGTTCGTCACTGTTTGCAAAGAAAAGGAAAAAAAGATAAGGCACAAATATACGCGTTCCATTTTCTTTTCTTTCCTTTCGCTGGCAAAATGGATGGCGGGAACGGGCCCGCGAAATAATGAACAGGCCGTGTGTGGCGGGATGGTTGGAAATTGTGTACTTTCCATGCATTGTGCTGTTTCCTGCGCGCGATACGTTCAACACGGAATAAGCTAAATTTAAATATTGGCTACGAACAAGAGGAAATCTTTATTGCTTTTATTGAGCATTTATAAGCAAACGTAAGTTGGTATATAGATTTTTATTTTAAAGTTTTAAAAGGAAATAATATACTTTAAGTCTGAAAGGGATTCATGGCTGTGTCTATCGCGCTAGACTAATTACGTAAGACTCTGTTTAAAAATAAAAATAACCTTTAAATAATCACGTCTACAATGAGGTTCGTTTTTAAAAACTAATTCATATTGTAAAAAAATCTTTAAATAAAACTGTTATTCAAAACGGCGTGGCATAAAATTATGAACCAGACGCATGTGTTTTTTATTCAGCTTTACGATCCCATTTGTTTAAAAAATTGAAAAGTGTTCGCATAAAACCACGTTAAATATTAAAATACAATAAATCCTTAATAGGTATTAGCTGCACGGTATAAAACACTTTTCAAACTGTCGCACACACATGCTTCGTGTAAACTGAAAGATAACAAACTTAAAAATTGAAATTACATTTTGGATAAATTGCGTTTTTAATCTAAAAGCGCCTCGGGCTTCGATCGCTGATAAAATTTAGAATATCTGGGTTATATCCCTGAATATCGGATATTCCAGTAACGCAATTAAAATGACTCCGCTTGCCAAAGTGTGGAGGGCTTTGTAATATCATTTCGGTATTTTGCTTTCACGTAATTCCATGAAATATTCTAGCCATTAAATTAATTACTAACAAACGCAGTGTTTCGAAATGCTTTGGTTACAACGCTTTATTAAACATTGTTGTTTCTGCTGTATTTTATACCTATTTCTGCGAAAGTAGGACACAAAGCAATTTTTTAAAGTAAAATTCAACACGCTGGGTTTAAAGGATTTTTGTTTACGTATATATTTTTAGTACACGGTACATTAAAGTGACATAATCAACCTCTACATGTGCAAAGAGGTGGACAGGGAAAACACTGCAATCACATATTGTTAGCATTTTTGTCTTGTTACACAGGTGTATGGTATGCTACATCGTCTAATTTCTTAAAAATAAACTATGAATACGGCTTTTTCTGGGCTTGAGAATGGTCACACAAAAATCCTTGTACATTGCAAAAACTACTTCGTTTCTTTAAAAACATTTATTAAAACTTCACATTTAAGAGAAATTATAATCAATTAAAAAATATGCATTTTAGAACATTCGATAAACTAACCCAATTCTTATATTATTAAAACTGCCTTACAATACGGAATGATTAGAATAAAATTTGCAAGCATTAAGGTCTGAAATGGTTTGTGTTTCATCAGATAAAAGGTCCGCTGGCCGTCGCATTGACTATGTATGACTGGACCTCAGACCCTTACTGGATGAGAAATATTATGTATTCCGTATACTGCTGTATTATGTATATACGGACCATATTTACTAAAAGCATTCATATAAGAGAATTACTTAACGCTGTTGCATAAAACTAGAACCTTCTCTCTTATTTTTACCAGGAATAATAATCGCCGAAGACTCTTATTTATTCCAAAACATTTGTTTTTGATAATTTTGAGTTACACGAAGCATACCTTTAACGAGAACTAAGACTTTTCAGCATTCAAATTGTGTGTTCCATTGTACTAGAAAAATCACATTTTATGTATCAATATTAAGCTTATATAAATTTGTATGTACAAATGATGTAGTGTGGCAACTTAACCATTAATATACTAGCATTAAGCTTGCTTTAATCACCAAACTGTAAACTTCTGCATGGTCTAAATACGATTACTGCACCGCCTCACATCATTAATAAAGTAAAACACGTCGGGAACACTCCAGCTCCATCGCAACTCCCAGATAGTGTCATTAACATCAATGGCGCCGTTTCACTGAATGTCTCTTTGTTGAAACTCGCCACAACAAACGGCGGACAGAAGTGTCAGGACAAAGTTGAATACTTGTTTGGTCTAGTTGGATCTAGCTATAAAAATGGCAAGTTTTGTGCTTAAGTCCCTGGACCGCTGGGGATTATAAATATGTGACGGTAAATGCTATTAGTTCAAATGTACGTAAATATGGTTATTAGCTTGTGTTAGTCGTATATTTCAGGCAGTATAGGTTTTGTTAACATTTTCTTAATCTCATTGAATATCTCGGCAACGTGAGAATAGTAATAACCTAAAACAGTCTTAATCAATTCATTAATAATAGATAAATAAAGTTACTTAATAGGTATATGGACAACTGTCTTTATTAGTACTGTTTCATTTTTTATCGAGAAAAAAAAACAGTTATCTACTTACAATTACAGTCTCAAGCAACCACCTAAACTGCACATTAATCTAACCACAAAACAATTCTAGAACAGCGATTTAGGAACCACGTAACGCGGATAATTTATCATCACAAAATAACAATACAAAACAGCTATCATCTGTTAAATGAGGCGAGGTTGACTCCGGTGCTTCTGTGCGCCGCTGGCTTGCGGCGAGAAGACAAAAGCGCGCGAACAATGCTTCAGACAATGAACTTGAATAACTGAAATTTCCTTTGATTCCGTTTGTTATTGCCTGATGGAACCCGATTGGCTCGGTAAATGTGAAAATTCGCAGCACCAATATTATTTCGGCGTTTTCATCCATTCTTCTCGGCGAAACGTTTGTGACGTCGCGTCGGTTTTATTTCGTGGAATTAAGTTTTGATTATCTGTATTCAATTTTCCGTTGCAGAATGTCAATTTTTTTAACTTATTAAAATATAATGCATTGGAATTTATGTATATAATACGAATCAAGTAAATAATTAACATTTTGACAGAGTTTTCATTTATTAACCTAGTCCCCATGCCTTTTCTGATCAGTTTTATTTACCCAATCGCCGCAAAGTTCATTATTATTCAATTATACTGAACAAACAATTTCCTATTAACATTGCATCGCTTCAAACCCTAAGACAAAGACTAGTCTGATCAGACCCGAGTTCATTGCCCCGCACTATCATTGATCTCGTGTTAGCCGGCTAAGCCGAAACCGCACGCTAATTATCTTGCATACAAATCCAGTTAACAGTTCATACAACATAAATCCCTTTATAATAATGTGCGCGGGATGTGCGCCCATTCCCCAGGCTTTTCGCTTAATCCCGGGTTATTTTTCGCCCAATTTTATACGTAACACTGAGAACGTGGAGTGTGCCCGATTTACAGTAATGTTAAGCGTTATTGTAGGTGAGAAGTGAGAGGCTTAAGGGGTTTGTTGGGAAAAATGGAATTGTATAATAAAAGGTTTTGCGCGAGACAGCGGGATTGTGTGTAAATTGTTAAGTGCATTGTTTATTGTTAATATTTTCTTCCCTCTGGCTTCCCACCATACCTCCCGTAAGTGGTAGAAGTTGTATTTTTTTTAAACAACTGCTATCTTGATACTTTCAGAGAAACTATCTAAACATGAGAATTAAACTCGAAAGCATAATATACACATGATTATTAGCTGCGACTGAATTAATAATTAAGGCGTTATTTATTAATAACGCTTGTGATATTTCACAGAGGCGAAGGTTTTGGTAAATTGTGTTAGAAACCGAAAACAAATATCAGTTTATAATAAAATATAAATATCAGATATAATTAAAACGCACCTTTGATCTTCTCTTTCACAAACACAAACCAGATATTTATACAAATAAAATTTGAATATGAGATTCGCACGTAAATGAAATTAAAAACGATTTTTCTCATTTTAATTAAATCATGTATGTACCTACAATCTAGTGAATATGATAATAAATAGTTAGTAGGACATTATGTATGAACACAAAGTGGACTTGCTGAATTCATAGTTTTTGTATATTTATTGACATTTAAATTGACCGATAAGTGCGTGGTGGCCTGTTGGTAACGGACCAGACTCGGCTGCCTACATGTTCACGGTGGTCGAGGGTTCAAATCCCAGGGCACACCTCTGACTTTTCGGAGTTATGTGTGTATTGATAGTCAATCACCACGCACTTTAACGGTGAAGGAAAACATCGTGAGGAAACCTGCATACCGTAGCGATTTTAAATAATTTCTACGGTATGTAAGTCCGCCAACCCGCACTGGGCCAGCGTGGTGGACTATATGACCTAACCACTCTCAATCGATTCTCTTGATTGTAGAGTAGGCCCGTGCCCCGCAGTGGGACGTATATGGGCTGATAAAAAAAATATCGAAATTAATACTGACTATTATAATTATCTTATTTTTAACCTTTTCGGTTAGGGATACAAAGTGAGGAACTTCCTCACAATGCGCGCCGTGTCCAGTAATACTACCTTCTGTATCTGACTCTTGACTTTTATAATAATTACTTTTAAAAAATAAAATGCCGGGCGCCCATTTTGTTGTGTTGTTATATAGATTCTCAATCATAATTTAGTTATTTATTCCTCAACAATTCTTTATTCTAAAACAGCGCTCATATAACAGATAAGGAACCACTTTAAAAGCAAAAATAGCACAAAAACCGCATTACAGTTAGGCGGAGTGTTTGTGTGCATCTGGGGCGCTGTGTGCCGCGTATTACAGCGGGAGGGTCCCGGTCCCGGGAATAATCGCTCCCCCGGGAGTTGCTGTCGCTCCGGCACCGCACTTTTTTACAAACACGACAGCTCGCCGATCGAAAATTTGTCTGGATATTGCTTCCTCCGCTTGAACTATGGCGCGGTTTCGTCGGGTTTAAACGGGATGTGCAAAGTTGTGCAGATGAATAAATGAATATACAGAGTGTTGTATAAATATATTAGTCTTTTTTAAACTTTATGTAGCTTCTTTGAGATTACTTTACGGTTATAAAGGATATTTTTAGTCCAATATGTTGACTTAATGCCGTGTGGGTGATATCACAAAGCGTCAATATTTTCATAGACTTTTTAATAACAATGTAATAAACCAGTATGTTTTCAAACTAAATATTTTTCAAAATTTGATTAAATAAAAACCTCACATAAATTTAAAGAACTAGTAAAACAATTAGAAGAAACCGAATAGTTGTTCAAACGCCATACGGATCTATTTAGAAATTGACAAATCCTGCACTTCAATCCAGAATAAAACCTGCAAAATCCATTGTAAAACAAGTCCCAACATAGTCAGAAACACACGTTAATCACATGACGTCACTGAGACGAATCCAAATGGCAATTTATCTCCTTTTTAGCTCATCTGTAAACATAAATTGACTCGTTGATGCCGCCACTCGGGCGAATTCCTTTTATTTCACCTCTCAGAGAGCCTAAGCCTGTGTAATCCTCAGTAACTTAAGTAAGATACACTCTAAGTGGATAATCCCTTGTACATAAGATCGCTCTGTTTTATTAGCTTTTTATTAGGACTTTTGTCATATGGATTTGTTAGTAATATATTGAAACAACTTGACATTGTCTGCGTAGTTTTATTAAGAATTATAAAGCCCCTCTTTTTGCGTTGAGGGTTAAAAAATAATTCTTGTTTTAACGGGATATACTTGCGACTTAGGTTGAAAGAGGCAGGTATTTATCGGAAAAAGCTAAAGTTATCGTAGAACATGACCTTACCATAAATGCCTTGCTGACCTTTGTAGGTGGTAGTACAAGCTTTATGAGCAAAGGTTACGAGAATTATTACGGAGCCAGTAACATAGAACAGTAATGTGACTTTTTGATCAATTTCTCTGTCGCGTTATAGGACAATAAAGCTATTAATGAACTATTTGAGTAATTGTTAAATGATCACATGACCACGTGAATCTATGGCAAAAATAATAAAACTTATTTTTCTTTAGCGAAGTTTATGTAAAGTTAAAACTTAATAAATCAGCAAGCAAAACTCGAATACCAAGTGAAATAATACAAGAATTTTTCTAAGTTTTTTTTTCAAACTGCAAGACGTAGCAGATGGCGCGAAGGTGTTGAATTAATTAAACTGTCTGGCATAAACTGAGATAGAATTTATTTTACATTTATATTTCAAGTCAGTGTTAATTTGAGAAAAAGTTTTGCTATAGATATTATATTTATTTATTGTTAGACGAGTAGTTTAAGATGTTAATGTATTTATAGGAACGTATATAATCGTTTACTAAAACATAAAACGTTTGTTACACATGGTCCAATTGGGCATCAATTGTACATATATCTTTTTGTATTTTCGTGAATCTTTCTGAGTTTCTTCCCCTTTAAATTGGAACTAAGATTACATTCAGACTAATCATAAACTGTCATTGCAGATCACATTTCAAATCACCCCATATAGGACAGCGACCGTACATTAATGTCTAAGATGGAAACAGTAAATTTTACGCCTCTAATAAAATTGACGTTAACTGATTGAAGACCTGATACTGCGGTGTCAGCACATATATCGATTGAATATAACTCGCGCATTAAAAAGTTAATAACGAAACATTAAAGGTTGTCATACTGTCTGGAAGGATTTTTGACTGATGAAAATGTTCAACAAATTTTGCTTTATGGGATGCTTGGTTTTGATTGCACTAGACTGATGCAAAATTTAAATGTGTTGGAATAATGATTATTAATCGTACGGGAAGTTAATTAATGATTTCTGATACCAGTTTCTTTGAGAAATGATCTAGTTTTAAGCATATAATATCTATCAAAGCTATTGAATAACTAACGGCTTGTAATTGATCCGTCCTAACATCCGTAGGTTTTTTGTGTTCTATTAAGACATGCTTACGATATTTCTCATGAAATTCACTTATTTATGATTATAAATGTCATAATTTCAAAATTGTTGTTTTATTTGGCAAAAAAAAATGCTAGGCATTTGTATTTAAATAATAAATAGAAGTCCTCGACCGAAGAGCTCATGAATATGTAATGAAAATAAAAGAGTTCTCTCAGCAAAATCTGCCTCTTTAATAATTTTTGTCTTGGATAACTCTCAACAATATTTATTTCTGTTATTGCTGCTTAAAATATTAAATATATTTTCACGTTAACCTTCTTAACGTTAACCTTTCTTAAACTTGACGTTTAGATATGTATATACAAAGATAGTAGGTACGTCTGCACAAACACAAGTACTTAGTAAATCTATTAAGGAACGCATCCATGCAGTTGACACGGGAATTGAAAGCGGAATCTAAACCTAGACATCGGATGAGCAAATCCTAATTGCACTAGAAGACGATTTATTCCGCTTACTCCAGCTTATTCCGCTTATTCCGCTTACTCCGAACATTCCGCTTATTTCGTCCCTGCAACAGCGAGATAAGCGAACGCGCTCCTATTTCAATGTAATAGCCAAATGACACCCCTGGGCTCTTTGAAGTCAGAGTATTAGATGCAACGTATAATAAACTCGTCGAAATAATGATGTTACGCGAAACATGTGAAAAACACCCCTAGGAACGCTTCGGTTATGGACTGTTTTATTAAAAATGGATCTGAGATGTTCAAAGGGGAAAATACTGGCAATTTGCTAGGGAACATCGGAACTTCGGCGTGTGATCGTCAAACCGTTACTTATTTTAGAAATTGAGAGGGATTAAGTTATGCTCAGATGATATTTCAGAAACGACGCAAAAGCAATATTAGGTACATTCAATGAGATTCAGGAAGAAGTAAAATAGTTTTATAATCGTATAAGGACAACAGTAAAAGAAGCGACGTTTCCATTAACGACCAGTTACAAAAAGAACATTTGAAGAGACTGGCATTAACAAATTGCATAAAAGGAGCGATAAAATCTAAAGATGTTTCGGGAATATTCCAACATACATAGTTCTCGATAGTGATTCCCATAGTGACGTATTCACGACGTGAAGACATCTTTCTGAGGTTATCAGAGACCCGGGCCGGGCTCGTAACGTCATATCACGTCCATAAAAACACGCAAGAAACTGAATATCACGCATTCATGAGTTCGGGAGGCTGATATGACACGTAATTTCGCGGCCCCATGGAACATTTATGGAGACTTCGCACTTTACGCAAAAGCGAAATAGAAATACGCGATGTTAAATAAAATATTCAAGGAGATATTAGTCAGAAATGTGTTCATAATTTTTGGTGATCTATTCATACGGACGGTATTATAGGTTGTTAATAGAATGCTTGGTGTTTTCTTATAGCACTGGTCCGACAAATGAACAATGACTCAATTGAAGATAGTGGCCGTGGTACTCCATTCAAATAGACCACATCAAGGCTCATAGATGTGTGCCCTTTGAAACTGAATAGGGGATTTGCAAAAAGAAATTATTGGTACGCCTTCTACAACATATGAGGCAGATCTCCGTGTATTTCATTAATACACATATTAACTAAGTAACATGTTTAAGAAAGAAATTTAAAATGTTAAATAAATTTGCAAAGTGAATTTCTGTTACGGAAACTGTTGGCTCCAAACGTTGGACAAATACACATCGGTCCCTAAAACGTAAAGCCAAAACAAACAGACACGCAGCACAAATGAATAATGAAATTCCAACAAAAACATAGAAAAGTTACCGAACAAAAATACCAGAGAAGTTATTGAAGAATTACCCCATGATGGAACGCCGGATCGTTACAAGTTTGTTCGTTTTAATTAAACCAGTCACTCGGCGCGATGAAATTGCAAACTTCTGCAAGTCTTACCTGTAACAATGGAAATTATTATTCAGCATTATATTAACAAGTTTCTTAGTTTTATATAGTTTGTTAATCAAGGTGCTGTTATGCGCCGCTTTGTTCTACATTGGGTTAAGAGCGGGCCAAAGTAATAAAGTCTGGGCTAAACATTTATAGGCATTGACGTATTCATGAATAGCCTAGGGAATTTAGTCTCCGCTTTCACAAAGCCTTAAAACTTACGTGAGTGGGACGATGCTGGGTCATTTTATTTGGGCCGTTTTATTGAAACGCTGCAAAATAGAAACTACACGTGGGTGTTCTATTACCGCCCTAGTCTAGCCTAACTATTCACATTCACAAGAATAATAGAATATAATGGAAAATATCAAAGAGTTTTAATATGTTATCCTTCAAGAACACATGCTCTATTTGAACGGGGCGTCAGGATCGATGTCCGAAAATCCTTTTTAAATCTCATACAACCCGGAGCAAAACAGACAACACGGCTGAACCCTTCCGCATTACATTTTCCGTGAACCGATACAAAAACAAAGACCGGTATTACATTTGGAAACACATCGTATAAATTCGATCAGCCCTCGTTGGGCAAATACGATAAAAAAACATTAGCATACATTTGCGACACTAGTGCTGCGCTTCGACGCAATCTACCGATTGTGATTTTGCGTACACTCTAGTCATATTTTCTTGAAACATAATTTGATTGTAAAATATACTTCATCATTATCTTCAACCACGGGAAATCTGCTAAACATTAGCCTTAAATAATTCTCTCCTTTAAGAAAATAAATATATTTTTTAGTTTTTAATGTGTTTTATTTCAGCATATTCTTACTCCACAGGGATCTACTCGAATACGAGCTACAAAAAACTAGAAATTCTTGAAATATTCTAGACTATAAAATGTGGAAAACACGGTTCGTTATTCTTTCAATTCCCAGTGGATGCAATTCACTACTTCATCTTCTGTTAAAAATAAACTACATTGCTTACAAAAACCCTATTTGAATTTCAAATAGGGTCCACTCCGATTCGACATAGACCGTAACACAGCACTATTCGGACCGTATTTTACGTGCAAATAACAAAAAGCACGCGTCGTGAACAAACTCTAACCTTGTATAAAAACAGCGGCCCGCAAAATGTCAACTTTATGTTCGAAACAACTGGGCGACCGGGCCTGAAAACTGTCACCAACGAACTCCAAACAATATGTAACCTTGTAACGATTCACATAGAGTTGAATTTCCAATGTCTTCGCATTTAGATTAGCTTCGTATTATCGAACTTGATCGATTACAAATAGTTGATTACGTACCTAATTACAGTAGCTGAAGGTAGCTTTTGCCTTACATCTTTACATGTCGTAAATGTCAAATGATGTTGGAGTCTGTTGTTAGTACGTTAGAGTCGTAAACGGCATGGCAATGTAGCTTTGCCCGGGAGGGTGCCTGGGCGCCCTACGGCCCCCGTAAGGTCAAATGCAAACTTTACCCTCTGAAGGGAAACTGCCATTACGCTATTTTATTGGCTTAAGATAAGAGCTATTCTGTGTAATTTTATACAAAGATGAAGAGCTTTTGTGATTATGTTATAAACATGTTTGCGATGAGCAATCACAATATTATAATACAAATAATTTTTGAAGAAATTGGGGTAATAATGAAATTACACGCTTTTCTTAAAAGATAGATAGTGAGACCAACATGTAGGTTTTTGGCAGTATATTTATAAGAAATGTGTATGGAAAAAACTCTCGTTACTAACCTTTTGCATGTAATCAACAACAATATGAGTCAAATCTGATTATTTTGTAATATGTAATAATATGTATGATGTTAATATTTAATTATTAAGTGCATGTGTACACCGCAGTCCAAAGAATCGACTACTTAAAAATATAATACTTTTTCATACACTCCACCGTAAAATCGCTTTAACATATATAGGATATAATTATCGTTCAACAACTTAAAATGTCTTGCAATTTATCAGTCTTTACCAACAGACATAAATAACGGAGGTAAGCCCGAATTCTGAGCTCACACAAAGACGTAAGCTTTAAAACGAACCGGTTTTTTGGCTGCCAGTAAATGTACAGTGATTTTTCTTTGTTCGGTTTGACATCGATGGATGCCAATTCATCGGGAAAAAGAAGGAAACGGCCCTCTCTTTATAGAAAAAAATACGTCTCACAATTCTCGAGGCGAGGCGGTTAACTTTCAAAAGATGTATGAAACAGTTTTTTTACTTATGAATTATTGATGTTGGAGACTTTTTGACGATCTAAATTGTACTGTCAAGTTGCCGTTTTGTCGCAGCTGTCGTGCTCCGCGGATTGTTTTCTGTATATTTTCTCTTTTGGAGTTTTCGCACGGATTTCGTTTATATCACTCGAAAAAAGTTTTACCTTATTACAATATTATTGCAAAAATCCTACTGTTAAAATATCTATTTGTGTAGGACTTATTTTGATATACTTGGGGTCATTTTCGTCATGAATACGTTAATCAATTCTAATACTTTCATAAGCACATTAACCGCTTACCACATTTTTTCTTAAAAAGCCTGCATAGTAGAATAGTGATAAAATGTACAACATCAACAGTTTCGACGTACATCTGGAGTAGTATTATTAAACTTAAGCAACATTCGTAGTTCAGGCTACAAACTAACTCACTCAAATAAATAAACAAGCTTATAAAAATCCAACTAACATCTTAAAAACATTCAAACAAAACAGAGTCTTTGATGATATACGGTGATCTCGCGTCCGACCTCCGCGAGATGCGACGCTTGAATGAGCGCTCATCGGAGCGTGCACGCCGCGCCCTTTGCAAACTACCCGCATTACTGCCCAGTCAATAATTGGCATGCCTATCACATAATCATGATTAATCCAGGCTTTGCTGTCCATTGCCTCTATATCCGGGTGAATTTATGGACTGTCGTGACTTCCGTGCACAGATTTGATACTACGATTCATTGTGTTTGGATGTGCTGTTAATTTGTGACTAAATTACAGTAATGTAGTTGATGTGGAGTTACAAATAATTGTGACTAAGACATTTAAAACAATAAAAATAATTTCTTTCAATAGTTAATAAAAAATCAATTCAAAAAAGAAAGTTCAATCGCAATAAATATATTAAGAACTAAAATAACAAATGAAATTACTCCAAACATTTTGAACCGATTGTAACGATATAAAATAATAGTCTCTAAATTGCGTATAAATACACACTGATCCCAGCGTTAAAACTTTGACATAACCCTACACGAAAAACGGTTTACCTTTACACTGTAATAAAGTTCACCTAAATATTTCAGCGAGGTGGCAAATATTTATACAGTAATCAAACACATACTGCCGTCCCTTTCTGTCTGCAGGTGGACTCATAATAAAGAGCGAGATAGGTAGTATCAGCTTCCATTGTGTTTGAACGAGCCGGGTTGACGTGGAAGCACATCCTTTGATGTATCCTCAGTGAATAGAGTATTGAAACTGATAATATTATTGATTCAGTTCATTGCTTACAGTTGAAGCGGCCGTCCTTGCAGCGGTGACCTCGTATTCAATCGCTTTTCATACGATTCAATTGCTATTGTTGATTTCGATGAGATATTGTTGCATGGGAATGAGCTTGTAACTACTGCTTGTACCTGCATCTCGTTATTTTGTGGTCGTCCTAAAGTAGTAGTAATATATAAGGCTGTATTTTATTCAAAGATATGAATACGATTGTTATGTTCATTTTAAGAAAGAGTAGGAGAACGGAAGAAGACTTCAATAAATACCTGATTTCGGAAATAACCCGATCAAATTTCATGTCTTTTATACAACATAAATATTCGTAAACATACAAATCGCAACTAAAAAGATATTTTAGGCCATGTATCACTGATCAATCTGTTCCATAACATGATCCGACAGTTTTCCAACTACAAAAGCATCGCTTTGAACCGTGAAAGGTAAAACCATTATGCTAACATCATACATTTTGTTACATCCTTCATATATTTTGCAATATTTATAGATATTACGACCTTTACCGACCCTCATCTACTTCCAGTTTCGTGTTAGCATAACCCGAGTTAACGCGTCGAAGATCACCAATAACAGTTCTGTCCACAAGCCACTATTTCTCGGCCGAAGAAACATCAAAAATAGATCATACAACTTATCCGGACGGGATAAAGGATTTGGTCCGTATTACCCGGGTCCCAATTTATTTAAGGCATTGCGCATGAAAGGATCCGGGGCCGGGAATCGAACCGGTAATCGTTACGATTCGCTAAATATACAATGGTAAGGTCCGAACCTGCTTACGGGTCGAGTGAGGTCGGTCTGGATACGAGAAGTAATGTAATGTAATGTTATCGAGGAGTGAGAAAAGAGATTAACAACAAGCAAGGAATAAAGAACTATGAATTTTGTAGGAACTTCCTCTACATAAACTTAAGAAAACAAAATATGAAGCAAGAAAAGTAATATGGGAAGTAACTAAATTTCATGTAACCTAAAAAGTTTAAGAAGCGCACAATAAAGTAGGTACCTAAGAAATATTTTGAACCACCTGAAATGGTAAAGATGTCGTAACATTCGCGTCTAAGTAGATACAAAATTTATCTTGACGAATTCGGTATAACTAGATAATATTATAGATATATTGACACATAATACAAGTCCTACTATTTTCCCCTAACCCTCATTGTTTTTAGTAAGCTTAGTAACTGCCATACAAGAAAACAATCCAAAAACATAATTCCGATGGCGAATAGTTCAAATATCAATAACCAGGTCGATACAACCTCAATCTCACATATCCGTAGTTTATTATAGGTCTGTAGACGCATGGTAATTTGCTCGTCGGAACCCACGCCTCCTACGCGCGTCCACTGGAGGTTCGTTCGAGTTATCTCTATCACTTGAATGGCCAAGTTCAAGCTTTAATTAAGGATTAGATGCCGGACTTCGTAAAGGGCAAATTGATTCACTCACAGTGGAGTGATAGTTGCTAACTATATAAATTGTGGTGAAGTGTGTTACTGAAACAGAGTCAACAATATAGATGTTTATATAGAAGAGGAGATCTAAAGTTGATGCAAAATGTATTAACTTACTGACTTATAAGATATTTTTAGTTTCATTTGTGAATGCAGTTGTTTGATTGCGCATGTCTAGTTAACTGTTGGTCGTATTTTGATTCTGTTTTTACCAATTGATGACACTATTAGCCATAAATATTCTTAGATATACATAAGAGAGTATATATATACAAAGTTATAGACTACAACATAATTCGAACCTAATTATTATTACACGGAATGTAAAGAATATTAAGATAAAACTTTCAATATTTTCGGCCTCCGTTCCACACTTAAAATGTAATTAGACTTTAGTATCTAAGCGAGATAGCGAAGGTTTTTCACAAACTTCAAAAGTAGATAGTCCGGTGTAATTAACTTTCTACTTTTACTCAGAGAGCCGAGAGTGGAGATGTTACGTAAATGTTACATTTTAACCGGCGCTCGAAAATTAACTAACTCCGCTGTAAAACTATTAAAAGCGCTGAAATGTGACGCGCTGCAAGTGACGGAAAATGAGTATTATTTTGTAGGAAATTAAAATAGCACGAGCTTAAGGTTAATAGTGACCGCGGGGTTTCATTATGATAATATTTTGGAAGAGCTAATGCATGATTAAGGTTTATGTTGTAAGTTTGGTTACGATACGATAGTTCCTACATTTTACACTTCATCCACCTGTTATAATCCCACTAGGTGGGATTGAAGCTACTTTATTTTCACGAATTTTACATAGGTTCGTAGATATTTGGTTAAATCGATTGCTTTATTCTACAATCGAGACCAAGATCACAGCAGAAATAACGCTATTATACATAGGCGTGTAATATTGTTCCCACTAATGCAAATACATACGAGATATTGCAAATAAAACAAACTAACCCGTCTAAACGACGCACAAACAATCGATGTAAGGACAGGAATAACCGGTCGACATAATGTCGAGTAGAAATCTAGAACGAGACACATTCCCACAGCACCCAGTTCCACAACACTCGAGCCGAGTGCCTATACAAAGGCAAAACTTGCAAACTTGAAATTAATAGACGAAGTTGCGCCCCAGAGAAATTTGTTTTATAGTTTCCTAGAGATATCGAGGTCTCGTATGAAGAAAATTTACTTAACTATTGTTCGGCGGAAAGTAAATTCTAATTTGTGAAGATTTGAACGCTGGAAGTTTGGAAGTAGTTACTGTTGGTGAGATTCGTGAGGTATGCTTTGGGAATTATGAGTACCTATGTGGAGACATGTAACAGTAATATGTTTCTATATGTTTTCTTATTTTAGACGTAGTAGGGAATATATCAGGACTTCTATTCATCCATGTTTACTAATAGTTATTGATCACATGTCCGCCCGCGTTTTATTTTCTTATAAATTAATTATAATTTGCTGTCTCATTAATTTATTTGTAGCTTTGGCAGCTGAAGAAACCCGATCATAGGATGTTGACGATGTAAATTCACCAAGGCGATATGGAATGAATTTGACAAAACTGGACACAACCGTAATCCCTCTCAATCGAACTCTTGATTGTAGAGGAGGCCCGTTCACTGCAGTGGGACGTATATAAGCTAATACAGATACAGACAGGACACAATGGACTAAATTACTCGACAGCAGGAACGTTTTATCACCAAAGTTAAACCTTCTTAATTTTTTACATACAGTTACAATCAAATTGTGGGAAAAAAAACTAATTAAGGGTACACAGCTCTATAACAAGCTACCGAAAACTGTTATAAACTAGGAAAATGTCAATAGTTTTAGAAATAGGCTTAAGCTACATATCTTCCCAAATGTACCGGAGACTAAATTAAGTTTAACATTTATTTATATTTCCCCTTTATCTCTTTTTAAGTGAAATATGTATTTCTTATAAGAATAAACTTCTTTAAACCAGAACCTATCAAAAGTTCAGTTATTATTCAACTATAAAATCTCTAGATTCAAAATCCTGATATTCCAGCTGTCATATTCCGCAGATCCCAGACATTCGCCATAAAACTTCCCACGTATGCAAGCGTAATCTCCGATAATGCTGCGTCAGATAGCATCAGAAGACGGACGATGCCGTGACAAGGCGCATTAGCCGCGCCTATAGCCTCCAGCCAAACGCCATTTGTTAGACGCAGACAACTTGATTCCAAGCGATATTCAATGCATATATACGAGGAACGTCTACGTCTCGGTATTGGTTCGTGTTGAATTTTATTTGTGCAAATACGAATGAGATGGAGAATAATGCTGCTTCGTTGGCAGTGGCTTATTTGTTCCTCATGTTGTCAAGATGTATCTTTCGATTGTAACTTTACTGTATTAAACAATTGTTATTTCATTAAATTTATTATAATTTTGATTTTTTTATCGGTGTTCTCGAATACTCGCATTTTTTGTGTTTGAGAATAAAAGGTTTTTTTATATTTAAGTAATAGTTGAAGAAGCGATATAAATTATCTAAATAATTTAAAAGGAACATAATTTTCACAATACGATGGTTATTATGTCAATGGTAACCCAAAATGAAGAGTCACAATAATGTTTTACTATTCTACTATTATTATGTATAACTAATGAGCTTTTGTATAACCCAGACCTTATTATATATTATACAATATATAACCCAGAATAATGTCCAATCATTTCCCAAATCCGAAGCCATAAAAAGGCTTACAGCTCGCGATTGTATGAAGGCGTAATCGGGAAAATTATATTTTATCGCGGAGCCGACGGAGGGGCGAATAGAGATAAATAACCGAATAAACATGTATGTTATGCGATACTACAGTTAGAAGGGTGGGGGGTTGGAAAAAGGGGTGTGTAGTTACAACCACCCAACTGTATTAGAGATTTAATATCACACTAGTGACTATTAACTGTCATTCTGGGAAAAATGATTTAAATGAAAATGACGTGTTTAAATGAGGTCCAACAAAATTATACCACGTTAAATAAATTAAAATAATTATTTATATTTGACGGCAGTGACTGTAGAATTCGCGTGCTTTTTGACCAACCTCATTATTCTTTTAAAAGCTCATTGTTAGCACTGCTTTTATATCTTAACAACAAAGAAAAATTATTGTTATTTTGCGCTGATCTTAAAAACATTTAATTTCCCAATGAAGCCATCGAACATTATTTGAAAGTTGAAACAGCCGAATCAGTAACAATATGTAGTTTGAAAGTAATTTGTATACATTAGTAAAATGAAAGGTTTCCTTGTGACCCACATAAATCCTAAAAAGCAGGGGGTGCAAATCAAATGTTTAAATAACACTAATCCGATTGTCGATGTGTTTGCTGCGCGTAGCTAGGCAACAAATTACGTTGCTCCTACACAAAGTAGTAAAGTTATTTTTATGTAAATGTTCATTTTTGTTGCCGGTAGAGGCACACGGGTAATAAGCTGTCCTGATTCTTAATTATCTCGACTTGCAGAACGCCTATGTTCAGCAGTGGACTTCTTGTGACCGAAGAAAGAAAGAGAGAGGCGTAAAGTACTAAACTGTACCATTTCCAAGACCGGCTTACAAGAATAAGTACGTTCCTTGACAATCCGGAAAAATAAGAAAAAATGTGTTCAGTAGGTTATGATGAGTACAAAAAATTAATTATTTTATATCAGCCTTAGATGTCTCCAGCGGATTCGCCATTCTATTTAATCCCAGTTGTAAACCCATACCATTACCAAATAATGTCTAATTGAGCAAAATCTTATGAATATAAAAAGTACCATAAAGTGGGTGAAACATTCCGTTGTAGCCACCTCGAAGCAAATTAACTCGGCCTGCTCGTCACAGGGAGCACGCGAGAAATTCCACTCTTTTAATAAACCCCCACATTACCTGAAACTCGAATTAATACTTCCTTTAAATGGGCCCTTTATATACGGCGATAGGGATGTAGACACCCAATAATGTATCGACATCGATAAAGAATGTTCTGAGTTAACGTTCAGCAGTTGTATGTAATGAACAACTTACTTAAAATAAAAACATGGATATATAAGTTAAAGTTTAATCAATAAACCTTACCAATATTAGAAATTTTAAATTTAGTTTACAAGGTGGTACTTCATTCAAAAACAAAATAGAATAACGATGAAATATGCATTTATTTAAAACGCGACTAAGCCGCAAAAGTTAAAACACTGAGAATGCTTTTTGACATAAAACTTGCAAATAAACGGACGTTTCGTGACTAAATCAGTTAAAACTGCTACAAATTATAACCCCGGCACAGTTTTCATTTGCATATTGCAATTTAATTAAGCCAAAGTAGTGAAAGAAAACGCCTTCATTTGCATAATGCAGTTTAATCAGCATTAGCATAGCTAATAACTAACAAATATTAAAATAGGAAGTTCAACAAATGCCGAACACACATCGATACTCATTTATTGCGTCGATGTAAATATCTGGCTTGAAAAATATGTCTATTATCTTAAACCACAACACAATACATGTATCGTTGTGTTTGGTCACAACTATATAACTATAATACTTGTGACAAGTCATCTTTATCAATTATTATTAAGTATTTGCGGGTGCGCTCATTCTATTATTGCTAGAAGATCTATTAAGTTTCTCAAACACAAGCGTCATTGTCACGCGCAACAGCTCTACATTCTTTCATTCTATTCCATCGATAAAATATCGGTACGTCGTAAAGCGTCCTACTTCACTATTTCTCGGCCGCCCGTCCCACGTTCTCAAGGAATTTCTCATTTAGCCGACGAGTCTGTATGCACCTTTAGCGCCGCTAGCGACGCCCATGAACGGCTCGGGAAAATGCGGCATTTTAGTCGGAAAGGCCAAGCCCCGTCGCAGTGTGAATTACATTGTAGTGATTGCATTCTGACACGCATTTTGGCGAATTATATGCGTCTTGTTACTCTGTTGTATAATATGTCTTGGTTTTTTAAGAAATGACCAAAATAATAAAGCAATTAAATTTCAAGTACCTATACTTTGAATTGCGATCAATAACTCATTTAACGTTGGTTGTTACTATGAGTTCCATAAACATAATATAACCTTTAGACAATACACAGAATTGCTGCCCACTAGACCGTGCCGATCCGTCACCGGCCAATGACATAGTAATTCATACAGGCCTGATAAGGTCATTTTATTCTACGTGTACATAGAACCTTAAAGGGCTTAAACAAGAATAACAATCAGGGCCACTACGAGCAAAGTACGTGCAACTGGCTCCGACGCCTAACTACTTAACTTCGATTAACTGAATGTCGTTTAACTTGCGCCTCCCATTTGAGATTGCATAAAAACTTTTCAAACTTACGTAATTTATACAAGTTTTGAATTGGCTACAGCCATGTGGGACGTAACTTTAAAATAAAGACGATTGCGGAATATGAGACTAAAGTTTAACTAAACCAAGTTTATGAATACAAAGTTCATTTGTAAGCATGAAACTTGGTTAAAGTTTAAGAATATAAACAAAATTTGCGTTCGAAATTTAAAAGTTTGCTGGGTATCAGAACGGCTCCGACAGTATTTTTGTTTTAAATTAGACAATTATTCCTGCAGCCATAACTGCTAAGGTTGTCGTAGACATGAAATTCTAAAACGAGGTCGGTCTCAATGTTAGGTGATCTACTTAACGATATATTTCACAATAAGCACATCTCAAATCCCAGATTTAACACAGACACGACGAAAATATATTTATCAAATTACTTTCAACATGTCATAAAACATAATGAGCCAAACCGACACGTGTCAGATAAAGGCGGCTAAAATAACTTAATAAAGGTAAAACTGGCCCTAAACATACAATATAAATCACAAAAAAAAAACATGAACAAAACATAATCCCCAAACGACAATCACAAAAAGAAGTCATTCATTTTATGCAAGCGAAAGATTAACACGTTCTAAAATACCCGCGAGTAATGATATAAAAAGGGGTACGTAATTTATATCACAACTTTAGGAAATTAATGAACATAAAAGCCAACTTTTGCCATCAAAACGGTGCAAATAAACGCGAGTGTGGCGGGACACGTCCGTCGTTTGTATGGATTTATAGCCACAACGGTACTGTAATAACATGCTGCGTGGTCACCGCAACGCTCCTACTAATGTTAGTATCTGGATTATTTCAAGCGTGAATGTCACATCTCTGTGAAGAGGCGACGCGTGGGTTGAAAGGGTATTGGTGGTTCAATGGATTGGCTTTTGGATCATCACTCGTGTATACGCTGTATAGGAGTAGCCTCTCTTTGAATATCGCAAAATTATTCGTCGTTCGACGTGTATGCTGGATCAATAAGATGCATGGATGTTAATTAATTATTATTGTTAATCTCGTTTCTGTTTTTAATAATACGATCTAAATATTAAACACAACTTATTTTTTCAATAACTAGTAATTTCATGACAATAAAGCTATAAGCACGTCGCTGGAGGCAGGCTGCCTCCAGCAGGTCACTGTGGAAATCGTTGGGAGAGGGCTATGTTCAGCAGTGGACTTCCTTTGGCTGATGGATGATGGATGAAAGCTATAAGTCTTTCTTGTAGGTTACTCTTCATTCAGAGTCCATAGAGAAAGTCTTAAACCAGTGCTAAATATGTATGCATTTATGTATGTTACATATGTAGCTATGAGAAAATAACGCCTAAGTAAGAACTCGTAATCGCACGTTTGTAATACACGAATATTTTATAGACAAAATCAAATCTAGCAGTCTATATCTGAAATGTTATGGCACATGTCTAGACAGATGCAATAAATCGCCTACACGGTACCTAGGTAGCGAATGGCAGACGAAACCTATTTTCGAACCGTACTTTTGTTACATAAAACCTTGTTTCTAGTCAAATCTTTTCTCAGGCAATCTATCTGTAGGTATTGCGATATTGTATTATACTTCTACCTACATATTCAACAATAAAAGAGAACTAGGACTTTCAAACAATTCCCAACGGATTTGATTTGAATCATTTATAAAAGTTTGTTGCCTTATTGATCTAATAGGAGCGGCGTGTATGCATTGGTTTAGATTCTTAGGTCAGGCGCTCTACTTTGTGTTTCTGTAGTAAAAAAAATATATATGAATTGCTTGGGACTGGAATTTGTGTCCGACGTGACGGTAGGCTTGCTTCTTAATACATTAGGGACAGAAATAAACTGGGAAATCAGTGAAATTAGCACGAACAATACCCTGCCTTTACTTACAGATGTAAGCTTAATATTTTATTTTTTATTTTTATTTTATTTTATATATATTTGGGAAACATACAGAACAATAAACAAAATAACCACAATACTATTACTAACACACAATCCAGTGAAGTTTCCACAGTTAAAATATATAAAAAATATTTAAAAAATACGGTAAGGTGTAAACTAAATAAAAAATATATTTAAAATACGGTACCAAATCTAAAGAATTTACTGAAAAAAGAAATTTACAAACACACCTAGGTATTTTCATTTAAATTATTTAAGTTCTACCGACGGCGTTAACTGAAACAAATAGTGCGGCAAAAAATCGTTGAAAACACCCGCTAGTGCAGAATAAAATGTGAAAAAAACTATAAATACGAGCACTAGACCGAGCCACGGGGTAGAGAGCACGTGAATAGCCGGAATGGGGCACCCGGGACCCCAATTGCAATATACGAAACGCCGCAGGGGTATTTCTGACTACATAGTACATACCTCATTTAGAACGTTAACAACGAAAAAAGCTACCGTTCTATTTTAAATAGTAATTAATATGTGAAATTCATGTTAAAATTCTTAATAGTAATTATAGGTGAATTTCATGTTAAAATACTTAATATTTAAATAGAAAGTGTTCTCTCGTTAACGGTAGAAATAAACGTCTGAGAGCAGAAATAGGGCACGCGAGACCCCAGAGTACAATACGCAGAGCAGCTGAACTGGGGTATTCAGAATAAAGGTTTAAATGAGAGTAACTAAAACAGAAAGAACTTTTTGCGGGACTTTTATATTGTACTGGAATATATTAAAACCTTTTTTTAACAAAATAAGGAGTACTAAAAGGACGTACAGTAAACTTATATTACACATTATACATATAGTTAGAATAAAGGTAATATTACCTTAAGAATATTGTCACCTTCCTGGATATGTACACGTAGCTGCGAACTCTAACTCTAGATCCTACTGACGATCTCCTAATTCGAACAATAAATGAGAGTAAATACAATTGATTGCTCTAAAATTGGAATTATAAGTACTTGTTTAATGCCTTTTTAATTAAATAAATAAATGCACCTAACAGTCATACACATAGTTAAGATCAATTAAGTCTTGTGTCGTGGGTAACAGGAACTACGAGAGACTTTTCGGTCTCACAAACACCCAAACCCGAAACAAATACTTGTGGTTCACACAAACATTTGTCTCGGTGCGGGGATCGAACCCGCGGCCGCTCGTTTCACAGCCGGCGGCTAACCACCTACGCCACGGAGGCGGTCCATTTGTTACTTACTCATCGCTGGCCAAGCATTTTATCCTGATTAGATTCTGAGGAATTATTTTCCAGCTCTATAAAAAAATAAAATAGCACACCTACTTAAAGACATCGCATTTTAACTTTTATCATCACCGCCCTTGCAGCAACAGAGAATATTTTTTTTATATTACACGTGACCTTTAACATTTCGAGCATAGTTCACCTACTCGTATAATATAAAAACTGAAAAACCTTTAGCCTTTCCCACTAGTAGTCAACAATAGCCAGCCCAGGTCCGATAACCTCCCACCTGACATTTCCTGCCCACGCGTTTTAAAATAAATGCTGAAGTTGTTTCAATAGGTGAGAGGTCCTCATTGACGAGTGGAGATAGTCTTTGAACAGTACGGTATTGAATTCTCTATATTACACCTACGTGGTGTTATAGGGGTTTGTTTGTGTTGGAAATATTTGGGTTTTAATATTATGGAGAGAATACTAATACAGGTAGCTGAATGCAGAAGATTTGATCTTTGAGCGAGGCCCGTGCTTGGAATTGGATTCCCTGTAGCTAAATATAATGATAGTGCCAATTAAAAGTACAATCATATGGAAAGTTAATTTTTTTTTTTGAGAATGACACGCCCGAAGTCTCAATCGCCAATTAAATATAAAGTTCCATTTAACTACCCACGTCCTACTTAGCCAGTACATTTAACCGAAAATTGCGTACTTAATTGTATTGTATTGTATTGTATCAGCCCATATACGACCCACTGCAGGGCACGGGCCTCCTCTACAATCGAGAATACGATTGAGAGTGGTTAGGCCATATAGTCCACCACGCTGGCCTAGTGCGTGTTGGCGGACTTACATACCGTAGAAATTAAAATTAAAATCACTACGGTATGCAGGTTTCCTCACGATGTTTTCCTTCACTGTTAAAGTGCGTGGTGATTGACTATCAATACACACATAACTCCGAAAAGTCAGAGGTGTGCCCTGGGATTTGAACCCGCAACCACCGTGAACATGTAGGCAGCCGAGTCTGGTCCGTTACCAACAGGCCACCACGCACTTCCGCGTGTGGCCGTGGCGCGTGTTCCGCGTGTGTGTGAAGTGCGTGGTGGCCTGTTGGGAAGTACTTAATTACAAAATAATATTTAAGTAGCGTTTGAGTATTCGGGCGTCGGTACTCGGTGGCACAGTAGCCGAAAATCTGGCTATAAAACCAGACTATCAAATCGATCAACATTAAGAAACCGTGCGTAGTTTTCCATGTCCACCACATACACTTAACTATGCATGTAATGGCTTACAGTATGTATTTATTATTCAAAGACCTCCCCTTATTACATGAAGGCTTTCCTTGCAATCACAAAGCTTAGTCTAGCGTCGGAATCTTCTAACTACTTGAAGGTACTCATTTGCTAATGGCAACAAAAAGCAACGGAATAAAGTATTCCCCTAGAACAGATAAACATAAAATTTATTCGTTACCTTTTGTAAATGAAACGTTATATCAATTCCTTGAGTTCATAGAGCGTTATCGGCTTTTTTTAAATTTATGAGTGCGTATGGCAAAATAAATTTTAAATTTTGAAAGACTTAAAACAGGCTATCCTCCATTCGAGCCTTAAGGAATGCATCCTGAATAGACCTACCTTAGTTAACAGAATATATAATTGTAAATTCAATTTTCAACAAACAAATATACAGTTGCAACATCTACACGAATTGTAGACACCACGACCTCTGAAGCCCTTTACGAATAACCAGCTGAGAACCGAGAGGTCGCGGGGTCGATGACATTGCCCGTAATCCGCAAATATTACTTTCCAGACTGCGGATTTTCGTAATAAAGTTGCTCATACTTTCTGATAGGTCTTAAAGAGTATCAAGGAAGCCAATCAGGGATAAAATTACTCGTTTAAAATGTGAGAACGCTGGTTTGATCACCGTATAGACTGTATCTTGGCATATTCGTATGATCAGTGATTATTTGGCTCACCAATCAATGTAGTAGGAGTTAGGACCGTATTTCCTACTTTCATTCCCGGAGATACCCACGCCTTTTTCCTTCTCTAATAGTATTCTTAATTAATCAAGATCATGGCTGTCATAAAATTCTACGACATTTTCGTTGACATAAACTATTGCCAATATTACTAGTTTCCAAAGAGGCAAAGCCTACATCATAGCATATTACAGGGCCAAGTATGTACCAACAACGCAATACAAGTTGCCATATTTCAAGCAGTTTGCCCTCGATGCTTGTAAAGCCTAGTACCTACACTAAGGCTCGTTCCCAGCGCAGTCCCGTCGCCTTAACACTAACACGATAGCATCTCGCTAACGACGCGCCGCACAATTTTATTGCGTCTTGTTTGTCTATAGTGCTTGTGATAGGAGGTGGCGGGTGTGAAATAATCTTTACTATTAATCTTCATATTTGAAATTGGAAATTACAGTGTTGAATGCTAGTGTAGAATATGAATGTTGCAATCTAGAGTTGGAGTCTTGGATCGGAAAATTTTCCGTGTAGAAAGTTATTAAAAAAGAAGAAAAATAATTACGATTGCTCGTGATGCCGAGGGAGTTTCTTCCTTTGTTTCTTTTTTTTACAGCTGTAATACCACTGAAGTGGTGATAAACGATTCAAAAGACGTTTAAGATGTAGAAGATTGCTTGAATAAATAATATTACAAATTTTCATTTGAATGTGAATACTTATATTCATTTCAAATAGAAAATGCCCGGAATAATTTATGTCGATTATATCGGCCATCTCCATAGACTTTTTCCAATGAGCAAAGCATACTTAGATCATTGGTTAAGAATCATTAAAGCAATCGATTATTTATAGACGTATAATATGAAGCGTTGGAAAAAGATTCAATGACTGTGTACAAAATTGTGAAACGTACAATATATGCAAGCAACTTATCGCAACGGAAAAAAAAAGACAGTGAATCGACTGGCTATATCTTGAATAGTCGTTACGTTTTACCTATACCATCTACATATACGAGTATAACTAAATAAATATACCTCTATTTTCTGAAATCGATTAGCTAATCTAACCTTCCCAATCACTAACTTTTTGCACAAACTACATCTATCGTTGCATCTTCCATCTTGCACCGCAGTTTAGCCGACGACGGAAGCCATTTGCATATCCGCTGCCTCCTATCCCTCGCGCCTTATCGAGAGTGCTCAGTGATTTACGCCTCGGTATTCATAATGAGGCTCATCGACACATAAATAAGGCTAACGACACGCTATACATCCTTGTGGTACATTTTATCCAACTAATGATCTAATGTCAATATGTTTGATTTATCTTTGTGTAGCGGATTACCGCCTTGTTGTTGTCTGTGAGACGCTGGGTTAGATTCCTAAGTCAGCTACACACTTTCATTCCAAAAACATGATTGATGACCCCAAAAGAATTCTCGAATTACTGTTAACTGTCAACGGGATTAACTGCAAAGGAAAACATTGTGAGGAAAATTACATACCACAAAAATCTTAATAAAAATTTCTATGGTATGTGACATCAGCACAGGCAGTAAGCCAGCGTGGTAGAATATTGCCTAAACGCTCTTAATCGAACTCTAGGCTGTACAAGAGACCTGCGCTCAGCTGTAATAGGCGATGATGAGCTGATACATGGTACGTTGGTTAAAACACATATCTACCTATCAATATAAGAGTCTTATTTAGTACCTAACTCATTGAAGACTAGTATATAGATGAGTATGGTACCTAACTCATACACTTTATCATATTATAAGTAAACAAACCTACAAATATTTTTTCTTATGACGCAAAAACAAAATGGCGGAAGAGATATGTCAAAGAAATGGATATTGTTTGAGGAGTCGACGCGAGCTGTGCTGGAACATTCGCATTACAAATGAAAAGGCCGTGTTGTCTCGGCAAATATAATAAAATCGTAACGAACACCTTGCTCAAATATACAAGATGGCCGTGTTTGCCGTTGTTTTATCAAAATATTACTGAGAAACTGAGTTTTTTTGTAAAACTAGATATTAAAATATCATTGTCGAGAAATAGTCTCTCAAATTATCCATTGCACGGGTTTAGTTACATACATACATACATAAACACACGCCTTTTTCCCAGAAGGGGTAGGCAGAGGTGTTACCAGAACACTCACGTTTCGCCTTGTATATTCCGTCCCACGATGTGATAGGGGGCGAGCCTATCGCCATATCGGGCACAAATTCCTGACTCCGGGCTGATAATGCATAGAACAATCCAATATCACTTTGCTCGACCCGGGATTCGAACCCGAGACCTCAGCAGACCTCAGAGGCAACGGGTTTAGTTATCTATAAAATATATTGATTTCTCTTCCAATTATTGCTACAACTGTCCGGATGAACAAACATCCTACGACAATATGACCCTTCGGCAAACTCATACACCGAACAACACACAACGCAAAGCTGTTATTTCACTGCCACATAAAATGCCCATTAATAAGTAATCTTATTTGTCCTCAACATCTAGGCCGATATTATCCAGACACATTGCGCAACACATAATATATATTAAGAGAAATTCCCTTTGAATGCTCTTAATATTTTTATACGATCCGTTTCATGCGAATTTGAGCGTGAAGCGATAAGTGCCTAATTGAATTAACGTCCACGGCTTAACGCTCCGGTGCCGCAGAATGGATGCTGTGTGTATCAACCACGTACAGAATGGATTCACGTCGTTTATCATCGTAAATGTGCTACATTTTATTATACTAGTGTCTTTATATGGTCTACAAAAACGTGGCAAAGTTTTAACTGAGACCTAAAAAATCCACTCTACTCGTATTCGACTTGCCCTTTTAAATTTTTGAAAATGGAACACAATTACGATCGTCAAGTTTTACTGGTTTGAACTAAGGCAATGATTTAAAGGTTTCGACTTGTAGGAGAACAAAAGGAGCCAGATTACTATTAGATTACTGATGTGTCGTTAAATATTACATACCGTATTAATAATTTTGATTTAAAGGACTATATTAAGCCAGATACTCATTTGTCGTTAAATATTAAATATAATACACAATTTTCTAGGTATTATCCAGTATTTTATGCCTCATAATTAAAAGCCAACATTTGGTTTTAGCAATTAAGCCTGACTGAAGCTCATTCAATACCGTAAATTGAATTAATTCCATGAAAATGCTTTTCACTAAACTACGGAACGATCGGAATAATTCGTATTTATATTATCTTAATTAATTAATTTGCTAATAACGCTTATATTAAATATCCGTCTAAATATTTAATTTTTTCATATGTACATAAATTGATTTACCGACGAAGTGTTTTAAGTCTACCTACTGGTGATAGGTCTCTAATAACTGAGAGGCCGCCTGGGTAGGTAACACCACAATGTCTATTTCTTCCGCCAAATAGCAGTGGAAATGTGTTGTGTTCCAGTTTGAAGGACATTGTAGCCAGAGTACCTACTAAACATAATGAGACCTAACATCTTATGTCTCAGGATGGTGAGCGCAGTGGAATGCCAAGCATTGTGTTTTTAATTGATGGTGTTGTTTGGTTTTGATTGAAATAAATATATAATATAAAAAATGATAATATGTAAAGCGTAAATAAAATTGTACATGAAGGTGCACAAAAGGTATACTTCAGAGCACATTTTTTTAATAAACCGGGCCTTTGTCTCTATTTGACACAGGACACAAGCTTCAATGTGAAAAAATTCAATCTCAATTCAAGTAAGACGAAGACCACTCCACTTTGCCATTCTAATTTTCATTAAAATAGACTTTTAAAAAGCGTCGTATCTCCAAATATGGTAATGAGAGTGGCGCCCTCTCGCGGCGCAAGTGAAAAGCACGAAGCACTCGCGGAGATAAGGTGCGGAGGCTGAGAGCTCTCGAGATAAGGCACCGCCAGATCATTTGGCGCAAGATGAACGGCACAACTTTATTTCCTTATGTATTTTCAGTTTGAGAGAACTTTAGCTTCAGCACATGCACTGTATATGAGCTTTGGTATAAATATTAGAATTGCCAAGAAAAAGGACTGCTCCCGTGGCGTAGTTATACTACGGTATGATTACAAAGCTGAGGTCTCGGGCTCGAATCCTGGGTTGGGTAAAGTGATATTGGATTTTTCTGTCCATTATCAGCCCGGAATCAGGAATTTGTGTCCAATATGGCGATAGATTCGCTCTCTAACACATCATGGGACTTCTGGGAAAAAGGCGTGATGTTTATGTAAGTATGTACCAAGGAAAAGTAGGTATTTGAAATATATTTTCTCTACTACATCTGCAATATTATTTTATGGAGATATCCTTCTACGTAGACTATAACAAAATGACGCAAACATAATGGCATATAATATAGATTAAGTGGCCTAGTTTAATTAAAAAATAGGTTACCAGTGACATATTTCGTCATTCAATAATTACTAGAATAAGTAACTAATACAATTTACTACTATTTTGTATCCATAATTTTATAGATTATATGAAACTTGTAGCAATTTCAACACTATTTAAGTTGTGTCAGCATGCTGAAGAGAAATATGAAACTATATTTGTAAATAAGCCTGCATATATTTATAAATAAGCTTCCAAGTGCTATGTATATGCTTAAAGATCTTTATCGCCGTGTGCAAATTAAAACCTTGTCTATATTTTTATCTAATAATTTATTTTTACACCATCCATACACTAGCATTTATTTTAACAAATTAAAATCATGTTGACAATATCGCTTTTAAAAATCACCCAATGCTGCGACGTGGAGTTTGTACATAGGAATATAAAACTCTACGCCCGCTACAGAACAATATTTCACACAATTTTAATCCATGATTGGCTAAAACGTTGTGCAAACCTTTTAAAAGGCGACGTAACCTCCCGGTCCTCGCAAAGTTTTGGTACGTAACTAAAACGTGACACAACTCTCTTATTCTTTCGGCAACGGAGTTTCAGGGAGTTTCTGTTCGGAATACGTGATGTAACGTTTTTGTTTAGGAAAAATGTATATAGCTATTAACTAAAGCTTTCGAAATATTCGACTTGAATTGGCTTCGCATATTAAAAAGTAACTGTTAAAAAACAGAGTATTGGTAGCGATTTTAAAGATTTTCTACGGCATGTAAAGTTCGCCAACCCGCACTAGGCCACAACGCTAACTCCTCTCAATCGTACTCTCAATTGTAGATGAGGCCCGTGCCCTGCAGTAGGACGTATATAGGCTTGTGGCGTAATGAAAACCACATGTACGAGTATGTACAAGAATATATTTACAATGAGAATGACAAAATATATTTTTACAAAGATTTACAATGACGTGTGTCATGATATTAACATTGACTGGTGTTTAGCGGTGATACATTGCAGGACTCTTTGGTCCACATGCTGATACATACAGATTGGCATTGTGATTCCAAATAATAACTCCCTAATGTAATGCACTAAACCCATACATAAGCGTCCCACTGCTGGGAACGTGGCCTTAAATTTTCTCCTCTCTACTATTCAGAAAGGCAATAAAGAAAGCCCTTAGACAACCACATTTTTTTTTTGTAATAATAGGCATATTTTAAAAAGTAAATTTAATTATCTATAGCTAAGGTATGTTATATACCTTGTTCCCACTTAGGTGCTCTAATGAATACAACCTTAATAGGGAAGCCCTCGGCTGTTAAATATTTAATTAGGTCAAGCAACAACCGACCTTAATGACTTAACTGTAAGATATATTGTTGAGGCCCTCAAGTTGTTGTTTAAGGAAAATTTTACCTCGTTTGCTTTATTAATAAAAAGGTTATTTAATAATATTTTTAATAAAATGTAATACAGCAAAGGACTCTTTTATTATCTTGGAAAAAAAGTTTAGTAAATCTTACATGTTTTGAAGTATTTTTACCAGCATAATATTATTTGTAGTTTTTAATCTTTGACAAAAAAACATGATTATATTTACTTTAGTTCCTATCTGTACCGTGTAGAGATACATAACATTACTTATCACAAGAAAAATCTCCTTATATGCCTGTACATTTCACACCAACCATCTGCAAAGGCGCATCGACTATACATAAGGCAAGCGTAAATAATAAATAGGAGCGATAAATATTAAACTAATGGGAGTCAGTGTGTCACGGCCAAACTCCTCCCTCTCGAGATAAGCCGCACCAAGTGGTGGCTTAATGAGGACCGACGCCGTACACAAGTTAAATTAAAAACACTTAATGAACTTCCCGCGAAAAAAATCTTTAAATCCGCAAAGCTTTGGCACTTCGCTCCCCCGCCCGACACTTAATTCATGCGTTTAATACGCTCCGCATTTTGTATCTTTCAAAATTCAGCTCAATATAGAACTTCTTGAAATTTTAGTTGGGAGGTGTATCAAAAATTCATTTGGACACCTACACCGGGTTTTCAACGAAATTTGTAGGAGCGTAGAATTTTAGTTATGTATGAAAATATAACTCTTTCGTCTAAGATAGTCCTTTAAAGACTATACGTGAACATGACACGACTTCTTCAGATATGCTGAATCACCTGATCGAATAATGTCATTACATCTAAAATTCATTAGAGATTACAGAATTCGGATTCGATATATCCATTCAGATCCTAGACTGAACTTTTGATCTATTATTGCCTTATATTAGCAGCAGTAACAACTTTTTGAAATAAAAAAGCTTGAATACAAAATGTGAAATACCATTTTTGTACGTCAAACGCGAAAATGAAATGTGGCTGTGTTTAATAAAAAATGTCTTGCTCCAGCCGCGAACTTGGCGAGAACCATTTGGAATCTGACAAGAAGTTTATTGTTTCCAATTATTTCTTTGGCAGTGGCTTATGAATATTGAATATGCTTGTGCATAATGAGTTCGTATTTTCTTTTGAGAGGCCGGCGATGCTACGTTCCTAATCCCCATGTTTGTGGGGGGAAATAACCGTCAGGTGAAACGTTTGCACTTTTTCTGGATTTATGCCATATTTTTTGCTAAAAATATGCTAAGAATGAATATTGGCCTCTCATAATAATTGTTGTATTATTTTGCTCTTAATTTAAACAAATTCGAAGGCCAAATAACAGCATAGTTCAATCAAAGGATTATTAATATGAATGGATACAAATCATTCCTCAGACGAAGATAAAGCAAATACTACTATACTAGGTATTACAGACAGCTATCACCGTATTTGTTATGTCAAATCTCGGAAATAATTAAACAAACATAATTTCACTGAGAACACACAAGACATGTTTGTTCGGAAGATAATTAACAGAACATACCTACATACAATTCTACGTGTTGTATGAATCAAAACACATGTATTTGCTGCCTCAGATTAATATAAAACTTATCCAACTACATTACTAGAAATTACAACAATTTTTTTTTAATTCTTCGAGACATTTGCATTCCGACGCAAACAATTAAAAAAAACAACAAAGTGAGGAACATTCTGCATACCAACAGCCAGGCAAGCACTTAAACGAAGAACGAAATAAATACTCCAGCGAAGAGGGCTAGCTGTGCACAATTTACTTCAAAAGTTAAACCATAAACCGCAAGTAAACACAGTTTAAATCAGCACTCGCCGTGTCGCAGTGACAACGTCGGCCGTACAAAGTAGAACAAAGTTGCTGCCAGCAGAGCGACAAATTGGACTCCTGCCGAGTACAAATTACCTGAAACAGCAACGCACCTTTGACGGCCCTACAAAGTAATATAAAGGTACCGAGTGGAATAATTAACGAGCTATTTTAATAACGTTCGTGTTGCAAATGTTTTCTCGGACGCGTTGCTAGTTTCTTTGATCATTCGTCTGCGTGTAGAGGAACGTTGTGAAACATAATAAGGTGCAAATTGCACGTTATTTGGTTGGCAGCATGCTATGTTTCACCTAGAAGACTGTACATTCACAATTTGTTTGTATGTCACTGTATCTATCTCAAAGTGGAACCAGTCTTTGTATATGACTAATTGGCTGCATATTTCCACATTTTTAGAATTGCGGAATGTGCCTTATATGCAGTATGCAGTCGTGTATGCAATTCCGATAGTTACATAAAATTAAAAGATGTATACATATATTACAAATTAATCAAAATGTACCAAAGACATAATTGACGCGCTAAATCAATTGTCGTTTTATTGCGTCACTTAATTATTGAAGCGGTCTTGGATTTTTCCTTTATAGGTACCCACATCATTTAGGTACATTCATTAAAAGTACATATCCATATCTACACAACTTTAGGCCCAATTATTTTCAGCAGAGCTAAACGCTATTAATACTAAGCAACAGCACTGAACAAAAACCAAGTTAATGCGGGGCAACGCAACGTAATCAGCGGGTATCGCTGAATTTGAATTAGTCTACTAACCCCCGCAAAAGTTCCGAGAGCTACCATTACGCAGGTCATTACAAAGGGTCGACGCAAGTTTTAATGAGAAGACCTTTCGGAGATAAGAGAAATTCCTGTATTGGCAGCGACGGATAATTGAAAAGATTCTCCCGATATTCAATGTCTATCCGATCGAATCAAGTTAATTAAATTGTATTTTACTTTTATTAAAAAGTGTTTGGATACACGCCCGAAAAGTTTGGAATTGAAAACAGGGATAATAAAGAGGTAATTAAATTAGGTACTTTAACAATGTAGAATGGAGAAAATATTGCGTGGTCAAATATGTATTTTAAATTTATTCCTTAAAATATTATCAAAAGTGTACTTATGACTGGCAATTTTAATACAACTCACGTGTCGTATCAGCTTTTAAGATCAATTTCAATCAAGATTATTTACACTTATCGTGTTATTTATGTCACTAAAAATATTACTGAAATAGTTAATTAATAATTTAAAATGTAGAAATATTCTTCATAGTTCGAACTACTAAATTCAGCGCTTGCTACGAATTTGAAAATACAGGTTTCCATTTGTGGTTTATTTATGAAAGCGTTGTCGGCTACTGCGTAAACAGCAATAAGTTATATTAAATTTTAGTCAAAGTATAAACTTTCTGGAAATACGCTTGCGCAAGTACGAGTACGGAGTAATAATTTCCAAATTCTACAATAAACTTCCATGTTCCGGCAACCCAAGTGTTGCCTAATTGATTCGTAAACCGTCTACTCATACTCAAGGGATGTGAGGCCGTGACCGCCATTGTGAATCCATATCGAGATCGAACCGTTATGGACGCTTCAAGAGCCGGGAAATGTTACTCGATATTGTATAAATGATAGATGATATTACCTCCCAATATGTGAGAATTAGTTTAACCTACAATTTCTGTTTGAACTGTATCATGCCTCGAGATTAATGGGAGATTTAATCGGCTCTAACAGACAGGAAATTTCCTACCCTAATAATATTGCTAGCAGACAAACAATAGCTAAATGATACTGCTAATAATTAAAACTGAATAGATATTGGACGATCAATTTAAACTTATTTAAAAGCTATGGACCCTCAGCGTTTAAGAAAAATAAAAAAGAAAACGAAGTACATTACAATTTAAGTATGATATTTCTAAGTAATATTTATTTTAATTTCAACTCTATTTAGAATCCTATTTTAATTATGTTAAACATTGACTTAATTAAACTCAATTCGTCAAACACCTTGATGTAAGTGAGGGACGTTTTAATACACTATCACCTGAGCATTCTAATTCAAAAAGTAATACGAGATGTAAATGTAAAACATCACCAGGAAATTAAAGGGCTTACTAAGAACGAGTTTAATGAATTAATTCAAAGCGAAGGAAATTTCGTGAACAGCCTAAATTTTTAAGTGTTTATTTAGCCCGGCTTAGTCGTTGCTGTCATCTTGACAAGGCTCTTTGTGCGTTTTTTGTCGACTAAAGCGATCTTCCCTTTTGATTTTTCCCCAAGCTTAAAACATCCAAGATAATGAACTCAAAATGGTTTTTCAAGTAATTATTCACAGTTATAGCCTGTTTGATGGGCCCTTGAAGGGATCTTGGTGAACTGAGGTAGGTGTCGCGCGCCGCATTAAAATTTAGGGCCACTTGATAGGTGCCTTCGATGAAGCAAGAGGGACCTCCATTCTGGCCTTTGTTTCCTGGGGGCTAGGGTTTCAAATGAGTCTTTTATATTTTCACTCCGCGTAAAGGATTAGGAGCTTTAATGTTGCTGCCGTCCTTCGAATTTTTCCTCAACGATGTAAGTACTTTGGGGAAAGATTACTTTGAAAAATGAAAGTAAGGATGTATTGTTCTTTATGATAATATCCAGTCCGGAGATATACGAATTTTATAGTAACTTCGTAATTACTTCACAGAACCTGATGGAAAGTTCAGCGGAGTGTAAAAGTGCCGACGACAAACGAACTTGAAAAACTCTTATAAATTGAGATCGAAAAGGATCCTTCGACACGATTCACAGGAACCAGGCGTCATTACAGTTTTTGCTACTAAGCTGATAAATTACCGTTTAGAATCGGTAATCGACTCTTAAGCTTTTTTCAGACATATATTATAATAACTTTCCCTTAACAACCAAAAATGGTGATAGAAAACACAAGGTTTAACTTTTTATGAACCCATCTAAGCTCTGAGTTATAGTCTACTCTACCTTATAACCTTGGCCAAACAAAATGTGTCTTATCCTTTTACTCGTCACAATCGTTCTCCCTAAGTTATGCCCATTATACGTTTTACTCCAACTTTCTTAATATCATTTTCGAATTATTCATTGTTCTCCTCTTTTCAGTAGGCGTCTAAGTACCTATATTTTTTATCATTCGTCAAGTTTCTGACTACTCTTATTTGCTTCTGATAAATACACACACCGTAAATAATATAATTATCCACTGGCTCATATTTTGGAACAATATAATAAATCGAGTCGTAACATATACAAACGCCCACACAAACGTTCAACCGGCGTTTCATTCTAAACATAAACCTAACCAAACATTATTCTCTTAAATGAAACAATACAAAACGTTCACAAACTGATTAAGCCTGTAGAAACAAGATTCGATACTGTTTCACAACTACGCTCGAATCGAACTGCGAGCCTACATTGTTGAAATAACCTATCCAACTGTTTCCAACTCAGTGCAGCTTGCAATTGTCCTATATATCTGACAGAACAAATTTCGAAACCAACAAACTGGTCGCTTTGTACGAAACGCGAAACGAAGTTCAGTTTCGCATCGACTACACAAAGGCTTCATTGAACTGGAAACTTATAAGGGACACTACTACTAGATGGCGCTGCTCGGACGTTCCTTTTTTAAAACTACGCTCGTTCGGAAGAGTAATTGGATGAGGACTTTGTTCTGGAAATTCTCGCCTAGGTACTAAAATGAGAGCTATATTAATTGTACAGGAAAAGCGTCGAGGGAAACCTTTTGGCACCATTTCAGCTCTGTTAATTTGAGATGGTAGAGGAAATAGTGTATGAAGAGTTTCATTATCACATTTATCTGCAAACTGTTATTGGATTTGCATCAAATTACCTAAGAATTCATGTAAAATGATTATATAAATATCTCAAGACGTTATTGGCCTGTAAAACATGCCACAACATAAAGCTTCGCTATTAAGCCTCGCCTCAGCGTCCTTAAGCCCAAGGCGTCTTTATTTACATATTTTACTAATAAAACAAAATTCGAAAATTACAGAACAAATTTCCTCAAAGGCTAGCATCAATTCGAGGAATGCTTGAGATTTAGCCGGGCAGGTAATACAGGGTGTAGCCGGAATAATGCGGTGTGATGAGACCGTCCCGTCTGAATACTGATGAACCTTCGACCGGAGGGCTCGACGCCTCCCTTATATTAATCACAAGACGCACTGCGTCCCTTACGTAATGAACTCTAAACAAAAAGTCTAAAGAATTACGTTAACAAATTCTGTTGGCTGCAAGATTAATAACCTTTTTCCCGGCTTCTGTGTTAAATATGTATGTGGCAATTTTAAACAACTTTTTAGGCTTTTCTTTTAAAGTGTGAAATTTTGTATCACAATATAGGTAATTACAACAGTTTTTTACTTCGTTAACGTAGCAAATATAAAAAAGAAATCATCTTAATTAAATTCATAAATCGCAATCATATTTTAAAATATTAAAGGTAAGCATAAACTACTTCTTATTTAGAATTAAATAATTTCGTGAAAAAAAAACCGTTTCGCAGAATTTTCTGGAGGCTCTGAGCAACATCCGGATCGCATCAGTCAAGCAATATCCGTGAGTTATAGCGCTGCGAACGGCTGAACACATTCGGGAAATGAAATAATTCCTCATCCTCACATCTTGTTAAAATTTAATACGTGCGTGTATCCGAACGCATTTTCTTATGCGAAATTCTCTTCTGGAGAAATATCGCACTGAAAATTATTAAGGCTTCTGAGCCGTGAAAGAGGGGATAATGGTACATTTTTCTAAACATTTACATACGTTTAGAGAAATGTAGTAAGAAAATGTTAGAACTTATATATTCTAATATACATAACATATAGTTTTATATAGCCGCACATCTAGGTCTCAGTGAAGAAACATGGAATATAAAATATCAAATAATATGGATCAACATTGTTTTCTGAACATCTTTTTGAACCGTCAATATTCTCTTTATTGATAAAATTTTTATACAAGTTAAGAGCGTTGTTTTCTGTAATTTCACAATAAAACTCCTATTTAGTTGAATTTAAATCTAAATCGATACCGTTAATGAATATTTCTTTAATATTAACTAATATATATTTTATTTTTAACATCCTACAACTTCAATGTACCTTCTTCAGACCAACCAAAAGACTTTATTAGTTATTACTGTATTGTGTTGTATTATATCAGTCGATACATACGTCCGTCTGCAGGGCACAAGCCTCCTCTATTATCGAGAGTACGATTGAGAGGGTTAAGGCCATAAAGTCCACCACGTTGGCCTAGTGCGGGTTGGCGTTATTACTAAACCGATAAAAATAGGAAGACATACTCCGAATGAGCGACAAACCAAGTTTCAATTGAAGTTGTGCGTATATAACAGTGTCATCTAAACTCAAAGCCTACTTACCCTAAGAGCCTTCTAAAGCACTCTTAACAAAATTTCGTGAACTACGCTAGATTAAATCCGAGAACTAATGAGATCACGTTACGAAAACTTAAGGCAAAACTTAACGCAAGAGTTCTTACAAGGGCCCACTGAGGATGTTTGATCTTAACTAAATTTAACTTTATACTGATGTACGAACTAGCTTCGTATGATTCTAGGTTGTATTTGAATTTATATGCGTAATAAGAGGTAACAAACATCTAATTTGCTGTAGACTTAACATTTTCTCCCATAGGTATCCAAATCTATTCATTTAAATAATTTAGTGCCAACTCCCAAGTAAATCAACCAACAATTGTTTTTATGTTATTTTTTAGTCAGACCATTTTTTTTTTATTGAACTCAATACTGATTAACACATGGTGGAAATATATTCAAATTTAGACGCAATTAGTCATTTATTTCTATTTCATAATATCCTACTTAAGGTCCAAATTATACTCAATCTCTACTTCAAGCACGGTCGTCGGTCATTTTATACAAAGACGCACGCGCGCGTGCTCGTGCGTATATACAACACCAACAATTAAAGCTACGAAATGGCCTCTGTTGGACCAGACGATGAAGCTTTAAAGCACAGGCAGTTAAAATTACCATCAGACGTCGTAGGAATGTTGAATAAACGCGAAATATAAAATATCTCCGACCTCCTTACTCTAGATCTCATTATCTTAAACATAATCGATTCTGTAACAAGGTCAGACTAGTATACACTTATTTATATATTAATGAATTTTACTGAAATACAGGAGCATAAATTGCTAAGTTATTCACGCCGCGTCTGAGTTTCTCAGCCTAGTATTTATTTAACAAGGTCACGCTTCCATTTTATAGGGATAATAAAAAGTAAAACAACACGTCCATCTGACAGATGAGATCTGAAATGAGGATCTTACACGATATGAAAATGTCTGACGAAACGAATATTTTATAACAGCGAGCGCTGTTTAAATCCAATGCGGTTTGAGATATGTATCAGGAATTCAAGGTTGAAGGGCTCCAAATTGGTGCCTTTGTGCTTTATTGTACGAAATAAATGGCCAGGCTGTATGATATGTGTACAAAAGTCATACCTCTTTTTATATACCACTTTATGTGCCACAGTAACTGTGTTATAGTAACCGTTATAATAAAACATAAATTTCATTAAAATAGCCTATCTTTTTTCTCTTAACCGTGTAAAAAATACCAGCCTTTTATTTAATAACTCTCGTAGAAACGATATATTAAACCTCTTCTACCACAAACCTTCATAGTAACAACACTCTAATGTGTAGCCGTAATAAAAATCACAACACTGAAAATACGCAGACATTTTTCGCCAAATCCTACATTGTTAAGCGCGCCTCGAAAAGCTCATTACAAAAAATTAGGTTACAGACACATTGTAAAAAAATAATAGCGGGAACTGTTGTCAAGATGTATATTGAAGATGGCGGTCGTGCATCACAAACGTCGCGTCTTGGGCACAATTAAAAATAATAATAAAGCCCTGCCCGTGTTCAAATATTAAATTAATAATTCGGACTGACGCGTACATTTCGAGAAGAATTCTCAAAGGAAATTCCAAGTTGAATAGTATTCAAATAAGAACGGGCGAACCGCAGCAACTGAATCGTGCCATCCGCCATTTTGAAGTGGATTTGCCAAGGAGCTTTGCGGCATGAATGTATGTGGTGCCCGCGTTATTTACTCAGACTTCTAATGTATAGATCAGGTTTTCTATACAACAAAGGGATCCGAAGAAATTCTATATTTAGAAGCACCATTTTCATGATTTCAAATTTATTAAAAATAAGGTAAGTAGATGGACTTAAAAAATATAATAAAAAAAACATCTTAAGTTACTAAGTTTAATGCATGAATACCAATTTTCATATTCGTCTTAATTATGATTGACCACCAAAATAGGAAAGAAAATACATCGTTAGTACTGAAAGCTAAATTTGTTTTGTTAATTTCTAGAACAAAGACGGCCTTCGCGCATTGATAGAAATATTGAAGGTAACTGTACTGAACTGTAAAGGTTGTATAATTTGATCCAATACTCACAATCACCGGCTCTAATTAACAATGTTTCGAAAAATGAAGCTTACCTGAAACAGAAAGGAATTAATTAATTAACAATTTGTCCTGCGAACACCTGCCAGCAAAATACATGTTTAATTTTGCTTCCAAATTAAATCCTGTCCAGACTATAATTGGAATTCAGGAATTAAACCTAGGACGCCAATTTACGTGAAATTGTAGCTATATATAGTCTAGTATAAGGCGATTACCGCGTAATTGGGTGTCGTTTTAAAATGCTTTGTATACTCTGTAGTCAAACTGCAATTTTATGATGACATATCACATTTGAAGCACTAAAGTCGTTTTAACTGTATTACTTTGTAATGTTGTATTAATTGATGAAAATGTAAGAGCTTCATCGATATTAATTAACAGACTATTCTGCTTCGTATCAATCCTGCGCTGTCAATTTACCTTAAAGTTAAAAGGAGCAGTAAGTCGTAACAATGAACTTTCAATATAGTTTTTAAACATTCCGACAAAATTGATACAATCTGCAATGTTTGATAAGGACTAGCCTTTCTAGAAGCATGTCGACGCATCGCACGGGCATTCTTATTCCATATTCAAACACTGCAATGCAAAGGCGAAACATTTCAGCAAAATGTTAGAGATAACTTTGTGCCGGCGCGGCGTCGCCAACAGTACATACAAAGGCAACACAAATAAATGGAGCGGTGTGACTTTGCAACGACGTGCTATCGCAAGCGTGTATTGCCGTATCGCTTTGAAACGAGGGAAACTCTGATATTATTTTATTTCTCTTTTTAAACGTGTTCAAAGGCACTCCGCGGTGACTCCTTCAACTGTTAAAAAATAAAATGTGAATCGAGCGAACAATTTTACAGGACAATTTCTTTTGTTTTATTGAAGGAATGAAATATAGATTGTTAGAGGTTCGTGGGCGGGCGTCGTTAACCGTCTTATGAAAAGCCGGGGCAGTCACGTAACAATTTATTCATTGTGCGATATGTTCATGAATAAAGAAAAAGGTACGAATCCTATCATATCGCTATTTATGTAGTTTTTATACAGCTCATTTCTGCTCGTGATTAGCAGGATTTTGATACAGTTTAGCTATTTAACAACGGTGGAAATACTGATTTTTGGCGAAAACTAATTGATAATTTTGCCTCAAATCTAAAATGAAAATGTCAAATGCCGGTGCTCAGTAATAATTACTACGACTACAATTTAAATCTCAATTATTATGACAAATCTTACATGGAATTGTACTTTAATTGTACTTTTTTGATTTCGTTTAACTACTTATATTTAGTGAATTGTAACTATGTATAAAAAATGTGTATGTCATTATTTTGTTATTTTTGTGTCTCTACTTTAACTCTATTTTTATATTATATTAATTGCAAAACATTCACCAAACGAAGTTAAACTTAAATTACTTAAAAATGACGTTTTAACACATCCCCAATTTTTAAAAAAGCCCCGTTTTCTCACTTAAAATTTGTACATAAAAAATGCCAAACCTTGGCCTCCAGCGCAATCCAACATGGCGGCTCTGGCTTAACGACCAACATCCTTGAAACAGAGGGTGACATAAAACTAGAATATTGTTCAAAAAGTAGGTCAACTGATGCGTAGTGGCAGAACTGGCACGCCATGCCAGCCTGGAGGGGTGCCAACCTCCCTGGCATAACCTTGCCAATTCAAATGCGCCGTGTTTATGCCAAAAATGCAATCAAGATACGTGTTTGCTTAGCTTGGTTTGGTATTCATGTTTTGGTACCTATAATTATTTTTACGGGTAATGAAATCTTAAAATCTGGTTCTAAATTATTGTTATAATAAGTCTATCGGGATAAAATGCTTATTTTGCTACGATATTAAAAATCAACTATTTAATTAGGAATGGATGTTTCTTCCTTTTGTATCTAAATTAAATAAACTCATGTAGGTAAAATAGATTTGGAAAATAAGTTTACGTGAAAAAAGTCATCAGATTAAAGCATCATTAACATTCGTTTTCCGCAAAAGAATTCGAATAATAAAGCCAAAACAAAAAGAAAAACAGGAATTACAACAACTGAAAAATTTACAAAAGTAAAATACGGAACTGGAATTTCTCGAAACAAATCCATTATAGAAAAAGAGAAACAATTTACAACGCCAGAAGCTCTTCAAAACGAAATATAACGTACAAATGCAAAAGAGTTGAATTTTATTTTTTTTATTTTTCCCTTATTGGCCGGCGCGGCTTCCGCCGGACCGGAAATGAGTTTTGTCGTCTTCCCAACCCCGTAGGCAGCCCACCTCATTATTAACTTGTCAGGATTTTCATTTAGCCTTTGCTAAGTTCAAGATTCCAACTTTATTGTTTTCGATCGTGAATGACAATGACTTATTATGAATTATGAAATGGATTGTTTGGAGAATATCGTTTCGATATTTCAAAGGTTATTGAAAGGTTATATTAGAAGGTATTATTAAACGTATTCCATTTAAGGTCAAAGATATTCAATATGATTGGAAACTCAAAATTTATAATTATGAACCTGTAGTGTCCCACTGCCAGGCTAAAGGCTCACTTCCCGCTATCCATATCTATTTGTAAAGAGCTGTATGGGACCAGTATTTTAATCTATCAGCCAAAGGAAATCCACTGCTGAACATAGACCTCTCCCAATGATTTCCACAGCGACCTGTTGGAGGCAGCCAGCATCCAGCGACGTCCCGCTACCCTTACCAGGTCTTCCGATCAGTATTTCAATCAGGCGTCCAATCCCTCTCGATACTATCATAAAGGCTCTCCCCAAGGTCGATGTCTTCGCCCAAATCATAATAAATTACTAACTTTATAAAACTTTTTTATACCTCATCTCACCCCTAAAACAGCATATAATTTTACAAAGGGGTGATTACTTGCCGTCAACTTTATGAAATAATCTAGGCCCGTTTTTTAAAATTCAAGTTATACACTTACTATGAACTCTAAATATTAATCAAATTATTATAAAGGAAAGCCTAACATCCGTGGTAGGGTTTATTGAACCGTTATATTGGTATATCAAGTTAGGCAAGATTACGTTACCTATAATAACCGGAACACAGGTAATTTGATTAAGGCAATCAATTTGTTCCTCTAGATACATACACAACTTCACGCTTCAATCCCCAAAGGAGTAGGCACAAACACTAGTGCTACAAGTTTGCCAAGAATATTCTATCCCTACTGACACCATAAAATGACAACATTGAAAAATGGCTATGGCTAGCCGGTCGCCACAAGTATGCCGGTCTGTTCAAACGCGAATATGCTTAAATAAACCATTTACGGATCTAGAGTTTTCTACCGTCGTGTATGGTCGTCTATCCGAGCAGACATGAGACAATGTAATAGGGGATAAAACTAGCGCTTTGCCGAGCACACATTCTAGTCCCGGTCAATTAGTATAGGTTTTCCAAACAAAAACCTTTATCTAAAGTCGATTTCAGAGCTATTGACACTAGCTCGACGTGACGACAAATTTATTTATTATACATACAATTTGCGTAAAGTTATCAGGTAATTATGAGGGACAACTTATTGTTAAAATATTTTCGGATCACAGGTTATAAACAAAAAAAAACAAGAGTCACAGCAAAACGTCAGAGTAAAAAATATCATCCTCGAATATAAAGTAATTACAAAAGCTAATATAATTAAAAAGGTCGTAATAACAATAAATTGGGAGCCGAAAAGCCGTCCCGAACAAACATCGGAAACAAAAACAAAATTAAAAGAAACAATCTCGTCCAAACCGCAAACAGATGAAATCGTACACTTAAAAAAACTCCGAACAAACGTTAATAACAAGTTTCCCGCTGTAAGTAAAAAAGATTAGGAAATTCACAAAGGATCTCATGAAAACCAATTAGAAATTCAAAGCAGGCGCGACAGTAAAACCATAAATTTCACCCAAAACAATATGGATGCGCGGCATATCGGGGGCCATTTTAGTTTGGTTTTTATCGCGCCATTCTGGTCCTTGTATCCATACACGCACGGAATACAAAGATACACATCAAAGAAATGTGATACGGCATTGTTTGGTGAAATAAGTGTGCAATGCCGTCCAGTATCGAGTTGGATAGCGGCCAGTAGTCTACGGAATCGGGATGGAATTGCCTTTTGTGATTTATTGGAAAACATAAACAGCGTCTGCGCTGCGGTTTGATTATTGCAATGGGCTGTTTATCATGACGTTTCTCACATTTATTGCCGGCGCCAATTCGCCTGGGGTCACTCGCGTGGTTTTATTCTGGGTCCCGATTGTTGTTTCCTATCAGAGATTGGTGAGCATAATTGCCGAATAAATCTTTACATGAATGATTCCGATGTGGAGGGTTGAGCGAACTGATAGCGAATTAATGTCTAAATGTAATTTATGCTATCAATCATTTCTCGGCTCCTTAAACCGTAACTTTATATCGAATTAAGACACATACATACATAACATACATAAACACACGCCTTTTTCCCATAAGGGGTAGGCAGAGGTACTACCAGAACACCCACGTTTCGCCTTGTATATTCCGTCCCACGATGTGATAGGGGGCGAGCCTATCGCCATATCGGGCACAAATTCCTGACTCCGGGCTGATAATGAATAGAAAAATCCAATATCACTTTGCCCGGCCCGGGATTCGAACCCGAGACCTCAGCTTTGCAATCATACCGTAATACCACTACGCCACCGAGGCAGTCTAACATTATTAAGACACAATAATTTTATTATTTAGTACGATAGTAATTGAACACCCTATTATAGTATAGACAATGTTAATAGAGTAATGCCAATTGTGAGGCTAAAAGGGGTCTGAACACCACAACTCTGAAGTTATAAGCAACAAGCAAGACGATCAATAACATACGAGTATAATGAAAAACAATACGATACCTCAGCGAATAATGCAAAGCATTAAACCTATAAAATATGACCAATAGTAGTTATCATGCTTGAAAATTGTGACACTAGGCTTCGAACAAATATACATTTAATCGAAGACACCAGGTTAGCCTCTTACGTAAAAGGTCCACATATGTATCTACCCCATTTTGTATTGTATTGTATTGTATCAGCCCATATACGTTCCACTGCAGGGCACGGGCCTCCTCTACAATCGAGAGTACGATTGAGAGTGGTTAGGCCATATAGTCCACCACGCTGGCCTAATGCAGGTTGGCGGTTGTCTACCCCAATAGAATAATGCTTTTTGTATGAAGACCAGCATCATGAACTAAGCTGAAAGTTTCATATCACATGCAAGTCACAAGAATGGAACATTATGGCCAAGTACAGACATAAACCTAAAGATCTTTAAACGGCCCCTTGACACATTATGTTAATCCAACTTGGCAACTAATTTCCCTTTTTTAATGATATTCAGGAGTCGAGATAGGCTCGCAGATAGGCGGGAGACACAAAACGCTATGTGCCACGAGCTCTCGAGGCGAGTCGCGTGCCCTCGAGGGCCGGCAGTGATTAGACCGCGCTAACAAAGCGCAAAGGGCCCTTAACCTATATGCTCCGTTTCACAGCTACAGCGTGTACCGGTGTCACTCCGCACTCCGTACCTACTCGCACGCTAATCTCGCTTTATACTCGTCAAATATGCGTGTATATTAAAAAGTAAGTTTCATATAAAATTGTTGGAAGATAAAGATAAGTTAAATGGTGGTTCTATTTCAGAGATACTCAAGAAGACATCTGTTTTTCAACTTGCCAGCAATGTATCAACGAAGAATCCTTCAGGATCTCGCTTGAAAGACTAAAAAGGTAATATTCCATTACCGCCGACAGCAAGTCCAGACAAGACAATCGCTTATTTTCCACCACTGCAACAGACTGTAGAAACTGAAATTCATTTTATCACCAAGCTTTGTAAAATTTCCAACGGCGGCCATTAAAATAATACAAACGGACCAAATAAAATCCAAGAATAAGCGGTCCACGAAACAACAGGCAACGTAGCCGGCACTCGGCAGTACATTTTCCAAATAAAACGGTGGAACATCACGCGCCGAAATATTTCACTTTTATTTTACACTACTAAGAGTGCTCGCCGAGACTTTATGGCGTTCGGAAGCGGCAATAAAACCGCATTTAATGAAATAAACCGGGCACGCGACTTCACCACACGAGTCGACTCTAAGCGGTTTCATATTGATTTCCACAGCTCATTCTGCACCGAGATGTTCTGGCAGGTCGTCAGCCCATAAAACGTTATCGCCCACGCCAAAACGGATCTATGATTTCACAATAAAAATACAGCGCACGACGCGCAGCTTTGGAAGCGAACTTCCAAGGTGGCAGCAACTTGCGCTCGTAATTTGTTCCTAAACTCGGTTAATGTTCTCCCTGACAAGATAAATTCATTAAACGTTACCTGTTTGGAGCGTGAGACTGCCAAGAGGGTAAATGAATCGACGGTATCGCCTTTGTAACGACATCTTCTATCTAAACTGTATCGCTCACACTGATATTGCTTCGAGCTCCTGTTTCGGTGAAATTAAGGCGCATGATTTCAACACTGCGCCGACGAATGGAAAACACCGACGCTTTGTACACCACTCGGGTCTGTCGCGACGGAAACTCGTTAAATTAAACAATTCACGGCATTTTATCGCGTGTTTTATTTCATTTTAATGCCAACATTTGAAGCACGTACTGCCCAACGGTTTAATTAAAAAATATATTTTACGGCGTAATTTTTTTTATGATAATTCGCGCTTTATTTCAGTACGGAAAAATTTGAAAGCGTTCATAGTATTATAATCAGGTGATAAATATTCTTGATTGCAATTTTTCTGTTGGCTTACACAATACTAATGTAAATACAAGTCGGTTCAAAAATTAATTCCCTTTAAAGACTTTCTTGAGACTTTTCAATAACAGTACATAGTTCATAACTCACACATCACGTCATATCACACATAACAATGCCAAGTCCCGTTTTGCTAACTCCTCTGTGATTGGTGAATAAACGAGTTATTTGGTCAGTGCACCCGCGTGTATGCTCATTGCTCAGTGGATTCCGCAGTGCTTTTACAATGATATTACGACGGAGCGAGCCTTGCGCAGGCATACGTGCCTGACATCTTAGTATCGTCAGTAGCTTTGTTTTATACCCGAGAGAAACGCAGCTTCCGACCAAGGGAAATGTTCATGTTTATGATTTTGTAATGTAGAAACTAATTTTATGTTTCTAAAGAACTAGCTTAAGGTACAAATTACCTAAGAATCCGGGCTTTAATATGATAAGTAAGTGAATACATACATTGATGTAGATCTACTAATCAAACGGCTTGACTTTCAATTGTAGTTTCCGCTTGAAAAGTAATTCTTAACTCTCCATTATTTTTAATTCGGCTAAGACGTAGACAGAGTCTATTGTAAAAGATATCCCAACAATTGGAATTATGTTGATATGTATGTTCGAATAACCTCATAATTGTATTTCAAAGCTCGTTCTCTCCATACCTTATTCGTACAGATGTGTTTAATCGGCAATACATTGAACACGCGATCAGTTTTAATTATCCGAACATGGGCTAAAGTTTTAACAGTTCAATTAAGCCACGCCATGCTGCCTAAATGCTTTGTCGCATACGAACCTCGCGTTGTTTCCGCTCTTCGCCTCAAATTCCCTTACCGATGCAACTAAACTAACTTCCGTATAAAGAGATCCAGGTGTAGATTGAGACTTATACGTTCTACTACTGGGTAAACACCTCCCTTAATTTTAAATGTGGGAGATTGGGGATATTTCTATAGATTGACGCAATGCGGATTGCTGAATAAAAGGATTTTGTTCAACAATAGCCAGTTTTTGGTCGGTATGATTAAGCCGTCTAAGAATAAGATGTGACATAACGACTGTTGCTGATTTTTATACATTAAAACAAGGAACATAGGTTCAGTATAATTACTAAACTGGGAACAAGCACAGAGTACCAACGCATCTTTCTCATAAACGTCATCGATCACCATACTAAAATAACTAATAAACCACTTACTAAAGTAATACTACACATTTTATTTAAAAAAACACTAATTTAATTAAATTCTTCTGTCTGATACAGACAGTCTTCTGCCAATTTAGTTACAATCCTTTAATCCATCTAATCATGTCACAAGATATCTGCATCAAATAAAAGCAGTATCAATTAGACCCCGGCGACTAAATTAAGCCGATACATAAGACATCGCAATGGAGGCCCGGCATGCATTATAGAAATCCCGTTTACACCGTTTAAGGCAAGGTCCACCGCGTGCCACGTTCCTTGGACATATTTAATGAAGACCCAAAGCGGGTAATGTATGTAAATGTATACGGGACACTCGATTCATACAAGTAATCGGTGCCTCCTCCACGATTGTGGTGTGCTTAATGGAATTTATTTATAATATGCCGGGTCGGGCTGACCCTATGAAAATAGGTTGGGCCCGACCTTCCCGATAATCGCGAATCTCAGTGATTAAAAGCTAGTGCCCGGATTACGCGTATGCTAAAGGGTTCTTTGCTCGATATTGGATATGCGTAGTGTTGGATAATTGTGTTAAAATATCCGCTATTTTACCATGAGTTGTTAATTTGAAATTATAAAACATAAATTATATTACCTTCATGGATTTACGACTTTTATTGAAACCTAAAGCCTAAACTATGATATAGTCAAACCTTTTAACTATTTCATTTATTTAACTATTTGATATTGTATAAAAAATATAATACTTAGAAATATCTTACTTTTCTTCGTTATACCGATATTAATTGTGTATTTTTTATGGTCTTGTATTTTTTTATGACTGCCTCAGTGGCGTAGTGGTACTACGGTATGATTGCAAAGCTGAGGTCTCGGGTTCGAATCCCGGGTCGGGCAAAGTGATATTGGATTTTTCTATTCATTATTAGCCCGGAGTCAGGAATTTGTGCCCGATATGGCGATAGGCTCGCCCCCTATCACATCGTAGGACGGAATATACAAGGCGAAACGTGGGTGTTCTAGTAGCACCTCTGCCTACCCCTTCTGGGAAAAAGGCGTGTGGTTTATGTATGTATGTATTTTTTATGGTCTTTTTCACTATTGCAGTTTTAAGCATACCTTTCAAGTACCCTACATAGATTAACTGACAGTGAGAGGAGATAATTACTTCTTATTGTAGCTGAAACATACAGAGGCAAAATGAAGCAGAATAGTTCGTTCTTTACTTGAACAAAGGAAAATCAGCTCAAAAACCTTTTACAGATGAACAAGCCGGTTGATCGCGCATAAAGTAGTGCAAGTGGCTAAGTGCATTTTGTAAGAGAATAAAAATTCAGTGAACGAGAGACAATACGAATAACGAGACTGCCTCGATGGCGCAGTTGTACCACGGTACAATTGCAAAGCTGAGGTCTCGGGTTCGAATCCCGGGTTGGGCAAAGTGATAATGGATTTTTCAATTCATTATCGGCCCAGAGTCGAGAATTTGTGCCTCATATGGCGATGGGGTCGCCCCCTATCACATCGTGGGGCGGAACATACAAGGCCTAATGTGGGTGTCGTCATGGTGGCGCGTCTGCCTACCCCTTCTACGAAACATTAAAAAATGCCGTGTCAAGCTTGGACTTTTATTCGCCCTCACATCCCTACATGTATGTACGAGAGAACACCGTCATGTGTTTTACTAGGTACTATGTATCTGCAATACAAAACACGTTTTAGTTTTCTACATAAAATGTTCATTACCTATGAGAATTATTTGGAATACATATTTTTTTAATTAATTAAATACTGCATTTAAAAGCAAAATATTCACTTAAACTAGGTGATGTGATTTTCGAAAGGTCGCAGGTAGATGCTGGATGCGACAAGCCGAAGACAGGGTGGAATAGCGCAATTTGGAGGAGGCCTATGTCCAGCAGAGGACAATAAAAGGCTAACGATGATTATTCATAAAAAGAAACACTAAGCAACAGTAAGCATTAGCAACAGGTAATTAATTAATTAGCACTCAAGGACAGTTCACAAAATAACGCCAATTATAAATAAGACAGGAACGAATTGAACCAATATTCCAAGTAAACCTGTTAGACACAACGTTTCGTAAAGAAATTGGTAAACATTACTTAGTAAGCTCTTTAATGAATGCTGCGGTGGAAACCATGGCTTAAGACCTATAAGCCGACGGAATTAAGTAGATCCACGGGATTCACTCAGATAACAACATTGATTGCAATTCATTTTGGTAGGGCAATAGCTGAAATAACAGTAATCCTTTCAATACGGACTATCGTTACCTACTGTAATCTACCAATTTATTGATGGAATTTAAAAAATATGTATGTAAATCTATATTATGAAAGTTGATTAGGTAGTAAGGTTTTATTAAAATCTGATCTTGCTGCTTAAGTCAAAATATATTGAAACCAAAATTTTATAATAGAATTTAATTCGTGAACTTATGATGTCTCTATTGAAATACACTTTGACTGTAAAAAAAGTATTATATAGTCTTTGACGATAGTATTTTCCTTTTTATATACCTTAAAAGGGAAGAATAAGCAGTATACTGATACCTAAACAAAATCCGATTTCAAAGTAAAATATGATTTTCAACAAAGATTTCTGCTCGCAATAAAACCGCGATGACAGGCGCCCGTCGCAAAAGTGGATTTCGCAACCCACGTATCTTCTATTTCAGATGTATTTTAAACAAAAGTTCTAGGTAGATAACTCGAAATTCTGAAAAATGAGTCGTCTCTGCATTTTATTTTCTTATACGTTATTTTGGATCGTACGTATCGTGATAATTTTTTGTGACAATTTGATAAACCGAATAATCAGCTTATACCCACGTTTAGTAAAATTTCAATATTACCATATTATGTTAAATTTAATGTCAATTCGTGGATATGGATAACAATAAATTGTACAGTAAAATAAAAAGGTAAATAAACATTAACCATTATTAAACCCTCAAAATACTATGAATATGAAAATCTGCTGTTTGTTTTAACCTTCTTTACCGCAGCAACAAATCGACACTGTTTATACGTAGAGACATTTTAAGGCCAGTGATCGGCTATATCTTAGAAGTGAAATATTGCGTATATAAACACCACGCCTTCTTCCCAGAACGGATAGGCAGAGGTGCAACCAGAACACCCACGTTTCGCCTTATGTGTTCCGTCTCATGACGTGATAGGGGGCGAGCCTATCGCCATATCGGGCACAAATTTCTGACTCCGGGCTGATAATGAATAGAAAAATCGAATATCACTTCACCCGACCCGGGATTCATACCAGACCTCAGCTTTGCAATCATACCGCAGTACAACTACGCAACCAATTGTATTGTATCAGCCCATATACGACCCACTGCAGGGCACGGGCCTCCTCTACAATCGATAGTACGATTGAGAGTGGTTAGGCCATATAGTCCACCACGCTGGCCCAGTGCGGGTTGGCGGACTTACACACCGTAGTTTTTTTTTTTTCAAATCGCTACGTTATGCAGGTTTCCTCACGATGTTTTCCTTCACCGTTAAAGTGCGCAACCAAGCCAGAAGTAAAATAATACTTTTTGTTATTCTTAATATGAATTTTAATTAGTTATTTTACATAAGCTCCAAATACACAGTACTCAGCGCAAATTAATTCACCAAATATCAATCTCAGACAAAGCCCACACCGCTCAAATAACTCAGCGAACCTAACTCAACCCTTTGATTGGCTGTATCATTTATGAGGTAGTTGTACACAGGTATTCACCCGCCATGTCAGAATTTGGCAAGTGTACCAAAGTTCTCCACAACAGCCTTCCGGAATATTCGCAGCGTGCCGTGTCAGTAATCCGATTTCCTATTTATTGGATATGAACGGCGCTGATGAAGCCTTTGTGGATACGGTTTTTACCTTTATGGGTTGTAATTAATTTGCACATTTGAATGTACTTGGGAGTGTGTGACCAATGAGTTGGTTGATTGATGTGATTTTTTTACTACTAGTCAGATGCGTTAGTAAAATAAGAGCAGTCATAAGTCGTCCGAAAATTTTTGACACTGGATTTTGAGGGTTAACTTTATGAACTATCGAAAAAGGCTTGGAAAGGTTAAAACGTAGCGTCGGTCCAAAATTTTGTAAACATAGGGACAACATATAATATCTGTATTTCTTTTTCGCTAATTTATTCCTAAAACATAAACACTTTTAAAACATTAATCAATGTAAATAACTCATTTATAAATCCATCACAGTTATGTAAAATATTAAAAGGAATGAAAAGAAAATTATTCTGGTAATAAAACATTTCCAGCGGAGATGGCTCTAAAGAAAGTCAACTACGATAATCCAATTCTCGATCCGAGTTGAAGACATTTTTCTCGGGTAAGATGCGGCTTGAATACGGCTTTTAAATCCAATAACGAAAATTCCATGTTATTGCCTTTAAAATATCTTTGCAATCAGAATGTTTTAGCTCGAGTTATTCGGTGATATTTTCCCATTGTTGCGTGAGCGTGGAGAAATCTCTGAGGATTTCTATTTCTTGCATATAAAAGTGCACATTTTACTGTATTATGTAAGAATAAATGTATTAAACTTTTAAACCAAAGTCGCGTTTTGGTCGAATAAAACGTCAAACATCAAAGTAAAATAAACACGAAATCCGACTCAAAAAACATGAAACCTTTATGTATCCTAAAACAAAACCCCGTTCCAATAAATTACATAAAAATATTTATTCATAATTTAAAACAAACACGAGCTTTGTAAATCCCAAGCGAAATTTGAATTATGCCGCATCAATTTGGCTGTGAGCCGGCCCTGAGTTCGTTTTCACCTCGAAATACAACGTCATATTACTTTATCGCCTCAGAAGCGAGGTAACGAAGTTAGCAAAGCACCAATATTTAGGTACTTGCCACAAACGCTCGCGTGGTGAAAAATAACATTTCGAAATAAAATTGGAACTTGCCACCGCAGTACTATAAATTCATGTTAAACAAAATTAGGTTTCGGAAAGTTTTTGTTGCCGTTTTTTAAACTGAAACGTGAGTAGGTTAGTTGACCTTTGCGCGACAAAGTTGTGTTGAACATTATTTATCCGGAATTTATTTAATGAACGTTTAAACAAACTCTTCCTCTTCGAGTGACTCTCGTGTCAAAGAAAATTTGTGTGTGTACAAATTTTGTTCAAACTGTAGGAATGTAAACTTTGTCAGTTTTTATAAAAGCGTCACGCAGTAGCTATATAAATAATATATTTTTAATTCATTTTATAATGAGTAATGTAAGTAAGTAAGAGTAAGTAAGTCTGAGTATTTTTGTATAATTAATTTCTATTATGAATGTTGTTTCACGCCTATAATTGGCAAGTAGACCAGGTCTAAAATTGTATAAGTTTAATTTGCATGTGTTGTCTATTTTGCTGCTGGTGTGTCTTATGATAATAAATAAATAAATGAGTATTCACTGAATACTATTCTCTGCTACTGGTCACAAATTCAGGTGAAGCTGTTTCCGAGTCAGTCGGCCACACTAACCACAGACGGATGATAATTATTTTCTTAGCAGACGGCGCAATGCGATTTTAATCAAATGACTTGTATAAAGGTTTCTTAGATTTACGTGAATGTTACACATTGAAATAAAACGAATTCTTACGGATTTTATCGCGAATTTGATTTAATTTTTACATTTCATACTTCCCGACGTTTCGATCACTACAGATTTCGTGGTCACGCCCTTTGACCCGTTAAAAACGTGAAAACTAAATCAAATTAGCGATGAAATCCGTAAGAATTCGTCTTATTTCATTTTACTAATGGTTCACAATAGGCGCTCAACATGAAGTCATCTTTTTAAGTTATCGACAGTTGAGACATCGGCAAAATGGACAAAGAAAACGTCAAACAGACAAATGCTCCGACTACCATCGAACTAAAACGCTTGATTTATCCCGTTCGCTCGCTTAAATCTCAAATATAATAATAACGCCGAACAGCCTCGCAAGGATATCAATGTTAAGGCCCGTCGACACAGCAATTGGGGCAGAAAGGCCTATTTGCCGCTCCATTGGGCGTAGTGTGCTCGGCGCCGCTACAGCGTGTGTAACAATACCTTTATAATGAAGTTTGAGCTGTGGAGAGGTTTCGCAGTTTCACCGAAGGTCAACAAAGGGCCCCTTTCAAGTCCTGACCCCGTTCTGACTAGGTTACGACTTAACAATGTGTTATTAAGTGCTGATTCGGTATATATCAGCATATATATATACATAGTTTCTAAAGTTAAGAGAGTACATATTCGGAGAAGACATCGGGCATTCTCATGTTGAAATGTTAAACAGCTATTTATTATAAATGCTAAAGATATTCAGTATCTGTACCTTTCTAGAGGACAGTAATTTTATGAGGTTAGGTTAGGTATATACACACACCAGTGGCGTGCCTAGGGTTTTGGGGTAGGGCAAGCCCAATATTTTGTTTTATGTTTAATGCATATTGATTTAGAGGGAAAATATACTAAGAACAAAGAAAACGAATGTACGTCAGCAGACTTAACACATAATCTATACAATTTTAGGATTAATACAAATATAGATTACTTGTGGAAATGCAACGGTAATTGTTTATTGCAATAACTGCTGAGCACTTCATTTTTAATACCCGACATTCCGCTAGCACAACGATAGCTACTATGGTGCCGTGTTTGACTTCGCAGTTATCCGAAAATGCGGCATAAATTATTATTATTATTAATTCATTAACGTTAAATTTTTAAGAATTACAAGTAATAACATATTTTTTGAAAGAGCCACCTAATTTATTGCAATGTTTATATTTTATCAAACTATTCAAATACACAAGTGTCGTTTGAAAAACATAATATGAAACATCATTATTTAATATCCTATACAAAGGGAAGCATGTAGAAATCAAATTACGTAGTTTATTTAACTGAACTGATAAAATACCTCTCGTGATTTACCACGAATATAAGAAATACACAAACCCGGCGTTGTTTTCGCTCTAGTTTCTAATTCAATATAATTGAATTAAATTACCTTTATACCGGCAACGAACACTTTCATCATCACACTAAAAACATCACAGGAAACAATACAACTCATTTTAGTATCAAAAAGCTTCAATAACATAAAACAACTAATAATTAACCTATATTAGAACTATTTACAATAATTACACAATGTCAAAATACTTATGAAGTTAGTACGAATTCGTTCAGAATTGCGAAACGAAACGTAAATATAAACATTACTATAAATTACAAACTGCAATTATAATTTATTAGAAAGTACCGACATTACAGGCACATTTTTAATCATTTCATTAAAAATATTTTTAAATGCGAAACAAGTTAATTTAATAACAATAAATATATTTACTAAACAACAATAACAAATAATAACGTGACAACCGTGAAATGTTCACCACGAAGCCGGGCATTTCGTCTCGTACTGAGAGCTATACAAAAATAGCCATACCTATACATTCGTAGCGTCTTGTACACCATTTCACCCATACGTGGGCCGCGTTGCCAAAAGCCTCGTAAAAGCACACGAGAGAGAAAAAGATAGATATATGTGCGTTGTGCCGCCTTTTTAAGGGAGCGTGTGGAGCCACCGTTTTTTGAGTTTTAATATCATTGCCTATGAAATGAATTTCGCGCGGCGCTTTGGCGCTCCGTCTCAAGCGCTGTATTTAGACGCGCCGCGACAGGACACGGTAAATTCAAAAATTGTAGATGTTTTCTAATAAATGAATGTATTGTATTTATTGTAATGGTTTATGTTCAGTATCGAGTATGTACGTATTAAGTAGGGCAAGCCGGGCTTTTGGGCTTGTATGGAAGTACCGCCACTGACACACACATAGGTGTGTGTATATACTGGTATAGACCAGCCACCACCTATACCACAGCCTATACCAGCTAATACTTTTGGAAACTGACTAAAAACTTATATCGTAAGCAAGAAGTACAAAGAACAGAAAAGAGATTCTGTACCTGTATCAGCACATATACGTCCCACTGCTCAGGACACGGGACTCCTCTACAATCGAGAGGGATTGAGGAAAAAAAAGATTGTTGTAGAAAATACAGCTTTGCAATATGACTAAATAAAATGAATCGACGTCACATAAACACACAAAAAGATGTATAATATACACAATCATTTATGTGTAGTTAAAATAACACAGAAAAAAACTACCGCTACGTTTCTCAATGCACCTCAAACTAGCGAGAATAAAGAATTTATGTAGAACTATAAAACCATATAACTTTATTCCAATTGACACGTACTGGATAGCCCGTTTCAAAAATGATAACAAATATATATCACGAATATTGCCGCTGGAGGCACTGTAGTACCATTGAACATATCTAGTGATTAACTAAAAGAACAGTAATTACTTTAATGCTATGAAAATAGTAACAATAAAGAACAGCATGCCCATAAATAGTCGTCCTCGCAAGGACGGTCCAGTTAGCAGCAGTCCCGTTGAAGCAGTTATTTATTTTCATACAATCAAGTTGCACTATAATTGGAGAGAAAAAGTCAGGGTAAAAATAACAGTTGCTCGACTTAAACACTGTTATACACTCCTTTCTTAATGGCAACGGAGCAAAAATAATATAATGTCAGTTTATAAATGACCAGCTTTATTTTTAAGCTACGCTGTTATTATATGAATCTAACCAAATTACTTTAAAATAATTAATGTGGAATATTTATCAATGTAACTTTTAACATCAGCATCATTTTACTAACTAAACATTAAGATAAGTACCTAATATCTATCGCTGAAAGGATTAGCAGATAAGCTAATAGTGTCACCCATAGTTCAACGAGTTTAATTTTAGCCTAAGTTGTATTACGATGCAAGCCTGCTATCATACCGTAACCGGCCACAATTTCAGTCCCATTACCCAATAGAAGCAAATTCCAGTCCACATAATATTTAGTTATAATAAAAAAATAAGCTATATTTTTTAGTATTGTATGTTTCTATCTTTCTAAAATCATATTGAGCCTCCGCGTAAAATACAGTAACAAAAAAATCACAAACAAAAAATCTACCACTACCATACCATCAAATAATAAAATAACATAATGAACGGCCCAGCAAGCCGTCAAAGGGTTACCTACTCTACCTACACCATCGCACTGCCTACGTGGCCATAAACACAATAAAAAAAATATGAATCGCTGGAACATTCTTAAAATAGATAGAAGTGTATTCCACGGCCCACCTACACAACTCCGCACAACTCTTGCTATTCTTTACAAACAAAAGACTCTAACACACAAGGTAGAGTTCCGCTAAGACGTCTTAAGTATGCGGCCATTGAGCCAGCGGCTTAGCACTATCGAGCTTTTGAGATGTAGATTTTAATCCTGGTCTTAGGATGTTTATGACGTTTATTAAAAACTAAGGAAAAGACTAGAAAACAGCAAGAATTATAGAAATATTTTAAATTATGTTGCATTAATATATTTGTGTTAGAAAAAATCGACCTAACAGTAATCTGCAAATTATAAAGGAACTGATAGTTTGATATTATACACTATAAAAGATTTTTTCAAGTAAAATATATCTTAGATATTATTACGCATCTGTAATCACAGACATACTCGATTCCAGGCTTTAAATTTTAAAATGTTATCTGTTACAGATTTAATTTAAAAATCCAACATTTTTTTTTTCGTTTTTCATTAATTCAAAGGCCGCAATTCACAGCGCACTAGAACCACTCCAAAACCGAATTACAAAGATATGAAACTCCTCGAATTTCCACTTAAGAGCATCTGTTTGCGTTGCTGAAACGTTCACTACACTCGACTAAACCGGAGTGGGGCGGCACGCTTATTTCGTGGCCCTAATCCCACTCGGAGCGACTTAGCGTTGCACTAGCGTCATCTCGGAGATGGGGATAAAATTTCAAAGAGCTTTTCCCACTGAAAACCACATATAGACTTACGTGGGCTGCGGTTGCATATGTTTAATATTACTAGGATGCTGTGTTATCAATCTTTTATAAGGTTTTCTAAAGTTGTTTTTGAGATTTAAATCTTACTTTATTTAAAGCCCCAGTTTGTAATCGAAAGATAAAAATAAAATAGGTTTTAAGACTGCCTCTATGGCGTAGATGTACTGCGGTACGGTTAAAACGCTGAGGTCTCGGGTTCGAACCCCGGGTCGTGCAAAGTGATATTGGATTTTTCTATTCATTATCAGCCCGGAGTCAGGAATGTGTGCCCGATATGGCGATAGGCTCGCCCCCTATCACATCCTGGGACGGAACAGACAAGGCGAAACGTGGGTGATCTGGTAGCACCTCTGCCTACCCCTTCTGGGAAAAAAGGCGTGAGTTTACGTATTTATGTATGTAGGTTTTAAGCCTCCTGAATATAAAAATATCACTATTAGACAGTTTTAAATTGCTAATGCAGTATTCTATTCGATGAACATTCAACTGATCATTTAAACATTTGTTGGAAATTTATTATTTTTAAACACTAGTCATAAAAGTTGGACTGCTTCTCGCCAGTAGTCGATAATATGTCGATTTGGTCTAAACCGATGCTCAAAGACTGCAATAAAAAAATCAATAACCGTGTGTGGTTATGGCTATCCGTATGAATAAGGATATATTACCGCTAACTTGAGAATTTTTGTAGTAGAAAACTGTACGTATGAGTTGTTATTATTTTTAATAAAGAAATATTCTTGAAAATAATTGTAAGGAAATTTAATTGTATTATGAAATTAAACAACTAATTCAAGCCATTTGCCACTCTCAAAACCATACATTTCATTAAATTGAATACTCGTAAACTTACTTAACATAATTACTATTACAAAATTAATTAATTTTAATGGATATTAAAATTAACATTGGTGTCTGAAGTAAAGATATATATGTATGGGGGCATAAATTAAATATTAAATTATATAAATGATAGTTTTATTATTCAGGTTGCATTATTTAAAACATACGTTAAAATTTATAATAAAAGGAGTCGCGAAATCTAATTAGTTAGAGTGGCTTGTCGGACGCGCAAATTAATTTCCATGTTAATTTCTTTTCTATTCATTTCTCTCCATTTTGTAATGAGTATATACCTTGGTAATGTGAATATGAACAATACGAATCATTCATTAACACAATTCTGCTGTGCCCTTATTTCTTTTACAATGGCTGTAGTCATTAATTTTGTGAGACTATTTCGCATACCCATCAAACATATAAATTGATATAAAAATCCTCAAGTTATAAATAAAAAGCTTTTTTCATTACCCCTTTAAGATAATCATTAATTATAATCGCATAATTAGACAAGATTTTAGAATCTTTAGAAATTTGATCAGCTTTTGCTATTATAAATATGCTAAAAGCTCTCGAATCATTAATAGCAGAAATTTTATAATCGAACAGCTAGCCCACTGACAAATTATTACATCTTAATCCTTTTAAAATAAAGTCAAGTATCAAAATTAGATCCAGAGAAATTGCAAACTTAAATTTGCGCCCCTACCTCAAGAATTACCAATCAAATACAGTCCACTAGAATCGGTCTAACGGTCTAACCCATTACGTCATAGCGTTAGGGCTGCCACAATGGGAACAGCAAAGGAGTTTCTGTTAGTCTCGATACGTAAGAGGTATTCCGTCCGGGTATTGTGGCCTTATATCCTTTGTAGTGGCCACTGGATAGTGCTCGCTCTAAATGGATTTTCAGTTTAGTTGCGGATGTGAATAGGGTTGTGTCGTGATACGGTATAAAGTATTTGCGATGTGGACGTGTTCGGGGGGATTGTTTTTGAATCTGATATTGTTTAGGGATTTTAGGCATAACGAGCCAGTAAGTGCTGAGTGCAGAGTGAGCCATAAGCGTGTGGTCGCCTGTTGGTAACGGACTAGACGCGGCTGCCAACATGTTCATGGCGGCCGCGAGTTCAAATTCCAGGGCACACCTCTGACTTTTCGGAGTCATGTGTATATTGATAGTCAATCACCGCGCACTATAACGGTGAAAGAAAAAATCTTGAAGAAACCTGCGTACCGTAGCGATTTATAAGAATTACGACGGTATATGAAGTCCAGCCAACCCGCCCTAGGCTGCGTGGTGGACTATATGGCCAAACTCCTCTCAATCGTTCTTTCGATTGCAGAGGCCCGTGCCCTGCAGTGGGACGCGTATGGGCTGATACAGACAGACAGAGCCAGTGAGACTTAATTGGTGCATTCTAATTATTTGTAACAGTATGTCGGAAAGAGATACCGGCAGATTAATAAGAAATGCACAAAACAATGGTCAGACGACATGGCGAAAATCGTAAAAATTGCTACATACAAGCCGATTAAAATTAAATTTAATTAAAATCACCAATGGATAATGATATATTTTAAAAATGTCTATATTCAGCAGTAGAATTTCAATTGTCTATTTAGATTGTGCGATAGACGTGCCTATTAGGTTATGATTTCTATTTTCTGCAAGTTCATTGCGAATTATTTTAAATGTTATACTATTTTATTAACCTTAAATACATATTAAACATCTCGACTATAAAACCCGATCACAACTGCATAAGAAAATGTTAACTTCACGAGCTCAGTATTACAAAAACGCACAAAATTAATCACTTTAACGATAAAACTGTAGCAGCGCGAAATTAAAAATGGCTAATGTACCGTCACTTTCAGCAGTTAAGAAAAGCTACAATTAATCTTGTCAAGTCGGTTATCAGCACATCCCTTGAACAAAGGGTGGTTTTTGAACAATGCTTCACCCTCTAGCGACTGTAGAACGATAACAGTTACACCCGGAATTGCACAGCGTTGGAACAAAATTACGTCTAAGGGCTTTACTAACATGCCAAGTTAATAGTTTTTATTGCTCTATCTAATGTTCTGTATGCTGTTTAGCATATTTATTATTGTGAGGTGATAAAGACAATTTACGCTTCTAATAAGTATTTATGAAAGTAGAATTTACATTCACATTTCAGATGAGTGGGGGTGAAGTGGCGACATCTATCAAACTATCAACATTGGTTATATCGTTATTTATAAAATATGGCTACGACCCATCATCTAAATAGAACTAACAGCATGGCAAAAAAACTAAACCGCATCGATTAAATCGTTCAACTTAAATCCAATCTATACCAAACAATATATTTCAATCTGAAGTCTTAAATTAACTGCATTAACTGAAATAGAAACTAAACCTCCCACGCGAAATCCTATAATCCACAGTACACGTTCATTCCTACTAAAAGTGTATTTCCTCCAAGCGCAATAAAATTGCACGCTAGAATAACAAAACCGCAACTTGCCTCCAGATTCATAATTTAAAAAAGCATCGCTTAATTCACGTGCTTCCACCTAACACCCTTGTATTATCAAGAGCGAAAATTAAAACCGGGTTTTACTACCTAAATTAATAAACGGGTAGCGGGTAATGGGTATAAGTGCGCCGGGTACCAGTACCGGGTATTTTATCGTGCGATAAAACCCGCCGTGTGAGCAGGTCGCTTAACGACCGCCATGATGATAAATCAATCGAATATATTGAATCACATTTGGCAATCTTGTCTTTTTATCGGCTTGTTATTTCTGCTGTTTTATTTCTATTTTTTGGTGATCAGGTATGCTGGGTTATGAACTTCATGTCGGATAAAAAAACGTATTTGATTGCCGTTTAATTACATGTCGTTATTTTTATATATTTTTTTCATTTTTTTCTTGTTCTCACACTTCTCTTGCATGTTACTAGCGCATCGTGTTGCTAAATACATACATATTACAAGATCTGCTGAAGGTGAACAGCCGTCGGCGTGACATCGCTTTTGAAAATTTTCCAAACCCGAGTAATGAAGTTTTTCGAATGAAAACAGTTACGTAAGTATTTTCTCTAACAAGGTGACCGACAAATCGACCCGAAGATCTCTTGGCTCATTCAACGTACATGCATTACTACATTACTATTAAAACCGTTATTGGTTAAAATGCCTTAAAGATCCGAAATTAAAATGCGATTTTATCTTCAAAATGTTAACATAATCAATATTGCAAAGACAATCACATTCTTTTTTCAAAAAATCGTTTCACAAGAATCGCACAAATAAAAGCGGATTGCAATAAATCATTTAAAATTGGAACTCAATTCACGTGCGACTTGATTCGTACGTTTCATTGTTACATATTGATTGGAATTCTCAGTAACTCATACGATATTCATTGATGCGTCGGTGAAAGAAGGGCTCGGTGATATCTGTCTTTATGTCTGTTGAAAGGTCGCGAGACGTGCGTATCGAATTATGAGTTGTGAAAAATATTATATATATTTCTAGGGATATCGGAAATAAAAGAATTGAAAAAGAAGATACTATTTTGGCAGCCGTACTTAAGTACTAAATTATTTATAAATCGTAAAAATATTTTAAAAACGACGCATTAAATTTTAACTCCTACATAAATCATAGTGTCCCCTTCATTTCTCTTCTAAAACACTTGAATACAGAAGTGACCATTCTACAACCGTAAGGTCGTTTGCGAAAAGATCAATAAGCCTCACAATATACATGTCGAATAAAAATTTCGAGGCTCTATCCACATTTTGGTCTATCGATAAGTAATCCATTCCAACAATATTAATGCAATATCTATTTCTCCAGTTTTATTATTTTAAACACGTCTTTAAAAATCAGCGGACAAAGGAAACTTAGTCATCCATCCGACGGTAGACCATTTATCAATTTAGTTAAAGGTCGTCATTATTAAAGGAAGATTCACCATTCTAAAATAGGACTTGTAATGTGTATATTACATAATGTTTCTTGCATTATTATATAACTCAGTTATAAATAAATGTGATAAATTTCCGTCGGCACGTTTTCATATTCTTTGCAATTTTTTTAAATTCTTATGTAATTATTTCGCAAAACAAAACATATTATATTAGAAAATAATTCTTTAATATTTATTTTTCATAAAACTTGTCCATAATTTATAAGGCTTTAATATTAACATTAGTTTTCCGAATTTTTCATTCTAACCAAAAATTCCACATAATACGTACTCCAATTAGCAGCGATTCATCATTGTGAACTCTATCACAATCATGTCCGATCGGTGATTACGTCATTGTTGTGCAAAACAACTATTATTCAGTAATTAAATTGGAATACAAATATGCTGTCGACCGCCGAAATCAGTTCGTGGTAATTTCATCTTTTATATCAAATCGTTATACCTATTCGTAGTCAAATTCTGTTAATTAATCGTTCAGTAAATGAATAATCTGATATCCATCAAATAATATTTATTTCGCTTTAATTTTGTGGTTGTTTTAATACTAAGGCGAGGTCATAGCAGACAGTGTATGTGCAACGCATTGTATTGCCAGGATATCAGCGGCACCAACTTCATTAACTTAAATTAAAGGAAAATTTATTATAATATGCATTTTTGGTCATATATTCTCAATCATTAACGTAATAAAATATTCGCGTGTAGATAATATTTATTTATTTTAATAGGGAATTCGTCTTAATAACTTCGCATTTTTCTAATACCTACATAATATTTCTAAACCGAATTCCCAACTAAAAACTCTTAAAAATATTTTCGAATAAGATTTTCTTAAACATTAGAGCAACATTTACTAGTCTTCTGATCAGAGGAGTTTTTTTTTCATTTATATTGTGACCCGTGATTAATAAATTTTTTAAGAAAGACTTTTTTATCTAACCCTGTAAAAAATTCAAGATTTAATAAGCCAAAGGAACCAAAGTTCATACAGCTTTATTTAATTCTTATTTTTTTAAATTGCAAAATTCCTTTTTCAATTGCTTTATTTCTGCCCAGTGCATTTTAAACCAGTAATAATTTTGAAAACAGAATGTCAATGTTGATAAGCCATCAATCGCGCGCCGTCGGCCGGTGGCCGGTGAGTCAGCAAATCATTTTGAGATCTGCAGTCTGTTAGCCCGTAGACATTGGCCTATTAGAACTGGCTTTATTTATATCCTCGTTTATGGGTTTATTTAAAGATATCGTACTGGTATTGCATTTTGTATCAGTTTGGAAGATTTATGCGTCTCTTATGGTTTCATTTTTGGAAAAAGAATAAATGTGATTTCTGGCCGTAGTTAATGAATATTTGTTGAATTTATTTGTCTTTTTTGTAGTTTTAAGTTTAGTTGTAGGATAAAACGGAGTATATAGAATAATTCGATTTTTTAAAGAAGAATCTAATAAGAATATAGCGATTCATGATTTTTGTATTATTAACCACGTGTTTTTCATAAAAATGGATAGAAACAGCTCCAATATCATTTATTGATAGTAGAATATTATGTAATAATTTATATAACATTAAACAATGTTGAATAAGATTTAGAATTACAATAAAATACGCTATGTGCAGCTTATGTGCAATTTTCTTTTCTATAATACGTTTAAAACCTAGACCGTAATCGTGCCTCAGCAAAATTTACGAAATAAATCAATAAAATCACGTAATCCTTTCCCCGCGACGAAACTTAGCAAAATGTATATTTTTTCCTTTTTAAAAATAGTATTTTAAATTATTATCTATAGAAAAAAAACTAAGGTCATTAAAAAATATTTTCAAGTATTACGCAATCTAAAACCACCGAAAACTACATCGTCCAAGTAAGCGCTTACGAAAACAACTTTTATGGCATCCGCGGCGTCAACGCTCTTTTCAGCGCGCTACTATTTTACGCCTTGAAAACATTAAACGAATGTATTCAATCGATTTTCGACTTAGTGCCGCCGGCAACGTGCCTCCACCCGACCGCTGGCCAACCTGCATCATACAAGAACAAGTTAAACATCTTACCTGTCCGGCGTGCAGGACGTCCAAAAATATGGTAAATACACTTATAAATAGCACGGCGCGCGTCATGTTTGCGGCCGCGTTGCTTTCCCGGACTCTTGTGTAGGACTGACGTTTAAGCCGGACGCCAGAAACCTGCGTACTGGCTCGCCACGGCACTGTAGCCGTACCTAGCGTCGTATAGATCGACCCTAACGCGACAGAGACGCACTATTCAAACGCGAGCGAGAAAGACAGGGACGGAAGAGGGAGGATAACGCACGCGCAGTACAACAAACGCAGCACAATGAGGACTCTATCGAAGGGGAGCCAATGTCTTCGTCTGGCTTTGTCTGGATTTCCCGATGATGCGTCATTTTTCCATATTCCATTTTACTATTGTCATTGCGAAAGTATCGAATATTAGCTGTATATGGCTCGCTGTAAGATCCGAATCGGTTCATACAAAGTAAGGGTGGTTCGGTTTAATTGGCACAATGCTATATAGTCGACGTGGTAGTTATGTAGGTACTTACGTCAGTGACTCACCGGAGCTAGCCTTTCGTGTTAGTTAAACCCTGTTTGAAAGGTATGTAATTAGGTAAATCGATATATTGTTCGGATTTTTTAGTAATGCCACATTCATACAATGCGTCATGTAGATTTTTAATTTCTATTTCATAATACCTAATAACAATGAAAATATTATGTAATACTTGTACTAGGGCCTGGGGGTATAATTCTAAGACATCGAGGGTAATATTGTAGTTTCGTGGGGCGCTTATTAGTTACTTAAGCTCCGTCGCAAGAAGGTTATAAGTTATAACGTTTGTCTTTGAGCCTGTACATGAAGTGCTAGTTCTAGAAAAACCTTCTTTCATCTCGGTTACTTTTTGCAAAGCTGAACTCAACCTGTTATGTACTTATTAGAAATCGTTGCAATACTTGTTGTAATTCGCAATTAGTATTTTAAATTCTCACTGCAGATCGGCTATTGATTTTGCGAAAATACACAACAGACTGCCTCGGTGCGTGCTACGGTACGATTGCAAAGCTGAGGTCTCGGGCTCGAATCCCGGGTCGGGCAAAGTGATATTGGATTTTTCTATTCATTATCAGCCCGGAGTAAGGAATTTGTGCCCGATATGGCGATAGGCTCGCCCCCTATCACATCATGGGACGGAATATACAAGGCGAAACGTGGGTGTTGTGGTAGCACCTCTGCCTACCCCTTCTGGGAAAAAGGCGTGTGTTTATGTATGTATGTACACAACAGCGCAGTGGGAAAGAAGCCGTCTTTAAAACGAAAGGCTGCACGTTGGAGCCCAGAACTGGGATAAATAATGGTTTGATCAGCAAGTACTTATTTACGTGTTTTTTAAGTGCTCAGCCACTACACCATTTAGTTATTAAATTTAATCAATATCAATATAAAAGTGCGTGGTGGCCTGTTGGTAACGGACCAGACGCGGCTGCCTACATGTTCACGGTGGTCGCGGGTTTAAATCATAGGGCACACCTCTACCTTTTCTGTGTCATGTGTGTATTGATAGTCAATCACTATGCTCTATAACAGTGAAAGAAAACATCGCGAGGAAACCTGCATACCATAGCGATTTGTATACATTCTATTCTATGGTATGTAAAAGTCTGCCAACCCGCACTGGACCAGCGTAGTCGGTGTTGGACTATATGGCCTAACCACTCTCAATCGTACTCTCGATTGTAGAGGAGGTCCGTGCCCTGCAGTGGAACGTATATGGGCCGATACAGTACAGTACAATATCAATAGATTGCAGGTTAAACATTTAACAATGTGAGCAACAAACATGTCGCTTGCAAAGTCTTTTCAAGGATGCAACTCCAATGTTTTGACACCTATGGCTGACACCGCGATAGGCAACGTAAAAGCATTAAATAAAATCTATTTTATTTCCAAATTTTGTTTTTTTAACTAAGTGAGCGATAGCCCGCTTGGGAACGAAACAAATGAAACCATCGTATATTTGATCCCCGGGCATATTATTTTGATTTTAAAAGTTACGTGGGTATTTAATTTAATTATCTCGCACCTGTAGTTAGGTTCCCATCGATATCGGATCAATATTATAATCGGAAGTCGGACCCGATCGATGCGGGTGACAATATCTGAAACTGCACGAAGCTACGAGGTTTTCCAACTGATTCATTATCCAACAAATATGATCAATGTCGTATAAAGTCGTCAGGAGATTCGACACATATAAATACCCGACATTACATATGAGAACCGACAAAAAATCGGACAGATGTGAGGTTCGTACACAAAGTTCGGAGACTACTAGAACACCCGACATTTTGTCGGGCCCGACCCCCTCACATCGCAATTAGCTATAAGAGTATTGAACGCCTCACTTGCTTACGGGTTTGAAAGACGCTGTTCTCGTTTGTCGTATATCTCAGACAGTAGCTTTGCGTAGAGATCCAAATAGTGCCTCTTCATCGACCTAATGCGAATATCCGATTTAAATATGGATCGACACTCGACAAGTAGAAACTTATAGTGTCCGCCAAAAACATCACAAAAGAAACTACTTACCTTAGATTTATCGGTAAGTAGAATTATGAGAAGGAGAGCCTTCTCTCGCTTAATCCTCCATATTCTCCCGTTCATTTGTTGTTAATAATCATTAAACAAACATGAAATATGACAAAGCCGCTGGCTTCATTCTCTCGCTTATACTTAAAACGTAAATGTAATGAATGAATGGTCATAACTTATGAGTCACACGACAATCATTGTAGGTTATCAATGATCAATCGATAATAATTAAGAAGAATTAAATAATTAAGAATTCGCCTGCTTTTATTTGGATTTGTTTTTTTATAATACCTATTTATGTTTTGATGTTATTTGGGCAGTTCGCATAAAATTGAGAAATCGAAGGTTTGAGGTTTGATTCAAAAACAAATTTTAGAAGTTATGTGTTGTATAATTGACTAGCGGCCCAGCCTGGCATCGCCCGGGTGCAGGCACTTTTTGAGTCCAGTCCACATCACACGCATTATTTTGCGTACTAAATGTTTTATACTTAAATTCAACGTGACTGCTGCCCTTTATACTGCTTTTCTCGTTAGTTCACGTCCTGTCCCGTCTCAAACTGTTCCACAACTCAAGGCATATAATCCTGTCCTCTTATATCCCATGTCATCCGTCCTATATTCTATCCCAAACCATCCCTTTGAGTTTGAAAGAGTAGCAAATATACATACATATTTGAATTCTTTCTCATCCGACGGGAAATCTACATTTTCGGGCTAAAAAGTAGTCTATGTGTTAACACAGGGTGCATGCTACCTCCATACCAATTTTCATCAAATTTGGTCTAGCCTTTTGAGCGTGAAGACGTAACATACACATAAACTTTCGCCTTTATAATATTAGTAAAATAGGATGTATCGTTGACTTCAACGGGAAAGGAAACATGGTCAATAAACATGCATGCCAGAGAGATCTCCACCAGAATTTCAAAGGTATTTGAAATCAACCAAACCACACTGGGTCCGCATAGTGGTCTAGAGCCTAACCTCTCTCGACCGTAAAGGAGACTAGTGTTCAGAGGCGGAACGCTTGTGGCCTGATATTAGCATACCTAGAGTATGTACCTAATATGAATAGTACATTAGTCATTTTTATTTAATCACACATATTGCGCTGCATGAAATTAGGCGATTAATTTCATTAGGTTTTATTAAAGTCTTCGGCATTTCAACTTTACACTAATTCAAATCTATTCGTGTTAGGATTTTTTGGAAATCAATGACGTTTACAATTATTTAAGTATTAAAATATAATAAATAATTCCTAAGAATGACTGGAAGAACTTATCTCTACTTATAAGATTAGAAATTTGTAATGAATCACACAAAGTAATAATCATAGCTTTCTCTTTATTAAGCTTATTCAAAAATTATTATTAAATTTATTCAAAGGACATGTGTATTTTATCATTACCAAGAAACCAAATGTTTCACATTTACAGCCGCCTATGAGCCCTTGCAATTATACAAAAAACTGTTCTACCCCGAAACCATGATTAGCAGAAAAGCTTACACATTTTAGTGCTTACACATTCACATAAAGTAACTTGCTTAATTTATTAATTACTTTTTCTCGTTATTTACTAAGTTTTGATTAAAAAATTAACAAGGACTCAACGTGGTAGAGTTTCAAATCATCATAATTGCAATTTGCATGACATGATAAACTCTCGCTATCCTTTATATGGATTCTGAACTCCTCTGACCGTCTAGACAATAATTCTGCATCATGAGGAACACACTAGTCAATATGTTCTAGTATACAAAACTGTTATTTGTTTTCTCTAAGACGATACTGACCACCGCGACGCGAGCATTTATATAATATCTTGTTACGCAATATTTCGGGTATGACGCGAACGCCCGTATCAATGTCTGTATCCGCACATTGTATACTTCGAGCTGTCAATACAATCCTGTGTACTTTATCAAAAGGTTTATTGAAACACTATCTGTTACATTATTCTTCCCGATACTTTTTATCAATACTTCCTTATTGTTTTTATCATTCTGGCTTGATCAAACTACTGCACTACATGATAGTAAGTTCGGTACTATCTTGATAGAATGTAGCCTACTGCTTATATTTAATTTTGTTACTAGAATTTAAGAAACAGTAGCTCGTCTCAAGAAATCTTACATGCTTTGATGCATAGAATCCCGAAACGCGACAGACGTTCGTCTCACGCAATTCGAACAATCCTCTTTCTGTTTCACGTCCTTAAAGTGCCCAGGATTATAGGAAAATTTATTGATAAACTGTTTCATATACATAGCTTATGCACGCAAGAAGTATATTCCGTCTTGTAATATTTAGTTAGAGTGTAAAGAGTATTCTGATATATCATTGTCGATAATTGTCATTGATTTTCCTATAATACCATAAATAAGCTTTAATTTAAGCAACTAAACACAATAGATTAAAACCATTCTTAATAAATCTATAAGCAATTGTTTTAGAATTCGGCCATAAAATATTAAGTAACTACCACCTACCTATTGTTCTCAATATTAAGCTGAACATAAATTAAGAGTCAAGCTACGATTGAACAGTCTTTTTAGGCGATGATTTTCAGTCTTAGTACTCGAGTGAGGAGTTAGTGATCACGTGCCCTTAAATTAACCTTAGACAAAACTAAATTACAGCAATAATCCGTAATTGACAAAAACAACCTTTCTTATTTCCCTGGGGAGCTATATCCCAAATCTATGTTAATTAATAAAGAGCCTCCATTAACGTCCGGTTCCAAATAAAATTAATGTTCGAGGATTTAAAAATAAGGTTACCGGTAAAAAATAAGGTAATATTGCCTTTAAAACAGCAGTAGTTATTAAAAAATATTTTGAAATCCTTTAACAAAGATTTACGATAAAACAGTTACACACACATACGCTTGTGTCTCTAAAAGGGGTAGGCAGAGGTGACTCAAGTGGCAGCCACATTTAGCCGACCTTGTTTACCTATTTCCCAAGAAGTGGTATAGGGTGAACGTATAAATTGTAGTCCCGGGAAACCCAAGACATTCGTCAAACCAGTACGAAGTGCAACTGAAACCCAGGACCCCATTTTGACCAGCCGACGACGCATCTATAATCCAATTTGTATTATATTTATGGTCGCATAATACTTGCAGATGACCTGTTTACTAATTTGCCGGATATGCAATAAAATATTACTATTTACAGCCAGTATGTTGTAATCCCGAATCACAATGTAATGAATGGATAAAACCTCGTTTGTCGTTGTTTGTCACTATTGTAGAGCTAAGTCAACGGGGCCAAGGTTGGTTCATATTTAGTCCGCCAATGTCCTTGGCATTATTCAAATAATAGACGGAATTTGATTTAGATGGGTGATATAAAGGTGATGTCGGTATGAATACAAAATGATGTGGATTGTATGAATTATACGTCGATGAATCAGAGCTCTTGTTTCGCTTATTCTAATTCATGTTTCGTACGAGTATAGTTAGTAAGTTAAGTTAAGTTATATGGCCTAATCACTCTCAATCGTACTCTCGATAGTAGAGGAGGCCCGTGCCCTGCAGTGGGTCGTATATGGGCTGATACAATAATACAATACAATAATAGTTAGTAAGGATGGAGTAGAGTGCTTCTCTGGGATTTCGATTATATTTGACCACTACCAGCCGCATGCTAGCAGGGTGGACTGTATAAAGTAAGGCCCAGTTGCATACTAACTTTGACTATACCTATAACTTCGACAAAGGAACCCCTTATATTTAGCATTTACAAAACGCTGACATTGTAACTTACAGTTCTGATGAAAATTACTTGATGTAACTGAATTTTAAAGGCTTACTTCCTAACTTAAGGCTATCCCATAAAGACAAGCACAAGAGAAAGAGATAAAAACAAAGACATTTTTTATGGATATACAAGTAAAATTATTACTGTTCCTTTTCCCATTTTTATTTTGGCCAAAGCTGTGTACGCCTATCAATTATCATGGGCATATATATTTAAATATTACAGTTAAACTATTTCATATAAATAAGCGATCTAATGTATTATGCTGTTGGAATAAATAAATAGACAAAGTTTTCTTCGTACTCAATCGCACTCAATCAAAATTTGTCAATATCTGTAGATTTAATGTACCTACCTAACTTTATAGATGAAACTGATACATGTACCTCTTCCATATTCCGTTTGCATGCTCCACTTAATCCACATCAATCTAAAATTCATTACACTAATCATTTATATCACTTACTTATTGCCTACCGACTAGTCGGTACACGCATCACCGAACTTCAATAATCGCACGTGAGATTTATAAAGCTATCAATGCATTCCCAATTACTATTCCCAGATGACTGGCGATCCAGATAAATATCAATTAACATTGTAAAATTTAAATATAGGTACATTTACACAGAGACATCTCCCGAGAGAGTTGTCGTAATCATTTCCGTTATGAATTTGTGTCGGAAACATTAACATAATAGACGGGACATGACGAGCAAAATGTAGCAAATAACTAATAAGTGCGATACGGTACCACAATTTCTGTTTTTATTTCACTCACTCTTATACAATCACTCTATCTCTCTTCTCACTTATTAATCCGTGCCACAGTTTCTGTCTCTTTAGCTCCTAAACACCCACACCATCTTCCCTCTCGCTTTATTAAATTCCCGCGTACGTGATAAACGCGCTTAAATTTTGTTTGCAAAGTCCGCTCTAATAACTAGGGTATTATTTGAAATAAGAACGCCATAGCCGACTGTATCGGCCAGCCATCCACTCGCATTCACTTAGGGGACAAAAGATGTCAAAGGAATGGGCATAATCTGAGATATTGCTGTGACTCTAGCACTGTCCCGTGTCGTTTATAAAGATGTTTTAGGATATAACTTTACTTACACTATAATAAATGACGGAAAAAGCATTTGGAAAATAGACCATAGTCGAGTAATGGAAAATGGAGGCAATAATGAGATTTAAATATATTACTATATTACTATGGTATGTAAAAGTCCGCCAACTCGCACTAGGCCAGCGTGGTGGACTATATGACCAACCACTCTCAATCGTACTCTCGATTGTAGAGGAGGCCCGTGTCATAGAGCGGGACGTATATGGGCTGATACATACATACAATACATTGATTTATTTGACCTCTCATTCACCAAAGAAAACAACAACAAACTGCAAAGCTGTTGCAGAATAAAAACAAAACAGAAAAGACAGACACAAGCAATAACATTAGCAGCAACTCCAAGTAGACAACAAAGCAATCGATCCACATAAATTATTTAGCCTAAACATGTACTGAGAAAGTGTATACACGGTTCGAGAGTGGCGGGATAATAGAGTGTTCTGGAGCGGTCCTCCCGTTCGTTATCAAGGCATTAAGCCGTACAGCCTGCGCCTTGCCTCCGTGTTAGGGACTTAACACATGTATTCAGCAGTATTCGGTTTTTGTTCATAGGAAATGCATAATTGACAGCTTTAGTGGTGCACGTTGGACCGGCTGTGAAACGTAGGAATGCAGGTTCGATTCTCGGCTGAAACAAACGTTTGTGCAGCCACAAATAATTGTATGTGGTTTGGGTGTTGTGAGATCGAAGGCTCTCGAATTTTCTGATTCTCACAACACGTTACGTGAATCTTAGTGCGAGGTAGGGACTATGGGTGTGGCTGTTGAGTGTATATTTTATTTATTTACTACAGCTTTTGTACATAGAAAACCCCAATTCCGTATAGAGCCGTTGGAAGCGTAAGCAGTTTATCTTTTCGCGTCTATTCTACTTTCGCTGGCAACAGGCTAGAAATGAAAACAAGAATGGTACCAAGGAAATTTTGGTATACTTGCATGTCAACATCGTTCAGCACTGTAAGCGCTGTATTTTAATCAACCCGCCCAGCAAACCCAAACGGAGCTGAATGCATGTAGCAACTCCCTTAATTTCCGAGCATTGCACGCGAGAATTCACTTCAGTGTGATTGAGTGTTTAATAGGTCGGTACACCTCGCCCGCTTAGATTGAAACTTCGCGTATAAGTTCGCGTATAGGATTGATCGAGTTGATAACAATCGGTTTGTTAGATGCTCTGTGAAATTATTTAATGATTTTTTTTTACAATAAAACTAACTTTAATTAAATTAGAGAGTACAAATGGTGGTCTTATGGCATTACGGAATTTCCAGACAGCCATAGGATGCATAAAAGAAAAATGAGACGAGAGGGGAGGACAGGCTAGTCGGTACAAACAGTCTCAACAAATCACAAGATCATTAATTACCACTGCTTGTTTTTTTTTCTAGTGTATTAAATATAATAAAAAACACCTAACAGTCTCATACATAGTTCATATTTATATCGTGGGTATCAGGAGCTACGAGAGACTCTTCGATCTCACAAACGCCCAGACTCGAAACAAATACTTGTTGTTCACGCAAAACATTTGTTTCGATGCGGGGATCGAACCCGAAAAAGGTATATCGGCAATTCAGTATTTACACACAACTATTAGCGGTTTTGTATTTTGTTTGTTCAGAATACTGAACAATGTGGATCAGTGAAACAGCATGATTAATAAATCAGGCGGTTTTACTGATACACACTGATGCAATGCGTTTGATAATGCTGCGATGTTACATAGAAAAAATAGCCTTCTCTTTTCACTCTACCCACTAAAGTGGTGTACCACTAATGAACATACTACGGTTTACGAATGTATCGAGAAAAAAAGTATTCCTTTTATAAATTACTGATCACTGAACCCTTGCATCATCGGCCGGTGACGTCACAATCTTTATCTGTATCAGCCACTGCAGGACACGGGCCTCCTCTACTATCAAGAGTACGATTGAGAGGAGTTAAGCCATATAGACCATATATGGCCTAAACCCCCTCTCACAATCAATACCATAAGATATTTTTTTACTGATATGTTTGTAACGCGGTTATCATATATACACGTTGTAGTATATAGAAACACTAAGACTCAGTTATAATATTATTTCTCCCGCTTCGAAGACAGTTTTTACTAGACAGCTGCATACTGCACATTAAAGTGCGGTTTATGTATTTACTAAACACAGCTCAGACTGCGTTCAAACCAGACGAACGACTCGTCCGTAATCTTTGGAACAACTTTGCAAACTACAAATACATGGGCGTAGAATCGTGGTACAGCATTAGCTTTAAATTCATCTTTTTTTATTGCAATAAATGGTGAGACGAGCATGCCGTTCGCCTGATGGTAAGCGATACGACCGCTCATGGACAGTAGCATAACCAAACACACCATGAATTCCAAAACAATGCTTGGCATTCTACTGCGCTCGCCATCCTGAGAAATATGTTAAGTCTCATTATGTCCAGTAGCTACTCTGGCTACAATACCCTTCAATCCTGAACACAACAGCGCATTTATACTGCTGTTTGGCGTAATCATCTCAATTTCACTATGCATTTACAAGATTTTATGGCAAAATGTACTAAAACTATTTATATTTTATTATTTAACACTTTATGATTGTACCTACATTTTGTGTATTACATCATAGAACGGAACACATAAGGTTAAACGTCGATGTGCTGGTTGCACCTCTGCCCACCCTTCTGGAAAAAAAGCGTGATATTTATGTTTGTAAAATATCTTTTAATCATTAGAAGTATCAAATAAATTAAACAAGCGAATAAAAATGACATGAAACATCCAACAAACAGCATAAATTACCTAAACAAACATCCGAATGAACCTGTTGGCAGCGTCGGCTCCGATGTCCCGGATGTGTGTGGCCTAATATTGATCACGCCAAGTGATGTAATGCGTTTCATAACGTTGCATCCGACTCCAATGCGCCAAACTATCTACCAACTTCGTAGTTCGTAGTCGTTAAAGTAGTAACTTACATTTGGAGTAATTTAATGGACGGCTTATGAAAGTCAGGGTTTAGTTGTAAGGATAGTAATGATATTTATTAATGGCCAAAATCTAAATCCGAAAAAGAACGAGTTTAATATTTATATATGGCGATAGGCTCGCCCCCTGTCACATCGTGGGACGGAATATACAAGGCGAAACGTGGGTGTTCTGGTAGCACCTCTGCCTACCCCTTCTGGGAAAAAGGCGTGTGTTTATGTGTTTATGTTTATGAATATTTGTAGATAGAAGGCCAATCGGAGGTTGGTGTTTTAAGTGGAGCTGCTCAAATGTTACGAAGGTAACTACTAGTATGATACAGCGCTTCACCGTCAATCAAGTTGTAAATCTCATCAAATTTACCACAGGTTGTTGGATAACCCGTAGGAGCTTAGTCTATTATATTGACCTCCTCTAAGTTTTTAAAGGTTTTCTCTCCCTCTGTTTGTAAGGAATTATTATAGTTAAAAATACAATATGAATGCCATCGATTTAATGTTCTCTCAAAATAATAGTGGGCTTTGCCGCCCCACTTTGAAATAAAACGTCTTGCCCCTTCATTCAATTCACTGTCGTTTAATGTCATGACTTGTCAATGCATGGTCCCACAATTATTTTCTAAAGAATATGCGGTCTTTGCTCTATGATTACCGTCATTCACTTAAAGCTTAGCATGCCATCTGTATTCTCATCCATGCAACCTTCTATACCAGTTGTATTAGTGGTGGAAAACACTGACTATTCGAGTATAGCATTGTAATTCAAAAGTATTGCATCATCCTGCAAGATATCCAAAGACACTGCAAAGCCTCCGCAGCTCATAAAACACATAAATATCCCTACAAAAAGCAATAGCAATAAACATTAATGATGCAGCTCCACTGAGCATTGGGAACGGAATGCACAGACACCGCGTCCATTTTGGCAAGCGATGTACGCGGATGTCCCGGTTATGATTGGCCGAATATTGATCACGCCAGCTGACCCCGTGATGTAATGTTCCGGGAGTTTTTTTATCCTATTTGCCGTGCGAGTTTTAACTGGCGGATTAAAAACTATTTTTGGAATACTTTTTGGATTTGCAAGGTTTGAGTAGACAGTGTAGCGTAATACCAGCTTTGATGTAGTGTTTTCATGCATTTGTGGTTTGAATGTTTTAAGTAAGCTATAAAATGTGTGTCTGCCGTTTATATTTATCCGTATCATTGTGTACTGTGTCTGCGTTGAAAAACACTACATAAAAAACATGATTTTTACGCTTCAAAATATCATTTACAACTCGCATTATTCCATACTTATTGAAACATATTATATCGACATAACGACTGATATACCTAGTTTTGTGCAGTTGTATTTGCCCTAATACTAATTTTTTCGCCACTCTTCAAGACTAAAGTGTTATAACTTACAAAATCTAACGATTTACCAACAAATCCGAAACAATCAGAACAGAAATCACCGTTTTATGATAGCATATAAATCTCGCTTAACGTTCATTTGTATTCTAACACGGCGATAGGCACCCTACATTCTAAAATAGTACTTGATGCACGTATTCCTAACAGCTTGACCTTCCGAACCCTTTGTTACAACCCCGCTCACGCGATGTGAGGAATTATCGACTACGTTACAACTACCTACTTATTTAACTAGTAATTCTGCTTTAAGAAGGCTTTTGATCGAGGTTTTACAAACATATTCCTTTGTACACCGAAGCCTGTAATAAACTCTTGGTGCAAGAATTTCATCTATATCTATCGCATTATTTTATTCGTCTCCATTGTTAGGCATGGTCCTCTGCATGATTGAGAAGGATAAGACTCAGCCCGCTATACTGGCCTTTTATTGTGGGTTTGTGAACTTCAATTACCTTTCCTATTCTTCCAAGGTACTCTAAGGTATGTGCGTATCGTCAAACCCTTTCTTTCGCTGTTAAAGTATACAATCATTTACTAAAATTCAAACGCACTTAGTTTCGAAAACTGACGCGTGTGTCCGAAGATTGGACACAGCCTTACAATAATCCGGACCGTTCCTAAATACACTATTACACAATTTATTTCATCACCATTCAAAATAATTGGAGTGGGGTTATAGTGCAAGTTCCTGCATTTTCCACAGAAATAAATTACAAAACTAAACTAAAGACCACAGAAGTATTAAGCAAGCCTGCCTCTATCCTGGCTGTTTATTTATTAAAATAAATCCACTTATAGATGTGCACCGCCTCACTCCCAGCATCTAGATAGGAAATCTCAAGCGAACTCACTCACTTAATTGAATTACTGAGTTGAGAATTTCTTTGAAAGTTTCCAGGAAAGCGAGATGCGTTCTGCCCTTTTATCATTATAATATCAATTAGTTTTAATATACACAGCAATTTCTGCTTAAAGCTCTAGTAACTTAGCTTTTGTATCTATATTTACCTGGAAGTTATTATTTTGTTCAATGTTTATACAAAGATTTTCTTACTAAGGTAAGACTTTTTTTGATAAAAATTACAATTTTCTCGCCCCACCGCCCATATATTATGTTTCATGTATTTACACTACCTTTGTGACTTATAGTTATCCTTATCTAATAAATAATAGGCAGTCCCGTCTGTGTTGCCTTTGCCAGCATTTTTTTTCATATAATAACAATGATGTATAGAGCGACTGCCTCGGTGGCGTAGTGGTACTACGGTATGATTGCAAAGCTGAGGTCTCGGGTTCGAATCCCGGGTCGGGCAAAGTGATATTGGATTTTTCTATTCATTATTAGCCCGGAGTCAGGAATTTGTGCCCGATATGGCGATACGCTCGCCCCCTATCATATCGTGGGTGTTCTAGTAGCACCTCTGCCTACCCCTTCTGGGAAAAGGCGTGTGGTTATGTATGTATGTATAGAGCATACGTTTAAGCAGCTATATTTGTAAAGGAGAAGTAAAAGAACTCTGACCAGTAATTGTCTTACTTTATAGCCCGCGAAGTGCCATTGTTTCTTTCTAGAGATTGCTCAATTTAGAGCAGATTTTTGAATCGCCAAATAAAATTTATAAACAAGCAAATTATAACGTGACAGTATATAAAAGTGAAACAGACAATTGTATTACCGCCATCATTTAAAATTTATTAGTGTTTTATTTTATCCCATAAATATTTTCATACAATTTGAAAACCATCTTCTCTGTTCAGTTCAGTTATTATTTTTATGGCATCTGCGTTGTTACCGCCCCGCAATTCTGCCAGTGTCAAGTATTACAAAATCTACCTTCTCTGTCATGATATCTATATTCTGTAGCAATAATAAATAAGCAACCCCCCTGTAATGCGGTAGTTACACAATCGTACTGTAACCATGACGTCACCTCATCCCGGGAGGACGTAATGAGGCTGTTGCCACAGAATTATTCAGACGCTCCCCGAACGACAATATATGAATAATTACGTTATTATCAAGCCACGAATAATTTCAGCTAACCATAAAATATTATTACAAACCAAGATTGTAGGGGCACTGAATGTATCAAACCTGTTTTAATAATGAATTAAAGAAAAATATTTGTATTATTTTATTCTATTGTGTAACGTTAATGTAAACAAATGCGAGTATGTATTACGACGTGGCATAAAATCGGGGAGAAATAATGCCAGATCATATCGAAATAAATTCTAAAGACAATCTTTACAAGCCATGAACAGAAAATACTGAAATGAAATTAAATTCGTTTATTGGTCATGTAGGCAATTGAATAGCGTTTATGACAAGTCAATACACAGCTCAACCATGTCAATGTCTGTGCTGTCAATACACATACAATAGCACGTAGCTCTATTTAAAAAAAATTGCTTTGTTGTTATTTATATTAAATTTAACAAAATATGAAATGCCACAAAACTTAAAAAATTAATACATATACATATTCTTCAAAATATTTATAACTTAAGAAGAAGTTTTAAACTTACAATTACAGAAATATTCCTCATTTCCCACAAGTTAAATGCCGCACTAGCAAGAGTCAAAGCGATTGAGCGGTCAATACCTGTCTCATGTCTATAGGTATAAATACTCCCGCTCTCCAGAACCTGTGACGTAATACGTAATTACGTCACACGTACACGATCGCTTTGCCTCATTCACATTATTCGACCGTATCCAGGTAGTTTACAGTTAAACAGCTAGCATTTACATATTCCCTATGTCTATATTTTTAGTCACAAACAGAGAAGCAAATGGGGAAGAAAACCATCGTGAGATAATACAATTTTTTTTTGCAAAAAATTCAATTATCACTAGGACATTAGTGCACCACTCTCAATCATACTCTCGATTGTAGAGGAGACTCGTGCCCTGCAGTGGGACGTATCTGGGCTAATACAGTACAGTACTAAGACATTACGTCGAAAGCCTAAATCCCTCTCAACCGAATTAGAACACACAGCTCTACTACTCAACAAAAGTACATACGTATATGAGCTGATATATATATATTTAAGGAGCAAAAGCAAAATTCTTGTTAAACTTTACTAATTACAATAAACAAAGCTTGCCAGCATCCTTGTTAAAGCAGGAAACGTGGGTAAACTAGATTTCACTTAGTACACTATCTAGTTAGGAATTTCATAGTAAACGTAAGAGATACCAAATCGCAATTTGAAGTGAGCCAAGCCGAGCCATTAAGGCATCTGCAGATAGAACGCTCGACGCAGCGCCGAGAATATTCTAGATATTTGCATGTAGACGCGGCCGGGCGTGAGGGAATGAGCGGAATGATCTGGGTCATTGAGCGATTCGATCGATGTAGTTATCATCCGGTGGTAAATAACTCGGGAATGTACTGTGTTCATTAGGCGAATTGCCTTAAAATAAAGGTAAAGTCTCCGCGCAATTTACAATATATCTACCTAAGTTTTTAAGGGAACTTTGCTTGCCATATTTGTTCCCTTTCTCTCTCCCTCTCTTCAGCTACATGAAGTCCACTGCTGAACATAGGCCTCCCTCAAGGATCTCCACATTGACCTGTTGGAAGCGGCCTGCATCCAGCAACTTCCTGCAACCTTAACCGGGTTGTCCGTGCACCTTGTTCCCTAATGCTTTTTAATAGAGCGTAATGATTTTATTTCAGCACTTATATCTTGATTTCATTATCTGTACTTGCGACCGTGTTTTAATTATCGGTTAATTTATTTGAATGATTTGAATAATGGTTTAAATTGCAAATTATGTTCTACTTTTTTGACTCATATTTATCAATATGGCGCTGGCTCATCCCCTATCACATCGTGGGATGGAATACACAAGGCGAAATGTGGGTGTCCTGGTAGCACCTCTGCCTACCCTTCTGGAAAAAAGACGTGAATTTAAGTATATTATGTATGACAAATACACTAAGTTATATTACTCATATTCATTTTAGCTAGTCCATCTTTAATACTTATTAATTTTTACCGTGTTCGATTATCTAAAGTACGGCAGAAATGTGGCAACAGACCAATAAATATTATATAATCGGGGCTACTCATGCAATATACTTTACCTTGGCAAAATTTCAACAGCAAACAACACTAATCCAAGCTTCACTGCTGTATATGAAGGTGATATCATAAGAATCCGTTGACTTTTAAATTTACTTATTAATGTAAGTACTAATATTTTCTTAAATAGTAATCCAAATAATGGGTTGCAAAATAAATGTTTTTCATTGTGATTTGAGCCATCAATCCTCAACGCATGGGCTCATTTCTGATATATAATATTAATTTGATACAAATAACCGCTAGTGATGACCGATTAATCCTTCACTCTTGATCCATCTGACTCGGGTCGTTTGCCATCACTCCTAGATTCTAGTGAATACGATGTATTCGAGTCGGGTCCATCAGTATCGAGCGCATGTCTATTTGCATGTGGCAGGATGACGTCACGCGGCGTCGCGACGCGCAGACGGTCCGGTATTCATGAGGGCCTTACACTAAAGCCATGAATGCACCGGGAGACAAATGTTCCGGATATTATTGCATTTTATGTGAGAATCGTTGTTCAATGTTGTGAAAAGGCACTCATAAATGTATGTTTACAATGTATGCGCTTAATATATGCCCGTTTGTAGAACGTAATGGGCACGAATTCATTCAATTAATTTCCGGTGCTGGATAGAATCGTTTGTGCGGATTTAGAGCTAGCAATTTGTAATGTAGGTAATTGATTCTATTGCAATTATAGAGACGAGTAATTTAGATTTTCTTGCTTTTATTTCTGTCGATTATTAGTTAGTCTTTATCCAAATTAATTTAAGTAATATTATTAATTTAAATGAATTATACTAAGTTCTACAATATGGAATGTGAACGGTTCTGTTATTTGTTAGTTAAATATTTGAGTATCTATTTAACTATACATCGATACCAATTGCTATCTGTCTGAGTATAATCGATTAAATATAATCGATTTAATATTTGGACCACTATTTAGTAGATCAAGAAAAAACAATCGGCATACGAATATAAGCGAGGCTTTGTCAAACAAGCAACACAAGTAAGTAATACGAGTAGTTTAAGTCGATGCGTCTTCTTTAGAGATGGCTCTAGTTTTGAAGAACCCTACAATACACTTCTATTGGAACGTAAAGTCCGGCAAAGCATTTTGCACCTTAGCCGTACGCACAATGAAGAAGCAAATCTCTTAGTACGAATGGTTAACTAAGTGAATGTTGAATCGAACACCTACGTATAGTTACTTATGTGTAATAATTATTACTTAATAACTAAAATTGCACTTTTTAAGATGTAAGAACTTCATAAGATGAAGAATTTCCCCGGTTTCATTATACGACCGTCTGCAAAAGGAATGGCTTTGTACTCCCACAGATCTATATTGTAAGGCTTTTCAAGTTTAAAAGGTAACTCAATTATAATGATATTTTATTAATTATTAATTCAAACACCTTAGCGATTACATATTCGCAACACGCTCAGTGGACTCGCATCCTAACCAAATGCGCTCAAATCGGTGAATAAAATCAGATAAAATATAAAGGTACTAAACCCTTACTTATCGATATATTTTGTATTCATATGTATATTACCAAAATAGATAAATACACCCAACAGTCACATACACAGTCCTGAACCCACACTAAGATCGAGTCTTGTGTCGTGGGTATCAGGAACTAAGAGAGACTTTTCGGTCTCACAAACACCCAGACTCGAACAAAATACTTGTGGTTCACACAAACATTTGTTTCGATAATAATTAATACATGTGACGCATTTGTTTTACCTGGTGATAAATGGCCATCATTATACATGAAATCGCAAAGGTATCATCAGTAACAACGAGTTGGATCTTCCTAAATTTTCTTAAATACGGTTATTATTATGTTAATATGAGTGCCTCAGTGGCGTAGTGGTACTACGGTATGATTGCAAAGCTGAGGTCTCGGTTCGAATCCCGGGTCGGGCAAAGTGATATTGGATTTTTCTATTCATTATTAGCCCGGAGTCAGGAATTTGTGCCTGATATGGCGATAAGCTCGCCCCCTATCACATCGTGGGATGGAATATACAAGGCGAAACGTGGGTGTTCTAGTAGCACCTCTGCCTACTCCTTCTGGGAAAAAGGCGTGTGGTTCTGTATGTATTATTATGTTAATAATTATTGGCTCACAAGGCAATGAAGTTGCATCGTCTATAGTTGAATTTTGCTCTTATTTATGACATTACAACCAGTATTTTCATCTAATGTAAGTTACAACTTACAATTCACGCGCTAAAGCCGCGTGGGGAGGGGCAAGGCGCGTGTCGCAGGGGTGAGAAATAACACGTACTTTATATTCCGTTTGTATGTCCAGGATACGTGCGCAATGTCGTGTGTTAATGGCTCCGTAACTGCACTATTATTACCTATATGAGACTATATTTTGTTTGGACCGGTACGTGATATTTCGTAATTTTAACCCGTTATAAAATTTTGAATCATGGAAAACAACAACTCGAGATTTTACTTAAAAAAAAGCAGTTCATTAAAGTTAGAACTGATTGACCCTAGGCAAATCACGATAATGCAACCGAGCAACAAGGAGAAATCACCTATAAAGTCCGTCTTTAACAACGTTCAATATGCTGATTTTATAAGTAAGTCTATTAAACAGTATCTTATTTTCTTATTTACTTATTCTTAAACTGCGTTACATGTTTTTCCTTAATAACAAATCAGAACAATTAACAATGTAACTTAACACTAATACTTATTTAACATGCTGTGGCCCCAAACTAAGCACAATGCTTGTGTTTTGGGTGCCTGAGTTGGACTAGCGTTTGTTACATACGGCTTACAATTTTTAGCAGTTATTGTGATGTAGTATTTAACTTGAGTGTGTGTGTGTGTGTGTGTGTGTGTGTGTTTGTGTGTGTGGTTTAGCGGAAGAACATGTTTTCGGTCTCCTCGTAATTGATAGAGCTGAGCCATTTTCTAAGTAGATTTTTGCAAGAGTGTTTTGAAGCATTCATTATGTCACAGTGTATGCCTAAAACGTTATATATATATATATGTGTATATGTGTATATGTGAATAATTTGAGCTATGTCTAGCCATCGTCGAGTTTACGCGAGTTTATTGTATTTAAACTTTACATTACAGCAGTGTTATAAACAAAACTATCGCGACGAGTCTTTCTTCTTCAAACTAATGCTGGTACTAGGAAATTCGTATCCGCCCGGAAAACGCCAACCATGCACAAAGTGTAAAGCCCGCATTTGACAGATGCAAGTATACAACGAAATATACGTATCACAGAAATAAATCGGGAAATAAAAACAAAGTATCAGATACAAATCTCAATTTATTTCTGTGATGGAAATCATTATAATTGAATGTTCCTCGACAGTGTAATAGTTACTATTACTTAGGTAGTACTTAACCAAGTCGAACTATCACCAAAAAATAAACTAAGTATGTAACATCCACACAATCATTTTAAACTCTACATTCCACTTTTCAATTATAAGAATTGTACGTAGGTACTCGTAATCCTTAACCAAATGTTAAAGACGCATGCGAAATGCTCGATGAAGTGGAATAGTGTGGAGTTCTCGAGTAGTGCAGGACAATTGACCCCGAAATATTTGGGTCAAAGCATCTCACGTGATGCACCAAGCAACTCTTAAAACACTGCAGTTGTGCAAATACATTACCGCAGATATTATCCAAAAGGTCACAAGTATCGACATACAAAAACAAAGACATTAGAACTTCTATTATATTGGCCATGACCATAGAAATATCATGTCATGATCTATGATGTTTGCTTCCCCGATTCTGTTACGTTCGAATACCACATGTTTGAAGAAAAAAAAACTTAGGAAGTTAACGTGAGAGTGACTTTTAGCTTAGCAAATGTCCATAAACTCAACTTTAAATACTTGCTTTACCACGCATAACCTATTTTTAATCACTACAAGAACTAAGACAAACAATATGTAGGTTATGCACTAGTATCCACAACACATAATGTACACACAAACTTTATTTTATAATTAAATTCCTGTAGGTAGGGCATACACGCTGTAACTAGCAATTCAGAACGCCATCTCGCACACGCTTTCGCGCCGTAGCGAAACTTTACTGTGTCAGATAAAACATCAGGACAAACTACTACACGCTCTCGAAGTTTTAACTTTATCTTCAGGAAAATACACACCGAAAAAATTTAGTTTTTCTTTTTTATAACATATTTTATCCCGTTTGCACCAGTGCAACAAATGTGACATAATTACACTCGAGTCTCAGTTATTGCTCCACCTTGGTATGTTTTTGATGCGAGAACTTAGCTGTTAAAGCATTATGCGGTAATCCAGGTGTTTTCCCTGTTCCTAACTATTCATCCCGGCACGCTAACACACAAGTCGTTAATCAGTAGGTGTACTGAGGCAACAGTACCACACTGCATACATCTTATAACCGTGGTGAGAGTACTAAGTACTGTCAATGCTTTTAGCCTTTAAAGCGGAACGGTAGTTACTTCGAACTATTGTAGGAATGAGCCAGCTCGACTGTGGTATGTGGTATCATTGTATCGTAAAACCTGATTTTGCTGTCGTGTTTTGTTTGTTAATTGAGATTGCCCGAATCCTAATATCCCTTCCCTCCTCCCATTTCAAGAAGTCGGCAACGTATCTACGATCCACATGATTAACACTATATAGCGTAGATACCGAATAACTTATACCGTAAAATGGCATGTGTAAAAAAACTAACTAAACCAATGTTTACAAAAGAGCAAAGTGTAGCAAAATATCATACGACATAATTGTCAAGGGCTACGAATCCGGTCATTAGCGTCCCCCGTACATTCTGTTAATGCCAGTCAGGCCCTCAGTCGGCGCCCCACGAGGGTCCGCGTACGTATAATTAAATGTCACACAATATAAGCGATGACGTTCGTTATGGTTTAGTGTTGCACCAATCAATAAATAAGTGAATAAGTCATCCAGACCCCTATACTTCCAAAACATTAAGATTGTTAATTGAGTGATCAGTCTATGGGTTGTGGCTTATGTTTTCGTTTAATTTTAGTCAAAGCCTCTACACAAATAAAAACACACCATCAACCGACCATAGTGCTGGATTATAGATTTCGCGAGCTGAGAGCTAGAATCATATTTGAATCTTACCTTTACAGCTTTGATGTGGCCTCACAGCAACCTCAATTTACCTAGAACCATCACTAACACATTTCACTTGCACTAAGACATAGACAGTGATTTTAATCACTACGAGTAGTAAATCATTATAATCAGTTCTGAACTTATTTCCTATAGTATCACTTTAACTAATACCGCACAAATAAAAAAATAACGGTCTACTAAAACGACATGGAACAAATTGTCTTCCGCGCAATATGCTCTCGCCCTCGCGTCTATTTTTATTGGTTCGAAAAATGCCTACCCCAGTGTAATACTAAAATTGATGTTATCCTAAAATTACAATACTTTTCGAGATAAAACTGAATAATCTCTGTTGGCCTACACAAAGCGTAAAAGGATACATACTGGTTAATCGTTACACATTCTTTTGTCTCTTCCAACGCAGCCGGTTAATATCTGTTAATTTTTAATTTCCATTTGCCAAAAAATCTACAATCAAGTAAAAATCTTTTAAAAGTCCAGTTCTTTTACTGTTTATTTCGAGTCCAGACAATAAATATTGTACCAAGTTGAGCAGATGGCCAATCGAGTTTCGTTTCTTACGGCACCCGAGGGAAGTGTGCACGATCAATTGGTATGCTCAGTCTATCGCCCCATAAAATATTGCATTGGGTTTTAAACGAAGCTTGACCACAGTTAGTCATTGTATTTGGTGCATAAAATGGGACAGAGAAAGTTACAACGCTGAAGTCTCGGGATATTATATTTTCCTACTAATTGTTTCCCGATATGGCGATAGACTCGGCCCCTATCACATCGTAGGACGGAACACACAAGGCGAAACCTGGCGTCCTGATAGCACTTCCGCCTACCCCTTCCGGGACAAAGGCGTGTGTTTATGTATGTAAAATTATTAATTCTTCAGTGATGGTTACATGTCGTCTTTAGTTAAAGATATAACATATCAATTCAAGGCAAGACCTTTGTGTACCTATACCTACTACTGGAATAATATGGACCCTAAAATCTACTTATTAATAAAGTAGGTTTCCAAAGCGCAACGAGCAAAACCCAACGGCCTTAAATAAAATAATCATGTCGGCAACAAGCGCTCGCATGTGTTGCCCGTCGCCATGTTGGCGACGCAAGCGCTCTGCTCTGTTGTCCGGCGAAACTCAACAACGTCATAAAATTGTTCCTCATGTCATGTAAAACCGTTGTTATGTCGCCGTCAATTTTGTTCCATGTTTTTTGCCGACTTGCAATGAGTCGCCGACCAATGTCGCCAACAAGAAATTGTCCACATAGGCCGGCGGGTCGGATGCTTTTGTGTCTAGTGCGATTAATAAATTAAAAATATTAAAATCAGTCCAGAGTTTCAAACTTTATTCTCTACAAAAAAATCATCTTTGTAACATTACTACAATTTAAATTTCGTTGCATTGGTTTAATAGCAGTGCGTGACGCATAATATTTTGCATTGTATTCTATGGCCTCGCATCTCACTATATGCGAGACTTTAGATACGAAAAATATAAGTTGCCCAGCGTTAAATAAAGGATTGCCATCAGTAGTCAATCTGTGAAAGTGTAGACAGAGCCAACGTCACCTTCAGATCGCCGAACTAATAACATCATCTCATTAGGTAACTTCTTGTCTCTGCCCCTTGTATAGTAGAGACTAGACAATTATATATTTCCAACTCCTATTAATTTAACTTTCTGATTGATTTCGTTGTGGGTTAAAGACTAGTTAGACATTCCCGGAGACTCGCTGAGCTTCAATTCTCGGTGTCATTACACTGTTAAACCTGACTTACAGGAGTTGCAGTGGTGGGTGTGCGGGCGGAATAGTCTCCTAGAGACTAGAGACCATGAGCAGTGCTAACATATAAAATGTAGGTGATACAAATCAATTTTTAAATAATCTTGTTACTGGCAAAAGATTATCTAACTGTTATCATAATATCCTAAAAAATAGTAAAGTCGATCAAACATATAGTCAAGTATATTATTAAATGGAAAATAAAAACGCAATTATGATTTCAAATATTGTATTTAAATATTTAACAAACGTCTTAAAAATACAAGGTTAAATCCTATCTTTAAAGTATATTTTTCTTTAGTCACCATTAACATTCGCTATTACATAGGAATAATAATTTATCACAGAAATACACTATCGGTTAATTAATATAAAAATACATTAAAATAACGGAAGCGTAGAACATAATCTTTTGAAAATATTTTTAGTTTATTGTTCATTTGTATTTGGCCTATACCAAATAGCTATAATTTTTGTTTTTCAATCTTTCACTTAAAACTTGAACCAATGGTCTAAAATAATCATTTAACAGGACAGTATTTCCAAATCAGTCAGACACTGGTAGTTCTCGAGACATATGAAAATATTTAACCCCAACTGACTTTATGACAAACTTCATATATTTGACATTGACAGTTCATATTTTGACGCATGTCATCTGTTTGACATGTGACATGGTCTTGATAATATGTATTTTATGAATTTATCACATTTATTTAGTTCCATCATTAATAGGTGTATTTAACAAAATCCATTACATTGCTGACTAGTAAAAAATAATAATTAACATTTGTCATTCAAAATTAATTAACTATACCTACAACAATCACAAGCATTTTTGTCAAATGTAGTGTAAATTAATAAAAATAAATATAAACATAATTTAACATTAAAATTGATCACAAATTATACAACATATATCTCACACGATATAAATAATTAGATAAAAATGTACTCTTCAACAATCTTTTCATCAAAAGAATGCAAGAGTGGAAAATAAATGTAAAATATTATTGTTTGTAAAAAATATCTCTATATTTCCTTATAATACCTAATTGTCTATAAAACTATATTTAATCTATGCCGAAAATTGTATAGCGATTAATTGATTGATAGAAAATATCAAAGAAAAGATGATGATTATTAAAATTTGATTGACATTGTGATTGACAATACCGACTCTCAGAACAGACCGCACACTTTGTTCGCGGGGACAGCTTTATCTGAAATTAAAAAAGAGTATTTTAACTGGTTAAAAATAAGAATATTATTTACCCATATTGCTTACAATTTTATAACCCGCCTATCAATACCTCAAAAAAACCTCGAGAATTTTGGAAAATATCAAATAAGCATGTTTCAACAATCAATAATTAAATAACAACACGTAACTTGGAAAAGTCAGAGGCGTGTCATCATTAGCCCGTTGCAGCCCAATACTGGACATAGGCCTCTCCCAAGGTACGCCACAGAACCCGGCCTGCTTTATGCATCTTTTGAGTGTCCTGGGCTAAAAATGTAGTTTCTGTTTCTTTGTCGACTAGGCTAACATTTTTAATGTTCACCCTATTTATGGTTTTCTAACTTGGTGGAAGGTGATAACCGGCATCCGTCGCCCATGAACATATACGACAATTTATTGTAGATGCATTACAGCCGTTTCAACGAAGAAAGGAAAATTAATGAGAGGAGGAAAGGAGTATCAGACCTCTGGTAATATTAGTCTTAACGAATCAAGACAGAAAAACCGGCGCTGTACGTCAATTTACTAGGAGACAGTGGTACCACCCCGTTCGAGCTGGCCAATTCAATACTTCAAGGTAAATACAGTATGTCCTTACCGTTAAAAATCTACTCCCTCGCTAGGTAACGAATTCTTACGGATTTTATCGCGAATTTGATTTAATTTTTACATTTTTTAATTACCCGACGTTTCGATCACTTTGCAGTTTTCGTGGTAACGGGGCAGACAGAGGTATTAGTCATCCGCTTAGTGACTGTTACAATTTAACTACGCTTAATTCACAATTATTAAGTTAAAAAGTTAATTAGTTTTTGCGATCCGTTTTACGCAGAAGGAGCTCACTGTGTCTTGAGGTCTGGCAGTTGGTCTTTGAGTTTCGATTTAATTAAATTTAGAATGGGATCCAATTTACTCACCGATCATTTTAGGGTAGGGCAGGTTCAGATTCTCCATAATCTTCTTAAACTCCTCCAAAGACTTCGTCAATCTCGGGTTGTATTTCTTCTCTTCTCCGACCGTGGTGGCAGTTTGTCCCTTGTAGTCGTGGGCTGGGTACAGTATGTAATGGTCTGGGAGAGTGAATATCCTCTCGTGAACTGATTTGTATAGGGTTTCCGAGCTGCCTTCTTGGAAGTCGGTGCGGCCGCAACCGCGGATGAGGACGGTGTCTCCTGTGAAGGCTAGGCCCTGGAAATGTGAATAATTATTTAGTTAAAAACCTGAACACTGGCTTAGTAGTCGAAAGATGCATTGTAGCATGTATGCAGACCATATCGCTTGAAAGTATCTGGATCGTTACATAAAATCTGTTTGTAGGAATAAAAGCATCCCCGAAAGTTAATTAATACTTAAATACCTTACTATTATGTCAGTATGATATTTATACTAGGATCTAATCAACGTAACCTTTGTTACCAGTTTCTTTACCTTATACAGGGTGATATCGACACATAGTATTTAATTTATCCCACATGTTTCTCATTACCCCAGGTGACATTGTACAAAATGTGAAAAAAATCCAAAATAAATTTTTCAAATATCGTGATTTTTGTTTTCACTATTTTTGGTCATTTCGTATAGATACGAGTATTTTTACCGCTTCGCTAAACTTCAATTCGGTTCGGGAACTCACCGGGACCGTAAAAGGACTAAAGACTAAAAAAACCTCTACAGGGTTGATCAAAAGCCTTGAAAAACTAAAAACGCGATTTTTTATTTTTTTTTAACTTGGTACAATACTACCTGGGGTGGTTAGGAACACGTGGTTTAAATTAAATACTCTATGTCAATATCACCCTGTATAATGTAGTAACAAAGATATATCCAAACTCGTAAATCGAAATTATAAAATGATGAATGCCTATACCAATTGAATGCATGACTTCATAGTTTCTATAGACGCTACCATTATACGTGTGACGTACATACAACGTTTATCTTAATCATATATTTACATTAGCATTCATGATGTTTGATAAAAGTGTCGCATCCAGCTTTGTATAAAACCTAATGTCATTAAAAACTATTTGACTGTTATTTTAAATATTGTTGACGTCTATTTTTAAATTTTTCATTAACTTTCTACCTATTTACCTCAAGTCTGATCGGGATTAGAGTGAGAGATAAGATAAAATGATACGTTTCTATAATGACCATGTTTTGAATTATGAATTCGCGCCCGTGGGCCGTGATCAGACGGAAATGGGCTTGACGACATGCGAATGTCACTAGTGATGATTCTGCGCACCCCGGCACCTCTTCTGGCACACAATATTTGATGTATAATGTTCTTTTTCTTCAGTATACATAAATTTTTTGTAATTGCTAGTATAGAAATAAAATGCACATAATCTCATGCTACCACCGCTCTAGTATTATAACTCAGTTGTCAGTCCAGCCCATGTCAGATTTTTTATTAATCACGCTTCTCACCTGCTCATGACAGATGTAAGTGAGGCATCCATTAGTGTGCCCTGGCGTGGCGGTCGCTATGAGGTTGTAATCTCCGAACTTGATGACGTCACCGTCCAACAAGTGTAAGTCCGCTTGGGCGCCAGAAGCCTTGCCAATGACGCTCTTAGTGCCGGGGAGAAGGGACTTCAGCTTCCCAGTACCAGTTATATGGTCAGCATGCATGTGTGTGTTCACTGTGAATTGAAAAAATATTGAAGTTAGATCCAAGAGTTTAAAAGTCAATAATAATTCTTAATTCTTTCATTTTGCATAGTTTTCGTAATGATTCAAATATGTCAAACGGCGGGTCATGTCGCAAGCTAAAAGATACCGCAATATGGAAGAAAATCGGTTGCACAGACCCCACACTTTATGTGAGAGCTAAGGACAGATAGGGTGAGGTTTTGCCACAGAATATTGGTCCTAGGGCAAAACGCTGTACACTACAATAAATTAATTTATATTATTTATCTAAGGATCAACACATTATCTCCGAATTCCCATATGTTGAGTGTTTTTTCAATTTACATCAGTTGAACCGCTCGCGCTTGTTCGATTGGAGGTCTCGTTTTTCGTCATGCCATTTTCTTAGTTATGGAATCTAATCTATCTTTTTATCCTTATATGATTTTACGATTGTGTTAAAACAATACGAGTATACTTATGGTTAGGCAGCAGGCTTAAGTCCTGTCAAACTTCTAAAAAAGAGAGGAGTTGCTGAATTTCTTTGTACAGGTCTAAGATATGTACATATGTTCGCGAATAACTACTTTGATTACCAATCGATTTGCATAATTCTTTTTTTATGTGATTCAGTGCAGTTTCAAGATAGTCTCACTTTAATTTCAATGGTATTGAACTTAGGACTTCGAAGAGACAGCGGGAAAAATCTCAACATCAAATATGACTCCATAATTATGTATATATATTTTTTTTTTCAAACTGGTCACATATTCTTGTTCAGTGGCGATAATAAAGCACTCACTGGCATATATCAAGTTGAACCCGAGCTCGTGCACTAGATGCGCGTCTCTCTCGGCGTGCTCCATGACGGGGTCGATGAGCACCGCCTCGCGAGACCCCGCGTTGCCCAGCAGGTACGTGTACGTGCAGCTCACTGAGTCGAATAGCTGGAACATAATATGCAAACCGTTATTATGTATCTTGTGATTTTTAAATGAGATACGATATTGGAATAGTTTGAAGTAAAGAGACGGTTTAATAGACATGCCCTACTTTATTTATTTAGCCAAAATAATTTGACAACCAGGTGACACATCAGATAGTAAATAACTTGACCTGTCCTTAAAAACAATTACTACGATGCAGTGGGCTGTACCAATGCTTAATAATCCACCAATGGGCGCAGGACTTCTCTATAATGAAAAACAGTGGTAAGTGTGAGGCATTTAGGCCCTCCACAATGTAAGGACCAGGAATGGTTTTGCGCCGGGCAGTGAGGCGGACGTATATCGGGGCGCTTGTCGCCCTGGCATGTCCGGTGGCACCCATAAAGCGTGTCTCCGAGGGGTTTTTAGTCAGTATCCTGGCGTAGGTTTTGTTAGGGACGACCCAGCCACTCTTGGACAAAAAAAGGACTTCTCTATAATTGAGAATTCGATTTAGAGAGTTAAGGCCTACTTATCTAAATATAAAATAATTGTCTTTCTATCGTAATAAACCTGTGAAATTTGCACATATTGCCGTTGTTACCTGCTGCGATTTAATACTATGCGTATGATCTTTTACAGGCAATATGACGATAAAAAGCAGAAATGACTTCGACAAGTCTCCTTAATATTCCAAGGTTAACAAACCGTAATATTACAATTAAGTTAATACCGCAAACGGTCAGAAACAGATGTGAAAATTATAATTTATACCAATGTCATACATTTTCATTGTGAAGACATTTTGGCAGTTTAAGTGATTACAATTTTCAAAGTAGTTTTAATAAAAAAGCGACAGATTATAGTTGACATTAAACAAGTTAGTTGCTTGACTTAAAATACTTTGGTCACGCAAAGTTGAGCACCGCCTGTTCAACGCAGCACGCTGCAGATTTTATAATAGGTAAATAATAGGTAATAATATCTTAGAATAGGTTTTACAAAAATCTATAAAAACTCCCTAAATATTATTATGTAAAAAGCCAATACGCCACATGGTCCCTTACTATTCCCGTCTTTCCAATCTGTAATGGTTTGCAAAATAATTATATGTAGTTAATTTTTATAGTCGTATCATAGAATGTAATCATTTACTAACACAACATAATGAGAACTTTGAAACGTAATATGCATTGTGAGTTAACAATGGTATCTTCATTAATTACTAAATACATATTATGAACGCAAACAATTATGCCACTGTACTATTCTAATGAGCCGCCTTGAGAATATCAATTAATGTGTAACCAATTTTAATGAAGTAGGTATTATCATTTACTGCTGCTGCTACATCAGCCCTTAAACGACCCACAACAGGGCACGGGCCTCCTCTACCATCGATAGTACGATTGAGAGGTATTAAGCCATAGAGGGTATATCAAGACTGCTACCGAAAACGAAGCCAGGTGGTAGTTTTAGTGACTTCAGACACATTGCACCAAAATTTTTTGCAAAAAACAAAGCGACAATTTTTTATTTTTTTTTCTATCATCGTATTTGGGCAGTAAATACATACATTTTCATATAAAAATAATGTACACCCTTTTATTTTTAAAACTATGGATTTACCACCCAAACACAATGATATTTAAAACATTATACAATTTTTTTTGTTGAATTGTGTCTAAAATGATTCGTTTTCGGTAGCACTCTTCATATACCCTGTATAGTCCATCAAGCTGGCCTAATGCGGGTTATCATTAACTATTCTATGTTATTTCTTCGACAGTACAAAATATTATAGTAGATTATGTGAAATATCATGGCTCTTGCTATAACTTGTATGGGAATGAAATCTGAAAAATCCAGCATTCATCGCCAGTAATGAAATTCATAAAATGAATGACAACAAAAGTCAGCGTATCTACAAGGAGAATTTAATCGATACCCAACACTATCTTATCGATGGCATTTAAGCATCGATAACAAAATCGATAAAAAGTGAATAATAAAAACATGTTATGCAGTGCTTGATGCATGTTAAATTTCCATCACCTTAACAACTGGTTGGCGAGACAATAGTTATTTTATTACGTGTGGTTTAGCTCGGATGCAGCCCATAAGTCATCTATAACCTTAGTTTTACCTTGTTTTAGATGATTGAATAAAAAGTCTGTTTTGATAGATATTGTCCGCTGTGAATAATATTATTATCTTGATACTCTGATATTTCTCTTTGGAAAAATGCCGAAAAAAGATTTCTATCCTAGGTTTGGTCGTCAGAATATTCTAGGCATTTGCGTAAACTTACATATTATTGTTATTAATTTTAGTCTACATTAGAATCACCAAAGTTTCCTTTTCATCAAACCTCTTATTAGCTTTGTAGTACGATTAATTATGAATATCAGAATGTAAACTATGATTTTTCGATGTAACAAATCATAAACAACATAATTTCAAGTCCCTTACCTGTCTGAAGAAGAAGTTGCTCCCACAATTCGCCTGTGAAGACATCGCCCTGACATGCACTCCGAGTTTAGGCACAGTGAGAACCGTCGCGAACGCTCTCAAACCACTGAATGGCAGCCTCAGGATCATTCTGCAGACAAATTTTAATATCACGTATCATTCTGCATACAAATTACACTTAATTACACAACATTAATAAGGCGTTACAGGTACAATGACCTTACAAGTTGCAATTTTCTTTTTTGTGTTTGATGTAGATTATATTGGAATGATGTGGACTTAAATGTTGTTGCTTCGTCATCCCCGACAGAAGTCTATTGTTGAACTTGGGCCCTCCCCAAGGTCTTTCACATAGATCTGTTGTTAGACGTGTTTTAAGTATCAAAGTGATACCTGGTGCCCTAAGATTTGGTCTGTACCCCTCGAACTCCAAATTTTTAATTTGCTATATATTTATATAAACTAAAGTACTTTAAGAACCTAGCGCAAGATGTCACATTATCAATTTTAATTAAAATAAAATAATTTACAATTAAATAGCTTACACAGAATTAAAAGTAAATCTACGTGCTTCACACAGTATTACTTCTAGCGGTAACTTACTAGTAATGAACAGTGGGAATATAAAATGCTTGCATCAACATGACATACGCCCGTAAAGCACAACAATATACGATTGCATTGTTCTATTACAGCATCAGTCGCATTGACTTGGAAACAATACCTGTAGCTTACAAAACTAACGCCTATCTTTATCCGGAAGACGCCAAAGCGACGTCAATTTAGGAAATCTGCGGTTGGCGATCTGTTTGCCTAATAAACATTGGGGGGGTTCTATGGAAACTTATAATGGTTATTTCTGTTTCTCCGTAAGGCTATGTTAAATCAATATTATCAGGGCTTGATATAAAGTCATATTATTCAATCTATACCAATACCTCGCCTTTCATCAGATTAGAACATAGAAATAGGAAATCATTTAGGGCTACTTGTCGAGCAAAGAATATAAGTACTGACTACTGACAATAATTCCACGACCACCTTCTAATGCTTTAGAAATTATTTGCGTAAACATAAGTATTTAAATAACATTACACTCTACAAATATCAATATGTACGGGTGGAATGTTAAAATTTACAATTAGCGCAGAAAAGGAAATTATATAAACCCAGTAAAAAATATGAAATATGGTGCAACTCCTGTGTGATGCAATTGACGTGTTTTTCTCACACAATATTTACTAATAAAATTAGATTTGATATTTTTATTGTATTGTATTGTATCAGCCCATATACGACCCACTGCAGCGCACGGGCCTCCTCTACAATCGAGAGAACGATTGAGAGTGGTTAGGCCATATAGTCCACCACGCTGGCCTAATGCGGGTTGGCGGACTTTCACATACCATAGAAATTTATACAAATCGCTATGGTATGCAGGTTTCCTCACGATGTTTTCCTTCACCGTTATAGTGCGTGGTGATTGACTATCAATACACACATGACTCCGAAAAGTCAGAGGTGTACCCTGGGATTTGAACCCGCGACCACCGTGAACATGTAGGCAGCCGCGTCTAGTCCGTTTACCAACAGGCCACCACGCACTATATATTTATATATAGATAGATATGGATAACTACTACGCACTATAGATTTGATAACTATAAAGTTATTAGTTTGTCACGTATTTTAAGAACTTCAAGATGATTCTCAAGAAAATGAAGCGACTTGAGAAAGATATGAGATTCAATAAGATAATCTGTGAACACATGGATTTACAGCTCACGATTTTCTCACATTTAAATGAAAGGTATCCAGTGATTGCATTTGATTGAACCCTGTTAAAATACCAACACGGCATTGCAAGTGCCCATCGTAAAAAACGACTCTCTCTCTCTCTATTCAACCACAGGAAGTCCACTGCTGAACATAGAACGAAACGACTAACTGAAGAGGAAATTAGTTTATAAAGTGCGCCGTGAGGATGGAATGCTATAATCGATAACGACCCGAAGTAAGTAATACGAGTCTCGTGCATGTCGAGGCCACATAACTTCGTCTACAGCCGAATAAATTAAATGGCGGGGCATCTTTCGCGCAGGACACAACTGCCGAATCGTAAAAAGACAGCTACCGACGAGAGCAAATTTATGGTGTGAGTGAAAACTGGTGTAACATAAATATTGACTTTTTATATACTATTTCAATTTTATGGTCAATTGGATTTAACAATCATATCAAAAATATATTTATGTAACCACAGTATGTATCAAAAAATTATAGGTATTTCTAAACTCAGACTGCATAATGATAACAGCACTACTATGTAAAGTAATCACAATGTTTAAAAACAAAGATAATGTCATTACATGAAATTGGATAACATATAAAAGTATCTATGCTTATCAAATTTGATTAAAACATATCAATGTTGGCCATCAAGGATGCAAAGCATCTTTAACAGCTATTTATTCAATATTTAGCATTTACTGATGCTCTCTTTGTTACATATAAGGTCAGCCAAGCAGTTGGAATTAGAAGCACAAGCTAAAATAATTTTGCAAAACACATAAAATTATAATTCAGGTAGAATGGGTTGTCCATTAATTCTATAGTTTTTAATTAAATGTTCCAGTAGCTAATGCATTTCTAATTTTAATGATTAGAAGATTTGTGAATTAAATAAATATTGCCTCCTATGAACCAATCAGCTTTAAAATTTTATAATACACAAAAACCTCATCTAGCATGGACCTCAGGATAAACAGCGTTATAGAGTAATAAATATAAGCACAAAAAAAAGTTATTACCAAAATACATATGAGTCTAACAATAAGACGTTGACTGATGGGTGGAATGAAGACTTATGTTCAGTGGGTAAAGTTTGACTGACGAACCTGATGAAAGTGTATGATTTAAATTCAGAAAAGGACTAGGAACTCCAGTAAAACGAATTCTATCCACTATTTATACAAAAACTAAATATTTTAAGTATAAAAACATCATTTACTTTACCTAAAAGGCTCAAATAATCTAGTATTTCAAAAATAACAAAAACCACAAGATCAATTGAGATTGTTCTAGAAAATATTCCGATCTCACCAGCAAACATGGTTATTTGTACTGATGTTCATGTACAATAATCAACTATTGATTTACACCACAAGTATTTGCTAGCTGACACATAGTATCTAATTGAGTATTGTTCAAGCACTGAGCGGAAAACCTATATTTTATTATTTTATGTTCACATCACATACTGCACCTAGTGTAAGGTGCAGTGATGTTTAAATTGACTATGATTATAGAGTCATGATTACCACTCTCTTATTTATGACTGATTCTATTAGAGTTAATATAATCATGGCTGCCTCGGTTTCACAGTTGTACTATGATATGAGTACAAAGCCGAGGTCTTGGGTTCAAAGACCGGGTCATGCAAAGTGATATTGGATTTTTCTATTCATTATTAATGCAGAGTCGGGAATATATGCCTGATATGGCAATAGTCTTGCCCTCTATGACATCAAGGGGACGGAACACATAAGGGGAAACATGGTTGTCCTGGGTGTGTGTAGACGCACCTCTGCCTATCGCTTCTGAGAAATAGGCATGACGTTTATGTATGTCTATAATATAATCATTGTATTTGAGATAAAATGAGGCATGAACTTCATCTTCAGTTTTCTTTTATATTTGCAAACATATAATAGTATAATTATACCTTGTCTATGCTGTATTATTTATGCAGGCTGCCTCCAACAGGTCACTGTGGAAGTCATTGGGAGAGGCCTATGTTCAGCAGTGGACTTCCTTTGGCTGATGGATTGGATTGGATATGCTGTATTTCAAGCAGTGTGGATTTTGTTTTTTGAAAATATTTATTTATTTATTAAAGTTCATACAATAAAATTGTACAGTGGACTTCCTTTGGCTGATGGATGGATGATGATGGACTTTTAAATGTTATGTCCTGCTCAATGTAAACAATCATAAAAAAAAAAAAACTGGTTTATAATAAGTAAGGAAAATTTGTAAAATGAATCTTTGCAACTTATCAAATTGTACCCAAGACATATAGATAATCATTTCATTATATCCTATTTATTATTGTAAAAGAAAGAAGCAAATATAAGACTAACACTTGGCAAACCGCTATAAAAATGTAAATGACTTAATATTACTGTTACTAAATGCTCTTTAGTGAATTATCTCTATTTTTTACTAATTTAACTATTATTGAATTATTTCTTATTGGGGCAGAGGTCAAAGTATACTGTTTCTCCAACCTAAAAATCAAGACAATAATGAATATTATCTAGATTTTTACATCCAACGAATGTTAAAATAGAAGTTTTAGCTTTCATTCTTGATTATTTCCCACAAAACAACTCGTACTTTAAAACTGTAAAGTATACAAAAAATAAACTTACTTGCAGAGTTGATTAGCACCTAAACAAATCAAATTCTTTAACTAATATTTGCTCTTGCGGTAACTAAAAACAAATGCTTAACACCGGCCAAGCCTTTAAGTTCTGTGGTTAATCTTATCGTACATTATATAAATAACCAGCTGATAAGTTGTCTCCAACTGCTTACTTTTTGATAAATACAAAAAATGTATCAAAAAACAATAACATTGCTCAAAAAAAATAGCACTATATGAAATTGAGCAAAATAGAAGAGGTTGAAATATCATATTATGCTAGAAATACCAACTTAGAGTTTTTGGACTTGAATCGCAGTTATATGTCAACTTGACAGTTCTGACAGTAAATGGGGATGTAAAATAGTCGATATTGCTATCGGTCTAACGTCATCGCCTAATTCGAATTTAAGGCTAATGTTTGTCATTAATATAAAATGGTGCTGGCTAAAAATAACAGTATAACCGCTGTCATTTTTGTTTCTTTCATGTCAGACATGACAAAAAATTCATCGTATAGTAAAATCTAAAAATGTATATAAAGAATTAAAAATAATTTGGAATAAAATTCAAAAGTAAATGTTGCATCGAAGGTAAATATGTTCATAAATGTGTTTGTTTTAATATAAATCTATCTATATCTCAAAAAATGATCACTGCACACGTTTATGTGACGCCTGCATTCCACAGGGATCTGTATAAACCAAAAAAATCATTACTCTATCTGTTTTACTACTCCATCTGAACTCGTTGTAACGTAAACTGCATACTTATGGAAACTTTTTCTTATTAATTAAAGAGTAATATCGACTAAAAACGAAATAGTTATTATTTGCTAGATTCGCACATTACTTCTTTGTTTGTATTAAATTGCTCAGGTGTGCTTGGTTTGTTGTATTTTTATCTCAAGTCTCACGTATCAACTGTATATGTCCGTCCTATTTTAGCACGTTCGCTCGTGGTAACGTCATTGACCTGCTTCATCCCCACCACCGCCAGTCAATAATTTCCACTTGTACACATGCAAAGGCTAGGCTGTGTGAGTGGAAACAGTCATTGCGTCTGTGCAGTGTATTGATGTAAACATTCTAGTGTCATTTTGTTTCAGTGCGTTTGCGAGACCGCGTGAGGATCCTTGCGAGGCGCATTAAAAAATGTGATCAGCTGATTATATAAAAATACTGTGAACATACATGTGCAAGTGAACGTTTTGGAAAAATATTAGTCCAGTTAAAGTGCGATAAAGGACCTTTGTTTACTGTGGTTCTCCTTCAAAGGTCAGTTTTCCATGATTTATGATGTTTTCCATAACAATGGGATTTATATTAACTAGTAGACTTTTTGCTTCCTTATAATATATCTAAACTGTATGGTTCAACGCCAAAGCGTAAAAATAAAAGTAAAAGAACGACACGAAACCAGTTCCTTTATGGTGATTTCTAAAAACGCAGTTTAGGTCCAAACTTGTTTTATGTAAATAGGCATGTTTACAAAATTATCTGATGAGATTAGTGCATTTATACATTTTTGTGTTAAAAATCAATGCACGTTTATTCATTAAATAAGTCGCTCTAAATGAATAGAATATAAACAAAGGATAACCGAGTCCAAGTATTCTGCAAAAATATGTAGTGGATATTTTATTACGGTTTTTAGTTACGTGCACTATCAATGCGTTAAGGATAGATTTCTTTGTCCAATTGGATTAATACAGCAATAAAAAAAATTACGATGCCATGATTCTATTACCTAGAGGTCATAGATTCAACTTTTAATATTTAGATGCCAATTTAGATTAGTTAAAAATATTCCACACATTTTCTGTGCAATCTTAAGGTTCTATAAAAGTGCGTCCACGTTATTTTAGCTAAAACTTACGTTGGTAACAAAGTTTGCGTCTATCGATTCTAACCGTGACCCACTTTAACTTTTTTGCACACACACATTGCTTCCGTGTTCCAAATAATGCGTGTAGCAATCAGAACAATTAAGATTACGATGTCTACAATTAAAGAATATATAAAACATGTCGATGAAGTCATAGTTTTTTTTTTGTCAAATAATAATATCGCAAGTCTTTTGTGATTAGCGTAAATGATTTAGAAATATTTGATTTCTCTTTCGATAATAAAAAAAATGGAATGTAATTTTAAAATGGTTTAAATATTGTATCAAAGGAGGATAAGGTTGCAATTATACATATAAATTGATAATGTTATAAAACATGATTAAGAATAGAAAAATAGCGAGCAACAGTTAAAATTCTGATTATAAAATAAAGTGATCAGACAATACAACGTGGAGTTCCCGCGTTACGACATTTCGTTCAGAAATAGTGACCGCTGTCCTTGCGAACGCACCGCGCGATTTAACGCACGCTCTCCGAACATTAACTAAACAAAACGTTTACACAACATAATTAATGCGGAACATAATTAAAAATTTAATTAGATACGTGCGTAAACCAAGTACTTAGGTACAATCTAATACGGGTAATCAAGTAGTTAAAGTGACGTCTATGAAAGCAGAAGAAGTTGAAATGACAACATAATGAGCCCTAGAGTGTAGTAAACATAACAGTAATACGCTAGTACGTAAACATACATAACAGACGCAAAAAGGTCAACTAACAAGTTACACCGGTCCTTCGAGCCGGATCATTAGCGACAACAAAAACACACTTGCTGGCTCAAGTCAAAGTTTTATTGCAGCAGTGATGAAGTCCATTGTTTTTAATTCTTAGCCATTATGCAATGAACAATAGCTAATAGCAGTAATTACTGGCGAGACAGTTTGTAGGTAGTTGTGTTCTTATTTTTATTCCCGTGTCACCTAAGAATTTGTTAAGTTCTGGATTATACAATTTACTTATTATTATTTACGTGGAAAAATGCGTTTATTGCTCATACGGCTAATTTATTATGACTGAAAACGAATCCATCAGCATGACTGTTTATCACCTACTTAGAATAAATATTTAGTACCTACATATCTAAAATTGCATCAGCAATAACCAATAATGGCATAGGTTAGTAATGAACCAACCACGTGCAGGCGTCCCACGTCTGTCATACCGGGTTTATCTCGCATCGACCTTCGAGATCCTTACGACATTTATATCGACGCGGACGCGTGACGAATATAAACATGTAATAAAGAATTAAGTAAATAATTGTAATTAATTATTAATATATAGTTAATAATTATTAATCATTAATTATTCGTTTTATGAGGGTTAAATGTTAGCTGACAATTTTAATTGTTTAGTACGGGAAAAATGGTTAGGAAAATGTTATGTACTTCGTGGCGTTCTACGATAAAAAGCTAAGGTGTAAGGAGAGGCTGCGTGTTTAATCCCCGCACTGAGGCAAATGTTTGTGGATCACACAAATATTTGGTCTTGTTATTATGAAACCATAATAAGGATTCACTTAGTGTCTAATATCCACAAAACTTGTCCTTTTGGGGTTCATGACCACGCATTATTTGTTTTACTTATTTATTATTTATGCTATGTACCTAACTTTAAAAAATTAGCGTAACATATTGAATCGTATGCCTTTCTATTATCTGTTTATGTGTGCTAACTTGCTAATGCAAGTAAATTGTATTTTTTCAAGTGTTCAATGTTTGCTCCAACTAACCTTTAAACCAAAACTAAACTTTAAACCACAACAAACATTACGTGCAGAGTTCAGAACGTAACTGCTATCAGTCATTCGCAATAAGTCAGCTATTTATCTTAAACATTCAGATAACGGACTAGTTTATGATCGCTAATGCATACGTTAAAGTCAACTTTGTAGGTACAAACATACATACATCTCCGCCCTTACTGCCCAAAGTAAATAGAAGATAGAGATAGTATAGAATAACAATTCGATAGGAAATGTTAAATCATAAATCTGTTCACCTTACTTTCGAAGTCTTGCGTGAATTGACAAACAGTCAACACGCACTATAACAGTGAAGGAGAACATCGTGAGGAAACCTGCATACCATAGCGATTTGGAAGAACTTCTATAGTATTTTAAGTACACTAACCAACACTAGGCCAGCATGATGGACTTTAAAGCCTCTCAATCATACTTTCGATTGTAGAGGAGGCCCGTACCCTGCAGTGGGACGTATAATGAGATGATACAGATACAATACCTACACTGTACAATATGGTAGAGATGTGACTTTAATTAAAAGGAGACAATGTCTTGCTACAGAAATTCGTAGTTTCATTCATCTAAAATATATTAAATTTTATATTAAACGATAAAGCCATTGGATATATGTTTACTCGGTAGATTTCCATAGGAAAGGTGCATTATTTTCTCATTTAGATTGTAGAATGTTTTTTAAGTTTATTTTGATGGAGTCATAGCGATCGCGTTGAAGTTTTTCTTCAACTTTTCACTACTCTTTATATTATAGTAGCGAGAGTGTAAAATGTTTTGATTACCGCAATCTACAAGGCTAATATCCTTCCTCTATTGTATACAACGTATATAAATCGTTATTCCCAGTTTCGTTCGTCTTGACTACTCGTCTTTATTCCAACTCTCCATTGAAATATATAATACACTAGCGGCCCGGCCCGGCTTCGCCTGGGTGCTAAGATGTTTAGACTCCACTCCACACCAGAAATATCTTATTCCCGTTCAAACTTTTGTACTCCTGAACTCAACCTAAGTACCTACTATCCCTTTTCCTATCGTATCCCATCCCATCTCATCTGGCTCCTTTTCTTTCTGTTACATCCCGTCCCATTATTTCCCATCGAATGCAATCCGGATCCGACCGGTTTCATCGCGTTCGTCCCACTTTATCCCATTTCATCCCTTAATGCCTAAATAGGCATGTTGACAATTTTTTGGAATTGCTTTTATTTTGTAGATAGGCCTTATATAAACACGAAACTACGACGAATATCATTAAAAAAATACGCAAACACAAATACTTTGCAAAATTCCTGCTAAAACTTTCCGCTCAGCCAAAATTCTGACTACGAAATTGATTTTTTAAAGTATAATGAACTACTTATTTTAAATTTAATTAATTTTATAGCGTCAACAACACGTGGTAATTATACTGTTAAAATGTAGCTTATATGACACGTTCGTAGATTTACCATAGCAGCGCCATCTATTGATTACTTACTCAACCCAGTCGAAAGGTATCGACATCTGTTAGAATCATTTGGAGTTAACAGATGATTGTGACTGTCAAATAATAACAGACAAATAATTAGCAATAAATTAAAATTGCGACTATAATTTGAGATTTAAACTATCCTATCTCTCAAGTTGGATCGAACTGCACATGGTGTGCAAATTTTATTATAATCGGTTAAGTAGTTTAGGAGTCCATTGAGGACAAACATTGTGTCACGAGATTTATATATATTAGATGTCTGTCTAGTGCATGTACACGCTACAGAAAGATTTCTTTAGTAAGAGGAAGCTGTTAAGCTCCCCTTTTAATATCCCGAGGGAAACCGAAGGGAGAGTGCCGTTGTCACTGGCATTCCACCCGGCACACTCGCACATATATTATAATCTATGAATTTTATGATTTCTCCGTGACTGAATTGTCTAAAGTCCAAAATGAAATGTATTTTCGTGTACCTAATTTCAATCCAAATAGACTGTCAATAAAGACAATTTTGCTGGCCCGGCTGAAAGAGGGTGTATAAAGTCTGAACCCGATCTGCGACTCACTAATTGCGTTTCACTATGAATGACGTGTTTACCACCAGCCTTTACTAAAATCGCTTCTGTTTATTTTTTGTATACGAAAGTTCCTTCTATTTTGATGACTACTAAATGGTTAATGAAGAGGTTAATTAACCTAGTGTCAAGTTCCCTAACTTTATCGCATGCCCATTATGTTTGTTTAGATAGTTTCGACATTGACACACTGACGTAGCCTACAATCCCTCGTGTATCATTCAGAACTGGCCTTACCTTAATATAGTTAAAATGGACGCAGTTAATATCGTGGTGATGGGATATTCGCATCCGTCGGGGTAGTGATCGCACACAAGGTTTAAAATCTTCCATATCGACCAACTAAAGTTGAATGCTGGGTACAGCAACAACTCAGCAATCGAGAGGAGACCTATGCCCAGTGGGTTGATACGGGCTGAAAAGAAGAAGCCGTTAATTGTGATCCGGAGTCAGTCAAAAGTAAAATCTTAGGTTTGAACAGGCTGGCAGGGGCAATCACCACTTAACAATCGATACTAATTGATCTGCATAAAATCAGCTGTAACATAATACCTTCACCCTTGTCATCCGATTATTAACGAAAATGCCCGCAAAAACTATTTAAGCTTATTAACTCAAAATCGTAATTAGGCTGCATTTATGTCCGCGTTCTTAGAGAGTAGGGACCTTATAATTTCCGATTACGGCATGCACGTGTTGAACGAATCTTAATTAGGTACATTTGAGAGATAAATAGCTTCTAACAATTCTACACATGTACCATTACAACATCATTTGTTTGCAAACATGATACAAATTATGTATTCACTATGACCTCGATTTGTTTATATTGACTAAGGCTAAATTTTAAAATAAACTTGCTCTATTTAAAGCGTTGTCAATGTGTATTTGTACAAAGGTCATAGGCATTTTGTTTAATGGATTTATTAACATCAGCTTTACGAGATATATCATTGCAATATTATTAGACTCGTCGAGTTGAATTTACATGAACGTTCAAAGCATTTGAAACACTTCGAAGAAACTACCGGGAATTATAAAATTGGTATGCCTATGTAGAATTTCGGTAGACATACTACATAGGCACTATGTACGCTGAAAGGATAACATCATTAGTAGATTAAACGTGGAATTGTAAGACACGTGGGTCTCTTATCACCGCTCCCCATTACCCTTAGGTAGAGCGGTAGTTATAAATCGTTTCTCCCTACGATAACAAAATTTTCTAAATTGTTCGTTTAACCAATCGCAATAACTAGTGTCAAAGTACATTAAAATACGCTCGTCATTATAGGATATGAGAGATAATAGTTTCTAAGATGCGAGCAAAGGATATTCCAAAGTCAACATAGTTGTCAGTAAAAACATAATTTAACAATAAAGCGTAATTGTCAATGCGCACGTACAATGTACTGCGCAGTTTGGTTATCTCGCTACAGGATTGGTAAACAATTTTTTTACTCTTTGTGGATTCACCAAGGACGTTCGAGCAATTTGGACGCGTCGCGTTGACTAAACGCGACATCGTTTGATGTATAGATTGTATACATTGGTTCTCCATTCATTGGTAGTGCTTTCCATTACCCAAACATATGCGTTAACCTTGATTTGTATTTGGTATGATAGTAATTTTAATCATGATTGAATTTCGTGGTATCCGGTTTTAAATTAGGCATTGATTTGTTGTTGTAATTTGTGGAGTTCAAAGGTCGCATTGGCTTCCCTTCTATTTCCGTATGGTGTAAAAGTATTGTTTTGTTTGGATAAACAGAAATTTCTGATTCATAACAGTTGATATCTTAGGTTGAAATGCAAAGACGTCTATCTTATACTCCATTATCACTTACAGCCAGAGTAAAGCCACTGTTGAGCATAAACTTTTCTCTGTTTATGCCATTTTCCTTATAGGTAGTTAGAATTATTAGTGATATCTAGCTAGAACTAAATTTTAGACGCAGAATAGTAGTACCTACGTTGTCAGTGTTTTTCCTTATTATTGTTCACTCATATCTTAAATTTTATCAACTGGAGTATTGTAGTTTGTGAAGAACGTAGTAGATTTAATATTGAATATGTTTTTTCATAATGTTTATACGTCTTCTAGACAATGTTTACTGTTTGATTATCCTCAATATTCAATATAACATCCACATTTATTTTTCAATAATTACATACTTACGGAAATACAATCTATAAAAGTGTCACAAAGTCTTCAACAATAAAATTTTCTGAATGAAAGTTTTCCACAAAGAGTAGTCTATAAACATTTAAGAGAAAGAAACAGAAGTCCATTTGTCTTTCAATTTATCTGCGATATGAAACGGAAGAAAAGATTCTGTCAAAAGAAAAGTTGCGAGCCACTTTGTTCGGAGAAATTCTTTGTACATTTCGCTTTACAACAGTATAAATTCATATTTTCCAAGCTCACTTTTGCTGTTATGATTTCGAGCGCTTGGAAATGCTTTAATTAATTTGTCTAGGCGAGTTTGAACATTTATTTAATTGTATGACTAGTCTTGTTTACATAATTACTTTTTATATAATTAAGAGCTTGAATATTTGCAGTCATTCGTTTAGTTTTAAGTATATCTTCGTATAAAATAGGACTTTGAAATACATCCTTTCAAATAAAATTCATATAAAACTTAATTTTTGTTGAAGATTAGAAATCTAAAAGTGCAAAACTTCTACAAGTTTTTTAGTCTACAACTATTTGTCTACACAAAATATATTACCATAGGTACATGAAAAATCACTTAAGCTTATTTCTTCTAGACGAACAAAGAACAAGTTCAACGTTCTCAAAAGCGATGGCTTCTAGACACTAGTGCTAACCGCCAGATGATATACGGTAGACAAACTACGCTTCAACAGCAGTCTGGCCTTCAGAACCCAGGTTCGCCGCCCTCGTCGCGACTCCCGTCTGCGCTCCTAATAAATATCCGATCACGCGATTAAACTAATTCCTCCGTTTTTAAATCGCTGGTAAAGTGCAGGAAATTGTGCAATTTCTCCTGGTTCTGCACCGCGGAATTTACTATCGGAATACTTTAGAAACTTAACAAGTAATTTATAGTTGTTATTGCCTACATACGCAGACGAGTTAGTGATACCAGGGGTAGAGTCAATCGCTTTCTACGGAAAAAAAAGATGAATAACAGGGAATAATTCATAATGATTGTTTAATATTTAGAAAAAAGGTAAAAGCTAAGTCTCATGGAAAACCAACGCAATTTACCAACTTTATTAATTCAATAACAGAACAGTAATATCCAACTTTACTGTGGTTCCAATAACATTTTCTGAAATAATATTTGTCGCTGCAAATTGAATCCGCTCAACAATATTGTCGCTGTCATTCGTCGACAACCTCTTAATTATATTCGTCATAATTAAAAACGATTCGATTTGTGCTGTATCCGTATTGATTTTAAATATGTATGTATCTGAGATTAATATTTAAATGAAAGAACCTCGGAATTCTAGTTCAGTGCTTACTGAGTCCTTTGTCTTGGCAAGTCTCGTTAATTTTAATAAGACCGCCCCTATTGTATATCAATCATCCCTTCTGATTCGACTCGTAGACGTCTGTAACTTTGAAATAATGCTCTTTTGCAATAGCTATTAAAATGGGTTCTTCCTATAATGAAAACTAGTATTAAATACTATGCTTTATATTTTATGTCTGATTTGATGATAAAACGTGACAACATTGAAGGTTGTTTTATGCATATAATACCTAAGTTCTCACAGTGTTGCTGAGATATTTGCACATCCTTATGTTAGAGACGTTGATTTGTTAATGTTATCTTCATTTTCCTTATTCCACTGACATAATTATACCTAACATTAAACATGGTATCAATATATCTAGGAATTATTTATGCTTTAAACATTATGAAAACGTACAATTTTAAAGTCAGATTTTTATTATACCCCAAAATAATATTTAACAAATAATGTTGTCTATGGCCTAATCTTTCTCAATCATACTTTCGATTGTAGAGGAGGTCCATGCCCTGCAGGTGGGACGTATATGGGTTGTTATAGTAGAGTACAGTTGACTTTTAAAATATCTACCACGTAGGATAAAATATAATAATTGAATGAATGGCACGAGATATATTCTGGTCTTGCAGTTCGGAGAGACAAAAGAGCCTCATTCAATCAGCGATGAGCAGTAACCGTTAAATTTAATGAATGCCATTGTTTCATTACCAATGCAGACATACAAAATATACAGCTGTGCATATACTCACTTCGCCAATATACCATATATCTCGTTTTATTAATTTTATTCCTTTACTCGGGGTTAACAATTCAATTTTAAATTATTGTTGCCTCCAACAGGTCACTGTGGAAATCATTAGGAGAGGCCTATGTTCAGCAGTGGACTTCCTTTGCTGATGGATGGATGATGGATGACTCGGGGTTAAATTTTCGTCTAGATTTTTCTGTTACATTCACGATAGTTCTATTACATTCTAGTGGCCTCATCGGTCAAAAAAATTGTGACATTCTGCTCTGTACTATGCTAACCCTTTAATTTATTCGTTTTTTTTTTTAATATTTTCACTATAATCCACGTCATGAGCCCAATACATAAAGTTTGTAACTTAAGAAAGATTTCCAAATAATATGACTCAATCCACGATTATTATGTTAATTCGTAATTCATGTTTAGTAATATTGCCGTAGTTCTGCGTTATATATTTATTTCATTAGCATAAGTATTTTATAACGCCATTAACTAAAATCAACCAAGTTGACCGCAATGTTGTGATAAATTTTAATGTAGACCGCAAAACGCAAATGAAAAAATGTATTTATCTACAAAAATGTTTTGGTCGATTTATGAAACATTTAAATGCAATGAGTACTTATCTTACCTAAAATGTTTGATAATCTTTTAATAGATCCATAAATGTCATCGTTTTCAGTATTTGTATGTAATTATTTTTAAGCATAACGATAATATTTTTGTAAGAAAATTTAGTTAAAATGCGCGCTCTATACATCTTGTTTACTTTAAAGTTTATTTTATTTTTATTCCCAGCGATTACAGTAATCTTTTAACTCCTTTCTTTGTAATTGCACCTAAAACAATAGGTTTAGTCACAAATTAATGTTAACGAAATAATACAAAGCGTAGTAAACGTTGATTAATACACGTTTGCTATTGATTTATGTAAAGTAAGCTGTGCATTTTGCGCGGTAAATTTTCCATATCCCGAGCCCCAAGGCTGCACAGTTCACGCGCTCATTCTCCGCGCAATCGTTCAGACATAACTAATTTCACACGTGTGCACGTTACACAGCAAGGGATTCAGATTATTAATCCATGTTGTATTTGTATGTTTTGTGCCGCTGTTTCACGCAAAATAGATTAGTGTTTATGTGAATTATTACGCAGTTGAGCTGAGCTTGCAAAATATTGAGATTACCTTCTTCCTTTCCCCGTAATTTACGAATTAATTTTCAATAGCTCTTAAAGCCCCAACGATCTTCAAGTATTTAGATTTTTTACCCGTAGTACCACAAAAGTACCATCTGTAACGCCATAAGAAATGTAGAAAATCATCTGATTAATTATGATTGATGCGCTCATTGGATTTCCGCTTAAAAAATTACGAACTCATTACGTTCTAACGAATATCCGGAAAGGAATTAAAGCTCCATTGTGGTAGGTACCTACTGATAATTACTCAATTTCCATCATATACATAAACTGAAATATAAGTTGACAAACATATAAAACCACTACTCATTAGAAAGACAGAGTTAACCACGAGTAAAGTTAACGATCCGCAAGATATCAGTTTACATAATCCACACGCGTCATCCATTAGACGGGATCCGAGAGTCGCCTTGCAATAACTTCATACGTCATTACCTTATACATACAGTAAAGAAAATGTATTGTCATAGCAGTATAATGGTTAATTTACTTGTAAATTATATGTAGAGAATTTGCCTTTAAATATTATAGTAGTATCTAAATTGCGGTATTTATACTTTGTAGATGAAATCTCTATATGGAAAACGTTTATGAAATTCTTTGATTAGCATTAGATGTCCCAAGTTTTAATGAGGTTTTCGATTATTTGTCCCAAAATAAAATTAATGGAACGTATGTTAAACTTAAAATAAGTACGAATAATACGTTAGTTTTGAAATTCGTATCATCATTAGTCACTATAGTTTAAAGTAGGCTATCGTTGAGTTTGATTAATACACAATAGGGCGTCTATATTTAGACTATTGGGATTTATGAACACTGTTTGTTCTTTTATACTCGTTAATGGAAAAGTTCTGATTAATTTTTTATGCTCATCTCTTCAAGTCTTTACGGGATTTTTTCCTTCTGTCAGCATTTTCCCTAATTTTGCTTCCTTTAAACGACATCCATCCTCAGAAAAAAATGACGGTTTTTGTTCATTTTAATTCTCTCGAAACGCACACGCTACTTTGTTTTTCAATATTCAGTAGTAGCTACATATTTAATATACATTTCTTGCTTTATACGTTCAATTACATTTTCATCCAAAACGATATTTAAATCTTAATTTTTTTATGAAGCTATTTCTTCCATTAATGTAATGAATTACGTCTAACTGCCACACATGTAGATTGTGAACCTTATTTCTATTCAACTCCTGTATATTCATGGGAATTCTGATTCAATCAATATCAATGTATTTGAATTGGTTTTGAGCACGACACGGCTGGACGAACATGCCATTTGCCTTCGTTGCACCTGCGCCTACCCCTTCTATTATACTGGGGGCCTTATGTTTAAATATACCAATTGCCAAGCCGACGTAATTGTGTCAAATGGGGTGAGATAACCATCTCTCGCTAGTCTATACACTACCTAATCAAGCGCAGTTCCTTTACTTTGCCGTATCAAGATAAAATATGGAATTAAAGTGTAACTATTTTGAATGGGGTGACGTACAAAGGTATGTCTACTCTATGTCTCATGATAAATGTATTGATTATCAGAATAAGGTGCATGACAGATTACGATGTCTCGCCAGTAGCAATAATAGCAGCTTATTCCAAGCCGGATACACACATTATGGATATATCTGGTTTCGAGTTTCCAGGGCTATGACCTGTCCTTCAAACGAGAGTACTCTCCTTAAGGTAGACAGCGTCTTTGTTGTGCTGGACCCCTGGCACGGCGAAGGTCACATCAGGCAGGCCGCTAGCTCGTCTGCCTATAACGACAATTAAAAAAAAACAATTGTTCCTAGTTGGGCAGATACGAATATTACCAACGATATTAGAGTTAATTCTTTCATGTCTATAAATACTTAGTTACGATAATTCGAGGCTGACAATACGGCCTACCTTGAATTTACAGTTAACATTCAGTTTAGCCATCAAACACTTCTGTGGATTACGTTAAAACTTTACCAGATAACTGACCTACTTATTCAATGTAAAAATGCTTCGGTGTTGCCAAACGCCAGATAACGTTACCACACACACAAACATAATACATAAAAATTTGCTATTAATAAAAGGGAAACATTGTTAAAATTAGTTGGGTATAATTTTCTTGGTCTGAGTTATTTTGATAGCCTCCATGGCACAGTTTGAAAGGACAGGCCGCGGGTTCGATCCCCGCTCCAAGACTAGTATTTGTGTAATCTACAGGTATATGTTTCGAGTAGGGGTGTTGTAAGACTGAAAAGTCTCCCCTAGTTTCTGATACCCACGACACAGGACTTGGTCTTAGTTTGGGGTCAAGACTATTTATGTGATGGATGTATTTATTCATTTATAGCTATTGGGTGTGAACAATCTCATACATACTATCAGGAATTGAAGTTAGTGTGCGAAATGGCATGGCGGTTCGGTTAGCTCATTTAGGGACGGAAATAAGCTCTGTGGACTGTGGGTGGCAACTGGCATAGAACCACATCTGCCTATACTCGGGGATTCCAGCGTGATTATAAATCCTATGCACTTTTGTACATGTATTATCTAAATGTGTGCTCATAAGCAATTTTATAAAATAACTGCCTACGTTTTCATAATTACCTTCGTCGTAATTAAGGTTATTTTCATAAGATGACTATCAAAGTCGCAAGATTATAATACAAGTGCGAATGGAAATGCCATGACCTTGCATTTTTTACTTAACGCTATTGCACTGAGCTGTGTGCATATTCTGAGACAACAATCATCAACGTATTTAACTGGCATTGTATCCTGTTCATTATTACTGCATACCTTACATGCAAACCTCACGGTATATATGAACGGGTAGGTAGAGGTGCCACTAAAAGTATTTACAGTTGGCCATATACATGTGAGGGGGCCATGCCTATCTATTTGTACCAAAAGAGCCAATCCCGAGCAAATCATACGAAATTTTTCGAACCAAAACTCGCATTGCCTAACCAACAAATCGATCTTCATTCTTCCCGGTCCTTATTCAAATGAAGTATGTCTAATACTATGGCCGTTTCGCTCGAAAACCCAATGGAGTAATCGATCCCCTAGGAATCGTACATTTTCCGGGTCAACAGTTTACTGGTCATGTTCGTTGCCACTAAGGAAGTTATTAGTGAATTTTGAACCCTTCATGGTCCATGATATCTGGTAACATTGGATGTTCAGGGTAAAGATAATGCGGGATGATAAACATTATTAATTATATTGTTAAGGTCGCTCTCGATTTCGTTTGTTATAATAATATTTGGAACCGATGTTATTTTGTAATGTATAGGAAAAAACAATAAAATTATATTTCCTTAAAGAACTTATTTGTAACTATTACTGTAGTTTTCAGTTTTTTAGAAAAAGTAAAATAATTTTTAAAAGAATGAATACAAAAAATACAAATGAGTGTATCCGTGGCCATGTTTATCGCGTACAGATAAAACTATTTCTTAAACGAAATGTTAATTAAAAAAAGAATTCAAATATAATAAAGCAAACACTTATCTATCGAACAAACAATCTGAATAATCAAATTGCATTAGCAATTAAAATTAATGAGAATTTAATATCACGGTATCAACCGAATCGGTTCGCATTGTTATTCTAAATCACTTAGGTGCAGTATGAGACAAACCAGCAATTACAATCGACTATCGATTGTATAGTGCATAGATATTATAATCGACTATCTAGACTGTAGTGCATAGCTAGTCCCGGCCTTGCACGCAGACACGAGCCCCGCCTGAAACGCGAGGCAATCATTGTGAAACTCCCCTTCTAATACTGTTCCTTGCGATGTACATACACTATAGTCTTCCGTTGCAACAACATTACTAGATAATCAGCCGAGTTAACTAAAAGTATGATTAATCAGGAAGTGGTAATTAAAAAATCGATTTGAATAGAGAAGTGATTGATAAAGCGACTACAAAATTTATTTTTATTAAATATAAATAATACGTACTAAAATTATTGCAAAATAATATCTTTTACGTTTTATGAAAACACATAAATTACACTTGAATTAATTGATGTTTTAATTAAATTCAAAGTGGGTATTGTTCACATATTATGTAATCGATGTTTCATTCTGTTGAATGTAAATCGATTGTATGATTGTAAACAATTACGCAAGATTCAATATTAGCATTTCGGTAACAAATTGCCGCAATTGTAATATTTCATCATAGTCAGAAGGAAATCTTTATTTCACACTTTTGTGCCCTTGCAACGGCGACAAGGTTTTATTGCAACGTCTTTATGGTTGGCGAAGTCCAACGTTTATAATTTGCTTTAATTGTTTCGTAGTCAACCATATTAAATACCTGTTTTAATTTAAAATTAATTTACGCAGAAACGCCATCTAAAATTGCTTAGATTTTAGAAGATTGCTCCTTAGATAATTAGGTTCGGTATCCCGATATAAGTCGTAAGTAAGTCAAATAAATCTTTAACATGTAATATTTTACAAGATGTTATGAATAATAACCTAATGGTATTATCATTTCACAGGGAAGTGTTCTAATTACCTACAAGCGATAAACTCTCTTAGCAACACATCGCATTATCAAAAATTAAAATTTAATTCATTTAGAACAATTTAATCCAAGCCAATACTCAATACCTTATCCTAAGGATTATCAAAAGTGATAAAATTAGCTCTCCTACAAACCCTCTTTTCAATTATTCTTTTAAACATCTTTAACTTAAGCCCTTATAGTTGCATAGGAAGTTTATGAAAAAGCGTATACCTACCTATATTAAATGATTACTAAGTCTTCAAAGACAGTGAATGTGTATCTTGACATATCAAAGAATTTCATTTAACTAGTCCAGTCTCATGACATAATAAGTGACGCCAGGTCTAACACTCTTCTTAACATTGGCCTCCATTTAACATAAGTTATAGCTCTTTTATGAATAATACTTTCCCACTTGGCAATATTTTCACTTTTATATGTGGAATACAAAATATTCTATGTTCCTCACACAATGGGATTTCGTTGCTGATTATTTTCGCTAGCTTTTGTTACAAATAAATAGTTCAAACTGCTCTGGAATTACATTGCATGTTGGTGCTTTGCAATTTGCATTTTACCTGAAATTCACAGGTATTTCCACTTCAGAAGGCTTTTCCAGCTTGTTACGATAACAACTACTGAATCTAGATTGAAGTATGCAAAATGTAACAAAAGCACTTTCTTTGTTGTTCTAATTATCTGCAAATAAAGACACTAAAATATAAACGTTTATTAATTCTATAGCAGCTCTAGCATACGTCTTTTTTATTGAACCTGTGTATTTTTTTTAAGTTATGACCAATGTAGGTACAGTAAAACACCATACTGCAATCTTAAAACCTTTTATAAAAAGTAACAAAAGAGAATCAGGGAATCCTAAACTTCTTTACTCTTTTTATAACTCTGTTGAATCAACAACGTTGAAGTGCCATTGTGAATCCACGGGTTTTTCCGAGGAAGCCCTTGAAAATGAAGTGCGTACGATAAATTCTGCTCGATTGAGCATTTACACGGTGTACGGGCATTGGATAGCCGTTTTACTACACCGGTTGCACGCGCACACCTGGTTACTGGCTAGGAAATTAATTCAAACGCAATTGAACCTTCGACAGTTGAATTTGATTGGACAAGTTATATACTTGATTATAGTTTAATACTTTGTTTTATTAATAAATTGCGACGCTGGAGGGTGATTGCCAGCAAATTGAAGTACTTTAAAATTTTTAGCAACTTAATCATTATTATTTACAACGAAACTTTATTAACCATCCAGAACGCCATGTTATTTAATAATGTAAATGCGAAAACTTTGCTCACCAACGTACCCTTACTGTGAATAGTTAGGGGACACGCAGTAAGCATAAACCAAAAACTAAAACAATTTCTCTAAATATTATAGCAAGACGAGCCCACATTTAAGACGAAAATTTTAATAAGCAATGTGCAACTCTGTCATTTTTATATAACAGCCGCAATATCTTGCACTTATCGTTTGATGCTTTAAAGTTTTACATATAAGTACATATGTATTATATTTTGTTAGTAGTTATAATACAAGGAGTCCTAATATTTTGATTGCTTCGCAAACTGATAAATCAACATTTTGTATGGAAATATTGCAAGCAGTTCTCTTCTATGTTACTCCTGAGTCCTGTGTCGTGGGTGTTCAAAAAACAGCCAGCCTGGTTTATTTTAATAAAATCAATTTGCTTTCCAGGTGTGAAGATGCCGTCGCTGCTAGAAGCCTTGGAGCGCAAGTACGGCGCAAAGGGCGAGGTGAACCCGCCCATAGACGACATGCCGGTAGCAATATTCGTGCCGAAGCGGTCGCCGCGGCTGAGCGTGCCAACACTTCTGGTGCTCAACGATTGCGACATCGACTGCGCCGGCGACGCGTGTGCGCTGGCAGACAAGTGCGCCGATGTCGTCGAGCTGGATTTAGCTAATAATAAACTCACCGAGTGGGAAGAGGTATTAGCAATTGATTTATAAAAGAATGACGCTGATAAATCAACGATTTCAATTTGTACCGCAACTCTGCGGGTCTTCATTTTGGAATACGGAATCGGTAAAGAATTTACTCAAATTAGGGCAATAACTCGCGAATATGACTCAATGAATCAAGAATTAAAGTAAGTTAAAGATTTATGTTGCTGCAAGTTAACTGCAGATAGTAGGTTAATCCCTTCTTACGGATAAGGTTTAGACGTCTTTCGTCTTTTAGACGTCGTTTACTCCATGATAACCGACGCGAGTGTATTACATTATATGACAAACCTTTGTAGTATGTATCGGCTGGTTTCGGACTGGCCGGGACAGTTGGCACACGATTGTTGCTACCCAAAGTGAAGTCACTTGGCCGTACCTGAAAAAACTTTTTGCGACAGGGTCAACCATGCCTTGCAGGAGTTTTACATTGGTAATTACTTAGGTGCTACAACCTCCATGCAAACCATTTCGTAAACCAGGAAGTACAGGGATTGGTGATTTACGGTTGCATAGCCAACCACAGCACTCGTAAACAAGGTTTACTAGTCATTGTCCACTATGACGCACTTCTCGACTGCTTTTAGACATAAGTAGATACCCACAAAGCAAGACCTATGACGGCTCGTTGGCAAAATCCTATAATTTATTATATCCGACTTGTGTTATTGTATGGCAAAGCAGGAGTGCAATCGATATTACGTCATAGTTCATACAAGTACTGCACACGTCACCGTTCCGGAACAGCGTCGAACATTTTTTATATCCCCGCAACCTTCTTCAAAAACTGGGTTAATTAATCCACTTTTAGAACCATATCCGTTTCTGACGCATTCTTCACGTTAATCTCGTAAACGCAAAATTATTAAAACTAATTAATTTGTATGTAGCATTTATTTTTTAAGACCTTGTGTATAGAAGAAACTGTGAAGGTCAAGATAAGAAGCGTCGGGATTATATTGTAAAATAAAAGACTCATCAGTATATCAAGTGTCGAACTGTAATGCAAATTTAAAATAAGCACAGAGAAAATTAAGTTCTTTGAGACAGCGTTGTTGAAATCTAATTACTAAAGAAAATGGCTGATGCACATCAGAGCGCTTAGCGAGAAATTAGTGTCAGCCTTATTGTCAACGATTGCGAAATATCTTTCGCAAGCGAAGCCGGCGTTCCCATGGTTATGACAAGAACCAATTATTGCTTATCAGTCCTATTTTCCGTAACGTTACGTGGCAAGTCTGTAATGATACAGAATTGCTCTTTCACACTGGCGATTTTGACACGCGAACGAATCGTATGCCGTTCGAGTGTAATTTATTATGTTCGGACTAACCACTGCAGTATTGCACCCAAAGAATGGAACCGAGACTATATTGCGTCATTTAGAACTGAGATTAATGGACTACACCCCAACTAACAATTGAAATTTTACTACTGTCCTTTCAATTGCTGAAAACTACGGCAAAAACTTATCTTGTTGTGTCTACTACATCGTACTATACGCATAAAATTTCAATAAATATTGCCAAGTCCTTATATTCTTTCTCTTTTGCAGGTATTTGCAATATTAGAGCAGACCCCACGAGTCCGCTTCTTGAACCTGAGTTTCAACCGTCTTTCTGCGCAAATCCAAGCAGCTCAGTCACTCCGGCCGCGATGGGACAGCCTCAGCTACCTGGTTCTTAACTCCACGTACGTCGGCTGGCCCAGCCTCCACGCGTTGCTCAAAGCTCTACCAGCTCTTGAAGAGTTGCATTTGAGTCTTAATGAGTACTCGTACGTGGATCTTAGTGGGCAGGAAGTAGATGAAAAGGATCGGTGCGAGGCGTGCTCTCGGTTAAACGTGCCGGATTTGTCGGAGCCTGTACACGACCAGCTAAAGAAGTTACACTTTTCCGGAAACCCAGTCAGCAGCTGGAGAGAGATCTCCAAACTGGGTTACGCCTTCCCTAACCTGGAGACGCTTTTGGTCAATGAATGTCCTATAACAACTTTAGAACCAGACCCGTGCGAAAAATGTGGAGACACTAACGCGAATAAGAAGAGTCATGACGCTTTTCCGTAAGTATAATACTGTCAATTTACACCTCACTTTTTACAAAGTCTACATTATGTCAATATCGCATCGACTAAAAAGAAATGTTTTATCTGATTCATTGTTTCGACAAACAGAACATGAAAATAATTGACGCGTACGGGGAATTCCGTGCAAGTAAATTCTTACCAATTTAACTCAATTCGTTGCATACGCGGAAAATAAAAGTGTGCTAATAATCAGTATAATATCCTGCAGATATGATTCAATTGAGTTTATCGCTGCAGACATCTTCGCTTCCTCAACCTCAATAACACCGGTCTGGCCACATGGGACGAAGTGGATCGGCTCGCTCGATTTCCTGCTCTCAAGAGTCTACGGGTCCAGGTAAGTGTCAGTTATAACATTTCCAATACGGTTTGGATATTAAACAGCCGATCTCGAAGCACATTGTTATCGTGCTTGCTTTTAGCGATCGCTTCAACTGACCTCGAATGGATTTCGTGCACGTTGCCCGGAACTCCAATCTGAATGTAACTGAATATAGGCGGATTAAATTCGACTCATCTCGACTATACTTTATATAAAGCTGTGCGAAGGTCGTATATGATTAATACATATGTACCTATCCTTATGCAAATTAAGGTTTTACGACGTTCTTTATTTGAAATGGTTGAATATAAAATTCTCATCACACTTTTTATTATTCACGTTAGAACTTTTATTGCTTTTACACTTTATAAAAAATAGCCTAGACCTCTAGCCAATGGCTGTTAAATTTAAAAAAAATCCAAACTCAATACTCAATGAAATTGCAAATCTAGGTTCAGAATATTTACGGTGTAGTAATGCAATCACGTTGGCATCAGGCGCGGTCGGCTGGCGGCCGAGAAAACGATGTTTACACCATTAATGTTTTAATTCGTCCGCGTCTCCTTCGGGAGTGGATGCGGGTGAAGGTCTTCCCGATTTAGTGGCGTCCCACTTGACGCCCGCGTTGTGCAATGTGAGCTCACTGCTCCGGGCACGCGGGGTTTCGTCACGCATCGACGATGGGAGCTGCCAACTGCGATTGTGCATTTATGATCATCTGTCTTGGATTACTGCTCATATTGTATAGCATCGATCATAATCTTCATCTACTCGTATTAAATCATGTGAAAATAGGCAAAGCGATTGTAGTAGATTCACAGCCTAAGGATGGTAAACAAAGAACTTAATAACAGTGTTATTTTTCGGACTATGTAATACACACTCGTAACTTCTCACATATCCGAAAATATAGGGCCTTCTTACCCATTACAATATTTAATTTATAAAAATAGAACTACATAAACATACATAGAGAAGGTAGGCAGAGGTGCAACCAGGACACTCACGTTTCGCCTTGTATCTTCTATCCCAAAATGTGATAGGGGGCGAGCATATCGCCATAACGGGCACAAAATCCTGACTCTAGGCTGATAATGAATAGAAAAATCCAATATCACTTTCTCCGACCCGGGATTAGAACCCGAGACCTCAGCTTTGCAATCGTACCGTAGTACAACTGCGCCACCGAGACAGTCTAAAAATGGATCTAAGTTTCTATATAAATTATTCATACCGGTGTCACATCTTGCAAAAAAATTACAACATAAATCTGAATTTTCGAACCAAAACTTAACAAAATTCGATGGAAAAAACCGGTCCTTAAATCTGTTGCAAAAATATTGATATTGCCCGCTACTGACACACAAGGGTCAAGTTCAAGTTGAGACGTGAGTCCAATCGGCGCGGTTAATCCTTTGTTCAGCTGACTTACTGCAATGTCCTATATCGTGTCATTCATAGATTATTCAGCCTGTGTCCCCAGCGGAATACGATACTTATCTGGATAGATTTTGAGGTCACATTGGCGTGAAACGTCGACACCAGTAAAGTGACGGTCACGCTACGTAGAATGTGAAAGTGTGCAGCTGTGTTGACGGTTTGTTTTAATTTACACACATTATGAACACATTTGTACAACGGTAAGGCAATTTGTGATGCTGATGAGTGACGTAATGTTGAGAAACGAAGCGATACATATCAAGGTTCACGCAGAATATAAATACGTTGTTAATATGTATTTATTTTGCTTTAATCCGTTCCGTTATAAAAAGCTTTATAAATTTCCATTATCTATGGATTCCACAGCGGTTACTGAAAAATGGGATTGATATACAGACTAGAAAGCTAGAGCTCGTAATTTCAAGTAACTTTAAGTAAGTTTCAGCGATCAAGTTCTGTTTTATTCAGTCTATAATACGTGCGGAAGATTCTTTAAAAACAGCTTCTTATGTTACGGTCTATCTTATTGGATGCTATCAATTTAAAAGCCACTACAAAATTCTACTTTACAATTCTCATTAATTCAAAATTTGGTTAAACCTTAACTTTTATGTGGCATTTCACATCACGACAACCAATTACGGGTTGACCTTTTAGACCTAGAAACTAATTTATTAGCAGAAAGTGTTGACCAAGAATGGGTTGTTTGGCTCGCCTCCAAACATATTGAATAATCTTTATACCATTTAGTGTTACTATGGTGTTATGAATGTTCAATTACACAACAGTAAAATGGCGTTTATTATGTACAATTTCGCATAAGTTCTCCAATCGAGGTAGATTACCTATTTTTTTACGTCAAAAGTAAACAAAATATTATTGAAAATACTACGGAAATTTTTAGATTTTACGAACAATGTTCCTTAATGAATATCATGGAAATATATCAAACTTGCCCAAAATCTTTTCAAAGGCTTTAAAGTGATTTTAACTGAGGGTTACATCATCGTCTGATTCATTGTAATGCTGATTTCCAGTAATTACATACTTACCCCATTCAAAATCAAAATTTATGATCTTTGCAAAAAGGTGCAGCGAAAAGGGAAGGGTCCGACGCATGAATCATGTTAAAAATTAAACGGAATCGGCTGGGTCATTCACTGCAACGCCTGAATTAATTGACGGCCTTGCTCGTGTCGAGTCGTATGCACTCGAGATATCTTAATGACAATTATATTGATGGTCCTCTCGAGACCAATATGATTCGAAGAAAATAATCGATATTTAAGTGCAGTGATATCATACTTAGAAGTTAGAGCGCCTATCGTAGGAAACTAGAGAAGCAATCAAATGCGCATTATTTTATCGATTATGACGTAAAATCGATATCTATTTTTAAGATTTAATGTTTACTGATACGTCAAAATTGGTCTAATTTGTTAAATGTTTAGGTCGTGGTGGTTCTAAGTAATCGTCTCGGTTGTCTTAAAATTTTCATCAATTACCCAAAAGAAACCTCCTTTTTGACGTAAAGAAATTAGCAAACGTACTCGTGCAAATTGCAACATTAGTTTATACTTTCTATTACAATTTCAAGTAATTACATTAACAACTGAGAACCTTGGGAATAAAACAGTTTGGTTACCTTAATTAGAAGTTCATAATTTACTCTACAATACAAAACACAAAACCGATTAATTCTACGGTAATGAACTTTCATGACATGAGTTATTTTTCACGCGACAACTATAATTCATACGGTTTTGGAATTTAAAAGTCATAGGTCGTGCTCTACAGTACCTACTTTAAAGAGAATTTTACATTAAGCATTTCTTGTGTCGGTTCTAAAGTGTTTCGCTACTTCTTGCACTTTCAAGGTATAGTGTGAATGTCCTTTTGACATATAAAACTGTAAATGTCAAAAAGAACAAATATAATAAATGTGGCGATTATAAAATTTATTTTGTTGGATCGTTTATGTACAAGGACAAGCGTAAAGTAATAAAGATAAAACAATAAATCCTTCCCTTAATTTGTATGTTTGGAAAATTGTAAGCGGCCTTTTAATTGTTATCAATTTCTTTTATTGACACTTTCATGCTGCAAAATATGTGAACTATGATAACCTGCAAACTAAATACACAATATTTAATAAAAAAGAAAAGTATCTTGTTAGGAATTTTATGAAATATCAGAGCATCATGGACTGATGTGTTCAAACACCTTTGGGATTTAAAGACCGCATAAAGGATGCTCGCTATTAAATTATCCTACATGCAGTTTCTATTTTTTTCGGGATTTTGTGGGCCCTGAGGCATTAATTGATTAATAAAAATCCGGCGTCCGCGACACTGTTGTTAAACTAAGTTGTTAAAGTTGTTAAACTACTCCTTACTACATAGTAGTACGGAGTAGTAGAGCTACCCTTGATTATAGCATGAAACACTCTCCACCGAGTACCGCAGGCTCGTTTACCGGGCCTTGCTTAAAAATGTAGTATGGCATGTGGTGTCATAAGTAAATAATATGTACATTAAACTTGGGGACGTATAGCTTCAACTTCAATAACATTCATATTCTTGCATACAGCTTCTGTGCAAAACTGAGAGTGTTTCCTAGACAAAATGGAGCCAATTTTGAAATATTTAGAAATAGGTGTGTAACAAAACGTGCAAATGCATCTGCAGATGATATATATGTTCAGTTAATGCAATTTGGTCTGAAAGCGGACCGGTGTTGCGGTTGTGCAAAACGTCTGCCGGCGCGAGCCGCAATCTACGATCATTTCGAACGGCCGACCTTCTGTGGCTTTACGTTAATTGCTACAGTCCATTACTGCGGATTAAACTGAATTGTTTCAAATCGTAAACAAAATATGGATGTTATTTTCGTTTTGTATTCGATTACAGTATAAGTTGATGAATAAGTTTCTGTATGTGACAACTTTTGACTTCGAATCGCGTCAAATGATAATTGGTAACATAATCATTCATCAATTATTGATTCAAAATAAATCAAGACGATGAAAGAGCAAGTATATGGCAACAGATTTTTAATATTGTGAAGGCTAATATACATCTTCATAAGATGACCAGATTGCACTCAGTAATTACAGAACATGTCCCGCGAGAGATGACTTGGCAACGCTCACTAGACAGGAACATCTGACAATGGAATAAGAAGAATGGGATCTTGTAATGCAATTAGACATAAGTTATTAAAAATATTACCGACATGACTCCGTAAATCAATAAATTCAATTGTATTCGAATATAAATATTGGATAGTAATAACAGCGCAGGAGTAGTTAAAGTAATTTAACATGTTTAATGCAGAAATCAGAATATTATATTTAACATTTTGTGGCTTTAAACTGAAATAGCAAGGCATATAAAATAAGCTTACTAAGTAACTACGTAAATCACTCTCTCTGCTTGCTTTGATTCGCAGCTATAAATCTTTGTAAAGCGGTGGCTGGATTGTAGAAGACTTTTTTTTTTCTTATAAAGTCTCATTCTTTTACATCGAGTTACTTAATCCCAAAGGATTTCAATTTTCATTGTTGGAATCGTCTGAAATTTTATAATACGCTTTGTAACAGTATTCAATATTTTTCAAAAGCCGCTCTGTATTTCACCAGATTCTGATAGCATCAATACACTAAGGGCTAATTGCACGAATTAACTTTCCCCATAACTTTGACTTTTAAAATGTAAATCCCATATATTAGCAATGTCAAATACATCACAAATGTATGGCGATGACATTGTCAAAAATAAAGTTGTCGTCAAAGTTAGTTTGTGCAATTGTGCCAAAATTATTCCCCACGTCACACAATTTAAAGATCAAATGAGGTATCTTCAAGAACTTTAATATATAAATGATTGAATATTGGGTAATTACCTGCCTCAAAAACAACAAGTTGAACGACCGTTACTTCCAAAAACTGTTGCATCGCAGCCCACGCACCTTCGTCTTTATAGTTTGAAAGCCGAGTTCTTATTTTTAATATTATTAAAACTGTCGATATTATATATAACTAGTTGATAAATTTTGATTGTTCCGGTTTCACAATGACTATAACAAGAGATGTTAGTATATTTTTATTTGACCACAGGTTGCTCTAATTTAGTCTTAGTTCTAATTTACATAAGCTAACTTTGACCAAAACTTTAATTTTGACAATGTCATCGACATACATTTGCGACAGATTTAGCATTGCTTATGTATGGGAGTGACGCTTTCAAAGTGAAAGTTGGGGCAAAGTTAGTTTGTGCAATTGGGGCTTAAAAGATAAAATTACGTTCTGTAGAACTAAGGTGTCAAAACAGTTTTACTGCGATAATTTGTGGCCTCTTTTTTCTACACCATCTTGTTTGTTTACACATAGTCAACCTGAAATTTTTCTATTAGATTCAATATAAGTACTTGGAAATGTTTTGGGCTGAGATATTACACACCCGCCTCAATCGAACCCGCGTTTGAAGAGGAGTCCCGTGCTGAGCAGTGAGCGATTTTGGGCTCGTTTAGAACATTCTAGACTCTAGCCCAGATATATTACCTACGACGATAGAAAAAAATGCTTAGAAGTTATCAGTCTCAAGTACGTTTTTATTTTAACTGTATTTCGTTCGATTGACTGTTAATGTATTGGATACGACGCATACCGGTTTCAAGCACCCACGCATACTTTAAATCCTCTTTAGAGAGATAAGTGTTTATTCTAATTCAATAATACAGCCTCGGTACTAATTATTTCCATAATAAGTGACACTGACTACAACCCATAAAATCAAATTATGATCCTAGGTACGCCGATCTAGACATGAGTCATAGAGTTCCAAGCCCAATCAAGTTTAATCAATCCTCAACAAATAAAACCGTATAACCCAAGTAACTAGGGTAACCGAGGGCGCAACAATCTAAACATTTTAACCTGCTTCGCTTTCCTCAGTCATTTACAAGGTTCGGTAACTTACTGGGATCCCAAGTTTTATAGCTGTTTATGATGACAGTGATCACTAAACATCAAGCGAGTCGTTTAGGTAAATTCCGTATCATTGCACATAAAAAAAACAAAAAACATTAATACCAATGTTCTACACAGATTTTGTAACACACTCATAGTCAATAGTCATGAGTGTGTTATGAGTAAGTTATAGCCTATTACTTCTGTAATCAAAGAGCAAACTACCGAGCACTAAAAGGCAAGCCTTATAGAAACACTAAATCGTGTCTATATAACACGCAATTAATCATAAGGAAGTAAATAGGAAATGTTGGAAACAATCCACTTATAGTCTTAGCAAAGAGGGATAAAATATAAATCTTTAGGGAAAAGTTCTCCACACGCAGAGCAAAGTGATATTTGCGCAAAGTTACTTATTTCTTTATCACTTCGCCGTGTCCTATTCTCCTATCAATACTAGAGTTGAGGCGACAAATCTTCATTACACATACTCAGAAAATAATGTTTAAAAGTATTTTGGCCTACGATTTTACTCTCGGACCGACTACACATCATTTTACGATAATCGAGCTTATCGCGTACAAATCATGTTTTTGTTATGGAACCGTGTGCTTTGTCATATCTTAGGTCAAACCTGAGTTGCTGCTTTAGATATTTATATTTTATTACAAACTTATAGCAAATATAAAACGCATTTCTTGCACGGTTTCTTTGTTTTCAGCACTTGTTATTAGATCGTATTGTTTTGTATATTCATAGGCGTTATCACAATAATATCTATGAGATCATCCACTCTGTACGATTGCAAACAAACTCCTCATTCGCTATCATTTTGCAATGTGATATTGTTATCTACATATAGAATACCTTTTTCACAATGCCAATTTAAATAGTTGATTATCCTTTATTGTCTTCCGCCGTTTTTTAAGTAATTGACATTTTTTAAGAACGCTCTAGGACATAGTCACAAGTCCAGTTTTTCTAAAGAAGTCCAAAAATCATGATAATTTTATATAAGTTTATCCTAAAGCTAGACTTAAATGTCTACGACTGACCATATCACGTTCCTATGTCCATTTGAATGTTTATTACATAGGAAAATACATGCGTTGAGTAGAGGATCAATACAAGCCGATAATGATGATGATCTAATATCCTAGGACCTAGTACGTCGTGTAAACATAAACAAACATACATTGCTAGTGCATCATTACTTATCCACTGTTTAGTAACAGTAAATAAAACAATGGAACAAGCAACAATTATACATATTTTTCACAGGGCCTATACGCTCTGCTATGGTAAAACATATTTAAATTTGCTAAAAGACTCAATCACCATAAATTTGTATATAAAAATGCAAGCTCCACATAAAACCAACTAGCCCTATTGCAACGGAACGGACGGCAATGTAGTAATAAGAAATTTATGGATATTGACGCGGAAATGCGGTGCGGCCCGGCGGCAAACTCGCTGACCCAGAAATGTTCATACTCTATGGCCTTTTGCTGGACTTTCGACATCACTCCATAGGTACATTGAAAAGAATAAACACCAAAATATAGAGCATAAACGGATTATACAGTTATCAAGAAGAAATTGACGCGAAGTGTGAGTGAGCTGTAGTAAACATTTTTTGTTGTATCAGCCCATATACGTCTCAATGCAGTGCACGGGCCTACTCTACAATCGAGAGTACGATTGAGAGTGGTTAGGCCATATAGTCCACCACGCTGGCCCAGAGCGGGTTAGTACTATAGTAAACATGCGGCTAGTAAATGGAAGCGTAGAAGGAAAATATTTGTCTCTCTTGAGACTCCTCTAGGAGTTACGAGTTCGTAAGATTATCGAGGAATCCTGTTTGAATATTAATTATGCAGCAATTTATTGATTAAAAAAGAAAGAAATTATTTTTGGTTTTCTGCACTAAATAAGTAAGATATAAAAAATGTTAGTCCAAAGAACAAAATCAAATAGCCGGAGCCGTAGATCCATTCACAAATTACTTTATCTTTAAGCGCTTTCAGACCATGCTTTAGTTTAACTGCGAACGTATGTGAATGTGGTACGTGATCCGAAGAAACATTAAACAAAAACAAATGAACATACCGAGCATTTAAATTAATGAAAAGCGCTGCAAAAACTATCGTATTCAGCGGAGTACAGTCGTACACAAACGTAAAGTTACGTTCCATTGTTGACCTAATTGTAGAATGTGGTTTTCCGCGCGACTATCCAGGCTTGCATGCAACAAGGACTTACATTTATCATACTGAGTTCATAGATAAGGCAAACGTTACATACGTTTTTAACATAACGTTAACTGTTACGGCTGTGACGTGAAGTTATGTTCGTGCTAGTTTCCATTAAGTTCTCTTAAATAAGTTCTTTGTTGTGAGCACTTTTAAAAATGTAGTATCTGTAGATGCAGATTTAGAGAATTACAAAAAAATCAGTAGTATTACAACCTAAAAGTACAGGGTGTTTCAATTATAAGCACAGTTTTAGCATCGTGGTTTTATTTTTTGCCGTGGTATTTTGTTTAGTCAGTGAGATAATCGCGAATGTAATAGTCCTCACCCTTTTTACCTTGTCGCAACCGCACCTGCGAATCCCCAGGTGCTGTAGGTATTTATTGGATAAACTGATACTCGTTTGTAGCGCTTTTGTCGTAGAAACTAGTATATATTATAATACATAAATATTATTATTATGCGAGATCATTGGCGTGACAGGACGATCAATCGTAATGGATAAATTGATGATTGAGTCACTCAGACGTCAGTCACGTCGAGTCAATAAAATAGTGCTGCTACCGAACATTATTCTTTCTAATATATTTCTCTTTGCACGAACTCTATTTCGCAAAATAAATTACGATGAAAAGGCTATCTGCTTTAAGAAGTAATGATACTGAGATTTATGATTCACGCAGACCGAACGGAAAATTACTCAATTTTAACTTATACATTGACAATGACTTTACCTTAATTTACAGTTTTGAAAATGGCGTGCAAGAGATAATTTCTATAAATTGATCTAACCGGTCGTTAGTTGTTAAAGTTATTATAATATGTAGTCATGTCGTGGTTGATGCATTTATTTTGTAATTACACTAGTGCAACTTACTAGGAAACTTGCAAACCGTAGCGATTTCCAAGAATTTCTATGGCATGTAAAGTCCGCCAACCCGCACTAGGCCAGCGTGGTGGACTATATGGCCTAACCCCCTCCCAATAATACTCTCGATTGTAGACGAGGCTCGTGCCCTGCAGTGCGACGTATCTGGACTGATACAGTACAGATGATAATGTGCGGAAATAACTTACTAACAGTTAAGTTGTTTGCTCAATGCAATAAAAAAAACTATTTATGAACTCATTCGCATTAATTCACGTCACTAGCAGTGCGCAAGCGACCTTACAAGCGTACCTACACAGGACTCTTTGTCTAGCCAGCGAGACTGTCCGTCGCGCGACGTCAGTCGACCTATGAATACATTACTTGCTCTGTGTTTTTGGGTCAAATGCCCCCACGACACTATTCACTATCTACTCGCATACCGGTACACGTACTGCAACGAAAGTGGATCGCCGCTGGATACGCTTGGGGTGCAAACATGACTTTATTATATTACAACACGAGCTTTTAGCAGCACGGACAGCTGTTTTGTATTAGAAATGTACAGACATGGCACGTCTACGATTATTTTATATTTATTTATATGTTTAAACCAGCTAAACCAGACTCGTATGTCATTTTAATTAATCTCCACCATTTTTGCATTAACAAAATGATAGAGCTTAAAAGATTTTGCGCGCATCACGCAAAAACTACTGGAAGAATTTCATTTTTTTTTTACTAGATTCTTTAAAGACCTATTTGGCACTTATCTAGAAAATAAGTAGCACAATGCCTACGTTTGTAACTAGGTTATTAAAATAATTTAAAGCATAATTTTCATAAGCGCGACTCATTTGGTATTTCTGTATTTTGCTGGGTAACGAAAAGTATATACAGTTTAACTATATTGTAAATTAAAAAAAACAGATAAAGTCGCGAACATCGCCTAGTTTTTGTGTATCAAGAAGTAAATATGTATGTGACTGTTACCATGGCAGATCGTGACCGGTAGACGCGGAAATTCATGAGTTGGTCGCAAGTTATGCATAAATTCATTTTTATGGGACTTGGAATATTATAAAGAGTTTGTGTACCTACATACATATTTCATGATATGTTAGCATATAACACATTTCTCATGAAAAGTATTATTGATACGCGGTTCTAGTATGGATAACGTTGAATAGTCCTGACATTGACATAATCTTTGTGTTCTAAATTCTAATTTAGAATTGCGGAGGAGGTTTATTGAGTAGAAGCTTTTTTGCAAAGACTCGATATAGACGATATTTTTCGACTTTGGTACATTTTCATGGATATCTTACTAATAGTCACGCACATAAACGTATATTGTAGGATTTCAAATAACAGTAACTAAACCTGATTGCGAAAATACTGCCTTTGTGCAATCGTTTTCATACTATTAGTTTTGAAGTTATTTAATGTTTCTATTTACTATCAATTTCATTAAAGAAATTTTAAACATATAATTGACTAAAACGCAGTACCATCTGTGATACATTAAATCTATTTTGATATTTATTATTATGATGTAACATACATAAATTATATAATTGTATTATATGCACATAATTCATTTGTACAAATCATGGAGCGTACTTCTTTGTTTCTAATATACTGCGCAATGAACACGCTGTTACACTTTATGAGCCTTACAGAATTTATTTTCCGACGTATTAATTACCTAAACCGATGACTAACGCGTGTAGGTATCATTCCGTAATCGCCATCCTTTCTTTTTGTCTGGCACAGCTTAGTAGGGACTTAGTAGTGAATATATATATTTGTTTTGTGCATTATTATTTTATCTGATAAAGATAGCCGATATACGTCATGTAAATAAAAAATCTAAAATATTATCTAAATATTGCTTTAAAAGAGTTTTGACTTACCACTCGGTATCAACTTGCCTCCCCGTAACAAATTTCGATGTTTGTCTGGACATCAATTCCTCAGTCTTCGTTGCTATACAATACAGGGTGAAAGAACCATCCACATCAGTATTATTAGCAGGAATATTGAGAAAAGACTTGTCAGGAATCAACATTCAACACATCAAGAAAAATTTAATTTTTCATCACATTATATGCCTTGTTCATAATAATTGGTGATTATTGATTAACTAACACTTAATTTACACAACAAACACACTTTAAACTAATATAAAGCACGACTCAGTACTACTTGAAATAAAAATCCGACACCACTATAAAACTACCGCCAAAACTCAAGAAAAATCTTTGATTACAAATAACGTTATTTTACTGTACTGTATCAGCCCAGATACGTCCCAATGCAGGGCACGAGCCTCCTCTACAATCAAGAGTACGATTGAGAGGGATAAGAATAACGTTGTTGTAATGCACAAATTATAACAGACTATACAACAAGCTCCTTGACACTTAGTCCGTCAATTTCAATGATGCATGTTAATTCTAGAAGTAATATACAAATAAATGTGGGTAGTATCGAAGAAATTAATGAGTCATATCGGTGCCGTTACCGATTGGAACGGATCATGTAATTATTTTTTGTATGCGCTTATGTGCAATGACCGTTGGTAAGCTGACTCAGACACCCTCGGCCCAAACACCTGAGGGGATTGCAGCCGTTGAAATTAAGCGTCCGGTAAACACGCTCCAGTGCTGATACCAATAGAAATTTGTAATGAAATATATCTACGGTTGTTGTAATACAATATATGAATTGATCGGAAAAATGCATATTTTAGGTGAGAAACGCTGTATGTTGAAAATTGTGGAAGAAAAAATATTATAATAATATTATTAGGAACGTAAGGAAATACTGTTTAACAATATAACATACAACAAAATGGATGTTTCTATTCTTGACTAATGCAAAGTTATGGCGAATAACTTGCTGTAAATTAATCTTGCTGAAAAACGAAACCAAACACATAAAGTAAACTAAGAAGCTGCTATAGTAAAACGTAGTATTATGTGAAATCACGTCCCGGCGTTAAATCGCGCTCAGACGAAGCGAAATATTTTAACAAGATAAATGTCTTTAATAAAAGCAAACCTATCGGCGTATTCCGTACATACACCGACGCACTTAGTCATATCAAAACGACCGCGTATTCAAACATTACAGACATGAAATGCCCGAGGTATAAAAATAGTAAAATGGCGACATTATACCCTGCAGCCGTCCCTTTATTTCTCAAAATACGCGCTGAGTCAACACCCAATGCAAAAACTAGTCGGGTACACGACGGTTACAATTAAAACAGCTTTAAATATGTGGGAAAATAAAACACTGCAATGCATGCAAAACGATTCCGCTTTCCATATTTAGGCAAAACGGGTCAGCCAGGTTGAATGTACGCGCGCAGAAGTGCCTTTTGAAACAAAGGGCTCGCATAATAATAGATGCTGCCGAAAACAATAGTGTGAAAAGGGAAGTCAAGTTCTTTGATGTGCCAGTCTGCTTCGCTAGTGAAACCTTGGAGACCTTTTTATTCGAATGAAAAAAACGGGTTTGACGGGAGAACGTATCTGCGCATATGTAAGGAGTACTGAATGCAGATGTGATTTGATTAGAACAGGAGAGACCTTCATGATTTGCCCAATAATACCTTAGAAATCAAATTTATCAAACTGTGAGAGTTATAAACTGTTACATACCTACTAAGAACATTTCATATTCTTCGAAAAATGCGAAAAGTTCTCTTTCATGGGTAGCGACTTTGCTGTGCATCTACTTACCATTAATTGGTCGTCATTCAGTACGTCTGCCGTCGTTCCCTATAAAAACATATCTATAAATATGCAATTTTATTAAATTCCCTCATTTCCTACTCAGTCGTGAAACTCGAGACTTATTACTTTTGAACCGAGCTTGAAAGGTACGTTCGACGCGAAGTCGCAACTTATGAACTTTGTTTCACAACATTATTGTCGGTCTCGACTCTCGGGTGTCTCGCTTAGATTGCTGGTAAAGGGGGCGAGAAAGTTTACCGCGTACTTGCAATACACACGTTGAACAAAGAGCTTGTAGGATAATAGAAACCAAACGCAGCGTGCAGATTCATCTCACTTTGTATGCTGCCCGTTTTTGTCTAATCGCATTGTTGTACATGTTTGTATTTAAATGAGTTGAGGAAAATTTGCTTCCGTATCTAAGGTGCAGTATCCTTCCGTTTATCTTGTAAGGTATGGATGTAAATTCCCATAGCAGTTCTTGGATGCACGTAAAGAAAGACTGGGTATTTTTTTCTAAAACACTATACTTAATTGTTTTGTAGAATATTATTTTGAATATGCAAAATAACCGACAATAACGCTTTTCCCAAGTAAAAAAGCAGAGGCTATATATTTTTATTCTCTGGCATTTGAACCTCTCAGTTCTGATGAATCTTTTCATGTTTTCGAGAATTTACCGTACATTCCATTTTCCAACCCTTTTCAGATATCTCTGCGCCATAGTGAAGTACTTACGCTGCGTCGCACCCCTCGCATTCACTATTCATACTGGGTTAAAAAGGTTGCACTCACCTTATTGGTATAGTGACGGCATGTACGAAATGTGAATAATCATGTCCGGGGTTGGATTCTCAAGTCGACGGGTCGATTGTATAAGTTTTCCAAAAACTTACTAAATATTGAAAAATTCCCGAAAGAGTTGTCGTAAACCCAGCGGTTGGTCTAAAAATTGCGAGATTCTCATCTCGCTGTGATGGTTGCTTTATTATGAGTGCACTGCATATGCTGTAAGATACGTTGTAAAAAACTACTTCAAAATTTTATAGCATCGTGTCCTTCATCATCATTAACCCGTTGCAGTCCACTGCCTCTCCTAACGTTCACCACAGAGCCCGGTCTGCAGCTTTATGCATCTAGTCGTTGCCGGTCCTCTTGTGTAAGTCGTCAGCTGAAGAAGGGAAATATAAAGATAAGGAAAACGAAAAGGAAGAAGACTAGATTATGAAAATAAAATCATATCACATAATTTTTCGTGTACCAGCGCTCGTTTTGATTAAAGTTTACACTCTAGAGTAGACTCTAGAGCGCTGTGTATTGTGGTATGAAAAACTGATGTTGTCAACAAACGGCCCTGTATAGTTATAATATGAATTAACTTGGTAATTCTACGAGACAGGAGGGCATCTATACCCTAATCTAACCCGTTTTTATATTTCATTAAACATTTGGTACAACTTGGTTAATTAGCCGAGTTGCTTTTTCATTCCTTATTTGAGTAGGCAAATTGGTATACGAGTATGTATACAGTCCGAGTCTATAGTAGTGTTTTTGTGTTCTTCTACACTTAGGATTCCTATGATGTTCGAAAGTAAATTATCTACATCGAATCGATAAAAAATCTTGCAAAACCTCAGAATTGAGTGTCTACAGGACATATGATTATAAATTGAAATCTTTAATATTATAGTCTAATTTATAATACCTCATTTATAATACACAATTTTCTTTACTCACATACTATTTCGCTGGGAAACAAATATTTTATTAGAGAACCAATGTCTGAAAGCTTACCGTAAGAGTTGGGAAAATTCCGTTCCATTACGCCTGCCTTGGTTGTTGTTCAAACAAAAATTCCTTTACTATTCTATATATTTACAACATTGTAGAAAAACCATAAAACGCATACTTCCACGTGCCTGCTGCCTAGTATCGCTCTACGTGATTGCAAATACATTCGTGCACCCTACAAGGAAACTTGATCCTCGGGCCTTGAGACGAACAAAAAGCGATTCAATTTAAATCTGATAGTTTTTTGTTTTGTTCCGACGATCATCCTTCACGCAGCAGTCATGACTTCGTGACATTTAATTCTATTATGTCTAATTGCGTACTTGTATTATTGATTTCCGCAATATATTTATGGAGATACAAATTATTTCATAGATACTTATGAACTTTGATTTTTTCTTAGGTAGGTACCTACTGCACAATATTTCCAAAGTTCAAGACAAAATTAACTATTTATACTCTTGCCTACTAAATCAGTCAAAAGCCGGCCAGTCCGACTACCAAAACAATTTCCTCCATTTGTATCTTTAATGTCACCATTAAACATATTATTAAGTTTACTGTATAGCTAGCTAGCTACAGAATATTAGTATGAACCAAAGGTACTTAGATTTTTTTTCTGTTTCCAGGGCTGGCCGCTATGGGATCGGTTCGAGTCGACTGAGCACGAGAGGTGGTTGCTGCTGGTGGCAAGGTTGCCTCGCGTGAGGACCCTGAATGGAGGCGGAGCTGTCCCCGTGGAGGAACGGGACTCCGCTGAAAGAGCCTTCATTAGATACTACATGGAGAAACCCGAGTCTGACCGACCTGACAGGCAAGTTGATAATGAGTCATTTGATAGTAGCACCGAATTTAGGAAAGGCTGTTTCTGAAGGATGTAAGATCAGGTAAAAAATATTTTATTAGTATAGGTTTTGGCAAGATAAACAAAGAATAATATGTACAATTTAAAGACGTCTCTTATAAGCTAATAAACCATGTTTATAGGAAAATTGATAGATATTTTGAAATTTCAAAATTACATACAATTTAAAAAGTCATCAAAGTGTAATGGATTTGTCCGCGTCAGCAAATGCCCTGACCTGACTTGCAAGTCAAGACTTTATCCTCATAAAACAATAATAAACCGTTGAGATATGAGACGGCGCGTGCAAGAGGTCGGCCGAAGGTCCTATCAATAAGGAGGTGCGTGGGAGGATTCGCACTAATATCGACTCGACCTAAATTACTTCACACCTATGCTAATATAGTAGGACGTGAGACATCAGATGAATATTCGCTTTACACATCATTAGATAATCAAATGTATTTGGTAGGAAAGCATCAGCCCACATAATCTAAAACGAGGTTTACCAATTGTCCGAAATCTCGCTCTCATTACATAAAAGATAGAGGTATATTATTGCGTCTAAAATAGGTTTTGGATATTTATCTTTTTAACAAGAAGACAGTTATATATCAAACGTATGAGATCTACCAACTGCAGACCCTCTTTCGATAATTAAGCTTGCAATTTGGCGACCCGCGTGATATTACCTTTCAGCCTTAAAGGTTTAAATTCACGCTAGTTTCTATGTGTATTAGGGAATAAGTATTAAAGTTCTATGTACGGTGTTGCGCAGGTACTGGGAGCTGGTGAACGTGCACGGCAAGCTGGACCCGCTGGTGTCGGTGGACTTGCGGCCCGAGAAGCGCGTGCAGATCACCTTCACCTGCGGCGACACCAGCGAGGTGCGCACCGTCGATGTGTACAGGTAATTTCATAAATTCTTCGTTTTTATTCACAGGAATCAGTAGGTATAGGCATCTCCTTAAGAGTTCCACAGTGCTCTGCATTCAGCGACTGCCAATAAACATTAATAATTTGTAAATAAGGAAATAAAATTATAGCCAGGTCCTTATTTTTGGCGCATCAAGAAATTATTACTGGATGGAATTCAATTCAATCCTTTGGGCATTTTAAAATCGTTGTTAAGACTTTTAGTCCTTTTAAAATACAACACAGATGCTACCGCGGTTGCAACCCGCAATGTGGCACCATTATATCTGTAATTTAAGTTACTTAAATTGTAAACAAAGTTAATTTTAAACGTACATTGTATCTATTACAGAACCGTGTCGGATTTGAAGCAGCGTTTAGAACGATTAGCGGGTTTCCCTGCCGCTAAAATGAGACTGTTTTATGTGGATCAAGAACTCAGGGACACTCAGGTATTATATCTGGATTTATTTAACACTACTCATTCATTACATGCCCTACGTTTAAGATCATTTTTCTTCAACACTACCCGTTTTCTTGTTTTGCCTTTTTGTGCATGCAAAATAACTTGACTAATGATTTTACCCCTAGTTGCGTGCCTAGAGTCATCTAAATCTATAGAGAAATTAACAAATGTTCAGGATTACCGTATTTTCATGTCAAATTCAAAATAGATCAGTTGACAAGAAACTGGATGCTTATCACGATCTAAATTAAGTCAAATATAAAAATTGAGCCGACAATTGTTAAGGATGCGCTCCATCGAAGTGATTTAAAGCCACCCAGGCTCACAATTTTCCAATTTACACGTTTTGTTACGCATCCCGCGATAAATCAAAATAACGAGTTCAAATCAACTTCCCTCGTGCAACAAGATTGCAACACAACTTTAAATCAAACGTCGACATTTGAGTTAAGTAACGTTGCCAATCATCCAATGAACGTAATTCTAGAGGGGGATTGTGGTCACTAAACCGACCGCATGCACACGATGCAGTGATTAAGCTTTACAAATCTATATAATGTTGTTTATGTGGCGATAATAAATATATTTTAGTAGCCAGGCGATCATAAAGGAGGCCTTTACTTACCATTCGAACGTATATATATATGTTACGTATATGTATATGTACATAGTAATTTATTCTGAAATATAGCTATATTATTTTCTGTGAAAGGAAAAATGATTTTTCTCAAGGGTGCCGTATATTGTACGACACTTATTCACCCGCATAACGCCCACAACCCATCTAACACAAAGAAAAACCCATCATAATGACTCACGTAACTGCGGCGTCTGAAGTCGGCCAATACACATAAATACATAATTTGAGCAAACGAGACATAGGTAATTTTATCGACTGACGAAAGACATTAATCGTTTTTTTTTGCAACTTAAATCTCTACCTATATGAACGGAACCGAAATTAATATGATTAACAAACAAATCACATTAATGCTTATGTTAAAGTTTTTCACCCAGGGCCCCGAGGAGATGAGGTATCCGACCAAGCAGCTGTACTCGTACAACATCAGGTCCGGCGACGAGATCATCATCGACTCCAAACTGAAGCACACTATATCGGGCAACTCCACCGCGTGAGGGCGCCACACGTCACATATTGTAACGTCAAGTTGAATTTCTGATGCACAGATTTTGAATAGCTCATCAGTATTGCGAGATCGGTATTACTACAAATTGTTAACCCATGTACATAACTTATTAGTCGTCAACATAACGCTACGATTGTAGCAAGTATTGCTGCCAATTAAAATATATTAACCACTCCCCAAGCAACCAAAGGATTAACTAAGATTATGTGAATGAAAATATACAAAATTATAATTTAAGCTTCAAAATAAATGTATCATGAAATACAACTTGACACAAAAAGTGTATAACTTTTAAAACAGCCTGTACTATAATGCCATTAAAATATTTTTTTACGCTACATTCGTCGTACTAACACGGGGTTAGTTAATATTTCACTAAGAAGTAATATGTATTGTTTCGTGAGAAAGTCTTTTGTCGTATTGTTACTGGTAGTTTAGATATACAAATGTCACAAAGCATCTAGTTTTAAGCGTCGCCATAAGCTCTGAGCTTGTACGAGCAAAGTTTTTTAATTTACTATATTTTTTTATACTACAACTCAACACAAAATATCTAGAAACGTATTTAATTATTAGGTTTTGGAATTGTAGTGTGACATTGTATTTTCGATTAGTTGTAAATCGTTCATTTTATAGACAAACAATAGTGGGAATATTTTATTTTATTTGCAATAAGCAACTGTGATAATAAATTGTAGATTATGAAATGCTAAATTTGAAATCGATTACTCATCACACAGTTTATCTTTCATGAATGTAGTATATTAACTATCTTGCGAAAGACTATTTTGATGAAGTAAGGAGGAATGATATTGCATGACTATGGCTTCAAGCCGCATTCTATAGCGTGACTGACTCACATCACGACGCGCCCGCTTCAATTTGTACTTGATGCATACATTTTACATACAGAGCTATTGCATACCATGTCATCGGCTAAATATACCTTACTTCTAGAATACTTTCACTCCAATAGTCATATTAGATGTCGTTAAATGCTTATTAACAAAATATAAAGTGATATTAACTGCCATCTTGCAAATATCATGTACCTATATCCAAAACGTGTCTTCAAACTATTGTATAATTAAAATTATGACTATATTGAAGTCTGCATGAATGTAAAATTAAAAAAAAATCATTAAAATGCATTTGAACTGAGGCGTGTGTGCCAAAGCATTTCGAATTTTCAATGATGTGCAAAATTTTAGCTGCCAATTGATATGTCTAATATATTATGTTTTGTACTCACAATGAGTTTAATTTTAGTGTACCAATAGTACCTCTAAACTGGCAGTATTATGAGGAATATGTTTTATTTTATGCAAATATAATGTGATGTAATAAAATTATATTTTCTTTTGTAGTCCTAGTAAATAATATTCAAATTGAAAATAAATGAATTGCATCAATATTATCTTTTATTATCACAGAATTTAACGTATCACATTCAATTACTTACGAATAATTTTTTACCATAAATAAACATCATAACTCTTTGTACTTCATCAAGAATATAACTATACACTTCAAGCCATTCTGCACTCCCAATTTCGCGAGTTCGTCTCTTTAGAAAATTTATTAAAACATTAACTTTCTCTATGTCTTTATTTACAACCCGTTCTCTCATATATTCAGCAATCAATTGTGTGTCACACAAAAGTGGTGCCTGTCCACTATCTAACCATGCTCTTAACAATTCTCTAACTCGTTCCCACGGAAGACCTGCGAATCCTTTGGGTTCTTCTTTTTTCACTTTTATTTCTTGCTTTACTTCGGTTTCTTCTTTTATTTTATTTCCTGGAAATTCTTTTTTTACCATGGGATCCTTATATGGCGTATCCCTTGCGGTACTTTGTCCAAACAGAAATTTATTCATAAGATTTTTAGAAGTGGACTGAAATTTAGACCCCTTTGGAGGCCTGCCTCTTCTTTTGCTAGTAGGTGATTTAGTTAAAACACCTAATATTGGCGATTTCTTTCGTGGCGATGAAATGACCTTCTGCTTCTTAGGTGTAGTCGATTTACATTCATTTGTCTCAGTTTTTAGAAGTATCAAATTAGTATTATTACAACCTGAAGTTTCTTGATTGTTATTCTTAATTTCTGACTTAATAGGTTTATTACTTAAAAATTTATTCATTACACCTTTCATTGGCTTGCTATTAAGTGGTTCTAATTTAGTTACTTGAATCCCAATACCTCTCATTTCTTTTGGGTCAACATTTTGTTTTTTACAAATGGAGATAACTTCTCTAGTAATCACCTCAACATCATTTGTAGCTGTGTTAAGGGTATTTGATTTATTAATAACATTACAGAAGCCATGACCCATAAATTTAGCTGTCTCTACTGGAGCATCTTCAGCTCTAACCATCAATTTCAAAGTTATACATTTTCCTAATACTTTGAACTGTTCCATTCTCAAGTGGACTTCTGCTGACAATTGTTTTAAAAAGTCATAACATTGGTCAATGTTTTCAAATCTAATACCATAATTTACTTCAGCTGAGACTGATTTTCTTACAGTATAAAAAGACAAAGGATTCAGATCTCTGCCTCGACACTGGTCAAACAACTGTGCTCCAGTTTTGTTCCCCAAATGTACTTTTAATGTGCTAAGCGTAAGACTTTGCAATGATCCACATGTTTTGTGACCTAGTGACTCTAATTTCTGAGCAGTTTGTCTTCCAACCCCAGGTAAATCTTTCAGTGGAATATCAAACATAAAATCTTCAACTAGGTCTTCAGTGAGAAAAAATTGACCATCTGGTTTAGCCCTCTTAGTAGCCAACCTTGCTTGGAGGCGGTTACCACCAAAACCAGTTGAGCAGGGACATCCAGTCTTATTCCTAATTTCCTCTCTGAGAACAGTAGCAAAATCTTGAACACTAACATTCATTGTTTTCAATAGTTCTGTGCAATCCACATACATTTCATCACAGGATACTGCTTCAATATCTAATGTGTACTGTGCTATGGTATTGTATAAAGTATATGCCACTTCTTTATACCCATCAAAATCATAAGGTATAGTTTGTAAATCTGGACATAATTTTAATGCAGCTCCCATAAACATACCATTGCCTACTCCTTTAGCTCGAGCCTCATATGAGCAGGAAGCTATTTCACTCATTGAGCCATATTTATCATCTTCATCTGTTATGTTATCAACCCTACTCTCAAATTCAATTTCTTCTTCAGGTACTCCTGTAGCTTTACCCAGTTTCTTGGCTTGTTTTTGTTTATATAATTGAAACTCAGTACTTCTGTCAACTCCAGGTCTTTTAGGTCGAGGCTGTCCTCCTTTTGAATGTGTAACAGCAACTGGTTTTCCCCTAAGTTCTGGTCTGTTTCTCAAACCAACGGATACAAAGAAACAGTCCATATCAATGTGCATAATTATTTTGCCTTTCTCAAATGTTAATTGTGAAAAATTGTTATTTGAAAACTGTATTCTTTCTTTTAAGTCCAAACGAGCTGGGAAGGTTGAATTGCTATTTTCTCTCAAATCATTAATATGTTGTTTAAAACATGCACCTAGTTGTGAGATGTGATGCAATCGTGAGTTATTGTAGAATTCAGATATAAAGTTTGGATCTATAGCAGTTTTGGCAACTGGTTTTTGATTTACTTTTACAATTTCATTTCCATCACTTTTACTACAACAGGGTTCATTATCCAAATTATTAATATTGGTAAGTGATATTGGTGAAAGGAGTACATTTTCTTTAGAATCATTATTAATAGTACTCATTGCAGTATCATTCTTTTCAATCTTTCTAAAGTTGATCTGTTGTTGATTTCTAGAATTTTTAAACAGTAAATATTCTCTGTAATCTAATAATTTGTTTGCTGCGATGCTATCTATAATCCAATCTGGTTTGACTATCCTAGACAAGTTCATATTTTTAACTTTGGTATCAGGTAAGTTCGATGCTATTATAAAATCTTCACTCCTTTGATAAGTGTGGTACACTCCACCATGGTTCGACATTACTATTTTTAACTCGTCGGCAGACGGTATGGTATATCCATTTACATAAATACTCACACCATTGAAAATGTTCGATAATGTTCCCGCCTTTCCTGCGCTTTTTGCAAACTGTTCTTCCAATTTCGCGACTTTCGCTTGCATGTATCCGCCCCACGCTTCGAATCCATTGTCTGGAAATTTTTCATCTCGTCTTCTCATTGAGATATTACTTTAACCTTTCCGACCTGTACGAAATTTAATGTTTAAAAAAACAAACATTGGAAATTAATAGCGGGGAAATCAATATTTCTATACCTACTTGTCAATGGCAGTTCAAGACACAGACTGTTCAAGAAACATGTTTACATGAGTCAAAATAATGTCAAATGTCAAATCGTTTGACACATAGTTGTTGTTTTTTCAATTTAAGCCATCGGAAAGGCAAAGGTCATTTTGACACAGATCTACGTCGCCAATTAAAGTGTGCACAAAGAGTAGACCACTATGTGTGCGTGGTGCGCGCGTAGAGGCGTTTCTAAAATTGCAAGCTTTATGAAAATTATTGTGGTGTATGCTTGGAATGACTATGATGAGTTTACATTTTACTTTTTAATTTTTATGTTGTTGTTCATTCCCTTTTTTCCTGTTTCCCGCCAATTACAAGATTATTTACAAGTCCGTGTTTTATTCAAATATAGTTAATAAATAAGGACGCAAGGAAAGTATATCACAATTATAAACTCGTCAAAAATGGCCAACTTTATGTACAAAATAAAATACGTAATTTTATTTGAATTACATACAAAAATAAAATCATTTTTAACAATATACTTAATGAAAACATTTTTTAAAATCATCATCAACATCATCAGCCCCTTGCAATCCACTTCTGGACATACGTTACTCCCAAGCTTTTACTTTTTAGCAGGTAGTCATTGCCGGTGAAAAAATAATAGATTTTATCTATAGAAAGGTTTATACTGTCAGGATTTATTTTCTTGTTAGTGTGAGTAGGATTTATAAAACAACTTCCTTTGCCGATATGTTGATTTTTTTAATTTACTGACTATAGTGTTTATGTGTCAAATTCAAAATTCAAATTTCAATTATCAAAAGTCAAAACATTCAAACGAATCTATAAAGCTTTAAACGTGTTTATAGCAATTTAATAATTCATCATGTCTACTATTGAAGAGGAAATTATTGTAGCCCCATGGATTGGTCCACTGAGTTGCAAAAATACACTTACAGTAATCGTTTTGTCATTGAATGTTGACATCATTGAAAGAATAGCAGAAGCTTTAACAGAAGTACACCAAAAGGGAAACTTTGGGTGGAAACTCATTGTTCTACGTTCTATACATCTAGAAGAAGTTGTTAAGCAATCGAACGTGACTGGAAGAATAGCTATTGACTTTGTTATTCTAGCTATAGATACGAGCAGATTCTTTTGTTTAGAATGGGCGAAAAAAGAACTAAGTCAAGTCCACCCTGACCTGCGGAATCGTCGTGTAGTACTTGTCAATGCTGGGAATCTGCCTGTAAATGCTATGGCAGTAAGCGCTGAAGACTTGATAACATTTCATACAGAGAACAATCTGGATCTACTGAATTCAGACGTTTTCACCTCAGACAATGCTTCATTTTTGGCGCGAAGACTTCTGAAATATTTAGAAGTATCTGTTGGTGTTAAGACTGGTGTTCCCAATTTAAACATTTAAGTGATTATTGCACTCTGAACTTTCTATTAACAAAGTGGTGTCAATTATTAAATGTGATTTAATGCAGCATGTGAGATATTGTGAAATTGACATTGCTTCAAAACAATTCTCCACACAGATTTTTCAACTCAAACATGCGTATTTGTATTTGCCTTCTGATAGCAAAACTCAAAAATAGTATTTTTTTTATTAATGTATGTTACATTACTAAATAATTAACCATAGTGAGAAAGAAGGAAAAAGTCATAGATGTAAACATACACAAAAAAGTGTGTAGTATACTATTAGCAGGTAATATTTAATTATATAAAATATTGTAAGATATCCAATTAACACTTCCCATACCATTCTGCAAGTACACATTAGGTGGTGATAATATGAATTAATATCTTTGTCACAAACTACCTTAATAATATCTATTAGTTCAATAAGATGATTAGTATTTACAAGTTGCCTGTGCCCCTAACAACAAACTGTTCTACTGAGGCTTAAGTATATTTTGTATACAAATGACATGCTACATGTAATATTCACATATGTTACAGACAAGTGTTGATGCAAGTTATTTAAGCTGTGTTTTATTGTTATTTCAAAACAAGCAGAGCTGCAGCCTAAGTGTTAAGCCCTATACACACAGGAAGAGTTTCTCGCAGTGAGAATCATATGCCATTATCACATAACATAACCGTTATAAATTATCATGTTCTGATGAATGTTTACACAATGCAACCTTTGTATATCCTTACAACAATTGTATCTTCGAGGTGAGAAACTCTCCCCATATAATTTGGGCTTTAATGTTATAGTATTAGATGAAACTACCAGCAAAAAGCCTAATAAAATGTTGTAATATTTAAATTTTGTTTTATTTGCAGTCACATAGTCACACAGAGCTTGTGCATAACAATAGCAAGTTTATGTAATACTGAATAAACAGAAAAAAATATTAACAGTTGTAACATAACTTTTCTCGTTTAAAATTAACAAAATATGGCAAGTCAAACATAATGTTATTGGATTAAAACAAACTAAACACATTTCTGAATCATTTATTATACTTTGATTGTACTACAAAATAATAGGAAGTTCTCTACAGTTACAATTATATATTACATAAATAATGAAACAATTACAGCAGTCATCACTTGTCGAGTCACCGTGTAGCCACCTCACAATATCCATGTAGCGTACATTGCTAATATAAAAATAAAAAACACATAAATAAACTTTCTAAACCGATGTGCGACGTAATGGATAACATATCTTAAAACTAAGCGAAATACTGTTCATTTATTAATTGTTAAAAAATATTATAAATTATTATATTCGTAAAAATCTGCTTGATTTCTGAATAATGTCAATGGGAATTCTTTATTCAATCTTAAAATAAATCCAGCTGCCAAACATTGCAGAAACCATTTTCAAATTCCGATTGTACATAGGTTATTTGTTAATTGCAAGTTCAAATTAAACCAAATGCATTTACCACCTCACACTGGTACATTCGTTTACACTAAAATATAACTATAAAAAGTTTGCGTCTAAGATTAAAGTCACGTAAATGACTCATTAAAAATAAACGTATACAAAAATTTAAGATTAGGCAATATCACAACTAAACCGCCTGAGCGCGCCGCAGGCAAATAAATACACTCATGTAACCATCGATATAGGATCACTATGAAATCAATGTAAAGTCCCGATAGCCGTGCGACAGTGTTGAAGTAATAGAGATAATAGTCAAACAGATAACAATACAACTTAGATATGCCCTTACTTAATGCGGACTAACTCCTATATTAATAGTATATTCTATTTAAACATATTGTATAATGGTGTCACAATTACAGGACATAGAACTCATATCTACCTATAGGTCACCAACTTGTGGTTAACAAACAACTAATATTCATAAGGAAACTCGACAGACCGCTCTGTCGTAGGACATTTAACAACAATATTTAGCTAGTGAATTATACCTCTCATTCTGCGATACGGATAGACTTCGTAATATGTCTATAACAAGAAATTTTGCTATTTCACTACCGTAAAACAAAATGTTTAACAATAAATAACTTCAAAAACTAATGTACACAGTTGTAATTTGCTAAAAGTTCGTAAAGGGCATATCTAAATATTAATGTGTATTTAACTTTGCAGAATTACTGAATGTGTTGTTGCACCACAACTAATATTCAACGCAACTATATTAGGATTAACTATAAGGTATTAACTAATTAAACGATACAAATTCAAATTAATAATATAGTTATTTTATAATGAGTACTTTCACGATGAAGATTCTTGCTACAGACACGGATTTGTGGTGGCACTACAACGCATTCTGTATTCGCCCATATTCTGGCAAGACAAAACGTAACAGTTACACTATGAGAGTACATATGCTATAAAAATACCAATAGAAAGGAATTCATCATTTATAAAATACTAATTTATAATCAGCTATTTTAATGCACCTACCAGAATAAGGATCGGCATGATCTGAATGTCTCTGAACACATCCTTTCATTCGCAAACAAGAACATAAATCAAATGGTCCCCAGTACTCAACATCCTTATTCTGTCAGATTTTACATATTGTGTGAATGCAATGTAAACTGAATAAAAAATTAAACTCGTTACACATATATTGCACATGCAAATTTCATACATCGAAATGAATTATATAAATGAAGGATTTACTACCTTTATAATATAAAGATAAAAAATATCGCGATCTATTTAAGAGAGACTTATGGTGCGTTCAAACAATTGTCCAATCTTCTACTAGCAATCCAAAATTTAATCTAATAACTTCCATTATTTTCGCGTATAGATCTATTCCCTTCACCGATAAACTGGAACTAAACATAGAAGATTAGACAATTATGTGGACCCTCCATTAATTATACAGTTGGCAATTTTGTTTCTATAAATAGCATAATATTACTATATTGTGGGTGCGTATCGTGCAGAGATATACAAGTCATCCATAAATCCATACTCTCTCCTTGCCGACAGTACGATGTTTAGACACACAAAAGTTTTCTAACTACTCACATGTAACTTACATACTAATTTCCTGTACTGAGAGATATAGTAAAAATTTTGACATATCCAAGCATTCCACAGGCCGACCTGTCGTGGACGCAACACCTGTTACACCGGTCCAGACCAATATCGCGTAAATTAAATGTATATTGGAATGCAGATTACGGCCAGAAGTCTACCTATAATAATAGCAACCGATTTGTATCGTCTCTTCTACTATTCGAAATGTAATATACTTCCTGACTTGCTGTTTACTGAATAAGATTCCCGCTCATGAGAGGGACTTCACAATGGAACTTTTTCTACCATCATCTCGCAACTGAGAAGAGGCGATACGACACGAATAGTTTATAGATAGGCGACGTGCCTACACTAGCGCTTCTGTGGAATGCTTCAATGATTGTTCGACAGGCATATTCGAGTGTGGGGGCGCAAGTGGGCCGCCCCGGCGCGACTGTCACATTTCAACTGCCACCACAACTAAATCAAAACCGTTGAAGCTTAAAATGTGACACTTCGCGCTACTAGCCGTTTAGTCTACGCCTAAGGCTCTCGCGTCATAGTACCGACAAATAAAACCGGAGATGTTTGATATGTGGGCGCGCAGCGGAGCCCCGAACCCGTTCCGAGGAGTTTTGAGTCAATAACACAGGACGTGGAGGAAATGAGATTCATGATATGTAGCGTCGGAGCGCAAGCCTCGAGGCGACAAGCTATTAGAGTTAACACTTTCGACATATCACTGTATGTTTTGGCCAACGATCGAGTTCAGCGAGCCGGCCGCCGGAACCCTCCCTCCCCCGCCCGGCCCGCCTCGCTCCCAACCCGAGGGTAGCACCTATTATCATTCACTGTACACTTCTGTTCACTTCGTCTTGCGCATACCTGGCAACGAGTAAACTAATGTTAAAAAATATTAAGTCACTTTACACATAAATGTACAGGGAACAGTGTAAAAATGTTATTTATCAATGGGGTAAATTGACAGGTAAGAAATAGATTTTTTTTTCAATCTTTCTTGAATACCAGCGGAACGACAATTATTTGTTTTTCATTGCATCTGTGAATCAAGATCTGCTATTCTTTTTCAAATGTAATAAATAACTGCCACTTGAGCGTGTATGTGCGTGCGTTGGTGCGTGTTTACGCGTGTGCGTGCGTATACGTGCCTTCGCGGGATGTACGTGCATGTACGAGGGTATACTTGTGTGGTATAGATGTGTGCAGTGGCGTACCTGCGGCCTAGTCGGAGTCGAGGTTGACGATGTCGTGGTGCGCGGGCAAAGCGGGCGGCGCGCGCGACGCCAGCGGGGGCCGGCCGCGGGGCCGCGTGCCCGCACCACCGCTGGCGCCGCCCCCGCCCCCGCCCCCGCCGCCGCCCAGCATGATCTCGCGCGCGCGCTGCTGCTGCAGAGCCATGGCCACGGGGTCGCGGCTGCCCAGCCCGCCCGCGTAGTACTTCGCGCCCATGTGCTGCCGGAGTAACATCCCATTCAATTCAGTCAGCCTACATAGCGTATGCGCATAATGAGTCGGCTGCGATGCGATAGGCCGCAGTTTCGATTTCCGTATTGAGGTAAATGTTTGAATGATCATGATGTATTTGTTTCAAGTCTGAATATAGTAAACAGTAGAGAAAAACATTATGAGGAAATGATCTACGAGAATTAGAACAGTCAGGAAATCATGTTAGGCTATTTTGTTGAGCAACATGTATGCATGTATCGAGTGTAGTAATGAGCCCTGTGCCGCGCGGACTCACGTTCTGCTGCTGCATGAGTTGCTGCAGCCGCATCTGCTGCTGCTGCTGGTGCTGGCGCTGCCAGGGCGGCTCGTACTGCAGCCCGCTGGAGCCGCCCATGCCGCTGCCTGCCGCTGCACCCACATGCACACACAACCACTTTATTTATTATCGCATTATCTATACTAACAGCTTGCCTCGCGGACACAAATCATACTACGAATTTATTTTCATAACTATAAATAAAAACACAAGTACCCAAAAATGTGTGATAAGAATACCTAAGCTTGATATAAACTAACCTACACCATTAAAAAATCTATAAAAAATATAAAACTGACCGTTCATGACTGGATTCATCATGCTCGGGTTCATCATGCCCGGCTGCGCGTACTTGTAGATCTCGCTCATCTTCTGCATCATCTGGGGAATGAACGTCACAATTATTCACTTATCTGTTACTTACATTTAATTACACAGAAAGCGACCATATCATGTGGCAAATTGATTAATTACAGTGCAGAATGTAGTACAGACCAATAATATTGAACAGTGAGACATTGCAAAACTGTGACACTTATTAAAATCATGCTACCTTGACTATTGAATTTGTCTCTGAATAAGTAAAATAAAATCATGCCTAAATGATAATAATGTATGTACATTTTTCTATTTAGCAGACTGGACATTTATATGTTTTACAAAAATAAAAATGCTGTACAAAAGAATCACATGCCTAAAAAAAAAATAACAAAAAAAAACATAATTTTCCATTTATAGTCTACAAACAGAGGTGTGAGACATATCATGCTTTCGACAAATACGTGTGGCAGCTTGTGTGACAAATATTCTACACAGACAATACGCGAGTAAATATGCACATTGCAACTTACACCATAGTCATATCCACCGAACATCTGAACAGATAAATACCATAATTGTTAGGATGGTATTGATTACACTTTCGTACAAACAATACAATTAAAAGTATGCACTTTTATATATTATACAAAAGAAGCCAAAAATCATTCATCATCTACATTCTAAAGGATTATTGAACATAGATCTCCCTCAGATATTTTCTCACTCTTATTCCTGATTCGATCTAGTTGTATACACAGTGGTACAGCTAACATATTTCTCACAGAGATTACTGATTTATTATTATTTTCTATAATGTTTGATTGGTAATTAAAATAGTGTGTTCATAAGGGCCTCACCCCGGGGTTGGCGTTGAATAGGAGCGGCAGCATGTCCCGGATCTGGTTGTCGTTGATGTTGGGGATGTCCTTGCGCAGCATGGCGGCCAGCGCCGCGTACGCCAACTGTTGCTGCTGTTGCGCCAACAAGCCTGGCACTGTGAAAACAACTAGCAATGTTTCACTCCATACTTATTATACCTTCGCTTTTTTTCTTCTAACTGCTTGCATACCACTTACTTGGGGTATGTGCAACATCATAGTGTATATTGCAGAATGATTTGAATTACAATTTTATGATCAGATCGCGGACCACAATTTAGGTGACTGGTATCATACCAGGTACTAAGATAAAATGACAGCCTCAATGGCACCACTGATGGTGGCGGAAAAAGGATCGTTGGGGGATTATCCTGTCGCTATTAGCATGTGATAGGATGTTAAGACGCTCCTATAGTGGTAAAACTGGCACTGTGCTTACCCATGCCGTTGTGCATGGGCCACGCTGTCGGGAACGGTGCTGGCGGCGGCTTGTTCTTCTCGTTCTCGAAGTCTTCCCACGCCGCTTTGCGCTCTTCTTCTGTCAGCGTCTCTTCTTCCTTGTTCTCCAATAATGAGTCATGTTCATGGTACTTGTAGATCTAAAAATAACATTGAAAGCTAAAGGGGCAACATTTTAAATAGTTACAGTTAATGTTATTTTAAACATATTGCCTTTTGTTGTATGTTAATGTGGGTAATCAATAAACTGTATATTTAAAGCAATTTCATTTCATTAAAGTTAATTTAGGTTGGTAGTGCAGTAGCATGTAATTGCAAATGGCCATATCCAATAGTGGATTGTTCTAGGCTGGTGATGTTGAGTGTGGTAGCCTTTACGAATTGTTGCTGGTCTACATGTGTGCGTGCGTGCGTGCGCGTGTGCGTGCGTGCGTGCGTGCGTGTGTACCTGCAGGTCGTGCTCGCGCAGCATCTCCGCGAAGAGTCGGTCCTTGGGCAGCGCGGGCAGCTGGCGCGGCAGGTCGGCGCGCGGCTCGAACTTGTACAGCTCGGCGAGGTCGTTCTCGGCGTAGTGCCGGTCGATCTGCTGCTCGTCGATCACGCGCTTCGAGATCGCCTGCTTCGTCACCTGCCGCTCGTAGATCTTCTCCTCCATCGTGCCCTGTGCGTACATACGGCTCTCTATATTTACACACGCATTCGCAATTTTATTCTTTTTTTATTGCTATTTGCAATTGCTACTTGCACCAAATAATCTAATTTTTGATTGTTCAAAAAAGTACACATCAGCTATTTTTATTTTGTGCATCTACCGCCTTTTTTACCCAAGAGAAAAAGCTATTAAACTCGATACGCCGGAGGAGGTCGAAATCATACATCTATCGCCATAAGTCAACGCATTCTAAAAACGAATTTCCTTTTTTAAGTTACATTCTTAGCTATTTATAAACTATCGAAAATTTATTTATCATAAAATATAAACAACACAACCATCGTTTTTTTTATAAATAACATTTGAAATATTCAACCAACCTAAACGGTTACTTAAAAGTTCAACCCACATATCAATATGCTATTATAGTATAATATGCAACTAACCATAGCAAGGAATCTGTAGATATAGCAAGGCTTCTTCTGTCCGAAGCGATACACCCTGAATATACTCTGCACGTCGTGCGAGGGGTTCCAGGACACGTCGAATATGACCACTCGGTTGGCCGCCACCAAGTTTATGCCCAGACCACCCGCCCGCGTAGAGATCAGGAACAACCTGCAATGGGAAATAACCATTAATATTTTAACTTCTGCTTTGCTACGAAAGGAAGTGACTAATAAATAAGTTATTTGCACTGCCTGCTATTAACTTTAATATTTGATCATATTTAAATGTAAATTAAGTATTTCCATAAAAACTTCTGCAACATTATCAAGATTATGCAAAATAAGTCCAAATATTATTTTTTATTTACAAGAAAGCTCACCTTGCTCTGGGATTGTCTTCCCTGTTAAAATTCTTACACCAAATTGACCTATTTTCACATGACGTCGACCCGTCCAGTCTGAAGTAATCAACACCAGGCGACCACGAACCTACAAGAAACATAATTATAAAATATATCTTTTACTGTGTATAAGATTTCTATGGTATCCTGCTATAAAATATTGAAAAGATTTTATACTTTTTTAGAATTTGGGGATTTTGAAACCAAAAATTCCCTTGTAGTTTCCAATAAATACGACGCAATTTTTTCAGCTGGCTTCTAGCTTATTACGGCATGAGTACTTATTTCAATTTTTTAACCATATTATAGAATACTCACCGACATGTCCCCCTAATTTCTCATCAATCCTTCCTTCTTGCGTGGCTTCATCAACTTTCCCTAGAAAATGTTCTATCAGATCCAGTGAGTATAGAGATTGCGAGAACACCAACCTGCAAAAATATTGTAATTTATGTAAGACACCAAAATTATAACTTGGTAACATCTTATTGGTACGAGTATATATATAAACAGTATACATGTTGGTTATTGGCTTCCATAATTTATGAGTTTTGTTGGAGTGCAAAAGTCTTATTATATTTTGATAACATGAACCATATTTTTTAATATTACTGACCCAAAAGCAACATGGTCAAGCAGGACATCAGCTATCAAAACATGACATGTCATGGTTGACATTATTTTTTGTGCACTATCCTTGATTTTCTCTTCCAGTTCAAACTATCCCCCTATGGAACTTACTGAATTTCGGTATTGAATGCAATTTTAAAGCACGCCACCGACTGGGTTTCAGGAGTTTGTGTAGTAGGAAGCGTGGGAGAGACAGTCTCTATTCACTTAAGAAAATATAAAAAGTACTCACAGTTTATCCCCAATAGTCTCACACTGCCGCAGTATATCGAACAGCAGCACTAGTTTGTGTGAGTTGCGCATGTCCTCTAGCTCGTCCTCGGTGACCAGTTTGATCCACCACTCGGTCGGGTTTTCGTTCTTGGCCTCCACTACTTCAGGAGTCTCCAGCTCGTCAGAATCGTGCTCCACTGGGAACAAACATACATTATCATCATCGGCATTGACAACCTTCGTGGCGTTGTTAGTTGGCCTGCATTAATAAACCCTAGATATTGCTGACTTGCAATTTTGTAATTTGCCAATATCCAAGTTAGCAACGGACGGATCGCCGACGCAGCAGAACGAGTATCCACCGCGAGCCGCCGACTCGTGCCCCGCACTGACGTCATCGGAAGCGGACATCATGCCTTCTCCCCTCAGGCTAAGGTCACTTCTTGGTCTCGCAACGACCATTAGGCACCTAAGTTAATTAACTATAATTTTAATATTTTCAATACATTAATTTCAACTTTTTTTTGCAACCTCGGGACGCCCTCGACATAATTGGCTTGCACTGAAACAATTTTTTGTGTAATCTTGTGGAGACGGAAAAGTCCGTCGTAGTTATTATTATCAAAGAAACAAGATTTGATTGTTAGTAATGTGTGTCTGACTGATTATAAAGTGGATTTTTTACTATTATAATTTTCAGCCACACAAGTAGTCCACCACTAAACATCGACCTCCCCAAGCATTTCCACAGCCACCTATACGAACCAGCATACAATAGTGTCTTTCTGCGACGCTAATTACTTTATACATACATAACATACATAATCGTCACGCCTGTATCCCATAGGGGTAGGCAGAGACTATGGATCGCCACTTTGCTCGATCCTGACATACTACTTTCGCTTCATCCACATTCATCAATCTCTTCATGCATGCCCGTCGGTTCAGGGTACTTTTGACCTGGCCCTTGTTGAAGATATCACCGATTTGGATGGTGTAGGTTCGGTGAGGTCGACCCCTACCGACTCTTCCATTCACACTCTCCTTGTATATTTGTTTAGTTAGTCTCCTTTCATCCATCCGTTCTACATGACCAAACCATCGTAGCATTCCTTTGTCAATTCTCGTCACTACATCCTCTTTCACTCCACACGTTTTCATCACCTCGCTATTACGCACTCTGTCACGCAAGGTCACGCCACACATTCCCCTTAGTGATCTCATCTCCACTGCCCTAATTTTACTTTCATGTTTCTTCTGCCACACCCAACTTTCACTGCCATACATGAGCGTTGGTACTAACACTCCTCCATGGACAGCCAGTCGTGCCTTTTTAGAGACCTTCCGACTCCCCATAAAGGAGTGCAGCGCGCCATTCACTCGATTTCCTGCATTCACTCGTCTTTCAATATCACTGTCATGCTTTCCATCACTTGTAAATACACAGCCCAGATACACGAATTCATTCACTTGTTCTACTCGTTCATTACCTATCATAATATCGCACTTTGTCATACCCTCCTCCCTTTCAAATACCATAACTTTCGTCTTACTCACATTTATTTTCATTCCTTTTCTCTCAAAAGCTTCATGCATAATTGTCACCATTTTTTGTAACTCCTCCTCTGATGATGCAAGTATAACTTGATCATCAGCGTAGAGGAGACATTTTAGTGACAACTCATTCATTTTTATCCCATATTCACTATCTTTCAGATCTTTTAGGCAACCGTCCATGAAAAGATTGAACAACCACGGAGACGCTACACATCCCTGTCTCACACCCTTATCGATGCGAAACCAATCAGTGTAGGCCCCGTTTATCCTAACACAAGCACTGGAGTTCTTATACAGGGACTGCAGTGCTCGAATCAGGTTGCTGCTCAACCCAAACTTGGACAGTGCTGCCCACAACTCATTCCTCATCACTCTATCATAGGCCTTTTCTAAATCTACGAAGGCGCAGAAGACTTTTTGTCCTTTAGCCAAACTCTTCTCAGCAACACTTCGTAGAGAAAATACCTGATCCGTGCATCCCATACCCTTCCTAAATCCCGCTTGCACATCCCATATCTTGTCATTAGTCTCTTTCACAACTCGCTCAATCAATACCTTAGCATACAATTTGCCGACAACACTCAGAAGGCTGATACCTCGGTAGTTCTGACATTCCTGCTTCGATCCCTTGCCTTTGTATAGTGGAACAATAACGGCATTGCACCAATCTGTTGGCACAACACCATTTGTCCAGCACAAATTCAAGAGATGACAAAGCAGGCGTGCCACCGCCGCCTGTCCAGCCTTCAGCATTTCGACTGATACTTTATCATACCCAGCAGCCTTACCCATTTTCATGCTTTTCAATGCTTTCACCACTTCTATCACATCAATCTTATCTTCATTTTCTTCACTTTCATCCATCACTGCAAACTGCTGTGTTTCCTCTTTTTCAAATAACCCTACAAAGTATTCCTTCCATCTTTTCAGCACACATTCTTCTCCATTCACAAGTTGCCCATTCTTATCCCTCATACTACTAAGTTCCGAGGTACTTAACTTACCCCGGACACTTTTTATTGCTTTCCAGAAAAACTTAATGTTTTTCTGAAAATTTTCATTCAATCTTTCGTCAAATATATCTTTTTCTTCATCCTTCTTCTTTTTTACTATCATTTTCACTACACTTTTTATCCGCTTATATTCCAAGTTTGCCTTGTATACATCTTCTTCACTTGCTTTTAACATTCTTTGATCAGCTCTTATGGCTAACCAGTCTCTCCATGCTTTCTTCTTCTCGCTAACTACTTTTTGCACATCCTTGTCCCACCAAGCATTCTTCATCTCTTTATAATTTTTCATTTTACTCACTCCGCATGTTTTAATTGCGACACTAACAACCATTTTTTTAAACTTATTCCATACTTCCTCAACCTCACAAACATCATCCAAACCTTCAAGCTTTTCATTTAATATCATTTCGTACTTCTTTCTTACATCCCCTTGTAAATTTTCCACTTTTATCCTCTCTAACACACTAGACTGTTCAGGGACGCGGCTACGCCACTTTTTAAACAGGTCTTTCATTCGACACACGACCAAAAAATGGTCAGTATCAAGACCCGTTCCACGGAACGATCTAGTGTCCATAACATTCTTCTTCAATCTTTCGTCTACTATCACAAAATCAATTAAACTCTTCATTGCAGCATTTTCCCAGGTGTATGTATGGATCGTTCTATGTGCAAACATAGTGTTTGTTACACATAAACCCATTTCCACGCATATCTCAAGCAAACTTCTTCCATTAGCATTTACTCTTTTATCACCAAACGCACCCAATACCCTCTCATATCCTTTACGTTTCACTCCTACCCAACCATTAAAATCCCCTAGCATAATTAATCTTTCATTGTCATTACGAATTTGCAACACGTCTCTCACTTTCTCCCAGAATTCCTGTCGTTCTTTCAAATCACCTTTAGATGAACTCGTACCCATATCCGTTGGAGCGTATACTCCTAATATAAAGATACGAGTTAATCCCACTTTCAACCTTACCCAGACAAGCCTGGGACTCACACATTCAAATTCGTTCACACATTTTGCCATTCTTTCAGAGAGTATGAGTCCTACACCTTGACTGCCTCTGGCGGTAGTAGGCACTCCAGACCAGAATGCTGTGTAGGAACTATATCTGATGGTCTCACATCCTTTACGTTTCGTCTCATTCACACACAGAATATCTATCTTTCTCTCACTCATCATCTGACACACCTCATTAATTTTTGCATCCATCCCTCCTCTAACATTTAAAGTAGCAAAGCGGCTTTCCTGAGTCCGCTTTTCGCCAACATGGGATACGAGACGTGACGGGTGGCGAACCGCGTCGCCGCCATTTTGACAATTTTTGTTTTTATTTATCGTCATAGCGTTCCCACGAGTAGCAAGGGAAACATAACTGTCGAGCCTAACAGAGCCCCGCATGCCAGGCCAAGGCTAGTCTGTATCTGGGGGCGCCTAACCCCAGGACAAAATGGCTCGCTAAAAACTAGGCTCGCCCCTAGCCATGCATCTATCGGCGCGGCAGACCTTAGATTGGCGGTAAGGTAAAGGATAAGGACTAAAGGCATGGATAGCGTGATTTGGAAAACAGGAATTATGAGTTTGAGAAGGGAAATGGTTTAATGGGACACTACCAACTCGGAAGATATAGGGCAAGAGTTAGTCGTGGCTCGGGGAGCCGGGGTCGCATACCCATAATTACTTTATTAGACCATATTTTATAAAGCTTTCCCGTTTTTGCGTTCAGATCACAAAATAAGTTATAAATACTGAATCCACATTCAGTGGTGAATTTAAATAAATGATAAATAGCCTAGCAGTTCATTCTGTTTAAGTACATGTCATAAGTGACTTAGGATTAGCGCCTTTTCGTCTCCGCCAAGTAGAAAATCATCCAATAATACTCGTAATACAATCTGATAACTATCAGCATAGTAATTTGATTTCACCTGGATTGGCTCTGGTCCCCCGGCGCGTGGTAACCCTGGTCTCCTTGTTCTTGGTCTTCTTGGCAGACTTCTTTTTCTTGTTCTTCTTGCGACTGTCGTCGCTCATGTCTGATAGCTCGTCTGTTGATTCTTCTGTTGATGTTTCCTGCAACATAATTTTATTTGAAACCTTTGTTATGCTATTAGGGAATAAAATAATTTTCTAATGCCTATGCTTAATCATTGTAAATCGTGCAGGTCGTTTTTGGCCAGCAGTGGAACGTAATGGGCAGAAAAAAATATGATTTTAGTAGTAACGTTTTGTACAAACAAATGCAGAGCAGGCATATGATAATGTCGCCCAAAGTATTAATTTATTTTACAGGAAGTAGTCAAGTTGAGCATGATAAGGTTTGCTACAAACCTCTGGTGTGGAGTCATCATCAATGAAGTCCCTTAGCGATCCTTCTGAATCTTCTTCTTCCCTTTCCCTCTGCAAAGCAATAATTTTTATTTATATACCTAATATATGTTGATATTATATATTTTCTATAAACGAAATGCAATATTTATCTATATATAGAATTAAATGCATAATAACAATTTAAAACATACCTTCTTCTGTTGCATGATTTCGTATCTCTCTGAATTATATTTCAATACGAGCGGGTGCGTCCATATCCTCTGCAAAGACTGGAAATCGGGGAACAGGAATCCTGACGACTTGCCAGGCAGTGGTCTGATGATATAAATATTTTATTTCAGGCAATGAATAATTTGAGTGGCATTTCAGCTACAGGTTTTTAAACAAACTAGGGGATTACTCTATGATCCGAAACGAAGTTAGAATGTTCAGACGTTCGACGTCCAAAATAAGTTATAAGTTTTCCACATCTAAAAATCCACACTTTTCTCTATGACACTTATCATTTACTCTGAACTAAATTATAGTTACGACGTATGATAGAGGAGTCGAACATTTTGTGAAGTACCTAGGCACATTCGTACAGTTTACCGCACGACATCCGCACATTCGAACATCGTTACGGATCTATATTTTAAAACAAACGATTACCTTCTTGAGTAATTATCCAAATAATACTGATAGAGTTTGATTTGCACTTCGCTCAGTGTGATGAACAGAACATATTCATGTTTGGGAGGCAGGAAGGGCGCCAGCACCCCGTAATCCCTCCTCTGGAAACAAAACGAAAATTGTCATGTCTCATAAATGACAAAAACTACAAAAAGTACATGTATTTCACAAAAACTAAACACGAAAGATGTATTTATTAATGATCAAAATATTTATTACCTTCTCTTTTGAAACCTGGTATTTCGCGTATTGTGTTATGTACTCTATTACATACATATATAAACTCACGCCTTTTTCCCAGAAGGGGTAGGCAGAGGTGCCACCATGACACCCACACACTATTAATTTAGTAAGAACTTTAGTAATCACTTCCTTCATGGTTTTGAGACAAATATTTCTTAGGTGCAAAACAATCCGTTTGAGGTCTGTGTGTTTGGAAAATCGGAAAACCTCTCATAAATTCGGACACAAAGGAAATTAGCTGCAGTGTGCAACTCCAATGTTTGTTGGTAGTTTTAGTATCTTAAACATCATGTCACCTGCACAGCTCCATCTAGCATCTTGTGCAGCACATGGGAGCGTCGCTTCATGACGCGGATGTCGTGTTCCGTAGAGTCGGTGTACTGTCCGTTGGTGATGGGGTTCACGAACCGGTTGAGGTACTCGTTGTACTTGCCCAGCAGGTTCGGCTTTACGAACTGAACCATGCAATAATCTAGGGACAAACGAGATGTATAAGAAATAAAATAATCCAATAGCTAACAAAAAAGTTCGTGCATAAATGAATGATGTAATAACTGACTAAAATGTAATTTTGCAAATAAAAAAATTGCTCGCACAGATACAACGTCTTAGCCTTTATAAATAATACTATGAATTGATGCCCCAAATAAATAAAAATATGGTCCTCTCAATACAATTTTACTTAGTGATTGCACCACATAATACGATTCACATTTTGTGATGTTTAATTTAAAAAAGAATTGGTCAAAATGGATATCAAGCCTAAGACTACAAGTTTCGACCCCACTTTCATAAGCATCAATTGATGTAATGTAGTAGGCAGGCTCCTTGGGGGAGGCCTATGTTCAGCAGAGGACTTCCTGTGGCTGAAGAGAGAGAGAGAGAGTAGGCAGCAACTACACTATGCCTCAACTTACATTCTTTAAGGTTGTTCTGTAGCGGCGTGCCGGTGAGTACGATTCTTCGGCGTGTCTTAACTTTATTCATGGACTGCGACAGACTCGTCTTTTCATTTTTCAGTAGATGACCCTCATCGCACACTACTAAATCGGGACCTGCACAATTAAACACTTATTAAACATCTGAAACTCATCTAGTCATAATCATTCGGTCATGCACCTTCAAAATAACGAATTGTCCACCAGTGCGACTCAAAATACACTGTATGTGTGATAGCTGCAATACGCGGGCCGCACAAAAAACCACAATTAATATAAATGTACCTAGCCAACATGATAGGTGCTAAAATAATGGCACAATGTGGTGATGAATATACATATATTTTTATGATATGAAGACTATCAGCCCAATATCATCAACTTAATGGTATAAGTCATATCGGGCCAACCCCAAGTAAGTAAGAATATAAAGAATATAATACATTTAAAAAGATAAAGGTAGATAGAACAGAGCACTAACCCGGATCTACGAGGCTCTCTTGGAAGTTTTTGAGCATCTTTTTCTTGAATTTCTTGTTGTTGTCGGCGGAGAGGTTGCGGAACATCTCGTAGCCGAGCACGCACACGCCGCCGCACTCGAACCACTGCCCCAACTGGAATGCTCGCTCCGAGTTCTGTTTGTGTCTGTGACAAACCAATTTATAGATTCAACACATTTCAAATGCACCTTATTATGTCACAGTGTCCTCTGAAAATTTTTCATGTAATTATTTAATCAAAAATTGTAGGCATTTAAAGCATCAAATTAGCTGACTAATAAAATATGTCATATATTTTATATTCTTTAACTCAAAAAAAATCCTTTAAGCAGGACACAACATATTTATTTAAATTAATAAAATAACTCACTTAATTTAATTTTTTTAAATACAAATGAGATATTTGAACAACAAGATATACAGATGTATAAGAGGTAAAAGATTGTATTAAGATAACAACCTTTACCGTTCTGAAACAGAAATGTGGTGTAATGGTCCCCATGGACACCCAAACTGCCTTCAACAATAGCACAGTAATGGGCTTAGAGTTAATATCGTGTAACAATGACGATTGGTGTTGGTCTCACCTGGAGAGTTCGTAGACGTCGACGTCGAAGTCGTTCTCGGCGTGCTTGAGCCACATGCGGAACTCGTTGACCCAGTTGAGCACGGTGGACAGCGGACACACCACCAGCACGCGCCGCACGCCCGTCAGCGACGCGTGCGTCAGCAGCGTGTGCGTCAGCGAGATCACCTGCACACCACCCAGCATCATACACGCTGATCTTCACATATGTTACTTCGTCAAACCCATATGTCCAAAGTGACGTTGTTTAAAGATTGAAAAAAATCGGGGGTTATTTTTTGTCAAAATTTGTCTTGACAATCATATAAATTTATGAAAATTTTATAATGATAATGTTCGTCGTTAATTAAAGATTTTAATACAGTATATTTCTATGCAAATATTATAACATTTAAATATGGTGTCTCAATTATTACGATTATTTCGTAACAAAGATAACAACTCCACAAACTGAAGTGCCAAGACTCACTTACATTGGTCACATTGCGGAATAGTGTTAAAATTCATATATTTCCTTACCTGTAATGTTTTGCCGAGACCCATGCAGTGCGCTAAAATACATCCAGACCCTTTATCCTTCTTGATCCGCTTCACACTTTCGAAACACGCATCCCACATGAATTTTATACCGTTTGCCTGAAAATATCAACATTATTATACCTTAACACAAAAAAACTAAATAGTACAATATATTTTTAGAACAATTTTTATTATAAATAAATTATGGAACATATTTTTAGTTCATCCTCGATGCACAATATTTATTTTTGAAATTCGTAATACGAAATTACCTGATGAGGTTTGAGTTTCTTGACGAGCCCTCTGTCAACTTCAATCAGTGGCTCTTTGGTCTCAGGATCGAAGTCTAGGACCACTTTCTCCAGAACCACTTCATCTGGCTTGCCTGACTCATCAAATTCTAAGTTGTTGTACTGTAGACACAAAATGAGCTTTAATATCATAAGCCGAAACTGACGAAAATGTAAGAAGAGATTGATGACATGAAAATGATTTATAGGACTTGTGAAAAGAGAAGATTTATAGTTTCCTTTAACCCTTAGAGGATACAAAAGTGATATTGGGAAAATAAGATAACGTTATGATATCAAATCTTACCAATTTCTGTCTTTCTGCGATACGGGCGATTCTCTCTTTTTCTTCCCGGGCCGCTTTCTTTGTTGCTTCTTCCAATTGGTTTTTGCCCATTACCTGGAGACAAAAATGTAAAATTACAATAAAAAAATTAAAGTGGACTATTTCATTCCCTATAAATTAAATGGATCTTCTATAATATCAATGTTTTTGATGGTTTCTTAGATTTAGGTGAATGTTACACATTGAAATAAAACCGCCCCGTGGACAGGAAAACTGTAAAGTGATCGTAACGTCGGGAAGTTAATAAATGTAAAAATAAATCAAATTATATCAAATTTGCGACAAAATCCGCAAGAATTCGTTTTTGAAATAAAAATTTTGAAATATAAATTTTGTATATTGAATCTTTTTAATAACAATAATTGTTATACATATTTATGGTATTTCTTACACAAATGTCCGATAAACGATACACTGGCTACACAATATTAAAGCTACTGACTGACCTTACGAATATTCTTTCGTCCGTGTTTATTTCTGCCTTCAGTCTCGCCGTCAGAATCCGAGAGATCACTGTCGTTTATCTGCTTTATGCGACGTCGCTTCTTTTTGCTGTAACAACACCAAGTAATTTTACACACCAATTTTATTTATAACACGCATGCTATCCCATAATAGATTTTTCTCAATAACACCATGAGATTTTTTTTTACTGAGATTACAGAATAAATAATTAAGTTAAAGGAAACCATCATTTCCATTTTAATACAGAAAAGCTATTGTTACATTTAATTTAATGGTTTTAATTATATGTAAGCAATGATCAATGGACTTCTTTTGAATGAAAAGCAAGAGAGAGAGAGATCTTTTTAACCGACTTCAAAAAAAGGAAGATGTTCTCAATTCGTCGGAATCTTTCTCGGTACTTGGCGGCCAGCCTTCAATATGTTACGCATATATTTTGATTTGCTGGCTAGTAAAGTCAATAACTAATCAACGTGTACACGTCCAATGAAATAGATTTTATTTGTTGTGTTTTTTTTAATTATTATTATTTTTTACTTTATAGTGATTTTTTAAGTGTTTTAATTTTTTTTTAAGTAATAAATAGCTCACCCTCCGTCCTCCGACGAGCCAGCGGAGCCGTCACTCTCGCTGCTCTTCTTCTTGCGCTTGCTCTTCTTGGCGGGCTCGGAGCTCTCGTCCTCTGAATCCTCGAAGTCGCTCAGACGCTCTATCTCCTGCTCCTTCTTACGAGACGAGCCCGCTTCGGAGTCAGAAGATATGGCGTGTGCTTTGCGACGCTTCAATTTCATGCTGAGAAAACATTAATCAAATCAATATTTTAGAAGTAGTTACTTTTATATTTTTTGGCATTTTTGCCAATAGCTCATTTTTGGGTGTTGTAAAAATATAGTTTTTAGAACATTTTATGAGTTGCCTCTAAAGGTTAGAGGAACGCATGAAGCACTAAATACTGATCGATGCTGGTTTAGCGCATATTTATCTTTTTTAATTATGTAAAGTACTTTAAAATTCTTGTTGACAACTCTCACAGGTGGTTTTATTTAAGCATCAAATTCGCCGCAGCCGGGTATTTAAAAGTGACACATTATTTATTTATCTTGTTTTCGACATCAATTATACGTGAAAATTTTCGGCAATTGATCTTGAAAGCATTATATTTATAGCCCTTCTGCCTCCAACGACCTATACAGTTGAGGTGAGAAGAGAGAAGAGGTGTGAAGTGACATCTATCAATCAATGATCAAAAGACATAGAAAATAACTAAATGAAAGCAATACGAAACCAAGAGATGCAAGACTAAAACCATTACCCACTTTTGGGGAAGATGTCGAAGTAATACCATTTTGAAATCTACTTTTTGTTTACAAGATTTTAGTTGCGGCTCCGCCCACGCCCTTAAGATAACGCGATGAAACTGTCTTCCTTGATGTCATATATTCGTCCAAGATATCACAAAAACAAGAAACAAGGCAATAACAATAATCAATACTTTATTGTTCTAGTTACTTTATTGTGTTAAGCCCCATTTACACGGAGAAAGTTTCTCGTGGCGAGATTCGTATGCGATTATTGCAAGACATAACCGACATAGATTATCGTGTTCGGACAAATATTTACACGATGCAACTTTTTTATATCCTTACGATAATCGTATCTTCGAGATGAGAAACGCTCCCCGTGTAAATGGGTATTTATTCTCATCCATTGTGACAGGTGGTACATGTCCATTTCGTGCAATGCCTGCTTATGTTGAAAACTGTAAGAATATTTTATCATCATTATTATTATTATCTATTATTTAAACGAATAAAGGACGCGACACAAATAGGAGTTTAGCCAATTAATGATAACAATAATATTACGTTAGGAATTTCGTTCGTGGGAACTTTTTAGATCTCTTTTTAATTTTTAATTTGAGATGATGGATAAAAGCCGATTGACGCCATAGATACATGAGGCGAATATGAATGGAAAAGCCGGTAGGGGTCATCTCCATCCAGCCTACCTAAACCAAATCGATGATGCCTGAGCTAGGGTCGAGAATGCATGAAGACATTGATGCAAGTGAATGAAGAGAAAATGGTATATCAGGATCGAAGAAATGTCGATCTATAGTCTGCCTACCTCTATTGGAATGAAAATTATTACGAATTATACGAGTTTAATTCGACGGAGACGAACAAAAATATAAATAGATTTTTTCTACAAGTAACATCTACAGAAAACAAGTGCATATGTATGAAAAGGAAATACTATATTTTTTTGCTCCCTGACGCTTAGAACCCGTAACAATACATAATACCATTGCAAATACTAATAGTAAACGACTTTCAGCTCTTCACTTTATCATACTTTAAATATGCGAAAATATAATGGCTGGTTTATGACTGTGAAACGTTAGATTTGTTTCTAATAATGTTTGAAGCGACATCACATGGACACGAAGGACGGACGCAACGATATATTTACCATAAAACATGCTCTTTTTTATCAATTTTATTTATATATTTGCTCGTGGAAACAAGCATTCAGCGGGCAACTGACACTTTCCCTGCACATTTTGGTTCTCTGTTATTTGGAAGGCGATAGTAAAGTACAGCAATAAAATAATTGCAGGAAGATATACGTACTTTTCCTCCTCTGATTCTTCCACATGCGGGGCATCCTGCAAGTAAAAAATCAATACTCATTATATATTTTTAGGAGGAAAATTAATATCGGAAACTGAATACTGCAATGGCTTAATGTGCTGTGACTGTGTGGATTATGGAACAACACACATTTTGGAAACATAAAAGTTTTTGAACATACATAAACACACGCCTTTTTCCCAGAAGGGGTAGGCAGGGGTGCAAAATAGTCACCATCGTTGCGCCTTTTATTTTCCGTCCCATGATGTGATAGGGGGCGGGCTTATCGCCATATCGAGCACAAATTCCTGACTCCGGACTGATAATGAATAGAAAAAAAACAATAAAACTTTGCCCGACCCGGGATTCGCACCCGAAACCTCAGTTTTGCAATCATACCTTAATAAAACTACGCCACCGAGGCAGTCGTAGTTTTTGAAAGTTTTAATTTTTAATCCAAATAAATAAAAATCAATACCTCAGTGTTCTTTTCTTGTTCATTCTGCGAGACTGATGAATCGCTCTCGCCGAGCAGATCATCTTTGGCCAGATGGCCGAGTCCGTTGTTCAAGTCAATGGGTTCCGGTGGTGGGTATTCTACAAGAAGAATGTTGCCGCAATAAGGTATTTATCACTATTTGCGGATGTTTGCGGAGATTTATGATAGATATGTTTAAAGAATCCTGCATGTGATCTCCTACTTAATCTTTGCCAACTTATATCCCTAGCTTTTGAGTGAAAGTTCAATATTTCGCTTACGTATTGAGCACAGGCAAGTTATAATAAGTCTCCATTGATGAAAACTTTTTGGTTAAAGCCATTACTTTTGCTCACTATATATAGATGGTCCATGTAGTGCAAGAAAGGTCTTACTTGCACTAACTATAACTAAAAAATTGACGCAGAACTAGCCCAAGTGTTCTGTATAATGATCTCATACATCTAACAGACTCCGTGGCGCAGTTGGTTAGACGCCGGCTGTGAAACGAAAGGCCGCGGGTTTGATCCCCGTACTGGGACAAATATTAGTGAGGCCCACAACGATTTGTCTCGGGTCTGGGTGTTTGTGAGACTGAAATGTCTCTCGTAGTTTCTGATACCCGTGGTACAGGACTTAATTGATCTTAATGTGGGATCAGGACTATGTATGTGACTGTTGGGTGTGTTTATTTATTTATACATATAAATGATAATATTGTGTCTAATATACCTTCTTGCGCGCCAATGCTTTCATCAGCGGACGGCACGTCTGAACTGCACTCGGCCTTCAACATGAGCTCCTGCATCGCTAGCGGCTTCGAGCCTCTCTTACTGCCCCTGCTCTTAACCACGTCGTCGGAGTCATCCGCAGTGCTGTGCCGTCGACTCGGCTTGTTCAAACTTTTTAAATTCGTCAGCCTACGATGAAAGAAATACATATAGATTTTATAGAATAAGATAAACATACACATATAAACGTACACGTAAAATACTTGAATTAAGATTCGTGTTTAAGAAAAAATATATTAATTCTGTATGTAAGTAATGTTAGTACATTTTTATTTCTATTTAAACACGTCTGTCTACCTCTGGTATTCAGATTTGTAGTGATTTGAATTTCAGCAAACTATACACTCTTATTACTTTGGTGGATATTAAAACTTTTGTACCTTTTACATACAGCTTTTGTCCGGAATATTCGCCTATGTCCCCCTTTTTGATGCATAGATACAACATGGGTTGTAAGCTATTAAATAACTACTTTGATTGGATTTTTATGTTATTCTCAATCTCAGTAATAATTTTGCTACTTACCTTAGTATATACAATTATTCATCTAAGAGTTGAAACTTGAAACCAATGTGTTAGCTCCCATCACAATATATAAATGTTGATTAGTGAATCAGGAATTAACATAATTATATAGGACTCACGGTGACCGCTTTATTAACGAAAAAATACAATATTCCTAGCAAAAGTGATTTAGTTTCTGTGAATGACAAAATACTGACTGTAGTATACAGGAAAAACAAACAAAGTAACTTACAGGAAAATTATAAGAGGAAGGAATAAGTGCATGTTATCAAAAACAAAAGCACTTACGTATTGTCTAGTAAACAATTAGTCAATGCAAATAATTGAAAATGTTAATGAACTCTTGTTTTTTACTGCATCATAATTATGCGTCATGATCAACCCACTTACTATATTTGGAGAACAGATGGTGCGTTTCCAGCTTTTAAGAATGAAATATGAAACAGAAAGGAGAGGAAAGGAAGGCGTAGAGAGCGTTGACTTTCTGTACATGTGAATATTAAAATAATTTATCCTATTACCCTGCGCTTCTTCTCCTGTTAGTCTTAGTCCCATTGTGCTCGACGCAACATGACTTTACAACCATTTTGCAGAATTGCTACCTGGTAACTTGATGACCTATGTCAGATAACCCTTTCGGGAATATCAGGCCTGTACTATACAATGTACATGTTCCGAATTATTCTGATACGCAAATAGGAGCTATTGCTCTACAGATACGATACAATTAAATTGGTCAGTTAAGTGGTCCAGTAGCGTACACGATGGTCGCTATTCAAAAATCCTCTCATACTCTTTTGGATGGATATTTGGCAATTTCAAACGTTGAAGGAAATGCAGCAAACAGCAAACCAGTTAGCCCATATCAGATTTTTTATAAGACAGTTCTAACAGGGTAGTACACCCTATATTACCCTGTTCGGACTGATCTACTTCTGCCTACTACAACTTGAACGAGTCACACCATTGCTTATTACTTACCAATAAGAATTTAGCATTCAGCCAGACTTTTGTTGAATCCTTTTTAGGACGGGCTGAAATTTTCTAATTGTAATGACAGTATACATTTTGCAAACAACCTACACCACTGATTTAGTGTATTAACACTATCTAAAAGTATGCTTGCAGTTCAGCCTGAATAATATTATACAGGCTATATTCAGTCTGTTGGGCGAAATTTTTAGTTGCTTTGTATCTGATGTCACTAATACTACCTAGCTTCGTTTACTGTCGCAGTCTTGATATACGAGTACTCTGTACGTTTGGTAAAATTGATCCCTAAGGGAGCTAAAGCTCTCTGTCGAACAAGTCTTCATACAATATAGAGGTCAACTTAAATATTCATATTATGTTTGGGTCTCTGCTACAATGTGGAACGAAAGTGGGTTAAATTAGTACCTAGGTACTCTTAAAACTTTTCCATATTCCAAAAAGATAATAATGCACAGTGTTATTGCTATAAACATAAGAATTCGTCTAAGTTTAATTTTTTTGTTACACTATTTTTAATTCTCATTATAAAACTTCTGTAGCGGTCAACAAAATGTTTGAATATCCAACATTTCCGCATATGTTTGTGTGTGTATACCCGACGCGGCAGGCATAAAAGAGACTAGAACTTCCTACAGTTTACAGAGCTTATTTAGAATTTTCCAAATCCAGTCATATCAATTTTTATTTTTCAAACTGTTTCCCATATTTTATAACCAAACGAAATAAATATTTTATGAATGTGTTGAATACAAGGTGTATTAACTTCTGGTTCCCATTACTGTTATCAGGTCATAGGGGAGTTGCCATAATTTTGTGGTGCTAAAGTTGACATCGGCAAGTTTAAACGATTACACGTTTAAACTGACGTAAAAATGGATTGAATGTTGTTGAGTTTCATTCAGTAAATGAGATTGCTGGAGATCAAAAGCTGGTGATACGAAATTCACCATATTTACTCAGGGAGCAAGCACTGTACACAATGTTACAATTCCCATCACAATGATACACACAAGTATTTTGCTTTTTTGGAATCAGCCAGTGTTCATACATAGTTGAACAGGCCGATTGTAATTATGTAGAATGGTGAAACATAACCTTCCCTCGTCGGCAAATAATCTATTTACATTAGGCTACAGTTACCAGTCTATTTGCGATATGTTCGTTCATGTTTTATTATTCCTAAAAATATTTTTCAATCAGTAAACAGTACTGGCGAAGGCCAGTTTTGTACTAGAATGTCTTAATTTATTCTGCAAATTTCAGTCAATTTTGTAGCTCCTATTGAACAACCATGATATGGAGCATTTTTAAAGACAAATATATGGACCACTAAGATGTGGCTGTGATTTGTTTGATATTATGTTTTTTTAATTTCTATCCTGTTAGTAAAATGAAACAAATGAATGTATAACTTATTTGATTATGTTGAGAATACTTAAGGACATGCCACTCGTTATATTTACCTATCAACATCTTTGTCATTTACATCCTGTGTGTCCGAGTTATTACTGATGCTGCTTCCGGGTTTCGCCTTAGAACGGACCATCTGCAATTAACGGGGGTTGCATTTACTTTACTATTGCTGCAAATTTAATCTTTTTTAACATTAGTTTAATTGATTTTTGGTTTGAAAGTTCAGTGTCCAGCAAATAAAGCCCAAATTATTTTTGTGTTTCTTTGCACTACCAAAATGTATTAAAGAAAACAAGATATTACATATTTTTAAGATTACAATTTTATTGCATGTTATAACGAATAACATTTTTTCTTATGACTATACTTGGAACATTATGTGCATGAGGTTGTGATTTATACATAAAAAATTGTGAGATACAATAGTCAATAATGTAACTATAAGTGAAAAATATATGGCACTGGTTACAGACTTAAATTTCAAATGGTGTATCACTTAACAATGCTAAGTTCTTAAAATTATAATTATATTTTCCAAACCTTGCTACTACTGGAGTCTGACTGTTTTGATTCAACATCATCATTTTCATTATTTTTTCCATTATCTGTTCCTCCTTCATTATTACTATCTTCATTTTCTTCAACACTTTTTTTAAAATCTCCATCTGAAGAAGAGTCCTTTATTTTGTTTAGACCCTCAGATGATGAGCCACTTGATATTTGTGATTTTTTTCGTCTTCTTTTGTGTCGATGTTTCTTCATCTGGAAGTCATCGTCAGAGCTGCCTTTCAACTTACTTGTTTTTGATTCATCTTCGGAACTAGATGAATATTTAAGGAGCAGTTTTTTTGCCTCCATGCTTTGCATTACACTCTTCTTCTTTAAATAACTTTTTGTTGTTTTCTGTTTTGTGATTTTACCATCACTATCATCAGAAGAGTTTAGTAAAGCTAATTTTATTTTGTTAGGACTTTTTTCATTGTTGTCATCTTTTTTACTTTGGTCTGAATCAGAATCATTTAAAAGTGAGCTTTTAATTTTTTCACTTTCTATGCATATTGCATCATCTGCAGATTTATCTAGTTCTGAAGATGCTTGATGACTGCTGTTTGATGAGGAATATTGCTGTATACTATTATCAGAATGTTTCTCCAAAGATCTTGGACTTTCATCAGACTGATGGATTTTACAATTTTCTATTTGATTGTCTGATTCTTGTTTATTATGATTTTCAATTTTCAAATCCTCAGAATCAGAATCATTCAGTAAAGCATTTTTAACTTTATTATTTTCTTTTTCAGTGTCAGTTGTATTAGTGGTTATTTCACACACAACACACCCATTGCAAATTACTCTCTTTATTTTATGACAATTCAAAAAATGTTGAGTGATATCTGGTAATCTGGATACTTTTATTTTAAACATTTTTGGTTTAAAACTGCTTACTTCTTTTCTTTTTTTTTCCCAGTATTGATCTTCATCCATTTTCTTTTTCTTAATTTTTTCCGACCAACATTTAAATTGGTCCAACATAGTTGATGGGGACATACTTTCTTTTTTTTTTACTAAATTTATCTCATAGTTACTTATGACTATAGCTTGAGTGCATTGTTTGATTGTTTGGGATTTATCAGTTGTTTTATTCATTATCTCGGGTTTGAGTAACTTTGAAATACTGACACATTTTATTACAGGCCTTGAAGATCCTTCCTCCGATTTGGTATCACAAAGTTCTTGTGATATTTGCGAACTTGATTCAGATGGTTTAACATTATTTGCATTGTCAGAATCAGGTTGCAATGTAATTTCTTCTAAATTAGATATATTGTCACAATCTTCTTCATTATCCTTTTCTTGATGGGGGTTTAGTGGCTCCTGTGTAGATCTTTCATAATCTGATTCATCATCAGATAAAATCAATTTCCGTCTCTTATTTGGTGGTGATTTAATTATACTGACAGTGTCATCTAATGTCAAGTCTATTTCGTCACTTTTCACACTTTCCCATGTCTTTTTAGTGTCATTTTCATTTTCGCTAGAACTGTCTGTGATGATTCTGACATGTTTGTTGGACTTTCGTCTTTTTTTTTCTTTCTTTGTGTCATGTTTTGCTTTTCCATCACTATCATCTTTCTTCGGACTTGTATGATTTTCTTTTAAGTCATCTTTTTCTTTTTTATTACTATCATCTTCCTTTGAGTTTTTGCTACTTTCCTTTAGGTCATCATTTTCCTTTTTATCATTATCGGTCTTTGTGTGATTGCTATTACTCTTTAAGTTATCCATCTCCTTTCCAATGCCTTCATCTTTCTTTGAGCTTTCATTATTTTCTTTTGCGCAATCTTTTTCGGTTTTGTCACTGTCTCTCTTAGTCATTTTACAATTTTCCTTTGAGCTGTCTTTCTCCTTTGTGTCACTATCATCTTTTCTTGCAGTTTTACAATTTCCCTTTAAGTGATCATTGGTACTAGAATCTGTCTGGTCTTTTATAATCAAAATATCATTGTTCCCTTTTTTCACCACATCTTCGTCATTCAATAAAGTTGCAGGTACAATAGTCTGTTCCAATTGTTTTTCTACATTTGAAGGTGATTTGTCCATATCATTTTCATAATCACCTTGCACCACTTGTTCACTTTGATGTCTATGTTCATTGTACTTGTTACTATTTTCAAAAGTTTGCACTACTCCTTCATTGGAGTTATTTTTAGGTTTCCCTCCAATTTTATTAACAACTAAATCAACATGAGATTTGGTTTCGTCCAATTTCTTTCTTTGTCTGAACAGTTTGCAGTCGTAATACACTGGATATTTATTTTGCATAGCAAGGGTCATTTTTCTGGCATGCACTTTTACCGACATATAATGTTTTATTGGAATTTTCGTTGCTATTTTTAATTTCTGCTTTTGATATGGAAAATAATAAAATTTTGTTCTATCTTTCCCGCCATCAGCTAGTGGTGCTTGCGATCGTTCGACTTGAGATTGAATTTTCTTCACTTCTTTTTCAACATTTTCTAAAGATTTTTTTGACAATTCACAAATAAGAAGCACTTTGTTGACTGCTTGTTGTACAGCGTGAGCATTTTGTAATTTATCTTTCCTTATTTTCCGTTCTTTAAGGTTTTCAGATCGCGTTCTGAGATTCGCGCCTAGTTTAGACAGGTACTCCATTGCTTCGCAAAGCACATCGCTGATAGGAGCATCGGTCGCCATTTCACCATTAACTCACTACAGACGTTGATCGTACTTTTCATAAACAAACGATCGAAACCAAAATATTCTAAACTGAAAGTCCATCCGCTTTACATATAATGTAATTCGACTGTAATCAAACTTTATATAAAAACAACGTAACACCGCAAAACTCTAAATTGCAAATAAATGAAAATCCATAGACTAAAACCGTTCCATTTTTTATAGAAAAATTATATTCATCAGTTGGAAAAATCTAATATAACAAATACGGTGTCATTTCAAACATATTTTTGTTAGTTACACATATATAAAGAAATACAAATACTAAAAGTAATTTATTAACACTTGATTTTACAATGAAATTACAATTTGTGTACATGGCTGCACTACAGATTCACTTAAAATGGAACGTAAGCTATTGTCGCGAGTATGACCTATTCAACTTGTTCGGGTTATCGCTCTATATACATAAGTTTATAGAATGAAATAGCGGCAAATAAGTATATATATGAACTATAACACATACAGCGTTGTATGCATAAAATATTCCACATCAAGTAAATTAAACTATCTTGTAAAAACGTGCAGGTTCGATTATAATTAGAGGATATATTGTCAACATAACGGAGGAATCTAGGTTCAAGAAAAAAATGTACGAGGTGCCAATTTTTTGTACTCACCTTTCATGTAAATGGCTGAACCTTGTGTTTTACGGGATCTTAGTCGGTAAACAGACCTAAATATAGTTGTAACACATTATTGTACGATGTAATATAGATTACACGTACAAATCATACACATATTCCACTTTCAGACCGAAAAATCGGCAATATAAGCAAGGTAGGTAAACTATCCAAAACAGTCGTGAAAAAGGACCATAGACACTATAGAGGTAACATACCACGAAAGTCAAGAATGGCTGTCTAGCGATCGATTGTTTTTTTTTTTAACTGGTCTATCACTAGATTTGTTGATTAAATACTAGTTTTGCCGTAGTAAATATAAATACAAAATAAATATTAATTATATCAATAACAAAAAACGCAATTAATATTTCGCTTTTTATCATTTGTATTTTTATCTGTCTAATTTGACATAGTAAATCGAAAGGACTGATAAAAAATTTGACATTTCTGTGACTACTAACGACAGGTTTCTTGCTGCGATTGTGTAATAAATAATAACGATGAATACTCGATTAGTTTTTAGAAACAATGCGTTTCAAGTTTTAATGAGATATTATAGTGAAACTACAGGTAGCAGTCAAGGACCATCTCCACCTGCATCGTCTCCGCCGCCAGCGACATCAAGTGCCCCGAGAATTTCTGATGTGCCCGGATTGAGCAGCGCAGTGGTCCATCCAGCTTCCGAACCCGTTGGCCCTGGTGTAGACCCCAATAAATCTGGCGCCTATAAAGTGCCGGAATACTTTTGTTACGACAATACTAGTTTTTTCGAAGCCGAAATCGAGATGGCAAAATACAGATTGCCTCAACCCTCTGCTCTGAAGAAGTAATTCTATGAAAATGTTAATTTGTTAGTTACATATTAAATTATTGTTTAGTAATATCACTCTGTTTTTCATTGTATTTTCCTACTATTTCAGGTGGTAATATAGTAACTTAGCAAGCCTAAATATTATAGACATTGTTAATTTTCTAGGAAATCTTGCTTCTGTTAATCTAATATTAATATTGGTAATATTAATATTAGATTAATCCCTCGTATTTTGTTAAACCACATTTGTTAGGGTACATAATATAACATGTTTAATTTTGTTAATACTGTACTGTATATTTTAACCTACATCTGTTTAACCCTGTTCTGCTTAAAAATATCCTCAATCATACTTTCGAAAGTAGAGGAGGCCCATGTACTGCAGTAGGATATAATATATGGGCTGATATCGATTAACAGTGTATATTACCTACTTTAATTACACAATCAGAATTTAGATATCTAGATAATTTCTTTTTGAAATGTATGCAAAGGCTAAAAGCCTGTGCTGTATAAGAAAATAAGCTACAATTTTATTACAAAGTTTGAACTGGAAAATTGGGAGTTTGAACTAATGTGTTTGTAAATGATACTCTTTAATGTTTTACTTAAATAACTTTTTATGAAGTAGGAATCATTTGTAAGAACCCTATTTAAGCACATTAATTTTGTTTCTAAATATTTTAAGACATATTTCATACATATACAATTGAGAATCCCTTTTTCTGTTGTCATGTTAATATTGTTTTAAAAGATAGCCATGCCACATCATCCAATTCAATCCATCAGCCAAAGGAAGTCCTCTGCTGAATATAGGCCTCTCCCAATGATTTCCACAGTGACCTGTTGTGGACCTCCATATGCTACATCATACTTTTAATGAAATATATTAAAATGTTATTTGGAACCTAAGCACCTAGCTTGCACGCTGTGAAACCTTCAACTGGTACTGTATGAAAATTTTCAAATGTAGCAGTTATGGAAATTTACAAATTATTTTGACATGCATAATATATTTGTGCATAAAACAGTAGGTAACCTAATAAGTGAAAAGGATTTTTATATTTGATTATTTTATTATTAATTTGATCATTTAAAATGTTTTGGATTATAATGCAATAATGTGCATATTATTGAATATGTTATTATTTTGAAATGCATTTTTCAATTCCAATTATTCAATTGGATAAACTCTTATCCAAAGGCATTTTGAATCTTACTGCTGTAAATAATTGGAATAATATGATAAATTTGTGATAGGAAGGTTTGAAAGTAAAGTCCAATATATTTTTTTTATTTATTTTGCCATCATCTGACCATACACACTAGGGTTCCTACATAACTAAATAACATAAAATGCAACATCTATCAGTAGTACATCATAATTTTATTTTTGTGAAATGCTTCATATTAATGCAACATTCAAACTGCAACTGAAGTAGCACCACTGATTATGACAGCGGCTTCATCTGTAAGAGTGGTAGCTGGCTTCAGTATGTCAGCATACACACTCTCAGCCTCATGTTACTTCTTCTTTGTGAGCTTCTCTGACAAGTCGTCAAAGGTAGGATCCTGAAGATTGATCATCAAACTGTTGCCAGGAAGGAACACTCGGTTTTGTGACTGAGCAATCATTCTTGAAATGCTCTGAGCTGCACGAATTTTTCTTAGTTTTAAGTAACCGGGATTCATTCCCATGGCTTTACCCAACATCTCTGCAGCTTCAGCTTCACCCTCAGCTTGCACAATCTTCTGTTGGCGCTCCTGCTTAGCCCTTTCTACTACAAAAGCGGCACGCTGAGCTTCCTGCTGTGCCACTTGTTTAGCTTCAACAGCAGCTGTGTATTCCTTACCAAAACTCAACTCAGTGAGGGAAACATCATCCAGAATAATATTAAAATCTGCCGCACGTTCAACTAGTTCTCTCCTGATAAGCAGTGACACTTGTTGACGCTGTGTGATCAGTTGGGAAGCATTGAATTTAGCGACTACAGACTTAAGAACCTCGTTACAAATAGATGGCAGAACTTTCTCGTCGTAATCAGTGCCAAGTTGTCTGTACATGGTCGGCAGCGTGCTAGAATTCGGACGAGAGAGAACTCGGAGAGATATATTCACCATTTGCAAATCTTTAGAGCCGGTGGGTGATGAAATCTTGCGGGGTCTGGATCTAATGTCGTAAATAATAGGATACTGGAACCAGGGGACACGGAAGTGCATACCTTCAGTCATGACTTGCTGCTGTACTCCTCCTATCCTGTTGAACATTATGGCACGATGACCACCTTCTACGGTGTACAATGATTGGGATATGCCATAAGCCGCCGCACCAACCACGGCGACTACTTTCAACCCAATACCTAATCCAGGTGGGCCACCTTTTGCAAACTTTCCTGCCATATCATTTATTTTGCTTTGCGCCATGGTTGCAAATAGGAAAATTACAATATAAAAAGTTTATACGGCACAAGCCCCAAAAAATCTTAACCTCTCCTCGTTCAATAAATTGTGCAATAAGTATAGACAAAAGAGCAAGCAGATACAAAAATCATAGACAATTAAAGATCCATGTTGTATTCGATTATTTCATAAAAAAAATTTTTTAGTCGATTTTGGCAGTGGTCATGAAAAACAAAGTCATGATTAGGTTCAAACATGACGTTTCAATTTTATTATCTGTGGTTTCGTAAATACCGAAAGGAAAATGTCTGTTTTCATAATTTTCTTCTAAAAATATTTACTAATTCAAAGTACAGAAGTCGTCTTTGTTCTTTTGTGCTTTACCCGTGACAAGCGAGTTTGTAAAACTGAGAGTAATATAATTTACTGATACGCTTGCATAATCATGGATTCGTGTGTTGGAGTAGAACAAGACTTAGATAAAGCTATAACAAAATTCAATAATTTGAATGATCATACAAATAAAGTGCTACAAGAAATTATCGACCAGGTTGAAGGATTGAGAAAAGAAATTGCTAAACGTAAGTTTTTTGTGTACATCCTCAATCAATGTTTATGCTATGACCTTTTTGTTAGAGAATTTCGTTGATATTCCGATTTATTCATGTTACAAGTTACACTCGTCACATTATTTTTTTTTTGTATTGTGCTCGTTTTGTGCCTAAGACTTCATATATATATTGCTTAACTTTCACTTGCTTTGAAGTAATGTTTATAAATAACACACTATCCCAAAAAAGTCATTTGTCTATCATAATAGGTATATGTTTTTGAAATGGTAAATACCTAATGTGGGATATTACGTTTTTATTTATTTCTCATAGTAATAATATGATTTATGATCTAATTCAAATTGTATTTATGGTAAATTGATTTGCCTTTTATTGTTTATGAGTACTGATATTGAACTTTTGCTGCTCCAGCAGTTAGAAGGATAAATAAGTCATTAACTATATCATGCATTATCTAGAATGTTGTGTAAACATGTTTTTGTGGTACATTTTTTTATACAGTTGTATCTGTAGTCAATATTTTAAACAATGACTGCAACTATCAAATCCATGAAATGTTTTTTCCCTACATAAACTAGGCTATGTTTAGCCAGTTCATTATAAAAGTAAGAGGAACTGAAATTAACAAGATATGTTTTGCAAATTAAATGTGTTATATAAATCTCTATTCATTTCCATCTTCTAACATTAGAGTTTATTCTGGTAGTGGTGGTGGCCACACTATTGACAGTCATGACTCAGCATGAATGGGCAGGCTTGGCCGGAGCAGTACCATAGTCACAGGAAATCGAATTTAAGCGTCAGCATTGCTCTCATATTTAGTTCAGTGAGTGGGATTGCAGGATGTCTAATACCCCTTTCCTCTTCCCATGCTGTTTCCTTCCCGCTCCTCTTTCAATTGGGCCAGCAACACATCCATGGACCATGATCCAGCATTGTTAGTGTTTATAGGTGGCAGTGCCCAGTGATCACTTACTGTCAGCTGTTGGTTCGTTTGTTGGACATATTATGCTATTAAAAATATACACAGTGTGAGTTGAGGATGGCCAAATCTGAAACTATGAGGAATATCTAAAAGTCATCACAGCAGTTATGAGCCCAATTTTGATGAATTCTAAAAAGGAATACTTAGATTTTTGATAAATCAATATGCTTTGTGAGGAATCGAACTTGATGATTAAAAAAAATCATATGCTGTATTATTACACTATTTCATAATGTTGCTAATAAGGATTAAATTTGGGGCAGTAATGAAATACCTGAAACAAAAGGAAATAGGTCATTTTTAGCAAAATAATGTTTTTTCTTTCCTCCTTAACACCAAGGCACCTTGTGTTGGGAATGGTACTAAAGCTTCATTCCAAATGCCTGGCTTTATTATTTTACATTAATAAAGCTACCTCCTTGTTAAAAATTATTATATTTTTTTTAAAACCATTAACAGCGAAGAATCTACACAGATAATATTTTATTTGGTACAAAAGCATGAGTGAAAATTCACACATGCGTCCTTTAGATCAGTACTATCATATTTATAAATCCATATGAAAATAACAGAATTCAACTTCTTTGTATGTTTTTCTATACATTCAACGAAATACGAATAATTTCGAAATATCACTACCGATGCAAGATTCCCAGGTGTGAAGGTAACGGGGAAAAAAATATTATTTTGCCTAAAATTACCACTTTACTTTAGTTTGCCATATGACATTAATTCTCAGAAATTGGTTCTTATGAGCAACATTATCAAATGGTGTGACAATACAGCATGTTTTTTTTTTTCATAATCATCGGGATCAACTCCTAGGTGGGCATATTAATTGATCAAAAATTGAATTATGCAATTTTAGTTTCTATCAAAATCGGACTTGTATCTCCTTTCAGCATTTTTTTTATATTCTTCATAGTTTCGGATTTGGTGCTCCACATCCATTTGAAAAATTCACTTGTATATTAATGACTAAAAAATAATTATCTATCTGGTTAGAATAATCCAAGTTTGCTAGAATAATCCAATTAAGACTATTTTGACGATAGTGAAAAGTGAGGGTTTTCTTTTTTTTTTTTACAGAACCTCCAAACACACCATTGTTACAATCGCAGACAATGCTTGTGAGTGAACTAGCTGCTACCGTGAAACAGAAGGCTTTCCAGCTTTCCACAGGTAAATAATTTTATTATTTGATACTCAAGCATGAAATCAACTTAAAATTGCTGATAAGATGTGCTTTCACTTTAATATTTTAAATATTTGTAGATATATATAGAAAATGGTGCAGTTCCTGTATGTTTTTCAGTTAAAATTATGGCTGTAATTATAATAACTTTTATATTTCACATGTGATGTTATGTTAGACCACAGAGAGTTGCATGCAACGGTGTCGAGGGTGGGCAAGTCAATTGACCGGCACTTCATAGCAGACTATACTTCTGTGGCGCCCAAGGCGGAATCATTCTGCTCTGATGCCAACAGACCCATTATGGAACAGGCCATTGCTCAACATTTGTACAGACAGGTATATACTGCATTTAAATATTTACAGTATTATTTTTATCTTGGCAGCCTTTGTGGTAAGGATAAAGTTGTGACTATAAGTATATATAGGCTTACAAATTGTTGTAACATTTCTATGCAACTTGTGAGAACTGCATTGCAAAAGTAGCCTAACTTTGTGTAAGGTTACGGGACACTGAACTGATTTTCCCATATAAATTATAATCTTTCTAAAATATTCCCATGATTATTGTACACATAAAACTAGGTATCTGATACTACGAAAGACCGAAGTCGAAGGAATCTTGAACTGACGAGATTGAGTGGAGAATTGATGAAAGTATATGGAGCGGGTGTATGTCAGAATCGAGCAAAGTACATGCTTTAGTTTCTGCTTATCTATGTGGAGTGCGCGCGGGGTGTTTAAGTATATGTATAATATGTAAGATGGTTGTGTAGGGCCTGGAGGAGATAGGCGACACGCTGGTGGCGGAGGCGCACATGGAGGGCGTGGAGCGCACGTGCTCGTTCGCCACGGTGCAGCGCTGCGCCAGTGCGCTGGCCGAGGGCGACCCCGCGCCCGCGCTGCAGTGGGCCGAGCGCCGCCTGCACGAGCTGCAGCACTCGCCGCTGCCCTTCACGCTGCACCGGATGTACGCGTTCAAGGTAACCGCTTGCATCTAAAAATATGCATAAACTTAGTTTGTTTTTTATACATATTAAGATGATTAACAACAGAATTAACAAATAAACACATCGAACTTTTAAAATGTAACGTAAGTATAAGCAGTGAGTCTTAATGGAAGATTAATTATTGATGTAGTTTGCCAGTCTCAGATAGGTCGCGATTCCCACTGCTTCATTGGAATGGGCCTATGGCGGTCAGTTTTGATTGTCGCGGCAATGAGTGAAATACGTGTGTATGGTGTGTCAGCTGGCGCGCTGCGCGGGCGTGGGCGCGGCCATCGAGTACGCGCGGCGCTGGTTCCCGGCGCACGCGTTGCGGCACGAGCGCGCGCTGCAGGCGGCCGTGTGCGCGCTGGCGTGGTGCACGCGCGGCGCCCCGCCCGCGCCGCCCATCTACCGACACCTGCTCGACCCCAAGGCGCTCGGTAACACTACTCACTACTCCCTACTGCTATCAAACATCCCCAACTTTCACTAATTTGCTCTTCTATAAAACACAAGCCTGGAATAAATTAAATTAATGGCCTATTGTATCAGCCCATATACGACCTACTGCAGGACATGGGCCTCCTCTATAATCGAGAGTACGATTGAGAGTGGTTAGGCCATATAGTCCACCACGCTGGCCTAGTGCGGGATGGCGGACTTTTACATACCATAGAAATTTATACAAATCGCTACGGTATGCAGGTTTCCTCACGATGTTTTCCTTCACCGTTATAGTGCGTGGTGATTGACTATCAATACACACATGACTCTGAAAAGTTAGAGGTGTGCCCTGGGATTTGAACCTGCGACCACCGTGAACATGTAGGCAGCCGCGTCTGGCCTAACGCTGTTATAATTCGGTACTAGTTGTTGTGGTGTGAGTGAGCCCCTAGTTGTTGTGCGTGGCAGGCGCGGAGGCGGCGGAGTTGTTCATCAAGGAGGCGTGCGTGCTGCTGCGCCTGGCGCCGCTGTCTCCGCTGGCGGGCGCCGTGCTGGCGGGCGGGCGCGTGCTGCCCGCGCTGCACGACATCCGCGCCAAGATGACGCACCCGCACGTCATCGCCGCCTGGGCCGACGACGAGCTGCCCTTCGAGGTACACGCCTTGTACTCCTTGTACACCCTTTATCTACACTGCCACCGAAGCGAACCCAGCTGGTGGTTTTAGTCAGTTCAGACACAATGTAACAGAGCGACGATATGTTTAAAAAAAATTACTTATCGTCGTGTTAGGCTGATAAATTCCTAGTTTTTCCGAAATAATAATAGAGACGCTTTGTTTTTAAATACGCAATGGGAAATTTTTAGTTACATTGCGTCTGACGTCACTAGAACTTGGTAGTTTTATCCTGGCTTTGTTTTCGATTTGGATACACCCGGTATTATTGCAAATGTATGGGAAATTACTTACTTATAAGTGATTTGCGACGCCTATAAATGTCAGCAACACTAGAATCGTAGATGCTTTGCCCTGCTTTGACTTCCCAAAATGGGAAGGGAAAGAGAGGCAAGGAAAAAATAAGGATTTACAACGGGCCGTTTCTCGCCTAGAAGATACGATTATCGTAACGATATAAAAAAAATGCGTCGTGTAAACATTGTCAGAACACGATAATCTTATGGCGATAATGGCAACTCTCCCCGTGTAAATGGCGCTTAATGTTTGAGTACAGGTGGACCTGGGCGAGGAAGGCGGCGGCTACCACTCGGTGTTCGCGTGCCCCATCCTGCGGCAACAGGCGTCCGACCAGAACCCGCCCATGCGCCTGCTCTGCGGACACGTCATCTCGCGGGACGCACTCACCAAACTCGCCATGGGCGCCAAGTCAGTTCTCACTACTACTTCTAAACTAATGTTATGAAGAGGACAGATTTCGTTACTTGTTTGCATTGAAGACTCTGAAACTACTTTACCGATTTGAAAATTTTTTCACCATTAGAATCATTGACCCTGGCAAACGTAGGATGAAAAAATATCTGCGCTCAGGTGAAGCTGGACCAGGGTCGGGCCGCTATCTATACATAAAACACACTTATATTCAGCAGCAACATACAAATCTCATGTTGTGGGCATTAGAAAATTTAACCCGTTTGGCCTCGCCGTACCCAAACCGGAAACATCGGCACGGGTGTACTCGTACTCTAGAGTACGATTTAGAGTGGTTCGGCCATTTGGTCCCCCACGATGGCCTAGTGCGGGTTGGTTGGAGACATACTTGTGAGTTATGGGTCGGCAAAATTGTATCTCGGTGTGGTGTTCTAACCAGTGGCCTGTTTTGGTACAGCGTCACGATTAACGGCACTGTGGGGGATGTCAGTAAACATGTAACAGGGCTCATCTATGTCACTTGTACGTCGTTTGGCGACACACATCTTTGGCTCGCGTAGGATTGCACTGCGCTTACCACCAATCATATTTTTTCACTTTATCGTGCCAGTATTCATTAAAATATATCTCCTTATTAATTTAACATTAACTAAGTAGATTAGCTCCTATTGACCAAGTAGCTTATCTACATTTTTACTTCAATTCAAAAAATATATGGTCGGAATAAAATTATTTTCCAAAGTGTTGACATCTGCTAGGCATCATCCAGTCGTAGAACTATAAACCTTGTAATTCTGCAGCAATTAGTACAAATTAGATAGGTGTCAAGCCAACGTGACTTATTTTGAATAGGGACTGGCAAAAATAAATTATATCCAGATTCCAGAAGCTACTACATTTTCAATGAAGTGCTTTGTAGTCACTGTGCTGAGCAAGATAAAATAATATTTTAATATGACTATTTTTCCTGTATAAGGCTATTTTATTTTGAGATATATTTTCTAAATTATTGAGCAATATTCAAAATCTGCGGAGTTTTAATATACATTTCAATACGGAAGGAGTCGAATAAAGTTTTGGGTCTTAAAATTTATGTGTTGTTGTAATTTTTTTCGTCAGGTCTGTCTTGAAAATGGGCGAGTATAAAAAGCTGTAAGTGATGCACAATATTACTACCCTGTCCTTACACAACACATTTTCAAAATCGATCACTTAAATTCACTATCTGACGTTACATTTTAAGACTGGCACAGCAAATTGACTACATTGCACTCGATGGCAATACAGCATTCAACAGGTACGATCGTTGTGTAGCGAAACAGTAAAGTGACGCCATTAGACAATTATCTTTATTATTAAAAAAAAAATGCGATGTTGTTCCTTTTAGTACGCTTTAAATGTTACCACATATGTTATGTCCAGCTGTTTTATGATATTTTGTATTGTTCGCAGGTTGAAATGCCCCTATTGTCCCATGGAGCAGGCACCAGCTGAAGCGAGGCAAATATATTTCTCTTGAAGTGACGGCAAATTCTTGATACATACAATGATACAACGCATAACGTATTCTATACGCGGATAGAATAGTCCGCTGGTGTATACTTAACCTTCTGAGTTTTGACAAAATCTATAAAATATGTCTATCAGCTATGTTTACCTTTTGTACACAGCATTTGGAATATACCTAGTTATGTGACTTCAATAAAATGAACATATGTTAAGTTGCAAAGTATACAATAAATAATTAAAATGATACGAATCTTTGATAATGTTTTGTCCAAGGTTTTGACTATTTGTTGTTAGTAACGTGACGGATAAGAGCCGGAAGTTTGTGCTTAAATTAGAATTTGTAAGCAAATTTTAATGTAGAGCGGAGGAAGTGTAATTGTTTTTAAATAGGAGATATTTTTTGTTATAATTTAACATAGACAGTTGTGAAGTTGGAAAATTTTATTTGTTGAATGTACTTTGTTGGTAGTGCACTAATCTTATTTGTAAAGTGGCCCGTAGTAATGCCCTATAGCTGACGTTGAGAGTAGGTTAGTGTAAGATTTATTATGAGGATGTTTATGTCTGAATATAATTTTGTCAATGCTCCTGTAATTACTATAATTACTTTACACGAAACTTAATAAATTTAAAGCTACTGGAACGTTTATTTATTTTCCAAATTACCTAGTATTTTTATTTCATGCTTTGCACAGTAGTATTAAAAATGTTATAAATAAAGGCAGTTAAATAAAACGCACAAGTATTCTCGGTACATAATTTATTAATGGATATGTACAAAGACAAAAGTATTTTAGGACAAATAAAAATTTGGCAATAACTTTCAACAATAGCAATAATAAAAGAGTGGTGTCGTTCAAAAGCCGGCAAAATATCAACAACAACAATATTTTTCACTTAAAATACTTAAATAAATATACGAGTTTGGACACACCAATGTACTGATATTTTCGTGTAATGTGACGTCACTGCTGCAATAATAATCAATTTGCTTTGAGACAATAATGCCTCATATTTAATTTTCCCATATCAATGTAAATCTTAACGGAATGAAGAGCCAAAAGCATAAAATGATTATTTGATAACCATAGACAAGTATAGTCAACAAAATGATTATTTTCTTTTTCTAATATTTTGAATCTAATTTTGACTGTGGTTTTTGGTTATATAAGATTATCATGCTTAGAGCTTCACACTTTTAATAAAATTCGATACATTGTGAAAATAAATTCAAAACAAAATAACAGCAGAGACGTCATCATACAGTTTGCAAAACGACAACTCCAAACAAAAATCACTTAATTCACCAAAGGCTACATATTTCGTTTCAAAATCCCGTTTTACAAACAAACACCTTAAAAAATAATAACAGCGTTATTAACCTAAAAATAAATTAATCGATAAAAAATATTCATTTCACGACAATAAAACGTGAGCCGCAACAATTTTAATATCATGTCGATATAACTTCTTTTTAAAGGCATTTTTATAGTAAATAACTAACCCAAAGTTTAATGAATGAGTCGTGAAACTTCGAACGCCGCACTGTTATCCATATCAATAGGTCGATTTTAAAAGTTTTTTTTATAATTACAAAATTTTAAACAGCATTTTTTAACACGTTGACGACGCCTGCGAACACGTGACTTGCGTTCCTATATATACAACTACTTTGTACTATATAAAAATAATAGTTTTCATTTTCACTTATTTTGGTAACAATTCAGAAAGTGGTATTCGATTTAAAAAGACAAGAATATTTTTATTCATGTCTTGCTATAGAAACCACTCCATCTTTAGGTGTCATTTATGCTTAAATTCATAAAGAAAATGTGGTCAAAGCGGATAGAAAATCGCTCATGCGACGGAATACTTTCCTCTGCAAATTACAGTAGTCAGTTTAACCCATTCCGTCATTCATTCCCATTGGTCGTTCGTTACGCTATGACATGTCTGTCAACGTGTTAATAAATCGCAATTTATCACACAATCATATACGTAGCTTCTACCAGCAAAGTATTACTATTAGGTACTAATTATTGCTGTAAATTGTTACCTACATATCATTTATAAACACCGAAAGAAAGGCTATTCTATGGGGCTAGGAGCCAGTGTGCGAGTCTTGTGACTAATGCGTTGAGTGATACTTGATGCGAAGCTTGGCGCGTGTCTGACACCAGCCGAGTGCTCGCGAGCCTATTTTAATGGTCAGTTAGTCGCCTCGCACACTGGCACCCCACCCCACATATGTATTCTACGAGAAAACAATACAAGTAAGTTGGAAGACGCTCCTAAATACAGCAAAAATGTATGTATTCTTTAATTACATAGCAATTAAATTATTATAATATCACTTATGTCCTAATCTACCTATATTTTTATTATAAATACATTCATAAATGGTATTTTAATTTGCTTGATAAAATGGTAATGCATTTAACATTTGGCACACATACACACCTTTGTTTTGCCTACTTTAATAGATAGCAAATTAACATATTATGTCTGCCTCACATGTCTGCGAGAAAATGAAAGCGATATATTTTACTCTTTGATTGCAAAGCCTTACAGTTTCATCGTCTGTCAATCTGAACATTAAACATACAGGTGCTCATTAAAAAAAATATCCATTTCACTAATAAATAATATTGCTCACAAATCAGTCATTGCATCAGTCTAGTTAATCCTACGCATATTTTTTTATTCATTTTTTTCCATTTTTCATTATCCCATGTCGTAATATTAATCAAATTGTACTAAATAAAGCTGTCGGTTTTGTCAAATTATTTGTATATGCAATTTATTACACCAAAAATGTATAGATATTTTATTATAACCTCACATGGGTCCTATTCTCACAGTAACTTTTGTCACGGTCGACATTTCACTTAATGTCTACCTTCAGGGGTTGTAGGGGACAGAGATAGTTTATAGATAAATGTAAAATATATCTACACATATGCTGTGTGGTCAGCGAAGATATTCAATAAAAATATTACCATCGAAATGAAGACCTATATCATAAACTCTAGTTGGTGTATTCATTCAAGGCTTTGCTTGTAAGTGCCGGAAACATTTATGGGGTTAAATTCTAAATACAAATAGATTTCGTTGGCCAGACATTCATCGACATAACGTTCGAATTGTATAACATTGCCTCAATAATCGCATACAAAGAAGGCACGACTTTCATACAAAAATTTAATGCTTTACGTTTCAATATTCCGACACTTACCCTTCACAAATATTATTACTTCAGTTACATTTAGCTAACGATAGACAGAAGCATTAAGTAGGCACTTGAGAGAAGAAACTGTTACGTATGCAAATGACACACGTCCAAATAAAGTAAAATATAATTTTAGAATTTTTGGTAGCAGCTATCGTGTAGCTATAATGAAGGCTATTTGCAAACGTTGAAAATAAACATCTACGTAAAAAATATTTTGCTAAGTGCAAGCGAATCATTTCCATGATATCACTCTAGTGTGTATTTATTAAAATTAATCCGTATATTATAGCGGTTTAATGTTTGAAACCAGGGTCGGCAGTTAGTATCCTAGTAAATAATATCTGTTATACCGGCTGGCAACAATGTATTGTACACCACTTGGTTCATGAACACAAAATACAGTTTGCTTATGGCTAAGTTATACTCTAAGAAAATATAAAATACATATATACGTAGTATCACGTTGAAATTAATGAAATTTTCCAATATTTTAATATACACTTTGATCGCCCTGTATGTAGTATTTTTTGTATAAATTATGATAGTGTTCAGATCACAATTGTTAAGCTATTAGCGTTATTGCTTTTGTAGTATCATGTTAAGGTGAAATGGTACTTAAATTTAATTGCGCATATATGTAAATCTGATCGAAGTCGAGATGCGAAATAAATATTATTAAACAGTTATAACTTAAACCTTACTATGTATGTGCCACATTTCTGTACATGTATTTGCGCAACGGAACACTATTTCAATAAATGTACTAATCTGGCAATATTCGGCATGAATTCAACGTGAATTACAGAAATGTGGCAACACTAACGATTACTTTAAATTGTAGAATAATATTATTATTTCTTATATATTATATTATGAACGTTTGACTATTAATAATAATTGGGGTAAACCTAAATGCATATAGGGAGAATTATTAAATTATTTTCCATTCTTTTTTAAATAATATCTCATACTAAGTAGTATCACATCTATCACTATTAGTAACTACTATTTATGTAAACTTTTAATTATTCTAGGCTTTATAGATTTGCATGTAACTAATCCCGTGGTCGCAACATCGCGCTGTAGACATTTGTCGGTAACCTGTATGTCGACAGAGCGGGAATCGGACCACCGCCTTGATAAATGTGATGTTGTAACATGTCGGAGACCGCGTCGAATAGAATGGAAATATGTTCTAACCAGACAGCGAATGAGCCTTTACCTAAGCATATTAGTTCATATTAATTGAATAAATTTATTTAAATTATTATACATATATTGTATACCACTGATTTGTTTATTGGATTGTCTTTATTGGACTAGAGAATGGTAAACTTTTTTGTCTACATTTATAGCGACAATTGATAGACATAATAAGTTCCCCGTTACATACGACTCCTATGTTCTAAGAACTCGCGTTTTAAATGAATAACTTTGTTTTTATTAGAGCTTTGCTCCAACGTCATGCCGAATATTCTTTGAGAAAATTATCCGTAAGGATTACAAGGTAAGGATATAGTATTTTTTTTACAACTTATCGATAAGTTTGACGCGATAATATTTAATGTTATTGTTTTCTATAGTATTATTATTCATCACAAAATTGCAATATTTGATTTAGATTTAAATTGTTCATACATTAATATTTTGCCATGAAATTGTCACAAAAAATTTGAAACTGATCATATCTCTGTCGCATGAATGTTTGTAACTCGTGGAGTACGGACGCGCACGTATCGTTCGATAGATCGTGTTGGCCTTATAACTTTTGCTTGAGAATTCGTCGATATTCTCTAATACATCAGCCGTTAGTTGATGTCGTGTAACACCTAGATCACGAATTAGGACATTCTAATACGTTTTTCAATACCCAATTTAATATCGCCGATGATATCACGCTTGAAACATTTCATCATAAGAATAAAGATTTCACTTACATTTATCGATGTCGATATGATTGTCGATGCATCGAGAACCGGAGGTGTTTCTATACTGGCATCAATTCTGGGCCGCTGAACAACTGCCAGAGGAATCTTACTGAATTTAATTATAGTATTCGTATATGATTTCCTCGTAGTCAGTTGTTCGCGGCGTTAGCACTCACTCTCTTCTGCTCGTGAGGGGATTTTCATAGATAGGTGTATCGCCAACAGCTCGAACAGAAGGCTGTGCAGGCATCGAAGGATTACACTAGAGAGTTGGAGTATTAGTGGTGAGTAGAGGAGAGCGGGGCACGTGCTAGGTCGCGTGCGCGGTGTGTGGGGGCGGGGAGGGTGGGGAGGGCGTGCTAGCCGGCGCGCTAGCTGGGCGCGGGCGGGGTGTGCGCGGGGGGCGCGGGCTCGGAGGGCACGCCGGCCAGGTTGAGCAGCGCCTCGGCCGTGCGCCGCTCCTCGCCGCCGCCGCTGTACGAGTGCTCGTCGCGCGCGCACCGCGAGATCACCAGGTGCGCCGCCGGCGGCAACTGCACACACACACACACACACGCTTGCTACATACATACATATATGTTTCCACTGCACTGCTGATTTAATAAAGTTAACTGCTACATTGCACTGTTTTGCTGTATTTACACAGTTGAAAGTATTAAACACCTGTGTAAGTAGAAAGAAAAACCTTGACTACATCTTGTGAGACAGATTAAGCTTTTTGTTATTGATTAAATAGTAGTGCTCCACATTGAAATGAGTCTCATATCTGAATGCATAGTTTTTTATTTCAATTTTACAATTAAGCTATAACACATGTTTGGTAAGCCATACGCCATAGGATGATAAACTCAACACGCAATAGACTAACGTAATAAACTATAGGCAAAGCCCTCTCAAAGAATCTCTCAGCTGTGGGAGTGCCCTGCTCAGCAGTGGACGGTTATTGGGCTGATATAATAATCAGAACACCATTCGCTATACCTCTCGCTATTCAGCACAAATATACCTGTTTAGATACCACTTGAAGCTACCTACAAGTATATGAGTAGGTGCGCAAGTATGCGCATGCGCGACGCACGTGTACGCACGAGTACGCACCTGGTCGAGCACGGCGGGCCCATACTTCATGGCGAGCACGGTGGCGGCGGCGAGGTACTCGTCTGCGCCGGGCTCGGGCTCGCCGGCCAGGCGGCGCGCCAGGAACGGGAACAGCTGCGGGTCGGGCGCGTTCTTGCCCACGGCCGGCGTCTCCGGCGCCGCCGCGGGGATCGGCTGCCGACCGAACGCCTGCAACACACGTGCACCTCTCTAATATAGGTATTGCAAGAGGTTATTGAGGTATTATACTGCAACGGATATCGAAAACATAATCACTGCGTTTACCGGACAAGTTGAATATTGGTGGACCGAGATAAGTAAGAGATAGAAGCGAGAAAATTGACGTGAAATAATAGCTTTGCTGTGATTGTTCGTGCGGTTTCGGTTCGAAACCTTATTGTACGTATACAATACAATAGTGAATGTCGACACTGACCTGTAAGAGTGAGGCGCGGTGCTGCGGGTCGACTGTCCATAACGAACCTTTGCCGAGGCCTGGCGCCGCTGCCACCTAGAATGTTACAGATAACAATAAAACACAATACTTATTACAAATTTTATTTCAATATTTCTTAACATTTATTTCGTGTTTTCTTTATTTAAAGTACCACATGAGTACTGACTACATTGTGTGGTTATGAGTTTGCGGTAGTAATGTACAAAAACGAGTAATCTATTCTGCATCTACCAGATAAAGAAATTTTATGAAGATCATTGTTTGAATGCCCTTGTATTTTTTCAGTTTCGTTTTAATTGTTGTGGCAGTTATGACTGCGATGATAATTCCTGTCATTTAATCTTGACAGTCAGCCAAATGTGTTAATTTTGAACACAACGGTTGATGTCGACGACCCTTATTATTATGAACCTAATGAGGCTCAGTCGTTTCTATTTGAGTCAAAACTATCAACTAAAACTATAAATAAAAACAATGTTTACTGTCACTACTTCAAAAAGAGATGAACTGCTTTGAAATTAGAAAATTACCGAGAGGAATGTATAATTTGTATACGCTAAATGATCTGTGGAGATTTTTTTGATATTGTTTTTTCAGTATACAGAACAATGGGGGATCTTCTGCTGTGTCTGTAATCGATTTGGAGTATTACTGATGGTTTTACTGTTCACTAATCTGACCATAGACTCAGAATACAAATTCCCACATACCTTATGGAAGCACTTATTCAACGACAGATTATGTCGCACGCTGTTCTTCCATCCTTGCGGCGCGTGTTTGAAGTAAGGGAAGTGTCGCACTATCCAGGCGTAGATCTCCTTGACGGGGAGCGCGCGGGCCGGCGCCGCCTCGATGGCCATGAAGATGAGGCAGGAGAAGGAGTAGGGCGGCTTGGAGTGCGCCGCGGGCGGGGAGGGCGGAGCCTTGCACGGCGTGCGCGGAGGCGACGGCACGCGCGCCATCGGCGGAGGTGTTTTCGACTCTGTCTGCACACAACAATTACAATGTGCTGTATACGCCCATCATTGTCAACTGCTGAGCGAGATACTACAAATAAAATAAATAAATACACCCAACAGTCACATACATAGTCCTGACCCCACCCTAAGATCGAGTCTTGTATCGTGGGTGTCAGGAGCTACGAGAGACTTTTCAGTCTCACAAACACCCAGACCCGAAACAAATACCTGTGATTGACACAAACATTTGTCTCGGTGCGCGGATCGAACCAGCGGCCTCTCGTTTCAAACCCGGCGTCAAACCAACTGCGCAACGGAGGCTGTCAAAAGTCTACTACTCTACTGAAGTCGATTAATAGGGCTTAGGCAAGTGCGGGCAGTCCACCGCGTCAGTCTATCGCGGGTAGGTAGACTGCTCATACCCATAGATCATCGGCGTTCGTCCGATCTTTGGTGTCCACGATTTTATAACCAAAATGTACATAAATGTGGTACGTTCATAAAAATATGTGAATAGATAATTAATTTAATATAACTGTGGGATAATATTTTCATTTGAGTTATTATTTCGTTGAGATAGTGCTCCGTCGTTCTAAAGAATAATACAAAAAGATAATAAAGGATAATCTTTAGTAAAAGAAATCTTGTCTTGGCCATATTAAAAACTTTGATGATGAAAATATAACGAATGGCGAACAAAAAGATTGTTTACCTTTATCAAAAAGATAGCAGCCAATATGTGTGCAACGAAACTCGTTAAATGAACACTAACAGTTGATTGGTTAAAGAACAATTCATGTGTTAAAGATGTCAGAAAATAATTTTATTCAACAACTTTAATAATTGTTGACGAAAAAAATGTTTTCTAAATTATAATCTTATAGCTTAACAAAGCGACCCAGTACAAAAATAACTGCAAAAGATCTTCAACGTTTTTTATAATAATTCATTTTGTAGCGGAGACTGCAATAACAAAGTCACATTGTGTTTATTGCGCACATCTCGACAATTTATCTATCCTTTTCTTTCCTATATGTTTTAACGTGTAACAGAAAAAGAAGCACTATCAATAAAAACATATATTTAATGAGACACGCTTAAACGTTAAACCATTAGGCTAATAGAGGAATCCCTAAAAAAGGAGGCCACGCAAATTGCCGTTTCCTCGTAACGGACGTACTGTGAGTGACATTGTGAGAACTGAGAACCGCTCATTACCTGAATACACAGCAAATAGTATATACTATATTATATAATACAATCGTGATAAACGCACACGAGTTACGCGATTACACTACTCATAAGTGTTTTTATTACATTTTTATAGTTACGTGGTAATTGGACTATGTCTGTCTTTTTAAACCATTAGTTTACGTCGATATCCCTGTAGAAAATAGTGCTATCCATAGTTCGCGTAACATATTTCCAAGTCAAGATGTGACAGGGGCATGTAAAATTAACTAGTCCCTCAATCACTCATCTGTATCAGACCATATACGTCCCACTGCAGGGCACGGGTGTCCTCTACACTCGAGAGTACGATTTAGCAGAGTTAGGCCATATAGTCCAACACGTTCGCCAAGTCATATCTCTAACCAGTCATATCGATACTTTATCCACCGAAAACCTCTAACAACTTCAGACAGCCCAGCTTGGGAATTGAACCTACGTAGTCAAGTTCACAGCCCATACAGGCTGCCTCTACGACATCCAGAGCATTTCTTGAAACTGAATTAAACCTTTCTTTCTTACTGGTTTATTTTGTTAAGACAATCACATGAGAAAAATCTTTAAAGATATACCTGTACATTGTGTATGCAGTGACGATTTTCAGTGAATATAGTATGATGCTTATCCGAACTCCGAAGGCTACTAGTTTATTAGAAATGTATACAAAAACATTTCCTACTATTGACTGTGGCTGAACTATTTTGGGAAACGGTGCATCTCAAGAATAAATTGGTTGTAAAATTCACAACTTACTTTTATTACACGCATGATGAACACAATAATAATATGTTACTTCGACGATCCTACACAGTACTGGTCTATCGCCCTTAACAACACAAAATCACAGATATTATATTACAATTTATTTTATTGATTTGAACAATATTCGATTTGTTTAAAACGTTGCATTTGATTCCGGTTGCGAGTGTGGGATCATGTCTATACAATCGACTCAAACAAGACGGATTGTAATCAGTCAGTAGTTAATAACATTGACACAGATTGCGCATTATGAACGAATCGTTTACACACAAAGAAACTTCCTTTTGCAGAGCGAAAGAGAGTGCGATGCACTTAGTAGTTCTCAATACTCATATAGCTGTCCGGCAATTAGATGTCTGTTTTTACAGAACATTTTTACGGTAGAAATTATTGTACTTAGTTAACTCTTAATTGGAACAAGGTGCAGTTATGCCATGTATATTTTGCCATGCCAAAACAGATTGCAAAAATATCGTTGCCAGTTCTAACAAAGGAACCTACTTGTAAATTGTGGACGTATAATTGTTGCTTTTACAAGTTATCTATTCTATGTTATTTGAATACCATTAAATTAAATTAGTGTAAACTGTAAACCATATAGTATTTGATTGACAGAAAAATGATCATCCATAAGTATGACGTGCTAATACGCGCCCATTTTCTACAGAGAACTTGACGTGATATTTACACGGTAACCACAGGGCGTCATTTGCGTCGTGGCATAACTTTCACTATTTTTATGAATACGAGTTTTAGTCAACGATAAACAGATGGTCACGAATGACCCGCCGATTTTCTGGTGTTAATTGTTTATTCGTTTTATAGACATCAATGTAGCAATATGTTTTGTTATAAGTGGGTTAGGCGTATAACGAGGTCCGTAGTGTCATCATAATTTGCCTGAATCTAAGTGAAATGAGCGCAGTTTTTTTTCCTAGTGGCACAAAGATTTAGTTGTTATTTTGCGAGGTCTAAACACATACTCCTTGCGCTCCTTTAAGAATATGCTTCAGTGTATAGTAGCTCAGCCAGTTATTTCTGGATTAAACTTATGACTAGTTAAATAGAATTTAAAGAAACATATACCTTCAACAAGAACTACATAATTATATACGTAGTAACAAATTTTAGCCACCAATTATGATTTACCTAAAATTCGTATCAAATCACTCTACCTTACGGCAGGGCTGTAAATTTTGAATTCGAAAACGGTTAATTTTGAAACAATGATTACATGAATCCGAAAGAAATACTTTACACAAGTAATCCGTCAAATATCACACAATATTTAAATGCATGAACAAACAGTAAAGGCGCGTACTGTGCGTGCATTCCTACCTATCAATCTTCCAATGGCCGTCACATTTTTAACCACAGCAACGGATGTCATGTGACTGACAATATACGAGTACACAACCGAATTCACACGTAGATTATATAAAAATAAATACCGCATTTCCTTTGATACTATTTCGGTTTCAATATACGTTTTATATAGCATTTTTATGATTGTTTCTTGCGTACATCATATAATGAGCTATACGCTTGTATATTATGCTAGAAAATTAATAGAATATCTAGGAATGGAGTGGTCTTTGATATCGGGGCTGCCGGTTTGAGCCCAGGAACACATTTTTGATACTTCATAGCAAATTGTCGCTTATTTTAACAGTATAAGAAAAGTGCCACAAGAAAATCCTTCATATTTAGAGCTCTTTAAGAGAATCAAGCAGAAGAATTTGCATTTGCTAGTCCAACTCTTAGTGAAGGTTATGTGCTATTTAGCGTCTTCAATTCTAAGCACAAAAAAATAATGAAAAAGAAGAGTCTTCTTACCTTTATAATAACTTGACTGCCGATGGTTTTCGAGTCCTCCAGATCGCTCTTGGTCAGATTTATACCTGAAATAATTATGAACATTCATTGTGCTAACTGACATTGTGTTTGCTCGTTATAGGACAAAGGGTCATATGACACCGCATAATCGCACTGGTCCTTAACAAAGTCAAATGTTATGTAGTTTTTAACACTAAATTGCTGTAAAACAATCCGATTTTTCAGAAGTACTGCTGGTTATTAAAACTTTGTTTTAAAATTTTCATGGACCTGCAAGAACCATAATTAAACTTTACTTTATATTTCGATAGCCAAGCTACATTTCCTTACAAAAAAACTATGTTATTCTTCAATTATTCAATATTTTATTTTAATTATTGACACTTCTATAGATCCACGTGGAATTACTGTCTGTAGACACATTGTCCATTTACGCTTTATTCAGAGAGATAAATCAGCACACCTTGTGGCGACGATCACCGTGGTTTCAAACACTTTCAGGCAGCACTGCAGTGCTCTGTAAAGTCAATGTCCCAGTATAGTGTCTATACCTCTGAGTAAATTTCTGTCTTGCAGCCAGCTGAGGCTTGTGAGGTCGTCGTCGTGGTCCGCGGGGGGTAGGTTGCCGGCGTTGCCTCCGCACGCCACTCTATTTGACAAACAAATTGCAAATTTAACATCTATTATCACATGTTTAGCATTTTGTATTTGATAAAATCCAAAAATTATCTACAGGACCAAGGACTGTTGGTGTCCCCTACATAAAACAACTGAGCTGTAAAAATTGGTTTTGATACCGTAAAGACTTAATTATGTACCGTTACTTCAAATACACTAAGATTTGAAGGCCAGCTTAATTTAGATTACTAATATTTCTGATATAATGAATTTTTCACATAAATATTCGTACAATACATTGTATATGCGGAAATTCGACGCAAAATTTTATGTAAATTTTTACCGTCTTTATTCTTAAATTTTTATCGACAGCCTGTTTGCATACTCGTGCAAAATGTACGATACAGGTGTTAATTTACACGATGAATTAATTATGTTCATCTTATTATCATTTGTAAATAAAATCATCATTGAGGAATTATTAATTGTACCAAAACTGGTTCATTGCTAACTTAACACGTAATATGTGCTGCTTTTGTTCAGGAGTGATGTGTCGAAACTAGGTGTAATCCGAAATCTCTAGGTACTATTCGCAAGGAAAAGCGTGTAAAACTTAGGTACATGACAATTATTAATGTTCATTTCTTTATTCTATTTTTAAGTGTTAAGGATTGACTTCAGGTAGACTCAAAATCATAGTCTAATTATTCTGCAATATGGCCAAAAATACATGTCGATCGACCCTCTGAAGTCTATAAGGGCAGCTAGATAACAATACTTTAAAAATCTTGAAAAAACTGGTCGTACAACAAATTAATTCGACCTTAGCATGCTATTCATCTTCGTGTAGGAAGCGATCGATGATGGGCAATATTATAAGGAGCCTTGAGAAGGGCCGCGCTGGGCGTGTACTATGAAACGTTGCAATTGCGCGATTAAGCAATGTTTGGCGCACACGCGACGCAATGATATCTTTAGACTGATTGCTTGACGTACTTTGATAATACAGGCCTAATTACTTATAATAAGTACCACGTGAAATTAGATCGCGCTATTTTTAACAGCTTTGGATTAAAGGAGGATTAAGCTGTAACAGAGGCCTTTGCCCTGCAGAGACACAATACTGACTCAACATAAAAAAATGTAGTTTTCAGTCTACTTACGTTCTTTTTATTAATTTTAAACTTTGATAGGTCTGATGTAAAACAATACAAAATATTGTATAGAATTGACCTAAACGTTAATAATGTGCGTCAATAGGATATTAAGTGTAAATTACTAGTCCCTAATGAGTCATTACAAAGTCTACTAGACAGCAACATTTGGCAACCTTGAAAAAGGTTGTTTATTTGTTTTGTAAACCAAATTTATACGTACGGCGCCGTGCGGATATCGATATTTCGTAATCACGTTTTTATTTTGTTTATCGCGCGGGCAACATATCCGACATAATGTTATCTTAGCAATTCGTTTGTCTTACCTACTAACCTAGGTGCGCGATAGTGAACATTATCATCCACATAGTGACTTGGCGTTGATTGATGCCCGCGGAATATCAACTGAAAATCCACTACACGTTGAGATAACTATCATAATCCATTATAAGTATTTTCTGGACTGCTAAGTCCTCCGGTTGTTAGGCCTTTCCGTTATGTTAGGAACAATTTATTTTTATCATTAGACCAGATATACATTTATAGCAGTGTTATGTAAATTGTTTTACAATATCATAATGCGTATAAATTTACAATAAAATAATATTAATATCATAATTTATTTATGAAGTAGCCGGTTGATATTTGTTAACATTTTCAGTCTACAATACTAGTCACGTTAGTTTATAGTAGTTTCAAGTTTGTTTCGTGATAATTAAACAAAATGTTTACATTTCTAGTGTCCATAACCGATACTTGAGTAGGTACCAGTGGCGAAGGGTGATTTTTTTAAAAAGGGAAGCCGAAGCTCAATACGCGAAATAAGTGTGTTTATTTTGTTTATACCTACTGGCCCTACATAGGGAAGACAATGCGACTGATACTTGATAGTAAACATAGTGCAGTCCACATTGAGTAGATTAACTTATCGTGAGATGCTTCACAGAATTAGCCCGAAACGCGACACATTTACATAATTTGTACGTGTATCCTTATATCCGGACGTTTGTGAATATCCAACCGCCAGCAAATTATTCCTCCGACAATCTCACTCACCAAACGAAACGATTGCGTTTCGTATGATGGCATCTACGTACTGCGGTCGTCAATTATATTTTAATATTTCCAATATACAAAAGTTGCAATGTCATCATGAGAAAAGTAAAAAAGTATATTTTTAAACCGCACGTGAATATAAGATTAATAAAGAAAAATTAATGATCTAGATACAATGTTAACAAGTACGTTAGCCGCGCTTTTATTAGTTGTATTATTAGTAGTCGAGCACTTCCTAAAATCTAAACAGTAACGTTATTTCCGAAATTGACAATCTAAACATATACGTCCCTCACGATTATTAATTTCCATTACAACATAATAATACTATTAATATTTATGTACATTTTGTAATTTAAAACATTAAAAACTAAATGCGTGAACCAGCTAATACTCGTATACTGTCAAAATGTTAATACAACACTTATAAATGCAGTGATATCTACACAAATACACACATAAACACACAAAATGCTGAAGAGTAGCAGCATGCCTCCTGCTTTTTTAACGGAAATTGAACCTTAAATTATTATAAGTTTAAGGTACAATTTTGCGTGATATGTTGCAAACTACACAACCATGTCACACCAATGCGTAACATGCAGCCGACGCGGGCGGTCGGCGCACGGGCCGCGCCATTGTTATTCAATAAGCCGAACAATTTTGGCAGTAATTCGCCAGAGGTCGCAACGCGGCGCAATCTAATTACGAGTTTGCTATGCGCCTCCGCAGTAATATTTACCTATGTGACCGACAGATGTCGTTGAATAAAATGAGTTTAGATATTACATAAATAATTATGAAAAATTTGCTTGTTTATCGTGTAATGATAAATTACAAAAGGTAAGCCGCTTGGAATCGAGTTATATGGAGCCTTCGCCACTGGTAGGTACAATTAATTTTATCTGTAAAACTACTGCTACCTAGAGTATTGTTATTTTGTAAACATAAATTGCGTAACACAAACAATTGAAAATCATTTCCCTCTGGCATTTGATTACATTGAACAGTTAATGTTCATTAATGGGCACTTTACCTTTGCTAATTTATGTAGATAGCGTTTTATGGTGGCCACGTGCCACGCCATGCCATGCAAAGTTAGCCAAGTGGTCAATGGGAGATCTCTCCCACTCACCACTTGTATGACTGAGATTTGAAATGCACTCTGCATTTCATTTAGACCGAGTACTGAAGCTCAACGATTATCTTAGAATGGCCAAGTTGGCTTTAGTCTTTAGCAGGTTCATGATACTCACGCTGGCTGTGGTGTTTCCAAATCGGAGTCATCTGAGAGGTCGTCAATGTCGTCGAAGTTGTCTATGACCCGGCCGGAGACCTCGAGGCGGCGCAGCGAGCGGCCGCTGGAGGCCACGTGCCGAGCGATCTGCCGGATCAGCCGCCGAGGCAGGGGCAGGGACGCACGCGCGCCCCGGGCCGGCGAACCGCCGCGTTCGCCGCGCATTGGCGCCATCTAGGTTAACAAATGGCAATTACATAAAGTCTTCAAGATACAAGGTAGGTAGAGGCTGGTGATACTACAGCAGCCTCTATGGGACTATAGGATGGTGAGCTAAAAATACACACATTCCAACAAGGTCGGCTTCGATCTGGAATGCTGGTGACAATATACCCCTTACAGCCTCCCTTGTAGTAGCGGAAAGGGCGCTAAACAGCTTTTCTCACAACCAAAACACAGTCTTCGCTGCTATGGATTAAAAATTGCAGCAACCAATAAATATGGGACCGAAAGGTTTTTGAGTTCAAGCCACAAGGGTACAGAAAAGCGCAGCGTCTGACGTCTGTCCATAAGTTGTACTTGGACGACGTAATTATGATTGCAGGAAATCAGTCATTATCTCTTAGAGAAAGCCCATGTTTAAGTTTTAACCATGGCTGAATATTATTAAAATATAAAATAATTACTGTTGGCTTTCCACGAATATTTTCACAATGAGCGGCGTAATTTAATATCGAATAGAATATTATATTCTAATCAACCGAAAGATCCCTCAGCCAGTGAGTCCCTTTACTAGGTCATCATTTACATTGGTGGGGCAGCGACCCTACATTCATTTTCAATACGCTGCTATTTGAATTTACAAGGAATTTTATTGTTTGAAATAGTCAGTAATTTTTATTTTGTTTTAAAAATTACTATTTCATTGCGTAATAGTTTTAATGGCTGTGAGTAACAGGCATTGATTGATTCAAGCGAATTGTCTAAATGATATTTGTGCCATTGTTACAAATGCTAAATTGTGATCATTGTTTTAATTAACGCACACATTGTTTTCTTTGTTGATTTTCATCGCGATGACGCAATATGACGCGACGGTCTATTGAAGCGTTTGTGCGATTGCGTAGCACGGAACGCGATGTTTGAAACTCATGCACCAGCCAAATGTGCATAGGTTATAACTATTTTCTGGAATATTATTCTTAAATCTTGTGTTGTAGAAGTAACCAATAAGATGCAAAGAAATATGAAGAGATATTTATAGATTACCGACTCAGAACAGCATTCTCAAAATCTTTAAAAATACAAAAACGAAGAACATAGCACCGTCTATTTTGCATTCAGTGGTAAATTTGTTTTTAAACAAATATTTATGTGTTACAACATTTTGACGTTTTATTTTGGTTTCGCTTACTGGGGGCGTGTTTATGTATGCAATTTTATAGGATACAAAATTATAAATTCTCTGTAGACGTATGTAAAGTCTAGCAACAAAAAGTCAAGGTTTATCTCGCCACAAGATGAAGATATTTTCGACGAAATAGTGAAGGAGTTGTAAAAAACCGCGAAGTGGTACACTAACTAGAACTTAGAAGTACTTGTAAACAACAATCGAACGGGGCAATGACGAGCGCAATGTGGTGTTCTTTGGAATAAATAAACAATGTTTAAAACATGAGTTTTAAATCATTTTACATTCAAAAGGTTTAGCTAAAATAATCACCGCAATAATAATTGACAATTGAATTTCCTATTATTAACAAAACAGATTTAATAATAATCAAATATTGTATACACGCTGAGTAATTTACTAGATATTTTACTTCAAATTCAAGCTGTTTACACGACGATAAACAGTCATTACTACCCAAAAACACCCACAGCACTTAAAATACAAAACAACTTGTCTACTTTTAGGTTCAATGTGGAAAAAGATAGAAAATAGAAGATAAAATCTAGTAATTTAACTCTTGCGCTGTATTTTATGCTGTCATAATATATAACACGCACATGCGCTTTGAAAATGTTTTGTTACCTAGCACACACTGCGAGTATGAATGACGCAGGCACCTTTAGTTAAACTTGACTTACAGATGCAAATGTCGACCGCGATACTTAACTTCGCCTATTATACGTAAGAATATTCATGAATGAAAGTGTTTGTAACGCGAGATCAACATTCATACTGTTTTAACCGCTAGTTTCTATACTATTAATTCAATAGACACCTCTGTGACAGGGCTTAGAAGGAACTAACCTTCAATCTTCTATGATACACAATTTTTCTTTGTATATTCTATAATGAAGCTGGATATCTAAATGCCTAGATACATTATTTTAATGCCAACAGATTGGGAAAATTTTGCAATCAGAAGCAATAATTTTGCTTCAACTCTTTATGTCCCACGCAGTAAATTTTTCCATCCGAAAATTGAACTTAAGGGGTTCTTGAGTACAGTTTACACGTGCTCGCTCCCACTATACTAAAGAATAAATATAAAACTATACTTAGTCTATAAACTAGTTAATAGTAACAGTCTGTAAATCCAGATAGCTCGCCTGGGAACCTAAAACCAGAAGACCCATCGCTATTTAGGACGCGTCGCAACCTCTGACCTTTCCACCGTTTCACAACCCAACTACAACTGTATGCGCTAATTGATCCGATTTTTAACTCCACATTCAACTAGTAATCTACTTCGCACAGCGTGTTTTCAAGCCATATTGTACGTGTTTGTATAAAACGTAATTATTTGTTATCTGCAATGACGTGTGCGTTTATTTATCTTAAATATAAAACGCAATTTCATAGCCGAAAATTTTACAGTACCATAAAGGCCTGCTGTTCGTGTTTTCCGCAATGACTACAAACGTTGTTATTTTAAGGCTTTTGAGATACCTAGCATGCGTTCAAAAATTGACTTTCCATTTTGCATCTGATACTTTTTACAAAATCGAAACACCCTCAAACCCACTTTAATATTATCAGTAAATAAATACAAAATCTGCTCTGAGTTTATCGATTCCTTCCATTCAAAGATGAAAGAAAATACATTCCGTTGTAACCGTGAATACGTAACAAACAAATCTTCCGGGTTATTATATTTGTATGGATATACAATTCGCAGTTTACAAGTCAACACGCGTCACGTGCCTAGCCACCGGTACTTCTGTCCATTCCTATAAATAAAAAATGTATAATTAAAATCACGTTCCTATTCAACATCTAATAGCAACACAAAGCGATCACAATAAAATAAAGAAACCGGTATGCGAAAAGAAAATTATTTTTTGTTATTTTCGACATAATTTATCGCGAGTCGCTTGACACGATCACATAATATTGCACGACCTTGGCATAGTAACAAATATCCGAACTGCGAACCACGCGGCGCGGCGTCGCGTCGTGACTCGTGAGGCGTCGTGAAGCGTCGCGTGGCGTCTTCGTGTCACCGCCGCGCCGGGCCTGGTTGAACGCTCAACGACACGACAGACGATACTCCACCATTCGAAATCCTACTGATTATTTAACGCGTGATTTTCGAAGATATTTGTTACACACGCTTATTATAGTCCCATTATAAGGCGTTAAAGGGTTTCTCCTTAACAATTGTTTTCACAAATTTCTGATTTGATACAGGTGTAAACTCACGTGGAATTCATCATATGACGCAGTAATTATAAATAGATATCATTAAATTTACGTTTTTATAATAATACTACATAATAATACAATCGCGGCATGTAAAATAAAGCTATTTTTTATTTCCACTCTTGTACTATTTCATAACATACAACATATTATTTCAACATTATTTACATGTTACATACACTAAATATCTACTGACAGCTATTTAAAGTCAATATAAAACTGGTACTGCACCATTCACACATTTTCCTGTTCATAACACCGAGCAAGTACTGTAATATTATAACTTTTTAGGCAATTTATAACAAAACAGATCGAAAAAGTGAGAACCATGAATGAAAAAGAATGATTCTGGGTAGGCCGATAATAAATATTATTTTATCTAAAGTCTTGTATTTTGTCGTCAATGTACCCAGACTAACAGAGAAAATGTTAATGCCATCGAAGAGACCGCGATCCATCAGAATAAATTCAGTAAGCCCGCATATCACATTTACCAATTAAATTACAAAAGTAGAGTAAAAACAAATATTACGGTTCATTGCTAACAGGAAAACACTTTTGATACTGACAAATGGTTGGGAAAAATCCCCTTCGTGCCAGTATATGCCAATACGTATTACTTTTAAAAATTATTGAATAAGTCTTGCACATTTTGTAAATTGTGAGCTTTGTTGGAACTTGTAACATAATCTTAGTATTTCGGTATAGGAGTTATTTTTTTTTTGAATGAGGATAGAGTACGTTTATTAGGAGGCATTCAGAATTATACTTTCTTCTTTATAAAATTACTCTTTAAAATTGTTATTGACGTTTGTTGCTACAGGCAGTTGCTGAGACGAAACCAGATTACGTCTTGAGATACTAGCCCGGTTATTGATTTCATAAAACCACGATTTTAGTAGGTCGAATTGGTCCATACTCCATGGCGATAAGATTTAACTGTAAACAAGTCCGGATTGAAAGCAATAACAAAAAATCCCATTTTCAAAATTAACTGAAACTTTGTCTAGTTTTACTTTAACAAACTTGGTTCCAGGAATCTGTGATTATTTTTATGATATTTAATTAATGAATATACTCTGGGATATAGGAAGTGCTGACACAATTCAGACTGGGACCAGCTTCAGTAGACAGTTTTATGGGCCTATCGTAAATAAAGGCTCGTTTTTCATTTCAGTATATTTTCGAGAGATAATAAAGAACGTCGCGGCCCCATCCCCGGCATTACGTCGATTTTTATAGCTCTCTCTATAGCTCTACAATTGTATAGTAATTGTATGTAATATGAATACAGAATTAATGTAAATTACGATTATTTGCAGAGATCAGTGACAATCTAGTAAATTACAGTTGAAGATTACGGGCTTATTCATAGACAGTTTTAAAACCTATTTTAGTGACTGAATTCAAAAGTTGTTCGAAAAAGACAAAACAGTCTCTTTCAAACGACTTTTGAATAGAGTCATTCGATAACTAAAATAGGTTTTTAAACTATGAATAAGGCCGTCAGTATCTATCATTGCCATTGAATGTACTACTGCATCTTTTTAATTCTGCTACTACAATTGTGGCAAAAATCTTATATTTAAGATATTTTCCATGGACACGTTTCGTCGAAACTCTGTCATCACTGATACCGTTTTTTATCAGAAAACTCATTGCATACAATCAACAAAACTACCAGATCTAGTTTCAGTTATTTTAGCACCTGATAACGATGTTATACGATTCTCGCGTGGGAAGGTCATATATAAATTCGTTATGTTTTATCATATTTGATACAGAGTGTCAGCATTGACAAATTGTGTCTCACGTGGTTTACAAGCATACTATGGAACGCGTGACTATACGTATGGGAGTAGGGTTTCCCCATGAAGAATTTGGGTCATAATTTCTATTTTAGGGTTTGCGTTTATAACTGGTACCTTAAAATAATCAACAAAGATAACTCACAAACTGACAGATCAACCGAAAAATATTATTACGAATTATTAGTACGTAGAAATTAGCTCTAGGAAACAACTGATGCAGGAAGAGTATACGTGGGACTTCGAGAGCCAAAGACGACGCGTACTCTTGAACGATGCGAGATGAAAATCTCACTTAAATCTAATTAGATTATAACCAAGCATATAATTGTTGATAATCATATTTATTATTAATTATCGCGGCGTAAAATGGGGGACATTAATTAACACTTGATCGTTCACCCACGTGCCGGCTAACAGTCGTGAATGCACAGATCGCGGTCGAAACTAAAACGTAATACACCATTACTAATGTGATTTCATTGCATCGATATGATTCACGTAATCAACTAAAGCTTTAGCTTTGGTAATATATTGTTTCATTACTGGTATATAGTATTGCTATATAAATAACTGGCATAACATAAACAACGTATGTAATTGGAAATAATTGATTCCAATTAGAAAAACAACTAGAATGTGTCCAATGCAATCTGGGGCAGCATGTTGAATCAATACGAATATGAATGTATTTTTAGTACAGATTTGAATATTTTTCTAAACTTTCACATCTTAAGCCACACCCTCGAAGACTTCTTACGACGATGCATCAAGACTGCAATTTATAACTAACAAGATAATCAGATGAGGAAACTATGATGTCATATTTATACAATATATCATGATTGTTTATTTATACTCCACTGAGTGTTGTTTTATAGGGCAAAAGGTAAATAAATTAATGATGCCACATAAATAAAAAAGACGAGAATGATTGGTGTAAGAATATTTCCATTATTTGAACAGTTCTTGTTAGTAACTGTGCATCATTTCATTCACGGAATTTGTGAGGATTTACATATAAACATAAGTAAGAGAAGCAGGGAATAACCTGAAAAATATTGTTCTATATGTCAGACTCTAATTTATGATCTCTTATATATGTATATAAGTGTATGTATAAGTAATATATGTAAGTGCGTGGTAGCCTGTTGGTAACGGACCAGACGTGGCTGCCTACATGTTCACGGTGGTCGCGGGTTCAAATCCCAGGGCACACCTCTGACTTTTCGGAGTCATGTGTGTATTGATAGTCAATCACCACGCACTATAACGGTGAAGGAAAACATCGTGAGGAATCCTGCATACCATAGCGATTTGTATAAATTTCTATGGTATGTAAAAGTCTGCCAACCCGCACTGGGCCAGCGTGGTGGACTATATGGCCTAACCACTCTCAATCGTACTCTCGATTGTAGAGGAGGCTCGTGCCCTGCAGTGGGTCGTGTATGGGCTGATACAGTACAGTACAGTATATATGTATATAGGACAAAATGTGATGGATTGTCTTTGACAGTCAACCATGAACAATATCTACCATTGAACATATAAATAGCTACAACTCAACACATAGTTACGTTGACATACTTTGTGAAATATTTTAAAATAAATTATATGAAAAATAACATACAATATTTAGCTCACATACCAATATAAAAATAGTAGATTTTTAACGTAAACCTTCATGTAATGGATGTCAGAAGTAGGTGATACCTAATTATGCACAAAGGTAGTTCTAAATATAACTCCTGTGGGAAAACCATATGACTCTTAAACAAAGTAATAACAATAATGAATTTCCGCAATTAGAATTATATTAGCACAGTATCATAGCTACAAATTGATTGGGTATCACAACCGCTTGTCATTTAAGCATGCCTGTATCATAGTCCGTTGCTATTTTATCATTTGGGCAGATTATGTAGCCTTGGTAGATACTTACATCAGTTATATCTACTTACTTATGTTTTGTATACTGTATCATGTATGTTTATATTACGAATAATTAACATTGTGTATGTCATGAATGTATCATGATATTCACATAAACCCAACAGCTTTGAAAATCAGGTGATGTCAAAAATTTTTATGTTTACATTCAAATTCTAGAACATTGATAAAATCTGTTTGTAACGGCATGTAGTAGATTTAAAAATACAATGTTTTCATTTTGATTTTTTCAGTTCAGTGCGATTAAAATTTCCATAAATAACTGGTGTCATGTTAAAGAATAGTGAAACAAAACCAGAACATTTAATACTTTTGAAAGTGGAACATTGTCTCAGAGTGACAAATAAATATAGAAATCCTACAGGAAGTGTGAACTGAATCTAGGTCACACAAAGGTCTGCGTTCTATTTATAGATCACAGCATTTCAGGGTTCAGTGAATGTCAAAGTATATGAGTGCAACATTTCTAGATTTTCTTAGCATATCTTACAAGAAGCCAAGGTCATTGTGTAGGATGCATCAAAGTAAAATGATCATTAATACTCACAACTGAACAGCAGCTCTGAATTTGGTGCAACAAACAAATGTTTGGCAGTCAGTACATTTAACTGTGTTATGGGCAAGGTACACCCTAGCAACGTAAGCAGCGTTAACGAGTGACGGTGCAACAGAACGTGTGATGTAACACTTAGTAACCATGTGTTTTTGTGTTCATTAGGTCACCAGCGGCGTCAACAACGTGTTGCTAGGAAACTGGTGTTCCGGCCAGCGCGGCGGAGTGCGAACCGCGTGCGCGCCGCCGGCGCCGCGGTGCCCGTGCGACGTGCAGCGAGCTCCGACGTGGAACCGCGTGCACTGCGCCGCGACCCCAACCTGTGCACGTGGCCCTTCCGAAGGGCCATTACATAACCGCAGGGACCACCGCCGACACCACGCCGAGGACACCACCAACGATCACTAACACCCGTTCCATATTTAGAAGGAGCGCCGCAGATATGCGCTCCGACGTTATTCATGCGTCTAGTCACATTTTTAGAACCGCTTGTAAACGATACCTGTACACTCAACGCTACACATTGATTAGGCTCGCGACAATACCTCAGAGTCACGTTGTGTGAAGTGCAAAATACAAAATGCGTAATAAAATAACATAAAAACAGATGTAGTAATGCTACTTTATTGCACTAAGTTGTTTGGCCCAAAAAATAATATAAATTACACAATTGCAGGAATGCACTTACCTTGTAAAGATATTGTTTGTTGGACGCACTAATTATAAATTAATAACAATAAATAAACAGCATTCCGCGACCTCCGTACTTGCGATCAACACTCAACAAACACCTTCCGCAACACCCAATCAAACCATAAACTATAGAGGAAGCTACATAAATAAACATATGATTTGTGTAAATCTATGACATTTTCCGTTTCCGAGGCGCTAGTTGCAAATTGCTAAAATAGTCGATTTTATTGCGATCAGATATGCTCACATTAGTCTACACTTTGCACAACATAAAATATAAATTACCTTTTTATTTTGTAAAATAAAATGCTTTTGCGTTACATTAATAATTGTTTAAATTCTATATTTTATTTAATTTTATAATAAGAATTTAAACATATTATGTTATAGCTTGATTAGTATGGCAACAATTTCGTTAACCAAAAAGAAGAAAACACGTTAAACTTGACGTGGATTAAAGTAGCTGGCTCACTTGGCAGAAATTAAATACAAGAGTTTAATTATTCCACTCTATTTTAAGTGAAAAGATAGAATAAAATAGTAGTCTAGATGTTAGTATATTAAAAGAAGATGATCCTAAATCCAGTAAGTGTATAGTTTACTCAAATTGCAAAGTGGTTCTGTCAACCTACATTTAGGAATCACTGATGTGTTCTTCGGCTTTCGAGATTTCATCAGTTTTACGTATTTTATTTACAGAAAATGTATGGAATACTGTGCGTGGTGTTGTTACCATTACTATTAAGTCAACATACGGATGCTGCGGCGGTGATATCTATTGATTTGGGATCCGAATGGATGAAGATCGGCATAGTGTCGCCTGGTGTTCCTATGGAGATTGTGTTGAATAAGGAGTCGAAGAGGAAGACTCCGGCCGTCGTTGCGTTCAGAGACGACGTGAGGACATTCGGGGAAGACGCTGTCACTGTCGGCGTCCGATTCCCGAAGAATTCGTACAAATATTTGTTAGATTTACTTGGAAAGCCGTACGATCACCCTCTTGTACAGGCCTACAGGTGAGTAAAATTATAATTATTGTATTATTTTAAATATTACTTAAACAGCGTTTTACAGCCAGTAGGTTTCAAATGTATTAGATACAAAAGTGTTGGACATATTGATTATTTAAAAAAATAACCCTTTTATCAATTTAGTTATATTATTAGGACTATAGTGCGTAATTGGAAAAAATAACATAGATTTACACTAAAACACATTTTTACATGGCTGCACACATGAAACAAATGTAATTATCCTCAATGTTTCCATATGGTATGGTTTCAAGTTGTGTAGTTAAATTGTTTCTGGATTTTTCCAAAAGAGATATGAATACTTAGATAAGTATAATAATTGAATGTGTATATGTCTGTATGAGACTTTACTGCTAGCATTCACTTTACAATTAACTACTTTCTATTTCACATAAATGTGAAAGTTTCTTGGCCATCTGTATCAAACTAAACTACCAATGTTAACCAAATAAAAGTAATTTCAGTTGAAGACTGGTGATTATGTATTTCACCATATAAGGCAAGGTTACAAATTTCAACAAAACTATTTTTATATGAGTATTTCTAAAAAATATTATGCTTTAGCCAAGGTTTGTTTTCTAATTTAAAATAGTTTGACTAGGTTACTATACTCATTGCACACTTGCAGGTACTGATAGAAAATCATTTCACTAGATAATATGAATCCTAACAGACAAATAAACAACAAAGTCATTAATTTAGACTTTCAATATTAGTGATATAGAACCTTGATAATCAATTGTCTATCAAAGTTTTTATTCCAACTTGTTTTTTTTTAGAGCCCGTTATCCATACTATGAAATAGTTCCATCCGAACGTGGCACAATTGAGTTTGTACATGATGAGAAGACAACATTCACTCCTGAAGAACTGGTCGCACAACTGTTAGCTAAAGCTAAAGAATTTGCAGAGATTAATCATGGTAAGTAATACTTTCTCTAAAATTGTAATTTTATCCTTGTAAATTTACTATTGCATTAATATCTACAAAATAAAATACTCGTAAATCCCTTGGATACAGGCATATTTCAAAGTATATTAGCGAAACCAATGTGTAACATAGCAAAATATCTGTATTCTACAATATTTGATATTACTGTGTAGCTAATTTATTATTTTTGTGTACAATAGGTTTGACATAGTCGCAAAGCGACTCAAAGACCTTATTCAAAATAAAGAGAAAAAATAAATAAAAATAAAATCCTAACATTATGGACATTCTAGCTGCTAGTCAAACTTTACAATAGAAATATAGAAAGTTGCTCTAAGAATTGTATTAATTAAGAAGGAAATTTTGAAATTTGTCTTATATAGGGCTAGTCAATGAATATTTATTATTTTGAAATGGGAGTACCCATTGGGCATGCAGCCAACATTGAATTGCGTATTAACAAACAAACTCAATTTATGTTGGAAACAGTTCCTTTAATTGGCATTTATGCCCAGAACCCAACAATACAGTGATCATGTAAACAATTATTTGTTTATCTATTTGCTTCACACACTGGTTACAAGTACGAGGATTGAGGAGGTTATGCAATAAGTATGGAGGAGCCAGGAATTTAATTCAAGCTACATTAATGAATATCATGTTACCAGGTCAACAGATCAGTGAGTGTGTGATCACAGTACCTGGGTATTTCAACCAGGCGGAACGTCGTGCATTGAAAGAAGCAGCCTCACTCGCGGGTCTCAATGTGCTGCAGCTGATCAATGATTACACTGCTATAGCTATCAACTATGGCATATTTAGGAGGAAGGTTAGTCATTAAATAAATGACCTTTACATTATTATTAAGGAGACTCTTGCATCTAGTGCAAATACTGAATTATTTGTATTACTTTAATGTCACATTAACTTGTCGTATTTGCACTGTGGGATGATATTAGAAGTATATTACTAAAATATATTCTTCAGGGTACTATAATTTTTTTTGAATAAAATTATGCAATTGTGTTATGAATTACATTGGAATATTAAATAATAAAACTTATACTCTCTAGAGTCTAGGATACATTTTTTGCAGCCATTGACAGTGTATCTCTACTACAGCCTCCGTGGCGTAGTTGGTTAGACGCTGACTGTGAAATGAGGTGCGCGGTCTCGATCCCCGCACCAACAAAAATGTTTGCGTGGCCCACAAATATTTGTGTCGGGTTTGGGTGTTTGTGAGACCGGAAAGTCTCTCGTAGTTTCTGATACTATATGAACTATGTATGTGACTGTTGGGTGTATTTATTTCTTTATCTCAAATACACTTATAAAGCATTTTGTTACATACATACATACATAACCACACGCCTTTTTCCCAGAAGGGGTAGGCAGAGGTGCTACTAGAACACCCACGTTTAGCCTTGTATATTCCGTCCCACGATGTGATAGGGGGCGAGCCTATCGCCATATCAGGCACAAATTCCTGACTCCGGGCTAATAATGAATAGAAAAATCCAATATCACTTTGCCCGACCCGGGATTCGAACCCGAGACCTCAGCTTTGCAATCATACCGTAGTACCACTACGCCACCGAGGCAGTCAGAAAGAAAGCATTTTGTTGTCTTAAAATAACCAAATTTTGCAACAAATGTAGCATTTCAAAACATGTTCCATGTATCAGTTAGCTAACAGTGTTGCCAACACTTCACTTGAAGTGAAAACATCTCTCCAAGTATCAACAATTAGTATCAACATCTGTAAACAGTGCATTACAGCAATTTCCTTTGATTTTATCAACAGGAGATCAACGAGACTGCATGGCATGCATTGTTCTTCGATATGGGTGCAGGTTCCACCAAGGCCGCCCTGGTTGAGTACAAAACTGTCAAGATAAAGGAAAAGGGTTATGTTGAGACCGTGCCTCAGCTACAAGTACTTGGTGTTGGATTTGACAGGTATTGTACTTATTGAAGATTTTATTTTGTAACATATTTTGTTGGTACTTATTAGTGCAAAGAAGAAGGTATGTGTGATGGGTATTGTTTTAAATATTGTGCTATTGTCATAAGTTGGTCATATCTATGCTACATATTTAAATTTTTTTCTAAAGTCGATTATTGTAACTTGAAAGTTGGACACATAATATTGACGTAAATGAAATCATACCAATACAATATGTACTTAAGATTTCTTTTCCGTCTTGAAAATAATCTACAGCTTATTCAACAACAGGCACGTGGCTAAACCAATTAAATTGAGATTACTAATTTGACTACTGTTTTTTTTTTAATCATCATCTACCACTCTCAAATAACCATATGAATTGTTAGTTAAATCAAAATCATAGCAAATGTTTCTCATCCTAGGACCCTTGGAGGTCACGAGATGACTCTACGCCTTCGCGAGCACCTGATCAAGGCTTGGGAGGCGAACGGTGGTGGCGATGTAAGGGCTTCGCCCCGAGCCATGGAGAAACTGCTCAAAGAGGCCGAGAGACTCAAGATTGTGCTCTCAGCCAACACTGAATTCTACGCACAAATAGAAAGCTTGCTTGATGACAAAGATTTTAAGCAATTGGTGAGTTTTACATACTGATTTTCATACTTATTTGATTTTCTGATCGCTCGATTTTATTAAGGCAATCGATATAGTGACGAATTATATACATTTTTATTAATATCTGGAGATATATACTTCTAGAAAATTATTTCTAATCAACAACAATAAATTTTAGTTACATTTTAATCTTATCATCTTTTAATTACGTAAAAAATATTATGAGATTAAGATAACTGAAAATGTGTATTTTCTCTAAATGTTTTTTTAAAGTTTATTTATGGGAGAGATGTGTTATCTTATTTGGTTGTATTGTTAAAGTATGTTTCCTTTTGTAAAGCTCTGCAGTATCCGTGCCTTACTTTCATACCTTTTCCGACTGTCATGAAGTTCATTGTTGAACATAGGCCTCTCCTAAGGATTTTTATGGAGACGTATTTAACAGTGGAATTAGCAATAGTATCACTAAGACCTGTCTTCACTCTTGAGTCGGTTCAACCAACTAAAATATGAGTCAAAATATGAAATCATGCATTTAACCCTCAAAATGTGATTGTCAGGTGACCCGTGCAGAGCTAGAAGAACTGTGCGCGGACCTGTGGCCGCGAGTGTCGGGGGTGGTGCAGCGCGCGATATCGTCAGCGGGCGGCGCGGGCGCGGGCGCGCGGGTGGTGGTGGCGGGGGGCGGCGCGCGCGTGCCGGCCGTGCTGCACGCGCTGCGGGGGGCGGCCGGCCACGAACCCTCCAAGTCTATTAACGCTGACGAGGCCGCGGCTATGGGGGCTGTGTACAGGTTGGTTGGGGTTTTATAGTGTTTTGTGCGACCATGACCATCCATAAACATTAAACACACACATTGCTTAAAATGCCGGTGCTTTGTCGGCCTTTAAAACCAGATGGGAAAAGTAAGAAAGAAATGTCATATTTCATTTAGAGGATGCCATGGATTAATAATTTCGGGACGCGATAATATTCACTTCGCTTCGATTGTCTGTAATACGGATGAATCAGCTTCGTTACTATTTTTATACTGTCATCTGATTATTATTACTCTTACCTCCTTAATTCTGTGACATCTTAGCTACCTCTGCATTTGCCTCACTTTTTTTGTCTTTAATCCTTCTTTGACCTAATCAAAGATACCATTTACATAGGAATTACACTATAAAAATAACAGTACAAGTGGCGGCCTTATCACACTAGGTAATTTCTTACAGTTAACCATGGGATGGATACATAAATAAGAGAAAGTAAGGACAGTCTAAGGCGTCAATAAAATAATAATAATCTACAAGAATGCAATGCTTTCTTACCTTTGTATGATAAAATTGTCCTTTTTTTGTACAGAGCGGCGTCATTGGCTACCGGCTACAAAGTAGCAGCGCTGAACGTACGAGATGCTGTTGTGTTGCCTATCCAAGTTGTATTCCACAGAAACGTCGACGGAACTGACAAGCTGGTGAGCTGTGAACATATCTTTTTTTTTATTCCAGTGAAAGGTGAGACGAGCATGCCATTCGCCTGATGGTAAGCGATACGACCGCGCATGGACAGTACCAAAATCAAACAACACCATGAATTACAAAGCAGTGCTTGGCTTTCTACTGCGCTCGCTGTCCTGAGACATTAAGTCTCATTATGTCCAGTAGTTACTCTGGCTACAATGTTCTTCAAACTGGAACACAACAGTGCATTTAAACCGCTGTTTGACAGCCTCTTCCATATGAAAGACCTACCACGAGTAAAATTTAATAAATCTCATCAATTATTATAATTAGTACAATAGAAATGTTAATATTTAGTTGCATTCCAATATTTATATTTGTTATCCCTTTTCAGGACTGGGTAATGTATTCCTTCAGATTAGATCAATTCATTTTGTTTATTCTTCTTGATTGTTTTCACTTTTCACCACCCACGATAATTACTTTGCGTGTTACCTATTTTCCGTAGCAGAATTACTTTTGCTTTCATTTTCTTAACTAATGATCCATTGAATCACGCGTAAGTGTTATATAAACGTGTATTTGCCTTGGTTTCAGATTAAGAGAACGCTGTTCGGACCAATGAACCCCTATCCTCAGAAGAAAGTGATCACATTCAACAAGCACACAGATGATTTCACATTTAACGTGAATTACGCAGAATTGGATCACGTTCCTTCAACTGAGCTGCAATATATCGGCCCATTGAATCTTACTGAAGTATCGCTAAGCGGCGTTGCAGCAGCGTTAGCTAAACACACCGCCGAGAACATTGAGCATAAGGGCATCAAAGCGCATTTCAACATGGACGACTCTGGCATACTTAACTTGGTTAATGTAGAATTTGTAGCTGAAAAAACAGTCACTGAAGATGAAGACAAAGACAGCACTCTATCCAAGATCGGAAGCACCATCAGCAAGTTGTTCGGATCAGATTCTGAAACACCAGAGAAAGCTGAAGAAAAGAAAGAAGAAGCCTCTCAAGACGCAGCTAAGAATGATACTCAGAAAGCCAACGAAACAACCACAGACAAAGCCAATGCCACAGACACTGAAAGCAAACCTAAACCTAAGGTAGTTGTATTAAAAGAGCCGGTTACTTCTGATGAGCAAATATTAACCCTTCAGCCACTCTCGCAAGAACAATTCAAATCTTCCAAGGCTAAAATCAATGAGTTGAATGCTATTGATAGGAAACGCGTTGAAAGAGAATCGGCTTTGAACAGTCTGGAAGCTTTTGTTGTTGATACTCAAATGAAGGTAGACATGGAAGAGTATGCCGAATGTGGAACTGAAGAACAGATTGAAGAAATTAAAAAGATTTGTAGCGAGACTTCCGAATGGCTCTATGATGATGGCTACGACGCATCTACGGAAATGTTTGAAGAGAAACTTGGCGTACTCAGGGAAAAAACCAATGCTATCTTCTACAAGCACTGGGAACACAGAGAGAGGCCTGATGCCATCGCTGCTATGAATACCTTGCTCAACAATTCAAGGGAGTTCTTGAAAATGGCAAAGAACTTCACCAAAGAAACTAATGAAGAAAAAGATGTCTTCACAGATGTCGAAATTGGCGTTTTAGAGAAAAAGATTGAAGAATCACAGTCTTGGTTGTCAAAATCGATTAAGGAGCAAAACGAATTGAAGAAAAACGAAGACATCAAACTAACAGTTGAAAGCATCAGAGAGAAAATGAGCAATCTGGACAGGGAAGTTAAATATCTATTGAACAAGATGAAGATCTGGCGGCCTAAGAAACCACTTAAAAAGGAGACGGAAAACAAAACTGAGGAAGTTGTAATAGAAGCTACTGAGGGATCAGAGAAGCCTGACGAACAACAAGAGACACCAGAAAACGACTCAGCAAAGGAATCGGAATCAGACAAAAAATCCGGCGACGAATCTACCGAGCCACCTCTGCAACTTTCCGATGGCCAACCTGAAGACGACGAGGAAAAGCACAATGAATTATAATAGTTGCGAGTGACGTTATTTAATTTATTAGTCTAATTTATTTTATAACTTGAAAGTCGGTATGGCTTGTTCGCATTTTGTACGTCATCTCCCGAGCTGACATAGAATTTAGTACAAATAAAACGGCTGGACTGACGAATTTGAGTTTGTTTATTCTTCCAATAATTTTATTGCGTGTTGATGGTGTGTATGTTTGTGGTTATTGTATATTTTGCATGTTTTTTAAAACGCCAACTGCAATTGGAAGTCCTTCATTTGGTTAAATACTCTTGCACAAGTCTATACATCTGACATATAGATCATCTCCGCAAAAGCGAGCAAGCCATGCGACCTTAAATCTCAAATCGAACTGGCCGCCTTTCTTGATTCCACGATGCATTTAAAATTTATTTATTGTTGTCTAATTTGATTTTATCTTTATATTATACGAAGCGCGGCCCGTTTTCATTTAATTGTAATGCAATGGCCCCAGGTATACAGTAGAGGTGTGTTCTTTATTCGTTGTATTGTGATATGTGACAAGTTATGAGTGGGTAAGAGGACTATGCTGATTAGCTACTACACGCATAGTCCACTCAATGTGTTTATTTATTAATTTTCAATTTTTTATATGAGTGATTTAGAATATCTGTTGGGTATGTATTTTTTTCTATATTCATCCTGCCGTTTCTGATGGATTATGCTAATGCTATGAATATATCATTAAATGAGTGTGTACAAGCAAATAACTTCTTTAAAAAATAGGTACTGTGACAATGGTTAATTCGAGTAGAAAGAATTCTTTAAGAATAATCATTCCCATTCACCCCAGTCGATACACGATCCGTACTGTATGCAATTTAAAATCACGTACAGCGGAATCGTTTTACCGTGTCAAAAAATATATAGCTTAAGCATATCGCAGGCGAAAAATGCTGATCAGATATATTTAGCGAAATATTTCCGTATCTTTATAATTGATTTTAGTATACTAAGTTGGTATTAGTGGAACAGTGTGAGAATTTAGGTCGATATAAGTGAGATTCCTTCGATACCCAGTCGCAAAAAGAATAAATTATATAACCGAAGTGTCGTAGTTTTATTTGTTCTGTAGTAGTTCCGATGTATGTCTAAATGTAGTTACTGTCTTTAAAATAAATATACACTGGTGTTATAAATCCAACTGTTATTTTTTTTTTCGATCTCAGAAATAATCTGTATCAGCCCATATACGTCCAACTGCACGGCCACCTCTACATTCGAGAATACCATTAAGAGGGGTTAGGCCATATAGTACACCACGCTGGCCTAGTGCGAGTTGGCGGACTTTAAATACCGTAGAAATTCTTTAAAATTGCTACGGTATGCAGATTTCCTTACGATGTGTTCATCACCGTTATAGTGTGTGGTGATTGACTACACATAACTCCGAAGACAGAGGTGTACCCTGGGATTTGAATCCGCGACTACTGTGAATATGTTTGCAGTTGCGTCTGGTCCATTACTAAAACGTCACCACGCACTTAATACATACATATACGAGTAATCACAAAAATAATACGGTTTCTTAATAATTAAGGAATTGTATTCCGCAAGTGATACAAATATCACGGCTATATTGTGTAATTTATGAATATATAGTATATAGTACACATACGTCTTCTCGAGACCATAGAATATCGACGAAAGTCTTTCGCATCTATATTATTCATACATCTTTTCAAGCATGTTTGATGTTCGTTGGATAAGATTCCTCTTATCAAGAAACTGCCGTTTCATAGTCAAAGACAACCTACACGTGATTTATAATGTCTATCTCCTTTCCTTACTTCTCTCTTCGCTGCAAGTTTAATGTAAAAAAGGATTATCTATATTAGTGGACTGAATAAATGACTGTTATCCATTCTTTTTTAATTGCTACACTATTCACTATGGTATTCACTGTGTACTCTTCGCACAAAAAATCGCCTATTTTATTGCATTATTCAATTATTTGATAAAGGTTTTGCAGAAAAATGTACATTAAAAATATTATTGCTGGTAATTAAACAAGCTTTACAAACATTTTACTGCACAACTGTAAGGTGTTATTCATTTCATAATAATTTTAAGGATTATAAGCGTGTTTACGGATAGAGTTCTGAGTCCTAATATGTACCTACAATAATGCAGGTACCTATTGAGTTATCCTTGGTTTAGTAGTATTGTGTATGGTTTAATATTGTGTAAGTAGTTCGATTGAAATCTCGAATAAATTATCTGGGATTGGAATATTATGTGGATAGCATGACTACTCGCTAAACTGCTGCAAATCACACCTCGGGACAAAAATAAGCTCGGCGCAATGTAGGCACAACTGGTACCTCTGCTTACGTCTTCGAGGATATAAGCGTGAGCCGTGAGCGTGTGTGTATGTATAGAGTTTTATCTCGAAATCTGTTAGATAATGATATTAAAATTAACTAAATTATGCAAAAATTACATATGCAGGTAGTCAGAAGAACGTTGCAATTCCAGTATTTTTGAAAATATGCCCGTCTGGAGCAAACGACAAGCTCGTTTGTTTACGAGCTAAACTGACGTCGTCTGGCATACGTTATGATGTATAGCGTACGTTGTTCAGCGAGGTTTATAAAAGATGTTATCAGCATAAGCATTAGTGCCTGCATAATATATTATTAAACTTGAGTGCATGCTCGACAGGTTGTTTGGAGGGAAATGGAGTGGAACTTTATGCAGCTAGATGTCGCTGTATGTCGCAATTTACTGCCAACGGCGCGCCTTACAGCGATTGTTTCATAGATATTACAGTTATGCGGTAAGAGATTGCCCGTTCAAGCAATTTTCTTGTGTAGATAAATGAAAAGGCAATACAAAAGATAGTAGATAATGCAAAGTGGCCATAATACATTTAGGTGTACCATTACTGGTAAACGTAGTAGGTATAATTATAATAGAGTAGCTATACGCGCTGTACTAGCGATAGATTATAATTATCTCTTGCAAGTCGACACTGTTATGTCGGCCTATGAAACGCAACAACTAAGCTGTTATTTTGCTATGTTTTTTACGTGGCAGAGTAGGTACCTACTATCCGGTTGCGCCGACCGATTTGTGTATTTTAAATTGTACTGTAGCTTCGTTGACATATAGCCCTACCAGTTATAAGCTCTAGCGGGAGGTAATTGCTACAAGAAAGGGTACTATCTTCCAGCACGATTTCCGCCACGGTGCGTTGTTGGGGGATGTGTTCTCAATATTAAGAGTCCTAATTAAGATCCAGTGCTACTCAGGGCTTAAAAATACTGAAACACAGCACCGCGGTAGGTACCTAATTGAATTATACTTATACTAAGAACGATAGACAGAGAAAATGTGGAGTCGAGCGGAGTTGATTATACCACTGCAGAGCGTGTAGATTGTAGGGTGTTTTGGCTTAAGACCCTTTGGTTTGCTAAATTTTCTGCTACTGTACTGCACCTACCAAAGTTTCACGTTAAGAATTACATTCAGGGAATAAAAACTGGAAATCCTCTTATACGCGCAGGGCTCGTAGCTTATACTACTAACGCCATATTATGGCTAATTCACCATTTACCGTTAAATTCAAGTGTATAAGAAGATCACTAGTTGATTCCAAAAGGGAAAAGCTATTGACAACTTGCAGAACACACTTGATGAGTGCTTTCATCGTTGAGTATGCCGCAGAGTGCGCTTTAGACACTGATTTTTATCTTATCTTGCGTCTAAACTGGTATTCTAAATCTGATTATCATAGGTATCGTTTTATTTATAGCATAGGTCAAACGAGCAAGCAGGTCACCTGATGCTTAGTGATAACTACCGCCCATGAACATCCACAACGCTTGGATCATGGATGTGTTACTGGCCCATCAGATCGGGAGGGGAGCGGGAAGGAAAGAGGATAGAAAGAGGAAAGGGGTATTGGGCATCCGACAGTCTCACTCACCGAACGAAACGCGGCAGTAAAGCTGTCGTTTTAATTCGAACTCCTGTGTGACAGTGGTACCATCCCGTACAAGTCTGCCCATTCGTGCTGAGTCATGGCTGACAACAGCGTGGCTTTACCACTTTGTAAATCGCTTTTGTTACCTTGATAAATTATGTAAATAAATAAAGATTATTATCATATCTACGTAGCGTCTTTTTTTAAAGCATTTAATAGGAAAATGTGCGCATTGTTGCTTCAAAAATAAGGCTGGTATAGGAATGTTGCATTTTTAAAAGCGTTGTATAAGCCGAAAATAATGTCATTCATTGATATGTCCACATTCGTTTACCATGTGCGCGATACTAACAAGGTGACCGTATCTGAATGCAAAGATTTTTTATACCAAGATGCGTTGCGCATCAAACCTGCGACCGCATTCCATAATTTAATTTTATCTTCAAAATGACGTCTCTCATGCGAGTTTCAGACATTTTAAATCATACAATATCTTGACAGGCACCTAAAGCCCCATTACCAGCAACTTGTTTCAAAAGCTTTTGTTTTTTTAAGTCCCTAAGGAAGAAGTCGGCGCCCGCGCCGTGTACTGGCGCCTTTCTCCGTAAGAAAGAGATAGAGCAAGACGTCCCGTTCATGTTAAACAGGGACAAAACAACATCACAGCGCGTCACACCAGACAAGCCAAATGAATCCAGTTTGGTTGTTATTGGCCGGGCATTCGGTTGTGTTACCCACTGTGTTATTTTTTCGATAGTGATGTAAACAAAAAAAACTTAAATTTTGTACATTTCAAAACATAATTCTGACAGAGTGACGAGTGAAGAATGTGTTTGTGCTCGTTCTGGTAGATTAAAGGAGGATTTCTGAGGGAATTTGTCAGTGAAAAGGTAAGAATAACTAAGAATGCAACCCGTTCCCTCTCGCGTCCCTCTTTATGGAATGCACCTCGCGCTGCCCCGGCGCACCTTGCTACACTATCAAATTTACAGTTCAATCAATACAATTGCGTGCCATGCTCTGGCATAAATTATTGTTTGTTTGTGTACTGCACGTTGGTATGGCAACTTGGTCTCGAAAGTTGACACTCGATTAGTTCCGAGAAAAACAACAATAAGGATCTATGCCTTTACTGTTGGTTGTATTTTACAGATGCTTTTGGAACGAAAACAATCCGTCCCTCATCCCTGTTTGATTTTTTTTGCATGTGTTACCTTCTAAATGTTAAATGAAAATAGTCGCATTTATTGCATTTTTTTATAATTATAAAATTATAGCAAAGGTGTTTTGTATTCTTGTGCTAACTAACAACAAAGTATTTTAACACCTGTATGTAAACAGTTCCTGAAGTAGGTACTTTTAATATGAATTTATGATGCGTTAATTAAATAATAAAATGATCATAATTATTTTAGTACGGTTACGAAGTCGTTATTTTTACAAGAATGCTATAATAAATTCCAAAACAAATTATTTTTATTATAAACATAACGTTAGTTTACCTGTCTTTTATTTTTATTATTAAAATCTAGTTAAACTTTTATTCTTTTTATTGCAACCTTAAGCACTACCATACCATATTTTGTTTCAAATAATTCCAATGTGGGTAGATATGTATTTGTTCACGTTGTTTTTTTTACATTTATTTCATTGATTTTATAAAGCCTTACATTTCATTTCATTTGCTTTCCTTTGAAAAGAATTCCGAAAGTATCGTCGCTCAGAATTACGAATTATAAATAGCTTAATACGAAAAATAATTTAGGTAAAATAAGCAAAGTATCTATTATTAATTTCCTCAAAGATACTTCGTTCAAGGTAAATGTTATCCTATACTAAAATAATATAAACTACTTTTATCGATTTTTAATTGAAACGGAACCATCCTCTGGTATCGAATGGATGAATATCTCGTTTTTCATCTACTCCCGGAGCACAGAGGTGGTCGCAAACATAAAATCTATTTAACCATCGCTTAATTCCACGCATGATTACGGCTATTGGCCGTTTTCATACTAAACATTGCAGTAAATCAGATTTTGCCGTACCAATATGCTTAACTAGTATTAATTACTTACTAGGATTATGCTAAAACTGCGCGTTATATTTAGCCGAAAACTTTGTGAAATAATCCGAACAGTGGATTACGTAGTTTGTAATTACGCATTGGCCTAATAAATGTATAGTGTGCAAGCAGCTAATCGTAATACCTGGTTATTAATGTCCAATGTACTACATAGACTTGTTAATAACATAACAATAATATTTTAGATTGCCGAGTTTTCATTTTGGCATACTAACTTGTTTAATTATAAAAAATATTGAAGATATAGTTTCAAGTGAAACTAGCTTTATTCCAGAATTTTAATTGATTATTATGGTTCAAGAGTTATTAAAGGCGCAAAGGACCATAATATATTGAGCCCGAATTTGTTCTGTCGATTGTAATTATTCCCGAATTCTTTCATTCACAATACGGATATTCAAATGGACAATAATAATTCGACAAAATTATTCCCTATTTGATTTGCCTTTCACATATTACCTCCAAACATTTCCATTTATTAATTATTTTGTGTTTATGGATAATATATTTATAATCCAACGACTATTTAGCTTGTCTTTATAATAAATAAAAGTTAATATTACTTGTTCTTATGCGAGATAATAATTTCAGTTGTTTAATTGTTTAATTTTGTCTGGACAGACTTGTGCTTACCATAAGATCCAGTGTGATCTTTTGTCTGGATAAAAAAAAATGCCAAATCAAAATTACTGCAACACCAGGTGGCACAGTACTAGTATGCTATATGTCTAAATAATAACCATGTTCTTAGCAGTTATTTTAATACTGACTCGAATTGCACGAGACTTTTAGGACCAGCATAAATTAATCCGGTTGCACGTGCACCGGCATAGTAACTAACGGGTTCTCATGCTTTTTGGCATCGCCCTCCGATTGTGTCAAGATTTTTTCCTTCCATATTCTGAATAAGAATTTCATTTTTTGTAATAGTTTAAATTTACGATAATCTATTGTTCTAACATCATCGTCATCTCCTATTCTTGATGGCCACGTGACATCACAGTTGGTTCCTATTTTTGTTACTAAGAAAGTATAATAAAGATTATTATTTATTTAATACTTTTGGTTGTTAGTATGACGACCCCCAATTACGTTGTAGGGTGGAAATAAGATTGACAAAGTTTGTTTGTCACTAGCGTCAGCCCTGCCAACCCTTTAGGGTTTACAGACGTGAACTTTTGTATGTAATTTTGTATATATTTATTAGCCAGTCTTAACGATCCAAAAAGTGTGGTTATATTATAATTCACGTATAAGGTATATGTTTTATCGATTCCCATCGTGTCGTATTAACTAGCGTGTTCTCTAATTTGATACTTACTTATGCATGCAAATGAAGTCGACGACGGGGAATAATTTATCATAAATAATTAATATTTAATTGAATACAACATTCGATAAATAATTACTGCTTAAAATTCACTATTCGTGTTAGGTTACGACAGGTTACAGTTCACAATTTTTGTGACAACTCGTAGAAGATAATATAGTAAAGGAAACGTGGGCTATTTTGATGTTTGAATATTTCTCAAAAACGATATCACAGGTTACAAAGTTCAGTTTATATGCAAGAATAGATTTTATCAGTTGACTTTTAATGCAATATGAAGCGAAGCGTAGAACTAAAAATAAACTTACATACGATGAAAACGCCAAGCATTAGAGAAAAATATAACAATAGACGACCTTATCGCTAAAAATGACCTTTTTAAATGTGAAAACACATGAATGGGTGAAGGAAGTGACCTGAATACGGAAACTGTATCGCCTGGAACTGCAGCAAAACAAAACCCTTACGGAACTTTATCCAACGGGTAAAATTCTCAGAAAATATGATTAATATCAAGTCTTGCTTAGGAGAGCTCGACGACGGATTCATTTCATATTTGTTACCTATTGAATGCAAGTGCTTTTATCTAAAATCTTTTTTACATGGAATCGCGCCAGTATTTTCACTCAGCCGTAGTAAAGACCAAAATTAGCATCTATGTCAACACTGAGAAAGTCATCTTGCGATCACTAATTACAAAGTTTGTATGAACGGTGATAAAATAATGAAAACACGATTGATAACGAGATGCGTACGTGATTTAGCCGGCATAGTATCACAAGGAAATTAGATCAATGGAGTTATGCAGTTGGCTTCATCAATGTTATCTTTTGTAGGTGGCTGTTTGCCAACAGTGACACAGACCGAAAAAATGCATAGATTTATTAATGACGTACAGCGGAAACCGTTTTATACGCTTTCAAAATAAACCACTCGAGTGTTTCAAATTGTTCGTTTGACGTACATTTTCGCGGTATTTGTAAAATGATATGAGAGCGAATGAAGAGCTGTTGAGAATATACATACATTTAAATATTTATTGTGATCCACGTCAAAATCTATATTAAGATTATAGTTAATACATAATATGTAGATTTATGTCCCGATCTCTTATCACTACGTGCTCAATGAAGTCCAGTTTATAATTCAAACTAGCTAAACGTAATTTTCTTAACAGGTTTTATATAACGGATAAAATCAATCATAAATCAAAGATTTTTGATGGTAATGACTAATGATTAAAATTCGGCAAACTTATTATCATCTAAGGATATGTTGATTTTATACCTGTGATAATAGTAAAACACTATTACGTATAGAGACTAGACGACAAATTTACAGACGACGACGGAGTTGACAGCCTCCGTGGCGTAGTTGGTTAGACGCTGACTATGAAACGAGAGGTTGCAGGTTCGATCCCCGCACCGACCAAATATTTATGTGGCCCACAAATATTTGTGTCGGGTCTGGGTGTTTGTGAGACCGAAAAGTCTCTCGTAGCTTCTGATACCCACTACACAACACTCGATCTTAGTGTGGGGTCAGGACTATGTATGTGACTGTTGGGCGTATTTATTTATTTAGCATTCAAAATTCAAATGAAACAAAAATCAGGTGTGAAAGTAAGAGAAGCACAATGTACGTGCGGCTATTGTTTGTGTCGCCAAATTGGCTGCATAAATATTTGTTCACTTTTTAGACAATGGTTCAATTTTGGTATTGATATTCGACAGAGATCAGACCATGTTTTATGTCTATGTATTATTATTTTGATTCGATAGTGACAGCATTGCACTTGTGATAAGTAACGCGTAATCAAAATATAGCAGTAGCAGCCGATTATTTCTCGCCATTTATCGGAATTAAAGTCCTCAGACTGGTTGGACGGATCTCATTGTCTAGGAAATGGAGATGCCACTGTACATGGCAATTAGGCTGGCACAAGACCGCGATGCTTGGTGCAAGAAAATTAAACTTATAACTTCATAATGAAGGGTCACGATACTCAGCACTGAGTCAACGATTGGAGAGAGAGACAGAGAAAATCCTCAGGGCACAGCTCTGATTTTTCGAAGTCATATGTGTATTGATAGTCAATCTCCACGCACTATATCGGTGAAGGAAAACAGCGTGAGGAAACCTGCATACCATAGCGATTTGCAAGAATTTCTATGGTATGTAAAGTCCGCCAACCCGGACTAGGCCAGCGTGGTGGACTATATGGCCTTATCACTCTCAATCGTACTCTCGATTGTAGAGGAGGCTCGTGCCCTGCAGTGGGACGTTTCTGGGCTGGTACAGTACAGATCGGAATTAAGCCCGCCTGATGACAGTTTGTTGTAGTTTTTTCTATTTCTAGTCTAAGTATTTTCCACAATAATGCGCTTAATTCTACGCAGTGTCAATGATCCAGTAATCGAATGTCAGGTCAGCAGTTTCATTACCCGCTGTGCGGTGTTTAAAACGGTGACATTTGACGCTTAACCTCATGCCATTTAGCTTAAGTTAGTTAGGTTAATTAATCGTGTTTGTGATAAAACGATTATATCTAAACTAGGTGTGTGATTAAACCAAAGATTAGCTATACATTTAATTTGTTTTTAAAGCGATAGTTAATTTATTGTGTTATAGAATTGCCTTAGAGTATTTCTAATATAGAGGCAGCGCTGGTTCTTCAAAACCGTAGATAATAATTGTGGTCCCGAACCACCTTTTTTTGCCCTCCTATTGGCTCATCCTGGACAGGTTGTCCAACATGCACAAATTATTTCAAAAAGAAAAATATATATAAATTTACTTTCGGTTACTATTTATTATTAAATAATTCGTTGAATTTTCAGTAATATGGCAGTGGTTCCAGCATGTATGACAGCGCTTCCTCTGTAATAAAAATACTAAGAATAATTAATTGTTTAGAATGTTATTGCAATCTTTAATCTGAGAGTAATGTGACTAGGATTAAATACATGACGACTAAAGTTAATTCGGAGAGTAAAAGTGTTATATGAACATAATAAAATTAATGAACTCTTCATAACATCAAATGCTTTTGTATCAGCCCATATAGGACCTACTGCAGGGCACGGGCCTACTCTACAGTCGAGAATACGATTGAGAGTGGTCAGGCCATATAGTTCCATAAAATGCATAATCAAAAGCATTTTTTTTCATATTTATGTAGCATTAAAATTGTCGACAAACTGAATAAAAATGTAAGAAAAATGTTAGAAAGTGGAGTAAAATTTCAATTAGTAATGTTGTAGTATGGCTGGATAAACACTTTGTACATCTGTAGTGTGAACCTACATACTCAAGTTATAGGTAGGCGAGCGAAGGAACAAACTAGAGCGGTAATTTGTTCTTTAAATAAAGGATAAGTTGAAATATCTAAACTTTATGTTTAGCTCAGTGTTGGAGTTATCTTTTGTTAAATCTTAAAGTTACTGCTTTTGAAATCTCTAGCCTTTCCTCTTAGTTCAAAAGTTCTCCAGAACACTACTTAAAAAATCTACTTTGCTGTATCTGAAACGTTATTTGTATTGTAATATATATTTTAGGAGAGAAATTTAACTTTTCAGAACAGTAACTTCTTTGCAAAGGAATTCGGTGTTGCGCCAACAATGTTGTTTTGTAAGATATTTTAATTTTGGATTCATTACAACTTTTGTAAGATATTTGTTATCGTTTTTCATTTTTGCGATTTAACCCAGCGTTTTATTAACGTAAAGCATAATATTATAGTTAATCATAATTTTTTTAGAGAAAATTACGAAATATGAATTACGTGATATACCAACGTATTGTTAAAAATATTAATACGAAATATGATACGATTTAACATAAAGTTTTTATGATTGAAATAATTGGCAACCAGCTTTTATCAACAAAGATTTTCGAGAAAAAGTTTGGTTTTATTGTAAAGAAATTATGAAGACAATAAAACTTCACTAAACTAAACTAGTACGCACACATTAAACGAAGATTTAACCCAATTTTGATATAATGTTTATACACTCTTCTGAATGACTCAAACAAGTACAGCGCCATTTTGAAATTAGCCGCTTATCAGACAAGATTGCTAGTTAGCGAAGAATCTACATAAACTACAAGACATTTGACTCTAGATCTGCATGAATGCATTGATAAACGTGCGAAAGGGAGCTGTGTAGTCGTGTGAAACCGTGGACGGAATATGCTAGTCATTCCCAGCCGCTCGGGTTCCACTTAACACATTCATATTAAATAGATTTTCTCATCATTTATGTTTGCATTATTGTGAAATATTACTTTGTTGTGGTGTAATTTTTCGCGGTTTCATCATTGATCATCAGAAACAAGATTATGAAGGTTAATTCAGTGAATTTTGAAGGGCAATCATTGAACTAGGGTTTTCTGTCGCTTTACGTTCTCTTATTTTAGAATAGGGTGTCGTATTAAATTAGGAGAACAATGGTGTGAGGAACATTAAAGAAAGGTTTTGTTGAAGCATCTCATACTTTCATTGTTGTTTGTTTTGAGTTGCTACTACAAGTATCTCAAATGTCAAATCAAATAAAATGTTTCCAATGCATGAAGACAGAAATTCAAAATTGTCTCTAAATATACATTTGAAACACATTAATGAAAAATATCTAGATAGAAATGAAAGAGCGCGAGTTCTCAGCGTCTGTTTTTTAACTGTAGGAAATGTTAACTTCGAACAAGGAACAAAACTAACGCGAAGCTTTATTAACTTTGCTACTCGGCGGAGTCGAAGATATTTCACTATTCAATGCTGGAATATGTACACTGATATTTTTCATATTAGTTTTAACTTGTGACCTACTTGCATGTGTTTATGATGAGAATGAGATATTCTGTTTGCTTTATCATAACTTTGTATACCAGTTCATTTATATATTTTCTTTTACTCCCTTTCTATATGGAATTCAATTCAATTTAATTGAAGTCAATCAGAAGAACAGACGTACAGATGCAGATAATCCAGAAAAAAATGAGTTTAGGTAATTTTCGTGCTTAAACGCTCGCTTATGTAACAAAAATACTTGGTTTTCGTAGCCTCCAATGATGGCTGAAAATTTCGCCTTTCTAGGCCTTCGATTAGAATGCTCTTTCAGTTTAATTGAAAGCGTGCGGACTAGACCTACTGCTGGTCGGATTGCTTGCTAACTAACTATTTATACGTACAGGTTTGCCTTAATTGCTGCATTGCGTATCCGGGTTAGCTAAAGCGGAGTACCGTCTCGCGAGGATTAAGTTAATCCAGAGAAAAGCGCATTGTAAAGGTTTCAGAACGCGGTTCAAATAAAATTGTTGTGAAATTAACGGTGCATTTTGTTTTTTAATTATGATGTCACTGTAAAATGGTATAGAAATATGCTTAAAAATAACGAATATACTGATGAAAATGAGATTTTATTCAACATAACAATAATAGTAACTTTCAGACAATTCGTAAGAATTAATAAAATAAAAATGTGATGATGTGATTATGTGATGGTGTAGAAATAGGTTTTAAATATCGAATATACTGATAAAATTGAGATTTTATTCAATGACACAACAATAATAGTAACTTTAAGACAATACGTAAAAATTAATGAAAAAAATATGGATTATTAAAAACATATTATGTGTGCAACGTTATTATCCCTAACAGTGAACTTTAATTCTTCATTCATTCTCTTCTCTTGGCTTTTGGATCATGCATTACACTTAATTTTGTAGGTGACTGCTTAGACAAAGTGCACAAGCTTACAAAATGTTCTGTGAATTTGAAGAATTGGGCAACCATTGGGTATGACTCCTGTAAAAAAATTATTTAACTCCAATATCGACGATGCATTTTGAAAAGTAGATAAAGCCTCAAAATGATTTACACGCGTGAAATGTTCCCAAAAACTGCAATGATCAAATTCGAAAATGCGAACTAAACGGATTTTATTTGTGAGATTCGCATAAAAACAATTGTAAAAATGCGGTGTGATGAATGGCGGTGTCGCGTCGTAGCGTCGCGCCGTCAGCTCCTCGATCCACTTGAATTTCTTGCACATTTCACATTGAACACCAATGACGTCATATTTTATGAGTTCGGTTTTTCATTCGTGCCAATGCTGTGCAATATATTACGCTGAGCGATCACAGCGTCTGCTATTTAACTATGCATTGATGAGCACTTGTCACCCTGCGTTCATCAATCAATATATGTTAGTGTAATGGCTTTTAATAATTTTAAGGAATTTAGATGTTACTTAAATGTGTTGACATAAATCGTATAATGAATCATGTTTGATAGAAGGATCAGATGTTAACTTGAAGTTTACATATCTTGACAAGCGGCATATTTTATTATAAATATATCCAAATCGGTTTATGATAAATGCACTGCTAAATAATCCGTAATGAATACAAACAAACTCTTTATTTTGAAACTGCAATTAATAATGGAATAACAGGTCATCAGTCTTATCTTATTCACAAGACTTATCATTATTATTGGAAGTGCAGCTGGGTTTTTATAAAACACATAATTCTCTCAATGTACATATGAGAATATCTATATATATTATATGTATGTATGTATGGAATTAGTCATGCGATCGCGCCTGTAAATAGCGCCTAATTACACGTATAGATTTGATTCTGCGTAGGTAGTTAAATTGATTAGACCGATGATCGCTCCGCATGCCCAATCGGCTGTACGTACGCAATGATATAAAAGCCTGCATGTGAACGCCCTAAAAACCTCAACTAATTGAAAATTTCACTATATAAATAAACTGTGGGAATATTGGTGTTTTGGTTCATTATCCAATTGAAACGTAATGCAATGTTGAATAGCAATTTGCTCGGTTACGGTTGAACGGAGCCCTGCCAAAGGTTTCGGGAACTTTGGAACAACTTGGTGCAGAGTTTATAGTTGTAAACCTCTCTGTGGTTTGGAGGGACGGAGTCCTCATGTATCTGCTCTTATTGGATGTTTGTTTTTGAAAGGAGTTCTTGCTCTGGAATATTAAAAGAAGTCCAATATATACAGTCATTTATTATGGCTTTGAACTATAAAAGATTATAAAAGAATATTTAATGTATATGCGCTAGGAACACTACAGAAAGCATTTCGTTCGGGTGTCACGTTGAAGTAGGAATTAAGCGGTACAGTTTTTGGTACTGTAAAACTTTGAACCTTGAGTAGATGTTTTTGTTTTGCTGAGCAGTAGTCTCAAAACTATTGCATTTATCTGTGAACATCTTTAATTTGCTGTATAATGGCGACGTTGTATTTTCATTTTCTTTTCAATAAATAATGGTTGATATGAAGTAAATATCAATGTATAAAAAATTTCGTCGATAATTTTGAATGTATACCTTTCTATTCTGATTTTCACAATAATATGGAACCTTTTTCCTGTTCTTTATGCAAAACCAGTCATGTGATGGATGAAATACGATAAAAGTCCTATTTTCGCCATTTTGTGGTAACGGTTAAATCGATAATTTTACGTAAGATATTTGCACAAGAGGGCCGACAGCGACTGGATGCATAAAGCAGCAGACCGGGCTCTGTGGCGTACCTTAGGAGAGGCCTATGTCCAGCAGTGGACTGCAACGGGATGATGATGATGAAATATAGCTCAAATCTTCTCATTATTCGACAAACCTACGTCCTTAACATTAAGACAAATGTATGCCAAAGCACAAACATAGAATGAAGCCGCACATACATTCTAGTTCTAAATGGCTGCGGACGGAGAATAGGAAATTAATCCAATACAATTTAGTTGAAGAGGCGTGATTTCTTTGAAGCGCCACCGTCTGTAAACCAGTGTATGGTTGACTTGCTGATCGGAATTGAATAGCGAGTAGTGTACTCAGCTTGTGCGTTGCTAGGGAAAGCAATAAAAGAACTGCCCGGCACACAGTACAGTGGTGAAATATTAAGTGTGATTTGTTAGAATCTGCCAACTTCAGTGTAGTGTACAAGAAATACGATAATGGTTATTGTTTGATGTTTAGTAGAGCGATGACGTCATTGTTCATTAATGGACATTAGCAGCTCGATTAAGATGGACGCTTTAGAGATCGGTAATAAATAGAAGAATAGATTGTTTGTATTACGACGGATATTAATCGAGCTTCGCGTTATAGAATAGATTAGCTAAGGCCCAAGAACATAAAACTGATATTGTATTTATTATATTCCTATCAAATCAAAAGGAAACTCTTCATGAGCCATAAGTGGTCATCGAGCAAGTTTATAGTGCTTGGTGGCCTGTTGGTTGACTAGACACGGCTGTCTACATATTCACGGTGGTCGCGGGTTCAAATATCAGGGCATATCTCTGACTTTTCGGAGTCATGTGTGTATTGATAGTCAATCACCACGCACTATAACGCTGAAGGAAAACATCGTGAGGAAACTTGCATACTATAGCGATTTGTATAAATTTCTATGGTATGTAAAAGTACGTCAACCAGCACTAGGCCAGCGTGGAGGACTATATGGCCTAACCACTCTCAATCGAAGTTTTGATTGTAGAGGAGGCCCGTGCCCTGCAGTGGTTCGTATATGGACTCACACATTGAGCAAGTTTAAGTCGATACGACAAAATCGTATTCATAGCGTAACAGAAATCTCCCCAATATCTAAAAGGGCATAAGTGCAACGTTTTCGCATCGCATTACTCCCTTTCAAGTTTCACCCGACAGGACGGCGATATTGTCGAATAGATTGCCTGTTAACGTGTTATAAAGTCTATTCCACTCGATAAGACCACCATGGAGGATCAAACAGGAACGGCAACGGTTCCCAGACGCATTGTTTCGGGAGTGGCTCGTGCTCAAGAGACGCCGCGTGCCTAACGACTGGGCCGGATATTAATCTCTTCATACGGAAACTAACCTATATACTTCACGTTTGCGTGACTATAAGGGTATTAACATCCGTGGATATGCAACAAAAGAGATGTTGAAGGTTGGTGAGGGAAAGGTCTAGTGACCAGTGTTCCATATTTTAGTTTTTTTTTTAATAATTTTTAGTTATGGAGTATGTTGTGTACAAAACTTTATGATTTTGGAATAAAACAGCATATTTTGATAGTTTTTATATCAGAAAATAAAGTAAAAATTGGTTTGCAATTTGGAGATGCCTTTGCAATATCTGCTATATTAAATAGTTTTTTGGCAGTTCTCAAAATCAAATATAACTATGTTCTCCTTTGGTCATGACTCATGAATCATTTCGTTGTAGGTAATGTTCCAACTTGGGCCAACATATTAGAATAATCTATAGCAGCATTAGACCCGATACACTTTATCTAGATTAGTCACAAAGTTGCCGACATTATTAGCATAAATTCCGTTCAAATCACGAGGCCAGCGGCGTATGACTAGTACCTATTATATAGTCCCAGAATAATGTTATATCAAATAATGCTTAAGTTAGTAAGTATATTTAGTTAAAGAATCTTTTGAGCTGTTCCTTTTAACATTCTAGAAACGAGTTACTGTAATTACAAACAACATTCTGTAGCATTTAAAAATGCACATTAACTAAATTTAAATCTGCTGCTCCCCTGTTAGATGGGTACTCTTTATCAGTATTATAGCTAATATATGTCCATATATTTACATAGCAGATAAACAACTGCTTATTACTCAATCTCCGTAACACAAAAACCACTTCGGTGGTCGAAATCACGTGAACAATTTACAAATCAATATTTCCAAAAGCGTGTTGGTTTTGAAACTGGATCGTGGTGTCATCGATATCTACGTAGTACGAACGTACCCCCCTCCTCCTCCCCTGCCTCCCTCGTGGGGACCACACACCGTCAAGTTCCGGGTGTACTTGCACTCCGTGTTGCTCGTCGCACTACACGATTGATCGGTGTACAAAGCTCTCGCGTAGTTAAATTTGTATCAGCACTTCAACTCTGGTATTGTTCTACAAACTCAAAGTTATGGCTGAGTCAGATTCAAACAGATTAGATGGACGCTGAACCGTGGCTAAATGTGATAGATATTACTGATTTGTTAACTCCGTTGTTTGTTTTTTGTATTACATGATTTTGTTATTGTAACCTTAACCGGTTTTCATGTGCTTTTTCTCATGTTCTATTCAGATTACATTTTTTTCCGTTTGTTTTGTTATGGAGTATATTATGAGAAACTTTTTTTTACAGTAATGAAGGTTTTGTTATTTAAGAATAAGAATGAGAATAATTATCGTATATCATTCAAAGACAAAATTGCTACATACAAGCCTGATGTAATCTTGAAAGTTGTTAGTAATTTATTGTCATGTTCTGCATAATTATAATGTCAAACATAATCGAATAAAATCAAAAAAGTTTATTTATGACATTAGCAAAGTAGATAATGATCCATAATTATATACTAAATTTTCTATAAGGTAATTATAGTTATAATAAATAATATCTACATAACGTATAACTTTTTAAATCCTATCTGCATAATAAACCATCGACAAGTCTTTGAACAGCATAAAAACATTATTGTGCTACTGAATACCCCTGCACTACGTAGCATCGTGGCCCTTGTTTACTTAAATTGTGTGAGTGACAAAAATGAGGAAGCTATTACTAGGAATGGTAAGTGCGTGCAACCGGCAATTCACACCCTGGTGATACATTCATTGCCAGTTGCCACACGTTTGTTGGCCCACGCAATACACGTGTTTGTGGGAACAATTTAATAGCTCATTGAAGAGCCAATTGTGAATTTAACAATCAAATTGTGATCTTCCGGTGGAGAACGTTATATTGGGACATAACGTGATGCTAAGAATTTCATATTTGGGATGCTAATGAATCGACGTGAGTTTATAACATTTCTGTTGAATTATTTAGTATGGGTTTTGATTTTGTGCATTCACACTACAGGTACCTTTTGTTGAGCATCATTGTGCAACACGGTAACATTAGGTAACTGTCTGTAACTTTTGTGGCTACTTGTTGCTATTTGTTGAATATTACTCATTGCATCCATACAGCCAACAACAGAACCTAACAAAGAATAATATAAAATCGAGTATAACAATGTTATCGATTGTTACCACATGTTAGGCAACGTTACTTAACATATACTGACACGGCAACATATACCAACAATAAATAATATTTTGCTATTAGATGTTGCTGACTAACACTTGGCAACGTTGCTCCACAAAAGTAACTACGATATGGATGCACCTTTAGTAACAGATTGTTTATAATAGAAAAATATGTCTTATTTTGTTTGCACTTGTCACTTTTGAATGATAGCATTTTTATAATATCTTTTATGCTGTTCTTATAGTAAACAGAGAGCATAGATAAAGTCAGTATAGTTTTTGAATCTGATTGTGATAAAATTATATGTTTGTGCAAAATATGAAAAATATCGCGCATTAAAATTGTGAAACCTTAATACATTTTGTAATGACTTTTTTATTAAAATTACTTGCGAAGACTTTCCATTTTCATTAAGGTCAGTGATTCTTTAGGTAACCTGTATGAACAAAAGGTAATCACTTACCAGGGTTAACTGGTTCTTTAACTTTCCTTCGGTTGTTTATATGTACTTGAGTGGTATCGAGCACGTTCGAGCATGTGTACATGTTCGATCTGTATTCCTGCCATTACAATTTACATAGTATAGTAGTTAAGGCGAACGTCATGGACATCACGATAACGAAGATAAACTCCAAACGTAAGATTAGATCACAATGCAAATCAAATAATTATTATTTGTTGATTGTGTCTTATATATGCTTAATAAAATACTTGTATATTTTTTTATTTCTTTTTATCGCCTGTGTTTTGTTATGTCCCCTACATATATATATTGTATATGTCTCTGTTAATACTTGTATTAGGTGACACAATAAGAAAGAAATATTTTTCGTGCGTACCTTGCGATGGAAGATATGGATCGACAAGATATAGGAATCTGGGGTCAAATATAAAACGAGTCAGCAAAATAAAGCAATAGACTGCAAGATATAATTCAGATATTTAAATTAGCATCATAATAAGGAGCAAGCGTGCTCGGTGCATGATCCGGTGTAGTTAGTGTGGATTCGGCAGTGACGTAAGGGGGCAAGTGGTCATCACAGCTGACCATTGTGCTGCCGCCATTAAGATAACGTCTTCCGCGACGCGCGTATTAAAAGAAATTGAGGATTACGTTGCTGTTATATCAAATATCAATGTGGGGTTACTGTTATAAATGCATTAGCTATAAGAGCTACATATATGTATTTATAGCATAATAAGTTATAAATTAGGTTCAATATATTGAATGTTTATATACTTACGGCCTTATTCATAGACAGTTTTAAAACTTATTTGAGTTATCGAATGTTTTGTCCCTTTGGAACGTCTTTTGAATTCAGTTTGAGCGAAGAAGACAAAACATTCGATATTTTAAGTAGGTTTTAAAACTGTCTATGAATAAATCCATTAATGTTCTGTTTTACAATGTAGTGTTTTGTTTCTGATAAATTAAAAGGATACGCAAATTTAATGCTTAGCTTGAACAAAATGATAAATTATTTCAGATGATGCGTAATTATCTCGATCTTGGTTAAGTATAAATTATAATTTTGCGGAAATAGTTAAGAAGTCTGTGCCTTCAAAGTAAATGTTTAAATAACGTTTTAATTAATTGTCGGTGTAGATTAAAAAAGCAACTCCACGTTCCCGTGTTAGCGGCCGTCCTGATCTTTAATTAATAATGGAGCGCTCGAGGAAAGATAACTTATGATACTTAGATTTACCTATGATGGAACTAATATAAATGTTTCCTTGGTTCTTATCGACATTCTATGTATTGAATAACCAGCTATGTTCTAGAATGTGGTCGTAAATAATTACAATATTCTCCGTGTTAAGATCGTATCACGTAAAGCCCACTTTTCAATTAACTCATTGGATTAACGTTTGCGTATAATGCGGTTTAGTCTTCACATCTTTACCCCTGCCTCGGTGGCGTAGTTGGACTACGCTACAATTACAAAGCTGAGGTCTCGAAGGGTTCGAATCACGGGTCGGGTTATGATATTGGATTTTTCTATTCATTATCAGTCTGGAGTCAGGAATTAGTGTCCGATACGGCGACAGGCTCGCCCATTATCTCATTGTGTGACGGAATATACAAGGCGAAACTTGGGTGTTCTGGTAGTACCGCTGCCTACCCCTTCTGGAAAATAACGGCGTGAATTTATGTATGTATGTATCTTTACCCCTGTTCTCAAGTAGAGCAAAGACATGTGGAGTTCTAGCTATTCTCCTGGTCGAGATTTGTCGCTGAAGACAAATTGTTGTGCCGTAGAATTTGCCCGTTTGACAGCTTTTCCGGGGCAATTAGAATGCTTGCTGTGAAATAAGAGACCATAGGCTTGTTTCACGCAAGTCGCAACAACATAAATGTTTGAGAAATCCTCAAAGATTTGTGAGTCTGGGTGTTGTGATGTCGAAAAGTGGTAGTTTCTGATACCTATCTACGAAACTATACTTGTCTCTTACTGTCCTAGACAGTTGTGTGTATATTTAAAAAAAAGAATAAAATAATTGTTTAAAAAATTACCCTTATATGAGTGATGGTTGAAAAAATCTTGAAGTAGTATATATTGTGCTATATATTATATGATACAAATACACATTTTAGTCAATGATCATTAACTACAATTAACATGATATTTAATTTATCTCCTGAGGCCATTCGCAGATACACGTCCAATATACTAAGTCAATTAAGAGCAGTTTAATAGAATCAAGTCGGCTAGTTTGAACCGGCAATTAGGCTAATAGATTATACCTAACTCTAGCAAAGTACCATCATGAAATTGATCACCTACTGCTGTAATTGTTATTGCATGCCACGAATGAGTACTGACCGATATTTCGTCATGACTGCGATATTCTATGAGGAAAAAAATCTAGGCTATCTAGGGTATTTAGGCCAGTGGAATACTTGCCTTTACCCACGACTAACGTAGAGTTGCAATACAAGGTTTTGTTACGTATAATATACACAGGCTGGACTCCTTGTAACACCTTCACCAAAATCTAGGCTCTAGATCATTAGAGCGGTGCTATATCATTGCGGCACAGTTGGATAATAATTGGACGAAATCTTAACACTAACGATAAATAAAAACCAAAATTATGAATCTATTACTCTTCTAATTAAATTAATATAACACAGATAACGGTTTTAGTTCAAAGCAAATATTTCATATTAACTAAGGACGAAAATAGCCGGACGATGGAGTGACACGCGTCATGTCTGTAAATGTTCTTTGATAATAAGGTTAAGAAACCTATATCAATTTGTTTTTAATATGAACACATGCTGTTTTGATTGATTTTAGCTTGAGTTTATTGTTATTAATTCAGTTTATTAATCGTTCGTCATCCTCGACCTTTAAGTTTACTGACATGATATGCCTGGCTCAACGATTTCCATAATGATTTCCTGAGATCTTTATCCAATCATATGTCCGTCTAGATCTTATGATAATATATTTAACTAGTCACCTTCCTACTATTACATTATCATTATTATACTCTTGCATGTTGCATGGTGGAGCAAGATTAAAATTTTCTTCTTATGACCGCTTACCTTTGTCATGTATAAATCTTTAGAATTTTATGCAGTTTGAACCAAATACATTGTATTTTGAATGGAAAACGAACATGTGAGGTGCCTGACCTGCCAGCCTTGCGAGTGTACTAGGAAGCATGAAATAGAATAACAACTAACAACTGAGGTCAATAACTGGTTGTTAAACGGGAGGCCTCCAATCCAATCATTTCGATTTCACCGACGAGACAAATGGATGTGCTATCTACATATTGTTTGTATTGGATTCGTATCGCAGTGTTATGGAACTGAAAAACCGCCGTAGTTCATAAAAAATACATTATTTTGACTGTGTGAAAAGTACTACGTATGTAACTGTTGAAATTATATTATTTTATAACTTAATCTCGGCCGGACAGCATCTTTGAATTTCCCATTTCTTATAACGTATGCTACAAATTCGTGGGCAGAGGAATTTACTAGTGCTTCCTTATTATGGAACAGCCGATTGTGGTCCGGCGCTTAGTAGTGTTAAGACTCTTGTAACAAAAGAGCTACTGTCGGAAGGGCTACTAAGTCTTAAATAGAAAGTTGTCTTGCTCTAAAGATATATATTTCAATATCTTAGCTATTAAAAAGACAGTAGAGGCAACCTAATGTCTTTATTTTGAAATCTTTGGGGGAGATCAGTATTTACCAGTTAGTCTTAGAAGAATAAGAAGAAGAAGATCAGTTAGTATCTTGTGGCTGGAGACGATGATGATGGGTTCAAGCAAGTATTTTTTTCAATGGATGCAACGTTTATACGTAAATTTAAATAGTAAAAAATAATTATCTGATATTATCTGGTAGAGTCGCACCGTAGCTGGTATTACTTATTTTGTAGTTTTTTTTTATTGCCGTGATATGCAGACGAGCTAGCGGCCCGCCTGATGGTAAGCTGCTTCCGCTGCTCATGGACTCTGCAATGTCAGGGGCATAGACAGGCCGCTGTCTACCGTGAACACTCTCTTCTAGCTTCGTTTGAAGAGGGACAGGTCATAGCACTCAGGAAACACCGAAGTAGGGAGCTCAATCCAGAGCTTGTACGAATAATTTGCCTTGAAAGGCATGACTGATTCATGTAAATCCGCAGTGAAGTAGATACTTTGTCGTGACGTTTACTCGCGCCCACCTCAACTCAGTCTGTCCATATTTAAAAACCGGCATCGTATCGACAATATCGATATTCAAAGCACTGTGGGTGTTTATAGGCTTGTAATTTACCTTCAAATGAGCCGCTTTTTCATTTGCCGAGTTTGTGGAGATACATTTCTAGCTGATGGATACGCTATCTGGAACTTACTTGCAATGATATATTATAGTCAATTTATCGCGTAGTCCGCCAACCCACACAAGGCCAGCGTGGTGAACTATAGGGCCTAACCCTTCTCAATCGTACTCTCGGTTGTAGGGGAGGCTCGTGAATACCAAAAATCATGAATAAAAAACCATGAATACCACTCGTCTGCTCCATTGAATAAAATCTAGTTTTTATTGATTAACAAGTATGAGAACGCAATAGTACCAGCAGTAAAATTAAGAATCCGTGCAGTTATATGGTGAAGGGTAATAGAGGAATCATTTTTATGTCTCAGTGCGTGGGGCCATGCGGGCCGCAATTGTTTTACAACAGGTTCTATACAAAATGCCCTTATAAAACGCCTTTCTCTTTATTATTTATAAGACGTCGTTTGTTTTGTTGAGCCTTTGTTTTCTGACATTGGATTCGTTTTATGCGTTGAACGTTCGTGGATGGAAAATCAATCGCTTTTACATAAATCTTAATGTCTTGTTTTATTATAAACGTATATCATTTTGACTGGATGGCAAGAATAAAAGATTCGTAAAACTTGAAATATTCGGTCTGAATATCACGCCTTCCAGCTTTTGTTAAAAACTTATCAGCACCTCTGTAATTATAACATTTCATACTCATTGATTAACATGTACATAAAATATTTGGATTAATAAATGAAATGGTGAAGTTTGTATTGTTTACAAATATAATATTTTCATATTATGTTTAGTTTGAATATTCTCTTTTCTAGTTTCCAAATTAAATACCGTACCTACGATCGTTAAAATCCATTTTAAATAGCATTGTATTTGCAAACTAAAATTAAATGTATAGAAAAAATGTAAAACCCGGGATGAAGGCATGTTTCATTCCAACAAAAAGGATTTACGTACGTCCCAATAGCTTATTGTTGGATTGTAAGTAGAGTCAGACTTTTGCATCACCACAGGATCTCCCTTGCGCCCAATTAGAGCCAGCTGCCTTGAGAGCGGAAATAGAATTGTGCCAAAATCATTTATCAAAACGTTCGGATTTTCGAAAGCCGTGAGTTATTTATCGGGCTGTCTACTTTGTGTAAGCTTTTCGGTTCTTACAATCATATGATCTGAAACATGGCATTTGTGTATAAAACAGCGATTGGTTCCCCATTGGGGATTTTATGAGGAAAAAGCTCCACCGATAAAGTTGACTCACAATCTAACGAAATTTGCAGGAAATTGCTAATTGCGAGACTCTTCCAAAAGGTCATTATGGAAATCCTTGCGAGAGTTTTATTTTGAGCAGTGTACTTCTTACGACTGAGGATGGTGATGATTGTGCTGTCAAACCCATGAACCTGTTAGGCATTTCACATTCATGTGAAAACGTTTAGTCTATAAAAATGGGTTTCGACGAGAAATATCTGAAACGAGTGTTAACTTGATTTAAGTTTCAAAAACAGCTCCTAACTTTGTTATTCCTGACGAATTTCTCCGCAGTGACTATTTTAACGAGGGTCTTACGAATTGTCCTAAGAGGTTTTAAGATTCGACTGCAGTTTGTTTTGTTTGTAGCATAAAATTATAATTGTACTATTTTTTTAAGAAATATTTTACACTATTTTCCTTTAAATTAATTTAGTCAATTCTGTAATATAACTAGGTTATGCACTCACACAATAAAATTTTTCGTAGTAGAATCAATGGGAACCACCTTTAATTTGTTTCAGAAACTAAAAATTCTGACGTTATTAGACCTAAGTGACGTAAAGAATTAACACAATTTAATCGATAGCATGCAATCAATAAGCACTAATACCCATCGATTGTTTATCGTATCCTCGAGTATTCGATTCATCGTGGCACAAACTCACAATGCTAATTTAACCCGTCTACCTTTTCGTTAATCCGACCGTTAGCTGTCTATTAACCGGCCATAAATTGGCGCTTCTAATCCGGAATGCGCGCGACACGCTTGTCAAGGAAGCATTAAACTACGGAGTGCGGACGATTGCAATTCGAGGATGCGCCGATAAAGTGCTGCTAATGCGACAAGTGACGACATCAGGAACTAACTAGCGAACGGCGGCCATGTTGGATCACATCCTCACCATAGACTTTGGGTGAATGACGTTGATTCTGACATGCGAATACATGAAAAGACTATCAAGTGAGCGTTTCGTGATTTAAATTGTGGATACGATATTGATTACTTATGACCGTATATAAGTCTGTCTGTGTCAGACATTTGTCTTTCGCCTACATCTATAAACATTTCTGCAAAATTATCAGTTATGAGAGTTCCATTTGTGTTTATTGATTATTTACTATTTCTTATGTTCTTAAATTAAAAAAGAAATTATAGAGAAGGTTCGCACAATGGTAACGAGTGGTAAAGAAATGTTTGCACTTCCTGCCATGTAGTATTTTTGGGTCTTTGCTATTATGTTCAGATTTTCTTTGTGGTGCCGTTTTTAAAAAGCCCCGAAAAATGCTCAAGAAGTTTTAGTTCCTGGTATATCTTCAAAGATTGTTTTATTATTACCCTTAGAAATGTCACATTAGGACCAACGGCAGCTGTCACTTGTCAGTTGTCACCCCGTTCCCTTTGGCACGACGACAAGACGCGTGTCATATTAGTTTTGAAAGCGAAGTTAGTTGTCTATGCAATCATTTACACTCGAACTAATGGGTTGCAGTCTTGTAGCACCTGTTTTAGACTATATTACTGGCTTGTAATGTTGAGGAACTAACGGCTCTGATTTCTAACTGCTTTGGCATTTGAAACGGTGTTGTCTCTTTGTTAAAGTTCATTTGTTTATGTGATTAGAAAAGATGATTATTTTTGTATTGTATCAGCCCATATACGACCCACTGCAGGGCACGGGCCTCCTCTACAATCGATAGTACGATTGAGAGTGGTTAGGCCATATAGTCCACCACCCTGGCCTAATGCGGGTTGGCGGACTTTTACATGCCATAGAAATTTATACAAATCGCTATGGTATGCAGGTTTCCTCACGATGTTTTCCTTCACCGTTATAGTGCGTGGTGATTAACTATCAATACACACATGACTCCAAAAAGTCAGAGGTGTGCCCTGGGATTTGAACCTGCGACCACCATGAACATGTAGGCAGCCGCGTCTGGTCCGTTTACCAACAGGCCACCACGCACATGCAAGATGATTATACTTTAAAAATATATTTACTCATCTAATATTTCATTAGTCTGTTCCTATTGTTTTTTTTTTTACTAAGTCTTGCTGTAGAGCAAAACATAAATTCACCCAAGGATCGTCAAGTTCATTGGCAATCTATACTAAAATTGGATCTTCTGTGTCTTTATTAGGTTGAGGTAATCACGAAAACCACTCAACCATTTAAAAATAAAGTCTAGACGGCGCCATTTGACATGAGACGTAAAGTTTTTAGGTGAATCGTGTTCATAAGGTTTAAATTTGTTTGTCAGGGAGTATTATTTAACTTATTTGACTTCACTATATGTACATATTTTATGGACATCTTATTTTGAAACATATACAAGTAACTTACATATTAAACAACATTTATAAGAATTGTTTGGTCGGACCTTATATTATGTGCAGCATTTTATTTAGCGCCTATTACATTTTTAATTTACAATTAACACAAACAAATCTAAAAGTAAAATCTATTCAATAAATATGCAGCTATAAAAGGCAGCATAGGCAGAGGAACTACCAGTATTGGATAAGCAAGTATACGTCAGCCAGTCATGAGGAGCTGGTTACGCAGACAGTGTCCTCGCTGATCCACGCGCCACGAATAACAATGCGCTGGATACTAAACAGTCGGCTGTAATTGCATGTTAATTAACCACCGGGCATATGTAATCATGTGTCACGCCGCAACGAAAAATATTTATGCTGCACGCTAAAATGGACCGTATTAACTGTATGCACGTTTAGAAATGGAGAACAATAAATCCCTTCATAAAATAGATGCCTTGCCTGCTCATATTATCATGAATTGTTGGCAACATTATGCTGATATATGCGTGAATTTACTTTGCATTTAGGAAAACAATGACGTTGTAATTGTGTTCAGACTGATATTATTTTATTTGATTCTTGTTTTCATATTGAAAATTAATCTAGCATCTTTGGTATATAGAATATAGAAAACATAACTGGCATATAGCGAACGTTCACAAAAAACAAAAATCTCGTCGATAACGTGAAAGTTCTCAAGCATTTTGTTATTTTACTACCTTTACGTAACTTCGTTTGCGTTAGTGTAACAGAATGGTTCATCGAATTTCCCGCAGGAACCTCGTATTTTCCGGGATAAAAACCGTTCTGTGCTGCGAATGACATCGAAATCTATCCGTGAAATTTAATGAAAATTGGTCTAGCTGTTCTTTGGGATTAGTTTGGACCGTTCTGTGCGTGCAAATAATCTTTATGGGTCTGGTTTAAATGACCGGCTTATTTAATAATGCGACTTTGAGGTCAATTCTGGAAGTTTTTAATTTATCATGCAAGGATAGTATTAGTAGCGATTGGTAGACAAATAAATTTAAATAAGTCTTTGATTTTAGAATATAGAGCCGCTACTTGCATTTCTTTTTATACTACGCTTGGTTAAAAGATCTAGTGGCAAAGCTGAAAAGCGTCTAGTTTTGTGTTTCATATCTGTTCCGGGTAATCCTTTGTGTGCGATTTCGGCCTATTTGAAAATCCTGACTAGACCGTGCCTTTGTGCTCTGTACTGTAATAGGTTTCTTCTTCAGCATCGTGTGGTATTACCAGGGGAGGCATGGGTGAAATCCTCGCTACGCTTTCGGGGAAACTTTATTTTATTAATTGTTATTAATCTGCAATTGTACAGTCCTAATGCTGTTTATTGATCTGCATTCTGCATTACGACTGCAAGAATTAAGAAACGTTTCACACATTAATTTAATTTGTATAGTATACACTCGGATATATCGCTTCAAAGTTTTTGTTCACTTACAAAGTAAATGATAAACTAAAGAATACTTTGTTATGAATATCAATGTAAGTTCGTAAATTGTAGATTCTGACTTATACTGCGTTGCACTGATAATCTACTTCGGTTCAGTTCAATCCACTCTCAACAAGACTGTAGCTCGCGTATGCATGTTGTATGTTATGAATTACTACTACTGTTGGTATCAATCACGACTGACGGGTATACCACTCATCGCGTCGGTTGTCTCTGGATTTGAGCAATTAAACTCGGTCACTCCGCGGTTCGAACTTTGTCATGCAGCAACATTGTGTTCTGGAGTTAAATAATCAGGGAATGTTATATCTTTTCATTTTTCGTAGCTATGCTTAATTCCAAAAAGCAAGCATATAATGAGATAGATTCTGTTATTATATACATATGTATGAATGTCAGTACTGTGTTACTTGTAGAAAAATTATATTCAGTTGATATTGATACGTTGTAAAGTTATTATTTGTGGTATCAGGAATTTTCAGGCATTATACAGTATCAACGTACTACCTAAACAGTTGCTATATCATATTTTGTACGGGGAAAATTGCTTACTACGAGTAAATTGGTTAAAAGTGATCGGTCCAAAAAATCACTAGTGAAAAAGGAACTAGTGGCATACATTTTTATGCGACATATAGACCTCATTAGGTTTAATCCACTTACTAACACTCATATTAATCAGATATTATATTTTACCGTATATACACGTAACCGCGGATTCTCGAAAGCCATAAGTAAAATGTAGCACCTCGCATTTCTCATACAATGTGTGTTCACGACTCAAACATGCAGTCCGTGACACGACTCACTTCACTTAACACTTTTCATTTCACTCAGACGTGTACTTTAAATATTCCCATACAAATACTTGGAAACATGCCTGCGGACTAACCAATACTAAATATGGCAGAAGACGCGCGTAGAATCTCGTTGGACTTTCCGGCGAGCCGGGAATGCGCTGTGAATGAGGGAATGGTATAGGACTGTTTTTCAAACGTGGCTCCTTTGTAATTTTTTTTAAAAATGTATCAACGGACTTGGAAGTTGGAGTTGATAATTCAGTATGGCTTTTTGCAACTGTAGTGTTCCAAAAGGCCATACTGAATTATCAACGATGCGAACGTAGCGATCGATGTATTAGTAAATATTTCGTTAATTAATACTAAATAAAGCTAATAATTATATTTTTTACGACTTCAAATAGTGAAGAGTTGCAATTCGATTCACATATTTTTTGTTAATTGTTTTGTTTCGGATATGCTTTTTCAAGGGAGAGATAAATTGGCACGGTGAACATTGTGTTGTCCATATCCGGTGTTAGCGTAGAATAAACGCTGTACAACTGTTTGTTATTTTATTTTATTGAGACAAACAAACTGTTGTACATTGTGTCTGAATAGTTTTACAATTTTACATTGAAAAATTATAAACGCACAACCTATCACATTTTTCGCAGAATATAAACTAAAAGTAACTACCTACCTATATTAGTATAATTAATAATTCATTTATTCAAGCGCACTTTATGTTTCGTCAAACAGAAATACACAAAACAGATCCCATATACGCAATATCACATAGCAAACTTTTTATCAACAAGCAATATTCAAAATCTAATATGGCGGCCATTAAATCGAAACTAATGACTCACCGCAAGAAACTTTAATAGTACATACAAACGAATGTTGATTACGACTAATGAAGCAGAGGCATTCCTTTTTAACAACATCCAATACACATCATCTGCCAATCTATAAAAAAGGTCCACAACACTGTCGAGCTAATTGCGTGGAGATGTTTTAATAAAAGAGGCAGAGTGAAGTGCTGAACGGATAACTTAAGCATTTTGGTTCATTATTATGATGGGATTCAAAATTCAAAGTGTATTACAATATTTTAAATTTTTAGGTTTTGTCTATGAAGAAAATCCCAAATCTAACAATATTTAACATGTGAAGTATACTCTCACAATTATTGAAGTAGAATATACAAGAAGTATAAATAAATAAATCAAAGTAAAGGAAATGGACACCACAATGAAATAATAATGAACAATTGTGCTTTGAATCCAAATAAAGCTGACAAATAAACTTCAACTGGGAAGTTAAATCGCAGAATCAGGCGATACGCCATTAACCTTTAAATGATATTGAAGATACTTCGAATGAAGATCTCGATCTCACAGAAACTATCAGCTAAATAAAACTAATAATAAAATCATTGATACACGGTATGGTATGCGATGGTATCCTCTGTGGTCATGGACCAGTAAAAACGGTAATGTAATGCGGTCCGACGAGATACATCGCAGGAAATAGACGCGGACTTACACCGATGAATGAACGCTCTGAGAACAACATCGGCATGCGGTGAAAAAATGTGCGGATGTCGAATGTATGACTCTGGTTTTTGTATTAGCCCACTCAGATATTAAGTTTAAATTAGATGGTTGATATTTGTATTGGGAGTTTTATTTGGTTTTGCGGCTGGTCAATGCGTTCGTGATTTAATTTGTACCCTTAATTTTTTTCTTCATTTAAGGTTCTTTATTTCATTTTCATTAATATTGCTATTATCAAAATGGAGGAGATTAAGGATTAAGGTGGAAAACTGGCCGGGATTAAAACAAGGGAAAAATGTTTTGTATATTTTTGTACTAAAATTAATTTATCAGAAAGCTGTTTTCTTTTTAATATTGTCGGTGGATAGAAATTAAATACTGGCAATTAATTATCTACAGTTTTAAAAATAGTAAATTACTTATAATAAACATTGAAAGCCTGTATCATTGATTCTTTGTTGAAGTAATGTCTCGGACCTTTCAAATGGTTTTTGGGTGTAGCATATAACCAACAAGGGTATATGAGCTGTTGTAGATAAAAAAGTTATATGTAGCTTGTTACATTAATTTTAATATGAACAGGCACAATGGTTTTAGTGTAAATATTGTTTGATGAATATCGCGTATATTCTTTAGCGGAGACCTTATCCAGTAATATCGAATTGTTTTCGAACGTAATTGAGTTTCATCTAGTTCACATGATTCTTTATGCTCTAAGTGAAATTGAATGTTATTAGAATTTACGTATTTCACGTATCAAGTGTAACAGATATGTTATTTTCTACTTTTTCAATGTTGTATGTTTTTAAAATTTAGTATACATGTTTGTTTTGCTGTTTGAAAAGATAAAAACTTTTTAAGTTTTTTTATTGCTATTCCATGATTTTCTATTGCTATAATGAGGTAATTATTTCCCCAATCCTCAGAACAATGAGGCTTTAGCTATTATCCAGAACCCCAATCCGATAAGTTGTTTTACGATGCAAAAGTCGTGAAATTCTTCAATGATTCGCACAGAAGCGAGTTGATAAATCCGGATCGCGTCAGTAACCCTTCAACAGCACGGGCGGGTATTTATTGGTGTGTTCCTAGCGGATGTCGTTCCGACTTTATCATTGTTGTATTTGTTCACCCCTCCCGCGGATTGCTGAATTAATGGAATTTCGCTTACAAATCTCGATTGAATGCTGTGATCGCTGTTGAAAGTGGAAATGAAATGAGAACTGGTCTCGATAACCGAGGACCTGTTTGCGTCGTTTAATTCGCTTTTACCTATTTGTTTTTCTAATATTCCTTTTCTCAAATCTAAGTTCAAAGACAATACTTGTATTCAATTCAAGCTCAGTTTTGTGCAGGAGTCAATGTTCTGTTTATATCAAACAATGTCACAATAATTATAGGGTTAGGTTATATGTAGTGAAAAATGAACCCGCGATCAGTATGGAAAAAAACTACGGTGTCTATATTTATCAATATAAATAGATTTTTCAAAATTTTATCGAGTATCAAAATTGGCAAAATAGATTTTGTCTCGAAGCGTTCTGTACCAACTACCAGTGGTAAAAAAACGTTATAGCAATTATCAAGACACTAAGGTTATACAAAGGCAAATAAGAAACAACAACGATAATTAATAAAAGTCTCATTAAAACGAATATTTGCTACAAAAACAGTAAGGAACAAAAACAATTAATTTGTGTTAAAACGGGCAACAAGCTTCGCATCACCTCACAATATGTCCAAGTAAAGCAAATCAACATACGTCCCAAAATAATTCAGTACACCGTAGACTGAAATTAATTGTCGCTAAACTGTACCGCAGTCCTTGTTCCTTTTATAGTCGATTAGTCATTCATATATTCATGTTATTTACTGCGCGATCGTGTACCGGTGGCACCCATAACGTGTTCCGAATGACAATCTGCTAACGTCTACGCAAACGTGTTATAACGTTATTTTGAATATTAAAATGTTCGCGAGGCGTGCTCGTATGCCGGGCATGTTAGAATTCGTAGGAAATGCATTTTGGTTTATTTTTAATGGATCATGTAGGGTCTGTGAACTGCGAGACCCTGGTGCTGAAATCAATGTTTCGAAATATAGGTTTACCTGAGACTAGATATTGCCTGAAAAAAGTAGGGTTACGCAGGTGGCCGTGCGTAAAATAAAGTCAAAGATTCTACAACATCTATAATTGAAAATTGTATTGCGTAGGTCCAGGTAGATGAAGAGGGTACATAGAAAGCTAAAATAAATATACAACTGGGGTCGTTCAGTTAACAGTGACAGTGGGAAAGATACACTGCTCCTAGAATTGATGGCTGATCGCGTTAAGCAGTTTCAGAGCACAGATCAAGAAACGATAAAGGAAGCTTTAGACTCCACTCGCCCAGATGAGAGATCTGAAAAAGGCAGGAAGTAGTTGGATGTAGTCCGTTTCAAATTCATCTTGGTGGAAGTTTTAGGTGAAGCCTGAGTTTAATGAAGACCATCCTGTGACGGGTAATGACGATTTAGTTTAATTTAAACCGACCTAACAAGAATCTAAGGAAGCTATTAGTTGAAAAACTTTACGAGTTTCACATCCTGGCCTAAGAATGACGATGACTAAGTCGATTTCCTTTGCTTTAAAACGTTCATTGATTTTTTGTTCAATTGCTTTCAATCCTCAATAAGCGAAGTAAAGGTAAAATGCATTGTAATGCTTTCTTTAAGCACTTAAACATCCGAGTTTTGTGAGGCTAGATAGAATTTTGATGTACCGACATCCTGTGCCATATTTTTAAACTACTTTTTGATCGGACTGAATCTCGGCCAAGCTACGTGTTTGTAAGAGAGCAATTTTTCTACAAAGTTTATCTCTGCTAAAGACATTTGGATACTCCTTTACTACTAACACTTTACAGAATTTTAGGAGAGTTCAGTGAGCAGAATTTTTCATGGAGAGTAATAATAAAATAAAAATTGGAAATAAGATAAAAATATATTGACAGGATGAAGTAAAAGCCTTTACAAAGCCGTCACATTTTCAAGTTAATATTTTGTGCTAAACAAAACATTGAGAATAATTATTACCGTTACTAAATGCTAAGTTTAATATTAATTTCGCTTTGTAGTAATAATGCCGGTAGTAAATAGTTAAGATATCGTGTTGAAACATAGAGCAATTATTATCGCGGCGTGAGAGCTGTTCCTGGAGAAATAACACTTAATTGCAACACAGCTCTCCAGACATAAACCAGTTGGAATAACACATGTTACCCGATAACGGTTATTAATATGCTACATCGTGAATAACGTTATTAGCTGTCTTGTAATAACGCGTTGCAATCAACCGGTAGTTACAACTTACACCACTGTTCGTCATTTGCTGTTAATATACAAAATTAATGGTATCTGCTGCACTAAGTGTTATTTAAATATACACTAAAGTTTATCCCATATTATCTTGCCGAGAATATCGCATGCGTATAACGTATTTGATAGTTTTTGTCATCCACATTGATATTGATATATGCTAATGAATTCTTGATAAAAGAATAATATAGCGGCAATTGGAAACATTATTTCTCTGAAAGGTTTTCGAAATTGGGTGCTAATGTCATATTGTGTTTACTCAAGCATTTATAATGTTTTATGGGCAGTCATCTACATTGCTTAGCCATTTGTTGAATTGCTGTCAGCATTTAAATGTTATCTAGATAAATTCCCAAAAACATCAGTTTAAAAGCAATCTGAGAATGCTTTTGAAATCACCACGCTCAAATATCGGAATCGGAGTTTGTATATTTTTAGTAACTCACTTTATATTTAGGTGTTTAAAAAATATTCGTAATTTAATTAGACACACATGTAATATTTTTATCCGGAGAATACCGACTTTATTTGCAACTATAGGTTTTCTATTTAAATTCTTTGCTAATATTGGAATATACGAGTACAAGGTTATTCATAAAGGGTATATAAAGCTGAAAAGGGGATGTTATACTCATCATAATGACCAACCTTTACTCCATAGTAAAGGTTGGTCATTTTTTGGTTGGACTTTCAGGGTTGGCGCCATGGCCAACCCTGAAAATCCGAAAAGAAAATCAGCTGTTCCATACATTTTGAAGGTTGGCCCATGGTAAAAGTTGGTTATTATGATGAGTATAGCATCCCCCTTTCAGTTTTCTATACCCTTTACGACTAACTCTGTACAATTATGAGTACTGACTCAAAAAAATATTACTCAAAAAGTTGTAACTTTTGAGAACAATAGATGCATTGGGCTGTTACAATTATATATATGACGAATGTGTTTTAAAACAGTTTTATTTTCATTGGACACAGTGAATAGAAAGTTTAAAATTCAGTCATAGCAGTATTTCGACGAATACGCAATAATTTAATATTTTTTTTGTGAATAGCTAAATGTAATACGTAACTATTTCAGTTCGGTATCAGCGTATGTATATCGTAAAACCCTATATTTTATGGCAGTTCCAATTACGGATTAATTTGTAGATTTCTTTTAGTTACCTACTCGGTTTAATTGATCGATTTTATCCTTTAAAGGTTCAATCTTCTACAATGAAATAAATAAAAGATATGACACCTTTAAAAATGGTGTTCTAGGTTATACAAAGTATTTTTTTAAATGCATAACATGTTATCGTTTTTATTAATAGAATCGAAAGCCATCGGAATATTTGATTTATTTCTTTTTTGCTGTCCCAAAGAGGTCGACAAACTTCGTCCGTTATTAAGAAATAATTTTGCATTATCGGCACGCGTCGGTTCTCAATTCCAACAAAGTTCTATTTTTAAAATCATGTTTTGCTTTTTCACGCGCCTGTGACAAAAATAGGCTGTATGGCTATGTGTATTTGCCGTTTAGTTTTGCAAGGCAGTTTTAAAACGAGTCGATTTAAATACGGTCATAATGTTTTTATTGTGACCATCGTACTAAAATTTTATTCCATAAATGAAATTCAAGATTTTGTTTTATGCTACATAAGTTTTAAATAACCCAATTTGAAATAAGACAGATATTTACACTGGCCTTTGTGTTACCAATTTCCATTGTGTGGCCCTTTATAAGGACTGACTTTGGTATTGAAAAGTTATGTAATTGTGTCGATACAACTTTACGTCTTTGCAAAATCCGTTCCATTTTAAAATACTTCTGTTCTACTTTTGATATCCATTAGCTATTGTAAAGGAATTCCGTTGAGTATCTCCCGAGCCAATTCTTAATAAAAAACAAAAGTACAAAAAGGCGCGAAAGTCGAGAACAATTACTGATCGTGTGCCCATTAGCCGTAAAAGGACAATGAGTTCTGTCACCAATCAATATTTTTTTGTATTAATATTTTTCTTTTGTTGCAGGCTTCTCAGCATGGCGTTAGCTTGGAACATTCCGTACCTACTAATAGCGATAATGCCTGTTATGGCGGGTGAGTATTCTTTATCATTAGTTTTGAAGCTTATTTTTATTATTCTTCTTCTTCTTTGAGTGCCTCTCCAATGTTGAAGATTGTCCGGCAGCTTCTTGTATTCTTCCTTGTCTTTAGCCATGTCTTTATTTTTATTACATTTTTTTATTTCAAGTCTCAGACTATGTATCATGTAATGATAAGTTCGTCGTTTGATTACCTATATATATATATATATATATATTTAAACTAATAACCTACCTATATAAAAGGGTTTCACTTACTTTTCTCAATCGAAACAATCTTAATTCCAAATTCAAACAATTGGAGCACGCCCCGAAATGTATAAATTGTTAGCGTTAGATGCAACAGGAATGTTCATTTAACTATGTAAGGTGGAAGGAAGGCACCTAGCAACATCTGTCGTAGAACCGACAGCGGCACGGCTAAACGAGTTCTCAACTCGAGCGTTAGTCCGTGCGGGCCACCGAAGGCGGAGAAATGTACGACTACACTCTACACACATCCCGCACGTCTTGTTACAACGTTATTAAAAACCCCCCTGAGATTGATGCCTTCATTGCAATCACTGCAATATGCTTCCGTGTACATTCCGTTTCGAATTTAACATTTGTCAGCGTTAGATGCTCTATTTGGATTTTGCTGTACTTATCATACGCGTTTTAGTTAAATACTTAAACTCACGCCTTTTTTTTCAGAAGGGTTAAGCGGAGGTGCTACCAGGACACCCACATTTAGCCTTGTATATTCCGTCTTATGATGTAATAGAGGGCCAATGAGCTAATAAGCCCATCGCCGTATTGGGCACAAATTCCTTACTCCCGGCTGATAATAAATAGAAAAATCAACTGTAACGTTCATAACATTTTATCGTTGACAAGAGCTACACTCAAACTTCTTATTACATATACATTTTTCACCTTATCCATTCACGTTACTCACCAAACTCAATATTCACATCTCAGCTAAAAACTTCAGTACCCAAGAAAAGTCCCCTAAATTCCGATAAATGGCCTGCGGAGATTTTTGTGGATTGCAATCAGCGTTGAACGTTAACGATTATTTCCAAAGCATAATTTCGCGGGAAATCTTCTGGTAATTTCCTGGGAGCGAGATCAAATCTATCGAGCCGTAACGATACGTTGAAAATGCGGCGTCAGGTGATTACAGCGAACTGGATCACTAGCTTATACCTATGCTATCTAGTATCTATGAGTTGGCTCACGTATGCTTACAATATGAGATCATTTAGGTATATCGCGAAGTGGCAATTAATGTAGGTCGTATCGTTATGAAGACTGAATTTGGTCGTCGGCATATTTTACTTTATACTCAAGTTAGTGCGCTGTCATAAAAATCAGTGTGCAAATAAGTCTGAATCATAATGCGTTCATACGACCGTCCATAAACGTGAGTTCGGGAAGTAATTAGGCGTATTTGTCAGGTGCAGCTGTGAAGTTGAATTCCAAAGATTTTTTTGTGTGCGCGCTGCGAGCGGCGACACCGCCCACAGTAAAATATTTTTAAAGCTTCCCAACGGTCACAACATTTAAATTCCTAATTAGAAAGTGTAATTTAACATCTTCAAAAGCCGATTCACTTTAATCATTCAAATTAATTGCCTCTACACTCTTAAAAAAGTGTTTAATTTTTTAATCTCAAAACAAATTGCTGGAGCAGTCCTCTTCCGAACGAAGTCCATTTCTAAAACACCTCTGTGATTTGACTTTATGGTTTTTGACTAGTTTTGATGTTCATTGCTGTTTTATTGGGGTTTTCGAAGGAAGGTGCTGTGTTAGGTGCGAGCAATGGACTCGTACTGAATGGTTCGAACGCGGGATTTTTTTCACTGTTTGGGAATTGTAACAGGCGCGACTGGTAAGCTCCCGGATACCGCAGGTAGCTACACATACATTGACACGGGATTATAGTGTTAGTAAACAGAAAAAATATCGAAACTTTAATGGGTTCCGTATATGTTACAAAAGCTAAAACCAATAGGTTAAATGGAAACTAGTTCATGTATTATGTTTTGGTTCCGTGTTTGATATAACGCTATAGTATTTTAACCACCTTAATAAAGGCGACTCATATGAGATCTAGTTTATGAAAGTATATTAGAAGAAATTTAAATTAAAATCTTATTCAAATATATTATGTTTTGAATACATACAATTATACTTTTCCTTCTTTATGCTTCTTCTAGTAAAATCAGTGTTATTTATTACGCACCTCTAATGTAGGTATGGACTGTGGATAATACAATTCGGTACGGTTGAGCTGACTGGTTAAATTATTTTTTATATCCCCCTATCCCGAACAGGCGAGCCGTGTATCTAACGGAACGCCTACGCGGCCCTATCTAGCACATCTTTTGTTATGAAATGGTCGGCCCTTGTGCCCTCGTGTTATTCCACAGACCTCACTTCTCGACCGAATTAAAGGTTGACGCCCCGTTATCTTAAGGTTGTGTTTTCCAAAATTTAAGTGCCCTGCGGACCTACTATTTCAAATATTTACCTTACAGTGGGGTAGTAAAATGTAATGAAAGCTAAAGTTACTCTTAAAGGAAATGATAAGGATGGTTGTTATTTCGTGTTTACAGTGACGATCGCCCGTTGGATATTCTAATTAGGTGGTACTTGCTGATTTAGATCGGAGGGGCTTGCGATGTTCGTGTTCGGTTCACAATAGGAAAGCTTTGGAGAAACCACGTACAGTGACTGAAAACTTGAATTACTTCCGTCGCCCGAAAAGACCGATAAGGTTTTGGTCTAAATTGTTGGTATTAAAATACAACAACAGATGAAAAGAGTTAGAATTTCTTTTCCTTGAAAAGTCTTGTACTAGAATTGCCTCTGACATAATAGGACTAACTTTAAAATATTTTTTTAAAATCAAATTTGACCCAAATATGACGGCTGCAGATTTCAATATTATTATATATCTGCATTTCCTTAGATAACATTCATTATTAAAAAGATTAAATATACTACTTGCGAGCGGTGTCTATGTAAACCAAATAAATATATTCATGCAGGAATGTATTCAACTAAAATAATAATAAACTTGCCTACGAAGCTTAGTTTTAATAATACATATTACATTTCAACAACGAAATTTCTCTCAACTTCGTTTAATCTTATTCGCCCACTCACCAGCTCAATATGTTTCACCTAAAAAAATCCGACGGAACCCCAAAAACTAATTCAGTTGTGTCGTCCCCGAGCGCGTGTGTGTGTACTGAACAAATTTTACGCTAACTCGTCATTATGTTGTCCAAGTATTTGTGTGAAGTCATTAGTGACTACCTAGTCGGGAGGGATTTATTTTTTTCCTCGTATCCGTCCTGCCCCTTTTTGATTACAATAGGACTCGGAAAATAGTTCGACGGGTAAGTAAAAAGTTGCCGCCGGACCGTGCGTCGGCTTAGCGGGCTTCTGGAAACTTTGACCAAATATTAGATACAAGTACACAAATATATTTTATGTAGTTTTCGGTGATGTTCTTAGCATTTAAGAAAATATTTTCTTGGAAGTTCAATGTGGTAATGGTTTTGCTGATGATATTTACGGTTTGGAGAAATGTAGATAATGAACTGTTCAATGCCACACAACATTAACCACTCTCAAAAAGGTTATATAGCTAATATTGTACAACTGATTTCGCATTCTCTTTGTCTCTCCCACACATCCGCGACAACATTTACTACTATCACTACAACAATTATTTCATAATTTATGCATTTCAAAGTGTTTAATTTATTGAACTAATAAAACCTCAACTCATTAACCTACAAGGGGGCCAGATGAATTGTTAAGAACTGTCGGGAGTCAGGAGAGCTGGATGCAGGTCGCTACCAATAGGTATAGGTAATATAGGTCGTTATGTATTTTCTTTGAGTAGCCCTACGTTCAACAGTGACCTTGTGCGGCTAAAGGTGATGATAATAATGAAAGCTCTTCATTATTATCAGGGTATTCTAAGTGTAGGTATATATACGAGTATGATCGAAACGTCCTAAGCCCACGTTTCCCAAACTATGGCTCGCGATTCACTGGTGGGTCGCGAGCGAATTTCAAGTGGGTCCTGGATGGATATAGATAAAAGCCCTCGTCCTCTTCAGTACCTCTTGCGAGGCCGGATTTTCGGCTATGATCGGTACTAAAACTAAATAAGTACTGAATTTCAAAAAATAAAATTCCAATCGGCGAATCCAACTCACAGTGAATAAAAGTAACTAAAATTGAAGTTGATACTAAAGCTGTAATGACGAAAAATAAGAAACAAATGCCCCCTTATATCTAAATTACAATTATTGTAGAAATTTATTTAAAAAATTTATTGTAAGTAAATGTTATTTACTAATACTTTTATTCTCTTTTTACGGTCAAAAGGTAAGTCCAGAATTTGGCAGGTTTTGTTGGGTGGGTCGTAGCCCAGTCAACTTTGGGAACCACTGTACTAAATCGATTTATGTACTCATTTACAGACGACAGTAATATTTATTCAATCAATAAACAAAAAACAAAATAACCATATATTTTCCCCAAAATTATAAGCCAATTTTCAAATGTTGGCAACGGTAGTCTATTAAATATATCGGGCCAGTAAAAACAGGTTCAATAATAAAGTAAAAATATATTCTTTACACCGTGTTTTAGCTTTAAGGTTATTTCGGTGCCATTATAAGTAGCTTATTGCCACTTTCCAAGGAAGTGTGAAGGTAAAAGGCACATTTGTCTTTAATATCGCACGTGGATATTGTCGCGTCTTTACATTGATAATATTCAGGGCGCGAGCGACGCCTTTCGGTGCACTTTAAAAACCTTTTAAGTTTTAAGCCATGTTCGAGAATTTTATTTTGTGACTACAATGGTGTTAGAATTATTTTTTATTCTACACACAAGAGCGATGTTTTCAATACTATATTGATAAGACTAATAATAAAATTAATACAATGAGCCGTCACCTGTCGGATTTTTGCAATATTCGATTTGGTAGATTTTAGAGTTGGCCCTTCTCTGCCTTCCTTTGGGAAAGGTGTATCAACGATATTTTGCTAGATTATTCAATAAATTGAACGTAGTTGGTATGTATTTGTTGTTGATACCGTTATTAGTACTGGTGTAATTAACATAACCTTTGATAAAGCAGTACAGGTGAGGTATTGGGTTCTCAAGATTTCTTGTTAGCAGTAAAGGACTATCACTCTTTGCAAATGAAGTCGCTAGTCGCCACACGGAGCCCGTATCATACAAATATCAATATCATACAAATCATTATTACACTGGTATATCACACGACAGTTTAAAATGTAATTTAAAATTTTATTCAAATTTCTTAACCCACATACAAAGAGTAAAAAAAGCATTATATAGACGTAACGGATAATTTACATATGTTAAATAAAATAAACACATCATATACACATCAGCGCGTTTTATTGACACAATAAATAACAAATTTAACGACACGAAATCACATATTATGTACAATGTTTTTAGCTATTGTTTGCGTTAGCGTGTATATATTTAAAATTGTATTGAGCTATGTCATTTGACACTGTTTTATTTATTTGGATAGTATCATTAACAAGTTATTTATTGCACACAGTAGAGTGTATAGCAAATCTGGAACGATTGGCTGTAAAGTTTGAGATGTGTTTCCGAGGTGTAGCGCTGAACAGTTTTAACGAATAGTTCTTGTAGTTGTTCATTTGCTGTCGTATTTTATTCAGTCTTAAAGATTGCCGGTTCTTAAACAATCCTTTTTCGGAGTCCTTCTATCCCAATTTCAATCCATTTTAAAGTCAATCAGGTTTTATATAATTGGGCCCTTAATGTTTATTTCTATTGGCGATAATGACCACTTTCATTTGCACGCCTCCCTCAGATACTCTTCTAGATGTAGGTAATAATTACTACATTACAAAAACTCTTATCAAAGCAACACTAGTAGTTTAGGTAACGATCTAGCACTAGGTACCTGGTTCAACATTTCCAGTCTGACCTTCAAGTGTTTTTACGCTCCAGTCCACAATAGATTTAGAACTGCGATTACCAAGTAATCCTTTTTTTGGTAATCGACCGTGAACACTTGCCAAAAAGGACTAGGATTCTGGACCTATGGCACTATACTCTTGTTTATTCATAATACGTTAAGTAACAATGTACTATCGCGACATTTAAAGTAAAATTTCAGACGTAGACAAAGATGCATATCGAAATAAGTGTTTGGAAATGTTGGGAAAAGGCACCTGCTGGCTGCTATGCAAGTTGTGTTGGAAATTCAAAAACTAGACTGCAGGAGTAGACTTTTAGAACCAAGTATTTTAATCTGCATTGGGCTAGCGTTGTAGATTAGGGCTTAAAAGGCCAACATTCACAAACGTATAGTTGAAAGACGTTGGAGTGTCGATTGAATCGTATATGGGCTGATACAAAAATATGAACAGAGCTCGTACTAGGACGTAATTATTCATAATTATCATACCGATATTTGCAAATAGAACTCGCTGTAATTACGATAAGAATTCAACAAAAGTTTGTGCTTAAAGTACTGGTTTAAACAAAAACATCGCGATGACGAATCTCATGCAAGTTTTTGTGTATGGATAAAAAGAGGTTGGAATCTGCGGGCTTGAAGGCATTGCAACTCTGACGAAAGGTGACTGAGCGCTGTATATTTATGGTATATTTTAATATACCGGTCTATAACATCATGTAGCCAACCAATCTTATAAATGGTCTTTGTTTTGATTTAAAGCAGCTTTCATTGTGTATGGAATTTACAGTCATAATGTTAATGCTTTTTGTAATATTTCAAGATTTTCTTTTCTCCTTGGTGTGGATTGTGGTCGGCCGAAACGATAAATCTTGCGTGAAATTCCATTCGCTAAATTCGAGACCGCTTGCGAATTAAGATGTGATATATATTTTTTTAATTACAATAACCCTGTATGATATAAGGATATAAAAATATGATTACATTTATTGTCTATGGAAACGTGTTATCTCAAAATAAATGACGATTCATTATTTAAAAATAGACGTAGGTATGTAATTTTGTAATAGATAATTATAAAATATCCTTCCTTATTAACTGAGATTTTATTATGGGCACGATTAGATGAATTTCAAAAGGTTTAATATTACTTTTTATACAATTTATCCTTGAGCTTGGCTTAGATAGATATTATTTAAATAATAAGACGTAGGAATTGTTTTAAACTAACATACCATAGCATAGCAACTAGCATTTTATGAAGTAGTGTTAAATACAAACCTTTCGCTTATACTTTCGAACAGTGGTAATCAAATCCTCTTAATCCGTTTTAAATTTCAAATATTTCATTTGTTGAGTAACGCGTTTTTAAACTGCAGGAATAATCTGGATAACCGGAATTTACAGCATTTTTATACAAAACAGTTTTTTATTCCGCGAAGGTAAAATTGGACATTTGGCTTCCAATATTGCCGAGGGCGTAGTGAATTAATCAAATACCAGAATTTTAAATAAAGAATTTAGTTTTATTTTGACTTTTTCAAAATGATATCTGGAATTGATGGAATTTTATTTGTTTCCGCTTTTGCTACTTTTTTAACTGATTTAGTTGTTGGTTAAAAATTATTGATTTATGTAGTTATATCTGTAAGCTAGCCCAATTTTAATACTTTCACTAAACGTATCATCATTAATATATCTGCATAGGATAATCTGTGCCTAATATTGTACTTGCCTCATTTATATTGCACGTTTCCTTTATCATTCAGATTAAGCCGATTTATACGTGAACTTCTCAATAAATAACATAAATACAAACGTAAACTCTTGGCATCGTCATTCCGCGTCGGGACATGAAATCACATGAAATATTTGGTTCCTTTTTATTCCCATTATTGAGAAATGAGAATAAAACGAGAAGAAACATCTCAATTATCACTTTTGAAACGAAATTCAACTCCAAAGTTTAGCACGTAAGGTGGAAAATTGTGAAGCAACGTTAATCACAACCTCCAAGTGAGATGCGTCATGCAAGATCGAAACGTGTGGGTAACAAGGTATCAAGGACATCGGGATCGCTTTTTTGTTTTGTTGTTTGTGTCTGCCCGTTGGTATGCAAATAAAAATATTTAACGTTTCTCTCGATGCCCGCTGAATTATGATTGTGGGATAATTCCTTACTTACATTAATCAAAATGGAAAGTAAATTGGCAATGGCAAATGTTTTATTTAGGAATTTATAATTTCCTTTTCGTATTCTGCGTTGATTTTGCGAGTATCGGCTTTTGTGCTAAAGCTTGACATTTAGCCCGTTATTTACTATTGTCTCAGCACAACCGACGTGAAGTAACAGCTTCGCTGGCTCCTTCTGTTTAGTCAGTAAGATTGCCAACAGTTTAATAATCCGTATTCTTTCTATTCCTTGCGTAACTACAGGAGCCGGTAATGCAGTCTGATTTTAGATGTTTGAGAATTAATGGCTTTTATGAGGTGAAGTGATGGCTTGTTTTCTGATCCTATGAAAAATGCCGCGAATTATTTCAATAGAGGGAAGGCATCGGGTAACAGTAGAGTATTCAATAGTCACCTAACCGTTTCTGGCAATATCACTGACTAATAGAAACGTAACAACAAAGCTCAAACTGCACTTAAAGTTTTCGTAAACTCAGACTTAACATTTCTAGAACTTGTACATTAGGCGATGTTGACTACATTGAGATTCTGCTACTTAAATATGGTATATCAAATACGCAATATTTTGTTCCAGAAATCGACATGACATTTACAAAGAACCCTGAGTCGGTGACAGCGTCCGTCGGGGATTCAGTGACGTTTGTGTGTGAAGTCAACGTACCTGGGGAGAAACTGGTGTGGCGATCACGGCCGGTGGACAGTCCAGAAGGATCCTGGGAGGAGGTCACCAGTTCCAGCAGCAAGGAACCGGTCTCCAACGAGGTGTCTGCTAGACTTGTTGTGGATGTCACTGAGGACACGCAGAGCGTTTTCTATCAGGTTGGTGCTTATACATACTTATAAGTTTGTGCCTCTGTTCTATTACGTAGATATACGAGGTATATCAAGACTGCTACCGAAAACGAAACCAGGTGGTAGTTTTAGTGACTACAGACACAATGCAACTAAAGTTACTAAACTAAGTTTTGGCGAAAATACGCGATTTTTTTTTGTAAAGTTTTAAATATCATTGTGTTTGGGTGTTAAATCTATAGTTTTTGCTAAAATTTAATTTAAAGCCTGGTGTGTTGTAGTGACTTTAAAAATAAAATGGTGCACATTATTTTTTAAGGAAAATGTTCGTATTTACCACCCAAATACGATGATAGGAAAAAGCGTAGCTTTTTTTTTTGCACGAGTTTGTCGCCTCTTATGTTGACTACCGTATACCCTGTCGAGTATATGTATAATATAAACAGTACATACATAAACGATGTATATACGAGTATTTCATAAAAATAAATGTCTAATTACTTTCTCCAAACGGAAAATGAAACAATGCTTCCCAGCTTATTAGCGTGCGCAGCTCCAAGGAGGTCGTTTCTTTAAAACTTGTAAAAAGAAGTCGCTGAGAACATAATTATGTCGCAGGATAAGACGTGCGTTACGTATTCACATCAAAACGTTTCCCAGCAGGCGTTCATCAAAATTAAGACATGACATTATATAATTGCTCACATTACCCCGTATCATACAGTCCGATATGAGGCAGCGATGCGAGATTGCCTGAATAACTTTAATAAAAACACGCGAGTCAAGTAATTTTAAACATTGCCAGCATTCAGCACGATGCACCATTGAGTTCGGTATTGTTGGCAAAAAGTCAAGAATTTCACTGTATAAATAAGGATACGTCTTTTACTCTCTGTAGGTAGAGCCAAAAGGTCCTGACTGCCACAAACTTTGTTTGAATAATAATGTTACAACACAGTACGGTACACTTTACTTACGAGTTGCAGATTCGACCTGCGCAAGGTGATATTATCTAGAAATATTTTTTTTCAGATATAATTATTTATATATGTAAAAATTGTGTGTCTGCACCGACGAGACAGAAGAAATTCAAAATAATAGTATATGCTTTATTGTACACCATAATAACATACACTTTGAAGGATATGCACTATAACATTTTGTACAATAGGCGGCCTTATCACTAATAGCGATTTCTACGAGGCACTCTTTTGATGGACGGGAATTATTATAAAAAAAAACATTCGGTGAGCAGCAAAAGCAATTCTAATGCATTAAACAAAAAACTGCAAATAAACAAATGATTATTGTGTTACCATCCTACCTGATCTCAAGAATGCCACTTAGCTACCGGTTCCACCTTTCATTAACTCGTAAGATAGCCTATAGCCGGTCAATAGACGTCAGCCTTTCAATGAAATGCTGCCCCAGTTCCGCAACTTTAGCCCTTGGCCGATTGAGATGACCTATTCCGAAGTTGAAACTAGAACGTTATTATACAAGTTGCCACGGAAGGGCTACTTTGAAAGTTATTCATAATTTGTAATGGTGATGACGACAAAATACATCGGGAGGTAAAAACTATAGAGTCGTATGTAATATATTTATTAATCGATTATATAATATACTTTTATTTTGTTCTTGAAGTTATGCATGGGTTAGCTAAGCATTTAAAAAGATATATGAATTATGATTTTACAACTAGCAACCTACGTAATGGGTGATAAACTACTCTGAAAGTCACAATTTTCATACTAGATCATAATATAATATAGGTTTGTGGGATTCGGAGTTTTAAACCAACCCATATTCGTTTAGAAATGCTGTCATTGTATAAACGCTGTGAATGAGGAACGTTGTGCATCGACGGTTAAACTTTCTCTTTAAACCAGGAAAACATTCAAGAATTTTGCAACGAACGTTTTCCCTGTATCCTGCATTTGATTCAATGTAGGAACATGAATTCTAGTCAGCTACGAACACCATTACTTTTATAACAATAGATATATTATTTATTTTTCTTTTCCATAGACCTGCTTTAGGCCAGCGTGACTGGTCACGACTTACATAAGTCCTCTCTTCTGTAGAGAAAGCCCGTGTTCTTCAGTGGGACGCATAACTTGATTACTAATTACTATTTTTCTCTTCCAGTGTGTAGTACTCTACGGGTCAGTGATCCTAGTATCAGTACCAGCTAGGATGAGTGTGGCGCGGCTGGACCTCAGCAGGAACTCTCCAGAACAGCGGGTGATCACCGCGCCGCCTCACAACACCATCGTACTCCACTGCAAGGAGCCGCACTCACACCCACCTGCAATACTGAGCTGGTGGAAGGAAGGACCTAAGGTATGCTTGACTGAGTACCTTAATTTTAAGTGTTTCATGTAAATGGCCATATAGCCCACCACGCTGGCCTAGTGTGGGTTGGGGGACTTTACATACCATAGAAATTTTTGCAAATCGCTATGATATGCAGGTTTCCTTACGATGTTTTCCTTCACCTATATGGTCTAACCACTCTCAATCGTACTCTGGATTGTAGAGGAGGCTCGTGCACTGCAGTGGGACGTATCTGGGTTGATACAGCACAGTACAATGTATTGCGTGGTACCAACCTTCGGGGCGTCGCTGTCGTCTGCTATGCAGACGACACGTTGGTGACAGCGACGGCTAGGACGTTCCAGGGGTCCGCCCTGCTCGCCTCGTTCGGTACTGGACTGGTGGTGGGCAGGATTCGGCGACTGGGCCTCACGGTGGCCCTCAACAAGACCGAGGCCGTGTGTTTCCACGGTCCTCGGTGTGGGCCTCCGCCTGGGGCCCACATCACGGTGGAGAGCGTGCGGATTCCCATCGGCTCGAGGATGAAATACCTCGGTCTCGTCCTCGACAGTCGATGGGATTTCCGCGCGCACTTCGAGGAGCTGTCGCCGAAGCTGGTGAGGGCGGCGGGCGCACTGGGGCGCCTGCTGCCCAACACTGATGGTCCTGGCATCCCTTGCCGAAACCTGTATGCTGGAGTCGTGCGGGCCATGGCCCTCTACGGGTGTCCCGTTTGGGCCGAGTCCCTGGGCGATCGTTGCGTCTGCCTGCTGCATCGTCCGCAGCGCATGGTGGCGCAACGAATAATCAGGGGCTACCGCACGGTCTCGCACGAGGCGGCCTGCGTATTGGCGGGAACTCTGCCCTGGGTGCTGGACGCTAAGACCCTCTCGTCGGCTTTCTTCCGGCGAGAGGAGGCGTCCGGGCGTGGGCAGAGGTTGGTCCCCAGAGAGGTCGAGGCCATGTTGGCCTCCCTCCGCAGGACCGCTGTGGAGGAGTGGCGTTCCAGGCTGGAGAACCCTAGTGCTGGTGCGAGGACCGTCGCGGCAGTGCGACCTGTCCTCGAACAGTGGCTGGACAGGCGCCACGGTGCGCCGACATACCGGCTGACGCAGGTGCTCACCGGGCACGGCTGCTTCGGTGCGTACCTGTGTCGTATAGCCGGAGCGGAGGAGTCCACCGTGTGCCACCATTGTGGCAACTGCCGTGAGGACACGGCCCAGCACACGCTGGAGGAGTGCCCAGCCTGGGACGAGGAGCGCAGCGCTCTCATCGCGGTCGTGGGAAGCGACCTTTCGCTGCCGGCCGTGGTCGCCGCCATGGTCGGCAGCCGGAGTTCGTGGCGAGCCATGCTCTCCTTCTGCGAACGTGTCATGTCGCAGAAGGAGAGCGCTGAGCGGGATCGGGAGCAGACCGATCCCGCTCGTCGCCACAGGAGACGTAGGAGGCGCCGGGACAACAACTAACCCGGCGCCGCAGAGGCCACGCGGGGCCGCCGTCCCTACCTTGGCGGCCCCCGAGACGTGACGCTACACGCGTCATTCGCCGCGTCGCTAAAGCGGCGGTGCACAAAGAGGCGGTCCTGGCGCGTCCGTTCATCGGTATCCCGGGGCCGTCTCTCAAGTGCACCGATGGTGGCCGACGCGGGGTTTTTAGTCGGTATTTCGGCGCGTAGCTTATGGTAGGGACCCGACCCAGCGGCCGCCCGTCCACATCCACGGGCGGCACAACATCTCGCTGGGCTCGGAAGGCGCCGGTGAGTCCGACACACCCTCGCCCCTTCGGGGGTGGGATGGTCCGTAAAGGGATTTTCCCCGCGAGAAAAAAAAAAAAAAAAAAAAAAAAAAAAAAAAAAAAAAAAAAAAAAAAAGCACAGTACAATGTAAATGGTGTTAACTTTATTAATAAAAAAAATAAAAAAATAAGGTAAGGATATATTACGTTTTAATTTTCATATCTAACCAGGACATTCCAGAAGAAGATATATCATTATTATTTGTTCAGGAAGTCTGTGATTTTGTCTATTTTCCGATCTATCCAGTTGGATAACTTCAGCATTTGTGCTGTTTAATTAATCCTTTCCACTTTTTATTCTTTAATTACATTGGGGTCTTTATTAAAAGGGTGTTAGGAAATTTTGAGTAAAAGAATTTTGGTTAATAATGTTTATCCAATTATACTGCATTTTAGAAAATTATCTAGTCCCATACAGATTACCTTTTTTATAGACAAACTCAAGCTTATTAATGACATGACCTGGCTAGTAATAATGTATGGAAGTACGCTGTTACTACGCTAATGAGCTGATATTACTGAATATAAAAAAATATGTTTTACTTTTTCTGCATTTACATACTTGATTTACAAAACAACAGATTTCTATCTGTCTATATTTCATCTAACATATTGTAACATCGGATAAGTCTATAAATAAACCCACGGTGGCCGGTGCTTCGTAAAATAATTTAATATCCGTACTCAAGTGATTTATGTTTTATTTGTAGTGTGTTAACATCATTTGGTAATAATGTTACCCGTTTCGCATGAAGATTGATCGCGTTATTACACTGTATAAAATATGCATAATACGAGCTTGAACGCTTTCCACGTCAAACTCAATGATATAATCTTTGCTATATTGGAAAATATTTTGATATATATGTGTAGAAGTGCATGTTTATTAGATTTTAACTCTGTAAGCTCGTGCATGTATCTTGGAAAGGAGACGTTATGAAGATACTATTCGCCAGGTTTATTGAGTTTTTATTTTTTTTATATTAAAAAGAGTAAAAAAAGATTACAAACAGTCTTGCTAAACCAAATTGATTGGTTTGTCTGCAAGTACTGAGTTCCAAAGATATAGGTATAGGGATGTTAATAAAGGGCATCAATTCCAAAATCGACTATCTGTATTATAATATTTTTGAAATGAAAATATTGTGTGTATTAACTACACCTATTTCTTTCCAATCCAATCCATCAGCCAAAGGAAGTCCACTGCTGAACATAGGCCTCTCCCAATGATTTCCACAGTGACCTTTTACCAGGTCGTCTGACCACCTCGTGGGTGGACGTCCCACGCTATTTTTTATATTTCTTTATTTTTGATTAATTCCATTACGGTTTACAGTCATCTTATTGCCTAAAAAACTTGCCGAGCTTCGGTGATTAGCGTAATATTTTTTGCGTGTCACTGTCGATCTTGCGTTGCAGGTTTTAAGCAGGTAAAATACAATTTTCAATGCGAAGTTGCAGTTACGTAGACATAACTTAACTCTTCGCGATATGGAGGTGCTTTTCATGCAGGATTTGAACCAACATTATTCTAGAGTAGTAACTTTAGTAGTTTTACGAGTGTGCAGTCTGAGCTATGATTATACGAGATGATGTTTTAAATAGATATTCGATCCCCGCACCGAGGCAAATGTTTGTGTGAACCACAGGTATTTGTTTCGGGTCTGGGTATTTGTGAGACCCAAAAGTCTATCGTAGTTCCTGATACCAACGACACAGGATTCGATCTTAGTGTGGGGTCAGGACTATGTATATATGTGACTGTTGGATGTATTTATTTATTTTATTAATCATGATAGTTTAAATCGACTCCAACTGATCTTTACGAAAATAGTATTTTCAGTTTTTAATTCGTAAAGTAACATTACCTTTTATGTCCTTTTACATACTTTAAAATGTACCAAAGTTGTAGAGTAAAAACAAAAACAGAGTTACACACTTCATATTTTAAAGTTACGTGTATTGTATAATAAATTAATTTTATGTATAAACGTACTCATCAATCTTACACAATTAAATAAATATGCTCCAAGCAATATGAATTGATCAATTACTCAGAGCAATTTGTTTATTCCCAGCGCTTTTTGTCATCAATATGCTTTGAGATTCTAAAGCTTTGTTCAAAGTTTTAGTTCAATTGTGTTTTTAAACTTGTTCAGACTCTCTGATAGCTTTGGGAAGTTTAGTTAAGAAGGCGGTGTTGAGTAATTCAGTGAACGATCATTTCTTCATACACCATAGTCGATAATGTCGAACATACATACCTCAATCCTTCCCCTTCTCTAGACCCTTCTCTTTTGTTTTCATGGATTAATAGATTAAAGAGCACTTAGGCCACTTGAACCTAAAGGGTCATTGCAGTCCAACACACAACACCAGTGGAATCGTCAGTGCATTGGGCGCGTTTTTGTTTCTTTTTCATTTAGACAACGCACATTGTATTGCAGGTGTTATGGCTGGAGGTAACCCCTCTCACTAGTGCTCTCGATTGTAGAGGAGGCCCGTGGCCTGTAGTGGAACATATAATACAGGTGGCTGAAGATGCTATTTTACAATTAGGTGATTCGTTCGCTCGATTCTTAGCCCATGAAAATATGAAAATAATTTGTTGAATCCATTAAAATGTTCAACATTATTTAGATTCAGTCATATTTTTTTTCTACCACCCGGTTCGGAAAGCGGTTTTCACTAGAGAAGAACGGGCAAGAAACTCTCGTTTATTATATTAATATTATATTATATTTATATTTATCTTAATATATATAAATCTCGTGTCGCAATGTTTGTCCTCAATGGACTCCTAAACTACTTAACCGATTATAATAAAATTTGCACACTATGTGCAGTTCGATCCAACTTGAGAGATAGGATAGTTTAAATCTCAAATTATAGTCGCAATTTTAATTTATTGCTAATTATTTGTCTGTTATTATTTGACAGTCGCAATCATCTGTTAACTCCAAATGATTCTAACAGATGTCGATACCTTTCGACTGGGTTGAGTAAGTAATCAATAGATGGCGCTGCTATGGTAAATCTACGAACGTGTCATATAAGCTACATTTTAACAGTATAATTACCACGTGTTGTTGACGCTATAAAATTAATTGAATTTAAAATAAATAGTTCATTATACTTTAAAAAATCAATCTCGTAGTCAGAATTTTGGCTGAGCGGAAAGTTTTAGCAGGAATTTTGCAAAGTATTTGTGTTTGCGTATTTTTTAAATGATATTCATCGTATTTTCGTGTTTATATAAGGCCTATTTACAAAATAAAAGCAATTACAAAAAAATTACAACTTGCCTATTTCGGCATTAAGGGATGAAATGGGATAAAGTGGGACGAACGCGATGAAACCGGTCGGATCCGGATTGCATTCGATGGGAAATAATGGGACGGGATGTAACAGAAAGAAAAGGAGCCAGATGAGATGGGATGGGATACGATAGGAAAAGGGATAGTAGGTACTTAGGTTGAGTTCAGGAGTACAAAAGTTTGAACGGGAATAAGATATTTCTGGTGTGGAGTGGAGTCTAAACATCTTAGCACCCAGGCGAAGCTGGGCCGGGCCGCTAGTAGTATTTATATTTTTAATAAAATATGTTTACATACTGTTTAATATGGCTGAGTGAAGTGAAGTAGCCCAGAACGAAGAATCAGTATACCCTGTTTCACCAACGTAGTGAATACTCGTGAAAATCTTATGTAAAGGTCTTAAATTTTATTAGAAAAATGCCTTCGGCTACACGTATCAAATATTTTCGTAGTATCTTGAAGCAGTTAATAATTGTAAATATTGTATTATAGGGTACTAGGAAGCAGTTAGAGACACCTCATGGAGTGCTAGTGATACACAACGCAACAGCAGAAGATAGTGGAACTTACGGGTGCAAGGCTATCAATGAGTTTAGCAGCCAAGCGCTTGACTTGCCGGAGAGGACCCGCCTCAATATACAACCTGAAGGGAATGGAGATGTCCGGTACGTTGATTGTTCTTTTGTTTAAAGTGATACTAAAAAAGAAAAAGAGCGTTCTTGAGCATTTGACTCTGCATTATCCTACACTGAATTACATTACGTGAAATCAATTGATCACTAGTTTAGTCTGGTGGCAACACAGGCAATTAACTCATTAAATTACTATCTGAATTATCTGCCAAGTTTGATAAATATGCTGCGGTCATGCTGGCAGGTACAAAAAGGGTCAATAAGTATGTTTTTTTTTAATCTATAGCAAAATGTTCTTGCAACCAAAGCATTGGTAATTCTAATTATTCCCTTAACAAGTTATTTAATATGCCAATATATTTGGTCCAGGTTCCTAGAGTCAGATGAGTACGTAGGTGTGAAGGACAGCGAAGGCGTCTTGACGATGCCGGTGCAGACCAACGAGGCGCTGCGGCTGTGGTGCGGCGCGGTGGGCTCCCCTCCCCCGCGCATCACGTGGTCCCGCGACCACCCCCCCACACTACCACGCAGGCACGAGCACCTGCTCACTGTGGCTCCCTTCACTACAGACCATGAGGTAAGTTTTCGAGATTGTAGGTTTCTTTTTGTAGGACTGAAACACGCTACTGCAACTCCTGTAGGCAAGGCAAGATTAACAGCACGCATTTTATTGATACAGAACACTAAATTCTCTGGGAATCACCAGGGATTTTAATCTAAAACGACGATGATGATTGTGATGCGACTTGTTAGAGTTAATGATCATCTTATTTTCTAGCGTGATTGTGGCAGTGCTAGGTCCCGGTTTCTGCTCAACCTCTTCCATTTTCCGATCCTTTGTAGATTGAATTGACTCATTATAAAAAAATGCATGAACATTGTTATTTCCAAAGGGCATCTACTCCTGCTTAGCCAACGACATCCGTCGGGCGTGGAAGGTGGTGGAACTGAAGCCTCCTCGCTGGGAGGGGTCTGTGGGGAATCTCAGCGCTACAGAAGGCAGTTCTGCTCATATCAACTGCGGTACCGCTGTAGGATATCCACCACCTACAGTCCACTGGGTGCTTAATGGAGAACTGCTGAAGAATGCGAAGGGAACGAGGGCTACAGGTAAATGTAGATATTTATTTGATAGAAGTTGTTATTTAGCAAATGGAGATATACCATTCAAGTATTATACTATAATGTGTATTATATTATAACTTACGATAATTATGTTATCCTTTATCATATTTTTTTTTTCGTATTTTTTAATATTACAATTGAGATACCCAAAAGCGCGACTGGGATTGGAGAGGGTTTTTTGTCATACTGTATAAATATGCCATAATTGTGACATTTTGCATATGATGAAAATAATTATCTGTATGTGAATAAAATATGAATATGTACCTACTGAAAAAATATTCCTTTGTGTATATGTGTGAACCGCGAATGTTTATTTCGATTCTAGGTATTTTGCTGCCGAATATTTCATTATTGATAACCAATACACAAGTATGGGTATATTATGGTCTTGTTTGGCCGAAAATATTTATATAACACAGGTTGAATTATTTGAATTTTCAAGTTGATTTCAGTTCTAGTAAATGCTTTCCAAATTGTATACACGCACGAGTTCCAACGACTCGCGATAAAATTCCACTTAAACCGCAATTGAGCCAATATTGCGTGTACGGTGTTTGCCGTACAGACTCTGTTAGTTTGGTTGTTGAAGTTAAAGAAGTTGTTGTTTGTTCACTGAGTTTATTGTAAAAATAATACAAGTAATGTTAATGGCACGACGCCGTTACGTGAACTAGTCTAAGGTATATAAAGCTACAATACAGAAAGCTAAAACGCTGACACGAGCGTAATATACTCGTGTGCATTTACGTATTATATAAAACTCATAATGTTGTACGGTTTGTGTGAACCGTACATGTTCCCTAGGGCAATAAAATACGAATAATATAAAGTAAAATATAACAAAAGAAAAAAAAGAAAACATATTTAGTTTTTAGCTTATAAATTTCACATAACACAACACTTATGAGTTATGACTATCACTGAATAGTTTCTTGGTAATCGGTGACGTTGCCTTGTTCACGCGAGCGTAGAGGTGACTCATTCTGGAACTCGGGTCTTCTGTAACAGCTGATCGCCCCGGTGCAATTGTGTGCCTCAGAGGTGTTCTTTGAAGTTGTACGAGTTGAATGCCGCTCTCTACAGGTCGCTGACTTTCTGAAGACGTGTTTGGTACTGTTGTAAAAAAGTGTGAACGCCAACGGCACCACAACAAAATAACAGAGGTGGCTATTGCTGCACAAACCAATAAATACAGCACCACGTATTGATGCACATCGTGGGAAGAAATGGGATCGCTCAGTCCTTTGCTTTCTTCACTTTTCATTAGTTCTATCTGTTGGTCGATAGCATTTAGTTGTTTTGCATATGATTCTATTTGATCTTCGCCAGAAACATTGGTTTTGGTTGTAGGTACGGTTATATTGAATATGTTGTTGATAGCTGGCACGTCGACCTTGAGAACATCTGGCTGCAAGTTAAGTGAGTTACTTTGCTGAGTGTGCGAATATATAGTAAAGGTCTCGCCCTTGATGACACAGCCTTCGGCGATAGCGATAATGCCGGCCTTGCTGACTCGTCTGGCGGTAACTTGATGCTCACAGATGATTTTTATAATGCATTGTTCACAGCAGAAGTAAAGGTAAGTATTTATTTTATTAAGGTAAGTCCACATGTCAGCGCATTCTGTTTGTTTAGTTTCACATTGGTTGGTATTTATGTTTTTGATGCATAGGTTGTCATCTGATTTTAGATGATAGATTGGCCTTCGTAGTGGGCACATATTTGTTTTCATGTTGTATGGTATACACGTTTGTAGTTCGTTGTCAATAAGCGGAACATAAGCATCCTTTTGTAAATTTATTGCAATATGTTCGGCAATTGGCATGATGCTGACCATAGATTCCTGAATCTTCTGCGGAACCGGAACCAGTTTATATATCTCGTAATTGTCTCGAGTCACCAGTGGAATCTTTATTTCAAATATGAAGTGTTTCATTGTAAGTCTTGTTTTCACCTTAAGCAAGTGGTAAAGTTTCCTTAGATCTTGTATATTTTCTATGGGAAGCATTGCGTCCTTTGGAAGCTGCCCGGAAATAATGTTCAGTTCGGCTTCTAATTGTTTTGGACTTAGGAGATGGATGTTAAACTTGCCGTAATGAATTTCTGTAATAGTATCCAATAATGTTTCTTGCAAGTTTTTCAGATGTACCAATAGGCTGTTGGCGACAATCGACATCATTGTAATATCGTTTATGTTTTCTGTATTTTGTACTTCAATAGCAATTATGTTGACAGCCTTTTCAAGTTCATTAATATGCTTATTGTACATTTTGTTTTGTGTTTCAATTGTTTCTTGAAATCTTTTCAATAAATTGTTTTCTGCCTCCACAACTGAAGTTTGATTCTTCCATAGAAGCAAAAGATGATTTTCATTCTCTTTAATCAAACTGATGTCCTTTTCATATTGCTCTGCGAACTGTTCGTCTAGTATGCCAAATAAACTATTGGCAATGTAGCCAACGCCGTTAATAAGTCCTCTACCTTTTCTGTGACGTTTAAACTGCTTGCTCAATAACATGTTGCTATAGTAGGTTAGTTCATTGAAACCATGACGTAATTGTAGGAGAATGACGCCACACTGGTTACGTTTCTCCGCGTTAAAGCATGCTTTTCCTAAGCTGGTAATATAATTCTTCAATATTTGCACGCCTTGCCAGTAGGGATCCATGTCGTAATAAACGATCAATTTCCATTCGTCACGAAGAATGTGCATATCAGTTATCTTATCAAAGTAAACACTTTGGTTGCTGTTTATGTTATATAGGTTGTAGTTACACTGAGCGGGCGTTACTACTAACAAAGCACACAAAATGGTCCACACTAAGTTACATAGTGTATTTTTTCGTCTTTTTCTCATAGGATTTTTCACTTCTTGATCCTCTTCTGTTTTATCGGCCTTCGTTTTATATTGATTTGTTACAGGTAATTTTGACAATTTAGTAATCGGCCGTTTTAGAGTTCCGTTTTTGGTCTTCTCTGTAACTACACGAACATATCCATCCTTGCCTGGGTGTAAGTCAATAACTTTCCCTAACGCCCATTTTCCAGCTGATAAGTTCGTATCATGAATGACCACAATATCATCAATGCATATATTTTCTTGGGACTGCTTCCATTTGCCTCGAGATGATAATTGGCAAAGATACTCTGATTGCCACCTTTTCCAAGTATCTTTGAAGATTTTTTGCACCAGTTGCCATCTAGTACGCTCGTCAGTTTCCGTTTCAATAATCGTTAAGTTAGGACCACTTGAAAGAAAATGTGATGGCGTCAAATAATCTATATCTTCCGGGTCTTCAGTGAGTGCAGAGAGTGGTCTGGAGTTAAGGCATGCTTCAAGTTGTGCTAGAAGCGTCGACAATTCTTCGTACGTAAGTTTCTGCTCCCCAATGACCCTGCGTAGATGGTATTTAAGGCTCTTCACGGCGGCTTCCCAAAGGCCGCCAGCACTGGGCCACGATGGAGCGTTAAAGTGCCATTCAATTTGCATCTCGGCAATAGCTGAGAAAAAATCAGGATCAAGTATTTTCTTCAGTTCAACAGTTTCTTGTTTCAGGATTTTGTTCGCCCCAACGAAATTGGTGCCATTGTCACTAAAAATATGACGAGGGGCACCTCGCCGAGCTGCTAACCTTCGCAAAGCTGATAGAAAAGCTGATGAGCTGAGGTCTGACACCAGCTCTAGGTGGACTGCCTTCGTCACCATACATATAAATACAGCGACGTATCCTTTGGTTGTTTTAACTCCTCTGCCTTTATTTGTTTTAACTTCAATGTAACCGGTATAGTCAACGCCAGTATTATAAAAAGGTCGCGTCGGGTTACATCTTGCCGTCGGTAAGTCTCCCATCAATTGACATTGTTTAATAGGGTTGTGTCTACGGCATTTCACGCAGTTATAAATTTGTTTTTTGACAGCCCTGTTGCCGCCTATTATCCAATATTGTCGTCTTAGTTTGGCTAAGGTAAGTCTCGTTCCGCCATGATAAGTCATTTTATGGGCTTGATCAATTAATAGTTCTGTGAGGTGCCCATCATGTGGAACAATGATTGGATGTTTCTGATCTTGATCGATGTTTGCGTTATTTAGTCGTCCTCCCACTCTGAGGAGACCTTCTTTATCCAGGAAAGGATTCAAGGATAATAGTTTGCTTTTTCGATCCACTTCTTTTCTTTGTTCCAGGTTAGATATATCCTTTTCGAATGAATTTATTTGTACGTGTTTTAGGATAACATTCCTTGCATGTATTATTTCAGGATATGTTAAGTAGTTCGGCCGATTGCTGCAACGTGACACGGCGCGGAACATCCACGCGACGATGCGAATAACTCGATTAATACAGCTGTGTCTGGTAAGTATATTTTCAATGACGTCATAATTAGGACGTTGTGTGGTGACATTTATTTGTATTTTCTTTAATTCTTCCTTTGTTTCGTAATAACCTTTTACTTCTTTTTCTGTTTCAGGTACATATTCGCGCAACCATTCGGGTCCATGCCACCAAAGACGATGTTCTCTTAGCTGTGACGGTAATATACCGCGACTGGCGCAATCCGCCGGATTCTCCGATGACTTTACATAATGCCAACAGCTGACTGGCATAGTTTGTATTATGTTCGTGATTCTATTTGATACGAACTGTTTCCATCGTCTGTGATCTCCATGGAGCCAACCGAGTACAGCTGTTGAGTCCGACCATCCATGTATTGTTATATTGTGGCTGGAATCAAGAGATTTTCGGACCTTTTTCATTAATGTAGATAATAGTAGAGCCGAACACAATTCCAGTTTAGGTATTGTAAAAGTTTTCTTTGCGGGTACTAGTCTCGATTTCGCAGCGACTATCACTACTTCGCTTGGATGATGCTTGCTCTTGCTGTAGATGACACATGCGTAAGCATTTTCTGATGAATCGCAGAATCCATGCAGCTCAATATCATCTTTCTGTGTAAATTGTATCCATCTCGGTATTTGAATTAAATTGATCTCGTTTAGCTCAAATTTAATTTTTGACCATTCTTTTTTAATAGCTTCAGGTACTTCATCATCCCATTGCAGTTCTTGATGCCACACTTTTTGAAATATCAATTTCAAGTTTGTTGTAACAGGACTTAACCATCCCAGTGGATCAAAAATCTTCGAAATTTCAGATAAAAGAAAGCGTTTGGTGACGGGGTTCGAAGATTTTGTATTAATCGTCAATTGGAACGTGAAGTTATCATTGATAGGGTTCCAATGTAGACCTAGGGTCTTTGTTGTTTGTTGATGTAGAAAGCTGTACGACCTTGGTTGTTCATTTAGAGATTTATAATCTTCTAGTAGAACGAGATTGTTGGATAACCACTTTCTTAAGTTGAACCCGCCTGATTTTAGCAAATTTGTAAGGTCAGTCTTGACGCGTGTAGCTTGTTCTAAGTCATCACAGCTCCAGAGCAAATCATCCATGTAGAATGACGATTCTAAAATAGCGGCAGCTTCGGGATAGTTGTGTTTCTCGTCACTGGCTAATTGTTTCAGAGTCATCATGGCCAGGAAAGGAGCTGCCTTGGTACCATATGTTACAGTGGATAAAGCGTACTCTCGAATTGGTTGATGGGCTGATTCTCTCCATAGGATTTTTTGATAGCGTCTGTCGTCCTCATGACATAAAATCTGGCGAAACATCTTTTCTATATCGGCCGTCACGGCTATTCTGTATTGCCGCCATTTCAAAATAATTGATAATAAGTCTGATTGTAAATTTGGCCCGCTATACATCAGGTCATTTAAACTGTGACCCGATGAAGTTTTTGATGACGCGTTGAAAACAACGCGCAAGTCTGTTGTCAAGGAATCAGCGCGTCGCACACAATGATGAGGTAAGTAATAACTTGGTTCATTTTTACTAACACACAGTTGCATGTGGTGTAATTCCAGGTATTCTGCCATAAATAGTTTATATTCTTTGGCTGTTTTTTCCGATGTTTTGAATTTTTTCTCTAATTGAAAAAATTGAGCGGATGCTTTTGCTTTTGATTCTCCTAGCTTTTGATCAACATCGGAGTGTAAAGGCAGTCTCACGATGTACCGACCGTCCTCTTGCCGTTTTGTCTCAGTTTTATATTGCTGTAGGCAATGTGTATCTTCTGAAGTCATTTGTGAATTTTCATCGATATCTTCTATGGCCCAAAATCTGCGTATGTCTTCCAAATTATTGAGCACGACGTTACATTGATACGACTTCATATTACCGCACAATATCCATCCTAGATGAGATTGTTGTGCTATCGGCTGTGCTTCATTCGCTTTAATAATACCGCCCAGTATAATATTAGAGTATACGTCAGCTCCAAAAAGTATATCGATGGGCCTGCTGATATGGAATTCGGGATCTGCCAACTGAATACCTTCCAGATAATTCCAAGTTGATGGTTTTGAGAATGTTTTATTGGGTAGGTTGTTGATTAGGTTTCGCATGACATAGACATCTGTATCGAATGTATAGCTACTGTGAATAGAAGAGCATGTTATAGTTATAGCCCCCTTGCAGTTGTTTTCGCGCGCTCCTACACCGAATATTATTCCCTTGCATCTCTTTCGTGGCAGTCCAAGGATCTGAGCAGCATTTTCAGTTATAAGAGATATCTGAGAACCTTGATCGATAAGAGCACGTAAGACGATCTCAGAACCATCATTAGTTTTAACCTTTAGCTGAGCGGTAGCCAAAAGTGTCTCAGATATGTCTTCCATGGATACGTGGCTGCTCGATGTTGTAGCATTCCCATTGTTACTAGGCAACTTGTTGCTAGATGCAATATTCACAGAAGTATCGTGTAGCAACGTATGATGGTGTGCGTGACATTGACGGCATCGTCTTTCCGACTTGCATTCCTTGCCTTTATGATCAAACAAACAATTGTTGCACAAGTTGTGGTTCCGAATGAAATTACGTCGTTCATTTAAATGTAATTTGACGAATTCATTGCAGTGGAATAATCCATGCTCATTACTGCATAATGGGCATTTTATATTACTTGCAGTTTGACTTGATTTCTTCATTGTATTATAGGTGTAGTTGTTGCTATAATTTTTGAGATTTTTGGGCTTCGAATTAAAATTTTGATTGGCGCTGAAAGCCTTGTATATATTTTGTTGTCTATTGTTTGGCGGCGGCCCACGTTGCTGTTGATATCTTTGAGGTATTAGCTCTTGCTTACGACGTGCGGCTTCCAATGATATAAATTTTGATTCCAAGTAATTAAAAAAATCCACGAGACTGGGTAATTCCCTCGGTTCTTTTATGGAGTCAATGTAGTCATTGTAGGTGTCGGTATCCAATTTTTGAGCGAGAAGATGCACCAAAATTGGATCCCATGTCGATATATTCACACCCATGTTTTGCATAGCGTTTAAACATTCCTTTGCTGTATCATGAACTCTCTTAACAGCCGTTGATGTTTGGTATTGCATTGTTGGTAAGTTCAATATAGTGTTTAAGTAGGCAGTAAAAATTTGTTTTTTGTTGTTATATCTGTTATTTAGAATCTCCCAACACACTTCGTAGTTATCTGAACTAATAGGTAGATGCTGAATTAGTTTTTCTGCTTCGCCTTTCACCTTGGATTTCAAGAATTGCATTTTCTGAGCACAGGATAACGATGGGTTGCTGTGAATTGTCTCATTGAATAAATCCTTAAAAGATGTCCAAGTCTGGTACGTTCCACTGAAAGTAGGTAGTTCTATTTGTGGTGTCGAATTTACTCTATGAGCCACAGACCACATTTTAGAATTAATAGATTTTTTCATTACGTTGTATTGCCGTTCATGCTTGTTAAAATTTTCTTCATATTCAAACCCTTCTCCTATTACTTCAGAGTCGATCTCCCAATGTAGAGAGTCTATTGCCTTCCATCTTGATTCTAAGTTCTTCAGCGTGTCCTCAAACTCCCATCTTTCATTAATTTTTTCTAAGTTAATATTCGCAACAGTGCGCGAAAAAGCTTTAAAGTTGCTAGCTTGTTTGCGTAGCATTTCTTCGTATTTGCTAGCATTACCTTGTGATATTGTTTTTGTTGGCATTGACGATTTTTCGCCAGCTGAATGTTCAGGATAGACCGATGTTTCACCTGGATGTTGGTCTTGTTTTGTTTGAACAGTAGAAACCACTGGAGATTTATCCCTCTTTTGAGGGTTGCTCGAAGGGACTTTGGCTTGTTGAATAATCACGCGAGCTTCGTTATATAGTTTATTGGTTCGTTTATAATGATTTTCACTGAAATATGCGTAATCGCGTTCTTCGTACTCACACAGTGACACATGATTCACTTGAAATTCACTCCAATACATTTCCAGAGTTTCTAGACGTTTCTTGATGTAAGAGGGAGTCTTACGTTCAGTTGAGTCCTTCTTGAAGTTGCGAAGAAGCTGTTCCATGGCTTCCATTAGTTGGTGTTGGTTTTCCAATAGATCTTGGATGTTACTCATGTTGAAGGTTTCAGGTTAGTTGATTGTTGTTAGCAGTTATGGATTGCGATCTATACTCCTTTTACGGAATAGGCGTCCACGTCTCAATCCGACTGGGGAGACCCGCTTCTGGGAGGCCAGCCGAACCGATTCGCTACCGCAATCGCAAATACAAATCACTCTCCATAATTATGTTCTAAGCGAACGTTGATGGTAGATATCCATAGGTTGCCGATCCGGCTCGAAGGACCATAAAGAGATGTACGGTGTTTGCCGTACAGACTCTGTTAGTTTGGTTGTTGAAGTTAAAGAAGTTGTTGTTTGTTCACTGAGTTTATTGTAAAAATAATACAAGTAATGTTAATGGCACGACGCCGTTACGTGAACTAGTCTAAGGTATATAAAGCTACAATACAGAAAGCTAAAACGCTGACACGAGCGTAATATACTCGTGTGCATTTACGTATTATATAAAACTCATAATGTTGTACGGTTTGTGTGAACCGTACATTGCGCTTTAAAGCATATAGAATTTTTGCTGACATAATAAATGAATTCGAAAACAACATTTTATAATACCAAAAATAACATTCATTCCCAATAAAAGTTTGACCTACATTGATCTGAAATTAAATGGAACCGAACATGTAACACTTGAAAGCAATGCAAGGTCCAACAAAGCGCTCGGAATGAAGCATGGGCGGCAATGTAATCAGTTCACAAGGAAAGCGTTTTATACAGTTTCCTTAGTAGCCGGGAAATCTCTCGTGACTGCGTACCCGCCGGAAACGCTTGTATCCTGTTTGCTTGTAATAAATTTCAATTTTACGGTTATCTGTTCATGCAGTGAAATATTATGCGCAATTGAAACGCCCTTTTTCTTTACGTATTCGTTCACCTATGCAATATTATCCCAATGCTCTGCTTTGCAAGTTATATTAATGTTTTGTAGTATTATGGAATTTATTGGTCAGTACACGGCGTGTATCATCTATTTATTATTAATAAATTCAAGTAACGGTCGTTTGTATCGCTTTTACCGTACCCTAGAGTCTGGTGGAGATATTGTGAGGTAATTTCATTTCTACGGAACTCGGACCAGATATAGATTTTTATAGAACCAAAGTGGTCTCGAATATATTAAAAAACATTGACGTATATACTTACATGTGTAATCATGTTTGCGTAGAGTACCTACACTTTTCTTTTTATCGTAATCGGATTTTAATTTGATTTTTTTTTTCTTTTTTAACTTGGTTTCGATCAAAAGTATTAATGATTAATCTACTTATATTTGGATGTTTTCGGAAGGCAGCAGTTTGTTTGTGCCCCCGGCATTGTACAGTTCATGAGCAGTGGTAGCAGCTTACCACAAGGCGGGACGCTACGACGGCAATAAAAAAAAATCTTTACCTACATACCTGTTTATTTTTTCATCAAAATATCTATGAAATATTTTTATTTGAATTTAGATTCGGACCTCCACATCGAGCAGCTAGAGAAGCGTCACGCGGGCATCGTGCAATGCTTCGCGTGCAACAAGCTGGGCTGCTCGTACTTAGCTGCCATGCTCACTGTGGTGCCGCTGCAGATCTCTGACCAGGTAACCATCAGAAACTTCGATAGAGCAATAGTAAACTGTTTCAGGATGTTGATAGATGCAAGTCGGTTCCAGTAGGTCTCTGGAAAACTTTTAAGGAGGCTGTGTTTAGCGGCGGAATTTCTGTAGCCGAAGGTGATGACGATGAACCTTCAACACGAGATTGCATTTGAATCTCTTTTTAATTGTTGTTAAGATCTGTTTTCGGTGGTGTTAAAAACAATAATAGAAAATGGCTACATCGACCTGCCTGGGGTCAGATAAACACGAGCTTAACCTGAAACGCGATGCAATTTTGTATCATTATGACGAGTTGTACATCGTATTTACGGCTGACACTGTTCGATTAGATTTAGAATATATCCAGAATATAATTTTCATGTATACTATAATGGTGAAAACATCATGAGGAAACCTGCATACCATAGCGATTTGTAAGAATTTCTATGGTATGTAGAGGCCGTGGCGTGGTGAATTTTATTTATGGCTTAACCCCTCTCAATCGTACTCTCGATTGTAGAGGAGGCCGATGCCCTGCGGTAGGACGTATGTGGGCATCAGACCTGTATCAACAGATACAGAATTTATTTGTTATCAAACATGTTTAACTCAAAGTTGAGTCCTCATAGTAATGTTCTTGTTTACTCAGGCTTTGAATATCATCAAAATAGTTTAACAAGAATCAACAGAATGGATTAGTCAATACGAATTATACGAGCATGGTTAGTGTATTGATATTGCGGCTATATGAAATTATTCCACTAGCAATAAAATTATATCCGGAGCCTTTATTTACTTAGTAATTGCGCTGTGGCTGATACAATCCAATATTTCCCATTTAATTAACACGCGTTTATGTATTCGCCTGAATTCCCTGACGGGTGGCCAGGGGTGTATCAAGTGGATCTAAAATGTAGCAATAATACAGCATAGTTGGGGGTAACCTATTTTATATATAGCCTTATTTATAGACAGTTTTAAAAACTATTTTAGTTATGGAATGTTTTGTCCTCTTTGCTCAAACTGAATCCAAAAGTTGTAAAAAAGAGATAAAACATTCTATACCTAAAATACTTTGTAAAACTGTCTATGAATAAGGCCGTTAGTGTTTCGCCAATTGCGTAAGGTTTACATAAACGAATGAAATGTTAGTAAGAAAAAAAATTCTGTAATAAATTGCGTTTTTAACATTGTAAACTTTAAAAGGACGACAGTAATTCTAACTGTTTACTAACTACAGCAGATGGTCAAACAATATTTAAAAGGAGGGTAAAAAAGTGGTTTAAATGCTTCAAGTTGTCGACATTTTTCAGGATTACTCGGCGGAAATACCGAAAACGTCGCAGTTCTCGCCCCAGCCGCCTAAGAGACACAACAGGAAGAATTCTAAGAAGAATAAAAGTAAGTGGCGATTAGGGAATAACTATTCCGGGGCTCTTAGTTGTAGTGCTTACGTCACTAAGACGATTAGTTTTCTATTTGTTTCTGTAAATGTAGGTCACATTTTATTCGCAATAATGGATTATATTTCAGAAAATGCGACGGTAATGCTTTTAGTTTGAAGTTTAGACTTTAAGTATAAAAATTGTTATTTTGATGAATAAATTTTAAAACGGGGAACTTAAAATTGAAATTGCGGGTTTGATATATTTTATTTAATTATTGAATGAATGTTCATATTTTATACATCCACAATTTTCATTCATAAATACAATATTGATTGTTATTAACAAATGCGTTGTTCTTCATAATATTATAATTTACTCAGTGATATTATAAGTTATAATTATTTCATTCATAGAAATATATCGGGGATTACAATAATGTATGGTGTAGAATTATATTACAAGCACTTGTAATAAAATTCATTTCCTTATAGAAAATACTTGTAAGTGTTACTATTTAAGTTATAATCTTTATTTTTCATCAGTTGTGATGATTCCTCCGTCGCGGCCTAACGTGACGAGGCTGTCAGACCAGAGCGTCATGGTGTCCTGGTCACACGCCAAGGAAGGCTTGCCTATTCGCTTCTTCAAGGTAAGTTCTTAAACTCTTACTATGAGCTTGGTAGTTCAATCGAGTACTAATATATGGCGCTTTATGGAACCTTTGTAAAAATATTAACCATTTATAGCAATGCATTTAAAATCCAAAGATACACGCGTTTACTAAATTGGAAAATAATATGTTTTGAGAAAATATAACCTAGCCACTTTTTTTCAAGTCTTTCAAAGGTTCAGAATCCCTAAGGAGGTCTTTAATCTCCATTATTAAAAAAAACTGTTTGATATTTCTTAATCCAATTTAAAAACTTGGTAGTAAAAAAATATTATAGACTTTAGTTTATATTATTTTTATTCAGGTGCAATACAAGGAGGCTACGAACACAAGTAATGCCCAGTGGAACACAGCCAATCAGGACATTCCGCCGCACATCAATTCATACGAAATAGAGGGATTGACGCCTGATAAATATTACAGGTGAGTACATAATGATTACGTCTGCATCCATCAGGAGAGGACGGAGACATCGATATTGTTATAGATATGTCAGATAGGACCATAAACGTTTACAGAAAATTTCATTAATTACTCCACGAAGTCTTGGTTTAGAGTTCTTATGACTTAAGCTTCTTTACTTATGTACATACATATTCGTATATTTCCTCTCTTTTTGGTAATTTTGTCATACAAACCATTGTTAATTCGATCATTCTTAATGCAACACTGTCTACGTTAAAATCTTTTGGAACTTCAATTTACCGCGCTGTTTCGTCAATGTAAAGCAAGCACAAATCCATTAGGTTTTTTAGTCTACAAAATTATGCCCTCCTTATTGTATTAGGATGATTCATAAACCCAAAACATTTAAATAGATATCTAAAATATATTTAAAAAAATTGTGTGATGTGTACTTGTTTCGGGTCTGGGTGTTTGTGAGACAGAAAAGTATCTCTTAGTATCAGATACCCACGACACGACTCGTTCTTAGTGTGGTTGAGGACCAGGTATGTGACTGTTGGGTGTATATGTATGTATGTATGTATTGTTGTATATTCGCCGCAGGTTCCGCATCGCGGCCGTGTACTCGAACCAGGACAACAAGCAAGGTCGCAGCAGCGCGCGCTTCTACCTGCAGCGCGGCGACAAGCCGCTGCCCGCGCCCGCCGCGCCCGCGCTCCTGCGCGCGCGCGCCACCTCGCCGCACACCATACAGCTCGACTGGACTGTTAGTATTGCTGTTTCTATTCAAGCCTTTTTAATTAGTGATATTGGGTGTGCTTATGGTTGAAAGAGGTAAAAGTAAGCGTCAAAATTGATAATTATCAACAGCTTTATGTATTGACATGGATACTTTTCTTTCCCGTTTAACATGTTTTTCTGTCTGAAGTTATCAATAAAATGAACATAGACGTATTGTTTTATATAAGACCTTATATTAAATATGAGTATGTATTCAATTAAATAGTTATTAGCTATCGAACCGTTTTTTTTTAAATTCTGAGTTTAATAATTTAAACAAATTAAAAGAAATAATTGGATATACGTGACTCTTTCAAAATACTTATAATGTTAAAATGTTGTGTGTGCAGTGGTCCCGCGGCTCGGGCGTGGAAGCAGAAGGTTTCTACGTGTACTACCGCGCGCAATCCTCAGCGGGCGCGTACGCTAAAGTGGCCGCGCCCGCCACCGCGCGCTCCCTCACTCTACACCACCTCGCGCCCGACACCCGATACGAACTCAAACTCCACGCCTACACCTCGCAAGCTCCTTCCGACTTCAGTAGTATCCACGTCGCTATGACGCATCGCGACGCTGGTCACTCCACCACCACTGCACCAGAGAGCGCTGGCAGTGGTGGTGGGGGGAACAGTGGTGGGAGTGGTGGTGGTGGTGCGCTAGTGGCGGCGGCGGCGGCGCTGGGCGCGGCGCTGGTGCTAGCGGGTGCTGTGGCGCTGCTGCTGTGCTGGCGCGCAAGGAGGAACCCGCATAACAGTACGACACTTGCATTTCTACTCTCTCTTTCTCTAATACTGGCATTGGCTGTCGCATTTTGTTCGGTGAGTGAGACTGTCGGATGCCCAATATCCCTTTCCTCTTCCTTTCCTTTTTCCTTCCCGCTCCCCTCCCGATTTGATGGACTGGCAGTACATCCATGACTCAAGTGTTATAGATGTTCATGGGCGGTAGTGATCACTTACCATCAGGTGACCTGCTTGCTTGTATGCCGAACCTATGCTATAAAAAATTGTTGCTCTCTGCCTTTTTTCGTCTCTTCAGCTATAGGAAGCGCACTGCTGAATATAGGCGTCTTCCAAGGATTTCCAGAGCGATATGAAAGCGGCCTACATCTAGCAACTATTAATTTGTATTGATAAGATATCATTATCTTCATCAATCTATTACGAACAATGGGTCGACTCGACACATGTGATAGTAACTGTTATAGAAAACTGATGAGAAATAGTTATTGTATCTATTTTATTTCGTGTATGTATGTATTAAAATTTCGGAGACCCAAAACTTACTGTTAGCATAGTGACCACCCTTGATTTCAGCTTGTGTATATCCAATTGCAAACAGGCCGGCGTAATTGTGTCAGTCGAATATTCTTACATAAATTGCATTAGACATAATATAGGTAGCTGAAACGTAAATTCCGAATATAAATTCAGAATATATTTTGCACAGAAATTACCAAGTTCTTTGAGTGCACGTGCATCTTCCTCTGTGCGACTCCTCAGCTGCACCAACCGTGCCGACATTAGCGGAGCTAGGATCGATGATGTTTCCACAGCATAATAACTTGGGAATGTTTCTCGGAACGCAGCTGACCCGAGCGAAAGCTCCAACTACATATAAATACACCCGCCCGTTCAACTCCACTAACTTAACGCTTCAGAAATGATACGAAATATATTGCTGCAGTTTCATTCAGTTCTGGCGTTTTATTGATGTTGTATTTTGTTTTCAATATAATTAGTATGACGACGGGAAATTGCTGTAGATATTTTGGCAAAAATGGTTTGATAGTATGTATGATTTTGTGGGGATTTGTGATTTTGGGAATTATTTCTGGGTATAGAAGCTTGTCAGTTGTGCTATGTAGTTTTGTTGTTATTTCCTCCTCGATGCCGGTTGTCTGCATAGAATTAATCAACTGGTAACCGCCATTCAGCCATAAATTGAGCCAACTGGACATAGATTATCTATTGAAAATAGATTTCTGCCAAAGATATTTATCGCGACGCTGCATAATAAGGTTCATTAGTCCGATATTATAGTCATCGGGTAATATTGACTTTATACAATAAAATCGTTTATTTTATTTATTTAGACTCATTAAATATTCCTAAGACCTTGTAAAAGCTCGCAAATTATTTAACCCTGAACTTTCTTGAAAATCGTATTTGTAAGTAACTTTGGCGTTTGTGAGCAAATTCCTCAAATTTATACAACCTTTGTCTGCCTTTTAGCTACTTTAGGGAAACAATATCTCCTGACATTTAAATTTCCTGACTAACAGACCGACTGTCGAGTCATGCCATATTATTACAAAGAAGTACTATGAATCGATCTTGAGGGTAAAATGTTACTGTATTGAGTACATCAACTATTAACCGCAAATGTAAATACATACGTACTTTTTTATTTTTATTTTATTGTATCTACTTATTAATAATTTAAAAAAATCAATATCTCTACATTAACTATTTATCTTCATACTTTATCAGACAGTATGCTTTATACTCTACATTCACATTACTTTTTATTTTAAGAGTATTTATAATAAAGAGGGAGCACTGTCATACATTTGCGACTTCAAAAACGTGGATATTTTTTGTTCGCAATATTGGTAGGACTGCTTTATGAGTGAAAATTGAACTAATTATTTAAGAACAAATTGATATAAATTCCATTGGTAACCGAAAGTATATTTAGTTATTATCCGTCTAAAACGAGTTTGAATGGAATTCCGTAGCTCTAAACTATTTTTAAAATTTTATTTTTTAAAATAATTCGTGCATGTTGGACAGCTTGTCAAATGACAGCCAATAGAAGGGCAGAAAAAGGTGGTTCAGCACCACTATTTTTATCTACATTTTTTAAATTACCATCGCCCCCCCCTACATTATAAATACTCTAAGTGATTATCATACGATAGACAGTATAATGTACATCCATACATAAACATCACACCTTTTTCCCAGAAGGAGTAGGCAGAGGCGCAACCATGATGTGACAGGGGGTAGCCTATCGCCATATCGGAGAAAAATTCCTGACTCCAGGCTGATAATGAATAAAAAAATCCAATATCACTTTGCCCGACCCGTAATTCGAATCCTAGACCTCAGCTTTGTAATCATATCGTAGTACAACTATGGCAGCGAAGCAGTCAAAATAAGTGAGTATAATATACACTGTAACTATATTGCAGAGGAGAACGGGTCGGCGGTGGAGGCGGCCGGCGCCAACGGCTACATGCCCGCTAAAGTGCCCATCACCATCACCGCCAACCCTATGCACTCGGAGGTAATGTTTCATCCCTATATCAATGCGATATATTTATAAGACATTGTTTGTTTCGAACGGAAATATTATGGCATTGAGGCAATTTTTATGAAAAAATGGTTTAAATAACAGTTGACTATTTTCTATTTTTAAATAGATATCAAACCATAGAAAAAAAAAACTATGTAATTGTGATGCTAAAAATCGATATCCACACTTAAGCAAATGTTGTTAATTGTTGTTGCATTCATTTATTACTCTAGTATGATGGTTATCGCTCTGCATATAATGAATATTCATGGTTACGCCACTAGACAATGACTATAACTTCATTAAGGTATTATACAAGACATAGACGTGAGATGGGGTGCATCAACGGCCGATTTCGATAATCTGTCTATCTTTGACAATAAGTTAAAATCACTACCGTTTATATAATAATAATGTCGATGCAGTTTTGTCAGTAAAGAAATATACATCGGTATGTATTTACTAATATGTAAAATATACCATAGAAACATATCTATGTTTGTTTACCGATTAAAAATGCAATGGCACATACTAATCGAAATGGTAGCGATCTTAATTGCTCCTTAAAGATAGACAGGTCATACATGTAGATTGACCGTTAAATGCAAGCCCCTGGCCATGTTAATCAGTGTGACCAGTGCTATAACAATAAAATCTACCTCAATAATTTTGCTAAAATAATCACCGAACTGGCTCGTCAAATACTTATGTCTTAATATTTGAACACAAGGAAGCATGAAACCATTTCCAGGCAAGCCAGCTCTCCTCGGAGGCTTGTATGGTTTTACGTCACAACACATGTTCCAAATGAAAATTCTTGGCCATATGTTAGTTTGTTGCTAACGGCTTTACTGAATACGGAACGAGCTCATCTACAACAATGTCAGTGGCGCTGTACTATACAATATCCGTTTAGAGGCGTGTTGTGCAAATTCGTGATGTCAGAGTACACGTTTGCTTGGTGTAATATCACTATTATACTGGCTGGTGGAGACATGGTGACATTAATTGAAACCGCGTGCAGGGTTTCGTGCCAGTTTGTACGTCAAAAAAAATTGATTTACTTATTTATATTCTTAAATTCATGAATATAGCTACTGGATAACTATGTTTTGAATCGTTATCGAATTTATAGTTTCTTCATTAAATTTTTTTTTTTTTGGATTGTGATGTAATACCAAATTTAATTTATACAATGATCGTGTTGCAGAATAATGTCGTCATGTCGCTACCACTAGGCATATGCGACATTTTAAGATTTCTTCTCTCTGTATTATCTTCTCGATCTGCATATTTTATTTTGGGTAGAAAAAAATGTGGGCCGAAAATACATGCTTTGAATACCATAATTGTGTTGACTCTGAGAGATGATTTCCTCGCATTATAATTACAGAATTAAATAACAGTGTGTTTTTTGGTTAGTGGTACTCTTTTAACATCCTGTGACACGTTTCCGTGCTCTGCTATAAAAATGTTTCAAACCGCAAAAAAACCAAACGAAAATCGGTCAGATTTTTTTTTCGAATTTAGTTATTTAAAAGAAATGTGGAATATTTTGCGCAGGGCGGCGAGCCTGGTGTTGAAATGTCGTTCCTACACAACAACAACACGGGAAACAACGACGACACACTCCCACACTCCAGGAAAAACGGGCCCGCGCAGCGCCGGTACGTATAGAAAAAAACTACCATTTTGGTAGAAAATATCGAATATGTGATAAAAAAAAATCGCCATATTCAAGGACAACGGACTTGAGAGTACAAAACTATATTTATTATGTATATTTAGTGTATTTTGTAGGAAATATGTGAATGAGGGTCTGATGTGAATTTGGTAAACCCGAAGAATTTTTTTCGCCTCAGGTGAAGTGTGCTTATGTTGAAGTACGGTCGACATTAAATGATTTATCTGTATTTGGATCTTCGCGATCTGATTAAGCGTAGTTTGTAACGTATTTAATGCATTTTAGGTTTTAATTTTAGATGGTTGTTATGACTGGTTTTTAATAATGGTCTATTATACGAAAGTTTTGTCTATGGGCGGTCCAATATCAATATTACATAATACTTGGCAACTGTTGGATGGACCGATAGGCAACACAGACTTTACACACAACCTGCTCGCTGATAACATTATTGAAAACCAATAATTCCAGCCACGTATTAGTTTTATTATATTATGAATCTCTCGGATGACTAACTATTGTGAAAAAAACACGAAAAGGCAATGTACTTATATTTTGTTATTGATTTTGTTTAATATAAATTTGTATAATACATGACTTAATTTTTTTTTGTACATTTTTGTTTTTTATTAACATTATTTTTATTTCTAAGGTTGTGAGGGACGGGCAGAATATACTGGTTTTAATAATCTTATTTTATAATATTCATAGGTTTACTAATAAATGCTTAAAGAAACTAAGTGAACTAAAACTTAATACTCAGTTTGTAGCGTGGAATACTTAAGCCTTTTTGGATATAAAACTATTGCATTTAGGAAAGTATTGAAATAATTATGTTTACAACGTTTGCATTTCATGACACTTATTTAGTACCTATGACTGATAGTATTATTTATAGATAACAGTGCGGTGGTTAGACTTTAAGAACGTATTTTGCCAGTTTTACGTACTTTTATTTTGAAGCAAAGACGTTATTTTGCTTTTGGAAACAGGCAACACTAAGATTGTAAGGTGTTCAGAAAATTAAACTTTGGGTAATGTATATTTTGCGTGCATAAACTAAAAGTATTAAAACGACATTGTTTGCGTTAAAATTCCCCGAGATTGATTTTTTGAAACACGGCAGAACGTCTATAAAATTATACAGTATTCGGTGTTGCCAAGTGTGAATATACATAATTACTACCAATTGAGTGGAGATTCAGAACAATGGCCGCAGTATTGTGAAAATTAATTGCACGTTTTGTTTCAAATTAAAACGTTCCCGATCAATGCATTCGATTTATTTATTAACTAGTGGACAAGACTGAAAAATTATTATGTACACGTTTTTAAATGGACATTAGGCTTATAAATATAATGTTTCTCGTAAACCGTCGGTTTTCTATTGAAAATAGAAATTGTAGTTGTGTGCTAATCTATTTATGACGAGTTATTTCGTCAACTTATATGCAAAGACGTATTTCTACGTCGTTGATAAGACATGATGTATCAGTGTGTATGACTATTTGAGTTGGGTAATATTAATGTTATTTAATAATGTTTGATATTTTACTGAATTGTATAATAATATATAATATATGTAAGTGTAAAATAAAATAACCAGGCCACGTAAGTGATGAATAATTTTGTGGACAAATTAAATTCCGTTCAGATTGTGCTCATTAAAGCGTTTAATTTTCTCTACGTATTTATCCGATGTTTCATTTAAATCATACATATAGCAAATATAAATACTTTATGATTAAATGATTTGTAAAGTCTGAGATGACAAAGGGACGCGCTAAGCGATGCGTGTATTTCGCATTAATGTATTATCAATATATTTTTTGTGCAGCCCTAATGGTTTATAGAGATTTTGCTTTGTTCAACGTATCGGGTCGACACAGGGCAAATAAATCTATTATGTCCCTTTGAAAGCATTTTATTACTATTGTTAGCCATTCATCAAGTAATTCAGGTGCTATAATATAATTTATTGGATCTTAGGTATGTATGGAACAAGTTGGAAAGTATTATACATGGAGTATCGTGACGTAACTTCCTCGGTGGCGCAGTTGTACTACGGTACGATTACCACGCTGAGGTCTTGGGTTCCAACCCCTTGATATTGCATTTTTCTACTCATTATCAGGACAGTCAGGAATTTGTGCCCGGTATGGTGATAGGTTCGCCCCTATCACATCGTGGGATGGAACACACAATCGTGGATGTCTTGGTAGCACATTTTCCTGCCCGTTCTTGAAAGGCGCAAAGTTTGTGAGCTTATGTATCGTGACCATTGAGAAGTGAGTATTTGGTAAAATTGACTGATAGAGAGATTAGAGAGAAATGGAGACTGAACGATGATTAGAGTAATGATAAAAAAATGAAGCTTGATTATTTTAAAAGACGGATGAAGAGTGACGTAAGATATTTAGATAAGGTGCGGCAGATTTAATTACTATAGGCCACTAGTGCGCTATTTATGTAAGGTTTATGGTTAATAATAAAAAAGCGATAATTGAGGAACCGGCAAGCGTGCATGGCCCAAATATGTCTAAGAAGAGAGTGAGGTTTGTTTGAATGTGTTTAGTCATCCAAATTTTAGAGAAATAGTACAGAAATCCAGTTAAAATACCTTTCTATGCTATTGTGTACAGATTTATGACTATAAATATTACTTACTAATTATTATGTCCCATTTTGTCATCTCGCCGTCCACATGCCCTGACTGTAGATGAAAAGGCTAAATTAAAATGGTTTTATTTATATTTTCTTTTGTATGAAAAATTATATACAAAAATCAAACATAGAAAGCTACCTTATGTCAATAAAACGAATTTATATATGTGAAATACATAATGTATCGTATAGATCAAGTTATGTTGGTGCACAGTTAATTAAAATTGATTTAATTTATGTCGTTGTTTCATTTAACTCCGACGCGATTCAATGTTCCGATAATAGTTATTAATGATTTAATCTATTGTATATTGTTTACAGATAAATGGTTTGAGTTATAAAACTACTGGACCAATTTGGTAATGTATTAATTTGCAATGGCAACATTTTTGAGTTTAATGGACGGTGATAATATTCGACGTGCATCGATTCACGCCTGTATTCCCAAACGGGTAGGCAGAAGTACTCGTCACTAGCGCCAACTATAATTTTTCTTTTGTTTTATTTCCTTATGAAGATGTGATGACGTGCATATCACCAGGGCCGGTACCAGTTCCCTGGCAACTGATATGGATTCCTCGACTATGCTTCTACTAGGTTAATAGGTAAGGTTTTACCAGTTAATTTATGAATTTATTCAAATATCCCGAACAATTCTCAAGTCAATATTAACTCTATTGAAACTATTCACCGCATCTAGTTGAACGACATTATTTGACGTGATGCATTTGATTTTCAAGTAAATAAATCATCAGTGTGAATTTTGTTTCATAAAATACGATTTGTTTTGAATTTAATTATTTCTCAATGGCCTGTCGCAAAAGCAGAATCCAATATTTTCAGCAGCAAGTATAAAAAATTAATGCCGCTTGTCCCTTGTAAATGGTCGAGCTACGCTCCGGTCACTACAACATGAATAATATTCCAGTTCCATCAATAATAAAAAATAACCTACGACAAATCCAAGGCCGAAAATAGGCACATATTTAATACTTCCTTATCCATTTAGCCGCACAAAGAGCCGTCGGCACAATGCTTTATACATGCGAAAAAACAATTTTGATGCCATTATGTGACAATTTTACTTTCTCGCGCGTCATGTTTTTTAAAACGTCCTCGATTTATGCTAAGCGTATTCATAGCAATTAGCCCGGAAAGCTAATTTACATTAGCTAAGCTCTTGTTGTTCGGTGAAATGGTATTTTTTACCGCACCCCGCTTGAACGGCGGCCGGCATTTCAATTCATCCACTCTCGACGCTATCTCACTTTAGAAAAGCAATTTATATTGCATTATTACATTTAATGGGGAATTGAGTGATTTTAGTTGATCAATTATTTAATAATATTCAACAACACCGTCAAAATAATCGACAAATCTCTTAAGTTGGCTAGTTTGAAGTTAAAATAATTTGTCAATTTTTTTCAATTATCTTTGTGCTAGACAAGAGCTCGCGTGGGCTTCCTGAACATCAATTTATATTATAACTTTGATCCAAACTAAAATACACCAAGTCAAACCCCTACTGCATCCCCTTCTTGTAACCTTTCTTCCCTTAAGAGAATCGTGAGTAATCAACTGAGCAGGTAGGCTCAATTTTGCTAATCGACACTATAACAAGCGTTAGACTTGTCACTGGGTGCTATACATCACAGTACCGTTAAAATTTGAAAAATGGATGCCTATGCTTCCTAATTCCGCGACCACCGAGGTAATTTAGCCTTGCACCTTGGAAATAGAGTCACTGTTCAGTAATATCGGTCTATAACTTCTCGCTCGCCACGCATCGCAGTCTATCTTTAAGGCGTGTATGGTATCCTTCAGAATAACATTTTTACTTTTTTTTTTTATTGCATAGGTCCGACAAACGAGCAAACAGGTCACCTGATGGTAAGTAATCACTGCCGCCCATAAATATCCACAAAGCTGGATTATGAAGGAAAAAGGGTGGGAAGAGAAAATTGGGCATCCGGCAATCTCACTCACCGAACGAAACGCAACAGCTGAGCTATCGCTTCAAGTCGATTTCCTGTGAGATAGTGATACCGCCCCGGATGAGCCTGCCCATTCATGCTGAGTAACAAAATGTTGAGAAAAAGGATGACCTAATTCACGGCTTCGTCTTCGCACAGAGCAGGCAATACCTCAAATTGATTGAGCCAACTGCGCATTGTTCCAGCAGCATTGTTCGGCGAAATTATATCATTTAAAGCGTGTTCGGTCAATTAGTCGGATCACGTACGAACCACTCCGATAATGGAACTCCGGCACACCATACGCCGATACTTACACGGGATCTAATTAATTTCTCTAGGAAAATAATTGCTTTGTTTCCGTCGCACTTTTTTCACCGTTTTGCACAAAGGAACGGTCGGTTGAAATTAATTAACATGTACGATAAACAAGAAAGTCGGCGCCTGTTGTGTGCTCCCTATTAATTGGATGTAATTTTATATTTTCTCGTTTTCAATAAGGTTTTTGTTGCCGTTGGAAACTCTGAGACTGTTTGCAATAACCAATGGTGAACGTTTGCGATTATATTCTTATTATGTGACCGTCTTCTTCTCACCTATGTGCATCACGCAGTACAACTATTTATACATACATAAACTCACGCCTTTTTCCCAGAAGGGGTAGGCAGAGGTCCTCCTGGTAGTAACCAGGCATCCACGTTTCGCCTTGTCTGAACATCTATTTATAGTATGTTAGAATATGCTGATAATTTCACAATAAAGTTTCTACTTGCCATCAATACTTTTAAAATCATCTAATATGGTACACAAGACGGTGTTCTCAAACTTCATTAACCAGAGATAAAGCTTTCATAGCATACGTTGGCTAGCCCTAGGAAAATGAAAGGAATTGTATTTTTTAACAATGTTTTCTTTTTATTTTGACTCCACTGCACCTGTCGTTTTCTGCGTCTAAATAGAGTCGAAACCGAAAATAATGAAAAGTAAAGATCATAATTCATCCAGAATAAAAAAAAAAATTAAGTCCAAAATAGTGTTTCGATTTAACAAAATGGAACATTATGTCGTTGCTTAATACAGACCATTAGTTTTTCTACTTCATTGGCCGTAAGTACGATGCTATGATTTTCAATAACGTTGCTTTTGTGTTCAGCCTCTCGTAATACAATATTCCAAAGTTTAATCTGTATTAAGTAGTACTACTCGTAGAACCGACTGCAAAGCAAGAGCATTACGCGATGGCAAGGAATTATCGTGGGCAAGTTTGATGCAGATCTTTTAGGATGCAGATGAAATGATAAGAGTTGTTAATGAACGAGACGCAACAGTATGGATGTTAGGTTTTGTTGGTGTTTTGTGTGATAGTGGAATACCACTCTAGTGAAGTACGCCTTAAACTAAGTATAGCTCTATCGTCTATTGTTTACAAAAATCTTGATTTATAAATTGTTTGGAAAAAAATGAGACAACAAATTATGATCATGAAATGTTCTGTGTATTTTTTTGGCTTTATCTTAAATATTATGATAGCTTAATACAACAAGATTTGAAAAATGTTTCAAGTGACCATGAATTTCTACTGACGGACTGATATCAGTCCTCGAAACCCATCTACCCTCAGGCCCCAGTTGTAGCATGTTTTTCCAAAAACCCACTTTTAAATTATTTTTACTAATACGACATGAACTTATCTACAAAAAAGGGTCAGTAGCTAGAACACATATAAGATCGAATAATACATTTAGGTATTCCTAAGATTATGATTTAGTATATTTTTATTTAATTTAAAATTAAAAACGACAATATTTAGCAAAAAACTAGTTGTAAAACGTGGATACACACACGTGTCAAGGCCACACGGCCTTGATCCTTTGTTCCATCACTACTCGTATAACAGTTTTCTCATTTTTCATCTCTGCAAAAAGAAATGTTTTACGATAATTTTATGAAAACAACATTTTGGATAATCAATTTATCAGTGATTCTGAGTAGGGTGTGCTAACGATTTTTTCTAATTGTCCGACGGTGTATAAAACAAGTGGGTGTATTTATCGCTGCGATTGTATAACTATTAACTGTGGTTTCGATAATTCATTACCAAAATTAATCTACTCATTTTTTATGTTGCTTTCCTAATAAGATTTCTTTTATTTCATAGGAAAGAAAAAAATATACAGAAATCATACAGTCGGAACTAAAATCTGTGGCAATGCGATATTCAAATATATGATGCAGCGTTTACGATTTAGCTAATTTAAACTAGTCTCTTTTGCCCAACTAAATTAAAAATCATTAAAAGATAAATTATCACAATTTTAACGTGGCTAAACCACGTTTTCAACCAAACAATCTGTCCAAAAGGTTTCTATTATGGTGGGGATCATCAAAGGCGCAGTACCCTCAACCCGCACCGCTATTTGCTAATTCATTTAAACATTATTATTTACGCGCGAAGAAAGTTTTACATCATAAATTAAGTGCGGACTAAGTTAGCGGTCGTAAATCTAAGTAGTACGCCCCTCGGCGCGCTTGTCTCTTGTGACAAACCCGCACCCACAGTTTTGGATGGCTGGTGTGACCACGCTTGATGATGGGACTGGGAATTAGTATAGGAATTGAACACAAATCTAGCGCTGCACCATTGCTTAGACGGAAGCAGCCAAGCGCTGAATGTTAGGCTTATTATAGTGCAAATATTACTTATTAAACTTAATATTATTTATATTGTAACAATTATATCAAGAAAAATTATTAATTAAAAAAGCAAGGTAAAGCCTAAAATGTATTATAGTATTGATGTAATTATCTAAGTACTTCAGTTTGTACTATTATTGCCCAGATAAATTTAATTTTAAAATGAAATAGTTGCACAAAATATTTAATTTAATATCGAATGAAACAGCAACGAAGCTCTATATCACGGTAAAATTTAGAGGTAGCTGTCGGCGGAAGTCGTACCTAGCTGACTATGTACGTCTTCCGCCCGGTTAGATCTTTCATTTTCCACTCCGTAAAAGAAACATTTCTGCACAATTGCAACATTGTTGCGTTATATTCTGATGCGCAATGTAATTTTACTATACTGAAGGTGCATTAGGTTATGAAATGAGAACATGTTTTATGATATAATTTAATGTTTTCGCAAGTTAATCTCTGTAATAAAAAAGGAAATCAGACGGTAGTGAGCAAACAGTTCTATGTTATGAACATTGCATTGCTCCTATCATCAGGCGCTTTGAAGACATTTTATTGAACCGGTGTCTAAAACGATTATATGATAAGAATGTAGAGGATTGTCTCTAAAACCTTTCAGGATCATAGTCAAACTTTCTTGTTCGTAGTCCATCCTGTTGACCGATAAACAAGGTCTTGGACACTCAAATGTCTGTTCAACCAGTACGGCGGTTTAAGTACTAAAACCTACTCACAATAAGCTTAGAAGCAACTTATTTCGCAGTAGGATGTTTCAGATTGGCTGTTTGAATACGAATAACGCGATAATTTATTGTTTTTGTCCTAAAATACTTACAAAATCATGCACACAGTAAGGTCGCAACTCAAGCCTCGGTAAACTATACAAAATGGCTCGGGTTTTAAAGTCAAGAACTGTATTCGGCTGTTTCTTACGCTTACGCAACTATTTAGTTATTTATTGGTTTGTTCATAATATGTAGCAAAAGTAGTCCTTTGTGCTAGTTCGAACAAGCTGCCGCATTCTGATGTTTTCATTCGTTTCAAGTAATTTAAACCCTTAGTTTAGTACAAGATGCTACGGTTGGTAAATACCTGTTTAGTACCTGGTAAGTACCTGTTTGTATTATGTACTATAAATAAACTATGTACATTACGGGTTCGACTCTCAATAAAGTCAGTTGATCGACTTTGTCCAAAGTTACCGGGCGTAAAACAATCTGTTTTTCCGGGATTGGTTTTTTGTTGTAAAGGTTGACGTTAGACAGGCTGTAACTTCCAAATAAATATGTAGACACTGAACTCCTGTGGGTGTAACAAGTTCAAGTAGTGAATAAAGTTTATGCATTATTCATGGTTTATACCAGACATGGCTTTCACATCTCAAACATTAATATTTTACAAGATAGCAATACATTATTCATCAAATCGAATTTTAAATGTATTTTTATTTTACGAAAACTCATATTTGCAGCTTATAATGATTACTTACATGTAATAAGGTTTCTTCATGAAACTGCAATGCTGGGTCGCTATTAAGACTAATGAAATACAGACACAAAGAAGTTGATGCACACGCACTAACAATTATGAGATTGAGTAAGGAAGGGAGGAATAAGCTCCATTGCTCCATTGCTCGCCGTGCATGACCAAATAGTTGACTAAAAATCCTTTAGTGCAGTTAAGATACGCAATGAAAAGGGATGACCTACGACAAATGAGGAAAATTAGGAGTATGTGCTGATATAGGGGAAAAGGTGAGCCTATGAAAACATGGATGGGTTGAATAAACAATGCAATGTGATCTATTTAATAGCGTCTAACTAACTAAAATGGAACATTAAGATACAATATGCAAATATTGAACAAGACTAGAAAAAAATATACTAAATAAAAATAATTGCATACCAAGCATCGCAAAACAAATATACATTAAATATTAGTAGTAACTTAAGATAATAAAAATTCAAAGTAATATCATAGCTTATTTAAAATTAAAAGCGAATTATTCTTAGAATGTGACTGCAGCGTACTTGAACAAGGGATTAATAAGAGCGGGGCCCGTCAACCCGTCTCCAGTTATACATCAAAAGAAAGCAAAGCATCAGGAAAAATGTAGCTGGTTTAATTTCAGAATATTCATCGTCCACTGATTTATCACAGCAGTAATAAAACTCGTATTATTACGTTTTATCGTTTACCAATATGAGATACATTTTTACCACTCTTGTTTGTAAGTTTAAAGATTAAAATATGAATGCACGAATCGCGTTCGTTACCGGCTATGAAAGTTTTATGCAATGTTATAAAACGGTAAGTTGTGCATTTTAATGCAAACATTAAAGCAGTGCGAATATAAGTTGGATTAAACATGAATATTTCACTCTATGGTTATGCTTACGTCTGCGCGTTTAATGCTGATATACGTGAAACTAAAATGTTCTTTGCTTTTATACTTAATGTTGTTTTTTTCCGCAAGTAAACTGTCGAGGGAACAATCTATTCAAATATTTTCGGTCAGGTTTATTCCCAGGTTTCACAAATCCTTTGTAGGCGCTTAGTATTTGGATGTTAACCCACCAAAATATTTCTAGTATAATTTCTGTTACACACAACATTTTCCACAGTAGGTAAGCTCTACTCGTATGCACGGCGTACTTACAATTTATGATAAAATAAAAATACTTTTTTATTAAAACCAACAGCAAATATACAATACCTACATACTTGCATTTTATTGTAAATATAATTTGACGGAGGGTAGTTGAAGTTCACTTTCTTCGGCTTTTTCGTTGCGTGGGTAGTTTAGTGCACCGCGTAGATTTCCTAACGTGACGCGCGCGCTCCGAAGCTGCGCTTTATTTTGCTCGTATCTTGGACAAACTGGTGCAAGTGTTGGTTTATTGTTCAGTGTCGTAAGTTATTGGTATTGTTAAAGTTTACGTATTGTTTTAGTTCGTATTATTTTTAGTTCTTTAAAATTGATCCATAAGCGTGTTTTGATGAGATCGCCATTGATGGCAACATCATCATTTGTTACATTTACCAGCCTTCAGTCTCTGTATTAGCGGTGTAAAATAAAGTGTTATCTATTTGCCAAGTGGTGTTTAGTGCATAAGAACATCATTCACAGTGAGTTCGAGAATGTTACGCGTTGACTATCCAGCTTCGAGAGAACTTCAGGTGAGTCAGTTAAACTTACTTTGTTGGATTGTTATCGTTGCGTTAGTACTTAGTCCCCATGGGTGCCCTCTCATTCGCATACCACATATTGTAATCAAAATGTATTACTATGTTCTATAAGAATTGAGTTTTCGAAGCGTAGTGTAGGTTAATCCGAACCCATTGAGTAACGGCTGCATGCTAACATGTTGGTAACGAGCACCAATGGCGAAACAAAACGATGCTAATTGTACACTTGATCGGGTCGGAATAATATGCGGAATATTTTAATTGATTAAGGACAATTAAATATTTATTATTTCCATATAATAAAGATACAAAACCTATAATAAGGTCGAGTCTACCATTGGTCCAAAATAGTCCAAATACGAGTTGGCAGATTACACATATGTATTTAAAATTAATTATGATTTATTATAGATATGCAGGGTACGGCTTTTCAAGTGTGTCATTTTATACGATGTTTTTTTTCACTATTAAAGCGATCGATAAATATGAATTAGCCATGATCACATAATTGACAACCCGGTGAAAGTCCTAACAGTGCCAGCTTTGTGCATAAGCTATTATGTTCTGGTATGGAGTACATTGTAGCCAGAGTAACTACTGGACATCATGAGAATTACCATCTTAAGTCTTAGGATGGCAAGAACAGTGGAATGCCAAGAATTGCTTTGTAATACATGGTGTTGTTTGGTTTTCTTGCTGTCCATGAGCGGTCGTATCGCTTACCACCAGGCCAATGGCTGCTCGTCTCGCCGTTCATCGCAATAAAAAAAAACATGTCGCTATGTTGTTCAATTAAAGAGACCTATGTCCAGCCGTAAATTAATCGGACTTCCTGCGGCGCTGACTATGATGACACAATTTCAATCAGACAAAAATTCGACAAAACTCTTATCATCGAAGTTGTTACCTGAAAATCATGGGTCCATTTCTCTCCACCTAGCTAAGTGTAAAGATGCTCGTGTAACCGACGCGACGTCACTACTCAAAGCAGTAAACTGCACCGTTTTATCTTTATGCTTACTGTTATACCGGCGGCATTCATAATAAACTGCGTTCATTTTTCATAAAAAAACCTTAATTAAGTATCTCGTGGCGCATTTTTATTGGTACTTGGAACGTTGTGTGTTGTTATATTATAATGGCATTGTTGTGCAATTGCTTTAAGACTAAATGGCGTAATTATTCTATTGTGAGTCCGGTTTGACGTTAGACTTTGTGTTTACGTAAATTATGTAGGTAATGCGTGATGTATTAATGTTTATGGGTCAGTCTTCGCTATACCAGAGAATTGAGTTTGCTTCTACTTATTTGTTTACTTTATTGTTTTGCTTAGTGATGTTGTTAGTCTTCTCGGTCTAGCGATTTTCCTATTTGAATCTTCTTCGTCAGGTAACTACCATTTCTACATTAAATAGTTAGTGGTCCGTTTAGTAATGTTTAGATTTTTCATTTTGTTAAAGTGTGTCGTCTTTCGTACAGATAGTTCTATAAAATATTGTTGAAAATCTACTTAATTAATTACGAGTCAATTTTATCCTCAACAAGTCTCTTTAAAACGGCACTCAACAAACTATGCCCATAAAAACGTAAACGTTTAATTTAAACTTACCCGATGTCCGTGTAAATCCACGGCAATATGAAACTCAAGACGCAAAGTGAAGACATAGGAGAACATACAGCGGTAATGTGCTTGTAGGCAACAGCTGGTTGCTTGATTAAGTCATAAATATGCAGGCCGAGTGCGATACGTGTACGGCCCCCTCATTCCGGTATAGTTTCCTTACCATTTTGAATTTTATTAATTTTTGCCAACACAAGCCGGCTGTGGAGATCCTTACGTTATAAGGAAGATGCTTTTGTAAGGAGTTTCAGGTGAGATCGGTTGGATGTGGGTTATGTAACTGTTTTTATAAGGGAAACGGAACATTGTTTCAAGTTGTTCTTGGTGTTGACTGTGCGATTGGTTAGTATTAATACTGCCGATTTAGGTAGATTTTTTTTCTCTCTCTCTTCAGCCACAAGAGGCCCATTGAACATAGTCCCATCCCATTGGATCTCCACATTGACCTCTTGGAAGTGGCCTGCATCAAGCGACCTTAATCAGGTCATCCGCCCACCTTGTAGGCGTGCGTCCCACACTGCGCTTGCCTGTACGTGGCCTTCACTCCAGAACCTTTCGGCCCCAGAAAGATTGCATATAGATATTATAATTATAATATTTAGTAAATCAAAATAATAATTATTATAATAATATTATTAATTGATTAATGGCTGCCAACATTATTATACCTCGACAAGAGATAGTCAGTCATTTCTTCGCAGCGAATAGTGTCTTATTGCAGAACTTCCTGTATTTTTTTATCAGCCCATATACGTCCCACTGCTGGGCACGGGCCTACTCTACAATCGAGAAAATCGATTGAGAGTGGTTAGGCCATATAGTCCACCACGCTGGCCTAGTGCGGGTTGGCGGACTTACATACCGTAGAAATTCTTTAAAATCGCTACGGTATGCAGGTGTCCTCACGATGTTTTCTTTCACCGTTAAAGTGCGTGGTGATTGACTATCAATACACACATAACTCCGAAAAGTCAGAGGTGTGCCCTGGGATTTGAACCCTCGACCACCGTGAACATGTAGGCAGCCGAGTCTGGTCCGTTACCAACAGGCCACCACGCACTTTTAATTCAGGTGCAAACTGCAACGCATTTATTTTGACAAAACAAAGCAATTAGTTTTTATCACCTTATAAAGCGCACCTTTTGTCGAACATGTTGGATAGTTAAAAACGTCAAAACGAAATATTAAGTTGTTGTATTCAGTTTGCTCGTCAATCTATAGAATACGTATACTGATATAAAATGTTATTTTTATGAAAGCTCCGTGTGGTTTGTATAAAGTAGAAAATATTGAAATACACATAAAATCCCTGCGAGCATCGTGACGTCGTACATGGAGGATGTAAAAAAATGACGAAAACCTCGTTATTTTCAATCTGAAAATACCAAATAAAAAACGCTCCGCGGAATTTAATAATGGCAAACGTTTGAATATTCAACAAAACGACGGCATTTTCACAAAATATCCTATTTAATCTGCTTCTTGGAGAAATTGCTTTACAAATTATGCTTAGCTTTATGTATCCCATCGCTAATATATTTACATTTGTAATGATTTGTTGATCCCATCAACATTTTGGTTTGTGACGCCAAATATTTATATTCGAACAATAATAGGTTCTACGAAGCATTCGTTGGTTGAGGATTTATCAATTCAATTAAGCATAATTGATGACCATTTCCTCTCTATATTCTTATGTCACGGGACCAATAAACGAGAAGTGTTTTATCTCATGTTTAGCGGCCTTTTGGAAGGCAATAGGGAGGAGTATATAAGGGTTAGACCGCCAATCCACTTACTGAATGATGCATAACACGGAAGCTGTTACTTTCAGTTTCTGTGTGTTAGGGGAAATACAGTGTATACCGAGGCTCTACCATGGTCGTCTCAGTTGAAATATCATAAGTTTTTGTATTGAGTAGTTAAGAGAGGATGTTTCGAAAGGTTTCTTTTTATTCTGTGTTTCTATTAAGGGTTAGGTGTGTTTGTTATGGTAAATGATCTGCTAACACTTATTCCAAGCAAATATAACAATATACGAAAATTTCACATCCCTAGTACAATCTCCTGATATACCAGTTGAAGTGAAATTTAACAATAACCTTACGAGCATGCTATTGGTGGTACCATGTGAGGTGATATCAGTTGTTTATTGCTGTTTGTGAATTGTAAGTATTCTCTGTTTTTAGATTATTCCACAATAGGAAATTTTAAAGTAAAATTAATGACATAGTAGAAATGAGGGAATATACAAAATGTTTTCTCACATCAGACACTGCCAACTATATCTCCTATTACACAGCTTAGTTTAAATGGTAATTATGCCCCAAATGTTCCCGAGCGTGTTGATCTGCCAAAGAGCCCCTTCAGGTGCTCAACGTACGTCAAAGCGACAAAATTCAACGCGTTTATTTGCACTCGCATTTAGCGCTTCTTTATACATCAAATAAAACTATCTCCGGCACAAATGAAACCAAATAAATCCACCATAAAGTTAATGTAAACTTGTGTTTCAAATTCATACGAGGTCCTTATCTGAGTAGCTGTTTTTAAAATTAGAACTTTATATAATGTAGACAGGGTTTGAAGTGGCTTGTTGGTTTGTCCAAGGCTATGGCGAGCTGTTTACATGATGTAAACACAGGCGGCCTGGTCTCCTGTTGCGGATGACGGCAAACACTGGGGATTCTTCGCGATGCCAATTTGTCTCGCGATATGTTTGTACTACATCCTTCTATAAACTATTAGTTTATGGCAATTCTGTTTATTCTCGCTATGGAAAAACATTGCGTGTTTTCAGGGTGTTCTTTTATTTGAATATTTTTTTTCTGTCTGACTTTACAACATTTACACTTTATCCACGCGACATGTTCATTGAGCCATCTTTGAGAACGATTATTTAGTTAAATTCTTTAAGTCAGATCGCTGTGGTAACAGATCGCAATCTGTGGTAATCCTTGGGGGAGGCTTACGTTCTGTAATTCTTATGACGGAACAGAAAGAAAATAAAGAAATATTAATTAGAGTATATTGAATGAAGTTACATTTTTAAATATACCTACTCAGTATTAATTTAAGTCATTCTATTACAAATCAATAGAGCACTGCGATATACATAAGCTATGAACTCAAAGGTCTTGGGTTCAAGCTTAGGTCAATCTATTTCGTGAGAGCATATCGATTCATTCGAGAAACATCATTTGTTTGGGATTGCATTGGCTTTCCGTGAAATACGGTCGGTGAAATGAAAATAGCAATTCATTGCTTCACTGTTTCCCCTCTTTCAGTACGGCAGTGATGGCATAACGTGTATTATTTTACAATATAGGGTAAACTAAAATTCCGTTTATGATATGGCAATATGGTCAGGTCATAAGCATAGATCTAGGGAAATACTAAGTATGGAAAAGTACCTACTTACCTAAGTCGACCTTCTTTGAGGTAATAATATCCCCACAGCCGGGCTAAACTTTTTTACTGCTGTCAAATCCAATCCAATCCAATCCATCAGCTAGAGGAAGTCCATTGCTCAACATAGGCCTCTCCCAATGATTTCCACAGTGACCTATTGGAGGCAGCCTGCATCTAGCTACGTCCCGCGACCTTTACCAGGTCGTCTGATCTAGTGGGTGGAGGTCTCACGCTGCGCTTTTCGCTTTGTGGCCTCCATTCGAGAACAGAGAGAACGCTGTCTAATATAACTACAATTTGAGGCAGAGGGATACGCTAAGGTGCACGCTAAGTTGGTCAAGCTGACAGCAGTACCAATATGTGGTCACCTACCACAAGGTAACTAGTTTATTCGTCCTGCCAGAAAATACAGCCCCAGCTTACCGAGATTTTTAAACTGAAAATCACTAAGTAATCCACTACTTGACTTGGGAATCGTACTCACAACCTCATGGTTTACAGCTTATACATTCTGACTAGAGATTAACCAAGTCCTCGGAGGTTATAACCTCCGGACCTATTTGTAAGCTTGCATATATCCAAGCTTGGATGTATCCAAACAAATATTTAACAACCGATCACAATAAATATAGAAGTTTAGTGTTTTAATAAACATCAATTAATGTGCAAGTTAAAGATTAGAGAATAAATATGGCTTAGTGTAGCCCACGTACCGGCTACATTTAGCTAAAGGTAGCTGCAGCTTTATAAATTACATTGAGCATTAAGCTAACTGCAGTGATCGAGTTAATTTTTCAAACACGTGTTATTTAACTTAATCGCTTTAGGCAGCGGATTGTTGTTTACCACCATATTCATGCTTCATTTTTATTCGACAACGTCACTGATAATACAATGGTATATTTTAGTAAAGTTTTATAAAACAACTTAGGTGTATTAATACTAATATAAGCGGTAAAAAATGTGCCAATAATAAATGGTAATAGTAGGATACATACATACATACATAAACACACGCCTTTTTCCCAGAAGGGGTAGGCAGGGGTGCTACCAGAACACCCACGTTTCGCCTTGTATATTCCGTCCCACGATGTGATAGGGGGCGAGCCTATCGCCATATCGGGCACAAATGCCCGGTAGTAGTAGGGTACACAAATAGTAGGATATTCGGATCTATTTCAGTAGGAAACCCTGCTATAATTTTTTGCCGCCACAGTTGCCCACTAAAATATGAACTAATGATTAGGTAGAGATTTTAATTCAAATTCAATACACAATAAGAAGTGCTTGATATAGAAACAACTTGAAGACCTCACCATCGCAGCCTATACACGCTTTGACGAGGCTAATCAGACATAAACTAACTTATTAAGACACTATACACGGTTTAAGTACCTTAATAAATAATTGAGTTATGTAGGAAAACAAAACAATAAATCACGAGGGCTATTAGCTACATATAGCTCAACGGGGGTCAAAGGTAATTTCCGAAGCAGTGCATTCACGTTATTAGCTATTTGGACGTGAGATTAGCCAGTGTTGCTGACAAGCTCGCACAGCGCTGTTAATTAAACGCTACTTACCAAACAAAAAGTCATTTGTTTAAGCACCTCACTGCGTTTTATTTTTCCCTTTTTCGCTTCTTTTGTTGGTGAATGATTTAAACACGAAGACTGGAAACTACGACTTTTGACATACTTAGGTTTTAACTGCGGTGTTGTTAAATTGTTTGGAACATAAAATGAACTGGTTTTAACAAAAAAATGTGATGGGTTCCGTTCGTCGTTTAGTTACTTGTATTCACTAACGGGTACAAATGCAAGGGAGCGAAAAATTTGGGTAGAAAAAATCTGATAATTGGAATTTATCAGATTAGACTGATAGGAAATAATGAATCATAAAACGAAATCAAACGTTGCGAAAGTCTTGACTGCATGCTTATTCGTCTATAATAGCGATAAAAATCATAGGTATAAGTTGCAGGACGCACATATAGTCATTAGTGTCATTGTTTAACATTACGAGTACTACATTATTAAGTAATAGTTATAGTTTTTGTTGTTATATAGTTGTTGTCTATTTTGGCCAAAGCGGTGTACGCCTATCATGGGCATTTACATTTAAGTACAGTCATAATATATATTACAAAGTAAGCGATCTAATGTATTATGCTGTTGGTGTACCATTTTAAATACATAAATAAATAAATTAGTGCGTAGATCAAAATACGCTTGCTCTAACCACAGACGTCAATGCGTAACATTACCTTAATCGGCCAACTTTCAATACTCTGAGCTACTACCGCTCTCTAATAAAGATACGACCCCAATAGAAAAGTCAATTTGCGACCGAGAGAACGGTAACGTTTATAAAGCCGGAATCAAGCCCTATGAATACATAAAGTAAAGTATTTGTTCGCCAAGTCCCGAGTCGAGTCCTTGGTCCAAGAGTTCTGTTGTCAAAGTATTAAAGAACTCGTTATCTGGATGGAGTGGGGCGGTAGTTAGGTAAATTCCGGAGAAGTCACGCCTCCCAGTCTCCCGCCGGTAGGCGCGCGATAACAAAGTTTTTCCGTTAAACCTTGCAATTTATAACTGCTGCCTATCTTCTCTGAGTTCAGGTGACAAAATTAGGATTAGGAACTCGAATAATGTAAACAACGGCTGGGCGGTATAATTTATAATTATTTTCAGTGTTTCAATTATTGATGTTCTAGTCATCTGTTTTTCTATAGAATTGATGTTATAACTTTATTCAACTTTTGTATGAATTGATGTTCATGGCATATCGTAAAATCACGAGTAAATGCTGCATCATTTATCACATTGTTGAGCTTGGTAATCAAAAAAATAAATGGCCACCCTATCACAGTAAAACTACTCTGTCAAAATGATTTCGGTGCTATTAAAAACAGTGATTAATGAGTTCATAAATTTATAGCATGTATCATTCAATTTCGAATTTCTATACAGAAATTACCCAAACGCAATACCAAAGCTATTAAAATTCAACCACGAAATTTCAAAACGGCATAAATTAAACTGTTTTATGAAAAATATTCAAATTGCAATGGCAAATAAGCCGTTGTTTGGAATTTATACAATAAATTCAAAGTCAGACGCTCGGTGGGAAATTTCATAACGTCTAATTAATCTTTAGGCCCGTAGCTTGTTATAATGAACGGGCCACTTGACTGAGTCGGGACATCTTGTCAAATTCCACGCGCACGCCCGCCATTCATAAATCTCCATGGAATGCAAATAAACTTGTGAACAGTTAAGTGATTTAGGACTTTGTGTTGAACGATTGGTCTGTTTTATTCGTTGTGGGATCTTCTTTGCAGTTTTTACTATCGTTTGTCAGTGGTTTGAGTACAGGATAGCTTAATTGGATTAGTCACCTTCGCTTATCAAAGTTTTGTATTGTATCAGCCCATGTACGTCCCACTGCAGGCCTCCTCTACAATCGAGAGAACGATTGAGAGTGGTTAGGCCATATAGTCCACCACGCTGGAATTGTGCGGGTTGGCGGACTTTTACATAACATATAAATTTATACACGTCGCTATGCTATACAAATTTCCTCGCGATGTTTTCCTTCACAGTTGTAGTGCGTGGTGATTAGTTATCAAAGTAACGCTTGTATTTCTAATTAATTATCACTCAATTTAACGATAAAAGAAAATATCGTGTCGACCCTTGTCTTTCATCCTGGCCCGCCAAAGGAACTACAATAGATGTGATGGGTAGTTCCTGCTACTAGTCACAAATGAGAAATTGCGCTAGTATACGAAATACCTAAATCTGTACTACTATGCGTAAGCATGATATGATATTGTTCCTATTTTCCTAAAGATTTGATGTCAAGTAAGTGGCCGAAGTAAAACAAAAACAAATGTATCAGCGCTGTTTCTTAAAGAATAGATTGCGCCGTACACAATCAGATTCCAGATAAGGACCTACAGGGGAAGAACAAAGATGATGACGTCATCACAGCCGGTGTAATAAGCGACCAGCTTTAGAAAGTCGGCCAAGCAGGTACTAATAATATATTGAAGTGGAGAATTGTTGAACTTGCGAGCATACTACACAAAGAGTTGTTCGCAGCCCCTTGTAAAATGTATAGAAGTTAAATGACAAAGACGCTGCGGCTTCAAAGTGACTTTTGTTCGCTCGTTTCGAATTTACAAGAAATCTAATTGAATTTGCAATTAATGCATCTTGTATTTCGAGTTGATTCCCCCTTTGTGTACGTTTGGTTGTGTGCGATTTGCGAGGAATAGTAAGAGGAGTTGTACGGAGAAGTGGGTTGTAAAAGTTGAGGTTCCTGTGAAGCGAAACGCGCCCAACAGAAACAATGCAACTTATAGTAGCGAATGAGCTGGCAGTAATTGTTTGTTACTGGTATTTTAAATGTAATAGAATATGTACAGATATGGGTCTTTATTTTGCTATGACAAGAGATTGATTTGGCTTATGTCTGAGGACAACACGTCTGCTTGAAGTCAACCCTGTCTTACGTGTGTGTTATTTAAAAGTACAGTAAAGTTACATTCTGATACATATATCAGCATGTTACTATGGCAAATAATGGTATAATTAATAATGTGTTTACTGTTGGAGAACCTTAATTCAATAAATAGATAACCCCTTTTCGAATATTCAAACCTTGCTAAATCATGTTTTTTATTCAGTGCATTGCTCGCTTAGGCTTAGGACCTTATAGTTTTTGTCGCTCCTACTAGATAATTGACGCGATCACAATCTGGTCTCTCTTTGTATGCATATATGTAAGTAAGTTCTTGGAAATATGTTTTTTGTGTGTACAGCTCTTAATTTAACATCCATTATCATCTCCGCCATTATTATCATTGTCAGTTGTAGTCCATTACTGGACATGAGCTTCTAAAATGTATGTTTATTCACTCTGCAAAATAATTCTATTTTCTACATTCGACAGCCTCCGTGGCGCAGTTGGTTACACGCCGGCTGTGAAACGAGAGGCCGTGGGTTCGATTCCCGCACTGAGCCAAATATTTGTGAGGCGCATAAGTATTTGCCTCGGGTCTGGGTGTTTGTGAGACCGCAAAATCTCTCGTAGTTTCTGATACCCACGACACAAGGCTTAATTGATCTTAATATGGGGTCAGGGTTGGGTGTATTTAACTATTATTATTAATTTTACATTTTACAATAATATTTCCCCTGAACTGCATTCAGGAAGCCTCTAACAGCATATAAGAACTTTAACTGAAAATGAAACTGAAATTGAAATGTACACACAAAAATCAACTTGAACAGCAACAATAACTTTCGCAATTAGTGAATTACTACTATGTTTGTACTTTGTTATGTTTGTTCTCTGGATAGAAATTTGCTCGGACCAACGTTGACGCTGGGAGTTCTATTTTTCTTCCCATTACGTCGTGCGCTAAAAGGATTGGATCACATACATATTCCGCCGCCGCGTTAGACAACGAAATTATGCTGACAGATTCTCTTAAACGGAACTCTTTTACTTTTAAGTAACGTTTGTAACTAAGTACTTATTGTTAGTTGGTTCGTATATCGCTTGTTCGTTCGTACATCGAATATATTGTTAGTGCTTGTTTGTAGAGCGAAATCGGGTTCGTTTTTAGTAATGGTAAAAAGCAAGCGTAAGTAATGCAATCTTGTTGTAATTGTAATGAAGCATTAATTTATTGGTTTTGCCTTTACCGGGGGCCGGGGTGAAAACATAATTGTTTTGCTGTTACACTTGTAACTACCAGTATATAATTCGATTATAAATGTTGCCTAAGCTCTGTTAAATTCTTGGAGGTTTGTACCAACGGGTATAGCGTCCATCGGAACGATGGTGGCAATATATGTGTGTCGCATTTCAGGTTCAGCTTGAGTAATGTATACTTAGGAGTAAATTTATACATATGTGGAGCCGGCCGACTTCAGACATTCGGACTCCATTGCACTTGCGCGCGCATTATAATTTTTGTGGTGTCAGTATAACAAATACGGGAGGTTAATAGCTGGCAGCCTCGGTGGCGTAGTGGTAATACGGTATGATTGCAAAGCTGAGGTCTCGGGTTCGAATCCCAGGTCGGGCAAAGTGATATTGGATTTTTCTATCCATTATCAGCCCGGAGTCAGGAATTTGTACCCGATATGGCGATAGGCTCGCCCCCTATCACATCGTGGGACGGAATATACAAAGCGAAACGTGGGTGTTCTGGTAGAACCTCTGCCTACCCCTTCTGGGAAAAAAGGCGTGTGTTTATGTATGTTAATAGCTGGCTAACTGTGGAACGTGTAATATTACCACATCAAAATGGCATTATCCTCATCCAAGCCAAGATGTATCCATGCCTATATTAATTAAACTCGCGGCAAACACATCGCACTGAGCATCAAGGTGTCGTACCCACGTCAAGCATTAAGACTAAGTGTTGGAGTTTAATCGAAAACTATTGCCGATAACATGTACGGGACCCTTCAACTCAAACTGAACGCCTATCTGTTAGCTTTGGCCACGTGTACCATCAATCTGTTGCTATACATACAACTCATGCATAATTACTACCATGTACCTGAGATGTTGCCATCCAAATGGATGGTTATTTCTCATGGTGATAGGGTCGCCCCCTGTCACATTGTGGGATGAAATACACAAAGCGAAACGTGAGTGTCCTGGTAGCACCTCTGCCTACCTCTTCTAGTTTATGCTTTTATATATGTGTTTCTCATCGTCGACAATATGAAAACCAGTTTGATATCCAATGTATGAGGCAGTTGTGTGTGTGGCCATGGTGTATGGTCGCTCTTCAGGTCAGTCCCGAATAACTCATGTGAATTTTCAAGCCGAAAACATATACAAAATGTCAATATATTGTTATTATATCAATATTGTGCTGATTTCGATTCGTTGCTCGATCTAACCTTTGTTGCAGGCTAGCCGTCTAACCCGGCTTCGTCTGGTCGAAATACTGTTTCAGACTACGCTTTAGTCTAGACTCTAACCTAATAATATTTGTTATAAGGTCTTTTCTAAATATCTCTCGAGTGACCTGTGGCAAGTCATTTGCTTTAAAAAAATCTGCATATTTTATTAGATTCGCAGCCTCCAATCGCGAAGCTTTATTTTTGAAATATGTTATAAGGTGTAAACGAGCGTACGATCCACCTGATGTGATCACCGCCGCCCACGAACATTTGTAATATCATAGGGCATAGAGACGCCAGCTTTTAAAGGGGGAATACGCTCTTTTTTTTAAGGTCACCAGGTCGTATTTATCCGGAAATTTCTTCCGCTCTATCGGGCAGTTTTTCGGCTTACATGCGGGCACTGCTTCCTCAATGCTAAATGCTAATTTGCTGGACTACGCTAGTATCTTTTGTTTTATGATCGTCACGGGTATTGTGGGGGTCTGTGGTTATCTCCAACTTAGACACGCCCCGACTTTGTTCCACTTGAAGTTCCATCAGGAGCAGAACCAGATTTTGGCTCCCGGGTAGACAGGAGAGGGCCATTGGAGTGGGTCGCAGACTTCCTCCATTAACTTGATTCGATTAGACACTCATATAAGCAACAGACTGCTCATTTGCTCAATTTTAGTACATCACAAACAGACACACTTACTTTCGCAATTATAATATGTTATTAGTATTATCTGTGCATCATTTTAATCCATGTATTCAAGTAAAACGCGAACCAATTAACTATTATCACGCATTCAATCATACACACGAGAACAATTTGGATTTTGGCTTTCAATAATCTCGTTTTAATTGGTTATGAAGCTCGTTATTCCATTTTACTGACGATTCTAAACAAAGGTCTGACGTTATTGGTTATTGGTCAATCGTAACGCGTAGATACCTAATTTAAAATCATTTATTTGATAAATTATACGATTTACACTAATTAGATCCATTCAATCTATTAAATCAATTAAGCAGATATGTAGCTAATTGGAAATGTTAAATTACAAAGATTGAAAGCAGAAGATTTGGAAAAAAGAATCAACATTTTTCAAGTAACAATATTAATACCAAATCAATAATTCACACACAAAGTTTTAGTCTATACCGTGATGGAATTCTTGTGTCGTGCATATTACGTGGTATTACAAGATAATTTTCGTTTCCACAACACCCAGACTTGAAATAGATATTTATGAGTAATGCAAACATTTTTCTTGGCGCAGGGACGGTCTCCATGGCCTCTGATTTCACAGCAGGCTAATTAACATACTGCACCCCAAAGGCTCCCATGCAAATGGTGAATGCTTTGTAAATTATTTCGACCTTATCCCAATTCCCAATCTTCGCATTATTCCGGAGTTACATTCGCCATCATTACTGCTTCTTTAATTCATGTTCCTAATGTATCCCAGAGCGGTGAAAGATTTTATGATCCTTACCACACTAAGGCTAAAGCAAATGGTATCAGCCCATATACGTCCCACTGCTGGGCACGGGCCTACTCTACAATGGAGAGAATCGATTGAGAGTGGTTAGGCCATATTGTCCACCACGCTGACCTAGTGCGGGTTGGCGGACTTACATACCGTAGAAATTCTTTAAAATCGCTACGGTATGCAGGTTTCCTCACGATGTTTTCCTTCACCGTTAAAGTGCTTGGTGATTGACTTTCAATACACACATAATTCCGAAAAGTCAGAGGTGTGCCTTGGGATGTAAACCCACGACCACCGTGAACATGTAGGCAGTCGCGTCTAGTCCGATACCAACACCACGCCACCACGCACACAAAAAGCAAATGGATTGGGCATAATGTTTTTGCCCATTAAGACATAGTTATCTTTGCCCGTCATTGTTAGATATGAACAGTTCTACACTCCCCAAGAAGTGCAGTGTACTCACAATTAATTTTCAGTATTGGGCATCGAACTCAAGACCATTCCCACCCATTCTCACCGCCATCCTGCTAATGAGACTACAACCAACCAACTCCCCACTGAAGCATAAAGAACCACGTTGTCTCAGGAGGTTACAAAATTCTGCAACTATAATAGAAGTGTTACACCGTTTTGGCTGCGGGCCAGTGTGCCGGATTAAGAACAAGCATACACGTATAGTGCAAAACTTATATACACGTCATTAACATCGTGTGGGAAATCTAGTTAGGTTGGAAGATTACATTTTTGTAATTACTGCACTGGGATATGTGAATTCGCGAATGGAATCAATAGTCCATAGTTATGCTAATAAAAATGTTGACTTAGTCTACGCCTTTATGAACAATATAAAATTTTTGTTGGTGCTGTTAAAAAACTACCGTTTCCTTATAACTAAATCAGAATTTGAAATAATTAACAGAATGGGTAATTAACCCTAACCCTTAGCCCAATGAATTGTAGCTTTGAGCTGTGCCCAATTTTTATTTAATCTATAAGTTAATAAAGCCGCAAAGACTTGTTTGACATCGTATTACAGTCCCTAATAATATATTTACATGTATTTTTGTGTTTGGAATAACAAAGCCGTGACATATTTTATTTAATTATTTAAGAAATTAAAGAACGTATTTGTATTCTAATCTTTTTTGTTTTGTTTTAAGAGTTTCGTTATTTTGTATCAACCGAAAACAGATCACTTGTTTTTGAGAGGATAAAAAATTGTATTTACAACGCAAACTGTACAGTGTTTGTCCTATACAAAAATCACAAAAACGGGCTTAGTATTGCCCTCCGAGCTACAACCCAAATATTTACACTATACAGTACAAATCTCGTCGAAAACAATTCTAAAAATGTGCCTCAAGCGAATGTCAATAAAAGCAACGTTTGGTATACAATCGTCCCGTTTCAGTAAACAAAATATAAATTAATAAAGCTGAATTACATAATGCCGCGTTGTGAGCGAAAAGGCCCTGTAATGGTGGGACAACGAAAATTCTCTGTATTCAGCGTCGGTCCGGACAAATAAATTGTTACGATTTTTCTTTGACGCCCGTAGACGCTTTACGCCTTGGTCCAAATTACAGACGGTACAACGGAACTCACTTCGCTCTTCGTTTTATATTCTATTCACTGGTGTTCATGTTTTATTTGGAAATTCTTTGGCGAAAATATTTTTAAAAATCTGATTGATCCTGGGTTTGTTTAAATTAATTTTACTTTGTCCGTAGATGTTTGTTTTTCTTAATTTCTTATGAATTATCAATTTTGTAATGACGTTTGATGGCCGTAATGATACAAGTAACTAATCAATAAAAATGTAAGATTATGTTTTTGGTTTAGACAAAATTAAGTCGATAGATTCGGAACATAATTGCAAGTTCAATTGTTTAATGACTTTTATCTCGTTAAAAGGGTTGAAGTAGACAAAACATTGACGCGATAGACTCTAGCACGTTGACCTTTTTTGGTGTTGCCAAAGTTGCGGGTCTAACTTTTAAGAGGATTTTAACAAAATCACGGGCCCTAATGATTAGGTAATTAGAAAAAGAAGAATAGATTACTGGTAACACTTGATTTTAAAATGTAACACGGGCCCGACCTTCCTCATATACCATTAGATGAACAGTCCCTTTCTGTAGCTAATTATTACAATATTTTATTTATTTATACTCTTTATTGTACTCTCAAGTTACATAATAATGAAATAAAGAAATAAGCTTAAAGTAGTACAATGGGCGGCCATATCGCATTGAGCGATTTCTTCAATATGGTTCCCCTTAACCATTAAAAGAAATCAATAGAGATCTACATGTCGTGTTAAGTTTAGTAAGCGCTTTTCAGTTGACCCGAAACACAAAACTATGAAGATCACAAAATATAACATCATAACATCCTGGTTTCTTGGATTTACACGATGTTACACATGGGGTTTGAAGCTTGCGCCAGCATGGGATCCAATTATATATTAATTTCGACAGTCTTCGTGGCGCAGTTGGTTACACACTGGCTGTGAAACGAGAGGCCGCGCGCACCGATATAAATGCCGATTATTTGCGTGATCCACAGGTATTTGTTTCGGTTCTGAGTGTTTGTGAGACCAAAAAGGCTCTTGTAGCTCCTGATATCCACGACACAAGACTTAATTGATCTTAATGTGGGGTCAGGACTATGTGTGTGATGGTTGGGTGTGTTTAATTCTTATTATTATTTATTAGGTCGGAACCCAAAAGACCATCTACCAGATCTGTAGACAAAGTATACTCCTTTTGCGTAGATCGGATCACAAACAACAAACTTTTAAATTCGGTTTTTAATTTTAATAATTGTTAAATGAAGGTAGCTTTCGTAACATTTATTGAGCGGATGACAAACCCCTCAGTCCTCAGTGACCAAGAAAGCTGCAAAGTTATCGAACAGTCAAGAAGTTAAAATATATGAAAAAATAAACAAAATTCGCGATAAAATCCGTAAAAAACTTATTTCAATCATAACATCCTTCTTCATTTCTTAATTCTCAAAGACTTCACTTGCGATCTCTAACCATATGTAGGCAACAATGTTCATTAGGCAGATGTTTTGTCCTCCACTCGGACCTGTGTTAATAAAAACAAGCATGGAATTACAAAGAACAGTCTATAAATAAAAAAGATACATACATCACGTGTACAATACGAACAAACGGCATTGACAAAGCGGCGGTTTCGGATTTAAACCCTGCGTAACATAGTGTCTGAAAATAAACGAATGTACCAAAATGTGGTTTTCCTGGAAGCGGTGTTGTAGGTGCTGCTTTTATGCTCCGTTCATTAGGGTTCACGTAACGAACAATGTCTGCTTGAAATATTACTTTTAGAGTATTTTGTGCGCTTTTAATTGGTGAATTAATGCTGTTGTTTTTAGAGGTAAATATTATTTTCATATACTCTGGCCAGATGGCAGGACGACTTGCAGAAGAGGGCCGGCAGCGACTGAATGCATAAAGCAGCTGACCGGGCTCTTTGACGTACCTTGGGAGAGGCCTATGTCTAGTAGTTATGTAGTAGTATATGTAGTAGTAGTTTCTCGTTGTTTGTGGTCTTTGGTTAGAAAGACTGGTAAGAATACGGCAGATTTAAATTTTGTCCAATATATGATATCCCTGGAATATAAAATAATTAGCGGAATAATTAATTTGTTCAAATCTATGATTTTAAGATACTTTGTTATTCTTTATTAATTCATCGAATTCCCTTCTCCGGTAAACAGGACTTATAAAGATAATTGACATTCCGATAATGAATATAATTGACACTTGGGTAATGAAGTTTCGAAAACGTTTACAGCATTTCGTTAAAGACTCATTTAACACGTCAGAACAACGTGAAAATTTTAATCTCATCGCTTATATTTTGTACCCGCTAGTGAGATTTATTTTCATACTAGTTTTTGCTTGCGTTTACTCCGGGAATGTGAGGGGAAACAATTTTGAGTTCCCGATACAGCGATACGAGCCGAGGGACTTTTATTTAAACCATGTTCATGACAATTGTCTTGCTTATGCGTGCTCACTATAAAGATAGGGTTTGCTCCGGCTTATAGGATCTCGGGAATCTTTGAACGGTGTTTGTACGATTGTGCGGCTCAGCTTAGTTCCGAGATATTGGTGGGAATGATACAAAAGTCTTGTTTTGTTTTCTGTTTGTTTCCGTTGGTAAAACAATCATTTAATCGCTCTAAATACATATGACTAGAGTCATCTATTTGTTAGGACTGGGCTGTTAAATTGGTGATCGCTGGCTTAAATCTGGGTTAAATAACACTATTGAGTTGAAGTATTGCGTGTAATTTTTAGTAGTGTATTTATTTATTTTAATAGGCTTACTCCGGAAAGGGTTGATTGAAAAGAGATGACAATTTAATTGCTAGCTAAATCTTAAAAACGGTTGAAGAGTTTTATTTCACCCGTCACATGTACGTATACGATTAAGGATAGGGACAGACAGAAGAATGGTGTTATTAAACATAAATACAGAGTTTTCAATCAAATAAAACTAATTCTTACCAAATCGCGATAAAATCCGTAAAAAAGAGTTTTATTTAAATGTGAAACATTCGCGGTAATCTAAGAAACCATTATATGTCATATACCAGATTTTTCATTCGTACACCCCTGAAACCTAACCCACTTTCATAACAAGTCGACCTTATTCCCAATTCTCTTCTATAACCGTCCATATAGGCGGTGTCCGGTAAACAAAAAGTAAGACTGCGATAAGAGCATTAGTCTAACGAAGAGGCGCTCGCCGGCTCTATGAGACCCAGCGCCAATAAACCGATGAGTCGGGACGCAATAAGCAGTGCACCTGCGTGTTTACTGCTCCGTTAACTGCCTGTTATCTAATGTGCTTTGTCAACTGTCTGGTGCATGGGTTTTTGTTGGTTAAGAAAACGGACCGCTGGTTATAGCAACCACTGTATTGTACGGTATCAGCCCATATTACGTCCCCCTGCAGGGCACGGAGTTCGGATCTTCTCTACAATCAAGAATACGATTGAGAGGGGTTAGGCCATATAGTACATCATGTTGGCCTAGTGCGGGTTGGCGGACTTTAGTACCATAGGATTTTTTACAAATTATTATAGTATGCAGGTTTCCTCACGATGTTTTCCTTTACCGTTATAGTGCGTGGTGATTGACTATTAATACACATATGACTGAAAAGTCAGAGGTGTGCCCTGAGATTTGGACCCGCGACCACCGTGAACAAGTTGGCAGTCACTTCTGGACCCTTTACCAACAGGCCACCACGCACTTAAAGGAACCATTAATATGCTTTACCTGTTGTCACGGTGTATGTTTTTCTTTTTATATTGGTGCAGTTGATTAAGAAGCTTGTTGTTAAACGATTCTCGCGTCTAATCCAATATTTGTGCGACCCACGAGTATTTTGGGACTTAAGATTTGGGACTTGTGAGCACAGTGCAGTGCGTGTTTATAATATAAATTTTCTTGATGTGAGATGTATGGCGCAATATAATAATTTGAAAGTATAGTTGTCATGCTGTCGCAAAATATTAGGAAGTTAATCTTATTAGATTACGAGTATGAATGCTTCTTGTTGATATAAAGAAAACACATCTCAAACAATGTGTTTTAAAATTTTGTTTGTAGTTCCAAATTTCGCCATACGCCAATTGAATTTAGCTGAATTTTATTATGATTGACGCGTAGCGGTCCTATTGTTATCGCCACGTCACTAACACTCTGGACATTGGTATTTTCTATACACGGATATAATATACAGATCTCCGTAGATTTAATACACGGATACAGGAGGGTTACTATTCTCCGACACGAAGTTTGAATGTTCGGAGTTCAACGTCCGCGTGTAACATAAAAGTTTATGTCATTTAAAAATCAATACTTTTCTCAAAATTTATCATTCACTCAGAAATTAGTCTATGGTTACGATGTACGATAGAGAATCCGAACATTTTGTAGAATGTTTAGGCACATTCGTACAGCTTTACGTGCGACGTTCGAACATTCGTCGTCGTGTCGGAGAATAGAGTAACCCCCAGTCTTGCAGAAAGCCGTCAGTTTGTTGTCGACAGTAGTTTGCAGTTAAGTTATCTCAGGCGCCATTGAAGCTGTTTTAGTCCGGCCATTAGCATGTCGACGCTCGCAAATCCGCTAGTACGGCGCAGTAATACAGTACCAGTGCGTTAAGATTCTGAAATTCTATCACAGCTAGTTATGGATATTTAAAAACAACTAGTTTTTTATTCCTCGTATTTTTACCTCTACGTATAAAGTTGTTGGGAACCTAGCTTGCAGTGGAATACTAGGGGCTGGAGATGATCACGCCAAAAGTCTTGTACTATACTGTAGCAGCCCAGATACGTCCCACTGCAGTGCACGAGCTTCCTCTGCAATCGAGAGTATGATTGGAGTTAGGCCTTATAGTTCACCATAGGCCTAGTGCGGGTTGGCGGACTTCACATACTATGGAAATTCTTGAAAATCGCTATAGTATGCAGATTTCTCATTGATTTCCACAGTGACCTGTTGGAGGCAGCCTGCATCCTGCGATAATTGGGAAAAGCCTATGTTCAGCAGTGGACTTCCTTTGGCCGATGGATGGATGGATGCAGGTTTCCTCACGATGTGTTCCTTTACCGTTATAGTGCGTGTTGATTGACATTTACAATGAAGTGTTAGCTTAAAAAATTGTGTACTCGTATGTGTAGTCTAGTTATTCTTTAACATTAGAGTCTGAGAGAAAGCGCCACTTCTACCATCTATGTTATAAGTAGTTTCATATTGCTTAATTAGAATTTTGATTAAATTTTAAGGATCGTTGTTTTGCCGGATTTCATAATGTCTTTGTTCTGACGCTGGGGTGCTGTTTTAGTAAATTTTAAAGGCACCAATGGCGTGAATATTTTAGTTGAGTTTTGCTTTATTGCTGCTGAGTTTGTCACATGAATTTTTTTTTTTTTTATTAGCCGTTATAGGCAGACGAGCTAGCGGCCCGCCTGATGGAAAGCGGCTACCGCTGCCCATAGATCTCCGCAATGCCAGGGGTCCAGCACAACAAAGTCACTGCTTACCTTAAGGAAAGTACTCTCTTTAAGCCTCGTTTGAAGAAGGACAGGTCATAGCGCTCAGGAAACACCGATGCAGGGAGTTCATTCCAGAGCTTACACGTGCGTGGTAAGAAAGAACGCTGAAAACGTGCCGTTCGGGAACGGTACGCTTCCAGGTGGTAGGAATGAACTCTGCTGCGGTGACGGGTGGTGCGATGGTAAAAAGGTGACGTTGGTACCATTTCAAACAATTCCTCGGAGCACTCCCCATGGAACAGACGATAGAAAACACAGAGAGACCCTGTAATATACATATATAATATAATATACCCTTATATGTCTGCAAATATTTAGATAACCTTCACAGATTATAGGCGTTCGCCAACATTTTTATCCATGTTTTCATTTAACCATTATCCATTTGTCCGCCAGTGTGTTTGATAAAACACACGCTCACGATAAAAAGTGAAAGTTATAAACTTTACGTTGGAGTAATTACATTGAGTTTGCGTTTTATTAAAATAATTCGTACGTGCGAGTAAAAATAAATTACCTGCACATAAAATAGTTTACTAGTAACTATAATCGTAGCTATCTCTGAATTCTTAGAAATAATATAAAACTTCAATAGTTAAGGTGACAGAATTACGAGTCTAAGAAGATTTTGGGATTTTCTAGAGATGGATGCGTAGTTTTATTTTTATAGCGACATAACTAGATCTTAAGAACCTTTTCATTTGTGAGCAAGAGATTTCATTTTATCCCGAGCTAAATAAACGCGTGTGAAAATTCTAGAAAACGCGAGGAATTGTAGGAGATTTACGAAAACTTTGATACAAAGAAATGTTATTCATCTTCTATGTCTTAACAAGGCAAGGAGTAGGCAGTAGGAACCGCAAGATTTTTCGATTTTCATTTGTATGGTATTTTCACTAGTATGGTGCTTTAGCTGGACCGATTAGGGTAGCTGGTTCGAGTCTAAAGCACATACCTCTAACATTTGATATTTGAGTGTTACTATTGTTGTAGTTAACTGTTACTGAATTCTCCAAGAAATTTGCAAGCACGTGTACGAGTATACATGGACGTAATGTAAGCAATTCTACTCAACCCACCTCATAATAAGCCACAAATGCATTGATATTACACCCGCTCGGTAACTAAGGAAGTAGCTGACAAACAGAATGTTTGAATAAATAAACGCCATTACTAAACTGACATGGAAACACCATTAATACACCGCGTGAATAGAGCCGAGGCCCTAATTACTGCGTGTCATTTTTACACGTATTTTCGGTGATAAAGGAACGGTGTAAAGTTGCCTCGTTTACGGATAGATTACAACGCTTTGTTTGAATTTTGTATTTTGTTTGTTTACTTACATATAGGGGTGACAGAAGAAATGTTTTCTTTATTCAACTGTTAAATATCGGGCATTCTTGCAGTTGGATGATAAATTTCTTATTATACATATGTCCGCTTTAACAATAAGTTAGCACATAATTAATAGGTCAGCCTTTTAGACAAAAACACTCATAAAAGAGGCCCGTTCCGTGCAGCGAAATGTATAAAGCAAAAAAAAAGTATTTAAATTATAAAACAACATTTCAAAGAGAAAAAATAATAATTTGACATATAATATTTAAGAAAAAATGCATAATTATTTGATTTATGATCATTGATCCTCGTCCTCTTAGATTGCCCATAATTCATATCTCCTAGGTGCGTTTTTTTTTACACTGGCACGGCATTATGACTGCACTGCACCTGATGATAAGCGCAAATGCCGTCCATACAGAGTATCGAATGGCAAGAGACGGCGGTCCCATGCCATTCGATACAATGATGCCGGCTTGCTGAGATGCCTCTTCACACTACGGCGCAAGGACCCAGGATTATAGGAAGGAGGGAACACGTGTGACGGCAAACAATTCCACAGCTTGACGGTGCGGCACAAAAAAGAATTTGCGAACTTTTTGGTTCGCGCCGAGATTGTTTGGACCATCAAGCTATGGATTCGCTAGCCAGCACGCGTGGTTCTGTTAAAAAAAGGAGAGGAAAAAAACAAATCCACGAAAAAAGTATAAGTAAAATTAATGACGAAATATTCCAAATACCTTGAAATCTCATACCAATACAACTAAGAACATTCAAGAAAACCGCTGAAGTTCTTAACGTTACATAAGTCACAAGGAAAACCTTGAACATATACTACGTCACCTCACACCATGAAGGATTAATGTACACAATTTGAGCGTTAATTTCATTGCGTAGTGTTAGTGACCTTATTACGGCTCGGCGTAATGTCCTGAGAAATGATCCGGGAAGTACCTGATGCTAGACTTAATTAATTTAACTTCACGAGACTGCGGATAACTCAGCGGTGTTAAGGCGACGTGTTCCACTTAAATTGCCTCTTATAATTAGCAGAAAGTTGAAAGCTGCGGTGGAGCTGTTGCTTAAACGCTGGCTGTAAACGAGAGTAGATCCCCGCACAGAGATAAATATTTGTGTGATCCACTGGTATTTGTTTCGGGTCTGGGTGTTTGTGAGACCGAAAAGTACCTTGTAGTTTTTGATACCCACGACAAAAGATTTGTATCTTAGTGTGGGGTCCAGACTGTGTATGTGACTGTTGTATTTATTATTATAATCTGGGAAGCAGTAGCTGATGTTAGACGACTTAATTAATATAAGTTCACAAGGCTGCGGATAACTCAGCGTTGTTAAGGCGACGTATTCCACATAATTAATTGCCTTTTATCACTTGTTCTAGATGTACAAAGTTGGGTGGATAGAATCTGTTGACATGGTCGAAGGATAGTGATACTGGCTGCAGTATTAATTATTGATAGAAATTAACAGCTTGATTGTATGTAACTGAAAATGATTATTGATTTGACATCCTACATGTAGACCGTTGTTTCATACACAAAAGGTGAACGCAGAATACCAAGGTTATTCTCTGTAATTACGCCAACATGAAACGCTAATACGTATTTCTACAAGCACCATTAAAACATTTAAAATCTGAGCTAGATAGAGGCGTCTATGATAGCCATTATAACACAGTGCTAATTATCATGAAAATATTTTTGTATTTCTCGCCCAAAGAAACGTACGGAAATAATTCAAGGCCTTTGCGAATACACATATTATATCGCCCTGAAAGTGTTCATGAGGCAAATACTCAATGATATTTATTCCAAATATGTTATATTTTTGGGATAAATAACAAGCCCTCATCAAGACACAATAAAATTAGCAACATATAAAAACGCACAGAGACGTATACACTGTAGACATCAAGGCACTGCCGAGAATACAGAATTAGATCTCAAGTAATTTTTTCCCATCTAAAATATCTGTATACAGAATGTAGGCGAGATTATTCTCGTCACGACGTCAATTATTCCGCTGAAGCCAGTTACGTGAAGTTAGTTGAACGGGCCAAAAACTTGACGCGTCGCGCATCTCATTTCCGCCCTGATTTAATAACTTCGTCTTAACAAAACGCTTTGTTGCTCGCGCTTTATTTAAATTTCCTGCAAATACTTGCAGTGCAAATGTTTATCAGAGTATAATGATATTTCCTGCTGCCTTTTTACGTTCATTTTTGTGTGATTGCGCTTTTGGTACCATCATGATTGCATATTTGGGTACATAGTAGTTTAATAAGACTGCCTCGGTGGCGTAGTTGTACTACGTTATGATTGCGAAGCTGAGGTCTGGGGTTCGAATCCCGGGTCGGGCAAAGTGATATTGAATTTGTCTATTTAGTCACGAGTCAGGACTTAGTTCCCGATATGGCATAGGCTCATCCCTTATCACATCGTGGGACGGAACATACTAGGCGAAATGTGGGTGTCCTGGTAGCAAATCTGCCTACCCCTTCTGGGAAAGAGGCGTGAGTTTATGTATGTATGTATAGTAGTTTAATTGACACGGAGAGTTCTAATTAAGTCTCGCATTGAACAGTTATGACCACAACTGGTGGTAGGTCTCTGGTGTGAGGCCGCCTGGGTCGGTACCACCGCAATGTCTATTTCTCCCGCCAAACAGCAATGTATATGCACTGTTGTGTTCCGGTTTGAAGGGTATGGTAGCCAGCCAACTACTAGAGATAATGAGACTTAACAAGTGATGTCTCAGGTCGGCGAGCGTAGAGGAACGTCAAGTATTGCTTTGTAATTCATGGTGTTGTTTGGTTTTACTTCTGTCCATGAGCGGTCGTATCGTTTAACATCAAGCGAATGGCATGCTCGTCTCGCCATTCATATCGATAAAAAAAACAAATTCAATAATACTTTTATATTTTTTTGTATTGTATTGTATCAGCCCATATACGACCCACTGCAGGGCACGGGCCTCCTCTACAATCGAGATTACGATTGAGAGTGGTTAGGCCATATAGTCCACCACGCTGGCCTAGTGCGGGTTGGCGGACTTTAACATACCATAGAATTTTATACAAATCGCTATGGTATGCAGGTTTCCTTACGATGTTTTCCTTCACCGTAATAGTGCGTGGTGATTGACTATCAATACACACATGACTCCGAAAAGTCAGAGGTGTGCCCTGGGATTTGAACCTGCGACACCGTAAACATGTAGGCAGCCGCGTCTGGTCCATTATAAACAGGCCACCACGCACTTCGCACGCAATACTTTTATATGGCATATGGATATATGTTATTATTTTGTTACATTAATATTTGTTGGTTAGCATTTCAACTGAGGCTTCTTGTTCGAGAATGTAATGATGACGATATAAATTTTGCTACGAATAATATTCATATTTTTTGTTGCGAGAAGTTGTCTACAACGAATCTGATGGTAGAGCCACGCTGTTGTCAGCTATGACTCAGCGGGGTGGTACCACTGTCTTACAGAAGATCGACGTGAAGCGACAGCTATGCTGTCGCGTTTCGTTCGGTTAGTGAGAGACTGTCGGATGCCCAATACACCTTTCCTCTTCTTATCCTTTTTCCTTCCCGCTCCCCTCCGGATCTGATGGGCCGGCAACACGTCCATGATCCAAGCGTTATAGATGTTCATGGGCGGCAGTTATCACTTATCATCACGTCACCTGCTTGTTCGTTTACCATAAAAAAAGCCAAATAAATTATCCCGAGGTAAAGCGGTTGTATTTCAAACATGTAACTGGGGGCAACCTAGGCTACCAGGAAACAGAATGAAACCTAAATATCTAGAAATTGGACAACTAGCTGCCTCGTATAGACTGCCGCAGTGGCGCAGTTGTACTACGGTATGATTGCAATTCTGAGGTTTCGGGTTGCAATCCCGGGTGGGGCAAAGTGATATTGGATTTTCTGTACATTATCAGCCCAAAGTCAGAAATTTGTGTCCGATATGGCGATAGGCCCGCCCCCTGTCCCATGCAAGGCGAAACGTGGGTGTCCTGTTAACACTTCTGCCTATCCCTACTGGGAAATAGCCGTGAATCTATGTAGGTCAACTAACTTTATGCTTAAACTTTGAACACTGAGTTAACAATGCGATATCTTTGACCCACTTTGTGTAAGTTCTAGTTATTGTAAAATATTAAATCACAAAGTGATCGAAATTACCAATTACATTTGTTGAAACTTGTTGGAGCGTGTCGAGGTGTACCGGAGTCCGGAGTTACATGAGTGCCGAGCACTTGTCTATCGTGATCGTTCAGAGGACCTATTACAAACACTTGAGACTAGTTTTATTCGAGATGTTTTTCCGTGGAAGAGCATTTATGCTGAAAGCAGAGATAAATCGTGAATCTCTCTCTGTCTTTCTTCAATCACAGGAAGTCCACTGCTGACCATAGGCTTGTATCCAGCGGCCTCCTGCAACCTTAACCAGGTCGTCCGTCCACCTTGTAGGCGAGCGTCCGACACTGCGCGAATCGTGAATAAATATCATAATTAATTCTTAGAATCAATATTTTGTTCATCACTGGGGGATTGTTTTTTCTTTACTTATGAATAGGAATAGAAAACTGCAATTAGGTTAGGTAACCATGTTATATTAATCTTGTTTTCTATAATAATATACGTCTAGGAATTGCTTTGAAATAAAGAACAACGTAAAACATTTCATTTTTCCAATAAATATAACGAAGTAGGGACTTATTTCGTCAATCATACAAGTAACTATAACATTTATGCGAGCTAAAATGCTTATAGTTTTTTTACCAGCCTCGCCGACTCCCTGAATAAAATATAATTAAGGATTGACACATATTGTGACAAAGGTTGCCAAGGTGTCACGCGCAGGAGTTCCAGTAAATATGGTGGTATTCTATTGGAAAAGTTCACTCACCTTTTAGGCTATTCTATATACTCGTAGATTGTTTAGTGAGACCTTTTTTGCAAATTTTGTGTGAATTATAAGGGAATTGAATTCTACTTGAGAAAGAAGTATCTTTACAAGCAGAACTCAATTAAAAATCTGGCATATAACACGTTGCAGTTTACTAACTGTATTTAATATTCCTGCAAATTGATCAAATGAATTCATGTTTATTATTGACACAATTTTTCAGCAAAACTAAATACATTTTATTGTCTAATTATTGCGCCAGCAATGGGCTACTCTTTCAGCTTAGATGCTGCGATATTAACTAAATAATAACACAGCGCTGGTTTTCAAAGAGAAGTACGAGTGACACACAGACGTCCAGTCTTCAGACAAATGGAAGCACAAAAGAAATTATAATACATACAGTCTCACAATCTTTAAGGAGTACTCACATCATGGCATGTAATCGTAGCCCGTTCAACAGGGCTACATATAGGCACTTTATAGACTATAGTGTTATGAGAGATAAGTTGGCAGTATTAATCTTGGGTTTAGAGACAAGCAAACATTAGTTTTAAATTTAAGTGTTGGAAAACCGAAAATTCCACCGTAGATTAGTATTATTTATCACTTTTGAAAGTAAATTGAAACATTTAATTCAATTTTTAAAATTTTAAATGTTGCTAGACTTTTAAAATTTAAAGGTCAAAGCAATTTGCAGGCACGTGTACAGCGAGTCAGTGCAAAATATCAGTCCCTCAGTGAGATGGTTTAAAAGTGAAATGTTTATGCGTCGCGGACCGGACCGAGCCGAAACTCACGAATTATTGTACCTCAGAGATTAAAAGGGTAATGGGGCTTAGTGTTAATTACGCATTATGCAAATATCACATTTAATTTTATTTAAAACTTTCGCTCCATGACTATGTTGTCATGAGTTTGAATTTTTGGCGGATTTACTGAGAATATTTAGCAGAGACTTGGCAATTTTGGTTCTAAACAAAGGTTAGAATAGATTTTAGGGCACTAAAATATTATAATATCATTTATTGTGAAATGACCCTTTTCTAAATATTAGTCTTTTCGGTCTCACAAACACCCAGACCCGAAACAAATTACTGTGGGTCACACAAACTTTTGTCTCGGTGTGGGCAACAAACCAGCGACCTCTCGTTTGACTGCCAGCGTCTAACCAACCGAGCCAGGGAGGCTGATGTATAGTCTTAATATTACATACAATATACATGCTTTATGTAAGCTTAATTAATATAGATATGAGTGTTAAACAGGTGATATTGACATAATATGGTATTTAGTTTAAACCATAATATATTCCTAGCCAACCTAGGTAACGTTGTACCAAGTTTGAAAAAAAATGCATAGTAGTTTTGTCAAAAATCGCAATTTTAATTTCCAAGGCCTTTGATCAACCTGTATAGGTACGATTCTTACTACCGCTCAGTTCCTGAACCGAACTGAAGTTCCGCTAAGCGGTAAAAATACTCGGATTATACGGGTTGTCTAAAAATCGTGAAAATTTAAATCACAATTTTTGCCACAAAATCATCTCCGATTTTTTAAAATTTTGTACAATGTCATCTGGGGTGATGAGAAACATGTGGGTTTAATTAAGTAACATATAATGGTGTCTTGGGTTTACGCGAATGTTACACATTGAAATGAAACGAATTCTTACGGATTTTATCGCGAATTTGATTTAATTTTTACATTTTTTAATTTCCCGACGTTTCGATCACTTTACAGTTTTCGTGGTCACGGGGCGGACTGAATACCTCAGTCCATAAGAATTCGTTTCATTTCAATAAGTAACATATGTTAATATCACTTTGTATATGAATTATTAATTCAAGACGCTACTAAATATAATTTGATAACAATAAAAAAAGACTAGATAAGCAGCGTTACTTCAACTTAATAAACGCGTGAGCACTCGCAAATATTGGCTGAGATGTTACCTTTTAGATATGTCCTTGGGCAGCCGTGCCATTTTTGTCCTAACTCGAGTGTCTCACACGCCTACGAGCCTTTCACATTGTCAAAACTTATAGTAATAGCTATCGATGAGTATACACGTGTTTTTATATACCACCTACGTTAGTTACGGAAGTATTTTTCTATTCTAAGTGCAGTATAATTGGGTGTTTGACTGTTATTTTTTTTATTTTTTTTTGCTTACAAACGCAAATACCATTAAAATAAAACATTTGTCAAAACAGTATTAAAGTAGCTTGTAAGACGAGGCAAGTTTTAGTAATTAAAAAAATGAGTGGGAGCGAAGTTGCATATTGGCATCTCTTTCACGCGCGCACACTGCAATGCATATTAAGACAAGTGACGTCACTCGTTATGCTTTGCATCTCTTTTCTTTTACTCCCACTGCAAGATTTAAAACATTTATAATTTGTTTAATTTTTAATAGATTAAAAAAAATATTTTGTTAGAATTTGGATACGGATACCTTTTGATAAATGCAATACAATTTTTTTTATTAAATATCCTATTCAATACGGCATCTACTAGTGGGCAACCCTTGCCGGTTGACATAGTTATGCCGCCCTGTTCAAAATGGAATATGCATAGGCAGAGACCAAAACGAGATATACTTGCATTGATCTCGATGACAGGGTTTATCAGTATCGCGTACGGTCTATTCAGGCTGAAATAAATACCCTACCACAAGCTATGGCAAAGCAAAGTCAACGGCAATGCTTTAACAGTTGGTTGAACGGCGACTGTGAAATTTGAGGCCGCAGGTTCCATCCCCATATTGAGACAAATGTTTGTATCGTCCACAAATATTTTTTCGGGTCTGGGTGTTTGCGAGACTGAAAAGTCTCTCCCAGTTCCTGATACCCACGACACATAACTCGATCTTAGTATGGGGTCAGGACTATGCAAGTGACTGTTGGGTGTATTTATTTATTTATTTGACAATATTACTATCGCGAGTTCATACGCATGGTGGTCCACGATCGAGTCAATTTATATTGTACTAACCTGCAGCAAGACTCTACTACTTTTAAATTTCTTAAGATTAGTTCATTAACATCACATAAGTTATCCTCTTATCACGCCATAAAAAATACATTACCACAAAATAATGAAGCAATATCTGCATGTAATTAAACTAACAGATGCAGTCATTAGCGCGAGAATTGTACCCCAAACGTGAGGCGAGGTCGGTATTTAACCCGCGTCCACAGTTTAAACCTTGCGTCGCACTATTGCACCGCTTTGTTCCGCCCAGACCGTTCACACCGACCTGTATACGGTAATTTTGGGTATTAATTGTCTTCGCTGCCATTTAGGTGAATTGATTGGTTTGGCATTGTTAACTGCCGTTTTTTTGGCGATTAAAACACTAATATATCGGGATTCGGGACGTCGCTGGATGCAGGCTGCCTCCAACAGGTCACTGTGGAAATCATTAGGAGAGGCTTATGTTCAGTAGTGGACTTCCTTTGGCTGATGGATGGATGGACGATGGAAAACAATATCGTAGAAATATACACGGGTTACATTAGCTTCGTGGAATCATTGTAAGTTTGTATTTATATCAGCCTCTATGTGTCTCACGGCCTTATTCATAGACAGTTTTAAAACCTATTTTAGTTACCGAATGTTTTGTCTTCTTCCCTCAAGCTGAATTCAAAAGACGTTCGAAAGGGACAAAATATTCGATAAGTGAGTGCGTGGTGGCCTCGTGGTATCGGACCAGACTCGGCTGCCTACATGTTCACGGTAGTCGCGGGTTCAAATCCCAGGGCACACCTCTGACTTTTCGGAGTTATGTGTGTATTGATAGTCAATCACCACGCACTTTAACGGTGAAGGAAAACATCGTGAGGAAACCTGCATACCGTAGCGATTTAAAAAAATTCTACGGTGTGTAAGTCCGCCAACCCGCACTAGGCCAGCGTGGTGGACTATATGGCCTAACCACTCTCAATCGTACTCTCGATTGTAGAGGAGGCCCGTGCCCTGCAGTGGGTCGTATATGGGCTGATACAATACAATACAATTCGATAAGTAAAAAAGGTTTTAAAAGTTTCTGTCAATAAGGCCATCAGTGTTGAGCATGAGGTTAAATACTCATGTCAATTAAATCGTACATAATTTACACAGATATTTGTTTCAAAAAAAAAATGAATTTTATGTTCTGACATGTTGCAGATGATTTTGTGTGGACAAGACGGGGAGGTCTTAGGTAGGAATTAGCCATCAGAATAGCTCTTTCGGCTCTTGTCTTCGCAAAGAGTATCGTGGTAGTATTCTAACACTCTTCTGTTAAACTATAAATACCAATGTAGCTGTGAAGTTACGCCCTTTTTTTATTATTAAACTGTCGTATCAAAGTAACCGCATCGCTCCTGATGGCAAGTAAAGCGCCTTCCTAATAAACTAGCTAGAGACGATTATCCCTCGCCATTCAACATAATTATGCTTATCTGCTTAATTGCGTTTTTACGCTCCGCTAAAAATACTCAGGAAATGTACTAAATCAAGGCACTAATCACCAAAAAACACAGGTATTTACACGATGCAATTAGCGTTAGAATTGTCGGCTAATGTAAACTGCCAAGTTTGCATACTTCGGCATTTCGCTATTTTCAATATAAAGCTCGTTGCACACTTTGGTGTATTTTTATTCCGCTTACATTTTCAGTCCTACTAACATTATAAATGTGGAAGTTTGTTAAGATGTTCGTCGGGTAACAACACATGAGCTCTTGGAAATCATACAGAAAGACAGAAGGACAGACAGAAAGGCAAGATTCTTGTACGCGAGGAGCAATCAAAGCAATGGAAAGGTACCACCTCACCCTCTATTTCTGCGCGAAACAAGCGTTGTTATATACGGTTCGAGACTGTTATGTCAGCCAGTGGAATCACTCAGCATTACTTAATAGGTACATGAACTGCACACTGCACTGGGTGGTAATCGCAGTACAGTGCCATGCAGTGCATAGTGATAATAAACTTTTAGACTATTAATATTCTGCCTGACTGCCTCAGTGGCGCAGTGGTACTACGGTACGATTGCAAAGCTGAGGTCTCGGGTTCGAATCCCGGGTCGGGCAAAGTGATATTGGATTTTTCTATTCATTATCAGCCCGGAGTCAGGAATTTGTGCCCGATATGGCGATAGGCTCGCCCCCTATCACATCATGGGACGGAATATACAAGGCGAAACGTGGGTGTTCTGGTAGCACCTCTGCCTACCCCTTCTGGGAAAAAGGCATGTGTTTATGTATGTTATGTTTATGTACTATTAATATTCGTCAATTTAAAAAGTACACTCCTGTCGGATAATTTACGACAGTAATTCGACGTTTCTGCTCGGATTAATTTACCAGATGGCGTTGGCTACCTGCATACGTATATATTCTCCGTGAAGTGGCATAAACCCTTCTCAATCGTAGGAGTCCTGTGTTCAGCACTCAGCAGTATATGACTTTAATAGTGAGCTTTCTATTTGAAGTTACTTTTATTTTTATGGTTGAAAAAATAATTCATGCTGTGTTTTAGTTAATGTAACTTACTTCGTAACAAATCTATTTAACAAATACATAATTAAATATCACTTGCTTTCACCTCAGATTTAATAAACAGTGTAAACCGTATACCAAGATCCAAAGATCTGAATTCACTCGGGCGAAACCGTGGTCGGAAATAAGTTTTCAATATAAACCTTGAAGCAGACTTTGGTATTTTTATATTCCGCTACGTTTTGAATAACATTATAAAATACTTTCGTAGTTTGCAAACTCGTGGAAGTTTGTAACACGCAAGTTTTAAGGCACTGGAGTTACGTGCAAATACGATTGCTGCAGTGGCTTACCGCTGACGCTCTGCGCTGAAATATTGCGGATTCGATCCAGGTATTGATGAATATGTTTATGGCGCTTAACGGGTCCGTATGTCAGTATAGGATCGGAGTGGGGTCGATATTGGAAAATATTTAGACAATAAAAGTTATATGGTGTTCGTGGGCGGCGGTGATCACTTACCATCAGGTGAACCGTATACTCGTTTGCCTCCTAAATATATAAAAAAACATCTATACTATTTATTTAAAACTTTGCGTTGTTAATCCATCATTAATACATATCAATTGTATTGTATTGTATCAGCCCACATAAGACCCACTGCAGGGCACGGGCCTCCTCTACAATCGTGAGTCCGATTGAGAGTGGTTAGGCCATATAGTCCACCACGCTGGCCTAGTGCGGGTTGGCGGACTTACATACCGTAGAAATTCTTTAAAATCGCTACGGTATGCAGGTTTCCTCACGATGTTTTCCTTCACCGTTAAAGTGCGTGGTGATTGACTATCAATACACACCTAACTCCGAAAAGTCAGAGGTGTGCCCTGGGATTTGAACCCGCAACCACCGTGAACAAATACATATCAATAAAATAACTATAATATAGGTAATGTTTTCTAAATGCACACAAAATTAATTTGCGCCGATCCCATACTAGGGTATGAATATATGTTAAATGGAAGAAAAATCAGCAGATTTTTCTTTACCTAACTATAGTATAAAATGCTCAGTATTAACAAATTTCGACTTATAACACTTTCATACAACATACTTCGCTTCAACTATCTGTACCGTCAGTTCCCCGAAATCAAGTGTAAAACAAGCTAACTCACACAATGTAAAATATTCGCAGTTCCCGCTGCGCTCCACTGGTGCTTACATTAACGATATAAATTCAACTATTTCGACAACGTGCGCTCGTCACGTCAACTTGCGCTAAATCGGTTTAGACTTAGGTCGCGAAGTGCTACGTTGATTTTGATTTAGTATTTAAGTTTGTAGTTCACGTGCATGTTTGGTAATTTTATGCAGGAGAATCCCCGTGAGGACAGTGATTGTTGAAGTCTATGAACGGAGAACGCTTGCAAAATATTAGGAATTGTGGGTTACCGTAGGTGCGATGCTGGCTGTTGGTCATTAAGTGTGGGGTCAAAAAGTGCCGCAGTTTAAAGGATAAGCGAATATCGTCAGAGGTGGATTAAATGTTGAGAGCGCCCTAGGCAAGCTTCGATAGATCAAGGAATTGTTTTATTGGACATTTTGTGATTTTACTATGTTGTGAATCAGTGAAATACGCCATGTTATAACGCAAATGAGCACATGCATATGATGTTTCAAATAAGTATCATAACTATAGCATTCGATGGTTTTGCATGAAACGAAGATATCCGAAATCGTGCGCACCCCTTCTCGAACTCGCGCCCTTAGGCACCTGCCTAGTTTGCCTTAGGGGTAATCCGCCTCTGTCGTCACCAATAAACATTAGTAACTACTAAGTTGATCATTACATTAAGTGCATTTGTTCTTGCATAAATGACATCTATAGTATGGATGTACGGATTCATAAATACATATACATTATACATACAAGCTCTTGACAGTACTTGAGCCTCGAGTACCAGGCATGACGTATATACTGGAATATTCTATTAACTCGCTGATAACATGAGTAGCTCATTCCGCACCGACCACGCTTTATTTATTTCATGTAATCGGAGTCGATTATTAATGTATAATCAAGACAGAGTCCGTGGCGCAGTTAGTTAGACGCCGGCTGTGAAACAAGAGGCCCCGGGTTCGATCCTTGCACTGAGAGAAATGTATGTGTGGCTCACCAATATTACTTTCAGGTCTGGGTTTGTGAGACCGAAAAGTCTCTCGTAGTTTCTGATACCCACGACACAAGACCTAATTAAGCTTAAGGTGGGGTCACGTATATATACATATTTTGACTGTAGGGTGTATTTTAAATAGGTAAATAATATTATAAAACGCTTTGTAAATCACTTCCCTATGTTTATTGTCAAAACGTCTCTTTAACGCGATTTGTCAGCACTTAAGAGGCAAAAAGGCTAAATTAGAGTGATATCAAAGCCCGAGCTCCGATGTCAACAAGCTGGGGACACATTATCCACTCAACTTATATTGCACAGAGAAGATTCCTTGAATTATTAAATATCTACGTGAATTACATTTTTGCCGTACGTATCACGACGTATTCTGACACACGCATGTACCGAGGGCTTACTCTGAAGTGTTTGAGATAATGTGTTAATCTTACAAATATTTCCTTTGAGAAAATGAAATAGAATATACATATTTTCAGCGTCGTGTATACACACGTATATAATATTAACTGGTGTTATGGAAACATGGGCTGTAAGCATGAGGTTCTGAGCTCCATTCCTCAGGTAGTGGAATTTGTGTGAGTTTTTGATGACAGAGGAGACTGTTCGTAAAATCGTAAAAAGTATTGTATTACTAAGTTTAATTAAATGTTTAAATTGTCCTCTTTAACTTCTTTAATTCATGATATACACTTTGCTTTACAATACATGCAATCAAGACTTACATCCGCTTTCAATATTTCAAATATTGTGCTTCTTCGTGCCAGAAATTCAGCTTTATAACCTCAACACAAAAATACAATAAAAAATCTTCGAAATTTTCAAAGTGGGCCTCCTCAGTCAACTTGGAATGCCATAGTAATGTAAAAAAAAGCCGTGTGCCAGCGAGCGGGGATTACGTTAACGAGCTCCTGAACCGCTAAACGTGTGTTACGTAACGAGGACTCCACGCAGGTTCAATTTAAAAACATTTTTATAAATAAACTTGACGGTGGAATCCTACGGGACTGCTGTGACGTGTAGTGGGATTCAAGTTTTATACACTGGCATGGTACCACAATGCACCAGGGGGGTTACTCTATGATTCGAAACGAAACCGAATGTTCGGACGTTCGACCTCTGCAGTACGTTTTTAATTTTCCACTTCTAAAAATCAACACTATTCTCTATGACAGTTATCATTCACTCCGAACTAAGTCTATAGTTAGGACGCACGATATAGGATTCGAACATTTTGTAGAGTACCTACCCACATTCGTACAGTTTTACGTGCGACGTCTGAAGTTTCGAGTTTCGTTTCGGACCATAGAGTAACCCCCTGGTCGTTAGTGCAGGTACACTCTACCTGGTCAGGTAGAGTATGGTTTGTTCCGTGGTACTTTACAGTTGGATTCTATGGCTGCAAAAGTGTTTCTATGAGTTTATTTACCTCATCAGCTCATTGTTTTGTCACCCGTTTTGCTACGGAGGGAAGTTTGCAACAATATTTCCAATTCCTATTAATTTTACTTTATGATTGATTTCGTTGCAGGTTAAACACAAGTTAAACATTTCCGGAGAAGCGCTGAATTTCACTGTTCGGTGTCAATAAATATGTTATTACATAGTGGGCGAAGGCTTTTACGAGTATATAGCTCTATACACTCCGCCGACATTATAACGTATAGTACGCGACAGGTCGGCATGGCAATCGGGGTATGAAGTGACACGTGGGGGAGGGGACGCCCCGTCCTAGTCTTAGTGCTGCACGAGTTCGTATAGATCGCGTTTATCGATCTCGATCCCGCTCACATTGTTCTTTGTCTATTATATTTTTGTGTATTGAATTAAAGGCAAAGAAAAACAACAAAAATTCATTCTCATTCTTACAGTTTTATTATTTTCATACGGTACCCCCATAGTTTTTCACATATATGACATCGATCAGTTACAAATTGTAGATGAAATATTCCGTCATATTGCAAATAAAAAACTTGATCTAATTATTTTTATTCTTATGTCATTGCGTTACCAAAAATATCGATATAAACTAATTGGAACGTGATAATACATCACTAGAAAATTGCCATGCCGATCTCTCGCGTACAGTAGTGATCGGTACGGTCTATTTAATCGGTGTAATTTATATTTTGGCGCTATCTAATTATCCAGCGCAGAAAAGGGAAAACTAGGTAAACTTAAGGCAGCAAAAAGATATCGATAACGTAAGAGAACCGGTTGTACTATCACTAGGTAAATCATTCTTCAACATAGTAGAAACGATACCTAATTTACTGATTTGGATGATGATCCAAGGATTAGATGAAAATTACCTAATTAGGGGGCTAGAATAAAAATAAAGATAGAAGAAACAAAGTACGGCTTGCAAATCCGCGACCAAAAGCCATTAAGTAATTCTAACAACATGAATCGCCCTAATTAAGGATGTTTGGTTTAATTCAAAATGTGGTATTGTGATAACGCGATACATTAATTAAGGTCTGTTTATTGTGACAGTTTATTAATAACAATGGAACTATCCACAATGTGATAACAATGATTTGTGGATTATTTTGATTTCAATAATCTAGTTTATATATAATATAGCTAAGTTTAAAACGCTTATGCTGCCAACTAAAGCCAAGGGTTGGATACTCGTGTTCACCCTGATAGTGTAACCTTTATAATAAACGACACAAATGTATCGAGTTCAGTTTGTATATACTCGTACAAGGTTCCATACAAGGCCGACATTATTGCGTCGACAGCTGAATAATTCTGACTCTTTCGCGCTGGTTGATGTTCTATTTGGACTCCATTACCATCAGATTCAATGTAGTGGTGTTGTTCCAGCATATGAAAAGAACTTGAAAGACTTTCGGCCTTATTCATAGACAGTTTTAATAACGATTTCAGTTGAAATAAAACGGATTCTTACGCATTTTGTCACGAATGAACTTTTTAATTTAATAATTGATGACTAATACCTCAGTCCGCCCCGTGACCACGAAAACTGTAAAGTGATTGAAACGTCGGGAAATTAATGAATGTAAAAAATAAATCAAATTCGCGATAAAATCCGTAAGAATTCGATTTATTTCAATGTGTAACATTCGCGTATTTACACACCATTAACTATTTCAGTTATCGATTGTTTTGTCCCTTTCGAACGACTTTTGAATTCATTTTGAGCGAAGAAGACAAAGTATTCGATAGCCAAAATAGGTTTTAAAATTGTCTATGAATAAAGCCGTTTGCATGCTGCTGATGATTTTTTTCCATTATTCAGTTAATTTAAACATATGCATGCTTTTAACATGAACTACTAACCACATCTGTTATGTCTCACTTTCAACTACGCAATAAATATCAGAGAGGCGGTATATGTGTTAATATAGAAGGATTAAAATGAGGCAATGGCACAGCGCTAACGGAAAACAATGCACACGGATCACCGGGGATTTACGGGCCTGTAATCGCCTGTCAAAACTGCAAACAGCTTTGGTATCTGTGGCGAACAATGCGAAGTTACGCCAGTTGCAACATGATATTGTTTTTGTGACTCTTTCTGTGCATGCTTGGATTTGGGTCGTATGCACTGTGGTTTAAGTGGAGATTGAAGACTAAGTTTCTGTGTCGGTGTAACGTTAAAGAGTAAATTAAATGGTGTGGATTTTTTGGTTCTAAAACTGCAAACAGCTTTGGTATCTGTTGCGAACACCCAGCATTTTTAAGTACAAGCATCATTAATGCTATCAAAAACAGATGAGCTGGCTGTCCACCTGGTACCATCGCTCATGAACTTCCGTATTGCCAGGGGCACCGCTGTTACAAATAAAACAATAAGAATACAATTAAGAAGATTTATAAAAGTATTGTAAATAATAGAACTTTTTTGGCCTATTTTTTTAGTAAATTCATTGAGGAGAAGACAACAACTTCTGGTGATTCTAAGGTATCTAAATTTGCAACAGTCCCGTTCACTTACTAAAGTAAGTAAGTACATTCTTCCTTATCTCATTACACCACTCACATCAATAACTCAAGCATACATTATTCAAAACAAGAGCATTCGTCAGTCCAGCATCAGTCAAGCAGTAATTTATTGGCGTCGGATATCGAGTTGTTAGGAGTTGTTCGCTGCGATCATTTACCCTAGAACATTGGCTCCCGGGGGCGCCATCGCTTCTAGACGCAACGTTACAGATTTATGGCGATTTAAGTATTCATCGTAATTCCATTTTGAGTGTGCCAAGCTTGTGGGTGATTGATGGGGTTTTAGGTTTAATAAGGATAAGAAAGGCAATAAAAAGAAAAGAAAGAAATAAATACTTCTAATATATTTCGGAAAAGATATTTAAAAAAATAAGGTACAGAAGGAGATGGCGAGAGGAACTTGAATCATATTTTTCGAACTGGCGGCAGTAGCATCCGACCGTGACAAATGGAAGGAAGGGAGGGAGGCCTTTGCCCAGCAGTAGGACTTAAAGGGCTTATAAAAATAATAGCTAGCTATATCGCATTTTTCTGCCTGGGCCAAAAGCCCGGGAATGTTTCCCCCTACTGATATGGGAGAATAAATTTGACATAATAATAATAAAAATTACATAAGAGGAATAAAAACAGCAAGGATTCCTTTTATTGAGCTATAATAAATAAAGGGAAAAATATTGACTGTTGTATGTGACTACACTGCATCTGATAATAAGAAAAATCTTGTTCAGCTGGGTCAGCATTGTAAGAACTGAAAACAATTAATGAATTTTATAGTCCAAATATTGTTTTGTTGAATTTCTACAATTAATCTAATGTCTTACTATGTGTATTGCTATACAGATGTAGCAATGACTACCGACAGATGATTTCCAGTAATACCTTACATGTACATATATATATAAATGCATGTAGTTTACGAGATCAAAGAGGACAGATAAACACAGCGTTTTTAACGAGAGGAAAACTATTAAGCTCCCCTTTCCGTGGCTCGGGGGAGACCGGAAAGCTGGTGTCATCGGCCTTTCAGTCGGTGAGCGGGACGCATATGTTACGCTGTAGGTTCCTAACAAAAACCTCGGTCGGTATTCCGAGTTAAACTTTACGATGGCATGTGCATTATAGCGCATTTACATTGCTCATTTCGGTCGGTGTATAGACGGGGTAAGGATTAATAAGAGTAAGATATGATAGCGTTGTCGATAAAAGCATTAGGGTTGCAACAAGTGATATATATTTTTAATGATGTTCTATGGCTATGACTGCCTCGGTGGCGTAGTGGTACTACGGTACGGTATGCAAAGCTGAGGTCTCGGATTCGAATCTCGGGTCGGGCAAAGTGATATTGGATTTTTCTATTCATTATCAACCCGGAGTCAGGAATTAGAGTCAGTGCCCGATATGGCGATACGCTCGCCCCTATCATATCGTGGGACGGAATATACAAGGCGAAACGTGGGTGTTCTGGTAGCACCTCTGCCTACCCCTTCTGGGAAAAAGGCGTGTGTTTATTTATGTATGCATGTTCCATGGCGAAATACATTAGAAAAACAATCTAGCCTTATGATTAATAAGTTATTTAAATACCTAAGCTTCTAAAGGCATTATGACTATATGTCCATTAATTCTTTTCTTATTGTCTATTAACGGAACGAGACAAAGTTCGCGTGTTTTTTTTCACGATCACTTAATGCACTATGCTGTAAAACTGATCATCACTAACTTGAAATGTTTTGCCTTTTTCAGTCTTCTCCTTAAGTCCGTGTTGTCTGATACAAATAATTCAGAATATTATCTATACTTTGCATAAAGAACTCATGATTGAAACGTTTCCCGCACGCGTGCTTTAGACAAAACAAGATGTTCTGAAGCGAGAAACACCTAGGACTGCTTTCTGTAACACTAAAATAGGTCCTTTCATTTACTTTTTTTTGCATGTGATAGATATTGTTGGCAATGAGATACGGGCTTATATTTTGCTCATGTTTGGAATTCATAAACATAATTTTGGCATCGCTTTAATCAAGTAAGAAAGCAACTGTATAATAGCATTAGTTTTACGACGATATAATCACCGAACCTGATCTTTTCCAAACATTGCTAATGATTAAAGTTTCCGCCATTCCCGCCGAACATCCCATTCGGCAGTAAGTAATTATTTGAAACGAGTAATTAATTCTGTAATACACAGCGTTCGCTGTACATTCTACTAGTTGAGTCTGGTTGCCAAGTTCACTGAAGTTTGCCCATATTTGAACAAACTTCCGACAAAATGAGCCTTCGGTAAACAAAACGAGAATATATTTATACACCAACTTGTTATTAAGCGAACGTTATTGGATATTGTTTGTTTCAACTCCTGTTATTTCGTTCTTTTTTGTAGTTACTGTTTACTCCCTTTTCATAAGATATGCGTTTGTCTTGTAATATTCGAATATTAATATTTTCGCCATTAATTTTGTTTTAGTTAGAAAAATATTAACTGAAAGCTATTTACATTGAATGTAAAGTTATAGTAGCCCGTTTTATTAAACCGTCAAATTGGCGCAGCGGCTGCTTATTTGGTTTTCTCGCCTTATAGTTGCGGATTCAATTTCCGTGCGGGTATATATTTCTGTAAGCTTTGTAGACGTTTGTCACGTTATAAGTTTTTATAAATCTTTGTATTGTATTGTATCAGCCTATATACGACCCACTGCAGGGCACGGGCCTCCTCTACAATCGAGAGTACGATTGAGAGTGGTTAGGCCATATAGTCCCCCACGCCGGCCTAGTGCGGGTTGGCGGACTTTTACATACCATAGAAATTTATACAAATCGCTATGGTATGCAGGTTTCCTCACGATGTTTTCCTTCACCGTTATAGTGCTTGGTGATTGACTATCAATACACACATGACTCCGAAAAGTCCCCGCGACCACCGTGAACATGTAGGCAGCCGCGTCTGGTCCGTTACCAACAGGCCACCACACACTTCATTAAATCTGTGTAAACCATCCAAAATAGAAAATCTTTGTGTGGAACGTTCAGCAAATATATTGGTATGATTAAAAGTTACCATAAGTTGGCTATATTTAAGTTATATGAACAATGAACGAAGCTCTAGATTTGTTTTACAAGTCGCGTCGCACTCTCATCAAGATCTGATAATTTAACGAAACTCGCCACACGAATGGCACATTATGTAGGCAACCATTAACCAATTAGCCGGAAAATTCCAGCTCAGAATAACTTAAAGCAGGTTGTTAAATGCACTAAATATCTAAAATAACTGCACTCCAGCGCGATACTAGACGCCCCTAATGGACCCACAGCATTACAATATCAGTAGTGGATATTTAGTCCTAATTTACCCATACAGCCTGTTCAAAGAACTTTTAGGATTAATTTAGAGCCGTTCGTGGAGTCGAGTTTAATTTCGAACTGATATGTACCGCGTTGGCCTATTTGGTTTCAAATAGATGTCGACCTAAATAGACTGTTAGGCTAATTTTGAATACTATACGTAAAATTGTATTTCATACGTCATCAGTCTGTAAGCTTATTACTAAGTTGTGCGTCATTTGTCTGTGTTGTGATGCAAATAGACTATTTAATGTTTGTTTTAGAGCTAACGTTAAATTGTTAGTATCTGTTTGATGGCGTAACTGATTTAAATTTTGAGATTGATTATGATTACAACACTGATTGTACAGCTTTATCGGGTTTACTGTTGTCTGTTGCTTTGTTATTATATTGCCGAATACTTAATAAGCCTTGTCTCCCATCCTCTACTCCATTTGTAATATCGCTAGTTTTCTACTCTTGTCGTATAAAAGTGAATCATATGAATATTACAACTTTCAAGTTTTCATACTCCAAAGTGTCATTTTAATTATAAGTATACGAGTAGACTAAGTATATTGAGTAGGTAGACAACCTTTATTAACCTAAAGACCTACCTACTTACCTATAGTGTCCTAAAGACATTATTTTTGTATGAGCTTAATTTAACCAATAAAATATATATGCAAAAAACGACATATCAGTCTGACCTTCATTAAATTTCACCTTAGCCTGACCGACGACGAAAGAATGCCCACACTTCACGTGCAATGTAAATGACAAATAGATAAATAATCTACAAGATGACTTAATAGTCAGCCATGTTTGTCTGTCGCTGTCAGTTGTCAAAACGAAGTGTCAGACCGCGCGGTGTCAACGTGTAGACTTTTACCCTTGTCACATAGTGACGCCGCGCAGTATGTTTACCCTACAAAATGGAAATATGATGGATATATTATTATAGTTTTATTGAAAGTGAATTTACGGCCTGAAAATTGCTTGGAATATTTTATATTTGATTTTTTCCTTTGTTATATTTGTCGCGTAAGTGAAGGTGTCAGACCCAGTTGTTGGCAGAGTAGAAAAACAATTCTAAGACAAGATCACTGTAATGTATTAGACATTTTAGTAATCTCCTTTGGCGTTGTAAGTGGCAGTAAATTTGCCACTACGGCTACCCAGAAGTAATGTTCGCCGTGTTCAGTTAAATCGGGTAAATTCCTTTATATTCGATTCTGATAGATTTGAGCGGTTAATTTTAGAAATAATCAGTATTGGTACTGAGAAAGTAACTACAATTAACGTATACAAAAAGTGTGAATCTTCGCTGGTATAGAAATAAAAAATAAAATAAAACTAGACTCGCATCTTATGTAGTGTGAAGAGCTTTTTCTGTATACGGGTAAGGATTACGCGTGTATTTATAATATTACTATAATTATTTAGAAGAGTAATTACGGACGGGACGACCATTCAAATTTCGTCCTTAGAGCACTGTAATATGTCAGCATTTACGCTGTCAGCACTCTTTAATAATCTTTTAGTTTTTACAGAGTGCTGTAAAATGTAGTGTGGGATAATATATCTCGGAGCGGTCTGTCGTTATGTAAAGGAATTAATCCATGACATAATTTAATTTTGTTTGGACGACCCACGCGCTGCGTCCACGTGGACGCCTGAACTTAACATAATGGTGTTATTGTATTATAAACTTTGGAACAAATCTTTTTATTGACGTCGATTTGTTAATGATGTAGTATTATGTATGTGCGCTGTTACACGAATTAATTAGGAAGTATTAATGATTTTGATAATGAAATGATATGTTTTAATAATTTCGGCGTTGTAATATTTTCAAATTACTTCAAGTCGTCTTGTTAAATATTCCACAGTGCCCAAAGACGAAAGTATTTAACTGTTTTGTTTTACTAACGATGACATAGGGCATCGAAACGTGGCATGTAACTATGGGCCTCATACGAAGGCGCGATGTCACTCCATGCGCTATGGAGAGGGCTATGCTCGGTATTTCCCTATGAGATCGAATTATGAAGAGATCCCTAGGAGAACAAAGGCTACCGACGTAGCCCAAAGGATTAGCTAGTTGAAGTGGCAGTGTGCCGGACACGTAGTGCGAAGAACTGATGGCCGTTGGGGCCGAAAAGTTCTAGACTGGAGGCCACGTACAGGCAAGCGCAGTGTCGGACGCCCGTCAACGTGGACAGACGACCTGGCTAAGGTTGCAGGAAGTCGCTGGTTGCAAGACGCTTCCATCAGGTCGATGTGGAGATCCATAGGGGAGGTCTATGTTCAGGTGTGCAGTTCCTGTGGCTGAAGAGAGAGATAGAATTTGTTCAAGTGAATTGCGTAATTAAATTACTGTACCCTTGTGGATTGTAATTCGTAGCACTGTGGTTGACATCGCGTATTTTTATGTGTATTGTTCTCATTTTTTCTTCAGAAACAGGAATTCCACTAACGACGATTTTTTGTAAATTAAGATATAATTTTTTACATCTTGCTAAACATGTTTGCGCTGGCAGAGGATGTATAAACGAGTACAACGTTGAATGTACATCTGGGTTTTTGATGGGGCAGGGGTTACCAACCAGCTCGAGTCGACCCATTTCTATTGTAGGCAACTACTATTTATAGAATCCAACGTGAAATATTCCGTTGCCCGGCCAAAGCTTAATACCCTTAGAAACTTGTTTTCCCACTGAGAGAAAAATATTTTGAATTAGTATTCCAAGAATAGAAATAAAATCGATCTTGTTTTGCCAAGACGTACTAACTTGGAAAAATATGAAAGCAGATCGTTTGTGGAATGTTCCACTGATTATCCAGCATATTTCCTTGAAGTACATTTGAATTTGAGGTCGTTGTGAGGTTTTGAAAATTCCTATTACGAGTACTAATGTTGTTATAAAGGAGTTTCGGGAGCTATTTACTTGTTGATGTATCCACGACTTTGTTTGAATGGACAGATAATTCCCAAATCACTTAGCAACACGCAAGTGTAAGGTAATGGAAAATATAATAAGAAAATATAAATTATTACATATTCTAAAATTGTTAAAGGGTAATTGAAATTATATAAACGATTGTGTATCTTAAATTCTTATATATCATATTTATTATGAGTATAGTTGGTTTATTGATTTATATAAGTAATTAATGTAACCGGGGGTACATAATAACTAAGTCGTCGTGGTGAGAGCGCGCGGTTCCAGAATCATTATCTTTGGATTGGTCTCCGTTGGAACATCGCTCCTGAAGATACAGTCGTGTGTTGTAATTATAATAATATTATCCGGCAAAGTTAATGTACAATATAATTGTGAAACACTAAAAGTGTTTGAGCAGTATAACCGAGTTTTCACAAGAATATTATTTGATGTCCTCGGTTTCACTTTACCTACTCAGCTGTTGCTTATGTAATATGAATGAGATAGATATGACCAGCACGTTGCTTGTCTGGTGGTAAATTTCACATCTCCTCATAAATAGGAGCAATGCTTAATGTCCTTAAGATATAGTTATTGAGTCATATATGATAATGGATGCGCTGGAGACCCTGATACATAAGACTGTAATTCTCAATACCTATTAATCACTTCGGGCTCTTTGTCCTATAATGCGGAACACAATAGTGCTTATACACCACTGCTTGGCGAAAAAATAGATAAGGCGGTACCTAACCAAAAGATTCCTTATATAGGAGTAGCCATGTATCTCCAAGTATAATAAATATTATACACTAACGGCCTTAATCATGGACACTTTAAAAACTTATATTATTTAACAAATGTTTTGTCTTCTGGGCTCAAACTGAAATCAAAAGTCGTCCAAAAGGGACAAAACATTCGATAGCTAAAATAGGTAAAACTGTCCTATTAATAAAGCCGAAAATGTCTCGCAATAATACGAATTGTTTGTATCATTAATTCAACAATATTTTCAGAAATGTTAGCCTATTTTTCAAAGGAAAAGTTCCCAGTAGTTTTTGAAATAACACTTTTGTGTATTTATACATAAAAGCAAAAAACATTGTCAGATTAGCATTAGCATGTTTTCGTATAAAATATGCTACAAGGAAAAATATATTAATTCAAAACAGACCCCACAATTTTGTCTGCTTAACTCCGTTGTTGAAATGTGTCCTTTCATAATCCGCTTATTTCACCAACTGTACCGAAAAGTTTTACCTCAATCTATTTTTACGCCACACGTCTGTTAATACTGGCAATTTAACATTCAAAGTCACAAAGTTGCGACCAAGGAGCGTGGAAGTTTCCACAATTCTAGGTTTAATGTTCGACGGCAAATAATACTTGTTAGGAAGTTGCGACAAGTGTTCTAGAGCCGTATCTGCCGGGTGCTTCGCAAACTGTGTTACCGTTTGAGACTTCGTTTTTATACGAACTATGATCCTTCTGTTTTTCCAACACATGCGCCAGTATTTTATTTTGAGTTGTCGAGTATTGAAAATATACTGTAATTAGAGTATTTAGACATAAATTGTAATGTACATATCTATCTAAGCAGTATTAACCCCCCTTTTTTATACGGGGGGAAAACTAATTATAGCTTCCTTCCCGCAAGCCTCGGGGGAGAGGCGGGAAGGGTATGTCGAGGTCCAGCTGGGCGCGCGGATGTTATTGCCTATATATGGGCTCCTAACGCTAAAACCCTACGCCGGCATACCGACCAAAACCCCTCGATGAGGCCCTCTTCATGCATGTCAGGATGACTGTGGTCCCTGCTAGCAAGACTCGCCCAGTATTATTCCGTAGTCACTTTATGCTCTTCAGAGAATCAGGGTCTCACCCATCCTAGTAAGAAGGAGCGTGTACGTGCCTTTATTAGCCTTTTTCAGGCGGCCGATTTGGGATCATTTTCAGTGAGGGCGCGCCCCAAGTGGACCCAGCCATCCCAAAGGCCATCTTTAGTCGCCTTCTACGACAGGCAGGGGATACCGTGGTGGAATTCTAAACATCCCCTTGCCATAGGGCAGATATGTATTAACCCCTTGCAGGGTAAAGGCCTCACCTCAATCACGGCATTCTTAAAGCCCTGTGCAAGGTTTAGGCCATTGCTTGGCACCTACCAGTATACCTCGTGACGTCATCTCACCATCAAGTAAATTGTAACATCCCACGTAGAATTGAAAAGTACAAAATAAAATAACATTAAGGTCGTTTCTTTTTTAAAGTATACATTAACAATTTTAGCATACCTTTCCTGCAGTTGTAATCCATCCTCTCATTCTGTGTATTTCATTTGAAGTTGACACCGAAGTAAATCTTGGAGAGAATATTCATGTTGGTACTAAGTTCGTGTTTATTATTTTGTTCGTATTGTATACAGGTCAGTTCTTTCAACAAGTTCTCTGAATGTGTTCCCGCTGAGTTTCCCGAGTACTTTTTCATAGCTTACATCTCTTATTTCAGAGCCGGAGATGTTGTAAAGTGCATTAAATGCGTCGCCCGCCCGCTCACTTCATTCAGACCATTTTATTTGGGATTTTTAAACTATTCATTTTTACACGGTTTAATTTGTGAATTGGCGTTTTTTTCGCGTTTGGACACAGTTGCCTGAAAGAGTTTTCTTGTTTAATCGTTAAATTGTTTTTAATTTATGTACTATTAATACTAACAGTACCTAATTTAAAAAAACTAATATAATAACATAAATTAAAACGAGAAAGAGTACGTATGTACTCTTTATTTAGTTCGGTAGATAAACATTATTTCCGTGACGCTTTTATGCTAAAAGATCTGGATATGAAATCAAAATCAGCATTAACATCGTATTTTGGAGATCATGGTCTGTTCACAACTTATTCTAAATCGTTGACTACAGCCAGAATCAATATTTAATAAACACTCATTCATTTAATCCCAAGAGAACTATTATTTTTAATTGACAAACCTACAAACACTACTAAATTAAAATTTCGTAGCTCATATTCGCAGCCACTGGCCAACCAACAACTATATTCTATTCAATGCAAGTTATTCAAATTGTAATAAGCTTTATTGACATACATTAATTCATTCAGCATCAGAAAACACGTATTACACATCAAACTACCTTGCTAATAGTTTTTTATTTATCGTCAGTTTCGCTCATGCATCATGCACGGGCGGAGATTATGTGTTCCGTCAGCGGTGGCGGAGCTCCCACAGCGAAATCGGGAAATACAATTCAAAAACTGAATTTTAAAGTAATATTGGACGTGTGATGCCGAGTGTTTTATTCCGACGTGATAGACAGCATCGTGTTAATAAGAGCTCCAATTATTGGACACGCGCGCTGGTATTAAATTTGCATTTTATTTTTTTTTTACAGAAAATACGTTGGTATTCAATATTGTGTTAGCGAGTCGTAGGTGCATGTTTACGAATAAACAGATATTTGTAAGTTTAAATTGAAATGAGAATCTTATTTTTGTTAGTGAGTTGAATAATTTTATTAGATATAAAACATTTACATAGGACGCATTTATATATAGCCCTTATAAGACATATATAAATTACAATTGTGTTAGCGTCAAAACAGCCCTATTAAAAATAATTGCGTACCTAGATCAAAAAATTTAGACTTAATATTTGCTCTTGTGAGACAAGTAGAAACAGTACATTGTCGTTACAAACACAAAAAAAATGCCGCGGCAAAACTCCAATCCAATCCGGGCTATAACCGAAACAAACAAATAAATCGGCCGAAAACAAATTACGGCTAATGAATTAGAAATTAAACAGTTCCCGCTTCCCGACCGCAGCTCCCGAGCCCAATAGCAACTTCACAACAAGAGGGATGAATAAAAAATGCTCCCACAAGAGCTAGACATTGACCAAAGCGACTAACGATCCACTTACAAAGATTTATATAGATAAGCGGGGCAAAAAGCGAGCCCGTCTGCTCTGTAATGGAGGGTATAGTAATATGGGCCTGAAGAACATGAGTATTTGGATTGCATGCAGTTTAGTGAGGGAATCGTCGGGATAATGCTCGCTGTTTCGCCTTTATATAGATGTATGGGGATTTGGGCTGGTGTCTTGCTATTAAGAATACACGTGGAGTGGTAGGCGCGATTAGGGCTTGTGTATCATGCAATTGCCAGGAAAAGGTGAGGGATGTTTTAACTGGGCCTCCATTTAGTAGGAGCAATTAGGAACTCCGTGTTTTGGGGAAATAAATGCTGGTTTTTTTCGAGTGTGTTAAATAATATCTACTCTGATAATGATAAACTGTATAACTGTTAACATCAGTATATTTTATACTTTTAGGGGTACAGTTTCACACTTATTCCAGTAATGTGTGCAATAATTCAAGACCACACTTGACGCCCAGCCGGGGCGAGCAAGCGAATACCCGCCTAAAGTTTTCTTCCCGCTTGTGCAAACAGTGTTGCCATATATAATAAATTAACTAATATTTTTATTATTGCCATTCGAAATAACTGTATTAATTATTTATTAATATTTCTGTAATCTAACAAGTGGTTGTAAGTTGTCAATGACACGCATTTTGTTGTGGATGGTCATGGGCGGCAGTGATCAGTGATCACTTGCCATCAGGTGACCTGTTTGCTCGCTTGCCGGGTCTGTGCAATAAAACAATGTGTCCTGAACGACCTTCAATACGATGTAGTTAGTTAAATTACTATAGTAATTTGCGTAAAATATCACATATCTAGACACGAAACAAATACGTATGTGTGGTCTAGACAAACATTAGTCTGGGTGCGGTTACTCGACTGATGGAGCGATTGTGACATTTTGTTGCTGTAATAAGTTCGCGCAACAATGACACGACTGCTTACCCTTTTAGGGATATACAGCAAAAAGCTTATACAAGATGTAATAGCTTATATAAATGTCTCAAAAAAACCGACAGGTTTTTTTACAATGTTTTAAATATCATGAGAGTGGTTAGGCCATATAGTCCACCACGCTGGCCCAGTGCGGGTTGGCAGACTTTTACATACCATAGAAATTTATACAAATCGCTATGGTATGCAGGTTTCCTCACGATGTTTTCCTTCACCGTTATAGTGCTCTCAATCGTACTCTCGATTGTAGAGGAGGCTCGTGCCCTGCAGTGGGTCGTGTATGGGCTGATACAGTACAGTACAGTTTAAATATCATCGTGTTTGAGTGGTTTTTGCAGAAATTATAATTTAAACACTTACGCACCATTGTGTCTTTAAAAAAAAAACGGTGTATTAACATTATTATTTTAGAAAAACTATGTATCTACTACCCAAATACGACAAAATTACAGCAAAAATATTGTCGCTTTTTTGCAATTTTTTTAGTTGCATTGTGACTGAAGTCACTAATACTAGCACCTAGCTTCGTTTTCGGTCGCAGTCTTGATATAGCCTGTATATGTGCTTTTTATTGCGTTATCCCCTCTGAGAGTACTTTTTAAAATATCCTCATTCGATTCATTCAACTCCAATCCGATTTGTTTCATTCTCCACGAAAATCCCATGACAAGTTAATGAGGACATTCCATAATCAAATGCACACCACGTAGTGTGCGGGACTCGAAACAATGCTATATCCACGCTATCTCATCGCTGTGATTGATGGTCAGATAATTCAGCACTACATAATACGAATCAGGGATGAGTGACGCGCGTTGTGATTTATAGCGCTGTTTGGATAGGGATAGGCGGGCGTTAGTTTGCGGTGGCAACCCTAGATTTGGTATTGTTTGCTTTTTAGTGTTTTGTTTGGTGGCAAGGGTTTAAAATTGGAATGTGTGTGTTGGTTAGTGCAGTGTTGGGCGTCCTTGTGGTGGGACGATATAATAAAGCAGGAAGTCAGTGGATTTTGATTCTGTTTGCTTTGTTCCAATTATCTCATTTATATAGGGTTATTTTGATCTAAGTATCCAAATTTTACCAGAAGGTTCAGAATCATGAATTATTTTCAAAATATTCCATAAAATGTATCCTCACAAAACAAAATACTTAGACAATGCGCACGACCATAAAAAGCCCATTGATGAACTACACACACACACACAAACGGGCGCGCGCGTCTGTGTATAAAAATGATCAGCGACCGTCCTTGTAGCAAATGTTGAGTATAATTTGAACATTGAATAGGATATAATGAAATTGAAATAAATGACTTATCACGTGTAAATTTGAATATTCTCCATCATGTGTTAATCGGTATTATTATCTCTTGAGTTCAATAAAAACAATTGGTCTGACTGAAAAATAACCCTGTACATATCTTAGTTTGTGTTTTGACCATTGCACTGGTATTTTCAGAAACAATTATTTGTTGATTTGAAATTCCACTCAATTAAATTCAGCTAAATACCTAAAATAATACATGGACTGTATTGAGAAAAAATATATTTTACACTGTTCGTATACAAAATCATATGGGAGTGTGTGAAACTAGTTCTTTTTATATAAATCTTTCAATCACTAATGCGTTCGCGAGATTATTTGCACATTTACCAAAACTCGGACTAAAATATGTTTTCTACTAAAAATACTTAGTTTCAAAATAATATTCCTGGAAATAGATTTCTGTACCTATAAATACACCCAATAGTCCTGACCCCACACTAAGATCGAGTCTTGTGTCGTGGGAATCAGAAGCTACGAGAGACTTTTCGGCCTCACAAACACCCAGACCCAACACAAATATTTGTGGGCCACACAAACATTTGTGTTGGTGCGGGGATCGAACCCGCGGCCTCTCGTTTCACAGTCGGCGTCTGACCAACTACGCCACAGAGGGTGCACCTATATCAGTGAGCACACTAAACCGTCAAGCGTAGTCCACGTCGCAAATCCAATGAGAGGCATCCATTGAATTTCGGACAATGATAGTCGAATAATCTTCATCTGTCGATTAATACGTATCAGATAGAAGCTGATCCTTACATTTCCTTATAAACTCTATTCTCAAAGGACGGCAAAGCGTTTGCGATTTCTCATATGCAGGTATTTAATAATCGAGATAGATGGCGTGACATACGGCGGAAGCTGGTGAGAGGTCACGACTCTCAGAATGAGGAGAACGACGCAAGGAGTAGGTTTTTAATATGCATACTTTCCGCCGATCGGGCCAATCGCTATGCCGGGCATAAAAAGAAAGATTAAAAGAAGAAGAAAAAAAAATTGGTATTTTATCACAAACTTCAAACTACAACGTACATATAGGTATACAAAATAAAACAAAACATACAATTTAAAAAGGAAGAGAATGTATCTGTAGTGTCTTTTTGTGTAGCGGGTAGGTATATCGGCGCAACAGAAACTCAGACAGAAAACGTAAATTATAATTGATGTTCAGCACTACAATATTACTTAACACTACTTAAAGTCTAGATTACACTTTCGCACTGTCCTAGTGGGAGATGCGCGATGTTACGTCAGGTAAGCGACTCGTTGAGGTTTTGTTCCGACGGCCGTGGCTCGAGCGTAACTATCTGGAGTGGCGCGGCGCCGGCCGGGCATAGTGGGCGTGGCCTGCGCTTGCGCAATTCCATCGGACATTAACTATATGCAAAAAATGTTGGACTGTCGCAGGACACATTTATTTATATTTTATTAACCTTCCTGGAACAATTATAATTGTTGTTATAATTAGTACGCCACATCACCCCCTCCTTGAGACCGTCTAAGGGCGATAATATTTCGGAAAACGTATGAGGCGACCTGATCGTGTTCTCGTTGTTTGTTCGTTTGGATCTGGGTCGTTTAATGTTTGGGGTATTTGTGGTTTTGTTTTAGGCGTGCTTAGTGTACGCTTGTAAGAATGTGTGTCTGTATGTATGTTTATGTCTGTTTTAGTCGTGTGTGGGTCGGGCAATACATAGGCTGGTTTGACGCGGTCTAAAGATACTGTGATTGGTTTTCCGTGAAGAAGGATGGTAATTACCTTATCACCAGTCTTGATTACCTGGTGCGGGCCCGAGTACGCGGGGTTTAGGCAACTACGGTTTATTTCTTCTCTAAGGAAAATATGTGACGCCGTCTTCAGATCTTTAAACACAAATACGCCTCGTTTTCCGTGACGTGAGGCTGGCATTGGTCTGATTTTGTTCGCAAATGTTCGAATGCGGGACAAATAGTCCGTCATATTACAAGGTTCATTCGTTTGTGGATTAAAGAATTCGCCAGGTAATCTAAGTGGTTCTCCGTAAACGAGTTCTGCTGAAGAGGTTAACAAGTCTTCCTTGTACGCACTTCTGATTCCGAGGAGGACTATTGGGAGCGATTCCACCCAATCATTAGTTCCATGACAAATAATTGCTGTTTTGAACTGTCGATGAAATCGCTCCACCAGTCCGTTGCAGGCTGGGTGATACGCTGTTGTTCTGTTTATGTCTTCGACCTCTGCTGCGTATTGAAGATCCAGCTGGCTGATTGTGTGAAAATACTTGGTGGAGTCGCTGGTGATGTTAGCTAATGCAAACTGTGCTTCCAGCTGGGCAAACCATAGCATTGGGTTTTCTGGGTAAAATGGTGGAACTTTTATGCCCACGCGACATGATTCTCCGCAACTACTAGGATCAAGTTTTCTTCCGCTTTCCATGGCCACAACTTTGTTCTTTCGTGAACAGCTCGGGGTCACCACTTGTAGTGTCTTTTTGTGTAGCGGGTAGGTATATCGGCGCAACAGAAACTCAGACAGAAAACGTAAATTATAATTGATGTTCAGCACTACAATATTACTTAACACTACTTAAAGTCTAGATTACACTTTCGCACTGTCCTAGTGGGAGATGCGCGATGTTACGTCAGGTAAGCGACTCGTTGAGGTTTTGTTCCGACGGCCGTGGCTCGAGCGTAACTATCTGGAGTGGCGCGGCGCCGGCCGGGCATAGTGGGCGTGGCCTGCGCTTGCGCAATTCCATCGGACATTAACTATATGCAAAAAATGTTGGACTGTCGCAGGACACATTTATTTATATTTTATTAACCTTCCTGGAACAATTATAATTGTTGTTATAATTAGTACGCCACAGTATCCATATGCGATTTCACAAATAGAAAAAAATTAATATGCTCGGACTAGGTTTCGAACCCAGGATCACACGGTTCACAACCTAGTTCATTAAAGGCTTATAATTAGCATAATCTTACTAACAGACAGACATCATACATCAATATCCATCGCATAGAAAACAAAGAAATAACGTCTACATTTTTACCTCTGTAAGCGGCATTAGCAACATTACAGCTGAACGTTGAACGCGACAAAGTCGAGTAAAAACGTGGCCTCCTCCATAAAGCTCTGTATGGATTACCGGGATTTTTATTGCTTTCCCTGGCAACCCCGCCGTAGGATTTCGTGAATGATACCCGGATGTTACCAACGTTATCGGATGCGGTAATTCGATAACCTGTTAATGTTGCGGAAAGATGGTTTAAGCTTTTTACTGTACGTTTTTGTGGTTGAATTGCTTGTTTTGCTCCGAAGTATTTAATATATTTTGTGATTTTGTTAAATGTCCTCTGGTGTCTGTGTGTCTGAGCATTTAAAGGTGTTTGTTGTGGGTGTGAAATAATTTCCCATAAAATTGTATAGAAATCGATATTAACCTCTGATGATGTCAGATTAAACTTTAAAATTCATATTGCATAATTTAATGACATCAAAAAGGATTTCCGAATACAAAATCAAACATCAAAATAATTTCAAATGAATTTAGTTATATATAATCAAATTCAGTACAATTCTAAGAAGGAGGGACAGACTTCCTAGTACATTGCAGTGGTAAAACAACATGTCTATAGTTATATTTTTAGGGTTGGGTATGTGCGGGGTTCAAGTCGGTACATTAATGTTTTTCCAACAATGTTTTATCATACTCGTAATACATTTAAATGTTCCACGAAATCGGGCAAGCACAATGGCTAAGATCCTTAGACTAAAATAAATAACAAGTTCATTTAGAACGGTTTAAGGTTACTAAAAAGGTTTTGCCCCTCTCTCCTTATTAGTAACAGGAAATTCACTGCTGAACCTAACCCTCCTCAAGGATATCCAGAGCGATTTCTTGTTTTTCTCCTAATTATGGTATTTCTATGTCTTCTTGTGGAACTAATCATTATGATTAGTATTTTAAGCCATCCAATGAAGGCCTAAGAGCACAACATCGCAAACGAAATATTAAAGGTTAATTTCATTCCTAATTCAAAAACTTCAAAAACAGAATAACGACATCTAGCGGTAACCACTCGAACTACTCTTACCCATTTCAAATCTCGATCATAAAAAAAGTAATACCAAATCGTTGAGTACAATAGGTAATTCCGTTTAACAATCAAACGTTGCAACATCAAACAATTGCCGCGCGAGCGCCTCCAGTGATAGTCGGTAATGAGCTTGCTTTGTGAATTGCCACGTGTTCATTACACACGCTGCGTTTATTTTAATCTTTATTTAACTAACTGTGCGATAACCGATTGGGAAATTTAAGGCTACGGGTTTTGTGTAGTAGCGATTGGTTTCGCGTTTATAGAACTCAATTCAATTGTTATAAACCCGTAATTAGGTTCATTTATATAAAGGTCTTTTAGCAGGATGGTTGTAAAAAAGGGAGGAGAATAAAAGAAAAAAATAATAATAATAGAATTTATCAATAGATAAAAAATAAACACAGAGTGAAGATTTGAAAAACGTCTGAGATAGATCAAAACCAACAATTTCCCTTTAACACATGTATCTTTAGTCTGTTCTTCATATTTCAGTGATGAACATTGTTATTAATAAAGACAAATACCTCAGAGCTTTTGCCAGACTTTGAGAACAACGAAGACACGCCTTAGCTTGTGAAAATTATTGAGCTGTTCCCAAGAAAGGCTGTGGCGACACCGTAGCTGTCTACGTGCAAAGCCTATCAGAAACTACCATCTAAGTGACAGTGAGCTTCTAGTTTCTCTACCTTGTTATATAGAAACTATTTATATAAAGTTTTGGCATATTCATTTGTTTTTTATTTCGACTTGGCAAAGATACAACTCGAATCACATCTTCCGAACTGGCGGCAAGTAGCATCCGCCCGTGACTTAAAGGGCTTATGATAATATTATAATAAGAAAGGTAGATACTGCACCAGTTGCAAAATAAAGTGCCGTTTAGATAAAGCATCGACTGGCGACAGACGTATGACAATGTAACGACATGCAATGACACAATTGTGATGTTCTGTTCAATTGCGTCTTACAACAAAGAACTATGAGAATCAGGTAACACTGGACCGTCAAAGATTTGTTGTGAACTGTTCCTCTGCCCAATGGTACGGCTGAGATAGAAATTTACGAGCCCCCTTGGTTAGTTTTATAGTTCCGTAGCAAACCATTTTCCTCCCTTTCTTTGCCTAACTTCATCTATCTGAACACTGTCACAAATCACCTGAACTTCCCCATTGTTTACGTCTTAAACAAGGCTGTGTTGAAGTGTTACTAATTCATCGATCTCAGTATCAAGATTTGGCACCTTTGTTGTAGTTATGTGGTGAGCAGCTAACGGTATTGTCTCTGCTTTATCGCTCTCCAGCATCAATGAGGTCACGTTATCTGCCTAGTTATATTGATTAATATTGCACACGATTATTGTACTAATGTATCTAATAGTGCGACCATATTGCTCTGTATATGACTGATATTGCATGTAATCCTTTGAATCTAGATTGATTTATTTATCGATTATAAAATGGTATTTTAGTTTACGTTTGTGATGAAGTAAGTTTCTCAAAATGCAGAATACATACATACATACATACATAAACACACGCCTTTTTCCCAGAAGGGGTAGGCAGAGGTGCTACCAGAACACCCACGTTTCGCCTTGTATATTCCGTCCCACGATGTGATAGGGGGCGAGCCTATCGCCATATCGGGCACAAATTCCTGACTCCGGGCTGATAATGAATAGAAAAATCCAATATCACTTTGCCCGACCCGGGATTCGAACCCGAGACCTCAGCTTTGCAATCATACCGTAGTACCACTACGCCACCGAGGCAGTCAGAATACATACAGATGGAAAAATATATTTATGTATTGTTACTTAGGCACTATAACTTTGCAGCATTTAATCTCGATAGTGTAAACTTTATACAGGGTATATCAGCCAAGTGGTTGTGTTAGTGACTTCAGGCACAATGCAACTAAACACGTCGCAAAAAAGCGATATTTTTGGTTGTAATTTTTACTCATCGTCGTATTTGGGTAGTAACTACATAGTTTTTTCCAAATTAATAATGTACAACGTTTTATTTTTAAAGACGCAATGTTGCGTATGAGTTTAAATTATAATTTAAGCAAAAAGTAAGGATTGGTAAGTCTTTTGGTAAACCCAAATACGATATTATATAAAAAAAATTACAAAAAAGACCTGTCGCTTTTTTTGATAAATTTTTAGTTGCATTGTGTCTATAATCACTAAAACTACCACCTGGATTCATTTTCGGTCGCAGTCTTGATAATCCCTATATAGTTTTATAAAATTATTTCTATACTAAAATCAACGTAATAGTTTCACAAACTAGTCAATACCGACAATCTTCATTCAATCTGGACAAATATTGTCCCTTAATCCATGCCAAACGTAAACTCTAAAAGTGAAGTTTATCGTTGGACCGAAGCAAAAAGGGGTATCGAAGGTCGCAAGAGCAAAAAATACGACCTAACCAATCCAGGCCGGAGATCCGAAATCCAGACATTATTGAACAAACGCCGCACTACCAACGATAAAATTGTTTGGATGAAAATATTATTTAGCATTTCGGCATATCCATTCGCGTATAATCCTTTTGATGTGTTCTGATCTGCGGATTTGCAACGATTTTTCCTTTATTACAGCTCGGTTCAATGTGACCTGCGGTGAGGCCCAGTTTAATTTCTGATAATTAGCTGGATATTCATATGAGCTTCAACGTAAAATATTATAGTGTGTTCATGGACGCTTGCAGTCTATTTAAAGTATCTCGTGTTTATTTGTGGAAATAATCTCGTGAGTTTTACGACTGGAATTTGTGTATGGCTGGCGAAAGGTTCCCTTCTGTTACATTTTGGGATGTAAATAACTGGTTGAAGTGTGGGTGGCACCTCTCCCTCCTTCAATGATTATATACGTGTGCTTATGTTGTTTCTCATGTATGTAGAAGATAAAGATTTTTCTAATTTTTTTATCTCCTAAAACAGAATTAAGCTGGTAATAGACATGTGAATGATTTGAGAAGTATTTTAGTTTTCATTTGATTATATTTGAAATGAAAGAAAACATAGACTAATTTCCTACAATACAAAACTTTACCTAAAATTAGCAAATACCAGTAAGGTATGAGCATTCCCAACCATGCAAGAACATGTACGCTTAGTATTAATTCACGCTCAGTTAACAAACAGGTGTAACGACATCCAACTAGAGCCAAGTTCTAAAGGTTTCGTTCACAAACACCTCGTGGCGATACATTAACCCGTTCCATTTACCTTACACGATCGAACAATCATGAAACTCGAGGCAAATAATTAATGAACATCCAATTGAAAATTCAACCCTATTCCCCGACATATTTGTCTCGGAAGTATCCGCGGTACGTGAGATGCGAAAGGAATCTATGATGGATACCCACCGCTCGGAATGACTAATGAAATTCCCCGCAAATGGTGCCATTCTCTTAATGCGTTCTGTTGAGCCGTGCTCACACTCGACTATTGGACGTGGAAAAAACATATTATGTAGCATACCGACGAGCGCGAGTGTCGCCTGTGTAACGTTATTTACGCTTTCCACGCGTGCCCCGGCGGCCCAAGTATTCATTTACTTTTTTGCTGTTAGGTCAGGTTTAAGTGCTATTTCTTTAATATCTGTTTACACTTTTGTCATGCTAACAACGCTAAAGAGTTCTTCATAGGACTTTCATGATCGGTTGTCAATAGCGTTGATGACCTTAAAGATTTTTGACATTCATTAAATATGAATATGTTGGGTATATTTTAATAGTAAAATAATTGGTGTTTGATCAAATTATACGTTAGATATATTCTTTACACAGATTTTATAATCAAGTTTCTAAGTTTTTCTATATTATTTTGAATTGATTTTATTCTTACAGGATAGTTGGAGTCCCGAATAAATTGTAAAATGGATTATGTAATATGCACATTGCGCAAATTGTAACTGCACAAGTAACTTTTCACAAGTGAAACATTTCATTGACTTCACCCCAGTTTCAAATTCAACCCGCCGATTTCGTTTTATATTATTCATGGACGTTTCGATCCGTCGTCTTCGGCCGTCCTTGTAACGTATGTGTAAATGTCTAATGCGGTGGAATGACACAGAATCACGCTAATGACAATCATGTCCAGAGTTAACTGACATGACGTGTAGTTCACGTCGCTGTGAATAATTCGAACGGAATCTATTGGGCGTGAAATATTGTAATCGATTTAAAGGGTTGAAATATAGCCGAATGATATAGTCGTTAAGGGACACGATGAAAGTACAAAACACCAAGATTTTTGTTTAATGTTTACCAGTTTCATTTTCAGTCTCGCTAACCTTTGTTACTGAAGTGTCACTATCGAGCTTAGCTTGCAGAAGGTGCTAATATAACTGTACGTAGTCTTTTATTAATATTGTATTTCATATTTTGTTTGAAAGTTCACAGAGCACTAGTTTTTATAAAATTATAAAAGTCAGTATACTAATATTTTAGAAAACAATAGGTTTTATTAAATATTCAAGTATGGTTCTAATCATTAAAGCGTTTATTCGTTCTTTGTTTTCAACTTTAATGACGAGGCTTTGTTGCTATTGTTCTTTGAAAAGAGTAAGACACAAAAAACCTTACAAAATTGTAGAATTATTAAAATATAAGTACATTGAAACTAAAAAGTTAAATAGGTTAAATGTAATAAATCGGTGACAACCAAAGTATTTATAGCGTTATGAGTATGTTCACCATAAAGTTAATATATAAATAATTTGTATGTATTCCTTAGAGTTTACATGAAATTTTCAAGTACTAATAAATACGTAAAAAAGTACTAATTGTTGATTTGAAATACAGAAGTTTCAGCGATTAGAGATATCCTACTTAGTTGTAACGGTGGCCCGGAGCATTACTCGTGTTATGAACTCTGTTATTTGTCCCCGGGGAGGTCCTAAGTACCCAAAGTCCTAATCTAGCATCTAATGTGTTTACTAAGTAGTTTAACAGGTGAAATAGGGCTTGAGTGAGGCTTAGAGCATCTTTCACTTATGTAAATCTGACGAATAGAACGGATATTTCTTTCGTAGCCGTTATTAAGATGTTAATTTTGCTACCACTCTCAATCCATTCTCTCGATTGTAGAGTAGGCCCGTGCCCAGTAGTGGGACGTATATGCGCTAATAATGGAAAAAAAATATAAGATCGTTATTTTACAGTGAAATAACTTATGTTGTTTTTTATTTAAATAATTAAATTCTAAATTAATATCACTGTCTTGTTACTACCAAAACACGGAAGCAAGTTATTTTTATTTATTGTCTATTTAAACAAGAAAATGTTGTTGGCTCTCATAAAAAATAATCACACGAAGTATTTTCGAAAAAAAACCTTCACTCAAACCTTACACAAAGGTTACTTTCCAATAAGGTTTCCATCATAACTTTAAATTTACAGTAAGCCTTATTACAATCTTAATCTACAGTTACCAAGTAAGCTCGGATCTTGAAACTCAACAAGGAGTTAATGTAAAGCGCTTCAGAACGTGTCCCGCGCTCAATGCTGTCAAAACAGAGGAAAAACACAAGAGGACTGTCAAATGCAAGGATGCAAGTAGCATTCACAATGTGGGAACTTGGTCTGTTGCAGGGATTGTAAAAATATTCGTTTCTGCAGACGTTGATGCATTGGGCTTAAATTAGAAAATCCAATACGTAAAAAAACATCGTTTGACAGGCTCTGTAGTGTAGTTTGTGTATACATGTGGCCAGTTATATTTAATAAATAATAATGAATAGACCCAACATTTACATACATAGTCCTGATCCATATTTAGATCAATTAAGTCTTGTGTCGTGGGTATCAGGAACTACGAGAGACATTTTTTGGTATCTTAATGACACAGACCCGAAACAAATATCTGTGGATCGGAAACATTTGTCTCGGGGCAGGGATCGCACCCGCAGCTTCTCGTTTCACAGTCGGCGTCTAACCTACTGTGAAACGGAGGGTGTCAATATTTATATATTTAGTAGCCTAAGGATTGATTTTGACGGTCTGATAAAATTGTAACGTTATTCTTCTAAAATAAATGATCGAATGATTGAAAAATTGCCCCTCATCGATAACAATCTGTTATGCTAGTGACGTGGATTCAAATCTAAACTGAATCTAACCGTTAAGCAGTTTCGTGGAATCTCTAATACTTCAACTTTACTTCCGGAAGTTTATTACTTTCCAAGTTACTTTTTATTACTTCTATCATCAAATTTCAAGCATTAAATACGAGCAACAGTTTTAGTAATTAATTTCCACCAGGCTAATCGATTTCCTATGCTCCTATCCAATACTACACTAAAAATCTGGTTTAGTTTGGAAGCGGACCAAAGCTAATTAATAATTCCCGCCAGTAAAACGAACCTGAATATTATACGTTTTAGCTGTGAACTAATTTTCATTATTAATATATTCTGTCTAATAGAGGAAGCGTAAAACAGCGGTCGTAAAGAAATTTATTACCCTTATACATACTAATATAACGTCATTAAACAAGGGATCAGTTAAAATAGGAGTATTATGGTAATCTCTAAGGGACAATAGAATAATTGTATTATGGTAACACAGGAAATTTCCTTTGTTCAAAACTATGCTTGTGTTATGATCCAAATATAGAACTAATTAATTTTTAATTTGTTACCAGCTAATACAGCTTCTAATGACCTATAATGTAGACGGACGACTTAGTAAAGGTTGTAGGAACTAGAAAGCTGTTGGATATAGGCCTTATCCAAAAATCACTGTGGAACGTGGAAATCCCTGAGGAGATGCGTATACAGCAGCAGATTTTCCGTGGTTGAAGGTTATGATGATGTAGTGCATAATACGCTACGAGTATGAATAGGTCTGTTCCTGAATATGTAGGCTTTGTTATGATTTGCCGGTGAAAGTGAAAGTAACCACTGCCTTCTATGGGTTTCTACGATAGCTAATCTTGTATAGTGGAGACCAAGCACAGAGTACATACAAGCGCAGTGTCGGACGCCTGCCTACAACTTGGACGACGACCTGGTTAATGGTGCAGGATGTCCGTGGATGCAAGCCGATTCCAACAGGTCCGTGTGAGAGGAGGCCTATGTTCAGCAGTGGATTACTAGTGACTGAAAAGAAGAAGCAGAATCGTGCATTGCTGGATTATGAGTAGAGCATAGCAGGAGTAGTGAAAAATAAAATTGACATTATTAAAATCGCCATGACATTAATCAAATGAAAGCCAATAGCAAAGTTTGAAGTCAAACGCTGCGATATAGTGGCATTGTGTTTATAGATGAAGCATATCACGTCGTCCTCTACCATATGTATAATAATAAATAAATACACCTAACAGTCACATACATAGTCCTGACCCCACATTAATATGAATTACGTGAGTATCAGAAACTACGAGAGACTTTTCGGTCTTATAAACACCGTGAACCGAGACAAATAATTTTGGGCCTCACAAATATTTATCTCGGTGCGGGGATCGAACCCGTGGCCTCTCGTTTCACAGCCGGCGTCTAACGAACTGCGCTATGGTGGCTGTCAAATATAATAGTCTTTATTTCGTCCAATTAGCATAACAAACTTGGTACATAGGTGTTGCAAATAAAATTGCCAATGTCCGAAATATATTAGCAATGGAATATTAATCAGCACTCAAGCTAGGCAGGTAGGCAGGTCGGTGTAATTAAAATCGATAATTTCGGGTGGTCTTGGTAAGTTTAGGTCTCCAGGCGGGAAGCGCTTCGTGACATTTGAATTCAAATAGTTTGCCAACTAATAATGAAAGAAATTGCTTCACGGTATGCGGTGGTGCTCTTAGCATTTCCGACTTAGTGATGGTAATCACTTATCGGATGCGCCGTCAGTTTATCTTCTTCGGTAATAAAAACTTTAAAATTGACTGAATTGGTCTTTTGTTTGAAATGACTTAATTTAGTGGAGACAGTTATTGTGTGCTTATAACTTTTTGTACGGCATGAACTAAATTGGTCTGTGGATAAAAAAATATAGATTTAAATGCCTCAAAATGTTGTATGAAATACTCTAAGTCTAGAGTGTAGATAAAGTCCCAGTATTGGCAATTGTCACATATGGATAGCCTTTGTCTTTAATCGACATCAAACAACGAGGTACTTTGTTCGACCAGTCAATAATAGCGTCCGACCGAAACTAGTTTTTCAGCCGAAACCGAAACCGAAATTTATTTAAAATTGCGATTATTTACTAAAATTCACTGTTTTTTTTTACATTTATTTATTAAATTTATTTAGTAAATGTAAAAAATAGGATAACTAACACCTCAGTCCGCCCCGTGACCACGGAAACTGTAAAGTGATCGAAACGTCGGGAAATTCAAAAATGTAAAACGAAATTAAATTCGCGATAAAATCCGTAAGAATTCGTTTTTTTTCAAAAGCTTGCACTTATTACTAAGAATATCATATATAATTATTCATTATCAGCCCGGAGTCAGGAATTTGTGCCCGATATGGCGATAGGCTCGCCCCCTATCACATGGTGGGACGGAACATACAAGGCGAAACGTGGGTGTTATGGCACGTCTGCCTACCCCTTCTGGAAAAAGGCGTGTGTTTATGTATAGAAAAATCCAATATCACTTTGCCCGACCTGGGATTCGAACCCGAGACCTCAGCTTTGCAATCGTACCGTAGTACCACTACGCCACAGAGGCAGTCGAGTTGGATTTTTCTATTCTATTCATTATCAACTCGGAGTCAGGAATTTGTGCCCGGTATGGCGATGGGCTCGCCCTCTATCACATTGTGGGACGAAACACACAAGGCGAAACGTGGGTGTCTTGGTTGCTACCAGTGGAACCTCTGCCTACCCCTTAGGGGAAAAAAAAGGCGTGAGTTTATATATGTATTAGGGTGGAGCGATTTTTTTTTTTTATAAATCTTTAAGCTAATAGTCAAAATTTTGTGCCTTAAGGGCTTAAATTAAGCCATGCAAAATATTATTCGATTCGGTTCAGAGTAACTGCCTCCGCAACAGCATTGAGTTTTGGAAAATAGCTGGTTTTAGACCCCTTAAAGACGTTTTAATTCTATGCGATATTCTAATGAACAGACATTTTTTTTCATCAACAATCGTTTATTCGTTTATAATTTCGATATAAAATAAACAATGAAGCCAGAATTTTTGTTTATAAACTTGTAATAAGAGGAGTGAGGTAGCTCGGGAGGGGATATTTACCGGCGATTGTTGCGTCACTATGCTTCGTTGTCCATGGTTTGTTGTTTTATTCACATCGGTCGCACGTATTATTTTTTAAATACCCTCGATTCTATACAGTTAACACTATGCAAAGGACTCGAAGTGTATTTAAATGTCCCGTTTTTGGGGATGTTTGTGACATAAAAGAGAACATTTTACCTACTTACGAAGATGTAATGAAGTATTATGAATGGACGAGACATCAACTGAAATTGCAAAAAGAAACAACAAAAGAGCCAACTTTTACGGAGATAGCAGACATCGTAACATCCAGGATTGAAAATATATGGAAAACTGCATCTATTCCGATAGTAACACGGACGAGGATTATTCAAATGTTAAAAGCATATCATTTAAAATGTAAAAATCTACTCAAGTCTATTAAGAGGCTCTCCCCGGAAAAGTTAGAAAGTTTTCGGCAAAGCAGTAAGATACTTTTTGATATTTCAGCATGCAAGTGCAAAGAATTAGCTCAGTGCATCTGCCCTAAGGATAAAAAGGTCCCTAAAGAAGAACAACCTTTTTTAATGGATCAAAGAACGTCTCGTATGATGATAATTAGCGGAATCGACGTAACTGCTACAAAGAAGTTGCAAAAAACTCTAAAAAGAAAACTTCAACGAGAAAAACGCCCAAGCACATACTTAAACACTTCAACAGTAACTGATTTAGATATTAGTGCTTCTTCGGGGGCATCATCAGATTCAGAAAAGCCAGAATGCACCACATCTAAAACCGTTCCTGAAAAGAAAAGAAAAAAGTCTGTGTGCGTCGATTTTCCTACGTTATCGAAGACATGTGATAGATATGGCGTGTCAGACAGAGCAGCGGCGGCAATAGCATCATCTGTTTTGTTCGATATCGGGTCTGATGTCGAGATTATTGATAGACACAAAGTAAGAAGAGAGAGGTCTAAAATTAGGGAAAAATTAATTAAAAATGCAAAAGTTACAGAGCTAATGGCTTTATACTTTGATGGAAGAAAAGACAAAACTTTGAAGATTATTAAGAAAGGTGGGAAATGCTACAGGACTACGACTGTTGAGGAACATATCTCACTTATTCAAGAGCCGGGATCAATTTACATGGGATACGTTGTACCTGAGGCTGGTACCGCGAAAGGAATACAGACGGCGATAACAGGGTTTCTATTACATGAAGAAATTTCTCAAGACAGTATTACGGCCATTGGTTGTGACGGAACGAATGTTAATACGGGGAAGTATGGTGGAATTATAAGACTGCTCGAGCAAAAGCTACAAAAACCACTTCAGTGGATAATTTGTTTACTCCACATGAACGAATTACCCCTGAGACATTTGTTTCTTCACCTCGACGGCTGTACTTCAGGACCTAAATCATATATTGGTCCACTGGGAAAAGCTCTTGAAACATGCGAAAAACTGCCATTTAAGAAATTTGAACGCATTGAAGGACAAATGTTACCAGAAATGGCCAATGATCTCAGTACCGATCAGCAGTACTTGCACAAAATTACTTCGGCGGTAATTTCAGGTGAACTCCCAAAAGATCTGGAAAATAAATCTCCAGGGAAACTTTCCCACGCTCGTTGGATAACACGTGCGAACCGAATACTGCGTTTATATGTGGCAACTGAAAAGCCGACAGAAAATTTGGTAACTCTGGCTACTTTTGTGGTTAAAGTCTACGCACCATCTTGGTTTTTAATTAAGAGCAAACCGTCATGCAAGGATGGCCCTCGTCATCTGTTTAACATTATCATGGCCTCCAGATACCTGCCAGAATCTTTAAAAAAGATTATAGACCCGGTTATCCAAAGAAATGGCTACTTCGCGCATCCCGAAAGCATTCTTCTTGCGATGATTACAGATGAGAGGAAGCATATAAGAGAGCTGGCTGCCCGCCGCATACTAAAGGCACGCAGTATGAGCCACACTTCCACACCTAGACTTTTTCAAGTGCCATTGATAAATTTTAGTGCTACTTCATACATTGATATAATAAACTGGCAGGAAAACTTAACCGAATCGCCGCTTTTGAAAAATTTATCTGACCAAGAAATTCAGAACATGGTGGAATCCGGTGTTGAGAACAAACCATTGTTTTTAAGGCTGCCCTGCCATACCCAAGCTGTTGAGAGAGCTGTGAAGATTACAACGGAAGCTTCCATTTCTCAGTGCACAAAAAAGGCACGATTGGGTGCAATAAAAGCCAAGTTGGAATCTCGGAAAGTGATGCCTAAATTCGAAACAAAAAAGGATTTTCAAGCTTAATAATACATTTAATTTACTGATTATTTCTATAACTTTAAATGTTTTTATCACAATAATACCTTAATAAATATTATAACTTTAACTTATCTATCATTTATTACTTTCTTACAACTAAATAGGACACAATATTTCATCTTCTACAACTTATAACATTACTATAAATTTAAAAATTTTGAAGCCACTGCGGAGGCAGAAGATATTTATTAAATGGAATGAAAAAATACAGTTAATTTTACTTTATTATAAGGCACAAATCCCCCCCTATTAGAACTCTGAAATAAATTAAAAAAAAAAATTCGTACATAAGTGCTCCACCCTAATATGTATGTATGTATGTATGTAATAATAGTGGCGGTGTAAATAATAGTAAATATGATATAGGTAAATAAAAATATTTTCATATAGCGTTTACTTACAAATATAGTGGCTGAATGTAATGGATTATGTTGCACCTACATCTATCATATTGATTTGTATACACACAACAAAAATATTTTCTCAAATACAGTAGGTATTTATGTACGAAAAATGTACAATCATTTATAACGCAAGTCAGTACATAGAACGCGAACATTACCGAGTTAATGCGTGGATTTAATCTTCCCGTTCACATAATATCCTTTAGAAAAGTATTCACTCAGCGTATTCCGAGTGCTGTCACAAACGAGAGTGAGATTGACACAGCTCCGAGTATGACGTCATTACATTGTCATTTCGACAAAATGTGGTCTCGTGGAAAGGGGTTAATTAAATCGTTAAACTTAAAAGTGGGTATGCTCTTTTATTACTAGGAAGATAAAATCGTGTAATTGGTATTCTTAATATGTAATTGGATTTTTTAAAGCATAGGAACGAGTTATGAATGGAATGTAACATGTCGTTAAAAAGTATGTTCTTTTTTTCTGTTTAATAATTTCAAAGTATCATATTCATTCAAATTATCATAATTGTTAATACCACTCATTTTATTTCGGTTATAAGAAATGTGTAGAAATGTTATTTCTTTGATCCTGTTTACTACTTTCTTTCGATATATTTTACTGTATATTTTGTGAAATTATTAATAATAAACTATTTCATCTATTTTAGTGGGTAGTCTACTTTTAAAGGAATAGAAATATTAAGTCGCTTGTGAATTTCTGCATTAAAATACATTTTAAATATACTTTAAAATTAATTTTACATATTTCATTTTTGCATTGGAAACCGTTTTATATATTCAATTTTTACATTAAAATTAACTTTAATTATTTAATCTTTAAATTTAATTACATACATTTTCATACCATCAAAAAATACTGTAAGCCATCAGTATTTCGTTGCAATCATTATTATTAATGGCAACGTCACCTAATGCATTTATTATGTTAAGAGTCCTTATAATATATATTTTACTGAACATAGTCCTCTCCTCCACTAAACATAGCATTTTACTATTATACCCACTGAACATAGTGCTCTCCTATTGTTACATAATATACTGAACATTAGACCTGCAATAAAGTCAGCCTATTATATACTGGACATAGTGCTCTCCTATTGTTACATAATATACTGAACATTAGACCTGCAATAAAGTCGACCTATTATATCCTCTGGACATAGTGCTCTCCTATTGTTACATAATATACTGAACATTAGACCTGCAATAAAGTCGACCTATTATATCCTCTGGACATAGTGCTCTCCTATTGTTACATAATATACTGAACATTAGACCTGCAATAAAGTCGACCTATTATATCCTCTGGACATAGTGCTCTCCTATTGTTACATAATATACTGAACATTAGACCTGCAATAAAGTCAACCTATTATATTCACTGGACATAGTGCTCTCCTATTGTTACATAATATACTGAACATTAGACCTGCAATAAAGTCAACCTATTATATCCTCTGGACATAGTGCTCTCCTATTGTTACATAATATACTGAACATTAGACCTGCAATAAAGTCAACCTATTATATCCTCTGGACATAGTGCTCTCCTATTGTTATATAATATACTTAACATTAGACCTGCAATAAAGTCAACCTATTATACCCACTGAACATAGTGCTCTCCTATTGTTACATAATATACTGAACATTAGTCCTCTTCATTATTATTCATATTAAATATTTATTCCTTCGGAAATATTATGTGTTTGTATAATATATTAGTATACAACAACCACAACCAGACTTTACGTGTCACAGTATGTGTGTGTGCATGTGTACCTGACAGAACATAGAACGCAAACTTTCTGCACCTGTCAATAATTAGGGTATAAATATGTGGATGAGTAAAAAAAACAAAATCATTGGTTAAATCATACCTATAGGATATTCACATATGACCTCTTTTTACAACTTCATCAAAAGAATTACAGCCGGCTCTATTGTATTCTGGAATGGTAATAAAGAAGGAAGATATACAATACTTCCCTTCAATGCAATACCAATAACACATTCCCGTCGAATACCAAGAGACAGTAAGCTCTTATTACTGAGCGAGTAAATTCGTTTATTTTACAACTTCCAATTTTATTGAAGAATAAATGGCGTAAAAATTGAAATCAGCGTGTGTAAAGAACAGAGATAAACGTTGCTCGGTCAAAATCGATTTACCTATGTAACGATTATTGATTTTATCGATTCGTGTAATTATAATAGCCGCCATTGCTTTTAATGTTTTAAATTTGGAATAACTGGGACCCAAATACATGTAAGGTACTAAAATGTTTATATAGTTTGATCGAAATCTATGGCATTCTTATATGTTAAGTTCCATTAATTTATGCTTATGAATTTTATCGCACATAAATCTGAAAAACCGTAATTGAAATCGATGTAAAATTTAATAAAGAATCGATTCTCGCGATCCAACGATTTAAATTCGTCGTGACAGGGTGAAGGACGCGACATTAGTTCGTATTGTTCATGTAGCTATAATGTTGTCATCCGGGCCATACGTCACGTAGACGAATGTTCGTGTGTACTAAATAACGATAATACGCGCTGCTACTTACGTATATAAGCAGTCCACTTTATAGCTTATAAATTTTATCGTACATAAATCCTAAACACAGTAATTGAAATCGATGAAAATTGAATTAAGAATCGATTCTCGTGTGCCATCGATTTAAAGTCATCGTGACAGGGTGAAGGCCGCGACATTCGTTCGTGTAGCTACAATATTGTCATCTGGGCCATACATCACGTAGACGAATGTTCGTGTCGTTGCTAAATAACGCTAATGCACGCCGCCACTCACGCCTATAAGCAGTTCAGTTTATAGCTTATGAATTTTTTCGCTCATATTTTTTTTTATGTATATTTAATTTTGTTTTGTCACGTATAAATGTGGATGATAATAGTATTTTTATGACTGATACTGTGCTCTAAGTGATGAAAATAACTGTTAAAATATGTATTATTTATTTTTTATTACATAATCTATATCTTTCGTTAACACATTTCTTTGTAATCACAAAGATGTTTCCCAGTTTTATATTTAGTTCAAAACCTAACCTACATATACCTCACATTTTTTATTATTCACACTTATTCAAATATTGCCTTTATAAATTGTATTTTACTACCGAGTATATTACGATAAAGAGCGTCGTTGCAAGGCATACAACTCACATCCTTGTTTACGTCACGCGGCCTTACCAAGTTATAAAGCAAGATAATCATTACACGCCTTCTTAGGATTTCAAAGGGCGTGGGAGTTTGGTGCAAAGGTTTTGAATTAAGGGGCCTGATCTTTTGGTGGGTCACACGCGGAGTTTTGGTGCTAGAAGTCCAGAAATGTGTAGTACAGTAAAGTCAAACCAATGTCAGACTGTACCACGAGTCTTTTAGACGAGTAAGCTCTTCTATATGCATTATTTTAAGGGATTGGTATAATTCAATTAAGAGAACCTAATATCCTTAAAAGACTAGGCATCCATGCTTTATATAATTTCTCAACAAGTTATTAGTGATTCTGGCTTTCTGGAGATTAGTAGTTTTAGGTACTTTTTTTTATTGCATACGTCCCGCAAACGAGCAGACAGGTCATCTGATGGTAAGTGATCACTGCCGCCCATGAACATTCACAACGCTGGATCATTGATGTGTTGTGATGGGAAGAGGAAAGGGGTATTGGGCATCCGGCAATCTTTGTCATAGACGTTAAATAGATTGCTTGGTTATGAAACTATTTTTTTATTAAATGATCAGCGTTTTTAAAAATAGTACATGGATATTTGACGATTATTCCAACTGTGTTAAATACATAACGAGAACGCAACAAGCTGTGACGCTGGCTACTGCCAAATTAAACTAGTCTAGTGGTAATATTATCGGTGTTTAGATTGTTCGTGGTAACTTGAATTTAGCGACAAAGATCGTGAACCGCGGAGTGAAATTCACGTATGAAATTGGAGCTTTGTTTAAGTAATTAAGTTTCTCAAGGGCTAGGTTTTGTATGGTATATTTTTTGGTTCATTTTTGCGGAGGTCCGGTAAATGAGCAAAGTCATTTGATGGTAAGTGATTACCACCGTTTATGGGGGGATCTACAACCCTTGAGTGGCAAGTACATTGAATTTGGCAAGGAAAATAGTTCGCCGACTTATCAGTAGCACTTGTGTCAATTCAGCCAGACCCTGAAGTGACATAAGTGTGAGCTTTTGATGTGATACATATTAGTATACCTATTATCTACGTTTGACTAAAAACCTCACTGCATTACAGAATAGAATTTGGTTCAAAATCTATCGAGCAAAATCAATCTGGTGTCAAAGCACAATAGAGGTTCATCAATTGACGACAATTGGGATCGCAATCGTAACGTATAGACTCGATATTTTAGTCATTAAGTGTTTCCGCAAACGTGAGCTATGTTGTCGGAGCAGATTAGATTGTGACATAGAGTGGAGGTTTGGAGTTTTTCGAGCTATATTAGCTATTTCAATCATATTAGGTGAGAAGGGTGAAGTTAGATTTCTTTTTCTCTCTCTCTCTCTTCAGCCACAGCAAGTCCACTGCTGAACATTGGCCTTCCCCAAGAATCTCCACATTGACCTTTTAGAAGTGGCCTGCATCCACAGACTTCCTGAAGTACGATCTTACAGCCCTTAATTGAACGGACACTATCCGTTTTAAGACAGTGAAATTACATAATTAATAAACGAAAATAAACTTTTTGATCCTGAGCAAAATTAAACTCTGTGCCTACAATTGTTGTTCAAATATAATGAAGTTGTCGTCGTCTTTAATATTGAGTTCAAGATTGAATAATAAAGCCATTAGAATAAAAAGCCACTAAAGATTTCCAAAGCACATTAAGGCGGTGGACTCATGTAAATAAATGCTAACAGAACTAGGGCGAGCCGCATGTTTGTCTAATAACATTCGAAGTTGTGGCGAGTCGCAGCCAAATATGCAGGATAAATTTAGCGGCCAGTCCCCGGGGCAGTAACATATTCAAGAAAAAATGTAACAAGCAACAGGGACCGAGGTTTTACATGGGCCGTATTAAAATGGATATTTCTTTATCAACGTACCTGGCCGAGATTTTTGATACACATCGGGTAAACTTCATAACGCTGTCGTGTTTATTTTGAGTTACATTGATGTAAAGGTGACTGGAAGAATAGATTTTGTCATATTGATTGGTGATATTTATTGCCTAATCTCATTCAATTAAAACTCCATTGGAACGTTCACTGGCTGGAATATTATAGACATAATGAGACTTAACATCTTATTTCTCCGAATGGCGAGCGCAGTGGAATGCAAGCATTGCTTTGTAATCCATGGTGTTCGTCTCGCCATTCATTGGAATAAAATAATATTTGATGCGAATTATTTAAAAGAATTGGGCATGTTATAAGTATGATCGATGACGCCTTAAACCTTTCAAGTAAACTCCGTGTTCCAGGCAGCGTAGCGTCCGATGTTAACACGACCCAAAAATTTTAGATTCATGTGGGTTTTGTGACACCACAAAGTTTCTCTTAGTTTCCACTGTCCACAAACAAGACTTGTTGGTGTCTTACTGTGTTGGTAATGATGTATTTTTATTTATGAATTTTACAATATTTTTTACTGTCACGACAGAAGACTGAAAATATGCACCCGATGCTCAGTTTACTTTACACAGAGTAATCACTCGCGACAGTCATCTTTTGCCTATCGACAAAGTTCCATAAAGTCAATATTAACGTCACGTATTTCAGTTCAACAAACCTGTTTCCACTAAAACTTTTGCTTCCGAGTTAAGAATAAACAAATAAAATTGAACGTCTGTAGTAGAATGAAGTGGATTTGTTAAACGTCGCTCCATCAAATTCGCTTTAGGAATTCTAAAGTTGCACGCCCGGCGCTCGCCAGAAGTGGAGTAATCGGCGCCACAACTTATTTCTGTATTTTATTTCGCGCTAGTTTTGAATGGTTTTGGGACTGTTTCGAGTGTTTTAGAAAGTGTATTTCGTTTAAAATAATTCAGAATATAAAGTGATTTGATTTGCCTTCAAATGTTTCTCACGGTTTTATATAATTGGATCAAATTCAACAACTTTTTTATTGATTTCTAATTGTCTGTAACAGGTTTGCCCTGGTTTAAGTTACGGCTCGATATAAGAAATGTCTTTCCGACTTATTTAAAGAACATAATTTGATTCTAATTGGATTAGTACCTCGTATATCCCAATAGCATCTTCAGTATTCTGTCTGCCGTATTATGGGATAGTTATACTACAAAAAATATAATGCATAACTACCTAGTCATTGGGTATAAGCCGTGAATATTCATTAATAAAACAATAATATAGAAGCGAGTCACACGTTTGTAAACTCAGCGTTTAGGCAAAGTGATTCATGTATGCAATTTGGTATTTAGTTCACGTGCAGCTTTTTAAACGTTTCCAAATTTGTATTTTTATTTTTATTTATTTTCATTCAGCCTATATTCGTTCACTGCATGAAAAAGGCCTCTTAAGGAACATTACGGAGCATTAATGTTTAATGAGCATTAGCGGGTCTGGTTGTTTATGAGACCGAAAAACCTCTTTTAGTTCCTGATACAAACGACACATTACACAAGACTCGATCTTAGTGTGGGGTCAGGACTATGCATTCCAATCCAATCCAATCCATTAGCCAAAGGAAGTCCACTGCTGAACATAGGCCTCTCCCAATGATTTCCAACAGTGACCTGTTGGAGGCAACCTGCATTCAGCGACGTCCCGCGACCTTTGCCAGGTTCAAGTTCTACGAGTTTTAATTGATAATATTTAAAAAATAACACTATTGTGTTTTAAAATACAATGTTTAGCAGTGGACTTCCTTTGGCTAATGGAGTATTCGTACCTATAATGCTAATAAAATCAAACAAGTTAAAAATTCTATGCAACTTCTAAGAATATTTTTTTCCTAGATCCTTCGATTTTCAATAAATGTTTTTGTAAAACTATCACATCTAGCTGTCTGTAATCCGGTCTGATGTGGGCGGGCCGGGGAATCTGTAATGAAATACCCGGACAGAAAGAATGTCAAATAAGAAACCAAAGGACACACGCACGAATATTAATGTTTATTCTGCAAAATCAACTGGACATGTAAAGTTAATTAGAATTTATGACTTGAGTAGTGAAGTTTTGTTTATGATATATATGATTCGAAAGGCTTTGAAGTGGCTTCATGTTTTATGCTAATTATGTTATTGTTTTGTTATAGCTACGTTTTTATGTTATGTATATTATTCCCAATAAGTGCGTTTTGGTCTGTTGGTAGCAAACCGGACTCTTGACTTTTCGGAGTCATTCGTGTATTGTTAGTTAATTAGCACGCGTTTCAGTGGTGATGGAAACATAGAAACACCATAAAAACCTACGTACCAAATCGATTTTAAAAATAAATTATTTTATGCCAAGTCAATGGTGGACTATGGTCTAAATAGTGAGGAGGTCCAAGGAATAAAAACCCAGAGATTCGAATCCAAAACGGTGTTTTGGGTTTCCCAGTAAATTACATCCCTTCTCTACCAACAAGTCACCACACCCGATCCATTCACTAATGAACAATAATTCAAACAGTTCCTCGCGAACAATTAATTCCCCCCAAGATTACACTAAAAAGTTTTAAACTACGTGAATATTTAACAGTTTTCTTCATGACCTAAATGCTAGACCTGGAGCGGCGCACGAGAGAACGTTTTTAAAATACCATTAGCTGTAAACTCCTTTTTTACTGCGTTCAAAGCGGGTTTTTTTCGGCGATTGTGGCAATTTATTATTTTTGTGTGTTGTTTTTGGTTTTCATAATGTTATTGGGCGTCTGGAATCTGTTGAATAGTGTGAGTAAATGGAGTTGTGAAGATGATTCTTGTATTCTACATCTGTATCAGTCCATAATCGCCGACTTGTAAAACCGACAGTAAATAAAAAAATAAATACACCCAACAGTCACATACTTAGTTCTGACCCCACATTAAGAGCAATTAAGTCTTGTGTCGTGGGTATCAGAAACTACGAGAGACTTTTCGGTCTCACAAACACGCAGGCCCGACACAAATATTTGTGGGCCACACAAACATTTGTGTTGGCGCGGGGATCGAAACCGCAGCCTCCCGTTTCACAGTCGGCGTCTAACCAACTACGGAGGCTGTCAAACAGTGACAATGCGAGTGACTGGGGTTATGCCTTAGTCCACTTTTTGTATTGTATTGTATTGTATCAGCCCATATACGACCCACTGCAGGGCACGGGCCTCCTCTACAATCGAGAGTACGATTGAGAGTGGTTAGGCCATATAGTCCACCACGCTGGTCTAATGCGGGTTGGCGGACTTTTACATACCATAGAAATTTATACAAATCGCTATGGTATGCAGGTTTCCTCACGATGTTTTCCTTCACCGTTAAAGTGCGTGGTGATTGACTATCAATACACACATGACTCCGAAAAGTCACAGGTGTGCCCTGGGATTTGAACCCGCGACCACCGTGAACATGTAGGCAGCCGCATCTGGTCCGTTTACCAACAGGCCACCACGCACTTCCACTAGTCCACTTTGCTGGCCTAGTATTCAATAACTTGATTTATATAACTAACGCATCAGCATAGTCTAAACTGGGGTCGGTTTTAGAGAATAAGTAGTCCTTTAATAAAATTAGAAGTAGACTGAAGCTAGCAGCTTCTGACAAGTCGACGTGGACATTTTCGCTCGAGACCCGTTTTAGTATGGGGTTTGGAATGGTAGAAGATCACAATTATACGGATAAATTGGAAGACTAATTTTAAATACTTATAAGTAGACCCAATACATGAAGTCCTAGCACAACAATGACACACAAGTCCGCTGTAATGCGTAATACGAGATACGAGATCTTTGATGTTTTTAATTAGTGTTTTGTAGTAGTATGTACATACATAAACTCACGCCTTTTTCCCAGTAGGGGTAGGCAGAGGTGCTACCAGGACACCCACATTTCGTCTTGTATGTTCCGTCCCACGATGTGATAGGGGGCGAGCCTATCGCCATATCGGGCACAAATTCCTGACTCCGGGCTAATAATGAATAGAAAAAATCCAATATCACTTTGCTCGACCCGGGATTCGAACCCGAGAGAGCTTTGCAATCATACCGTAGTACAACTACGCCACCGAGGCAGTATTGTATTGCATTGCATGCATTGCATTTTATTTTATTGATTAATTATATATTAAAATTTCACAAATGTGTTGCCGGTGGACATAGTGTCCGGATGTCACACAGACCTCTCATTAAATTTCAGAGCTGCAGCAAACTTACGTTGTATTGCAGCATATACATATCTGAATGGAGGTTCTTTGTTTGGCCATACACATATTAACATGCCGATTATCGTCTTGCAAGTCGTATTTTTGCTTTGTAGTTATGTGTTGGCCATGCGATTATAAATGGTTTTTTCTCTCTTTCTTCCTGTCTTCTAGATCCGTCATGGCCTCACAACGCCCAGACTTGATACAAAATTGTATCTCAGAAGCATTTGTCTCGGTGGTTAGATCTCGCCTACTCTCTTTTAACAGTCAGCACCAACCCACATAGATTTATTATTAGAATGAGTAAATACAAATGTGTATTAGCGCAATTTCGTGCACAATTGGATAAAGTCGGAGCTTGCAAGCAAATTAGTGTGTGTGGGCGCTGTCTAGCTGTTAAGGCTTAGTTAGAGGTATGTATGAGTGTTTTTTTTTACTTCTTTACAAAAAATTACAAATAAAATACACAGTTCATAACACATTGCCTCACAAAACTGTTGTCGCAGTTTGCCTGTGAGATCCCCGTGAATCTTTTATACATTATAAAATAAATGTTAAAGTACAGTATTGAAGATTATCTATTATTATTGTATGAGCGATGATCCCAGAAGCTAATCAACCCCTGACGGGGCGGATAGGGACGAGAGAGGCTGGGACGGGACGGAAAGGGGCTGGAAGTGGCAGGATTGTGTGTGTATTTAATAATGAAGTGTGAGAAAATAAGCACACGCGTGTATCCTCAAAAGATTAAAGCATGCAAACTTCACCAGTCCGCAATAGACCAGCGTCGTAGACAATACCTTAGACCATCTCAATTGACATCCTGGGTGTATTGGAGTGATGAGGTCAGCAGTGTACTAGTATAGGCGGATTATAATACATGATTAATGAGCTGCCTTGAATTAAACCAAGTTGAGACTTTTCTTATAATCACTGTATTTTAGAAAAGAGCAACACTTGAGTTTCTTGTCCGTTCTTTTCCGAAGAAAACTTATTTCCTAACTGGATGGTATATTAAAAAGATGAGTGTAAGTGATGTACGAGTATGACGATTTGTAAACTCAATACAATTTGACAGCACCTGTTAAACGGTCGCGCCACAATCAAGCTCATAATATTCATTTGATTTCGAAAGTATTGTCATGTCGGGCATAAACTCCAAAACCGAGGAACTCCAATCCAATCTATAAGCCAAAGGAAGTCCACTGCTGAACATAACTCTCTCCTAATGATTTTCACAGCGACCTGTAGGAGGTAGCCTGCATCCAGCGACGCCCCCAACCTTTACCAGGTCGTCTGACCACCTAGTGGGTGGACGTCCAACGCTGCGCTTTTTCATGCTGAGGAACTCACACTGCGATCTTTTAAAAATCGTAATAGCCAAAGTAAAATCCTTACCTTAGACTCGAACGCAGGCCTAACAATCCATACACTTTGCCACTAGACCCAAGGCGTTAATAACTTGCGTGAGCATAACTCACAGGCTTTATGCTATGCCTCATAGCCAAGTTATCTGAGGATTTATCGGCCTGTCCAATATCCGGATGCATGGAGCAACAATATCGTGAGTGGCGGCATTATGTGTTGCTTGTCCATCAACAACCTATACAGTTATGACATTGCATAGGTTTCGTATCGAGGCACAAACTATTACCTAGGCTAGACACAAGAGGCTATGGGCGGGGTGAAATCGCTTTTTTTCGTAAGTCTACTACCGATTTGTTGTTTTTTGATTTGCATTTGTTATAGTGTTTTGTGAAATGATTTTCCTGTGTAATGCTCCAGTGTGATCTGCCACGTTGAAATAACATTTCCAGCTTGATTATTTCTTACGTATGGAAAGTTGGTTAGTCAAGTATTATGTTTCGTCAAGTCTTATGTTTCGTCAACTCTTCATTGAATATGGTATCATAACTGCGAAAATTAATTGTATATTCATTATACATAACTATCAGCCTTTGGTTTGGTGTCTATCTGTACGAAAGTATATCCAGAATATCTGTTCAGAGCAATAAAATTCTTCATTTAAATCCCCTACCATTATTCCATTTCATATTTCCGTCAAGTAGTGTAATTATAGGTATCGGAATTGTTTCACCGGACCGCCGATATTACCGAAATCCGCAATAATTATACTTCATTTTATTTTTCATTCCTTTCTGGGTCACACCAATACGGTCCAAATTATTCCGAGAACATTCGACGCAGAGATTATTTTAATTGGCCGGAATCAGTAATTATTTTATAGCAGAGTAATTAACCTATACTCGTATATTGTTTAAATGTATCCGCTGATAGACTTTTATTCACGCATAAAGTGTGAAATTTCTTATTGTTGATATCGGATCAATTATTTTAATTTGCAATTAAATAAACTGTGAGTCAGTGATTTGTTTACAGCTCATTGGCTTACACTGAAAGATGGCTTATGTCTGAATATGTATATGGGTTGATGATGACGATTAATATTATAAACAATATTTTCATATGCTAAAGTTTTTGTTATAGCATGCCATTCGCCTTATGGTAAGCGATGCGACCCCTCATGGACAGTAGCAAAATCAAACACCATGAGTTACATAGATGTATTATACTACATCTATGATGAATTACAAAGTAATGAATGATGAATCCTCAATGAATCTTTTTACTACTTTTCTCCAACTGTCCAGTATTAATATTTATTCCATCAAGCTATTATTTCTGAGCTTTCATCGGGGTCTAACCCCGTAACATAGATATCCAGCCTAGATTGCTAGATGTACACAATACATTGCCGTTTTGACGTCTAATGTTTGTACATCCAGAGCAATGTATACATATCTGCCATGTGGACATCTTGGCCAAAGAATGAACCCCATAATATGCGAGCGATCCGTTTTGAAATAAAATTGTACAGTAACTAGCCACGAGTATTTTCTTCGATTAAGATTGATAAGAGGTAAGGATTTAATTACACAATCTTTAGATATTGAGGTAATATTATCATCTTAATCATGATCACCCACAACGTCTTTGTTATGAGCCAATGAACATTCACAGTTCAACATAATATGTATCGTAACAATATAGTGTCTCTATTCAGTAAGTCAAGTCTACACTACAAGGGTGATTTTATCAATCTATTTCAACTATGAAAGTAAAACAATAAATCAATTCACAAGAGCAATTACCGCGTCCGCATAATAGACATTCGTTTGAAAGAACAAGCAAATACGAGCACATTCAAATGAGTCACTGACATTGAGCAGGAAGGGTTCGGAAAATTCATACAATACTGAAGCAGCTTATTTGCAGAGGCGGAAAACGAGTGGCACCGTTTGAATTTCCAATCGATATGTGTAGTTTTTAGTACGAAATTGACAGCCTCCGTGGCGCAGTTGGTTAGACGCCACCTGTGAAATGAGAGGCTGCGGGTTCGATCCCCGCACCGAAACAAATGTTTGTCCAAAATGTGATCCACAGGTATTTGTTTCCGGTCTGGGTGTTTGTGAGACCGAACAGTTTCTCGTAGTTTCTGATACACAAGATTTGATCTTAGTGTTGGGTCAGAACTATGTATGTGACTGTTGGGTGTATTTATTTTTATTTAAATTTATTATTATATGGGAAAGGTATTTGAATTTTTACTATTAGTTGGTGGTTTGTTCGATGTGTGAATCAACTTTCTATGAGATAGATTTTATGGAATTTTCTACCGCAATATCCTGTTCTTAATGTCATTTTTGACCAATGTGTGATGAAGCAGTTTTCTAGGAGACAATTTTACTAAATTTTTTCTGTGTTCTCTTGTATTTGGTTTTAGTTTTTTGCAAAACTCCCGCATGCAACTTGCCTGATGATAACATTGCCATTTTAAAAGGTCAGTAAACACGAGCTACGTTCAAATGAGCCATTGCCATTCAGCAGGAAGGGTTCGCAGAATTCATACAATACTGAAGCAGCTTATTTTCAGGGACAGACGAGTGGCACCGCTTGAATTTCTTATCGACATGTGTGTACTTGTAGCGCGTTCGTCATTTTCTTTTTGACTAATGCGTTATACTCGTAAAGCATGTTCTAAGAGACAGTTTTGCTGAATTTTCTCTTGTCTTGTATTTTTCTTAGTTTCTTTTGGATTGGAATGGAATTTTTATATTTTCTATTAGTGAATGGTTTGACCGATGCGTGATTTTTTTTCTGCCTTCTAATGACTTATTATATGTATGTACATGCTGCATAAAGATTTGGGAATATTTCACTCCGTGGCCAGCATGAAATCGAAACTGAAGAGAAAAATGAGTATGGGTTCACTGAACTGATTTAATCCTGGTACGTATACATATGTCTTCGAGAGGCCAGTGAAAAAAACTTATCCAAAGTAAAAAGTGTTTTTTGCACTAGAAAAAAAAACTCGCATTCACATTATTCGTAGAAATTAATAGCGTTGTATACTCGTGGTCAGGATCAATGCGGTTTCAATTTAATTACGACAAAATGGGAACAAATTAATTCGACATTTCTATTTTTAATATCCGCGCATTTAACAAAGTAATTAAGCAACAAAAATAACAAGAACCCAATACAAATCCAAATTAAACAATTTGAATTCATCAAATATTGCTTTAGTAAACAAAATGTAGACAAAACCAACGAGTGTTTACCTCTTTCGTGAATTTAATTAAATTTATTTACACATAAATATACAACGAGGGGTATGTTTGCAAACTGCGCCCAACAAATCGAAGATTCGAAAATAAAACCTTTCGGAATAATTAAAGATTCGCAGAATAAATTAAGATTTAAATAATGGTTAAAATTTTTGGGGAGAATAATTCATTTTAAATACATGTAACTGGACTCAGAATAAAGTATTAAGTTTTATATTGGATCAAGAGCCCGTGGCCGCTACACTTTCGTCATTTTATAAAAGCTGAAAGTTTGTCTGCTTATTCCTCTGACATAGGCATCACACGATCAGCTAAATTATAATTTTAGCAAATTATAGCGACATTGTAGGCAGAGTAACTACTGGACATAATGAAACTTAACATCTTATGGGTCCGGATGGCGAGCCTAGTAGAGTGTTAAGCATTGCTTTGTAATCAAGGTGTTGTTTGGTTTTGCTACTGTCCATGAGCAGTCGTATATATAGCCTTCCACCAGGTGAATGGTGCACTCGTGTCGGCATTCATGGTAATAAAAAAATAAGAATCTTCTTAAAATACATAATTAATCATACAATAAAAGCCATTTCATTCGTCGAGTTAAAAGGGCCCACGCAAAACTGCTATACAAGTTCTTACATTTTAAGTAATTCAGCAAAGACTTACAACATTCTTAATTTTGTAGTTATTAAAAATATTTGAATAAAAATTATCATGAATTCTCTCAATTGCCATCTCAATCAACGTGGGAGCGGTGCTGTATTTTATAATTTTAGTCACTCCCCAATCCTAACATTGACTAATTGAATCATGTCTGGATTCTAAATAAATACACCCAACAGTCACATACATAGTTCTGACCCCACATTAAGAATAATTAAGTCTTGTGTCGTGGGTATCAGACACTACGAGAGACTTTTCGGTCTCATAAACATTTGTCTCGGTGCGGGGATCGAATCCGCGGCCTCTCTTTTCACAGCCGGCGACTAACCAACTGCACCACGGTGCCTGTCAAATATATAAATATATATAAACCTGGGTTTGACACCAAAGTTGTGTATTTGACTTTGTGTATGTTTAACGATTTGAAAAGTGTCTACCACATCCGCGTGCGAGGAATATTACAACGCAACTATATCACCCGGCCGGATTACTCAAGTTTCCTACAAAGGTTTACGTCAAATTCCAAATAATAAAATGATAATAAAACCTGCAGCGCTTATGTAAATATATAAAAGCGAAACTAAATACATAAAGATTCTATTACGGCTTAGTTTAATGGAATCGCAGATTAGTGTAAGCGTTGATTGATAGTTTAATCCTTAATAGTAGGGCCGATGGCTTAGTGGTTGCCGTGTAAATTGTTACAGAAATAGAATGGGTTCGAACACCGAGTGAATATCGAACAGTCACTAAAGCATTAGTTGTGATGAAAAACACAATATTAGCATTAACTTTTGATAATGAATTCGTCAAAATATTGTATATAAATAGGGCCTTCTACTTCACCTATCTATGAAATTACGCAAATGTCTCAGGTATGTCTACTCTAACCGTTTAACTAAGCAATAAATAATTATCAACCTTCCTTAAATATCTTCAAAATGTCAAAGGTAGAGTTGAGGCTTAAGCCTCCAACCAACAGTTCAATAGGCCAGTTTCAATTAGGCTACGGCCCATTTTCGTCATAACAAGAAATACGTGCGCTAGAAATAACTAGATACAGCCGACTCTCGATAGACCGAAGTTGAATGGACCTCTAGTACTTTGAATTACTAAGAGTTCGAACTGTTGAGAGGTTTTTTATAGCGCGATGGTATGGTGTAGGTGCATACGCCTTTATGATCGTTCGTGTGTATACAAATTTGAACACGTCTATATTCCTGTTTATCGAGTGTTTGTGCGAAAGAATTTCGAATTGAGGCCATTCGATTGATTGCCACGGAGGCTCCGTGGCGCAGTTGGTTGGACGCCGGCTGTGAAACGTGAGACCGCGGGTTCAATTCCCGCGTCAAAACAAATAATTGAGTGAACCACAGGTATTTGTTTCGCGTCTGGTTGTCTCTCGTAGTTTCCGATACCCACGACACAAGACTCGATCTTAGTGTGGGGTCAGGACTATGTATGTGATGACTGTTGGATGTATTTATTTATTTATTATAAATAACCTCGTGTTTCTGATAATGTTGTGTTGTTTTTCTTCTTCGAATTATCGAGTACAGCAAAAACTATTGAAACTATTTTATTTATCGAGAGTTTTGCTATGGATCAAACAGTTCTTGGAATTAAAGAGAGGTTTGAATCACCCAAGATTTGCATTATCAAAAGTCGACTGTATTACCACATGAAGATGTAAAAGTAATATACGAGGCAGGCTCGCGAATTTCAATACTTTATGAAAAAAATATCATGGTAGGTAAAACACACGGAATCCATAAAGTGAGAATCCCTACCTGTTACATTTGGGTTTTAAAACGTAATAAAACGGGATGAAGGGAGTACAGTCGCGAACACAGTGCCGGGTAAAATATGGATTCTTCGTATATTTTAAATTGTAAATGTACGTTTGCATGTCTGTTTGTGACTCACTGAGTTGTATTGAGTTTTATATGGTTTTGAGTCGGTATTTGGAATAAATATAGCTAGGTGTGATAGTTCTTTTTAGAAATAAGACAAAATCATTATTTGTGTATTTTTAAAAATAATTTGATCTGAAAGTCACAATGTAACAAAATATTATGATGATCAATCACATCATCCAACCTCCTCTAAACGCAGTAAGTATCAAAACCTACTTTCTATAAACAGATGTCCCACAAAATTCATAATCTAATACAATATTTGAAGCTCAAACACTTTAGTGTAGTAATCAAACTCAAAGTCATGCGTTTCACAGCCGACTTTACTTCTCACCGACAAAACAGAGAAAAGTAAATTGGTTTCTGAAAGAATATTTCTACCATCGGCCGGCGGTTTAAAATATTAAATAATTATCTTAAACTTGGATAAACCGGTGACGTCATTAAAATAGTTCATGACCTTTAATGTATTAATATTGTTAAGTAACAAAGTCCAGTGGGATGACTCGTAAAAATTGATGGAAATATCAAACATCCATTCTAGGCATTATAATTAGCTAATGTATAGTATGAATTGAAATTACTGGATAGATTACGTAAGAATTATCGTGCAGATATTTCTATAATAAAACATACTTATTTTCACTGATGGTGTTCCTGCCATAGCGATCTTTTCAATGTCTGTATGTGAAATTCGCAAACCGACAATGTGCCAGCACACGCCACATCAATCGAAGTGTTTGTTGTAAAGGAGTCTCGTGGATTGCAGTATTTTTATATAAGTTTTATATAAGTAAGATTTTTGTATTGTATCAGCCCATATACGACCCACTGCAGGGCACGGGCCTCCTCTACAATCGAGAGTACGATTGAGAGTGGTTAGGCCATATAGTCCACCACGCTGGCCTAATGCGGGTTGGCGGACTTTTACATACCATAGAAATTTATACAAATCGCTATGGTATGCAGGTTTCCTCACGATGTTTTCCTTCACCGTTATAGTGCGTGGTGATTGACTATCAATACACACATGAGCCCGAAAAGTCGGAGGTGTGTCCTGGGATTTCAACTCGCGACCATCGTGAACATGTAGGCAGCCGCGTCTGGTCCGTTTACCAACAGGCCACCACGCAGTTAAGTTGATACGTCATCTAAATACAGTAGCGTCTATGGATACTGCATCAGCCTATATACGTCCCACTGCAGGGCACAGGTCTCCCCTACGCTCGAGAGTACGATTGAAAGGTTAGGCCATTTAGTCCACCACGCTGGCCTAGTGCGGGTTGGTGGTTGGCTCTATTAATACACATGATTTTTATCTAAAACTAAAAAACGCTGATTAACGTTAAACACCCATTCAAACAGCATTTACACTCTCTTAACGTATTACTTATTCCGGACAGACATCACCGGCGGAACAAGCCAGCAAGCAATAAAAATACGAGATATTTTTTCGCAGTTTGACATCGGCAGAATTCGTTTAGGCGAAAATTCCCGAACGTAGTGTAATTTCCAAGACCGTGAATCGTCAAGTCACTGATGCGGCAAATTGCAACGCGACTGCCGCGTGTACCGACGTTAAAATAACATTTATTTTATTGCCAACTATTATTGTCTTACGTCACTACTCGCGATGGACACATGCTGCTGATTTGGGTCGACTTGGAGCTTTAACTTCAATTACCTGTGCATGTTTTTAGTGTTTGTAGGTGTTATATGATAGATAGGCTTGAGGGACAGGGCTCACATAACATATTTTTATGTTTTTCATATCATGAGCATTGGACAAATAAACATTATCAGTCCAATTATAACCGGACTGAATTTATACGACATAGTTAGCAATTTTGTTATTAGTAACAATCTTTTTTTAATTGTTCATATTTTATTTTCGCTTATAAATATTGTTTATTGATGATTAAAAGCCATCCTTAAATTCGGCAAATGAGGACGCGGTTCGAGTGATAATTAGATAGGACATACTTGTTTACTCTCAGTTTCATATTCACGCACCATAGCGTTTTTCCTTGTAGGTTCGATCAGCAAAAATGCCTAAGAATTTAAAACATTAATAAATAAATTTTTATTATTCTCTTTATTTTATTTTTATCCTTTTTTATAATTTTTACATACATTTATACATATTATATATCAGGAGGTTTTTGCCGATACTCGCCACGCTTGGCAGGCGGGTTAGGAGAGGCCTATGTTTAGCAGTGGACTTCCTTTGGCTGATGGATTGGATTGGATTGGATATATATATTATAAAAAATATATATACACATAAAAATTATAAAAAAATAATTTTCCCTCGGGTGGTGAAGCTCAAATTATTTTATTTTTATTATCAGCCGTTAATGTCCCACTGATGGGCAAAGGCCATCCTGAACCTCATCATCTTCCTACCTTTTCTTCCAGATTTGGCAGTCGTGTGCGATTTGGGGCCAATAAATAAATAAATACAAAAATAAATAAACAATACAAAAACATAAAGAAAAACAATACAATAAAACAAATCAATAAATAAAAGTATGAAGAAACCGCTGACATAGCAAGATTTATGCCGATACATTTGTTTCCATAATAAATCATAGCGTTCATTAATTACGTACGAGCGGGCGGCTATCGATACGAATAAAGAGTGCGCGGGAGTACTGGCTGATAAATTATCTCCAATGATGATGTAAATAACTTTATTTACCAATCAACAATACTGAGACTCGTGATTAATTCATTTGTTTAATAAATGACAATACAGGGTATATCGTGACTGCTACCCAAAATGAAGCCAGGTGGTAGTTATAGTGACAGATACGATGCAACTAAAATTGTGTAAGAAACGCGACGATTTTTTTTGTAACTTATTAAATATCATTGTGTTTGGGTGGTAAATTCATAGTTTTTGCTAAATTATAATTTAAAGCCTCGCGTACTAGAGCGTCTTTAAAAATAAAGGGGAGTATATAATTTTTTTAGGAATATACATAAATCATAATTCTTAGTTTAATAGGTAAATGGTTAGCTCAATTATTATTGTGTAATCCTGTTTTTTATTTTTATTTTAATTCAATTATTATTGTTACATGTTGTGATAGCCTTAAAGGTATTACTTTTATTTTTAATATCTTTTGTATTTGTATAGTGTATGTTTTGTAACCACCGCCGGTTGTCCAAATAAATAAATACTTCTTTACGATTGAGGGAGACCTTAGTCTGTGCTGCTTCAGTGCAGGTTGGTGGATATAATAATATAATAATAATAAATACACCCAACAGTCAAACACATAGTCCTGTGTGTCGTGGGTATCAGAAACTACGAGACTTTTCGGTCTCACAACATCTAGACCCAAAACCAATATCTGTGAATCGCGCAAACATTTGGATATTATAAAAGATTGCCTAATTGATCTCTCTAATGATGAGAAGAAATTTGCAGTCCAGAGAATGTCATGGCTCTGATTAATTAAATTGTGCCACATTAACGTGTGTAGTAAATAACACGACTGAACGACAAGCAAGAAGGTGCTGAGTTCAGCCTTATTTCAGCTCGTCTTTTGTGAAAGGCAGTGAATTTCCTTTGCCGAAGAAGATGATGATAGCGATGAAGCCCACCAAGAAAATGATGTATCAAACCGATTTATACAATAATTTCTAAGGCATATTGTTCATCAATTATCATCAAGATGTTCATCAACCCGTGATAGTTTAAAGTTATGGACCTTGGCCAAAACCCTCTTAATCGACCCACGGCCCACGCATAGTTGTGCTACAAATATACGTTGACATGTATAAATAGTAAAATATGGTTAAAGTACCAAGCATTCCATTTGTATCGCAGAAATATTCTGTTATAATCGCGGTCTACGTCGAAATGACAATGAATTCCTGGAAAAGTATGAATCCTCGCGTTTGTGAGGTGATGTATGCGCATGCCGAGAGATTTTCTAAGAACTCTTGCTATTACTTTAAAAATGCAAAGGGATTTCCGTTGCTTTGAATACTGTAAAATGAAGGATATTTTTTAATATCCGCCGCCTCCGACTGCCTCGGTGGCGCAGTTGGAGGTATGATTGCAAAGCTGAGGTCTTGGATTCGAATCGGAAGATATTCGATTTTTCTATTAATTATTGGACCGGAGTCAGGAATTTGTGCTCGATATGGCAATAGGCTCGCCCACTATCACATCGTAGGACGGAATACACAAAGCGAAACGAGGGTGTCCAGGTTGCTACCAAACATGTTTCTTTGCCTACCCCTTCTGGGCAAAAGGCGTAAGATTATGTATGTATGTGCATTTATAATATCTCCCGTGGTACATAAATGTCGAAGTCTGACTTGACATTTAGACTCCTCGGTTATACCTATTAACCTTGTATTGTATTGTATTGTATCAGCCCACATACGACCCACTGCAGGGCACGGGCCTCCTCTACAATCGAGAGTGGTTAGGCCATATAGTCCACCACGCTGGCCTAATGCGGGTTGGCGGACTTTCACATACCATAGAAATTTATACAAATCGCTATGGTATGCAGGTTTCCTCACGATGTTTTCCTTCACCGTTATAGTGCGTGGTGATTGACTATCAATACACACATGACTCCGAAAAGTCAGAGGTGTGCCCTGGGATTTGAACCCGCGACCACCGTGAACATGTAGGCAGCCGCGTCTGGTCCGTTTACCAACAGGCCACCACGCACTATTATTAACCTTGTGGTAGACACTAAATACCGACAGCATCCATGTCTGCTGCACGATGCACTGGGCATTGACTATGATATAGACCATTCTTTTGAAGTGACTCGACGAGGATGTATGTACATATATTTCATACGAGTAGAAAATCGTGAATTCGTTCAGTAATTTTTCAGGAGATATAATCCTTTTATTGTTGACTTTATTTAACAAAGAAAACATCGCGTTGAATTAGGTAACCTGCATTCAATAAAGAAATTTATAAGAACTTCTATAGCCTAGCTCTAGTTGTCAATCAAACTCAATCGTAGAGCATTATCGTGCTGATACAGCACAGTATAGTAGTGTGTTAATAGGCAATGTTGATCACTTCGTTTTTAAAAGCCACTTAAAAAAGAGCCACGCTGTTTTCAGCCATGAATCAGCATGCATGGGCAGGCTCGTCGAGGGTGGTACCACTGTCACACAGAAGATCGACATGAAGCGACAGCTATACTATAGAGTTTCGTTCGGTGAGTGAGATTGTCGGATGCCCAATACCACTTTTCTCTTCCTATCCTTTTCTTTCCCGCTCCCCTCCCGATCTGATGGGCCGGCAAGACATCCATGATCCAAGTGTCGTGGATGTTCATGGGCGGCAGTGATCACTAACCATTAGGTGACCTGCTTGCACGTTTGCCGGACGTAAGCTATATAAAAAAAAAAAACTTCCTGTCACTTTTTGCTTCTATGCTCTAACAAGGCAACATTACGACTCAATAAGGATAATGCACATAATACGAACGCACTCAGAATGAGGCAGGCCTATATTAAAAACGTAATGTACACTTAGGCACGGAAGTCAATCCCATTGGGAGGAGTGGAAAAAGTTGCGACGTCTGTCGACATTTACAGCGGTATAGTTGGGTAGAAATGTTTCTGGCAAATATCTCGTGTTGCTCATGTGGGGGAAAGTTGTAAATGTCTTAGCTTGTAAACTCCGTACGCGGTGGGTGTAAATTCATGAATTTTTTATGTAAGAACATATGCGCTGAATTCGCGATTTTTATAATGTTACTAACGGCTTTTTGGATGAAGTTTTTGTACTTAGACCGTTGATACATATACAGTAACTGAATATCCAAAGTTTAGATTATAGTTACTAAACAAATACATTTTAATGATATGGCTAGTTTTAAATAAACTAATTTATTGAGTTTTTTAATAGAGTGGTTTAGGGTAGATGGGCGAATAAAAATATCATTCAAATGTTTGTCCAAATCTTTTTGAATTCTAATAAAAGACGTAGGTATAAATTGAGATATATTTCAGCAGGCGGATCGTGCAGCAAAGCCGACTGTTACGGGCTTGCATCGAGGCAAATATTTGTGCTTGAGCAAATGTTTGCGTAGATCTAGGCGTTGCAAGACTGCGTTGCCGGGAACACGAGTTTCAAATACTCAATGATTCCTATGTCCTAGTTCACTTCGCTTACTGTAATTACGCTTTCCAAAAGACTTCATTGTTAAAGACTTTACACTAATGGCAGATACTTGTATGAACATAAAAAAATAATTGGCTACAACGTAAATGAATCAAATGGGTCAGATTTTACTTAATATTCGTAAAAAAATCGCAAAAAAGCGTCAATATTTTTCGTTATTTTTTACCTATCGTCGTATTTGGGTAGAAATATGTATATCGTTTTCCCACAATAACAATATACATTTTTTATCTTTAAAGACACAATGGTACGAAAGGGTTTAAATTATAATTTTAGCAAAAACTAGGGATTTATCATCCAAACACGATAATATTTAAAAAATTGCAAAAAAACTGTCGCTTTTTTTGAGTCGTTTTTAGTTGCATTGTATCTGTAGTCACTAAAACTACCATATGGCTTCGTATCCGGTCGCAGTCTTTATATACCCTGTATATACATAAACTCGTGTGGTTTTTAGTAATATTATCATGTTTCAATTAGTACTTTCGTTGTTTATAAACCACAATTTTTTTATTTATATAAAACCATTAATTTATTAGTTACCAAATATCTCAGATTTACTATCAAAAACTAATCTTCATTACCTTTGCTTGGTTCTAGGATGAAAAATATTATACTTTTATTCACATACACAAAATTGATCTAGACAGAAACATGAAAATTTGAAGACAATGTCAAACTCATGAAATTTGTTATTATCACTAAAAGGTTTGAGCCTAGGGAATATCTCAAAACCTACGATAAGTGTCTCATCGTAATTAATCATTGCTAAAGTTAACTGTTAAAAGAAAACGTCTATTTTCAACCTTAAGAGGTTCCACAGGATTTTCAAAAGAACGCACAGTTCACTGACCTTCATTAGGCGAACCTCGTAATCTTTCTCGATTTATATCAATTATAGAGTCGGTAGAGTTAGCCGTATTATCTTACAATCGTAGAAGTTTATTGAAATAAGTGTTCTTTACGTCTTTGTAGTTGTTTTTATCGTATTGAAGCAACATGAAAAACATTTGGTAAAGCTAAGTAGCGGAGTTAGGATATGGTACGATTGAACGCCGCGCATGCCACTAGAGAGAAAGGCATACCGCAGACCTAGACCACTAGACCCACTGATTTTACAGGGATTTGAATAAATAAATAAATACACCTAACAGTCACATATAAAATCCTGAACCTAAAGTCGATTTTTGTGTCGTGGGTATCAGAAATTACGAGAGGCTGTTCAGTATCAAAAACATTCAGACCCGAAAAATACCTGTGGAACCATTAATATTTGTCTCGGCGCCCCGATCGAACCCGCGGCTTCATGATTCTCAGCTGGCGTCAAACCAACTGCGCCATAGAGGCTGTCAATATGGTAGATAGAGGCGCTGTAGAAATCTTGCACAGGACGCTGTAAGAGCCAAAACCGGCACTGTCTAGTCACACAATACACATGTAAACATCAAGCTAATCACCCCGAGTAATTACCAAGTATTTGAAGATTCGTATTTCAGCGGCTTATCTCTATTTATCCTGCAAACGCGGGGCATGCACAAGCAATTTTCCGTACGTTCAGCGCACACCCGACTTGACAAATTGACAGCGCGACACAGTTGTATTGCGTTGCGCGACAAACTATTTCATTTGTCCGGCTTATAGCTCGTAAAGTTACGTAATAGCCGCTGTGTAAATGTCTCGTGCTAGTGTGTCACGAGGTTTTATTTCGCGTGCGGTTTGGGAGCGCATGATTGGCGTGCAAATGGGTCAAGATGATGTTTACGGCTGCGTATTGGGGCTTGTTTTTGAATAGTTCTTTTATGAAGGTCGGTATTGGGCAGTAGCCATGTAGTAACATAGCACTGAAGTGGAAACCATGGTGTGTAAATAGTTGACCATTTAAATTCACAGTAAATAAGATGGAGATTTTTTGAGTCCTATAAAAAAATTAATTTAGTGTTTAAAACTTTAAATAACATATTAATGCTACATAATTAAAACAGGTAAATAAAGTCTAAAATGTAGTAACAAACGTCCATTTATTTTGCTCCAAATGAATTTATTCAGGCGTGACTAAACATTCAGAGGATTGTTCAAAGTATTCTATACAGAATTTTTATGTACGGTGCAATCATTCTCTCGTAGCGAATTTAAAAAATGTACCATTAAACACACGTAAAGTGTAATTAAAAACACCTCGACGCCTTTTACGTTCATTTATCTCAACATAATATATTTTAAGTGAGAACATTATATTACGTCATGTTCTCGTAGCACGTGTTCTGTTCTAGTACTTTAACAACATTTAAACGCTACGCCGTAGCATTTACACGATACGCCGTAACTTGCTTCGTAGCATTTATGCTACGTCGTAAACTCTCGCACATTAAGCGCAGTTGTATTTGTATATTGTTTCAAGCATTGTTCGATACATACAAAATATATATTTTTGTTGCAGTTTATTGGAACTATGTGATCAAGCCTGCCGCCTGGTACGTAAATAGCATCGATTACTTATATTTTTAATTGATAGAGCTATGTCGTAAGCACATTTCTAAGAATTGGAAATTATTTTAGATTTGTAAAGCACTTTGAATTTTCAAACGAATCTAAATATAAATTATTTTTAATACATATTAAAATTGAACTCAAAAGGTGTCCACTTATTATTTTTCTAACTATTTCATATTATATTTCTAAATATAACCGAGTTTATTAGCATATTTTTGGCTCCCTCAAATACCATTTATTGCCACGTACAATGAATGTATATTCCCGATATAAAAATGGATAAAACCGCCCTTCACTGGAACTGAACGAGAAGCTAGTTAATTGTTAATTAATGGATCAAAAGAGTAGTTCATGACACGGCCGATTCATACAATTTGCGAAAAACAAGTGACAATTCGCCTGAATACCGGGCGCGTGGTACAGTTGATAAAATTGTTTTCATTTTATAGACACTTGTATACTTGTAGTTTCTTTGTGATTAGTGGACAATATCCGCAAGTGGTGGTTATATCGTGTCCCTCGACACAATTATGGTGGTATGTCATAGCTACAAACCGGATGTTGGGTGAACCCCAACACGACGCACTTGGATCAATTCTTCTTCTTCTTCTTATCTTCAGCCAGAGGAAGTCCACTGCTGAACATAGGCCTCCCCTGTGGATCGCCACATAGACCTGTTAGAAGCGACCTGCATCCAACGACCTTAACCAGATCGTCCGTCCACTTTGTGCGTGGGCGTCCGACACTTCGCTTACTTGTATGTGGCCTCCACTCCAGAACCTTTCGGTCCCAGCGGCCATCAGTTCTACGTGCTATGTGCCCAGACTTCTGCCTTTTCAACTTGCTAATCTTAAGGGTTATGTCGGTAACCTTTGTTCTCCTACGTATCTCCTCATTTCTGATTCAGTCTCGTAGGGCAATACCGAGCATAGCCCTCTCTATAGCGCGTTGAGTGACCCTGAGCCGTCTTACGTCTTACTTGGATCGATAATAATGACGATATTAATCGTAAACGTAAACATCAACAAAATTTCATGGTAAATTTTGCGGCTTTTACCTACTGCCTATATAGATGATTGAGTGTCGGTCATAGAGTACACATACACACACACACATGCACAATTTTATGTGAGACACACCGTCTCAGTCCAGCCTGTCCATTGGGTACTACAAGGCTCTACCACTTACTTAATTTTGCCAACAATTACCGTCTCTTTATGAGGTCTTAAGGAAAGTAAGATTAAAAGGAAGAAAATTAAATAAGGAAGGAAACGCTCGTCCTAAATGTCTTGTTAATCGCAAGCGAAACATTTCTAAATATTTGGACAGTAAAATTAAACGTCTTTATTAATAGAAGAGAGTGAATTTTTATTCCTTTTCCTTAAAGCTTGAAATCTAGGGCTATGATTATTTTATTCTACTCAGATTGGAGCGATGTTCATTTCCTAGTCTAATAAGAATGTATAATGATAGAGATCGAAATACATAAACAATAAATACACTTAACAGTCACATACATAGTCCTGACCCCACAGTATTATCGAGTCTTGTGTCGTGGGTATCAGAAATTACGAGATACTTTTCGGTCTCACAAACACGCAGATTAGAAACAATTACCTGTGGTTCACACGAATATTTGTCTCGGCGCGGGGAACAAACTCGCGGCCTCTCGTTTCACAGCCGCTGTCTAACCAACTGCGCAACGGAGGCTGTCCAAGATCTGCCCTTTTTTATTGCCTACGTCCGAGAAACGTGCAAACGGCTCAGCCGATAGTGTGTTTCTAACGCCGCCTATAAACATCTACTCTTAGATTGATCTACAAGATGCGTGGGTGAGCTCCTCAAATTAATGGGGAAAGGGAAGTAAAAAAGGATATTGGGCCTCCGTAAATACCTTACACCGAAAGCAATACGACACAAAAGACGTATCTATTTATTTTAATAAGTCATGTGTGTATTGATACTCAATCACCATACACTAGTTGTAGTGGCGAATAAAAACATCTTAAGTAAAACTGTATACCACAGCGATTTGAAAAATATCTAAGGTATGTAAAAGTTCGTCAACACGTACCAGACTGGCGTGGATTGTATGACCTAATCCTTCGCAAGCGTACTCTCGATTGTAGAGGAGGCCCGTGGCCTGCAGTGCGACGTATATGGGCTGATAAAAATACAGATACAGCCAATGATTTATATATACAAAATGAGGTAGATATAGCACTAGCGCGTCGTAACTGTGGCGTCCAAATTCGGGCAGTTGGTGTAATTTCATCTATTCGCATAGCAACAGCGCAACGCTATCTACATATTTTCGTCTCGTACTTGTTTCAATCATTATTAATGTCATGAAATATTGACTAATTATTATGCACAGTGCGTGGTGGCCTGTTGGTAAACGGACCAGACGCGGCTGCCTACATGTCCACGGTGGTCGCGGGTTCAAATCCCAGGGCACACCTCTGACTTTTCGGAGTCATGTGTGTATTGATAGTCAATCACCACGCACTATAACGGTGAAGGAAAACATCATGAGGAAACCTGCATACCATAGCGATTTGTATAAATTTCTATGGTATGTAAAAGTCTGCCAACCCGCATTAGGCCAGCGTGGTGGACTATATGGCCTAACCACTCTCAATCGTACTCTTGGTTGTAGAGGAGGCCCGTGCCCTGCAGTGGGTCGTATATGGGCTGATACAATACAATATGCATAGTGGGACAATTTTTAAATGGCGCACAATATGGATATGCGTCATCTTTATTAAAACATCATTGGATACAGCTATATTTTAATGTTAACTAATATTTTAAATACCACCACTCAAAGGCGCTGTATTTGCCGTAGAAACCGAGTGACATAATATATCGTCTTGGATTGTCTTGGAGCAGGACTAAGCCGCGTGTTACCACAAGCTTGTGTCCTATTAGGCTAAGACGTCAAGACGTGCACCTCGGCCTGTGTAATGGCTAGATACATTTAGTGACACTAACGCCATCTCTTAATTGTTTCCTACAGTGTTTGAGAGGTGACTATGTGGTACATGTGATATTCCTAGTCTAGAACCCGCAGAAATATGAGGAATTATTATTTATTAAAAGAACCGCGACAGACAAAACGTTTAATTAAAAAAACTGATATAAATATAATTCGTACATTATAGCTCACAGCTAAATTACTGTTTCTTTTTTATAATAAGAAAGCATTATTAGATCTTAACATTTTTAAATACAAAGTAGATGTTAAATATGATAAGGACAAAAATATGGTAATTAAAACGGAAAGTATTATTTCTGTACATATTTAAAAAGGAGCTGCAATTTCTTTTTTTCTTTTTTATATTTCAAACGCTGAATAACATATTTTGCATCATGGATACATGAGGCATTGGCGATGTTGTGAAATTCATATCTTTTAATTGCATCTACGTCCGTTTTTATTTTTCTAAGAGAAGTTTATTGTCTCGTTTTCGCATTAAAGACGACTATATCAAGTATACCAAGTGAATTTTGGTATCCTAAAACAAGATGTATCGTTAAAATAGTCGAAAATTAATGTTAAAGAAAACATTGTGAAAAGTGAGGACACCTGAATTCCATTGAAATCTTATGAATTTACATGGTATATGAGCTCTAGAATTCGCCAACCCAGACTATCGCAACAGACTATCGTTGTAGAATATGGCCGTAACCTCCTTATTCGTTGAGCAGATCTATACTCATGAATATGGAATGCTTTATTTTATTTTTAATGTACCCACCTTGTATTATAACTGTCCCGGTACACCGTACCACAGATTTTTACACGTTACGGTTGAGGCTATAATATTTACATATTGTACATAATAAGTACACGGCTGTACATTATTTTTTACGCCAGAATGTTGAACAGGGGTCGAAGCACATCCGACATTCGTTTAAAACGCCGCGTCCACTCGACTAGGGTCGTAACCATCCAGATATTATATTGCTTAATTATCTGCTCGAGTTTTTGTTTGCATTGTTATTTTTTATTTGTACAAAGATTTATTGCAGCCACAATTTTGTAAAGATAACGTTTTTATAATAGAGATAAGCTTTTGTTGTTACGATTGGGGTAAAGGGTTGTGTTTAAAATGGCGAGATTTTATTTGAATTTTATGTTTGTGTTATAACAAATGAATTTGACAGTTTTATTGTATTGCATTTTCATAGAGACTGCTAAACCTAAATAATAATAAAAATGAAATGACAAATTCATATTTCTATCTCATCATTATCTGTGGGACAGTTCGTCGGCATAAGTGTTTCTTCTTCCATAATCCTTGGTACTTCCGTCATAGTTGGAAGAAGAAACTTAGGCATAAAGCGCCATTTACACGGGAGAGTTTGTCGCGGCGAGAATCGTATGCGATTAAAGCATGACATAACCGCCATAGATTATCGTGTTCTGACAATGTTTTTACGATGCAACTTATTTGTATCCTTACGATAATCGTGTCTTCGAGGCGAGAAACTCCCCCCGTTTGAATGGGGCTTTATAGTGTCTAGGCACATGAGATAAGTAATTGTCTATGGCTGCTCCATCTCTTTTCTCAACGGCGTTACACTTAAGTGCAGATGCAGTGTGAAGTTTTTTGTAAAAAATGAATCTAACTGATTTGTACCATGAAAAGAATAAAAAATGTGCGCAAAAATTGAATGGTGATAACCCTATCGATCCTAGTTGCTCTGACGTCGCGCCGTGGTTAACCCTTTTAACTGCATTCACGTTATACACCGTCAAGCGCAGCGTAGGGACTAAAAGATCCGATGACAATAAATTAAACTAAAAACAAAATTTGCATAGGTCATTATTGACTATTGCGGTCATAGAAATATTTTTATTCGTCTTGTGACCTGTAATTAATTAATTTGTTGAACTTTAAAAATATATCTTAGCTTATATTAGTCCTCTATTGGTTCCATAGTGGAGCGTAGGCAATGTCAATCATACTGATTGAGAAGGCTTTGAACCTTGATCCATTACACTTGCCTATTATATAAAATCTTTGACTTCTTATGTTGAACTTTTTGGGTCATAGTTACTGACACTACTTTCAATTACTGTTTATATTATAACCGATATATAACAAATAATTCACACATTTAACAAAAAATCCGAGGTTAGCCCAGTTCGCCCATCAGCCATGCTATCACTCACTTTTTTCGAAATACCATAAACAACATGACATGTACAAAGCGACAACCCTATCAACGCGGGCGGGAGACGTCCCGCGCCAGTTAACCGTTTGACTCGTATTGACGCTTTATAACGTCAACCGCAGCGTCGCAGGGTGGCAGCCCTGTCGTGCTCTCTACATTACAATCGGCATTTGTAAATAACCATGAGTGCTTTGGTCTATTTGTGAAAGAGTTGTGCGCTGTTAGAATGTTATGCCGGATATTAAAATGTACTCGCTTTGTCGTGTCTGTTTTTTGCACCGCTTTTTAGCTTTGAATTATCAATAGTTTTTTATTTGAATTTATATTTTTGGCAGTCTAAATCTTTTGTACTGAATGTATGTGAGGGAATTTCAGTTGTAAATCCACGTACTCAATTCGAGTAAGTGACTAGTTTTCGATATTTACGCTTGGTTTGGCCTTTCACGAAGCGACAGATTTATATCATAATATTTGTAAACAAATAGTTTATGGGTTAGGGTGGACACATAGTATTATTATGAAAATACGCGACTGTTCTGCGATATACATATCTATCAGAGCGTGACAAATATATCTTTGAACCACAGCTTGAAATCTTGGATGAATCCTGGGTATTAGTTAATCGTGTTAATTTTAATAGCGACCACTGCGATGATGGAAAACCTGTCATAGCGACCCACACATGCTACCTTTCGGATTCAGCTTGTTAATATCCCGTTCCAAACAGTACCGCAGTAACTACTGGACATAATGACACTTAATATATTATGTCTCAGGATTGCGAACGCAGTGGAATCCAAAGCACTGCTTTGTAATTGATGGTGTTGTTTGGTTTTGCTGCTGTCCATGAGCGGTCGTATCGCTTACCATCAGGCGAATGGCATCGTCTCGCCATTCATCGCAATAAAAAAAGTAACATAGTTGTGACGAGCGGTGAGTAAACAGATAAGCATCTTTTGTTGGTGGATATTCCGCTACAATTTCACTGTATTCAGGTGAATTGTAGTCAACTGTCAAGTAATAAAATCCAGTATTCCACGTCAATTCAACAGCTTTCCTCAACCACAAACCTTTTAAAGAACCACCGTTTAGTTAAATAAGGTGGAAAAGACTTTAATTCTGTAACCCGTCTGCCGGAGCGTTGATTGATCACTTGTGCGTTGCGTTCGGTACTAACGACCCGGGGTTATTTTAATCTTTTTCTATAAACGTGTGTCGCTTCGACCACAATGGATGGATTATCTGACGTTTTTTGGATGTGAAAAGCATTTTTATTATAGCGTGTTGAGTTGACGTGGTGGGTCTTTAATGTATTTTTATATGGCAAATGAATCTCTAAACGATTTTCGGGTTAATATGATAGAATAATTGTGTACTATTTGGGGTGATATTAAATCGGGCACGATAACGTCTTTCGGTTGGTATACGGCCTGTCGGACGTAGTACGTTTTAGGAATACTTACCAGTTTCAATAATTATGAGGAAAACCGTTGCGAGCAGCCCAATGTTTAAGTGGTATTTTTGTGACCGTAGTCGATGATAAAAAACCAAACTAGCAAATATTACCGACTTTACCAGAGCGAGAAGTCTACCTACTATATCGTAGAAGGTCAATATGAAGAAGTTTTAGTATACATACTTTTGTTCCTCTAGGTTACTAGAGGAACAGTAGTTATACTGAAAGCTGAAAAACCCCATTAGGCCTTTTTTCACCTCTCCTCAATACCATTGTCAGAAACAGACAATTTTTTAGTCCTCAGGTACTGTAGATGTACGCAGGCGGCTATAAAATGTGTATCTTAGACTACTGTCGTCTCGATACGATATAAATGATCTTTGAAATACGATAAGGTTGGAACTCATTGACACACAACGATTCAAAATACAAAGGCGCAGATCATAAACATTGCATAGTTTTCCAAGAGGACAGAATATAAAATGGTTGACGACATACTTTTCCTCCTTCGTTCCTAAGATAGTTTTCCTGTTACCCTACTTGCGCTGTATTGATCGTCTTGTATATTAATTAGGGTTGACCCAGATACCTTAAACATTATAATTAAATCGTTAATTTGGTTTGCTAATAGCTCCGCCGCTAATGTTGCATCTGTATTGCACGGTTAGTTAATGCTCGGAATGTTTAATTTATTGCTGAAAAATATATCGGAGTTTGAGACTGTGGTACTTAACGGTGTCTTGGATTTACGCGAAAATAAAAATAAAACGAATTCTTACGGATATTTCGCGATTTTGATTTAATATTTACAATTTTATTTCCCGACGTTTCGATCACTGTACAGTTTTCGTGGTCACGGGGCGGACTGAGGTATTAGTCATCCGCTTAGTATCTGTTACAATTTAACTACCCTTAATTTACAATTATTAAATATAAAAAAAACTGTGCTACTTTACCTATTATCGTTCAATGTAGTGCATAGAATTCTTTAACCATCGTATCGTATCGTATCAGCCCATATGCGTCCCACTGCTGGGCACGGGCCTACTCTACAATCGAGAGAATCGATTGAGAGTGGTTAGGCCTTATAGTCCACAACGCTGGTCTAGTGCGGGTTGGCGGACTTTCATACATATCCTAGAACTACTACCATCGAGAGAGGCAAAATACGTTATCGGAAACAACGAGCGCGTATGAAAAGATTAATGACAGTTGATGAAGAGACTGAGGTATATATGGACCGTAGTACTTGGTGCTCTAGAGTCTAGAGTATCTGCCTAGCCCAATGGGACATAGGCGTGAGTTTATATATGTAGTTCTATTGAGGGAGCTTGCATTCGAATGTCTATAACGATTGTTGATATAATGATACGTCGCAGTGGGTCTATCAGGAAGGGTTCTTTGTACGCGGTAAACGCTTTACCTGATAGTAAATTTCACGCTGTCAATCCCTATGTATGCTTAGATCTTTAAAACTACGCAACGGATTAAATAGATAGAGTGATTCAAGAGGACAGTTTTGAATATGTATAACATATACAGGTTGTCCCAGTTTGTACGAAAAATAACATGTATCTAGTGTGCAGTGGAATCAAAAAACATCTGCACCTAGGCGAAGCTGGCATGGGCACTAGTTCAAAATAAAAAACAATGCAAACTATACGTATTATGTGGAATTTTAACACACAAAATCTGACTACAATCTAAAAAATAAAAGCAGGCACAACAAAACTCCTCCTAGAGACATTTAAATTTGCAAAATACTGACGCAGCAATCCAAGTTGTAATATCGCCGAAGTATGGGCATTTGCGGCGTTCGCGGCCGGTAATGGTCGTCAAACGGTATTTTTACGGTCGGACCTTGGAACTTGGAGTTCGATTTAACTTGTACAATCAGTGTGGGGTGACGGCGTATGTGATTGGGTTGGGGAACGCGAACTTAGCAGATGGGCTGGGGGTACAGTGAGGTCGGTGACTTAGAATTTGTCTTGCGGTGAAGAAGTAGCGGTTTGTTTGACATGCATTTGTACATAGGTTGATTTTAGTGGTCCAGTAATAAAGATAAACACCGAAACACTTTGTGATAAGTGTCCCTGGTATTACTTATTTATTTATTTAACTTCACATACAAAAGTATTGTACATAGGCGGTATTACGAAGTCAAGTTGCAACAGCGACCTGTAAGTGTTCGATAATTATATTTCGGGCCCACAGCGCCTTCAATCGAGAGGTCTTTTGTAATACATGAACTTTTAATTGTCCTAGTTTGTTAATTACAAGCTGAAACACCTATAACTAAATGAAGTTCCAGTTACCTCAATAGCGTACTTAAACCTTAACATTCAACATTTTTATTACAATATATTTTATCACAACGGTGTTTTAATGAATTTAATGGCGCGGAAAGGTGGACGCTGCGGTGCAATAAAAAATTATGATAACTCATTTCAACGATGCAGTTGCGAAAGTATTGTATTACGGATTCAGTTCGAGATTTTCGTGCATATTTTAATGCAATGCGCGATGAATATTAATTTTCAGCATTAACTGATCTGGATTTAGTTGCATTGAAGTTGCGAATTATATTACGCTTATCATCGGAATGTAATGAGATTTATTTGCGTTTGTTTTTTTGTACTGCCTCGGTGGCGTAGTGGTACTACGGTATGTTTGCAAAGCTGAGGTCTCAGGTTCGAATCTCGGGTTGGCCAAAGTGATATTGGATTTTTCTATTCATTATCAGCCCGGAGTCAGGAATTTGTGCCCGATATGGCGATAGGCTCGCCCCCTATCACATCGTGGGACGAAATATACAAGGCGAAACGTGGGTGTTCTGGTAGCACCTCTGCCTACCCCTTCTGGGAAAAGGCGTGTGTTTATGTATGTATGTATTTTTTTGGACTGTTAAGTAAGTACAAGTGGGCTTACCTGAATCTAAGTTCAGTATAGTTGAAAATTGCCGAATAAGTAAAAATGTTAAGTGATGATTAGTGACAAAACAATTGCGACCCAACTCGGCCGAAATATCCGCAGTGGTCCGGGCTGGTAGGCCAGTGACACTGATATACCCCTTTCGACCTCCTCCGGGTTTCGAAAAGGGAGCTTTATAGCTTTTCCTCTTGACCCAAAAAAAGAGATCTCAATTTGAATATCGGTAAATTAAGTACTGATTAGCCTATTGTCGAGCTTAGTCCAAAAAGCGTTGGAACTAATGCAACTGCTTCTGTTCTGCCCTAACCTCTAATCGCAGTAAGTCGACTGTTGAATTTAGGTGTCCTCCGTGAATTTCCGCGACAACTTTCTGGTTGTACGGTTGTCGGCGCGTGTGACTATATTGCCTTTTATATTATACCATAATCAAGACTTAGGCTACACTTCTCGTCTTTCTTTTTTTATCTTATTTTATCTTTAAATGTATGTACTTCTCGTCTTGATACCCTTGATCACATAATGTTACATACATACCTAAACTCACGCCTTTTTCCCAGAAGGCGTAGGCAGAGGTTATCCTGGTTGTAACCAGGACATCCACGTTTCGCCTTGTCTGTTCCGTCTCAGGATGTGATGTGCGATATATCGGGCACAAATTTCTGACACCGGGCTGATGACGAATAGACATATCCAATATCACTTTGCCCGACCCGAGATTTGGAAAATTGAAACTTAGACCTCAGCGTTGTAACCATACCGTACAACTACGCTACTAAGGACATAATGTTTCAAGTAATAAAGCACGAATTCCCAGTGTGCCACTGTCCCCTTCCGAAGTGGCAAGTGAACGGCCTATTCAATAAATCCGGCCAATAGTTAGAAATGTTTATGTGATTGAATGACTTCGGCCCGCCCCGCAAGTTTCAATCCCAAACTAATAAGCTTCTCGATCAATGGCGAGGTAATTTATGTCGTGCTAAAGATTTTCATTACAACTAATAACTGGATAAATTACACGCTGTGTTCCGGTTTGTATTGGTTTGTGGAATGAATAGTTATTGGAATTAATAGGAGTGAATTGTGTTTATTGGTTATAGCAAAAACATCTGTTCTGCTAATGAAGGTTGGGAGTTATTCTGATGTATTTAAGTATAAAAACGGCTAGAAGGAAATAAATCATAAGTCACATTGATGTTGCTTGGAAGTCAGGTTAGGTAAAATTATGTTATATTTGTAACCAATGTGTGAAATACGGTTAGCAAAGCGGTGATATAAGGGCTCGTAGGAAATGAAATTCAGTTTAATATTGGAACATAGTAGTATTAGTTCATATAGGTAAGTCTGATAGTATGGCGAAATTGAGGAGAATTAGCCGGAAAGCGGACCCTGGCACCGGCTGAGATACAGCCAGGTGGAAGAGAGAGAGTCCGATGGTAACGGGCAGGTCTCTCCTATGACTGAGAGGAGTTTAGGCGCTATTCTCCCTTACTGGGAAAGTACTGGCTGCTGAACTTTATATACCATTCAAATTCTTGTGCAGAAGAAAACAAATTGCCTTTTTTTACAATGATTGAAAGTTTAGTTAAAGCAGCATTATTTTCTTATTTTGAATTTTACTTATAGTTATTTTAATAAAAACTATGATACATACATAAACTCACGCCTTATTCCCAGAAGGGGTAGGCTGAGGCGCCACCAGCACACCCACATTTCGCCTTGTATGTTCCGTGCCACGATGTGCGAGCCTATTCATATCGGGCATAAATTCCTGACTACGAGCTGATAATGAATTGAAAGAAAAACATTATCACTTTTTCGACGGGGTTCGAACCCGAGATTTCAGTTTTGCAATCATATCGTAGTACAACTATGCCACCGAGGTAGTCTCACTACAATACATCTATTCCCACTAACACGGACATTCAACTCTTCAAATTCTCACACAAGTTTCATATTATCACATCTTAGTTACGCCGCGCACGTTCGCGAGACATTCACAAAATTATGCCCTTTGTTACCAAGTAATAACGGTTATAATTGCTTGCAGCTTTATTCAATACGTGTACGAGATTAGTTTTATTGTATGGTCTTGAAACATCACTTCTTCTGTACGTGTAATTGCTAAAGTTGCTCTAATCTCACGATAAATTGAGCGATATTAGTAGTCGTAAGTTTTTGCTACAAATATTTTGTCAAAGGATTCTCTTGGACATGTTTATTAATAAATACTATCTTAGGACATGTCTTTATTATTCAACTTTGCTTATAATCAACTAGCATAGTTTTTACAGGATAATTGTACCGGAGTCTATTCTGATGGGATATCTGAAGGCGTGTCTTCACAGTCAGTGTAAACTGAAGAATCTGAGCTGTCATATTGGTCTTCTACAGTTGAAACGCAAGATTCCCCCACTGAATCATAGCAACAACTGCTGTCAAAGGAAAGGTATTAAGAAAATGAATCACTTCACGGTCGGAACAGATTTAACAGATAAGTGTTGGGATATAGGGAAACCCAAGTCTAATGCTATTTTTTTATGTTTTATTTTAATTTTTGCTCACTTCACAATTAAATTCTAAGTATTGAGTCGTGGGTGTTAAACATTACATGAATCTTTTCGGTCTCAACACCCGGACTAGAAACAAATATTTCAAATATGTCGGAATCACACAAATTGTCTTGGAGCGGGCTCGAACCCGCAGTCTCTTGTTCCGTGCCCGCCTCTTATTCAACTATACCACGGAAGTTGCTTATGCTCTTAAAAGATTAGATAGTGTGCTTAGAGGAACTTAAGACTTAATTCACGGACGCTGGCGTATTAATTTAACTACAAATAAGAGTATAATCCTTCTTACCTCAATACAGTAAGCTGAGAATTTCGTAATACCTTGCACCCAAAAGTTTATAATAATACACCCAACAGCCACATAATAAACTTTGTCTTGACTCCTGAACCCACGCTAAGAAACAAGTCTTATAGCGTGGGTATCAGGATCTCTCTGTCTCTCCTTTTCTTCAGCCACAGAAAGTCCACTGCTGAACGTGGGCATCTCCCGAGGATATCCATAGCCACTTGTATATTATAACCAATGCGTTAATAAAGTACTCCAGCACCCTTCCGAGAATCTCTTTCTGCCTCTCTCTTTCTTTTCAGCCGAAGTCGAGCTGGACATAGGTATCTCCCAAGGATATCCATAGCGACTTGTTTATCAATGCGTTAATAAAGTACCCAAGGACCCTTGGGAGAAACTCCTTTTCTGTCCCTCTTTTCTTTTCGGGCACAAAAAGCCCATTACCGAACATAGGTATCTCCGAAGGTACCCCATACCGAGCTCTTTGTAATCAATAAGCTCTAATAAAGTACCCCAACTCTTTCATACCCATCGTGTAAAAACGGGTTAACAATGTCAACCAGTCCATTTGTCGTGAATCCTCGGGCCTCGTATTACCTGCTTAATTAACCACAACCCTTGAACGCGCGTAATTAATACGCAACAGCTACTACGGTTGTCACATAAATTCCTCAAAGTTAACATAATATTGTGCCGTGGTAGGGGCCATGGATTTTGAATTAGGGTTGTGTTTTACCTTTTTATTGAGTTATGGTTGGGGTATTGTTGTTGTAATTTGATAGTTTAAGGAAATTAAGTAATTTTGTAATTGAAAAATTGATGGGTTAATTTGAACAAGGTAGCAGCAGAGAGATATAAAAAAGATAGGATTGGATTTCACAAAAATCAAGTTTCAGAGAATTTGTGGTTAAAGTTAAGAACTAAGATCTCGCAGGGAAAAGAACTTGGTATAAATAAGTCGAATTAAGCAATTTAAAACATTAATATACTTCCTAAATAATACACTGTCATCTTATTACATTTGTAAACATAAAATCACATTTATAAAATTGGTGCCAAAAAATACCAACCAGCAAAATTCAAACGTCTAAACAAATGACTGGCGCAATCAAATGGATTTCCCATTCACGAACAAATAAACGTCAAAACGACTTCACATAAACGTCGGACTATCCCTGAAAAAATTGTTTAACCTACATCTCGAGTGGAACGCACAGGTGAAAATGCGCATGACGAAACTAATTAGACGTTTTCATGTCTCTTATTTTGATACACATAAGGTGGTGTTTTGGCTGGCTTGATTTTTTTCAGGTGTAAAATTAAGTTGGTAAATGTTATTTGACGTGTCAAGACATTTATGACAGACACGTCAACGGCGGTGTACGGTAATAAGTCAAGATGTTGGTTTTGGGTGTGATTTACTCAAAAAAATTCAAGGCATATTTTCCCGAGATCATGGTTCACGTTGCTTTGGAAGGTTAAATAACAGCTATTTTTGTCATACGTTGGATAGAGTTTTGGAGATATAAATTAAGATTGCGAAATGAGGACGTTTTGGCGCAGGAACTACGAGCAAAAATTCGGAATGCCAGTTTAGCAATAGAGTTTTTAGAGTTGGTATCCATTTGAATAATTAATTGCATGATTTACTAATAACATGTTCGGGTTTAGGATAAAATTACCATTAAACCTGGTTTATAAAACACGGAGATATTAGAACGATAGCGTCAAACTCAAGTGAATTAATTATGTATCGTAAAAATACGTGCCCTACAATAGGTAATACTTATGTATCTAGATATTTATCTGACTGCTATTTCAAATTCATTCAAGCACCTTGAAGAAGTTCTATTCAATAAAATAAGTATCGGTCTTTGTCAAATCAATGTTAATATTGAAATCTGAATTCACTCTACGGTATTGAAAGTTGTATTGAACTCGAGACTCGAGACAAAGGTTGCTAATGATAACTATAAAAAGTATCGCTGCGGGTTCTTTTTTAACTCTTGTATTGTTATTAAAAAGTATTTATTTTAAAATGGATCTCACATTTTAAATAAATACACCCAACAGTCACATACATAGTCCTGACCCCACACTTAGATCGAGTCTTGAGTCGTGGGTATCAGAAACTTCGAGAGATTTTTCATGAAATAACTGTGGTTCTTGCCAACATTTGTTTCGATGCGGGGATCGAACCCGTGGCCGCTCGTTTCACAGCCGGCGTCTAACCAACTGCATTACGGAGGCTGTTATCTGTTATCTCTATCTACCCCGTCGTCTATACAGGCGTGAACTTAACGCATTAAATTAAAAAAAACTAACCCGAATTCCGTTATGATTTTAACATTTTATTACTCATAATTGAAACACAGTTTAGTTATAAGAACCGGTTACGTGGAACAAATTAATTACAACCTTAATATTAAGTAAACAAATTCACGCGTAAAATTACCTCGGTAAACAAATTTAATTTATCCCATCGTAAAATTCGTAATCTATACATTTAATCTTACTTAGTTCTATCTTGATGGGAAAGGAAGTAATCTATACATATAATAAACTAGCGGTTCGACCCGGCTTCGCTCGGGTGATGATCGATCGATGTCTGTACATGGAAGATAAAGGAGAAAAGCTAATATGGGGGGACTATACTCTTATTAACGTAATAGAACTATTTTATGCTATTTATGTCTGTCTATTTGTTTGTGCGGTTGAGCGCGATGAACTCAGTAACGGCTTAACGGATTTCGATTAAATTTGGTATGCAGGTAGCTGACACCCCGGATTAACACATACGTTAATTTTTATCCCGAAAAATGTAGTGTTCACGTGGGGTGAGAAAGGAATTCAGTTATATTTGTTACTTTTTTATATTCAAAGGGATGGAATGAGACTAGATCACATACCTTGAGTAAGAATGAGACGGGACAAGGCGGTATATAACGGGACGGGACGGGAATACAGAGGATGGCATTGCTTTCGAATATGACTAAAACTGTACGGGAAATAATATGTTGCTGATCTGGACTGGACTCAAAAAGTATCTGTACCCGGACGGAGCCGGATCGATCCCTAGTTTATAAATTATAATAAATATCGGTCGACAAAAGAGCCAAATGTTAAACGAAACGTCCCTCAAATTGTATACAATCCAAATAATATTGTGACTCTTGAATTAATTGAAAATGGAATTTTCGTGTCCGTGTCTATCGTTGTTTGACTGCCCGCCAACTATTTCCAGTTTCGATTAAATTATAAACGTCTTTAGATAATGAATTGAAGGCGAAGATGGGGTAAATACGGCTATTATGGAAATTATCAAAATTGTTCCGTGTAAAGCGACGCTATTTACGTTACACGGCGATTAAAAATGACTAATTTATTTTCCGTGTTTTTATACCCCGTTGTGATGTTATTGGGGTAAAAATAAAAGATTTATGTTAGCAACACGTCTAATGTAATTTAACAGTTTTGTGGTCGCCTTTCGGCACCGTTTTGTTGAGTAATATTTTCTTTAAAAGCACGCCAAATAAAGCGTACGTTTCGCTTGCTACTAAAATATGGTGTACCATTTTTTTTTATCAGCCCATATACGTCCCACTGCTGGACACGGGCCTACTCTACGATTGAGATAATCGATTGAGAGTGGTTAGGCCATATAGTCCACCACGCTGGCCTAGTGCGGGTTGGCGGACTTACATACCGTAGAAATTCTTTAAAATCGCTACGGTATGCAGGTTTCCTCACGATGTTTTCCTTCACCGTTAAAGAATGTATCGTGTCTTATAAAAAACAATTTGGACTTGAATAATTCCCTGCATCATATAGTATTGTTTCCTGCCGGTTCTGCGTACGAGAGTTGGTTAGTAATGTCGTGACTGCGGCTTACGGTTTCGACATACCACAAACTATTAATGTTAATGATCTTGTTCCCGCAGTGTGTGTTTGAACAGTAGAAGGAAACCGAACAGCTTATTGATATTCGAGCACAATACAATAGTCATACAAAAGACTGTTTCTATACGTTTAAGGTGAAGCATTGTTGATTTTTTTACTTCTGTTAGAACGTTTGGAGTAAAGTATACCAATGCTTGATATACATCTGCCATACCATATGTCATAGAGATACGATGCCTTTAAGGTGGAAGTACCCTCTTATTTAAGGTCGCCAGGTCGTACTTGTCGGGAAATGGTGCTGCTGTCAATTGGTTCCAGAGATTTGTAGTATTTACGTTTAGTGATTATGATTGCCAAGAATCTTTAGTTCTTCAACAATTTTCCATACTTTGTCATATCTGACAAAATATTGTTAAGTCGAAACTTAAAAAGCACTACTTAGCCCACTTACCCTAACGTATGATTAAATGTAAAACTTGATCCTGCAGTCAAACTGTTTGTACAGTTTTGCAGGACACTTTAGTAGCTCATAAGTATGTTCTTTTGTTATTAATAAATAAATAAAAAAAAAATATATAAACGATATTTAAGTACCGAGCTGACCTATCCCTCAAAACTCTCAACGTGGCAATAATCCCCCGAAACCTGTAAACTTGAACTGTTTTAGCATCAGTCAAAACTGACGGCGTTTGACACAAAGAGACATTTGATTGGCAGGCCGGCTTTGACCAATCTGTGATAAGCACTTACAATGAAGCAAAGCGGCATTCATTGGGATTGATTCATAGTCTGTCGCACTGATTGGTTTGCTTTGATGGCGGACGTCTGAGGTGTTGCGGGTAAACATCGTTGTAAACATATTGAAGTCAGGCCAACAGAGAATATGTGGCCAGATTTAGAAGATCGTTTAGAGAAAAAGGTTTAGTTCTAAGGAGTTTGTCCTAGTCTATGTTAATTTAATTTTAATAAAGAATTTTGAAGTGACATACGGTTGAATTTAGGACAGAAGCGAGTATGTTTGTTAGCAGACATTCAAATTTCCTCCGCGCCTTGGAGAGTATGTCATATTCTTTACTAAAGGTAAACGGCTGTTAACTGCCTCGGTGGCGTAGTGGTACTACGGTATGATTGCAAAGCTGAGGTCTCGGGTTCGAATCCCGGGTCGGGCAAAGTGATATTGGATTTTTCTATTCATTATTAGCCCGGAGTCAGGAATTTGTGCCCGATATGGCGATAGGCTCGCCCCCTATCACATCGTGGGACGGAATATACAAGGCGAAACGTGGGTGTTCTAGTAGCACCTCTGCCTACCCCTTCTGGGAAAAAGGCGTGTGTTTATGTATGTATGTATGTAAACGGCTGTTATAACAAAGCAATGACTTTTCTGACTTTTCGGAGCCATGCGTGTTCTGATAGTCAACCACCACGAACTATAACGGTGACGGAAAACATCGTGAGAATACCTGCATACCGTTGTGATTTAAAAAAATCTATGGTATGTAAGTCCGCCAACAATTGGCAATTGAATCAGCCTAGTTTACTAATGGCAGCATTGAAAATGTTTCGGGTGATAAAATATGACTTTAAATTGTTTACTGTAGGCATAATATTATAGGTCTGGACCTGAAGTAGTACTCAATTATGGAAATATTTACGTGTAAAGCTCGATATGATGATTCTATGTCTGTTTAGTTTTTAGAAGCATGTTGAATGTTGAGAAAATGTATGTATCCAATAAAAAAGGATGAAACTTTATTTGAACTCCTCAGTCGTCAAAAACTATAGAGTTTTAACAATGCCACAAAAAATGAAAAGGGGTAAGCTGATTCTGCTCATGCGAATTGAGTGATGTTTTATCCTTCAGATATTCTGAGGCGGTGATAAATCGCTTTGTGAACGGCATGTGCCCTGCCACTTATCATTTCGTATTATAAATACGGTCTATTTACCCGATCCCGCCGAATGGGATAACTCCACGATAAACTCCACACTTGATACACTGCGGTATATTTATGTTGGATGATTAGTAGCTAGGGTCTGTGGGTAAGTTGGTAATACGACCTTGGTAAGTCATGAATTGGATAGGTGATTTTAAGGTTCTGCTAAAGTTATTAATTATTATGTTGGGTTGTGGTTTATTGTCTAATGTTTAGAAACACCATACCTTTGGAGATTTAGTGTTGTAGAAACGAATTTTCCAGATTAGCTTATTTCTTAAGTGGGTTGTTAGAGAGGGGTTAAGAGATATGGGATCGCAAGATTTTTGTTGCAATATGCAAAAGTGAATTACGTTAGTTAACCGGGCTATCGCCTCATTAAGCGACTTCATTTGACAGTGACTGATCATAAAGACCCACAAACACTCCAAACTCATAAGAATATCTTGCCGGGTTAAATGTGAAAGTAGGAAATCAGAAAAACACCCTATGAAAAGTGAACTGTAAAATGAATCCACAAACGTACTTCCAATATTTAATTAAAGTCTCAACTTCAGACTTTGAAACGTGTTAAAATCGGATGTTCCTGTTAAATTACGTCTTACTTCAAAGGTTTGTTTATCTCTAAGAGCACTAGAATCTAATGCTTGGGGCCATTTGCAAGGAGATGTGGGAGTCAGATAACTTTATACAAGCCGACATCTGTTGAATACGCTTTAATTCCTTGTATGTAGATGTTTACAAAACTACTTTAAGCGAAGTGACATTTGTTTACTGTTTTTTTTTATTGCATAGGTCCGGCAAATGAGCAAACAGGTCACCTGGTAAGTGATCACTGCCGCCCGTGAACATCAACAACCCTGGATTATGGATGTGTTGCCAGCCCAAATGGGAGGGAAGCGGGAAGGAAAAAGGATGGGGAGAGGAAAGGGGTATCGGGCATCCGACAATCTCTCACCGAACGAGATACGATTATATTACATGAGAGCCTCGGTGGCGTAGTTGGTAGGACGCTGGCTGGGAAACGAGAGGTCGCGAGTTCGATCCCCGCTTTGAGACAATTTTTTGTGTGATCCTCAAGCATTTATGTCGGATCTGGGTGTTTGGGAGACATACGACCCACGACACAAGACTCGATCTTACCGTGCTCTCAGGACTATATAGGTATATGTGACTGCAGGACGTATTAATTTATTACTACCACAACCACTAACAAATGTTGAGAAAATCAATCAATTGGGTAATGGATAATTTAATTATATTTGTAACAAAAAAAAATATCTACAAATGTACCGCAAAGATATCCTCAAAAGGTCACCAAAATACAGTATAAATTCGTGGGAGATTTCCGCTCTTAACGTTAGTTAATCGCATTAATGGAGACAGCTAAAATAGATCCTTCACAAAATGAGTGGGCGTATTAATGTAATACATATATCTCTTAACCTACGCTTTTGATATAGCGGAAAATACTAGTACTGACATTAAATCCGCCTGTATACAATATAAACGAATAAAATTGTAACAGGCATCATCATAATTTCGTATGGTGTTTAATCTGCGTGGATCAAACTTCTATGTCCAGGTTTTTTAGTCATCTTGCAGCAGCAGGAGTGTATTTATTTAGTTCTGTCATTCCGCCGGGAAACAGCAAAGTGGGCATTCGTTTACCACATGAGACAGGGTCTGGTCAGGTGCTCCGCAGTCACATTGTGGTGGCTCCCTTGAACCCTATTTATGCAGGTGATGGTTAGTTTTCTGTAACGGTATTGACTTTGAGAACTAAATTCAAGTTCTTATTCTTCTTGACTAGTGTCTAGTCCGCCAACGTGCACTAGGCCAGCGTGGTGGACTGTATAGCCTAGTCTATCTCAATTATACTCTCGATTGTAGAGGAGGGACGTGCCCTGCAGTGGGACGTGTGTGGGCGGATACTGATAATCTTGAGTACGTTATGGCGTGACCCAGGTGATTTATTGACAAAAACTATTTATAAATAACTATATATATAGGCTGGGGCCTATGTTACCTCAGTGTCAATAGTGCCACCCACAGTTTGCTAAAATTATTTCGGTCCGAAGATGTAAGGGGCGAGCTAATCGTCAACAAACAATATGGGATTTGTGAACTGGAATTCCGCAGACCTTATTTATTTCTCACGAAGTTAAAATTGTTATAGTGTTCAAGTTTTATAAAAACGATGTACATATTAGATTTCGGTTCGAAATTAGTATCGATTTTCAGTAAAATGTTTTATCGATACAGCCCTTTCAGAAATTGTGGTTCTATATAGAATTATGGATCAAATATTGTATTTTTGTCCCATTCTCACATTATGCGATAATTTTATTAGTTCTCGACGATTACATCTAGACTGTGGCTAATTGCGAGCTAGATTCCACCCAGATTGTGATTTTGCCAAATGTTTCAAATATAATCATGTAATCATATCTATTTGATTAAATGAATAAATTAAGATTTTTTTTTTATTTTATTGATTTATATAAACTTTATTGCACACAAGAAATGAAATAAATACAGTCAGAAATCATTAAAAAAAGTACAATTGGCGGTCTTATCGCTCAAAGGCAATGTCTTACAGGCAATGTCTTATATTATGAGCTTCAAATTTTTTTTAAAGACCCGTTCCCTACTGCATATTATACTACGTGTAGCAACTTTATTCGATGTTTTTGCTTATAATATTGATAAGAGAATAGTTTGCAATTCTTGATTTTACATGTTATTTTATTTTGCACGTATAATTACAATAAAACACACGCACGTTTACGCACCATTTTTCTTTACTCAATAATTATCCCCATCACTAGGTTTAAGTTTTATAAAGTAGTCGAATTAAGTGTACATCGGAAATTTTAAAACTGTTTTTACTTTTGTACAAAAAGATAGTTAATCAACCATAATAATATACTATTTGAAACCTCCTAATAAAGTCTTTACATCTGTAAACCCTCTGTCCAATTTATCACACAATAAGTTACACTAAAAAAGTAAAACCCAACACGATAAACTAAAACACGTCGGGCCATCGAATCTCAAGGCGATTCACAAGCCGTACAGGTAGAATAAGGCTTTATTTCCGGCCCACTTGTACCAGCCGCTCGGCCATAAATGCCGCCACGGTCCCATAGCGCAGATTCTTCATCTCGCCAACATACCCATCCCTGAGGAAACAACCTTATTTCACGTCCGTAATTTTCTTTCTCATCAGATCAGCTGTTTCGATTTACACTTTTTTGATTCAGACTTTCGCGTCAAACAGTTGGATGTGGTTATGCCACAATATACCAACACTTATACGTATATAAAAAAAATTATGCACAATTTATCAGAATGTTATACTACGAGTATACTACTCAGAATACTGGCTGCTTCCAACAGGTCTATGTGGCGATCCATTGGGGAGGCCTATGTTCAGCAATGGACTTTGTGTGGCTGAAGAGAGAGAGAGAGAGACTACTCCGAAAACACAGTCAAAGATTTTTGTGAAATATTGATAAGAGTGACGTGACGCACAGGTCACAAGCCAGGTGACAAGCGTTACGCCTGCCCGTAAACGACAGAAGCATCACTCAGAACTTAATAATAACAACTGATTGGCATTACGCTATGACTAGTTATCACAAGCTACAATGTCCTGCAAACTGAACCACAACAATGCTTACACACTTGCTTGGCGGTGGAAATACGCTAAATGGTAGTTACTTCGACGGCTCTTTAAATAAGAGGGACCTACAACCTATTACATAAGAGAGATCTATTCATATCCGATTTAAAAGAAGTATAAACCAAAGCAATTGCAAAAGATACCTAATAAACGTCATCTTATCAAAATCTATCTAATATACTTGGTTCATTATGGTTTCTAAGGTTTACGCGAATGTTACACATTAAAATTAAACTAATAATAATTACGGATTCAGTCCGCCTCGTGACCACGAAAGCTGTAAAGTGATCAAACGTTGCATCGGGAAGTTAATAAAATGTAAAAATTAGTTTTATTTCAATATAATTGGTTCATTTCGGTATAACTCTAACCATTTTTAGTTCGTAAGGGTACGTGATGGGATTCATAAGTCGTGATCAAAGGAATACCTGAGTCGTCCCGGGCTCCGTCGTCTGAGGCAGCGTAAAAAATAAATTTAATAACTCCATAATGAAACGTGCGGTTGTCAGTATCAAAAGATCGAGAGTTTTCATACGAATTTTGGTCACGTGACTAGGTTGGTGTATTGGCCTACTCACAACGGGACGGAATGGGAAGTCGCTTTCATACTGTAGAATTCCAACGGCCTACCAAGGTACCCCGCGGCGCGTAGTACCTGCATGTACCACCGCTTAGACTGTCTCTTTCCGCGGCGTGCCACGGCATCCTACGGCGAGCCGTTGCCTACCGCAGCGTGCCGCGGCAACACGCCTGGGGATTAATGTGCTCTCCGATGCCGTGTCAAGAAGTGCCTTTCGATGGCACGACATCAATTGAAAACATTGGAATTCATGTCGTATTCTTACCAGGCAATTTGAATATCTTTTAGTAAAAAATTAAATCCCTTGCCATGCCGCGTAGTGCCGCCGGTGTGCGTAGGCCTTAATTCTCTTTTAAATTTGTAAAGTAGTAACAATTTCGGTGCTAATACAGTATTGGATGAAATATAGACCACTATAAAAAAAAGTATCCATGGCGCAATTGGTTAAAAGGTTGGTTGTGTGACGAGAGCCGCTCCAAACCAATAATGTTTTTGTTTTTATGTTTCGTATCTGCGTGTTAATTTGACCAAAAATCTTTCGTAGTTTTTGATGTCGGTAACAGAATATTTCTATTTTGATACAGGGTCAGGACTATGTGTGTAACGTACAAATTGGTATATTTATAGATCTGCTCATCATCATGATGGATCAAGAACGTTTTGAGGTATTTACGAGTACATATTCTACAAAATTGCGTGTAATTCTCCGAATCACATTTAAAACTTTTCATTTAAGAAGAATATTTTAATTACCCGTCATTATATTTCTTTGCTCCACGCCAAATTACACAATTTGTAGCTCAAAGTGCTGGAATACAATTCTAATAACAACATAAGTGAGACTATTAAAGAACATTAAAAGGAACACTCAAACCTGATACTCGGAATTGCTTTTGCTTTTTTCATCGTCCAATTAAATGTCTAACTGTACAGTTCGTTGACTTACAATTCTAGTTGGACAAACGTTCTTTTTGTATGGGTAAACTAGTGGCAGTAAAATTGGTGGCTGCGGGGGCAAAAGGGTTTTATTTATTGCATGTTTTCCGCAGAGAGCAAATATCACGCCTGACGAGGAGTCACTAGCAAGTCACTATGGCTTTTTGGAAAGCTCAGCTTTTAATATAAAGATGAAATCAGCAAGAGACGTTCTATGGAATAATTTATTAATACATACATACATAAACTCACGCTTTTTTCCAAAAGGGGTAGGTAGACGTTCTCCTGGTAGTAACCAGTACACCCACGGTTCGCCTTATCTGTTTCGTCCCACGATGTGATGGGGGTGGAGCCTATCGCCATATCAGGCAGAAATGCCTGACTCGGGGCTGATAATGAGTAGAAAAATCCAAAGTGATTTTGCCACCATTTTCCAAACCTGGGATTCGAACCCGAAACCTCAGCGTTGTAACCGAACAGTAGGACAACTACGCTGCCGAGGCAGTTGACATAATTGATTATTGGTGTTCATAAAGGCCAAAAGTGTCCACAGGGATATTAAAACCTTCGGGGTCCAGTTGGTTGGACTCCGGCTGTGAAACAAAAGGTCGCGGGTACGATCCCCGAACCCAGACAAATGCTTATGAGTTCAACAAGTATTTGTTCAACACGACACTTGCGTGGGTCATTACTACAATCAAAGATTGTGTTCCCGGACGAATACAAGCTTTATCATCATCATCAGCCAAGTATGCCATAATCATCATCACCAGTATTAGTATGCCAGTATTGAAATAAAACGAATTCTTACGTATTTTATCGCGGATTAGATTTAATTTTGTCATTTTTTAATTTCTCGACGTTTACTTTTTAAATTAACTTTTTAATTTAATAACTGTAAAAGGTTAGTTAAATCGTAACAATCACTAAGCGGATGACTAATACCTCCGGATGACTAACAGTCCGCCCCGTGGCCACAAAAACTGTAAAGTGATCGAAACGTTAGCAAATTAAAAAATTAAATCAATTTTGCGATATAATCCGTAAGAATTCGGTTTATTTAAATGTGTAATATTAGCGTTATCTAAGAAATCATTATCATGCCAGTAGTAATATACTAAAAATATTAAAAACAGAGAAATTCACTAAGAAGCTCCGAACTCGTTATAGAAAAACGACTGTCCCTGTAAATCTAAGCATAAGTGATCGGGTGAAAGATGCGTTGGCTGAGGAAGCAGTCTATTGTTATAAGTTTTCGCTCGCCCAAGCACCTCCTCTTCACGGTTAATCGAATATCAAAATTCGGAAATCCGTAAAATCGTCGAAATTTATGACTTACTTGCAACTTTGTAGGTACCGTGACTCGTCTTTATTTAGGGAATTATTATTTTACTGCTCTGTTTTATGTTTTGTAATGTTATTTTCTGCTCCGGTTTTTTATACAGGGTTATTATGATCTGAGTATCCAAATTTTTGGAATCCGTTCGGGAAACTACGCGACGTCTTCTCGTCAAAAATATATCAGTGCCTTAAATCGAAAGTCTTCGATAGTTGTGTGTTGCCAGTGATGACATACGGCACCGTGACGTGGCTTCTCACTATGGGTTTCATTAGGAGGCTCAAAGTCACTCAACGAGCTATGGAGAGAGCTATATTCGGGTTTTCCCTACGAGATCGAATCAGGAATGAGGAGATCCGTAGGAGAACTAAAGTAACCAATGGATCCAAATTTTAACAGGAGGTTCAAAATCATGCATGTAGTCTATAAGTAAAATAACATGATTTTTTTCAAAGATTCCATAATTTTTATCCTTAACAAAATACTGAGACAATACGACCATAATAAGCCCATTGATAAACTGCAAACACAGACGCGCGTGTAAAAATGACCGGCGACTGTGCTTGTAGTAGATGTTGAGTATAATTTAAACATTAATTAGGATATTATGGAATAGAAATAAATGACTTATTAAGTGTAAATTTAAATATTTTCCACCATGATAATGAATGTTACTCGTTAGTTCAATAAAAAAATAATTGGTCGGACTTTGAAAAATAACCCTGTATATTATGCTACAAAGAATTTGAGATTTAATAATTATTTGTATTTAATTTAACAAAGACCATATGACATAGTTTATTATCCTTCAGGTCTCCTAACATTCTTAAAGACAATATATTGATCCTATTGTGTAGATGTTACAAAGACAGCTTATGTAATTATCCATCAGCCTAAGGAAGTCCACTGCTGGACATAGGCCTCCTCCAATGATTTCCACAGTGACCTGTTGGAGGCAGCCTGCATTCAGCGACGTTCCGCGACCTTTACCATTACATTTACCTGTGTAATTATGCAAATACATAATTTTTTCCAAGGATTTCTACTCTAATTTCCCCCTATTATTACTAACATCTTGTACTAATGCCATACCTAACAGCCCATCCACATTAGCTCGACTATAAATTCGATAACTCATTGTGTTAGCCGAGCGCGGTATTATGATAAACGGCGCGGCGATGGGCCTTTGATTTCGCACCTCGGTGGACCACCACGCTCCACATGTTGTAGTTTGGCTCAAATGGATACTGGGTGGGTGTTTTTGGATAATTGGTGGGTGTTTTTTGAATGTTTATTTATAGCTTTCGGGTTATGTTCATATCCAAATTACACATTAAACAATGTTATTAAGATTCGCCTTTATAGAAACAATGACGAATTTACGTGTTGTTTGTATGTGAAAAATAAAATAGATAAATTCTTTCTTATAATTTTAATGAATTTATTTGGTCCTGTTATTGATGGATTAGCAAGTAGAAGTTGCAAATGGGCGGGGCACATAGCAAAGAGAACTGATGGCCGATGGAGCCAAAAAAATCTCGAATGGAGGCCACGAAGTGGAAAGCGCAGCGTGGGACGTCCACCCACTAGATGGTCAAACGACCTGGTGAAGGTCGCGGGACGTCGCTGGACGCAGGCTGCCTCCAACAGATCACTGTGGAAATCATTGGGAGGGGCCTGTGTTCAGCAGTGGACTTCCTCTGGCTGATGGATTGGATTGGATTGTTATTGATAATCAGTTTATTGATTGTGATAACTTTTTATAGCGGCACTTATGGTTTTAAATTCTACGTGACTAGTAAAAATAATAGTAACAGTAAGTATTTAATATATTCATAACTCCGCGTCGTACATAGACTTCACCAACAATAATCCAAACCAAATCTTTCCAGATGTTATCAACTATTTGTTACAAGCCTATAGGCCTACAGCAAAAACTTCACAAAAGATACAAAAGCCTTCAAACTTTCCCAACTCCGAACTATAAGCGATTCAGGCGTATAAAAGTAAACAAAATACTTGGTACAAATAAACAGATGTATTCATTACCGAACTTAGGCAGAATCCATCTAAACCACAAGTTCAATTTATAACGAACAAATCTTTTGTAAGCGCAAAATTTTGCCGGCAAGAATTTTGTATTATGTTGCTAAGTCTCCCATTGTCTCGATCTGTACGAAGATTAATTTGGTAAGCTCGGTAAATTCGACCTAAAAGAATTATAGTTTGTATGGATGTGATATTTTTGTGGAGTGCGCTCAGATTTAACAGTATAGTACGCTTTTATGATACCGTGCGACAGGATATTCGTGAAATTGCGAATTCATTTAATGTTACACGTTAATAAACGCACATTGTTGTGAAAAAAATTGGAAAAGAAACATCATCAGTTATTATTTAAAGAGGGGTATCCAAGGCACCCCAATTATAATTTACATAAGGATGGCCAAAGGTTGATGGTTAAGGTTGCAGGAAGTCGACGGATGCAGGCCGCTTCCGACAGATCCATGGTCTTTGGAGGAGGCCTATGTCCAATTGTGTGATCGAAACGTCGGGAAGATAAAAAATGAAAAATCAAACCAAATCATGATTAAATCAGTGAAATTTTGTTTTATTTCAACGGTCAACAGTAGATAGCATCCAGACAAAGCCACATCCATACAATCTACGCGTGGTTAAAAGATCTATCAATCTTGTACGTCAGCCGCACGTCTCGGTGGTTTTCAAACAATTATGCTTACTTAAGTACATGTTAAGTCGGCCACAAGTGCGAACTTAGATCAGAGGCAGCTTTGTAGTTTGTACGCATAGTTTCACTAATACTTATTAATGGTAAATGCCTAGGATTATAATATATAAAGAAGGGTTGATGCCCGTAAAATCTTAAAGGATAGTGGTAGGAAAATCTAGTGATAATTGGTTTCTTTGGATTCTATAGCTGAGTAAAGTGTTCTATGGTAGCTTGGACGAAGGTCTGAACCAGTCTTGTATAGCCCAACCTTTGCAACTATTTTTTAATTAGCGAGAATGTCGCGACGAGCATGATGCTTCTGTACGATCGCTTGGTTTTGTTATGAAATATGCTTGAAGATAGATAATAAGCTGTGGAACCTACCCAGACGGTCTCTTGTAGACGGCGCGGTTAATCGTTTTCTGCCATCTCATTGACTCATTTTCGCTCTAGAAGCCCGTGTTAAAGTAGCGTAGTCGTGAGTATTTATTAATGAGTATCCTAGTTCATCAGTTATCAGGTTGTTTGGCGAAATTCCACTGAGCCTCGTGACAATTTTACAAATCTCTGTAAACAGGTCTCTGTCGTGTGATAAATTTTATAACTATTTGATTTTTATACTACAGGAATCATTATTATATAAAGTCGTACACTCTTTAACACATTAATGTTAACGTGTACGTTGGTATTTGTGAATTAAATAGACTTTATAACCCTCATTATAAATTCATCGTACAGCGGAAGCTTACTTCGATATCCGTATTCTTTGAACGTACGGAGGCTTATGTAAAATTTCACTCGAAACACCATTAAGCGACCGAAAGTGATTTGCCCACTCGCCGAATTGAATTTAATGGAGTAAATAAATTAATTTCCATCTTGTTCTTGAGGAAATTGCGATGAAATTCTTTTTTGGAAGTTGGCAAGTAGGTTGTAAAATACAGCGTTGGGTAATATTTCGACGAGATTCAAGAAAATCGTATTTGAAATGTTAGGAGATATTTATCCTTGTACACCATATTTGTATTAAAATGATTTGCTGTATTTTAAAATAAAAATAAAGTGTCATTTAGTTTTTTCAAATATAAATTCATGATTATATAAACAATTTGGTTTTGGGACCGTCCAATTAATGCGAGGTTCGGGAACATAACCAATTGCTATAGGATCGTGGAATCGTTTATCGCCTTTGAGTTCTCCATTTAAATTGCATAGGTCATAAGAATCATCATGGCCCCTTTCTCGTATTGCAGCCTTTTTCGCACAGAAACTAGGAAATGTGCCGTGTCGAACATTCTAGATACATGTCGTCAGCAACACAGCTGACGGTGCATCAGACTCGCCTCCATTCTATGCACATTAGCCGGCGCAGAGCATCTGTGTTGCACTGCAGTAACAAGCAAAAAATACGCCAATTACTGAATAAATACATTAAGAATAGTAAATTGAGATTAAATTGTGTTTATCTATTTTTATACACATTCTATTTCTATTATTAATTTATTAAATACACTAGTAGATCTTCGAGAGATAACCTAATAACTGATAGTTTTGATACATGTATGATGTACATAAATGTTCATGTATATAATAAGTCATTCCACTTATTTTACTGTCTACTCGTAATCACCTTTTCTCACCTTTTCCTGTCTAATTTACTGTTAGGGCATGCATGTATATTAATTCTGCTTTAACAAAATATGTATAAAACTCCATAGTTCCCTAAAAAAACAAAATAATCTAAAAAAGCAACCACTATAAACTCAAAATATACACAGAGGTCGGCGAGATAACAAGTATTAATTTAATCGTCAGGCCCGAATTGGGTCAGCGGAGCCATCCCTGTTCACTTCATATTGCAACCGCAGCACTTGAAACTTTTTATGTAAAACACCCGATCCCTGCCAGCTCTTTATCGCCTAAATCTTGGCCCACTGGCCGCCTGCCAGTTGGATTTTGAGTGGCTAAAGATAAATTGAGCTCCGGAAAAAATTTGCCTCCGGTAATGATAAAGCCAGCTATTGTCTGCTAAAGAGACTCGGCCGAGGTGAATTAAATGAAATTATCGCCTTTGCTAGCGCTGTTTGTAATTATTTTTCAAGTGGCTGTTAAGAGGTGTCGTTTTTGGTTTTTAAATTGATTGAGGATTTTATTGACGATCTTTATGTATTTGTTTGTAAAGTGCGTGTTGAGGGGAGACCAAATTTGGTAGTATAGATTTCAGGTCAGATAGCCTAATTGTCTATTATTTCTCATTCTCTCTCTACCAACGACAGAAAGTCCACTGCTGAACATAAGCCTCCTCTAAGGATTCGATTCTTTAGTGACATGATGGAAGCGTCTTGAATCTAGCAACTTTCTGTCACCATGACTAAGTCGTCCGTCCACCTTGTAGGCGGACGTCCGGTGCTTCGATGACCGGACATCACTTCGACATGATGAGATATAAAAGGTTAAAAAATATGTAGACCACGAAATCGAATGACTGAATATTACACACATGTGATACCGATACAATATGCTATTCCTTTCCTCTTTCCTTCCTTTTCCACCTCACTCCCCTCCCAATTGGGACAGCAACACATCCATGATCCAGCATTGTGGATGTTCATGGGTGGCAGTGATCACTTACCATCACGTGACCTGTTTGCTCGTTTGCTGGCCCTATGCAATAAAAAAATATCAGCAATGGGCTTCCTTTGGTTCAAGAGAGAGAGAGAAAGAGAGATAATAAAAATGAACGTTATAGTAAACAAAAAATAACGGCTTATATTGTAATTCTATAAATAAATGTACATTTCATAACGATGCAAGATATCATTACGGCGACGGTCGCAGAAACTCTAAGCGATGATACTACTGGACTTCCAATTATGGCCGCTTTGAGAAAGGAATAAAGAATGCAGACAGCGAAATAAAATTAAAGTTCTCTGTCAATCGCGGAGCCAATCAAGTGCACTGGGAGCTGTTGTTTTTATGCTTTGTTTATTTTCTTTGAATGCTATTTCGGAATAAAACGCTTTTACTACTGGTGTACGAGATTTATCGATAAATTAGAAAGCGGCTTACTCGATAACTTACCGCCGCTGATAAACGTCCCTAATTTGCTGAAGATAGGATATTTGCAACCACTGTTGCGACCTATGCGACTACCGTTGAGTAATGTGACATTATTGTGTCGACCGGCGAATTATCTTTCAGTGGATACTATATTTGGATTTCAATGCTTACTGTAGTGATTGGATTAGATAATTATTGTTTCGTTTTTAAAAATAACTGTTAAATGTCTTGTTAGTGAAATATATATTATATTATAAGCCGCACGCATGAATTTGATTTCTCTGGAGATTTAATACTTATCATAGAATGCATTGTAGAAACTTTAACGAATTTTCGCAGTCTCTCTAGCGTAATTGGCTGGATGCCGGCTGTGAAACGAGAGGCCGCGAGTTAAATCCCGCACCGAGACAAATGTTTGTGTAAAACAACTATTTGTGCCGGGTCTGGGTGTTTGTGAGACCGAAAAGTCTCTCGTAGTTCCTGATACCCACAAGACTAGATCTTAGTGTGAGGTCAAAACTATGTATGTGACTGTTGGGTGTATTTATTTATTTTATCGTGTTAGTACAAAAAAGTCGTGCATTGGTAGTGGTAACTACTTGGTAGATTAACTTTCTGCCTTTAACCGTGGATAAGAAGGGAGAACGGACGGTAGATTTAAAGATTATTCGTTCAGTGAATATAAGTTAAATAATATTTTAGTAATCAATTTTATTTGTATAACAGGTCTTTCTGCACTTTTATCAAACAATAACATTACATGAAATTGCAACGCATTCATCAATATTCGGCCACATGAACTCCGCTGCTGCACCTATTCGATAACGAATAAATGCAACAATTTATTTTTTAAATTCCATTGCTTCTCAAAGGATTTTGAGCGCTGCGGGGAGACGAATGCAAGCGGCAATCTAAATGTACATACTAGTATCAACCGTGTGAGGAAGGATTTTAGTCTGCAGCGTTTATTTTACGTAAAGCTTTATTGAAACGATTCGTTTTGTTTTGATATGTACATTTTTTGCATTTGATTTGCTCTAAAATATACTGCTGTGTTTTACGTGGGGTATATGGTTGTGGAAATAAAACGGGAATATTTATATGACACGATGAACGGGTATATAAATGAATTCGACGTAGATTACATGTTTTCTTAATTACAAACGATTTTTTTTATCTTTAGTTCGACAAAAAGTACGAATTTAACCTTTTCGACAATTGCAAGATTTGAATGGATTATATTTATTTATTTATACACTTTATTGTACCCAAAAATATGAAACAAATACAGTCAGAAATCAATATTGTGATTTATTATTTATCATGATTATAGTGCATTTACTAGTTTTAATAGATGACATTGCTATTTATTTTAATAGCCACATTTTATTATAAGCACATTAAGGGTTTGCGTTAATATATTCGAAACATATAACCACGTGAACTCATTAAAAAATATCTGGCAGCAGATCACTGTTGTCGAAGAATATTGTTATAATGTGCAGCTGTTATAAACTTAATGGCTCGTATGAAAATGATCAGTATGCTACATGACATATAATATTCTGCAAACGGTACAACCTCGCTGCAGATAGTTCAGGTTACACCTTCACTGAACCCTCCCTATGTAGACTGTAACGCTGTTTACCAGAACATTGATGTATTAAGTTCCATGTTTAGAAAGTTTAGAAAAGAGATTGAATTTACCAAACGCTGTACCATTTACGAAAACTTTGGAGAAATGGCTTGCCCCTGGTGACCATTTACCATCGTTTCACTTACTTGCCCTTTCTCTGTTATAAAAACTTCATTTGTATTTGTATCTTTATCCGTATCTGCTTTTGACTCTCTGGACGAATGCTCGTCAAAATCAGTTCTTTGATACGTCCCATCAAAGTTTACCGACTAATTTGGGTCAACAGGCAGCAAAATTTGAGATATGGAGGCTGTCGCAATTGCTCCTAACGGCTGAACGGTGGAGAACAGTCAGGCCCTCCGAGGCGTGGAGGAAATGCCATTATGCGGTCGCTTATCAAAGGACCGCTCTTGTCGAACATTATTTACCGATTGTACCGACAATAGTTGATGGACGATCATTTGGATAATTTGTAGCTAAGCCAAATGAGCTTAATGAGTGGAAAACACCCAAAGGTGTAAGATTATCAAAGGTAGTTTTCTCTGTATGATTAAACGCACTACATGTTTGTATTAAAAAAACTAGAAGGATTGATACAATATTTAAAATTGTTTTAAAATTCTGTATTGATACATATTTTTACAATAGACAAAGCAAATGAGTTAATGGCTAACGTGCAGAAAAGTGCGGTTGCGAGGGTGAGAAACTGCAAATCGAAAGTAGTCTAGAGCCTTAGAAAATGCAAATCTCTTCAAAATTTAACGCTCACTTGTTGAAACTTCTTATTCTTTTCGATTTACATATACTACCGACCGAAAAAAAATAACTGTATTACATCACCATTCGTCCAACTGTTGTTCGTAAACGCTGGAACTATTGAAATAAATTCATCATCACGAATTCTTACGGATTTTATCGCGAATTTAATTTAGTTTTTTACTGTTACAAAATTGTAACAGTCACTAAACGGATGACTAATACCTCAGTCCGCCCCGTGACCATGAGAACTGTAAAGTGAACGAAACGTCGGGAAATAAAAAAAATTAAAATCTAATTTAAATTCGCGAGAAAATCCGTAAGAATTCGTTTTATTTCAATGTGTAACATTCGTGTAAACCCAAGACAGCTTGAACCACGTTCTCTGTTTCATTCAAGATAACCGGCAGTGTTAAAATCTTCAACCTATATGTATCTATTATGACACCAAAGCATAGCGTGCTTTTAATTGCCACTTGTTCCTGAGACGCCAAATTAAGTAAATCAAGTATGCTTAACAAAGTATTTAAATTCTAATCTATTGTTTCCGCAAAATCGAACCATCCTCCCACCGTTTCAAAATTAACTGCGGTAATTTAATTTATTTGTCCACAGCATACATTAGCAAAGTCAAGTGGGCTCATGGTTGCAGTGGAGTCAAAGGGCGGAGAGGCGAGCCAATATCGACAAACGGGTGCAATACATCGGCCGGCAATTTAGTTCACGTCGAAATAACGCCGAGTGCGCCTCTAACAAGGTCACTGTCCGACTCACTGACATTAGAATTTGTCTCGGGGTGTCTGAACGATATTCTGTTGCTGAGAGTCTTGAGAATTGCAGTAGCAGTAAAACTATAGTGACTGGTATCGAAATATAGGTAGTTTAAATTATGACAATCAGTTATGAATATCACAAAATCCGGCAGCGACTGGATGCATAAAGCAGCACCGGGCTCTTTGGCGTACCTTGGGAGAAGCCTATGTCCAGCAGTGGACTGCAACGGGCTGATGATAATGATTACAAAATAAAGAAAATAAATAAATAATAGCATACATCAGTAACAAATATAAATTAAACAGAGTCATATGTATTAACAAAAGTCAACGATTTTAGTAGTATATCTTTGTCAGTTAAATTACTCTACAGATGCTTCAACACTTCTGGAATTTCTAATGAGAACAATTATAAAAAAAAATAATACCACAATGTGTTTAAAAATAATATTGCACACTGCATAATTCAATACAACGGATATCCACAATGCATCATAATCATCTCATAAATGGTGTACAGCGTACAAACGGACGTCAAACGGCTCCTTTCTGATATAATGTAATAATATATGCAAACACGTCAATATTCTCATCTCCTGCGGACCGTCTTTGTCTACGTCTGCTGTAGTTTGACGTAGCATTCGTGTTCGAACTTTGTAAATAATTTAGTAAAGCGTCTTAGATTGCCTTTGATGCTTGGTCACTGTGTACTTAGGTAATTAATAGGCAGGGGACTATTTTCGTATAGATGGCAGTTTTAATTAAGTACCTATTAATATTTTATTGGCTGTGTTCCTTTTTAACCGACTTCAAAAAAAGAAGGAGGTTCTCAATTGGACTGTATGTTTTTTATGTTTGTTACCTCATAACTTTGAACTGGGTGGACCGATTTTGATTATTCTTTCTTCTTGTCATTTGGTCCCATAAAAAATGGTGAAGGTCTAATGAATATCTTCGTACCTGCAGAGTAGACCTCCTCAACATTGAATAGGATTTCAATGGTCCTTTTTGCATTAAGTTGAGTATAAAAGTTGAACTGCAGTGGCGAAAAGAAAATGGGGTAGGGGCGAACAGGAGGGCTGGGAAAATTATTATCGACGTATATAAATACTCAATATCTTCCGCAGCTTTTAACCGATTTTATTGGAGTTGTGATTGAAGTCGATCATTAACACCTCAATTAATGTGATCATATCACTGTAGAGAATTAGACGTGGAACAGAATTTAAGAGTGTTCACCAATGGACCATGTTGAGAGTGTGAACTTCGTGACAAATATTTTTTTATGTATGCTTAAACGAAACCAAGTATCGTTACTATATGGGTACCTACATTATCGTACACGTGTAGTGGAAACCACAAAGTTCTCCTAATGATGCGAAATACGTAGGTTTCTGAGAAGTTCCATCCGGTATTAAAAGAGCTTTTTGCCTATCTGGCCCAACGCTAATAGGCTTACGAAATCAACGCTCATATGCAAAATTCTTGAACAAGAAACTTTGATACAAATTTGGCTCGGACCCAATCTCTACAACATATTCAATTCTCCATTAAAATAATAAAAGTAAAATATCAGAAAGATACCCTACCTCGACGCAAAAGACCCAAGGACCAAAAATAAAAAGGGATTTGTGAATGTTCATTATCTAGCTTCATTTACATAAGGAAAGGTAAAGAAAACGTTTTGTTAGTTCAATTTTGTATCATAGCGGAATAAAACCTCCTTTTACGATCCTCACTTTGGACTATTTCGAGTAGTTATTGCTTTTGACTTTGTTCGCTTAGAATTTAATATAATTCTACATGCGCTTAATATCAGAATACATTTTAGGTCAAATTATATACAGCAATGTGTAATGTTTGTACAAATGTTTACTAACTGTACGTCGAAAATTAAATTGTAAATGATGAAAATTATTTGGCATCGACTGCGACTAACTCAATATAGTAATATGTTCGATATGCTATTTGCTCAGTCCTAAATCCTTATTAATAATTTGATCTGTATTATTGGGGAATGGTTTATACCAGCGCTTCCCAAACTATGGGTGCGAACTAATATCAAGTCAGCACTGAATGGTTATAGATAAAAGTACAACTCTCCTTCAGTACCTCATGCGAGACTGAATTTTTGGCTATTAAGTAAATATACATACATAAACCACACGCCTTTTTCCCAGAAGGGGTAGGCAGAGGTGCTACTAGAACACCCACGTTTCGCCTTGTATATTCCGTCCCACGATGTGATAGGGGGCGCGCCTATCGCCATATCGGGCACAAATTCCTGACTCCGGGCTAATAATGAATAGAAAAATCCAATATCACTTTGCCTGACCCGGGATTCGAACCCGAGACCTCAGCTTTGCAATCATACCGTAGTACCACTACGCCACCGAGGCAGTCGCAGGCTATTAAGTGATTAGCAATTTTATTTTAAATAAGTGTCACCAAAACTTTTGTTCCTCCTTTACAGCCAAAATGTGTGTCCCGTACTTGGCAGGTGGGTCAGAGTCTAGTCTACTTTGGGAACCACTGGTTTATGCTATTATTAATGTAATTGTAGGTACATCATAATGTTATCAACTGCTAGGAAAAGTCTTTCGTAAATGTTCGATAGGATTTAGCGCTGATGTATTTTGTTGAAATGTTTCTGAACACGAAGTAGAAAAATGAATAGTTGAGAAAACAGACAGTTGAAGCGAGAGTAGAAAATAATCACTTACTGTTTGAAAGACATCCTAATATAGACAAGCTATTATAAAGTTACAACAAAAAGTATCAAAGATATTACATGTTTTGATATTACACTAGGATCATGATTTTTACCTGTCTCAGCCAGTTTACCTCCCACTGTGCAATCGAGAGTACGGTCGCGAGGGGTTAGGTCGTGTAGTCCACCATGTCGACCTAGTGCCGGTTGGCAAACTTTTACATACCATAGATTTTTCTTGACGATGTTTACCTTCACTATTATAGTGCGTGATGCTGGACTATCAATGCACACATTACTCTAAAAAGTCCAGTGTGCCCAGAGATTTGTACTCGCGACCACCGTAAACATGTTGGCAGCCGCGTCAGGTCCCGTAAACATGTTGGCAGCCGCGTCGGGTCCGTTACCAACAGTCCACCACGCATTTGTGCTGATTTTTACCGTTGAATAATATTCTTTCTATCTTAACTCTAAAGTGTCTAAGACTTCGTAAAATATGAACTAAAACGATGGCACGGCTGGTTAATACAGCTTGCAGCTAATTGGATAGTAAAGACGTCAGACTAGTCTGGAGTCTGACCCACATTTGGAGGTAAATATATCGATATTCTACGCGATAGGCAGATCACTCGCTTATTAATATTCATCTGTCCTTCGAGCCACATTGCACCATTGCGGTTGTATAAGCCCATTCTCGTAATACGAGAAAAGCATTGTATCTACATGTATCTTTTAGTATCTACGTATATCTTTCTACGTCATAGTAGCACGTTCACACTTACGTCACATTCAGCTATAGAAGTCCACTTCTGCACATAAGTTGCTATCAAAGATAATTTTGGAGGGATATGGAGAATAATTTTGATACTTGGCAGGTGGGTTAGCGAGCGCAGGGCGTAGTTGTCAATGACGTAATTGGTTGTCATAAATCTGTCATTTGGTTTCAGCAGCTGTGAAATGATTGTTCTGCTATCGGTGGGTCTCCAGAGCTTCGACAGTAGAAGGTGAAGGTTGGTTGAGTCTGATAGATACCAGTGAGTGGTTCTTGATCACCGTCTACGTATATAAATAATATTAGGAAAAGGCAATGTTTATGTAACTAAAATGGAATTTCCAAATAGGTCCCACATATTTCGCAATTTATTATTAACCGTATGCGAACGCCACCTGCGTTCTAATATAATTTCGAATTAAACTATAATCCTGCCAATTTACTTTGTCAGATTAATGTGAACTTCCGTCTTGATTTTGGATGCGATCCAATTTGGCAGCATATACAGCAATTTGGATACCTCGCCGGTTTTTGAGTTTCTTTTATGAAAACATAAGTATGAGCTCTAATCTCACATAAAGTTATACGAGCGGTATTAAAGCTGTTTCGCGAAAATTTTTGAATGTTAAAACACTACTTTTATACCGAGTTGGATAAGTAAATGTGTTATACATTTTCGGTCCGTTTTTAACATAGTGTTTATTTCAGTTGTGCAGTTTCCAATTTAGCATTGTTGCTGGAACCTTTGTGCATAGTACTGAGGTGTTTTCCGCTTTGTCGTATGGACAGTATTTTTGTTTTGTGCATCTAAGATTAAATACAAATAGTCTTTGGTGGATTGTTACCGACTAAAAACGGTATTTGAAATTTGCGATTTTCACAACAGCTAATTTTTTTTTTCTTCTAGGCATAGATTCTACTTGTCCCTTGAATGTATATATTTTTTAAACGGGGTGTTTTTTTTGTATTAATTCCAATTTTATCCTTTTCATTGTTGAACACTCTTCTGTAACTGATTAGTCAAAAGCTAAGATCTTCCTTTTAATAAATCTTCTAACATTTGCTTTAATTATAATATCTCAAGGGGCAGACAATTCAGCCCCGTATCCATAATATGTAATTCGTATGTCGTAACGATGTCCCATCTGTATTGTATGTACACCGTCCACATTGCATACTAATATCTGATAATGTTTTTATTATCCCAACGTCCGGAAACCCTTCACAACAAAAACAGATTACTCGCCGTTTTCATTGAAACCTCATAAAGCTATCGGATGATATCTAGATTTGAATGGCGATACGGCGAGGCCCTTGCTCAGATTTCTAATCGGGGTGGATTATTGCGGCAACGTTATTTGCTGCCTTGACCCTGTCGAGGTACGGAATTCGTAACAAGATACGCAAGATAATTTCACGTGTGCTCGAAATTGGAGATTTGAAATTCTAATTTCTTTGGTTTTCGTGAGTTTGCTACCTTTCGGCTTTGTCTTTGCTTTGTCTATCTTGTAGATTATATTGTTTGTGAAGAATTAAGCCCTGATAGTATAAAAATACTTTTTAATACCGATTTAGTGATGGTTAAAAACAAAAGATACCTTGCTAGTATAAAGATGCAAATTCGTCGTTGATAAGATAAAGCAAATAACACATTTTAGTTACTTATTATTATGTTATCGAACAATATAGTCTGCCTGAGATTGAATAGTTTCCCAAGAGGATTGATTTCATCCACGCATCCAAACCTAAAAATTACATGCTAAATTCTATATAAAATTATACAATTGGTATTAGAGTACCAATTATGAAAGATACGGCGATGTTCCCACCTTTGCAGGAAATTTTTTGATACGCAGGAATACACTTTATTTATTTCATTGAGGCGTTCACTGCTTATCGTCAATTTGAGATGTGGACACTGACACCTATTCGAAAATTACGAGTAGTGTGTATCTGTTTAATTTCATAACAAGAGACAATAAAACATTTTCTTTTACTATTATTTTCGGACTGTAATTATGAATAAATGGCCACAAATAATAATATTTCTGGCCCACAAATATTTGTGTCAGGTGTGGGTGTTTGTGGGACCGAAAAGTCTCTCGTAGTTTCTGATACCCACGATATAAGACTTAAATGATCTTAATGTGGGGTCACAACTATGTATGTGACTGTTGGGTGTATTTATTTATTACTTATAAATCCGAGATGCTTTGCCGCGAGACAAGACAGCACGAAATAGTAGGTTGTACCATAACTGGGTGAAATTCAACAAATTATTTTTATTTGTCATTTTGGTGGGATTTTTTGGTGACAAAATGCCACTTTGTATTTTTTTATGTAATAGAGGTCATTACCCATTTTTTACAAGGCAAAGAGGTACTAACTTAACTAAGAAAAAAATCAAAATTATAAACATCAAAATTTTAAACAAGCATTGCACTGTTCTCAGGTTTGCCGTGTATTGCCAATAACTGCAAGTAGAAATACTGTCGATGTAGCACAATATTTAAACGGTACACCTATAAGGAAAAGGCAGTAAAAATACACATACCAGGAAATTCTATAACAAGCATCTCATTGTGGGCAGTTAACGAAACGTCGATAGATCAAATACGTCGCCGGCTGCTCCTCTCAGAATAAATGAAAGGGCCAAAAGTAGTACCATTATGCCATCCCGGTTCCAATTTCCTTACACATGTGCAAAAGTTACCGGCAGTCGGGACCGTGGACATCAAAGATCCTTCCTGGAAATAATAAAATTATGTATTAGAGTATTCGATATCTTTTCACGGTGACTGGGTGACGTTCCTTTACTGATACTAACGATTTTAAAATGTGGTATATTTTTTTTCGGCTTATCAATATTTTTTTTAGTATTGTATTGTATCAGCCCATATACGTCCTACTGCAGGGCACGGGCGACCTCTACAACCGAGAGAATGATTGAGAGGGGTTAGGTCATATAGTTCGCCACACTGGTCTAGTGCGGGTTGGCGGACTTTTTACATACCCTAGAAATCCTTCCGAATCGCTATGGTGTTTAGGTTTCCTCAAGATGTTTTCCTTCATGGTTATAGTGCATGTTAATTGACTATCAATACACACATGACTCCGAAAAGTTAAAGGCGTGACTGTGTATCTTATCAATTTGGTGGCAACATATTTGTAATCCAGGCTGAGTTTATTTCTCAGGTCGGGCTGTGATTTTTATGTGGGTTTTTTAATTGGCAGGAAATTACTGAATCAAACATTCAACAATTTCAAAAGGTCGGTGTGGCAATCATGGTAGGTGACCTGTGTACAACACTAGGTTTTAGGACCCTCGAATGCAAAACGTAATTTAGGTACCACAGCTCTTTTATTTCTTACGCTAAGTAATGTACATTGACATAGTATCAAGATACTATTAAACATATACTTTCTGTAGTGGAAGATGATGATGATGAGACTAGAGGGGTTACTTTGGGGCCCTAACCAAAAGAATATTACCCATGACACGAACTATTCCAGCATAGGTAACCATGTAAACTATTACTAAAATACGTCACATTTTTTCTTTTAATAAAACATTTTTATTCATCCCATACTATTCTTTTATCTGCGCAGCAAAACCGACGTAAAATATTTTTCCATAAAAGAACATGTCCCCTAATCAAAGCTATGATATAATGTTCGTTTCCATCGGCCGCGTCGAGATGCGTGGCTTTCATTCCCTTTGAAAGATTATTTCGTTTTTCACGTTTAGTGCCATCAATACTGCACGACACAAGAACTGAATTTGTGGGCAAGAGAAATGCGCGACTATAGTGAAAATGTTTAGAAATATAGCTGGATAGTCAGATTGCAGCGAAATGAAATGAAATGAAAACTTATTTGCAAGAATGTGGTTACATAAAGATAACATTTTTGTTCCATGGAGTCTCACAATCTGTCATAGTTGACGTGCAAATATTTTAAGAAATTGGTTTCCATTAATGTTAGCATTATAAGTAACAAGTAAAAAAATAAAAAAATAGAGCAAATAAAACTTTGTATGTAATCAAATAAATGTTAAAAGATGTCAATATAATTTTAATAATCGTAATTTAGATTTCATTAGCTATTTAAACGAAAAACGAATAATATTATGTCAATGTTAATTTATATTAATATTTTTATCATTAAAATAATCATTTATGTTGTAATATAACTTATGTAGGAGTATTTGTGTCAATTTATTTTTAAATCTATTTAATTCGCTTTGTTTTATATATGCAGGTAAGTGATTGTAAATTTTTATGCCCATACAATAAGCATTTTTTATAAAAACATTGCGCCTTTGTAATGGTATATACAATTTATCTTTTAATCTTTTGCTCTTACATCCCATATCCGCCATTGTGGGGAATAAGGAAGGGTATTTATGTACTAGAAGTGATATTTCTAAGATATAGAGACATGGAAGAGGCAATATTTTTAATATTTTAAATAATGGTTTACAACTTTCCATATTATTAGCGTTACAAAGAGCTCTTACGCATTTTTTCTGTACTGCGAAAATTCTTTGTATATCTACTGAGTTACCCCATAATGGTAGGCCGTATCTCAGTGATGAAACTACATATCCGTGATATGACAATAGAGCAGCTTCTTTAGAGACGATGTTTTTTAGTCTATGCAACGCATACACAAATCTGTTCAGTTTATTACATAGGCGTTCCACATGTGCCTTCCAATTCAGATATTTATCAATTTTTAATCCCAAAAATATGGTTTCATTAGTTTGTTCCACTATTTTATTTTCAAATTGTATATTAATGTCAATTGTTTTACTATTGTAATTTTTGAAGTGAATAATTTTCGTTTTATCTATATTTATATTTAAATTATTATGTCGAAGCCAATCAATGATATTTTTAAGAGATCTGCTCACTTTATCTTCAATTTCGCTTTTATCTTTAGCTTTGATAATTAATGTCGTGTCGTCAGCAAACAAAATACAGTCATCTTGAGTTGCATTTGGAAGATCATTTATGTATAATAAGAACAGAAGGGGTCCAAGAACACTACCTTGGGGTACTCCATGATAAATTCGCTTATATTCTGATCTATATGTTTTTATATGCTTATTTGCTAGTCTGGTTATTTCTACGCATTGTTTACGGTCACATAAATAGCTTTTAAGCCAATCTAATATTTTTCCTCTTAGTCCATAATTATATAATTTGTTTAATAATATATCATGTGAAAGAGCGAGTCAGTGAGGTTAGTCAATATGGTGCCCAGGGTAACTAATTATTATGGCGATAGTACCATTCAAAAGCGATTACCATTCCTATTAAATAGTCTGCCAATAGATATTAGACAGGAGGCTATAAAATAATAAAAAAAGAAAAAAAAATGTTTTTTATACAGCCTCGATAAAGTACACTAATGAGTGGTATTCGTGGTCAATGTTTTTTTTTACAGCCTCGACATTGTGCCTACACTGCACCCGATGTGAAAGGCAGCGCAGTCTAAATAAAGTTTTCACTGGCGAGAGAAGTGAAATTTCACTGTTTGGCATACGTAATTGCCGTGGCCTAAAATTAATCATCATAACTCCACTGCTAACTATAGACTTCTAGTCATTATCTATGATGAACTTACCTAAATATTTACAAGCTAAAGACAGCTTTTTAAACCGCATATTAATAAACGCATATTCACCATAGAAAAAAAGAATAAATTATTTATGTTCCTATCTTAATTTTAATTTTGAATTTTAATTTTATTTCGATAGTTTATAAATAAGTTATTTCTTAGTTATTTCCTGTTGTTGTGTACTATTGCATGTTGTGATCTCCTATAATTAAATAAGCACAATGTTTAAAATGCAACAGTACATTAGTAAAGCTTGTAAAGTGTATTCTTTGTAGATCCTAATAAATTGAAATAAATAAATAAACAGAACCTGTGGGCGTCCCTCCACATCGCCCGCTTTACACCGGCTATATTACTACACCGCGTCTGTATCTGTATCAGCACACTGTAAGGCACGGGCCTCCTCTACAATCGATAGCACGATTGAGAAGGGTTAGGACATATGCCACGGACAGCCTCCGTGGCGCAGTTGGTTAGACGCCGACTGTGAAACGTGAGGCCGCGGGTTCGATCCTTGCACAGAGAGGAATATTTGTGTGATTCACAGGTATTTGTCTCGGGTCTGAGTGTTTGTGAGACCGAAAAGTCTGTCGTAGTTCCTTAGTTCCTCGTAGACATAAGACTCGATCTTAGTGTGAGGTCAGGACTATGTATGTGACTGTTGGGTGTATCTATTATTATTTATATAGTCCATCACGCTGACCTAATACGGGTTCACAGACTTAACATATCATAGAAATAGACTTTACATACCATAGAATAAAATCTCGCACTAGGCCAGCGTGGTGGACTATATGGTCTAACCCCTCTTAACCCGTACCCCGGATGCGCGGGAACAATTTTTCTCCGCTACAATTGACACGCGTGGCATGACGTGCCGCGTTGATTGATAAGGGCTAGATGTGTCGCCCGTTGTGTTGAGTAATTAGAAGTTTTATACCGCCCGGCATTTTTCAAACGGTTTGTTGTTGTAGAGTGACAGTGTAAAACAGGCTAGAGGTTTTCGTAACTAACGTTTTGTTTCGTAATTTTGATATTGTGTGTGTTCAGTGCCGGCGTTAGGGAAGGGACGGCATTTGCGTTTACCATCAGGTGCAGTGCAGTCATCATGCCGTGCCAGTGTAAAAAAAAAAGAAAAAAAAAGGCGCAGTTGGGCGACGGCTCTACAGCGCCGAATGCCGGAATTTACTGTAACCTATGGTGTATTATCTATGATTAAGACTAACCAAGCAAATATACAAGGCGAGGATGAATGGAGGAGTCGGTAGGGGTCGACCTCACCGAACCTACACCATCCAAATCGGTGAAATCCTCAAGGGTCAGGTCAAAAGTACCCCGAACCGACGAGCATGCATGAAGAGATTGATGAAAGTGGATGAAGCGAAAATAGTATGTCAGGATCGAGCAAAGTGGCGTACGGGGTAGGCAGAGACTATTCTCTGCCTACCCCGATGGGATACAGGCGTAACGATTATGTATGTTTATGATTTATTATTTTTCGCTTGGATTTGGATAGTATAGATAGTAAGGCGTCATTAATGCTACACCCGTTACTGTGTGAGTTTTACAGATGGGTGATAGAGCCACGCCGTTGGCAGTCATGACTCAGTATGAATGGGTAGGATCGTCAGAGGTACCACTGTCTCACAGGAGATCGACGTGAAGCGATAGTTAAGCTGTCGCGTTTCAATCGGTGAGTGAGACTGCCGGATGCCCAATACCTCTTATCTCTTGACGTCGTTTTTACTTCCCGCCCCTCTCCCGATCCAATAGGCCGGCAACACATCTATGATCCAAGTGTTGTGGATGTTCGTGGGCGGCAGTGATCACTTACCATCAGGTGAACCTGCTTGCTCGCTTGATGAACCTATGCTATAAAAAAAGATAAATTTGTTTTGATAAAAAAAAAATTAATTCAATTTTTAGTTTTAAAATTATTAGTTTTACAACCTGCTTTGATTGTCGGGAACGCTTCTGATAAGTTTTATAGAACTATATTCTATATGAAAAATGTAGCATTCTTTGGTCCAAATAAACTCTTACTGGTTCAACCTTAGTCAAAGATGTGTTTATAAATAAATAATGCAAAATATTTCATTTCCAAAACCGATTTATATTCCGAACGTGATTTTGACAACTTAAATGAAGTTTAGCACCAACTAAACACGGTTCAGATACAATTGAATATGGAAAGTTGCCGAACAAAATGTTTGCCGGACGTTGTAACTTTCAAACCAGAATTTTCATCAGAACATGTTTGTACGGAATTTGGTCTGGGCGTGATGGCTTTAGGTCGAACTCCATAAAGCTTTGACATCTTTGTATAAACCTATTTTTTTTATTAAAAATATTGATGTTTGTTTTAACACGTTAACACTTGAATAGTCTTTTTTATCAAATGTGATCATGATAGAGTAAGAATTTACTTCTAGTTCATTTATTATGATAGATGATATGTATTGAAATACAAAGTTATTAAATTCGTTTTACCAAAGTCTTAATAATTTCTTCGAATACTACGAGTATAATCATATTTTTCCACTCTGCCCTCAAAAGCAGAAAACGCATGAATAAATTCCCCAGAGGTTTATATACATTCATAGGCTTCGGAGTATAAAACCAAGTTTTCATCCTACCAAACCAAAGTCAAAACCAAAACCAAAGTGATTATTAATTCCCAAAATTTTGTTCGATCGAGGTGCAACAATGATTTGACTTGAAAAGGCTCGAACCGAACTCATTTAGTCGAATATAGTCGATGAACGTGGGTGGTTGATCCGACAATTTCCAAACTCAATCCCGTGAACCCACAATTTTCCTGTCCGTTCAATCTTGACGAAGCGATTTTGGCGTGGCGAATTCACTTCACGTGAATTTACCGCTGGCTTGAGCAGTGATAACGTGCCATCAAAACTACAGTCTGCTCTTTAATTATATGGGGTGAACGGAACCAAGGTTTTTGAAGGCTTTTGCTTGACTGGTTGTTTTATCGTTGTCTTTTTTACTGCTAAATTGGTCTGTATTTAGTTAGCGTAAAATCTTGAATGGCAATTTGTCCGTCTCCTATTAATCTTTAAAGAATGCTAGTTTGCGAATTTCACACACTTTAAGTAAGTGATTTTGGCGTAGCGAATTCACTTCACGTGAATTTACCGCTGGCTTGAGCAGTGATAACGTGCCATCAAAACTATAGCTTGCTCTATAATTGGATGTTGTTAACGGAACCAAGAGTTTTGGAGGGTTTTGCTTAACTGGTTATTTTTATCGCTGTCTTTTTAGTGCTGAACTGACGTGCCTTTAGTTAGCGTGGAAGCTTTAGTAGTTGTCTGTTCCGTGTTTACTTTTATGACAAGTTAAATTGTGGATTTGATGCGCTGTAACGCTGCGGTTCTGCAATGTGTTTCTAATGCATTTTATAATTTTTATTGTCAATCTTGGGATCTTTTGTGACCATATGTTTTGTAGTGGTATCATCATAAGAATTTCATAGATGTTTGTTACTAGGCTAAAAATAAGTGAATGAATCGTTTGTCGTTATTTAAGTCCAGTTCCTTATAATTTGTACCCTCCCCCCCTCCTCCTATTTTGAATCTGGAATCGCACCGAGATTTCGCCTAATATACTTACATTTTTAACTCCGGTATTGATGACTTTCCATCGCTTACTTACAAGACTTATAAAAAGGAGAAAAAATCCAGTAGAGCTGTGAAACTGACGTCACAGTCTCTTCGCCAACCATTAATCACAGACAGTGGATATCAGCAGTTGAATTTAAAATTCACTAACTTTGCTCACAAGATCCATCTTAAATTTTTATCACAGCGAATTTTTCCGCCACGTCACGTTCTGAATATTACGGTGACACATGGATACGTTCACATTCAAAGCGTCACAGACAAAAGACCAAAATGAGTTTTTGATCGATATAAGTGTTCCCGCGGTTTCCGATACGTGTTAAATAATGTATTTCTACGATCGACTGTTTATTTTCTTTCTTTACAGATATTTAGAACAAAGCTGTTAAAATCACTTCACTGAAAACATCGTGAGGAAACCTGCATACTATGGCAATTTGTAAGAAATTCTATGGTATGTAAAGTACGCCAAGCCGCACTAAGCGAGCGTGGTGGACTATATGGCCTAACCTCTCTCAATCGTACTCTTGACAGTAGAGGAGGCTTGTGCCCTGCAGTGGGACGTATATGAGCTAATACAGATGTTATATACGCCAACCCGCTTTATCAGATCTTATCAGAAGCTACGAGAGACTTTTTCGGTCCCACCAAACCCAAACAAGAAACACTTTCCGTACTTTCTTTAAGGTAGGCAGCGACTTTGCTGTGCTGGACCTCTGGCACTGCGGAGGTCTATGGGCAGCGGTAGCTTTCCATCAGACGGGCCGCTAGCTCGTCTGCCTAAGACGGCGAAAAAAATACCTGAGGACCACACAGATATTTGTCTTGGTGCGGGAATCGAATAGGTAAAGGTAAAGGTTGCGGGACGTCGCTGAATGCAGGCTGCCTCCAACAGGTCACTGTGGAAATCATTAGGAGAGGCCTATGTTCAGCAGTGGACTTCCTTTGGCTGATGGATTGGATGGATGGATGGGAATCGAATTCCTGGCCTCTTGTTTTACAGTCAAAACCAGTCATTGGCATGAGCCACAGGAAGTCCAGAGCTGGACATAGTTCTGACCATTGTTTTTCATTACCATATTGTTGATAAATCATACTTTATTTCGTAATATCAAATATATGTTATTAAAATATAATTTTAAAAATATCTGATCAATTTAAATGCAAATTGATATGGGTAATTCAGTTTCCGCAGTAAAATTATTAAATATCACTTTGGTTTAATGTGCTTAAACTTCATTTAATTATAATTCACCCAATTTTAATAATTTTCGTTAGTCCCATATATTTAAAATATCGGAATACATGTTTCTTGTTTAAAGTTCAACCGATTTGCTGGTATATGTTCGATATTAACGATCTTTTCTTGGTATTAATCGCCTTGTGCATGGACATTGTCATCCTACCATCATCCACCCGCTAATATGTACTAACACCTAAATCTAAGAGGTGTGTTGATGTGTTGGTGATCTTATTTTCCATTATATACAGGGTATATTAAGACTTCTACCGAAAACGAAGCCAGGTGATAGTTTTATTGACAGACACGTCGCAACTAAGAATTTTCCAAAAAAAATATTCTCGCCTATTTGCAAAAAATTAAGTCGCATTGTATCTAAATGCACTAAAACTACCACCTGGCTTCGTTTCTGGTAGCAGTTTTGATATACCCTGTATATGTATATATAATAAAATACTCTTTACAGCACGAAGGTTACATATTACTTTTATCTCTTTAGCAACAGAAAGTCTATTACAAAACATAACCCTCACTTAAAAATATATTTAACATCTACTGCTCTTTTATTCCAATTCATTTAACCATACCTAACCTAACTAAACTAAATAAATGCGAACCTAAACCCCCAACCTCAATTATATAATTAAGAGAACGAAAACAAAAAAAGAATTTGTTCTACGACAAATAAGAACAATATTACGAAAAGAAGGCTGGTCGGTGTAATGGTTAACAAATAGCTAAGCCAATTAAAACACTGAAAATCACGAGCGACTCACGAAAAGCCTGATTTCCATCGATTCCATTAGTTGGTAATTGTTTTTTTTGTGCTTACCAGACACGGTAGTCTTGAAAACCGTGCTGTAATTGGATTGTAATTAAAATCATTGACTTAGGGCTCTGGCTTAGGTAATTGAGTAACAGAGCGACTTGTCGGCTTATGAATAAAAATGTCAAGGATAAAACGCTACAGTTGGAAAAAATATAGTCGTCAGGAAATGAGTGCCTAGTGCGTTGGTGAATCAGTTCATCAGCGGCACAGCATCTTGGAAGCTGAGTTTTACGGCCTGTATCCATGTTTCAATCGCTCTGGATACACCCACTTACGTTGCTGCATGGCTTCCGCTTTCTATCTTGCTGTCTTCCAGTCTCTAAAACATTCTTCCATTAATTACCCTAGTCTCATATCTGTCTTAAATTCTTGTATCTACTTTTATGCTTCTAAAACTCTCAATTTGGGCTGTTTTCTGTGTTAAAAAACTTAAAATGTTATTAAACATAATTTCATTTCCTTTTATTTCTAAAGTTTCATTAAACTATAATTACATACACTTTACATCTAAATATATAAAATCTGGACCAACAGGCAAGAAAAGGTAAATTTAAAGTATCGATTTACAATAACTTTATAATAGACAGAGTTCGGCGCGAGATGATCTTAGTTTCGCATGTTTTAGTTACGTAAGATATTTCAGGCGAGATCAAATTAAAGCTTCTCTTAATTTTATCTCATGATGCCTTATTGGTAAAGTGATAGCGGAGATGGACTGTGAAATATACAATTTTGGGTTCATTTCTTAGGTCATTCCCACTTTAAGTGAGTTTTAAAATTTAAAAAACAAGGAGTAGATACATACATAAACTCACGCCTTTTTCCCAGAAGACGTAGGCAGAGATGAGTAGCAGGGATTCGAACCCGAGACCTTAGTGTTGTAAGCGTATCTTAATACAACTGCGATACCAAGCAAAATAATACCTAGAAAATATTAAAACCACGTAGGCGCCGCGCCATAAAATGAAAAGCAAAGTCATTATGGAGTATTTAGTGTACATAATAATGTAAAAACCCAGTTCTTATGATCGATGCATTACCTAGGCTGCACTCCACTTACCATCATATACAGTATAATTACTTTCTTGTGCCAGTTTCCAAAAAAGATAATAGGTGGTCAGAAAAATGCGTGGTAAATAAAACACCAACATCACGGGTAGAAATATTTATTATTACATATTCAATACATATTACAACATAATTGAAGATATGCACAACCTAATGATATATGATATACATGAAAATTTTGTAACAGTAATACATTTTGTACACTTACATTAATATTTAACGATAATTTACAATCTATGACGCGATTTGACATAACAATTACGATAATCCAATCATAAATATATTACATTCATTGTATTTAAACTCTTTATCTACAAAGGAGTGCGCGATATAGTGCATTCAATCATTGACAAACATATAAAATCGCGTTACAACTATATACAGAGATAAATAGATAGACTCAGCCTAGTTTAATTATATAATATGACTAGCAGAGAATATTTTTTATTTATCGTTCCTTGAACAATGTAATTTCATTTCTCAGCAGATGAAACCACGCGATTAATTCTAATTATCATAATATGCACATTTGAAGAACTAAACCTATAAGATATGTCTATCTAATCATATGTAACATCAATATCAATCATAAATAGCATTACTAATGTATAAGCTCCAGCATTTGATGTCAAATCTCGCGATATCTCAACATTTATTTCTACATAACGATACGTGGCACGCTTTGGAACGTTAATTACTCGATATTGCGTGTTATTTGCCATTACGCGATTCCACGCATTTAAAGAAACAAATACAATATATTATAAATATAGTAAAGAGTAATATTTTAGTATAAAAATCAGATCACCCCCGTTTCTGAACTTTATTGATGACACAATAATGTGTGCTATTTTCTATTACGCGATTTCGTGTATTTAAAAAATTTGATGGGATTTTGTATTCGTTTTTATAAGAAAAATATTATGCGTGGTGGCCTGTTGGTAACGGACCAGACTCGGCTGCCTACATGTTCACGGTGGTCGCGGGTTCAAATCCCAGGGCACACCTCTGACTTTTCGGAGTTATGTGTGTATTGATAGTCAATCACCACGCACTTTAACGGTGAAGAAAAACATCGTGAGGAAACCTGCAGAACGTGTAGCAATTTTAAAGAATTTCTACGGTATGTAAATCCGCCAACCCGCACTATGCCAGCGTGGTGGATTATATGGCCTAACTACTCTCAATCAATTCTCTCGATTGTAGGGTAGGCCCGTGCCCAGCAGTGGGACGTATATGGGCTAATAAAAAAAAAATAATGACACAATATTGTGTGCTGTTTCATATTACGCAATTTTATGTATTTAAAAAACAAATACAATACGTATTATGAATTATATTATAACTTTGTAAACGCGATATTGATACGAACACTAATCAAAATTGAAGTATTTTGCGTAGTAATTACAATAAATACGATTTTTACGGAGTGAAATGCCTACATGAGATTACAAAGCGCAAAGCTTTAAAATCGGGTCGGTGTTGGTTTAGTCCGGGGAAAAAAGAAAACTATTTATTGATCTGAATGTTCAGCGTTCCAATGTTAATTCTATCTTGATTAGTCCGACCGTTGTTCCAATGTAAGGATTTGTTTTTTTCGCCAGTCTATTTGAATGGAACCTAAGTGGTGGTTTTTGAAGCGATGGGGTGGTTTTTTGAAATAAAGAGCAGAGTTTTATAATGGCAGTTAATTGATCATCATCATTATCAGCCCGTTGTAGTTCACTGCTGGGCATAGGCCTCTCTCAAGATACGCCACAGAGTCCGGTCTGCTGCTTTATGCATCCAGTCGCTGCCGGCTCTCTAGTGCAACTCTTCTCGCCATCTCTTCAGAGAGCTAGGCTACATTTACCAAGTTAAGTGATGATGCTAGCGAATTTCAAAGGGAAGTTAAATTACTTCATCGTAGTTGACTAAGACCAAATTGTTTGTAGTCATCAAAGAGTAGCGGTGGATTACATAGTAACTATTAAAAATAATTATTGGAGACTAAAAACTCTTATAAAATATGCAAAAACATAATGTCCAGTGTGCATCGTCACAATGTAAAATCCAAACCAATATGCCTCTAACAATAACACAATACAATATTAAAACCCCATAATGGATTGCGAGATGTTTTCCAAAGCAAATATTTAAAATATTAAAATTTTCGGGCCGACGTCAATGAAGGTTGAAAATTTATTGCAGCGTAACATTTGTTGAGATATTCTAAAGACATATATCAGCCGGTCAAACCGCAGACCGTAAATCCACTAGGTAAAATTAATTTTCGCAACGAACGGGAATATTTTAAAAGCATTTTACAATATTTTATTCTTTTGAAAGTGATTTTATCACTTGTTGAAATTGCTTCGGTATTAAACATACATTTTATATGAAAAGATTTGAAGATATTTTTTGGTATTGCATTGGTTTTTGAAGCAAAATGACTCGCAATTTTTCGCATGAGTCACGTTTGACTAACTCGAATTCTTTTTTGAGATTGGTAGCTCATGTTAAATAATATACCTGATGCAACATAATGAGAGAAATAGAGAATGGAGTTTGGTTATGTTTGGTAGAAAAATTGCAGATAATATTGCATGTTTGGAAAGTAATTAAGTCGGTTCAGATTAAAACAGATGGCTTAAAATTCGCTCACTAGATTGCTTTAAGACTCAGATGAATTTGCATCGAAACTTTTTCCAAAATATGAGAAATCCTATGTACCAAGAACCAGCTCATTCATAAGTGGCATAGTGAAGTATACTATGAGTATATTTTGTACCGGGTCGTGAGCACCTAATGTATTTAAGTCTACCTCACGACTAAAAGGGGTACAAAAACAATCCGAAAATTAGCAGCATACAGGTGTTTCTGCTTTCAAATTAGATGTCTATAAAACACAGAAGATGTAGTAAAATATGTGACTAGGTTTTTTTTTAATTCTTATTTTCCACTAAAAAGATATTATTAACTGTCAACTGAGTTACTTCTAAAAAGTTTTAACACCAAAGTCAGCAAATTTTAATTTTAAAATAGCAAAAGGGATTGGAATTTTTATGGTAAAACGATTTTGTATACAAAGACTTTCTACATAATTTAAAAGAGGGACAAAGTTCTACTCTATTATAAACAGTAAAGAATATCAGTAAAGTTTAAATCTGAAAGGTGACCTCTAATATAATTGCTAACAATTTATAAGTCAACTATAAAACCAAAAGAACTAGGAAATTTAAGCTCAAAAGAAATAAATAACTAAACAGCCAATATCGGTTACTAAAGTCGGATCGTGGTCAGACAAAATCGATATCAAATGAATAAGATATACAATAATCACTGAAAAAATAACTACGCTTCGAGGTGCCAAGTACGTATTACAAACCACGTCAAAGTTTTGGGCTCTCATTTATTAATGCGAGTAAGTTATATGAAAAAAGAGAGCAAAAACCAATGAACAGTCGCGGACGTTCCGGTGCTTGTATTTTGTTTCCGTATGTTTTTCAGCTCGTTACAAGTTTGGTGCAGCGCGAAGTTTGCGAAACCGCTTTTTGCGCTTTATTTAATTCCATAGGCATTTGAATCATTTACGTGGCGGCCATTTAAATTTATAATTTCAAACTTTCACCTCGTATAAATCACATTTGAAACACGAATGCTGTCTACTTGATATATTGAGGCATTTAAATTATGTATAAACATTTCGCTATTAAACCAGGTCTATTTCGAGCGACTGGCCGCGACCTTTTGTATTCAGTACAGAATAAGTTAGAAATTCCGCCAAAGTGTCCTAGATAATTTTAAGCCGCCGGCTTACGGAGCTCTCATTCGGAGTATCTCCCAAATCACGCATCCACTTAAATCCCGAAAGGATTTTCCCTTACAAACAATTTGCGTTTAAATTCTATGAAAATGTGCCAACCTTATACAACACAACATTTAATATTTAAAAATATACAATCCAGACTAGATAATATTTATAATCTACAATGAGAACATCTCCGATTGAATATTTACACGGATTACGCTAATTAACATCTAGTATCACAAACATTTTGTCATCAAACACGTGAAATTTAAAACAACAACATGGTAAGTAGTAAGAAGAAGCTGCAAACAGGGTTGGCAGCGGCGGAGAAAGCCTTCAATCTGATTTCGTTTTGCACGGGGTGGCCGTAAGACTCTTCTATAGATTGTATGAGCTCTTTGGGGCACGGCAGCGCTTCCAGCGGGATATCTACAAGTTTAATGGCTTTGCTGGTTTTAGATTTCTTTTCCCCGTAGTCTTCGTTCTTGTCGTAGTAATCGTAATTGTCGTCGGCCAGCACGTTATCTTCGTCGGTGACGTCATCCTTGTCGTGCCGCTCGCTCGGGTCGGTGATACATGATATTTTTTCAAGGGCGTGCTTGAGTGTGTTGTCTCGGGTCTCGTTGCGCAGAACGTATATCCACGAGAGGCGGCAGTTACAGTTCAGAGGGTTACCTGAAACGAGAGTGCGAATTAGGCTCTGTGTGGGCAGTAACACAATCTGGTGCTCGGCGGGTTGGCTTTTTGTAATGCGAAACTTCACGCGTAGTTTTGGTAATTAAATTAAGTTGTTAATTCGCTGCGACACTGTTTTGTGTTAATGGAACAATATTGGATTTTGCTTTAAGTTGATTAACATGAGCTTTACGTAAGGTACACTAATTTGTTGTGATCGTTGTGCGTGAAACGTAGCGATGTGTATAGATTTTATCACGATATGACGAGCCTAGTTATATTTTTTTTAAACATTTTATGTCTTAGATTATGAAATGTGTATACCGTGATACATCTTACTTTCAAGAAGGAGGGGAAGAAACGATAAATTAAAGATATGTATCAATTCGAGTGAAACAATTTCAGCCTTTGAAGTTCATTAAATTAAGTCTTCAGACATTGTTAACTGAACGAAACTCCAATCCACAGATGGTCTCGACTTTAATTTCTAATATTAAATGAAAGTTGTCGAAAAGCAAAAATAACTTTCATAAACCCAGACAAAGGACTATTACATCTAGACTCATTCATGAAAGAAAAACTCAACAAGAATCAATGAAACCAATTAACAATGCAACTCCTGCCTTGAACGCGTCACATTTCATTGTACAAATGATACAAGGAATAAGGATTCTGGCCACGTCGAAACGGTATCACACAAAGCTAATCCATTTTATTTGCATTCCACCCTCGTTGCGGATTATCAGAAAGTAGCCAGCGTTGCAACCTGCCGCGAACAGATAGTAGGAACTGGCGTGAACTAAGAAAAATGGCATTTATCCAGACTCGGCACGTACCGCGCGCTTATTCTGAACGTTGCGAATTGTATCGAAATATATTTACCCTATTTATTTTTTGGTCACGTTTTAAACCACTAGGGTTGGTAACAGATGCCCTGATGTCAGTTGAGATCTTTTTAATCTCAACATTTTAGACTTTGGAGATTGCTGTTGTCTAAAAAATGAGATTGCTAAGGCACGAGTTAAAACATATAGCAAAGTGAAGTATTCTACTGAGTAATATTGTAAAAATAAGTTCAAAAGGCTTTTGACTACTAATATAAAAGTGTATCTCATCACTCCAAGACATTACCTTAAAATCACATAATAAAAATCATTCACGAGACATTAGCTGTAAAATATTCTCCAAATATATGTAGTTAAGCACTTAAGTAATGTATTCCAAACTATAAAGTTAAATGGCTTTAATAAATGCTTATCAGAATAAAACCTCAGCGGATTAAGGTACCTTCAATAAATTAAGACGCAGAAGGTCATGTAGGGCAGATCGTTTGCCTCAATAACTTTAAGTGTATTGGATGTTTGAATAAGCTTTTGATGTCTTTTAGCATTAATTTAAGGGCAAACATAGGTGAGGCTCGTGAATTTATTTTTAAATTTTAATTCACTGATATAACATTTGAGCATAGGCAGGATAATTTTGGAGTTGTTATTTAAAGTTAAATCAGACAGCCCAATTATTATAATGGCATCATTATAGAAGAATTATATTGTCAAACTGTAAAAAGTTAGCTGGAGATTGTAAAATAAAAATGAAATTATTGTACGTCAAAAGTCTTTGATGTCTTCAAGGCTTTTTAAGCAGAGTTTAGACTTCGTTGTCTTAGAAATAACTATTCATGATAACGAATTATCTGTCTCAGATATTGATGCTCAGAAATTACTTTCTTCAAACATAACTTTATTTATTTCATTGGTTAGTTGGTAGTACACTAGCGCTTTAAGCCGTCAATTTCTTTGATTTAAGCGCGAAGTTTCAGTGGGTATTTCAATTTGAAAATATGATTGGTAGTGTTCAGACATTCCGGCTCAAGCCAGACAGATAGTCGGGGAAAAAACCGTGAGATATTTTTATGAAATATGACGCAGTTATAGTAAACAAATATCATAAATGTATATTGATATATTTATTATGTCGTATGGCATGGGACCTCCGTGTGATGCCATTTGATACTGTCTGGACGGCATTGAGCTTATCATCGGTGTGCAGTTTTGGTTTTTTTTTTGGATCTTTAATATCGCGAATTCAACTTCAGGCATTCTGAATTGTAAATAATGAAAGAGCAACAAAATATGACCTCGCCGCGATGACGCGATGTTTTATACGACTCGTTGTTAATCAATATATTAAACATCTTTCTTTAAATCGATAAATAAAAACCGTTCCCTTTATTATTATAGATTACATCACTGAACTGAAACTAAATAAAAAAAGTTACAACTGCTAGAATTTAAATTTTAATGGTTACTTTATGATTTTTTCCTTTTGAGAACATTTAACGCAAACGTGTTTTGATCACAATGGTCCACTCATTAATATGATCAAGATATTCATTTTTTTCTTTGCTCTTAAATGTACACATTTAGGTAAAAACTGTTCTAATAAGTCTATTTTGAGAATGTAATTTCATCTCTAGTAAGATTAGTTATAATTATAATAAAAATACAACAGCAATACATTATTGAGGCTGTTTGGTTGAGTAACTGGACATGACTTTATAATGTATGTGTTCCATAAGCAGTGTACTACCACATTCAAACTCATACGTCATTCACTTCAGTACATGATTAATCTAATGGCCCTTTGCTTTGAATGAATACTCATTCCATCTTTACGCTCAGTTTCTCAAGCATAATGCGTATAGAAGAATAGATATATTCTCTTAGCTTTGTCATATAAACATACTATTCTGATTAAAATCTGAGGTAGAACGACTGCCTCGTTCGACCGATCGATATTGTATTTTTCAAAGTACTTTGCCGAGGACCTATCATTATTTTCTACATTATCTTCTTATGTTGTCTCAACCACTTTAAAGAACTACGTGTCTTGGCAAGCGTAGTGTAGGACGTCCTCCAGGTAGGTGGAGTGACGATTTGTGAAAGGTCGCTGGGAGATGCTGGATGCGACAAGCCGACAGTGTGGAATGGCGCAATTTGGAGAAGGCCTATGTCCAACAGTGGACAATAAGGGGCTGATGATAATGATGATGATGGGTACACCCACCATCTATACATGGGCGGAGTTGATCACTTGACATCAAGTAATCTATCATGAATATGGTCTTCAACCACAAGAACTCCAGTAGTAAACATATACCTCCCCCAAGTACTAACACAGTGACATGTTGAAAGCGCTTTGCCTATTAGGTCTGTGTTTATTTCAAAAATAAGCCTGTGAATGTGTGTAGCATCTTTTTGACTGGTGACGCTTACCTCCAGATTTGTTAAATTTACAACGCGAATGAGTCGACATGACTTTTTCTATCGAGTATTGTTTGGTTACAAATTTTGTCAGAAACTCAATATTTCCTGCCGTTCTCCCTCGCTACTATTCGTCAGACATTGCAGAAATTCGTGGGCAGCAATAATCACTTTCCATAAAAAGCCGCTTGGTCGTTCGCCCTTCATTAAAAATAAGAGCGACTACACTTGAGGCACTGTTCCTCACTAAATCATCGTATTATGATAATGTAAAGCGGTATACTGTAGACTCCGCAATAATCCGGTCGACTGTTAACTCGGCTAGAGAGTTGGGTCTCACCCCCTCTGTCTCTTCAGTTTGTTAAGAAATGTCCAAGTTTCGTCGCTTTAACTTCCTAAATTTAATTGAGGAAATTAATCCGCTCTTATTCTGTTTCAGTTTGAAATTCGGTTGCAAGTGAATTTAACACTGTTACTGCAGTTTTGAGCCGAACAAATTCCCCTTTTATTCGCTGTATTTGTATGAGTCGCGATGAATTTCATATAACTTTTTGATGATGCATTTACGGAACAAGTGAAAGTTTATCGAGTGTTTGCCCTTTTCAGGGAATTTGAATGAGTTGTATAATATTATTTTTGGTAATTTTATGTCTCTTGAATGTTTTCTTTTATGATAATTTATTTTTAAATTTCGTATAACAGATTAACATAATTTATTCACAAGTGCTTAATGGTTCAATCACAAATTCCTTCGTAAGACTAAAGCTTAAACAATGCAAAGCAGAAGATAAAATCAAACCACTTAAAGCGTGGTTTTCTACTGCGAGCCTTCGCGAGCTAGATTTGCATGGAATGTTAATTATAAGTTAGAATAGCCAGTAGCTCCCAGACCGAAGCGTTGCTAAATAACTTTATATAGCAGGGATCAATTTAGAACGTGCATTTTTGCATTGACTTATTAAATAGTATTTTAATAACTTCAACATTGGAAGGGGTAGTCTCGCTTTTGTCTGTTATGACTCAGCATGAATGGCCATTGGGCAGGCTCATCCAACGTCGTACCACTGTCTCACAGAAAATCGACTTGAAGCGACAGCTTCGCTGTCACGTTTTGTTCGGTAAGTAAGATTGCCGGATGCCAAATACCCCTTTCCTCTTCCCATCCCGCTCCCCTCCCAATTGGGCCGGCAACACATCCATGATCCAGCGTTGTGTCTGTTCATGGGCGGCAGTAATCTAACCATCATCTGGAACTTGGCTTCTCATAATTAATTTAACAGATAATACTACGTTAATTGATAAATAGTTCAATACTTGTGACCCATTTTAAAGTTTCTGTCTTATCTGTTTTGGCAGGACAAACAACATTAAGCGGTTTGCACCTCAAGGAAAGTTTTGCTTACATTAGCTGGTGCCAAATGGAAACACCACTTTAGCGATGTGGGAAACCCTAATGTTGCCTTAATATCTCGAAAATCTTGGCGTTTGAAATGGTTTATGACTTGCAGAAAAATGTTTAGAAAACAGCGATTATGGCGCAATATTCAATTAAAATATTTCGAAGTGACGCCAGATGAGAGCTGTACGCAATAAAGGGACACGCACGCATGTTCGCAGGCAGCGATCTTAAAAAAAACTTAATACATATTTCACAAGCCAAGAACGCGGGGAGCAAGAGCAATTTTTCAAAACTCGCAACTCCTGAATAATCAAATGCGAATCGTATCCGAAACAGAACACGTGAACAAACGTGTAGGCGTGGAAATAAAAAGCTATTTCGCGATGGAAACGGCCGAATTTATCGAAGCCCCCACACGAAATATAGGTGCAATCGCAGTACGAACGAGTGATTTACGAACACATCGCCTTACATAAAAGGATTATTATATCGAACGTTATCTACAAGATATGAGGATCGTTTGCAACTGCCGAATCGTTGACGTCGAGAGCTCCGCACACATTGTTACCCAATTGTGTTTATACAATACTGAATTTGCTCAGAATGTCTTTTATGGGTTTGGTAAACGTCTGGTTAGCATATGTAGGGTTGTCGTTTTACCTCGAATGCTAAGTACTTACATGAGCGCCGAACTCAGGTGTGGTATCAGATTGGTAAGGAAATTTTGCATTGGCAATTTTAAGGCGTAGAATAAGGCCGTTAAGTTGGCTCTTAAGTGGTTTGCAATCAAATTTTACGAGCATTTTTAGGAATACGTTGATTTTGTTAACGTTTTCTGTCTGGTGCGAGCGTAAAACAGAATGCAATCCCGTTACTAAACTGTGGTAGGGATATTTAGATCGTTTTCATGCAAATAGAGTGCATAATTAATAGATTGGGAACAAAATGTTAAATTGAATTAAGTTAAATTAGTCGCAATATTGTGCGTTTCGATTGCTGTTAAATTCATTGTTAACATATTTTTGTGTAATTGTTTGGTATGGATAATTATTAATTACTTTATTTAATTTGGTACGTTTTCTGAAATGTTTTATTCTTTATATCCAGTACGTTTGTGGATTTTTATTTGTGTCTTTGAATTAGATTTATTAAGTATATTTATTGTTTTTGTTCTTGAAAATAAATATATTACGATATTTATAGAACTTATTGGGTATTCTGGATAGAGTCCTACTTTCGTAATGGTCCATTCGCGTGATTATATTTGTTTTGCAGAATTTGTACATTTCATGTAGTAAGTCAAATTGTCGAAGCTCCGTCAACTTTTCATTGTGAGTACATATTTAATGCCTACGCCTCGGATGAAATGGATTCTAGATTTTATTTACGGTGAGGTTTTTATCTCAATTTGACATATTCTCCTCATCATTTTATCACAAGCTGACTACACATTTTCACAAATTTTACGTCCATAGTCAGAAATTCTCGGAGCCTCTTAAGTTCGCCCATAAAAATGATAGATTAAACACACCTTCTTTTCATACAAGTGATGAATATCGTGTGCCTTATGATTATTTATTATCATCCGAGGTCCGTTAACCTCGGCCACCGTATTTTCTATTAGACACCCAGTAAGCGAGTCCCTTACGAAATTAAATGGATAGTTTAGCCTTACCTCAGCGTCCGAGTAAGTTATAGCTTCGGCGAAACGAGCTAGCGATAGCAGTAAATTTTGATGTATTTTGGAAATGTGTAAACATTTTTGGCTTTATTCATAGAAGTTTGAAAAAGTATTTAGTTACGTAATGTTTTGTCTTCTTCGCTCAAACTGAATTCAACATTCGTTGGAAAGGGACAACACATTCGATAACTTACATAGGTTTTAAATCTGTCTATGAATAAGGCCGTGTAAGTTTACCAGTAAATGTACTCGGGTACTAAGCGAGGCTTTTCTATGAACCGGCACACATGGCTTCAATTCGGGGTATTCGCGTTTGTGTTAAAGTGATTCAACTAAACGCTCGGATCGAATTTCCTAGAATAAAATAAATTGCTTTTTATAGAATACTGATATCGCTACATCTGTATCTATAGAGGTAGTTAGGGATGTAATCAGCCCATATTTCATTGATATTCCGGGCACAAATCCAATCCGGTCCAAATCATGCTTCTCCACTGCTGACGTCACTACAGCTAATGCATTCGAAACCAATAACTTCGTGCTAATTTAATCCGCGCAATTTATAGCTTGTTCACTTTGGAAGCAAAACAGCATTGTGTTACAAAGTCACTGTTTTTATGTAACCTTTGTTATCCGTTAGCAAAACATTCCGGACGTCGGTTTTAACACAGTTAAGTTTTGTTTTTCTCTCTGTGCATCGTTGCCGGGGGCGAGACAAAGTTTGTGCTGCCGTGGTCGCCATACCAACCCGGTTCTGATGCTTGGCTGGACCGATAGCACTCCAAATTAGAGACGCTAGCTTTATCCGCTTTAATTGGAACGGCTTACTTTGTGTTAGGTGATTTGTGTGTTTGTTTTGGTAATTTGGATACGTTGTAAATTATTTTTTGCATAGATCCAGAAAAGAGCTAACAGGTCACCTGATCGTAAATTGTATGCCGCCCATGACCGTCCACAACACTTGGTTCATAGATGTGTTGCCGGCTGTTAAAATCAGAAGGGAAGCGGGAAGGAAAAAAGATGGCAAGAGGAAAGGGGTATTGGGCACCCGGCAACCTCACTCACCGAACGAAACGCGGTAGCAAAGCTGTCGCTTTACGTCGATTTGCTATGAGACAGTGGTACCACCCCGGACGAGTCTGAGTCATGACTGACAACAGCGTGGCTCTACCACATATATTTTGAGGCAGGTAGTATAAATACATTTGTCTATCAAGGTACTTTAAAATAAATGAAATTCAATTTGACTGTTTCCGTGGGGTTTCTGGTTACACTCTAGCTATAAACAAAGAGGCCTCAGGTTCGATTCCAAAATATTTTTTTGTGCCACCCGCAAATATTCGTTATGGCTGGGCGGTAGTAAGACTGAAACTTCTGAAAAGTATCTCAGCCAAATCTTGTACGTTTTAATTAATAATTTATTTATTTATTGAATTCAGGTTCTCCAACAGTATAACGATTATTACAATTTACTTATTTTTTGATTCTGTTATCTTTTGATGTATATACAACTAAAAGGGGTACACAATAATCTCTGACAACGCCTATTATCCTTTCTAGTATTTTTAATGCGACAATGTATGTATGTATTTGTCCATCTTTCACCGACCAAGGGAGCAACGAATCACATGATTAGCATATAGATCGCGTGTGTGACGGAGAGTGACGTAGACTAATTTTAATCCCGGAAAATGCGAGGTTCCCGTGGGATAGCTTGGGTAGGATGTGGGAAATTTTATTACCGAAGCGGTGCCGTGAAAAAAACTAGTTGGAATTATATTAAATCTGCATGTATGGGACAACTGAGGCAACTCTATGTTTTATAAAACGTGTAAAATTTCGCTTTATTAAACAAAAATTGAAAATATTATACCTCTTGCTAATAGGGCTGTTTTATCCGAGGGTATTATTATTCAACCATTCACAAGATTTTAAATAACTGTTTCATTATTTATTTTATTGAATGTAAACCACTATATCCTCTTTGTAATATTTTTTTTACTATGGAACGGACAGTTCACTACTTTTTACTTTCAATAACATGAAGATAAATTATGTAATTAATGATATTATAGATTTGTAAAGTGTGAATTGCCTGGTCTGACATGTGTAAAGGATAAATAAAAAAATGCACCCAACAGTCAAATACATAGTCCTGATCCCACACTAAGATCGAGTCTTGTTCCGTGGGTATTAGGAACTAAGAGACTTTTTGGTCCCACAAACACCCAGATCCGAAACAAATGACAGTGGTACAGACAAAAATGTGTCTTAGTGCGGGGTCGAACCCGCGCCCTCTCTTTTCACGGTCGGCCTCTAACCAATTGCGCCACGGATCTATGTTTAAAGCTATAGCTTCGAGTCTGCAGTTAACCTATAAGTTCCTTAAATCAATTTAGATTTCGCCCGAAATTAATAAACGAACTTAATATCTACCTTAAGATTGATGCCAAAAAAACAACAATCGGGTTAAAGATTTATCGCCACGCCCACAAATAACTAATCTTGATTGGTCTATTTTCGGAATTGATCATTAGATAGCGATTAGAGTCGCTTGTTAGTTTAGGCTTTTAATTCCTAGATCACTTCAACCCGAGCCCATTGAGCTTCGTAGCCCGTAGGCAAAAATATACTTTGAAATAAAACGAACTCTTACTAACTACTTTAATTTCCCGACGTTTCAGTCCGCCCCGTAACCACTTGACCACCACCATTGAAAAATGTAAAAATTAAATCAAATTCGCGATAAAATCCGTAAGAATTCGTTTTATTTCAATGTGTTACATTCGCGTAAATCTATGAAACCATTAAAAATATATTTACCGGATGATTTTTGATAATCCTTTTATTTAAATAGGATTTACAACCTTTGAAGGCTTATGCCCTTTGACGTATTAAGTATGAAACCCTCACGCAAAACATAAAATATAAAAGGCCCTGATCAAAAGGTGCGTGATTTTATTTCTGTCACTGCGAGATTTATGGCAACACTGATCCCTTTATTTCGTATAAATCCTTCACGCGTCATACTATCTATTTCGAGTGAAAATTGATTTCATTACTGAATTGTGCAGGCCTCGGTCGAACGGACCCCTTCTGATAGGAAAGGGTTGGGTTGCTCGATTGTTTCTTTGGATTTAGCACAATTGACTGTAATAACTTGTGGGATTAAATTGAAGGACGTAAGACGCGTTATAGCGCCTTTGTGCTTAAGTAAACTATGAAAAATCAAGTTAGGGTTAAAATGTACTTGATAATTTAGTTAAATAAAATATTAAGTAGCATTAAATTGAGTTATTTATTAATCTGATAAAGTTTTTATGGGACCGTTTAGTATCGTTTATGTTTTAATAATTAATGTCGTCAATTAAATTAAAACTTTATAGCTGTCAAATGTTCAGGTTTTAAGGTTTGTTTTATGGATTTTTTTATAATACATAGTGATACCCATTGGCGCAATGACCTTAATTAAATGACCAATGTACTTCGAATTATTTATGGTGTGTGCCCAAGCCGTGGGGAAGATACGTACCGAAGTAGATTTAGAACTACGTGTTAATTTGACTATTATTTTCGCGACTTCCCTCTCTCTCTCCCTTCAGCCACAGGAAGTCTACTTTTTTATTGCACAGTTCCGACAGATGAGCAAACAGGTAACCTGATGTTAAGTGATCTCTGCCGCCCATGTCCATCCATAACGCTTGGTTCATAAAAAAGGATGGGAAGAGGAAATTAAGTATTGGACATCCGGTAATCTCACTCATCGAATTTCTGTCGATTTCCTGTGAGACAGTCATGACTGACAACAGCGTGGCTCTACCACATCACTACTCTACTGCTGAATATAGGACTCCCCCGAGCATCTCCACATTGACTTTCAATTATTTATTTTAGACCGAGGAATGAATTTTCTAGTATTTAGTACTACAACTGCTTTAAATATTGTATGATAGAATTGGAGCAAATTATTCATTGCTTTGAACTGTTTATTACAATAACACTTTAATGATCACAAACTCGTTATGGTAATACTGAGCAAAATATACCGAAATTAATAATTTATAATTAATTAAAGGTACATTACTAAGACTCCGTCTCGATGAATACGTAAATATACAAAATTATTCACTGATTAATCGAATAATTTGCTTGAATTACTCGTAAGTGGACTCTGAAATAACAAGAAAACCGGGACGAAAGAAGGTCAATCGTGATTCCGTGCAAAGAGATTCTTAGAGTGTTTATCGGGTTTCAAATTGAAATAGCTTAGACCTTATTTAAGCTTGATTCAGACTAGCTGTGACGTCAGCCAACACTAGCCGATTAAAATAAGCAAAGCGGACAATGCAGTTGTGTTTAATCAAATATTAATTAAACTTTGCTTGCAATGTATATAGCCTTTGCTTATGAAATTTTCCATCTGTTGCTGCTTCATTAGTGATACCAGGAGTCACACATTTTGTTATGGATAAATAAATATTAAATGACCGAATTTTGTTATTTTTTTGGATATTGGACTTTTCTATTCATTATCAGCAGAGTTAGGTATTTGTGCCCAATATGGCAATAGTCTCGCTCCCTATCACATAGTGGGACGGAATATACAAGGCGAAACGTAGGTGTCCTGGTTGCATCTCTGCCTACCCTTTTTGAGAAACAGGCGTGAGTTTATGTATGTATGTATGTATGTGATATTTGCAAAATAAATTGTGTTCTATAATTTAAACTGACATCCGATTTTTTTAAAAATGAACTCTTACATATTTTTTTCCTGTTGACAAAAACTTTTCCTTCGCCTATCATATAATATTTCATAGTGTCTACTCCAACAAGTTAAGTATATATCATATAAAGTAATTAGGCATTTCTGTGTAATATGAACTACGGCATTTTATTGTATAGTATTTTACTGTATTTCACTTCCAAGTTGCAATAAAAATAATGTTTAATTCACTAATTCTACAAAATGATAAAAAACATGAAATATTCACCAAATTTTTCCATAGGATTTGTTATAGGACTAATAACAAAAGAAAGGCGAAGAAAATAAACTTATTGATTGACACTCACGAACTTCCTATCCAACGGGAAGGCAAAGGGACCAAGACTCATCTAATAGCCCCATAGCACTCAACCTCTCTGGACCCTAATTAGTTGCTAAAATGCTCTCCGCCCGCACAAAGAAAAATAAAGAGAAAAACGTCGACAATATGCTCACTAACTCCGAGTAGAATGAAGCCAAAATTTTTAACTTAATAAAAAACGCCTAAATGTCTCTTTTATGTTCGGTTTTAAACGAATTTCGTTCTAACAAGTTTATAAATTGGTTTGTATTATATTTACTTTTTTTGAAAGCAACTTTATTTGGCGCTAGACAATTTTTCGCAGTAAAACTGTTTTAATAAATCACGCAGACAATGCAGAATTTTAAATCGGATTTTCGAATTATCAACACATGAAGTTTCTTAATTGGGAATGGTGTTGGCCTGCGGTGTTGTTTTCGTTGGGTTTTCGGATCTTATTTAAAAGGCGATAAATGCAGAATAAATTTCTTGATTAACATTTTTTCCGAATGCGTAATATCACGGTTTTAATTAATTGTAAGATTTTTTTTCGATATTCAATTCATACTGAAGTATGATTTCATCAAAAACAAATAAATCAAATTTTGGATTTAAAATGTTTCAAATAGCACTCCTAAAGCATTAGAGTTTCTAGTGCCAAACAGAACTGTTTCGCTAGCACCCAAAACCATTCCGGAAGTGTACACTACTATAAATAAAAATAATCTTCCGCCGCGTACAGTTAAGAGAGTATTAAAGTCATAAATAATGTCAGGAAACTCCCACTCACCGTCCAAATAAACTGCAGTCGATGTTGATTTATCGTTTTGCACCACCGGCCGTACTGTCTCATACGTTATCGTCTCTAGCATATTGTCTCTCAGATCTAATACCACTAAACTCCTCATATCTTCCAGAATGTCCTCATAAAACGTCGCCAACCGATTTCCCGACAAAGTCAATTTCCTTAACTGCGTCAACCCGCCGAATGCCCTATCCGAAATGTACTCAATCGCGTTGTTATCAAGCATCAGGTCTTTGAGACCCCACAGTTCGCTGAAAGCCAAATTTCCAATCATAGTCAATTTATTGTGCTTCAAATTCAGCCTTGAAAGATTCTCGAGGCCCTCCAACATCTCTTTAGTTACGACTGTAATGTAATTGTAGTCTAATTTCAGTTCGATCAAGTTGTTCAAGTGTTTGAAACATCCTTCGTGAATCAAACTTATGTTATTGTTCGACAGGTGTAAGATGTGTAGGTTCGGTAAGTTGAAGAACACATCTCGCTTCAGTTCAGATATCTGGTTATCGTCTAGACTGAGATTTGATAGCATCATCATTTGCGAGAACGAATGTTTCTCTAAAGTCATAATCTTTGTTGATTTCAATATTATCTGCCTGAGAGTTGACGAATTCGTGAAGGCGTATGGCGGGATTCTTTTAATAGCCCCAAATTGTATGGTGAGGTGTTTTAGTTTGTCTAGCCTTACGATAGCTTTTGCTGGTATAAAGGTCAGTGCATCATCAGACCTGACATTAAACATTAGATGCTCTAGTTCGCTTTGCGATGAGAAATTGGGCCAGATTGGATCATCTTCCGTGATTCCACCGCCGAAGACCCAGCAGTCGGCTCGGATAGCCATTTTAGGTTTATTGCTATCACAGTAACAGTGCACTTTCGATCTTCTATCTTCGATGTCACAGATGTTTATAAACATAGGCACGTGAAAGTATCGTCTATCTATTTTGGGTTTAGTATCATTTTTACTTTCAGTAACAGTTAGTTTAACGGTCATCAAAGACGCTATTATTATCAGATATTTTACGATTTGTTCCATGCTGATCCGTGTTGCTGGTTGGTCGTATCTGAAACAAATAAAAGAAATATTTTCATTTATTTTATAAGTTCGATGGAATATAAAGGTCAATAATAACGACAGCCCAAACAACATTATTCAGTACACACGATAATATTTGCACAGCGTTATAAATTCGCAAATGTTTTCTGTAACATTTTTCTTTGACATTTAGTTGCTTCAATTCTAAGATATTTTGTAGAAATGAGCTGTATTTTTCTTCAAAACTTATTACCAGACGACGGGAGCATTATATAATGCAGAAGGATAAATACTTCGTCATATAACTAACGGCAATAGTAAATACGAATTGGGCAAAGTACAAAATATTTTCACATTATATATTAATAGGTTGATTATCGCATGACGTATTTCAATCAATTTGAACGTAACATTAATCAGCGGTAATCCAGCAATAGCATGCGAGTTGTGGCCTAATTTAGTAAAAGTTAAAACCAAAAGTCTAGCTCAGGAAAGCAGGTACTTAATGTATAAAGTTCTAACCGTACTATTAACGCCATTTTTCAAGTGGGAATGATTCTTTCTGACGTTACCAGCGGGGAGATAAAAATAATATAGAGGCTTTCAAGGTAAGAAATGTTATTTTAATGGCAGTTTGATATTTTAGTGCTCAGCGTATTTTCAAGTTCTTTTGTGGTTGGATCTGATAAATTCCATTAGGAAATATTATCACTCGACGATAAGCCTCCGAGGCTTTTTGGCTACATTAGGCTTACTTAAGTACAATAGAATCAGTTGGTCTAATGTCTTGTTGGTATAGTGGTTTTTTACAATAGCTGTTAACTGTGAGGACCTGGATTCAATACCCAGGTGAGGCAATTTACTGTGTAGAGCTTACGTTTATAAAGAGTTTTAACCGGGACTGCACTCAGTCGCAAATTAATCGTAAGAAAGATCTTTTTGCAAATTTTATAAAAACCAAGGTGCGTCAAGCCTATGTAGAGAAGGGGCTATTAGGAGAAGTAGAATATCGACACGACAAATACAATGACCTAATTTAAAAACAATATAAATATTCATCATCGACATCATCATCATTTTTAGGCACATGAAGTCTGCTGAACATAGACCTCCTTATAGATTTTCGATGACCTGATGGAAGCAGCCGGCATCCATCGACTTCCTACAATATGCAATATTACATAATCTACATTTTGTTCATGTTTTAAAAATATGAGGGAAAATTTATACATACTGTGCAATAAACAGAGGCATTTGTTACCAGCCAAAGTTACTTATATAAATAGCGTCGGAGTAGCTTCGAGAATAATGTAGACTTGACAAATAGTTGTAGATTTCACGAAATCTTGAACACTGCAAATTTAAAAGTAAATTTGTTGAACATGACGTCATTACCCGTCTGCCGAAGGAGGGTAATGTGTTGCGAGTCCCTACGGAGTATGCAATGAAATGAGTATAACGAGAATTTATACATGGTTATTTTGATCTGAGTGTCCAAATTTTAACAGGAGGTTCAAAATCATGAATATAGTCCATTAGTAAAATAAAAAGATTTTTGTTTTCGAAATATTCCATTGTCTTTATCCTCACAAAATACAGTACTTAGGCATCACGCAGGACCATATAAGCCCATTAATAAACTACATACACAAAAACGCGCGCGCGCGTGCGGCTGTGTACGAGTATAAAAAAAGCGTGTTAAAATGACCGGCGACCGAGCTTGCAGCAGATGTTGAGTATAATTTGAACATTGATTAGGATATTACGAAATGGAAATAAATCTCTTATTACGTGTAAATTGGAATATTCTCCACCGTGTGTTAATCATTATTATTCTCTTTAGTTCAATATTTTTTTGTCAGTCTTTGAAAAATAACCCCGTATATAATATACTTATCTACATATTATACGTAGATCTGAAGAAGTCGGCAGCGACGCTTATTTTTGTCATAGAGATTAATTTAACCTTAAGCGTGTTAGATTTTCGAATCCAAAACATCACATAGATTGACCTGAAGATTAAATATCGACCCAAAATTATTTAACAATAATATATTTCCAAAAGCACATAGCTAAGTCTACATAAAATACCATCATATACTCGTACATTCAGTGAGGGTCGCCGAACCTGTGTACATTAACTCCAAAATTTCGCAATTCACACTCCTAATTCAATGAGGATATTTTCTTTGAATTATACGATGTTCTAAGATTCCTTTAAATCCCCTTGGTTAAGCTTTCAAACGTTTGAGTAGGCGATTTAAAACTTTGACGAGAGGCGACGTGGGAATTCCACAGCTGTGGCAACAACCTTTTGTAAAGGAAGAAATGTAGCTGCTAATTTAAAAAGGTGATTGTTTGGGATAGTTTCAAAAATGTTTACAAGGATTTAGTAAAAGAATTTTCTGGACGTAGCGTTTTAGTACGAGTAGCGACCATTGTGTATATTGGTGGAAAACCCGATATGTGACCACGCAAAGTTTTGTTTTAGCTCCAGTCTTTGTAAGACAAGCTTGTGTGCCTAAGAGACTCGCCGAGCTCCGGAGCTCGCTGCCAATTCTTTGCGTGCCACTATTGATCTTGGCTGACAGGAGATCCAGTGGTGGGTGTGTGGGCGGGAGTCTCATTAGCTCCTGTCTACGTATATTCGAGTCTCATAATACTTGTGTCGATATGCCAAACATAAACCATCTGGACTACGTTAGACACACAATCTGGTTGTAGTCACTTCGACGAGCCAGTATTAAACCAGAAGATTTATCACATTATAGAAATCTTATATTGAAGAAAATTCAAAGATTATTTTTATACACGAATTTCATGATAATATCTTTCTTTTATGATAAAAATACCAATAATTGTATGAAAAGTATAACATAATTTTATGTACTCGCATCCAATAGGGGTCGCTGCAGGCGCCAATAGGATTTTATCGAAATTTTACGACGATATTACTCGTAATGTACTTATTGAACGTTTACGACAAATATTCCTACAAGTACTCATCAAATTCTTGCTGACTAATTTCACAATGATCTTCAAATGGAACAAAATTATAACTTGTTTGATGCGATTTGTGCTTTGCTTAGAGATGCAGACAAAAATGAAATTTACTAAATTAATAATTTGATAGGTATTTTCTAGTAAACATTAAATAAAAACGTCGACATAAATTAATTGTCCAACAACATATATTAATTGATACAAGCATTTGTTAAGGTTAGAATATAATACTATCATCATCAGCATGGATATAAGGCTGAGTGATAAAGTGTATAACAGTGAAATTCGCAAAAAAATCGCCATAGCAGATATGGGGCGCAAAACATCGCAACCGAAGTGGGATTGGGCAAGCCATGTAGCTTGAATACATCCGGATTGGTGGATTAAAATAGTGACCCTATGGGCACCTGATGGCCGACGACGTCACGGAAGGCCGAAAAACGCAGACGTGACGACCTGGATGCTTTCGAGCTCATGTGGCTTGAAATTGCTCGAAACTGCGAATTTTTGAAGGAGAGCAGGGAGACCTTTCCCAGCAGTGGGATGATAAAGGATAAGAAAAAAATCATCAGCAGCTTGGAGCTGTCTACTTCGGTACACATACCTCACCAATTTCACCGCACGTTTACAGTTTCTAATTTTCTTCACAGAATGCGCGCACCATGCGATCCTATCTACAATTTCATTCTGACCCCATGCCTCACTTCTGCCCCTGAACATAATTACAGTATCATTGCAAAGGACCCGCCAATTTCATCAGTGTGTTCTGGATAATTATTTTTTATAGCGCCCCTGCAAAGGTCCTTAGGCCCCAGTGATGTATGCCCCTCGTAAATATTCCTCAGTACACATTTTCACACGTACCCGAGTCACGACATGTTTAAATATTATCCGTCATTAATTAGTTTTAGCCTAATTACGTGTGACTTTATTTATGTTGTGTACACGGGGCCTTACCTTGGGATGGCACTTGGGATTTTTCGTGTTTGTTTTAATTGTACTTGAAAATTTTGTTTTGTTTTGCGAACATGTTGATTTTTCAGATTCAGTTTTGAAAAAATAAACAGAACTTGAAGATTTTTTGTATTGTATCAGCCCATATACGACTCACTGCAGGGCACGGGCCTCCTCCACAATCGAGAGTACGATTGAGAGTGGTTAGGCCATATAGTCCACCACGCTGGCCTAGTGCGGGTTGGCGGACTTACATACCGTAGAAATGTATACAAATCGCTATGGTACGCAGGTTTCCTCGCGATGTTTTCCTTCACCGTTAAAGTGCGTGGTGATTGACTATCAATACACATATAACTCCGAAAAGTCAGAGGTGTGCCCTGGGATTTGAACCCGCGACCACCGTGAACATCTAGGCAGCCGAGTCTGGTCCGTTCCTACAGGCCACCACGCACTTCTTGAACTTGAAGATACTGGCTGGTTATTACGAAGAAGGTTCTTTATAAGTTTGTATATAAAATATGATGAATATTTTAACAACTTTAGCCATTTTTTAGAGATATTTGGCATATTATAATTTTATGACTGTCGCACGCATGCCGTTAATCTTTTTCATAAATTATTCAATCCCGGGGTAATTTTCTTTCACAGCTATAAGCCAGTAAGTTGGATTGATGGTAAGTCGTATTGATTTTTGTTATAATGTAATTAAACTAAAATCTGAAGTCGCGACGGCGAGTAATAAGTCCAAGAGCTGACTGTGGTACATAGAATGAAATAAGTCGAGGTATTAGTGTTCTACTTCGCTTTGTTCCTGCGGCTGTTCATTACTTATCCAAGACTAACTTCCTATTACTTTGAGTATTTCTAATTATTCCATAAACAAATATTGAAAGCTTAAGTATATAAAGGTGCCTGCCGACTTCCTCGATAGCGCAGTTGTACTACGGTATGATTTGGAAAGCTCAGATCTTGGGTTCAAATCCCGGGTCGGATAAAGTTTTATTGGATTTTTCTATTCATTATCAGCCCGGAGTCACGATGCGATTGGCTCGCCTATCACATCGTGAAACGGAAAAATACGAGGCGAAACGTGGGTGGTCTGGTTGAATCCCTGCCCACCCCTTCTGGGGAAAAGGCGTGAGTTTATATATGTATGTATAATCACCCAACAGTCACATACATAGTACTGACTCTATACTAAGATGGAGTCTTGTCTCATCTATTGTTCTATTGTCGCTTAATAAACCGAAAACATGAAACCATCCTTAAAAATTACTTCCATAAAAGTATACTAAAACCAGCCTCTGCTTAACCATTCATAACTTTATCAATATTGTGGAACCAGAATGGCTTGATTTTTCGCCCCAATAATCTTTCCACTCAACAAATTCCGTTGATTGCCGCGCAGTTTCAAAGTTAATTTTTGATATAGTAATTTGACAGGCCTAACTGCGCCAGCATTTTTAAATGTTAAATTATGAGCCTCCGAAGTTATACATAGTGTTGGCTTCTGTCCAGAATTTTGTGAACAACGGGAAAGCGGGAAGGCAATTTTTTACATTGTTGAAGACTGCTCGACCTACTAAATTAATGTGTGGATAACTGAACAGTTTCAAAATTACTATCGGAAATTTATATTGTTTTGTAATAAATAATATGTTTCTTACGGTTGCCTTGAAGATACTGTTGCTGATAAATTCAATTAGATTGTACTGTATTGTATCAGCCCAGATACGTCCCACTGCAGGGCACGAGCCTTCTCTACAATCGAGAGTGTGATTGAGAGGAGCTAGGCCATATAGTCCACCACACTGGCTTAGTGCGGGTTGGTGGACTTTACATACCATAGAAATTCTTGCAAATCGCTATGGTATGCAGGTTTCCTCACGGTGTTTTCCTTCACTGTTATAGTGCGTGGTGATTGACTATCAATAGACACATGACTCCGTAAAGTCAGAGGTGTGCCCTGGGATTTGAACCCGCGACTACTGCGAACATGTTGGCAGCCGCGTCTGGTCCGTTTACCAACAGGCCACCACGCACTTCACTTAATTAGATTATGAGGATCTTATTTCCTTATATTATCGTAACTCGTGAATATATGTGACAAAATACCTACATATAGATACTTTTGTATTGTGTCTAAGATTTATTAATTTATATTTCGGTGTCGCATTGTGTTATGCTTTTAATACGTTTTTTGTTGCTTTTAGGATAATTAGGTCATTCTTATCTATATAAAAAAAGATTTGGACTAATTGAGAACCTCCTCCTTTTTTGGTGTCGGTTAAAAAAAACCATAGAATGTATTTCATAATAAGAACATAATCCGCTACTACATCATAATGTGTTTTTACATACGCCTAGTTTACAGATAAATCCTTACTTTCGGTGTACCGGATTAAAAGTTGAAGCTCGTATTTTACTCTCCAAACTACATTTTTAACTGAGCCGAAGTTTCTGCTGTTTTTTCCTTGTTAGCCGGCGAAACGGAGATTTTTAATGTTCTTGTTAATTTTTAAATAAGACGGACCGCTATCGGTCCGGTGCAGCCGCTCCCTTTTTGTTGGGAAAATCAATTGGCAATTATGCAGCAACTTCTATTATTACTGGTGATGAATTTTTCCTTACAAAGTGGGATGTAATTGGCAGTATAATGGCCTGATGAAGATTTCAGGCTTAGATCTTTGCGCTATTACTTTCGAAATATTCGTTTGTTTTTTTACTGAAATAGACTAATTAATTGGCGATAGGAAAAAGGTTATATTTACATAAAAAAGTTTCTGAGTAATTAAGGAATGATAATTACGATACAAAACAGTTTCTGTGTAATTACGCAATTTTTATATTAGTGTTTTCCACATTCACCTGATATTCCATGTTCTACATATTATTGCCAGGTTTTTTAACATTTTAATGGTAAAAAATTACAATAAAAAATAAATCTATCTTAGAAATGTGGCGCATTATCCTGGATTATTCTTCACTGCAATTTTCATTAAAAAACCACCAACAAAGGTTCAACCTCCACAAGCATTTGCAGGAAACAAAATATTTTTATGCAGGAAATATGAAAAGTGTGAAAGCAGAGCTTAACAATTCGTAATTGAATAGTCTTCACTCAAAGTCTCTCAGAGGCGTCGACTATGCAAAGCGAAAATGTCGGCCGGTAGTTTCAGTGCAGGATTAGACAAAGTGGCTTTCGCGTCGCAGATTTTAGCAATGCCTGTGTTCCGATTTCATATTTTTTCGTTTACCTTTCCATCGTTTGAAGCTGTACGGAGTTTTTATGTTTGTGCTATCTGCTATGCCTGCCATACTGATAAAGGTTGGAAACACGTTCAGGGTATATCAAGACTGCTACCGCAAACGAAGCCAGGTGGTAGTTTCAGTGACTTTAAACATAATGCAACTAACACTCTTCCGATAAAAAAAGCGACGATTTTTTTGTATTTTTTTCCTATCGTATTTGGGTTGTAAATGCATGCATTTTTCTAAAAAAATATGTACACTTATTTATTTTTTTAAGACGCTATAGTACGCAAGGCTTTAAATTAAAATTTTGGCAAAAACTATGGATTTACCGAATTTTTAGTTGCATCGTGTCTGTAATCACTAAAACTACCACCTGGCTTCATTTTCGGTAGCAGTCTTGATATACCCGGTATAGTGCTAGGAGCAAAGGAACAATACTTTTATTTATTTACACTGTACATCAATATAAGTTGACTTAGGGCCTAAGGCATTCTCCATCATGTTATTTAATATAGACCAAGAGCCCATGGCCGCCAGACTTTCGTCATTTCATTAAGCTGAAACTTTGTCTGTGCATGTCTTTGACATAGACATCACACGATCAGCTATTATGAAGTTTCGATCGTGATAGCTTTGGAAGTTATCAGCTTCAATATGTCGGGCAATATGAAGAACCATCCAAGGTACCGGCTGCAAAGGAAACACCTTTTGATAGTACCTTAACAAAAAAAAAAAAACAGTTTTTATACTATGAAGCTGACAAAATTATTGCGCAGACAAATTTACAGCTTTTATAAAATGACAAACATCTGGCCGTCACGGGCTCTTGGTCTAATAGTCCAAGGCAACACTGTAATATTAATAATATTATAACACTAGACACACCAGCTCTTTTCGTCATGTCATATCGTCTTACATGTCTTGTGAAGTCATATAATAATTATAATATAATATAATAATGAAGTGCGTGGTGGCCTGTTGGTAACGGACCAGACGCGGCTGCCTAGATGTTCACGGTGGTCGCGGGTTCAAATCCCAGGGCACACCTCTGACTTTTCGGAGTCATGTGTGTATTGATAGTCAATCACCACGCACTATAACGGTGAAGGAAAACATCGTGAGGAAACCTGCATACCATAGCGATTTGTATAAATTTCTATGGTATGTAAAAGTCCGCCAACCCGCACTGGGCCAGCGTGGTGGACTATATGGTCTAACCACTCTCAATCGTACTCTTGATTGTAGAGGAGGCTCGTGCCCTGCAGTGGGTCGTGTATGGGCTGATACAGTAGTACAGTAATAATCCAGAACATGATACACATCAGTCGCACATAAAGTGACGCAGAAATTAAACTAGGTAAGTGCGTAAATAAAAACATATTTTGTTTCGAATAATACTTATGTAATGCTAGCTCTCGGATACTTCCGTACTACTGCTGTAGCTAAATCAACTTATCTTAAATTTCTGTCATTATTCCAAGGTATTCATTGTAAATTCTCGTTTATGCATACATCAATGTGTATTGCATACATGACACATGTAAAACTCAGTAACACGTGTAAAGCGACAGCCTCCGTGGCGCAGTTGGTTAGACGCCGCCTGAGAATCGAGAGGCCGCGGGTTCGATCCCCGCACCGAGACAAATGTTTGTGAGGCCCACAAGTATTTGTCTCGGGTCTGGGTGTTTGTAAGACCGAAAAGTCTCTCGTAGCTTCTGATACCCACGACACAAGACTTAATTGATATTAATGTGGGATCAGGACTATGTATGTGACTGTTGGGTGTATTTATTTATAGTGATATCACGATTTTCCGTTCCATAGCCACCCATGTCTACCTAATTTGTATATTTAAACAAAGTAGACGAAAGACTCATAATAAATGACGAAAAATATTTATTCTTTATTAACTTTTAAGGAAATCGTCTGAAAAAATAATAATAATCCCACCCATATACACATGTCCCAGTGCAGGGCACGGGCCTTGCAAATGAAAGCCCAATATGTTACTCTGAGATTGCCGGATGCCCAATACCCATCTCCTCTTCCCATACTTTTTCCTTCCCGTTCCCCTCCCAATTGGGCGGCAACACATCCATGATCCAGCGTTGTAGATGTTCATGGGCGGTAGTGACCATCAGGTGATCTGTTTGCTCGTTTGCCGGACATATGCAATAAAAAAAAACTTGTACGTATAATTTCTACTAACCTCATTATACTCGATATGTGAATTCGAACTAAATTCGAAAAATAATTACTATTTAAAAAGTAAAATGTAATATTATGTGAGTTGATTGCTGTATAGTGTAACTTTTGTAGTGTTATTAACGTATTTAAAAAATAATGATAGACTAGTTTAATTAAAAGTCATAGTATCTTGTCGCTTAAAAATTTAAATATCGTACAGAATGGATATGTTCTCGTCTTGTTATTTGTTTTAACCTTAGTAATTAAAAGCTTGAACTGTAATTTGATACTCGTATATGAATTTTTGTCAAAAGTAACGTAGTTTCGCCTGAGGCATTTAAATATTGAAGTAAAGTTATTCTGTCTTACAAATGGTCTAAAATATCTCAATTTAGTGGGATCAACACAACATTATGAATTAAAATTTTATGAATGTAAAATAACATGATTTATGATTTCACGGCAATGTGCCTACGGACGATCGAACTTTATTAGACAAAGTTATTGTGGAGAATTAGGTAATAAGCAGCAAAGGCAGTGTCATTCAGCTTAACATGCCATAGATTTTTTTTAAATCGCTACCGTATGCAGGTTTTCTCACTATGTTTTTCGTCACTGTTATAGTGCGTGATGATTGACTATCAATACACACATAACTCTGAAAAGTCAAATGTGCCCTGGCATTTGAACCCACAACCACTGTGAACGTGTTGGCCGTCGCGTTTGGTCCGTTACCAACAGGCCACCACGCACTTCAAACAAAACCATCCTGCATTAATTTCCAAACCCTGAAAACCCCCAATACTTACCCCATTCTACACACTGCAATTACCCCAATGAGGCAGCACATCTTCACCACAATAATATTTCATTTAATTTAATTAACCCAAAACAGTCAAGTAAAGTCTGGCATGAAGTAATTTTAATACCGTATTGTTCTATTTATGACACGTAATACCAGTTGGCTCGTACAGATTCCTGTTTTGAGGTTAAGTCAGCACGTGCCTCGCCTTATATTATTATTCCGAGTTTATTATTGTCTGCGGAATTAATCCAATTATTAATTCTAGTGGCGTTCATTTATTGGGGAGATGGGGAGGTAGTTTAGTTGTTAATGCTTAATATCTCTCCACGTATTATATGTAAAGGGGCATTAGAAAGATTTCGGTTGAATTGAAAGGTAATATTTAAATAACTATGAGTAATGTATTAGATAATAGGCTTTTATTTTCCACGTATTTGTGGAATAATAGCATTTTTTGTATTGTATTGTATCAGCCGATATACGTCCCACTGAAGGCACGGGCCTCCTCTACAATCGAGAGTACGATTGAGAGTGGTTAGGCCATATAGTCCACCACGCTGGCCTAATGCGGGTTGGCGGACTTTTACATACCATAGAAATTTATACAAATCGCTATGGTATGCAGGTTTCCTCACGATATTTTTCTTCACCGTTATAGTGCGTGGTGATTGACTATCAATACACACATGACTCCGAAAAGTCAGAGGTGAATAGCATTTAGAATGGCGCTATATAAATAAAATACCCAAATGATGTCTCAAATGATAGAGCAGTTACACTTTAGTAAATAAACATCAAAGTCAAAGGACCAATCAATGGCAGACATATTTACTGACTTGTGACGTTACCACAGATTAACTAAGAGTAATGCAATTTAGATTACAAGACACGGTGTAAATAATAAATACGAATATAATGTAGCCCAATTTATATTAAACTTACTTTTGAAATATAATGTAATTTATTTGAAATAAAGAATTATGATGTTACTTGACCACCGTAAAATAAATTACTATTTGATAAAGAGTGTAGGTATTACAATTTACACGATTCGCTGTTGGCAAGGTAACAGCTAAATAATAAGTCCCTTTAGGATAGGCCCTGTAATATTTTTAGTGGAACATATTGGTCGGACATGCGTAATTCTCTCGGGGGTGGTCAAATCACCCGCTGTCGACCTGTCTGTGTGAACTGCGGGCTCATGTAACACCCGTATCAACCGATACATAACTGGGATGGACTTGGGAGGTAATTTGGGTGGTATATCGTGATTTGGTTTGAAAACCTTGGGTAAAGTCTTTTTGGAATATTAGATGTCTTTGTGGTATAATTGTTGCTATGTCCTGGTAGTACTTATACGTACCCTTTCTGGGAAAAAGGCGTGAGTTTATTAGTGTATTATGTATGTATATACTATCAATGGTTAGTATTGGATGCTAAAGCATGTATGTCGTCGTTTATTGAATGAATTACAAAAAAATATTGTGATCAAAATATTTTATTCTGCGTGAATATTCATTGCGTAGTCTCGGCACAGAAGCAAGCTGATCGCCATATGACAAGATATCTCACACATCAATGTACACCATAATCACTAAATTATGGTTATTTATTTATTTTATTCTTTATTGCACAATGAAATAATCAAACAGCAAAGTACAAATGGCGGTCTTATCGCACTAAAGCAATCTCTACCAGACAACCATAGGATGGATTTAAGAGGAGACAGAAAGGGCAGTGTAAAATAAAGAGAACGGAGCTCAAATAATTAATATTACATAATGGTTATTGTCAGTGATCTGGAAATAATACAAAAAAAAAACACAAACGTCACGCTATTAGTTCAACTTATTGTTCTATCAAGCCAAGTCATAGATGCTCTAATCAAAACCGAGCACATTGCAAGCATTCCAATAACAAAACTAAAACAAATCTTTCTCATTCTTCTTATAATATAACAACAGATAATTAGATCAACAAAGGTTTATCCCCCATTCGCGTCTCTGAGTACCGCTCAGCAAACCTATACAATGTGGCCTACTTCTGAAAGCGAATTAAAACTTGTCCCTGCTACGTATTGGACAATATTTTCTCCATTATTATTGCTCGTAACTTGGTAACTACGCTTCGGATTCCTATACCAATTAGCATTCTATTATATATTCATATTACTAGCTTAGGAACTTTCCAGATGTTCGGTACTTCGTAATTAGTTTGTTTTGTACGGTCGCGTTTTGTGATATAATTTAATTATTGTCAGTGGATGTTTGGAAAAGGCGCGACGTTGTCAAAGCTAATTAGAATTAACAATTCATTTCAGATGTTAGTCATGTTTATTGATTGATTTGTGGCTCATTACTTGTAAGAACATGTTATAAAAAGTATCCAGGGTTATTTTCAAAGTCTGACCAATTTTTTTATTGAACTTAATAGAATAATGATTATCAGAGTATGGAAAATATTGAAATTTATACGTAAAAAGTAATGTAATTCTATTTCATCATATCCTATTCAAAGTACAAATTATATTCAACATCTGTTACAAACAGATTGTGGCCGTGTGTATTGTCTGAGTATGAGGATAAAAAATATAAAATTTAAAAAATATATATATATATATATATATATTACTAACGGATTCTAATCGTGATTCTCAACCTCCCGTAAAATTTGTATACTCAGGTCAAAATTTTGTATATCAAATGAAGACATTAATTTTATTTTTTACGTGGTAGAAATATGTTTTAGAAAATAACGACAGCTCAAGTGGGTCAGGTCGATGAAGCGAGACCACTGTTTAAGTGCAAACCGACATGAATTAACAACTTGGCTGTCGTATTTCGTTGGCTGTTTACGGGTTGTGGTGATGAGTTTCTGTTAAGTGAGATGCTTGCTCATTCGCTGACATTAAACAATTTAAAAAGTTCAAAAGTGTTGAAAAAATGTATATGACGCATAGAACACTTTGGTCAAGATATTTATATCTGGCATATGCTCTAAAAAATATACCTTCAAACTTTTTTCCAAGTGTTAGCTTGATTCATCAAATGGAGGTCATAATTTAATGTAATAAAAGTAAATAATCAGTTACAAAAAAGCAACACATTAATGTTGCTATGTATAAAATTATAAATTAAGTTTCATTTTCGCAATACACATTTTAATACACCACTTATAAAATAAACAATAAGAAGCTAAGAACGGGGCTTATTAAGAGCAGTTACATCCACATGCCGCTGGCGTAAAAATGTAAAAGTATCAACTTAATAAGACCCCATAAGGTTGAATAAGGAATATTTTTCAAGAAATGCAAAGAGAAAAGTTCGATGGTTCAGTGTCGACATCTGTCGTGAAGTGAGCTAAGTAATTTATGCTTGAATTGTTCCCGACGACCTAATTTCATAAATACGGTGCGAATGGCAGTGGCACCCCGGTTGATTTACAGTCGAATTGCAAACTTCAACCGATCATCTCGCTTGTGAATGTTCATCAAACTCCCTGGGTTATTGGACAGATGTGACAGGGTATGGTAACATTAAGACGTTAGCGAAATTCTTGTGTAAATTATGAAGAACTGATGTAACTATTGAAACAAATTATATTAGCTTGCTACCTCCTGCCTATATGATTGGATGAATGATCCAGACCACAGAACAGTTGAATATGATATGATGTAGGTACCTATATTGACTTAAATGTTCACATCTACTTACTTAGAAGTTTACATTGTATTGCTTTAGTACAAAATGTAGAATAATGCAGATTATTCTTTATTCTGAATAACGTCTAACCACTCTCAATCGTGCTCTCGATTGTAGAAGAGGCTCGTGCCCTGCAGTGGAACGTATATGAGCTGATACAATACAAAAAAACCTCTAACCAGATAAAAAAGTACATGCGCTAGTTACAGGCTAACTTATTTCTCATAATTATTATGTTTCATGTTGTCTTCACTAGTTCTGTATTGGTTTAGTACAAAAGCTTCACATGTGAGCCGATCTCGAGATATAGTATCGTAGCTGCGGGCGACGCTCGTTGTTAAATAGCTTGTAAATAACAGATCAAGTAGCTCGCGTCTGTCGCTGTAGTTTACATTGTACCGCTTTAGTACAAGATATAGGGTAGTGGAGTTTTGCGTTCGTTCTGAATAAGCATTATGCAATCTTGCGAATTATTTATAAATAAATAACAATAAATAAATACACCCAACAGTCACATACATAGTCCTGACCCCACACTAAGATCTAGTCTTGTGCCGTGGGTATCAGGAAGACGTACGAGAGACTTTTCGGTCTCACAAACACCCAGACTCGAAACAAATTCTTGAGGTTCAAACAAAGATTTGTTTCGACGCGGTGATCGAACCCGCGGCCTCCCGTTTTACAGCCGGCGTCCAACCAACTACGTCACGGAGGCATTTGAGATGAGAAAATTTATTCCACGTTTTACGCGATGATCATTTAATACTAATGACTAAAACGAACAATATAAGGTATAGTTGAAAAAATTGCTGGACGGTCCGAAGAAAAGTAGTTTTGAGCCCAGCGCCATATACATTAGATATATTATATATACTAATAATAATTCCACGCCTATATTCCAAGAGTAATAGACAAAGGCCGCTAAATCCTAACAGTTTTAGGATTAATGTAAAATACACGTAAATGTTTCATGTAGACATAATGTTTCATTACATAACGTAGTAGAATAATCATTCACCCGAGGATTTCCAAGTTTAATACATCACCCTGAAGACACCAAAGAGGGATTTCATGAGGGACACAACTTTACTGTGGGCCATCTTGGTTTATTCCAATGCAGACACTTGTTTTTCGTTTATTTCACACTAGTTCCCTGAAACTTTATCTTGAAACCTAGGTTGAGATGCAACAATTTATTTTTTCTTTCCGAGAATAAATTACAACGCTGACATTCCTTTCCTATTCTTTATATTTCAAAGTAATTTTAAAATGGAAGTATTATATGTAGTGGGAATTAACCAATTACGGTTATCACAGAAATTAAACCCGGCTATAATTACTAATTCATTGTACAACTCACTGCAAATAATTTATGCGGTGAATTAATGAGAAAAAAATACTACACCATTTTCCCATAAAAACAAAGATATTTCTGGCATGCATAAACCGGCCCTCTTTCAACAGACAAAAATCAGGACAAAGAAGATTTTTGGCCCGTAAATATTAGACCCGTTGAAATAATAAAAAATACCCGGTGCCCATTCAAATGACCTGAATTAATTATGGAACTGCCCCGTTATAGCAGGAAAGTAATTTTCAAATGCCGTTATACAAACTTTTATGGGTTACCAAAACATTTTTTTTCCTTAATGGCTTTCAGTTTACGCCGGGTTTGAGGCCTAGTTTTTCAAGTTATTTTCGCCGAAAACTGAATTAAAAGTTTTATGAGAGTACTAATTTTTGGGCATCGTTTGTCTAAGCACTGGTGAATTTGCATGAAGTTAAGGAACGCCGTGTGAAATAAGACTAAAATATTATTTTTATTAGTATTAATCAACAAAGTTTACCGGGGTAGCTCAAAGGATTAGCAGGTTGAAGTGTTAGTGGGCTGGACACATAGCGCGAAGAACTGATGGCCAATGGGGCGGAAAGGCTCTTGAGTTAAGGCCACGTACAGGCAAGCGTAGTGTTGGACGCCCGCTTACAAGGTGGACAGACGTTGCAGGAAGTCACTGGATCCAGGCCGCTTCCAACAGGTCAATCTAGTTATCCTTGGGGGAGGCCTATGTTCAGCAGCGGACTTCCTGTGTCTGAAGAGAGAGAGAGAGAAAGTATTGATCGATTATTTCAATTTATTCTTGAAACTCAGTGACACGACCCAAAATATTTTAAATCATCTACTAGCCATACGAATCACACTCAATTTACAGATAGACAATGAAATATCGATCGACGAAAGAAAATCATGTCTTTTGTCAATCTTGTCTTTGCTTGCCTACTTATTTTTTATTTGTTAATTTACTTTCGGTCTTTTGAATTGCCGATTCAAATCCCATGACACGGATTATATGTACTCGTATAAAGAAAGCTGTTAAGGAGAATGTATTTTCAAAAGGCAGTTCATATTTCACTTCGACCCATACTAAATTCCTTCTCTCCAATCCCCAGGAAAATCCCAACATAAGTGATATATTTTATCAATATTGGCAAGTGGATCACGTAATCCAGCGCTGTTTAATGCATGTAGAGTGGTAATATCGCGCTAAACGATCATTAGACCTGCGCGGATAGCTTCATTCCTCTTTACTAGCACCGCTGGCACGTTTCATCTGGATATATTTATTGACACTCTAAATTATTTGCTGTATCTTGAATGATATTTGAAGCATTGTAGCCAGTGTAACTACTGGATAAAATGAGACTAAACATCTGTCTCAGAATGGCGAGCGCAGTGGCATGCCCAGCTTTGTATTGTAATTCATGGTAGAGTTTGGTGCTACTGTCCATGAGCGGTCGTATTGCTTACCACCAGGCGAATTGTATGCTCGATTCGCCATTCATCGCAATAAAAAAAGGCTGGATAACGACTAGTTTACGCAATGATGAAAAAGCCGTTGTATTGTTGAGTGTCTGAAATGTGTGGCAGCCTGATGGTATCAGACATCTGATTGTCGAGTCGATGGTTGCGTGTTCGATTTCCAAAGCTCACTTCAATAAGTTATACTATATCTGAGTTATGTGTTTTAATTTAGAAATATGACGCACTTTAACAGTGAAAGAAAACACCACAAGAAAACCTTCTTACCATAGAGATCCGCCCTACTTGACATTTTCTCTAAGTTGCAATTGGGTTATATTTTTTTGGACGACGGTCTGCCTGCCGTCAACCCTTTCAGGATTGACGTCGCGTCATCTCAAACAATATATTAAATTACACCACGCGTTTTCACACCTCGTCACCATAATTGCATGTTAAAATTAATATTGAATCAATTTTCGCGAGTGAAAACTCGATTGCAGCCGTCGATAAATATTAATAACTTAGTGCCGAATGTCCAACGATTAATTATCGATATTTTACACGTATAACTATATCAGCACATAGTTCGCAACTACTTCGAGCTCGGGACTTCTCTACAACTGGGAGTGTGATTGAAAATGGTTAGGCCATATTCCACCACGTTGGTTTAGTGTGTATTGGCGTACTTCACATACCATACTAAATCTTGCTAAGATTTCTATAGTACACTGGTTTCCTCACGATGTTTTCCCTCATCGTTAAAGTGTAGTAATTGATTGTCAATACACACTTGATTCTGGAAAGTCAAACTATGTCGCTCAAGGATTCAAACTTACGACCACCGTCTTTGTACCCGCGTCTGGATACCAACAGGCCAGCATGCGTTCTGCCGATACCTCATCGATTAAGGATATTTTGCACGTATAAGTTGTCGATAAATTATTCCGCCCCAGGCGCGGCCCACCTTCTTTGCTTTTAGTCTCTGAGTAAACGTAGTTAGTGGTGTGACGTCACCAAAACTTCGTTCCGTGTACATTGTGGTTATTAAATTTCGCAAAGGAAATTCGGTAAAAGTTCGTAAAAAGCATATTGGGAATTTCGGGCGGCATTGTGCGGTATCGAACTTTCCAACTATTCGAACTTCGCAAAGGAGAACACAATCGATCATTTTCGCTGTTTTACGAAGTAATAGCTTGTTTTATAAGTTGGGAATAATGTTTAGTTTGGTAGAATTAATTAGTGCACCGCTGTTATGTCGATAGTTTGGAGTTTCACGCCTCTTGCTGGTAAAGGCTGCTTTGTCTTCGTATAAGTTCTTTAGTATCGTGTAGGGTTTCAGAAATATGTATTTAATGCATTTAGTGGATAGTTGTAAAACTAAGCGATATGTAAAATTATTTTATACACTCGAAGTTTTTATAAGACTATGACAATTATCTTTCACCGTTATAGTGCGTGGTGATTGACTATCAATACACACATGACTCCGAAAAGTCAGAGGTGTGCTGGGATTTGAACCCGCGACCACCGTGAACATGTAGGCAGCCGCGTCTAAACCTAACGTCAATCACCATGCACTATAACGGTGAAGGAAAACATCGTGAGGAAACCTGCATACCATAGCGATTTGTATAAATTTCTATGGTATGTAAAAGTCCACCAACCCGCATTAGGCCAGCGTGATGGTTTATATGGCCTAACCACTCTCAATCGTACTTTCGATTGTAGAGGAGGCCCGTGCCCTGCAGTGGGTCGTATATGGGCTGATACAATACAAAAATGACAATAACCAAGAGGAAGTGTAATGATTTTAGGAACAATCTGTACATTTTTTATTCACGTATATTTCACTTTAGGACCTCACTTAAGGAATCAACCAATTTCTTACTATTTTCCAAGTGCCATAAAGTTACCTTACTACCTGAATACAGCAAAGAACGGTGAGGTTTTTGTCGAGTATTTTGTATGATTTTTTTGTTCTTATTAACACTCTTAAAGCTTCGCCTTTATTTATATACGGATGTATGTACGTATGTACGATGTATGAAACGGATCTTTGATGTCGATTTTCGAGCACTTCAAAACGTTTAATTGGTCTAAAATTTGCACACTTATTAAGGACTGATGACATTACAATAATTTTAAAAGTTTTTAACATTATCTTCACCAAGACCTTCAGGATTTTCATTTTTTGAAAAAATTAAAAATGGTTAATTATCACGCAGCTCCACCTTGGTTATGAAACCCGTTATTTTTTATTAAAGTAAATAAAGAATAGTTTAAAACAAAGATTCCGATGAATTGAGAACCTCCTCCTTTTTTTAAGTCGGTTAAAAACTAAGAAACATAGTTTACTATAAGACCCAACTAAAAAAGTAACAATAATAGTTGGGTCTTATACTAAAGCGTGTTTTTTAGTTTCGTAGTTAATAACAATTACCTTGAAAGTCATCGAATAAGTTATTGCGAATATACATGGTAAAATTCTTTACGTCACATTGCATGTGGGTTTTCTACTTTGTTTGAAACAAAGCAAACGATAAAACCTTTTTGCATCGACACCTCCTCGGAATATATTCCATAAACCGGAATAGGAATGTCCACATGACTTTCAATATTTTGCGCTCCCAACGCTTTATAATCCCAACATTACCGTTTAACCTCTATACTCGGCATTCAATGAAAAAAAAACTTTTTTCATTAATAATGCTTTTAATGAGTCTTTGGTTAGTTACTAACGGCCTTACTCATAGACTAAAAGCTATTTTAGTTATTGCATGTTTTGTCTTCTTCGCTTAAGCTGAATTTATAAGTCGTTTGAAAGGGACAAAACACTTGATAACTAAAATAGCTTTTAGAACTGTCTATGTATAAGGCCGTAAGAATTTAAAAAAGTCTGTGATTTAAGCATAAAAATTAATTGAGTGAAACCAACGATTTTTTCATTAAGTATGCACTTTTAATGTATTAATTATATTATGTTAATAACATAATAAGGAATAAAAGTCATCTTCTGTCTGCTTCATACCACATTTGCAACGAGTTTGGCGAAACACGGCTTTTCAGCAACGTCTCAGAATGTTTTGGCTTAAAATTTTACAATCGGCTGTCTGACAACATCAACGTTTCGGGAGTAATGCTTTCAAGATTCAACAGATTTCCACTTACAAAACTTTATTATAATTTAATCCTAAAAGAAAAACAAAAGATTGTAAAATTCTTAAAAAAGTAAAACAAAAATTCTCCAAAAAATCTATGCAAATAAAATTTATTGAAACGCTACCCAAAGAAAAGTGTCATTGATTCAACCCCTAAAGATAAGCCACCTTTATTTAAATTTCAATCTACCTTCGTTGAAATACGGGTCGTCAGTAAACGATATCAAATGCCTAGAGATATGTCAATGTAGAAATTAATAACAGGAATAAAGCTCTTTTAGACGTCAGAGAACACGTTAACCCGTCATTTCGCTGCCTCAATTCAGCGGCTCAAAGGCTTTATTGGTCTAGAGGCATGCAAAGGCCTAGCTAGAAGGACCTAGGTTCGAGCAGTTAGACATTTATGAACGCTTTTTGAGAATGATATTTTTAGCTTTATTGGTTTTAACCCACTATGTCTAGACAGACTAGCTAAGAATGTTACGCTGCAAATTCTATCTCCGCTTTGAGACGAATTCCTGTCTTTCGTAATTATTTTTTAATCTGATTGTTTTAGGATAGTTCCCCCTTATTATTATTATTTTTCTATTTCATTAGTCCGTCAAACGAGCAAGCAGGTCACTTGATGGTAAGTGATCACTGCCGCCCATCAACATCCACAACGCTTCGATCATGGATGTGTTGAGTGGGAAGAAAAAAGGATAGAAAGAGGAGGATTTAATTTTAATAAATACCTCTTCTATTTATTAAAATGAAATTTGAGTAAGTCGCGAAACGATATGTGACCGTTGGAGGTGTTATAGAATGATGGATTCAGAGATTCAGTTGAATTAACGTAGCATCGTCTCCAACCGAGAGAGACCATAAGCTGGAAGTGAAAACGGAAGGGCTGCTGACGATGATCATAGGATAGCCATTTGACTCTTAAATTGGAATAATTACAATAATACCCAAATAAGAGTAAATAAATATAGTCCAAATCGTAAAACTGAAACGTAACATTTTCCTCCACTTGACTACAACGTCAGGACATAATACACACAACCAAAATAGATAATGCAGTACTAGCAAGGCCAGTTGAGGTAATAAAGGACGGCTTACTCCGCTTGAGACGGGGCCTCTATTAACGCTTTATTCAGCACAACTCAGCAGATGTGTGTCTGTGGAATGATGTTGATTGTGTGAGACAAGTAAGGAGACTTTTGGGCTGGTTTTGTGAATGTTTGATGGTATATTTGTTCCAAGTTTGGCTGTAAGAAAGTTGCCGCTCAAATTGTTGCATGTAAAAAACAATGAAAAATGTAATAAACGTCAAGTGGTTATGGAAATTTCAAACTTAGTAGATTTATACGAGGTTTTTATTCCTTTGACAAAAAAAAAACTGTAAGAAAACCTAAAAATTCTACACAAGAGTTTCAAAGGTATGTTGAAAATTTCCAACTAAATCTTTGTTTTTAATTTCTATACTTCTATCAACATAGGCTGTTATTTTTTAATATTACCACTTGAGTCACCTTATAGTAAGCTGATGTCCAAATATGAAACCCTCTAGTAAGAAACAATTAACTCCCTCCATTTGACACAATTATATGGGTCTCCTAATTACTTCTTCACGCTTCGCTTTATGGACTAAGGTTATACCGTGAACGTTTACGGCACAAATTCCTAATTCAGATTTATTACTATAATAATGTTTGCTGTATTTATTACGTCGAATGCAAGGTCCCCAGATGGCGCTACGTAATTCGTATTTACTCAAAAACATTCGTGATATATTTACGGGTTCGAAGGACGAAAACGTACTAGCCATTTAGTTAAATTTTGAGCTTACGAAGTAAATAATCAATGATTAGTACGAATATAAATGATACAGGGTATATCAAGACTGCGACCGAAAACGAAGCCAGGTGATAGTTTTAGTGATTAGAGACACGATGCTACAAAAAACAAAATTAAGCGACGGTTTTTTATTGCATTTTTTAAATATCGTCACGTTTGGATGGTAAATCCCTAGTTTTTACTAAAATTATAACTTAAACCCTTGCGTACCATTGTGTCTTAAAATAAAAAGGTGTAAATTATTATTTTGGAAGAACGATGTATTTACTACCCAATACGACGATAAGTAAAAAATGACAATAAACAAAATGAAGTTTTTTTTTTTGCGAAATTTTTTGTTGCATTGTATTTCGTTTTCGGTCGCAGTCGGTATATACCCGATTATTTTGTATTTGAACAAACTGTTTTTATTGTATTGATAAGTTTCATTTCCTGTTAACTTTTGCTTTTAGTTATATACTATCTTCGCACTCACCACCTTCTTTTATATCTGCATGACCTTTCATTGTACTGGCGGAGAAATGCTCAAACATTAAATATACCTATACTCATTTTATGAATTGTAAATAAAAAACTATATATTGAAAAAACATCTTCTAATTTTCCAAGTAGCATTCACATGCGATATTATTCTCATGACATCGATTCGCGCGTTTATTCCACGAACAAAATTGTATACAAAACATTTTACTATCACAAAGACAATATCCTCCAACTTGCGCCACTTCCTTCGTCCAAGCTTCCGCCGTTTATCCATTATTCACATAGTCGGCATTCGGTTAAACACGTTGCTTGCTGTCAGTACACTCGCCACCCGTCTTACACTCGGCTTTCGGGCAGACTTCGAGCAGAATTCGGCTAGCTTTCGGTCAAACCCCTTCCACCGCACTTCTGTTACTTGCTGACCGCTCGCCGCAGGCAGACATATGCACTATGTTTTCGGGTCAGCTCTGACTGGGAATAGATAAGACTTGAGAATTAGTTCGTAAATGTTTCTGGATATGTTTTGGAAAGTGGAAGCATGTTTGGAATAAACGCATTTGTTTGGAGTGCTCTTGTGACGACGTACGTTGAAATTTTGAGTTTAATTTGATAGTAATGGTTTCTTGATGTTAAAATGGTAACGTTACTACGTAAATGAACTTAAATATATTATACATAATATATATCTTATACCTCTATAGAAGATACGAATCTTCATTCGTGAGTATATTTTTTTTTATATTATAGGGGGAAACGAGCATACAGCTCACCTGATGGTAAGTGATCACCGCCGCCCATGAACATCTACAACACCATAGGGCATACGTTGCCAGTCTTTATGGTGGGAATACCTTCTTTTTGAAGGTTGCCAGGCCGAGACAAACAAACGAGACTCTTTTCAAACTTACGATACATAGACCCGTTAATAAAACTAGGGGGCTCAAACTCATGACCTCCTGTTAAACAGTTGCTGTTAAAAATAGGGTAAAGCTTAGGGTAGTTTAAGAGCAACAAAACAAAAAGAAAGACTAAATTCAGACCGTTCTAAAAGAGCGTAACGAAACCGACAACCCTACTCTAACGGAATTACGCAACGCTTACAAATGTGAAAAATAAATAATACATTTGTATAATAAATATGAAAATATGATCTCACTTTGATATTAAATGGACGAGAACTCGGTAAGGGCAACCCTATCTCGACCGAAAAAATATTGAGCGAAGTCATAACGAACACTGAACCTCAAATATTTCTCCCCCCACTGAAAGATTGTAATAAAAGTCTTCAGATAAACGATATTGCTACCCTTGTCTAATAAAATTTAATATTGTTTTTTCAAGAGAAATATAAAGGGGCATAAAATTCTGTGTAACTTGCGTTTGCACATTAACTAAGGTATGGATTGCGTTAAGGGAGGTCGGGGTCGGAGTGACATTAACGTTAAATGCTTTTGTGAAGCTGATCTAAGATTGTGTAGACGACTCAGTATTCTTATAGATCAAATGGATTTTATTTAAAGGATACCGGAGATCAACGGATAAACAGCTATTTTCGACACTGATGGTAAATACGATCATAGTTAGCCATGAACACCTAATTAATCAGTGGAATCATTTATACGTTGCCACGTTTTGACTATAAGGAATGGCGGAGATGAAAAAAATGAAGGCTGGAATTATTAGTTGTTCGGAAATCACACTGACCTTATAATGTATGTATGTACATACATACATTATGATGTGATGTATGAATCGCTGTATATCAGCCCATATTCGGCACGCGCCTTCTCTACAATCTAGAGAATCGATTGAGATTGGTTGGGCCATATAGTCCACCACGCTGGCCTAGTGCGGGTTGGCGGACTGACCTTATAAGCAACAATGAAAGTGCTAAGTCATACTTATTTCTCATTCATACAATGGGACCGCCCGGTCAGGCCAGCCCATTCATGGTTAGTCAAAACTGCTTATATTATTACATACACAATAAAGATTAAATTATGGATTTTTAAGAGCTGTTTAAATTCATTACGTGTGTATTAATATTGCGAGTTTAAAGTTAATTAGCTTAAGCTTTAAACTATCATGTGGCACCTCATAACCTTTGTATACAGTGTTATCTTAACATGGACCAGTGTAAATCTAGGTAACTGTATGATTAAATTTATATTTATCTAATAGACTGCCTCGATGGCGTAGTTGTACTACGGTATGATTACAAAGCTGCGGTTTCGGGTCCGAATCTTGGGACAGGCAAAGTGATATTGTATTTTTCTATTAATTATCAGCCCGAAGTCAAGAATTTGTGCCCCATATGCCGATATCACTTCATGGGATGAACACATACGGCGAAACGTGGGTATCCTGTTTGCACCTCTACTTACCTATTCTGGGAAAAAGGCGTGATATTTATGTATGTATCTAATAGATTACAGTGTACTAAATATTAATTATTTGACTCCCATTATTATATTAATTATTTATCTTTCTAGGCTGTGTATTTAACGGCTGTGTATCAAATTACTTAATGTATCGATTATTATCCCTTTTCATACCAAAATGTAGCAGAAATTGTAATCCAGAACGAGTATTCATCAACTATTCATCGCTTCGAAGCGGAATTCAAATTGAATCAGGCAGAAATACAACATTTATAAATGTAATATAGTTAACGGCCAAGAGAATTAAGCGCCTTTTCCAGTTTGTAGCCGTTCTTAATTCTATCGGCGCGACGTTTCATTAAAATATATTTACTAGTTGAATTTGTTTGCATTTTCTATTACTTATTTGTATACTCGTAGAATAGAAATAGAAATTTACCTTTACAGCCGATATGTATTCGTACAAATTAAAAGTTGAATTTAGCAAAATAAAACATGGGTAAAAATATTATTTTATTTTACTTTTGTACATAGGTCTCTTTTTATGCCTTGAAATGTTTTGTTTCTTCCATCCATCAGCCAAAGGAAGTCCACAGCTGAACATAGGCGTCTCCCAATGATTTCCACAGTGACCTGTAGGAGGCAGCCTGCATTCAGCGACGTCCCGCGACCTTTACCAGGTCGTCTGACACTTTGTGGGTGGACGTCCTACGCTTTTCGCTTTTTGTATCTTATTAAAGCGAAAATTAATACACTGCGAAAAAATTTAATTTTCCACATTATAAAGTACGCACTATTCAACCCCATTGTCCCCTCGCAAAATTCCGACTAGTAAGAAAATAACATTCCTTGCACAGCATTCATATTCAAAGTACGTTGTTTAGCACCGTTTGTTTACGAGTTTCATTATATAACATTACTTGGCCAACTTAATTAAAATAAGGGACGGAGGTCCCACTGTTTATTATAGCGAGCTTGTTGACATCTGCTACAATATTTGACGAGCGCTACCGGCGGGGCAGCCATTTTTTCAGATTTAGGGCTGCCTACAAACTTAATTAAAGGAGTGCGTGTTTCATTCAGATGGTTTTTTTTATTCACTCATTTAGTGAGATGCGGAATTTTCATGTCATTAGAGCAATGTACAGTTGTGAATTAAATTGCGTTTTTTTTAATTTATTCAGCCAGTTTGACGTTGCTGACTTTTGTCAAAGGTAATAGCTGTACTGAGCGCACTTATTTTTCTACCAGCCCATGAACGACACTTTCGTAATGATTTTTCATACAATTTTGCTACTAGTTGACTTTACGTTAATTTTACTCAGTTTTATACAAGCTTTTAGCACACGTACGTGGTTTAATTTTAATTTAATGTTACCGAGTAATTTGGCGTATATTTTACATAAATGAACAAATGAATGAATGTTATATTTTGTTTCAGGTAAGCAATTACTGCGTTGCATGAATGTGCCAATTAAAATCGATTATCAAGGGAGCAAAGCCGCAGACGCAGCGGTCACGTGTGATCCTGGCTCACACAAATTGCATACAATACATGACGGTATGTATGATAATGATTTTTCCTCTTCCTATTTTATACTAGTAGGTCTCTCGTATGTAAGAGGCCGCCTGGGTTTGTACCACCGCAATATCTATTCCTCCCACCAAACAGCATAGTAAAAGCACTGTTGTGTTCCAGTTTGAAGGTCATTGTAGCCAGAGTAACTACTAGACATAACGAGATTTAAAATCTTATGTCTCAGGATGGCGAGCGCATTGGAATACCAAGCATTGCTTTGTAATTCATGGTGTTGTTTGGTTTTGCTACTGTCCATAAGTGGTCGTATCGCTTACCACCAAGCGAATGGCATGCTGGCATGCTGGTCTCACCATTCATGGCAATAAAAAAAATACTTCCGCACATGATGATGACTTTTCATTAGCTTGTGTATTTCGAGTATGCTGAGTATAGTACTGTCGACTGGCAAAAGAACACCAGCCAATTTGAATTTAGTGTCAGTTCCTCCAAGGTTTTTTTAAAATATTTGAAAAGGTTAGTGACAGGGTTGAGGAGCTCGGTGCCATTGCAATGCATGCCGTTCTCGATTCCCGCTCACAGAGGTATTAGGTACTATTAATGAGACAGCATCTATATGTTTCTAGATCTTCTTACCCATCAATGAAGTGAGCTGATCACCCATGGTAATGATTTTTGTCGCTCATAATACTCACTTTGTAATCGCTAGTATGATGTTGGATAATTACGAGAAATGGGAGGGAAAAGGGGATGGTAGGGAGATACGCTTCCGGTAATCTCAACGACTGAATGAAATGTGACGCCAAATATGTTCCGCAACTTCCCATGTAACATGATGTACGCAATACCTCATTAAAGTTAAAGTATTAAGTTCGGAACGAAATATGATATTTATAGACATTGGAGAAAGTTTTGATTGGAATAATTATACCACTCACCCATATAAATAGCTATAGCCTAATGATCTTTCGAGAAAAAAACTTAAAGCTTATTAAATCTTCAAGACTAAGAGTATGTATAAACAGCGTTCTTAAGTCGCCGCTCTAAGGCTGAAAATATTGAATGCAGCCTTTCCAATTCCCAACAGCCATTGTACACTTTCCACTTAAAACTTTCAACAGATATCCGACAACAAAACGTTCATCAGGAAATTAAAAATTAAAGTGCCAACTTTTTTTGCATTTCGGCGTGGTTTTTACGGGGAATGGCGTGACCGCACGAAGTAGGCTTTTTAATTTTGTAAATGAAAAAAAATCTGTGTGCAGGGACGCATAATGTCAACCTGTTCTGCTACGGATGCGAATGAATGTGATGAATTTTGTTATTTGTTAACCTAAAAACCTAGATTTGTTGTTCTTTTTTTTCAGCGAATCATTCCATTGAATCAAATGTGTATTGTGGGCATGAAAAAATACCGTACTTTTTATAATACTTGCTGTGAATATGAGAGTGTGACGTAGGACTTTTAGAATGTCCCGTTTCGCACAATTATGTCCATGAATTGAAAGTCCACCAGAAAGTGCATTATGGTCTCTTTGATGTAACGTTAATAAAATGAAACAAAAATATTTCTGACATTATACTTTCATGATTTGATTAAGATACACTTTTCTATAACACTATCAAATCCTAGCTTACACTTAATAGAATAGAAACTCCCAAAATAGCAATTTCAAATTAACCCAATTGCCAATTTGTGTCGAAGCTTTTAAATTTCATATAAAACCCTTCTGCATAATGTATTGGATTAAATTTGTTAAAATATCCGACTCGGTCATAATCTATAGCCAATATTTCAGCGAATAAAATTTTAACTATATTACTTTGGGTCGTAAAACCCCGGGTTTATTTTACGCGCAGCGCTGTAAATAGTTTGTTCCCGGTCGTAAATTTTAGGTTTACACGTTGTAAAACTCTTAGACCTAGTTCGAGCGATCTTCTTAACTATAAAAAATACTCGTAAGTACTTTCGACGGGCTTTAAAGCCTTTGGGTTTTGACCCACTTAAATTCTTTATGGTTAACAATAGGTAGACGTATTCGCCTGGATAACGACTATCTTGCATGATGCTGGAAGGTCTGTCATTATGACATACGCCAGTCACTCGTGTTTAGTTTGCCAACATATTATCAAATCTTATCCGAAAGAGAACCAAAGTTATAGACGTAGCACACAGGATTAGCAAACTGAAGTGGCAGTGGGCTGGCCACATCTGTCGAAGAAATGATAACTGTTGGAGTTAACGTGTTCTTGAGTGGAGACCGCGTCTAGGAGGACGTAGTATAGCGAATTTGCGAAAGGTCGCTGGTAGATGCTGGATGCGACAAGCCGAAAACAGGGTGGAATAGCGCAATTTGGAGGAGGCCCATGTAGACAATAAAAGACTGATCATGACGATGACGCATATTTGGTATCGAGCAGACCAATGTAATTTTGTCGACCGACGCAAGATATCTCTCGACAATGGACTATCTATTTAGATTGATCTGACCTTGTCAACAAATGTCCTTGATGTACTAGTATATTAAAATAACACCAGATGACAACTGCCTGGGTGGCGTAGTTGCACTACGCTTCGGTTACAACGCTGAGGTCTCGGGTTCGAATCTCGGGTCGGGCAAAGTGATGTCGGATTTTTCTATTCACTATCAGCCTGGAGTCAGGAATTTGTGCCCGATATGGCGATAGGCTCGCCCCCTATCACATCGTGGGAAGGAGCAGACAAGGCGAAACCTGGGTGTCCTGGTTACTACCAGGAAAAAGAGACGTGAGTTTATTTATGTACGTGACAGTTTTGTTTTCTATGTAACATGCCCTAAACCTTGTTTCTTTGGTAACTGTATCACACGGAACGCCTCCGACTGACCCTAATTACCCACGACCGGATGTTTTGTCAAAATTACTGTTGTTAGTCGATTTGTAACGGGAGCAGTGAGGAGCGACAATTGCTGAGTGTTTTGTTTGTATTTAGTTGCGTTTGTAAATCTAATATAAGGTATTTTGCATATTTATTTTGATAGAAATAATGCAACTTTATCAAATCAATTAAAAAGGACTTCCAACAATCTTTACATATTCGGTTTATCTTGTGGGTAAACGTTCCATGTTTCTGGTCTACGAGCTGCTTAAGGAATTAGATAAACATAACAAAATACGGAAGTAATTTATAGAAATTCTATGTCCTTTAAATACCTACATACACGCAGCAGTCACATAGTTAGCCCTGACCCCACACTAAGATCGAGGCTTGTTTCGTGGGTATCAGAAACTACGAGAGACTTTTCGGTCTCGCAAAAACCCAGACCCGATATTTGTTTCGGTGTGAGGATCGAACCCACGGCCTCTCGTTTCACATCCGGCGTCTAACCAACTGCGCCACGGAGGCTGTCTAATTTATCCAGAAATTGAATTCGTAATGATATTTTAAAGGCTTCAAGAGGCATTGATGGCTACCAGTGGTGAACTTTGCTGGGAATTTAGCGCTTGTCGTTCGTTATATAACATTTCTTAAGGCCTACTTCATTCCAATTACTTTTCAAACAATTTATTTAAAACAACTTATATAAACATTTATTTTCCATCAAAAATTATAAATGACTAACCACTCCATAGTTTTTTATCATTTAACTTACATTATCCGGTAAAAGCTGTGGAGTGGTACGGCCACTTTATCTACGTTCAGATTATTAAAAACCCTTTTATGATGCTGGGATGCTTTCGCTTTTGGCTTGATCAATTGAGGACATCAATTTATTTACAGATAAAATTGAATAAAAAATGTCCATAATTAATTTTCGCTCACACAGCCATGCCTACTATCCAAGCCTTTTGTTTAATGAAGTCAGACAGACGGGTCAAAACTATTATTTAATAACTATCATCTGAAGATCGTCAACTCTTGCTAATATGTTCAACTCATTTTTTCTTTTTTTATTTATTATCTCGACTCGAAAAAAAATCAGTAGTTTATTTCTTCTTCGTTCTTAAAGTACCGTGTAAAGACGCAATCGAGGTAGTCAACATATTCTTTAATCACGAAACAATCCTCTTCCGCCAGCTTAAAGTTTCCTGGACACCATTGTCCGTGTACTTTAGTAGTATTATACCGCTCTATGAAACAATATATTCTAATATCTGTAAGCCTCGTCTGTTTAGCTTCCTCAATACACCCTAAAGCCAAACGGCCATCCATACAATAGACATAAGTTCTTAAGACGCGTGCGTACAGTCCTCCGCCAAGTAAATATTTAACGCCAGCCTTATTTGCATAGTACGTGGCCTGTAGGTAAGGGTCCCTTTGCGGACGGGTGTACTCTTGCTTTGGGCATTAATAGATAATGAGGCTAATGTAGGCAATGCCTCCGTATTTAGACAAGTAAGCCATTGTGAATTATTTACCACTGGCCTGACACTTCTGAGTCTAAAATTCAAGTGGTTTGTGCGGGACGGCTTATGTTATTATCTGAGGGCATTTGATGCTGGGAATTTACTGCGATTACTCTGTTTGCGGATTGAATTTAAGTAGTGTGAATATTGTGTTTACTATTTTTTTTGTAAGGCGGAGTTGGGTGAAATGTGATTATGCGTATTCTAGAGTGGCTTGTAATGTAGTTTTATCATTAATTGGCTGACGTCAGCGAATTTGGTGAAATGGTACAGTCACGGACAAATCATCGTTTTTTTACTGATTATATAGTTCACAGCTCATAAACGCACTCCAGTGGCAGCGTGTTTCAATAAAAAAATATATCTTTTTAGTACAATTTCCATTACGATTATAAAACATAAACATGAAAGCAATATAAGGATTGAGTTCTTCTGAAATAATAAATATCATTTATCCGTAATTGTTATACCAATTTTGTTCTCTTATCACAATAAAGAAATCAATAATATTGGAACATATGGCTGACATATCAGCAGCCACATTCTTATTGTTCTAAATCTAAATACGAATATTTTTACAATAATAATAATAAATACACCCAACAGTCACATACATAGTCCCCACACGAAGATCGAGGCTTGTGTTGTAGATAAAAAGAATCTATGAATACCTCCCTCTTTTATATTGTCGTTCTTAAATTTTTTATCGAAAATATAATGCATTGGAAGGTAGTTTGTTATTTCGCTTATTTGAAGAGATTTGTTTCATTTGCCGTCTGAATGTTTTGACAATTTAGTTTTATTAACGGTTTCGGATACGTAATAAGTGCTCCGTCCTCCGAAGCAATGTGTGATTTTATTTTAAATTCAGTGGTTTTGGGGATAATTTTGTTAAAGTGATGTGTAGACTGTAGTACTACAAGCTGGTTCTTGTTGGAGCGGACTTGGTTCTTTAAGAGCTGAAATCTGGTAAGTGGATTCACATATTTACATTTTCATTTGTATGACAGCCTCCGTGGCGCAGTTGGTTAGACGCCGGCTGTGAAACTAGAGGCCGTGGGTTCGGTTCCTGCACAAAGACAAATGTTTGTGTGAACCACAGGTATTTGTTTCGGGTCTGGATGTTTAGACCGAAAATTCTCTCGTAGTTCCTGATATCCACGACACAAGACTTGATCTTAGTGTGGGGTCAGGACTATGTATGTGACTGTTGGGTTTATTTATATTTATATTCAGTATTATGTATACATACATGTAATATGCTACAGACACATTACAATATTCATGCATTTACCTAATACACTTCACAAGACATTAATTCCAGAAATATCTAAAATAAATCATCTAAGGACTTATATTTTTTCTATAATATTTTATGACTGCCTCGGTGGCGTAGTGGTACTACGGTATGATTGCAAAGCTAAGGTCTCGGGTTCGAATCCCGGGTCCGGCAAAGTGATATTGGATTTTTCTATTCATTATCAACCCGGAGTCAGGAATTTGTGTCCGATATGGCGATAGGCTCGCCCCCTATCACATCGTGGACCAGAATATACAAGGCGAAACGTGGGTGTTCTGGTAGCACCTCTGCCTACCCCTTCTGGGAAAAAGGCGTGTGTTTATGTATGTATGTATGTATTTTAGGGGTATGATAACTTATGTTAGCAAATTCAGAATCATAAATGTTTCTACACATTATTATATGGCGCGTAATAATGAGCTTGATAAAAAAATATCTACTAACCCTCACCTGTTTCGTCACTTAGCGTCGCCAGCGTAGAAAACTTCGCTTTTAAATATATTTAGCACATTACTAACACTGAGTGGTGCAGACACGCTTTTCACAGTAAAAAGATCACAAGTAAATGACACTTGCTTACCTAATATAGCTTTTTAGTTCATTGTATTAACGGTCATTTTAGAGTACCAGGTTCGGACAGTAACTAACCTATTAGGCATTAGCCACTATTGTTAAGCTGAGCTAGTTCGCGATTTTCTTGGAAATATTATGCTATGGATTTAAAAAGTAAAAACAAAAGAAAATAAACGGGCATTATATCACAATTGGCATATCTGAACAAACCAGGTTGGGTAAGAGTTGTACTGCCAAACAGGAATTTGAGGTTCGAACACGGTGGCACATATCAATGATTTTTTATTTATTTATGATTTATGCATAGAGTATAAAGGCGGACTTAATGCCTGAGGCATTCTCTGCCACGCTACCTTTGCATGGTGCAGAGAGAAAACTAGTAAATTTTTAAAGGTCCATACGGATTCATGATCATGTTTTGCTTTAACCTTGAAAGAAAACATTCAGAGAATACCTACATTCATTTCACGCGTTAAATGATGATACTGTAGACTTTAGTCCCCAGGCAACTTATTTGAAAATCCATCAGTGTTGAAAATACAAATGTATAATTAGGACTACCTCAGTGGCGTAGTGGTACTACGGTACGATTGCAAAGCTGAGGTCTCGGGTTCGAATCCCGGGTCGGGCAAAGTGATATTGGATTTTTCTATTCATTATCAGCCCGGAGTCAGGAATTTGTGACCCACGATGTAATGTGTCCCATATCACATCGTGGGACGGAATATATAAGGCGAAACGTGGGTGTTCTGGTAGCACCTCTGCCTACCCCTTCTGGGAAAAAGGCGTGTGTTTATGTATGTATGTAATTAGTATTTAGGCTTCTCAAATATTACTGATCTGGAATTCCGTCCAGGTTTCGACTAGTGGGTTAATTAAACAGAATAATTTATGCCAGTGTTGACGTTTTAAGGTGTTGATAGCTAATTAATAAGTAAGGGACACGACGGGCATCAAAGGACAAAGGTCAAGCTACTCCCTTACATGAAAGGGCAAGTGTCGCAACTTAAGTACACCGGGCTTATTAAGCTGAGACATGAAATTACTAAACTAAGGGTTTATTAATTCAAATTACTTCAATTAGTTGTGTGATGGTTACAGTATGGTTAATAAAATAAATTACGAAGCGAAAAAATAGACGCATATTTAAATAATATTAAAAAGTTAATTGAATTTCGGAAGTGGTAGAGCCACGATGTTGTCTGTCATGAGTCATGACTCAGCATAAATGAGCAGGCTCATCCGGGGCGGTACCACTGTCTAACAGAAAATCAACGTGAAGCGACGAGATTGCCGGATGCCTAATACCCCTTTGCTCTTCCCATCCTTTTTCCTTCCCGCTCTCCTCCCAGTTGGGCCGGCGACACATCCATGATCGTTGTGGATGTTCATGGGTGGCATTGATCACTTACCATCAGGTGATATGTTTGCTCGTTTGCCGGACCTATGCTATTAAAAAAAAACATGATTCTTACTTTTGCTTCTGACTAATATGTTTGTCTAATCAAATAAGTGTTTCTGCCTGAAAATTCTAATAATCATAAATTTCCTGGGACTAGATGTCCCTATGTCAATGGGATAGGATTCCCTCCAGCGCATTATGGAACAAAATAAACTCTGAACGGAGTATAAGTATGGGTAAAAGTATATATTTTTTTTTATCAGCCCATATACGTCCCACTGCTGGGCACGGGCCTACTCTACAATCGAGAGAATCGATTGAGAGTGGTTAGGCCGTATAGTCCACCACGCTGGCCTAATGCAGGTTGGCGGACCTACATACCGTAGAAAGTCTTTAAAATCGCTACGGTATGCAGGTTTCCTCATGATGTTTTCCTTCACCGTTAAAGTGCGTGGTGATTGACTATCAATATACACATAACTCTGAAAAGTCAGAGGTCTGCCCTGAGATTTGAACCCGCGACCACCGTGAACATGTAGGCAGCCGAGTCTGGTCCGTTACCAACAGGCCACCACGCACTATAAAAGTATAATATACCTCACTGTAAACCGTTCTTACATTTTGTTACAGCGTTCAAAAATGTATAAAGGAAAATATTTACTTAAAATAATTTACATTAAACAGAGAATCTCACTCGAAGGCATCAAAGATCACGAAACGTGTTTTTCTATGCACACGTTAAAACGCATGTAAAATATTTTCTTCTGAAATTCTTGCATGTAAACTAGGATTTTAATAAATTTGAATATCAAAGGCTGCGTAGGTCGGCGTTCTGAGTTCACTGCGGTTAGGTGAACTAAACGGTGGAGGGTGAACCACCCCGGCCAGCGGTTAGGGGCTGAAAAAATTTAGTCACGGTATACCAGCCCTTGATACTGATATTTTGTCATATTGCATAAAATAAATTTGAATTAATTATGTTTAGTCTTATGCGTTGCAAAAAAATATCGATAAAAACTACTCGGAACATGTGACTACATCACTAAAAAAATTGCCATGCTGAACTGTCGGGTACAGTACTTACATTTATAAGCTCACGCCTTATTCTCAGAAGAGGCAGGCAGAGTTTTTTTGGTATCAACCAGGCTACCCACGTTTCGCGTTGTGTTCCGTTTCACGAGCACAAATTCCTGACGCTGGGCTAATAATGAATATAAAAATCCTATATCACCTTGCCCGACCCGGGATTCGAACCCGAGACCTCAGCGTTGTAATCGTACCGTAGTACAACTACGCCACTGTGGTAGTGCAATCACGGATGACTATAATTATTGAAATGAAACATCTCGAAAAAAAAATCCTAAGCTCTAAGAACCTTTACCGTCGCACCGATAAACGATACAAAATAACAACAAACGGAACACCCTTAATCTCCACATCAAACAAATACCTGGCGCTCTTCAAACTCCCATAATCTCGTAATTAAGACTCGTATTTACTCTCCAATCAAGGTGTGTTGTTAATTAAGTGTCCCATTCCCGGGCGTTATCCTGCATTTCAGCCTAATTACTGATATGTCCGGGGCAACTTTTGGCAATTGTCGCCAGATCCCCGGGGATCGCTGAGGCTTAGTTCAGCGGTTCTTAAAGTTTCCCAAGGTCGCGGTTTCACTACATCTGGTGTGAATTGCGTTCTATCAATCTTCGTGGATGTTTGGTTTGAATTTGGAATTACAGTGAAAATTAAGTAGGGATATTAGTATTAACAAACAACTGAAAGATTTTTATAATAGCATGATGGGGGACCAAAATGTAATTGAAGATAAGTGAGAATATAATGTAGAATGTATTTATAACTGCTGTGCCATTCAAGTATAGTACCCAAGTATAGTATTTTGTATGTGGTAGAGCCACTTTGTTGTCAGTCCTAACTCAGCGTGAATGGGTAGGCTCATGCGGGGCGGTACCAACGTCTTACTGGAAATCGACGTGAAGCGACAGCTTCGCTGTTGCGTTTCGTTTGGTGAGTGAGATTGCCGGATTCCCAGTACCACTTTCTTTTTTCCATTCTCTTTCCTTCTCGCTCCCCTCCTGATTTTAAGTTCTGGCCACACAAATATAGACCTAGAGATGTCGATGGTCATGGACAGCAGTGATCTTACGATCTTACGAACTTACCTTACTTACTCAGGTGACCTATTTGCTCGTTTGCCGTACATATGCAATAGAAAAATCCCAGCGAGTTATTAATTTCTCGTCGGTTGACTCACTTACACCGGCCTGACCAGCCTCCAAGTGAACATCTGAACCCAAAATACGACACTTTCGCGTACGTCACTATTATGCGTTTATCCTTAAAGTGCGAAGTGTATGTAAGGAATCTTTATCCGGGCGGTATATCCTACCACTACAGAACATAACTATCCGAGTTGATATAAATATTGTACGACCAGCTATAAGGATTTCTGATTTTGTGAAAAGTCCAACGTGGTTAAGAAAATCCTCTAGTCGTGCGACAATTCGCATTAAGCTGACGTATGGTATCGATATCCTCCTATAATGTGAGGGGCCATTAGTATGACGTATCTGTCGAGCATGCCATTAATAAAGATAAAACGTTACGAAAATATTTAGCGATCCCAGTTGACTTGTACGGCTAATTGACGATTTACCTAATTTATAAAAGTAAAAGCTTTTTTAATGAAAGTAATGCGACGTAAATGTACGAAAAAACATAAAAGTATTTTTTCTTTCTTCGAGAGCTAGCTAATTTAACAAATTGGTAATTTCTTCGATAAAAAAATACTTTATATTTTTGTATATTATATTTATTTATTATATATATTATATTATATATATTATATATATTTATTTATTTATTGGCCTAAACACTCTCAATCGTACTCTCGATTGTAGAGGAGGCCCGTGCCCTGCAGTGGGTCGTGTATGGGCTGATACAATTACAATTACAATTGTATATTAGCACGCCAAAGCGATTAAAATGCACTTGATGCCAAATGCAGACTTCAAACAGTGTATCCACTGGTAAAAGTAGAAAAAGAACAAGCCTATGAAGCCTCTGGCAATCTCGTTTACCGAACGAAACGCAACACAAAACTACTTTTCAAGTCGTTTCTGTGAAACAGTGGTAGCACCCCGGTCGCGCCGGCCCATTCATGGCATATAAACTAGCTCCAGCAAAGTCCTGCTTTAAAATTAATTTAATTAAGTCATTTAATAAGCCAAGTTCCTGGTAAATAGCTTGTACAACGATGCAACATCGAAGCGCCACCCGGTAGCACTTTGCTCGGTGAAATTCTTTTAGCAGTAATTTTAGTTTGACGTCACTGACGAGGTTCGGAAGATGTATTTTATTTTGAGACAAATATATTAAGAAGAAGGGAAACAGTTCATTTTGCTCGGTTAAATCTTTTTACAGTGATTTCAACTGAAGTAGTTCAGAACAAGTATTTTTTTAGACAAATATATTCAGCAGAAGAAAAATAACTTCTAAAAGAAATTTCTACAGCTAAATACCGTCATCAACAGATTTTATAATTATTTATTAAGATTTAAGTGCGTGGTGGCCTGTTGGTCACGGATCAGACGCGGCTGCCTGTTCAAATCCCGGAGCACACCTGTGACTTTTCGAGGTCATGAGAATATTGATAGTAAATCACCACGCACTATAATGCTGAAGGTAAACATCGTGAGGAAACCTGCATACCATAGCGATTTGTTTAATTTCTATGGTATGTTAAAGTCCGCCAACCCGCACTAGACCAGCGTGGTGGACTATATGGCCTAACCACTCTCAATGGTACTCTCGATTGTAGAGGAAGCCTGCCCTGCATATATGGGCTGATTATTATTATTATTATCAGCCGTTAATGTCCCACTGCTGGGCAAAGGCCTCCTCCTTTTCCTTCCAGATTTGGCGGTCTTGTGCGATTTGGGGCCAGTCATGAAGAAATCTGTCGATTTCGTCTCTCCATCTACGCCTAGGTCTACCGCGTCGTCTTTTTGGGTGATCGGGATGCCATTCAGTGGAGATTTTAGCCCACTGCTGTGGGTGCATGCGGCAGACATGGCCAGCCCACTGCCACTTCAATTTAGCTGCTATGCTGCTATATATATGGGCTGATACAATACAAAAAATATATAAGTTTTCGCCTCTACGACGCTCAGATTTGTAACATTTCTATTTTTCAGTCGAACTTGCAGCCTCTCGTTTCACAACCAGATTCCCCCTTACAAACCTGTCACAACACTGCTAAGGCGGTGTAAATACAATCTCATCCTTGAAATATCCATTTATTTAAGCGTCTCGTCGGCAAAGCTTGAGAACCGCGGCGTAGGCTAAATGTTTGCTTAGGTGATTTATTACGCCAAACGAAGTAGCTCGAATTAGACACAATTGCGTGTAAGATTAATGTTTTGCCGAAGATACGACGAGTTGTATGCCGCGGATATCCGACGCTCATGTACTTACGTAAGCTAGCAGTTTTCAACAATGAGCGTAGTTGAATGGAAAATTGAAAGTATGAACTTATGAGCTCGGTTAGTAGGAATAGGGGATGATAGAACGTAAGTAACCTTCGTACTGGTACGAAAATCCTAATACACGCATGCTATGGACATGTAGACAAAGTTTATTCTACTGAATTAATCTATCTATACATGTAATAAATTTGTAACCGATCGATGTCTGTTCATGGAAAACAAATGAGAAAAAGTTATATGGGGGGACTGTATTAACTTAATAGAACCCAAAACAATGATTTTTAGTATTTTTGTCTGTTTGCCTTTTGTTTGTCTTTGTCTGTGCGATTGTGCGCGATGAACTCACAAACGGTTTGATGGATTTCGATGAAATTTTGTATTGACACCCTGATTAACACTTAGGCTATTTTTTATCCCGAGAAATTTAGAGTTCCCGTGGGATGAGGGAGGAATTTTGATATCTGTTTCTTTTTTGTACTCATATGGATGGGATGGGACTGGATTACATATCTTGACTGAGAATGGGACACGACAAGGCAGGATATAACGGGACGGGACGGGATAGGATTTTTTTAATAAAGATAACCTCGAAAACGGAGTTGCGCGCTGAAGCTAGTTTCTAATATAAAGAAATCTTTTACATGTTCAACGGGACGGTTTAAACCCGACATCCATATGAGTAACACCTCCTTTCGAATAATATATCCTCGTATAGAAAGGTAGTTTTAGTTTAAATAGTCACGACAATGATCCATCTTATCAATGCATCTAAAAGCCATTGATGGGTTGTCAATTTGCGTCAATAGCATAAACGCACGGATTTACTTGCTCTGTTTGACCATTATGCCTGGCAGGCAAAGCAGCTAATGCATGATACTCATATGCCTGTTGGATGCATAAAGAAGGTACCCAAAATCAACGGATTGTATTAATATCAGGATTTCCACTGATTCAAAGAACGTGTATGGTTGAATTACGGATCGGATCTAAGACGCGTTATACTCGCAAGTCTGTGCGTTTACAGCTTTTTTTTTATTGCATAGGTCCGGCAAACGAGCAAACAGGTCACCTGATGGTAAGTGATCACCGCCGCTCATGAACATCTGCAACACTAAAGGGCATGGAGATGCGTTGTCGGCCTTTAAGGGATATACATAGATTGGTTGGTAGGTACTAATCAAATTACATCCAGGAAGTCTAGTATTACTTTGATATAAATACCTACCAACCTGTTACTCCTTACGCTGTAATTACGATCCTCATCCCGTAATAATGTTACCCAGTTTATAAAAAACTCGGTCTTTCTTCATCTAATTGGGACACGCGAGAGAATGCAACCACGACAATAAGCCCTCATTATAAATTATGCACATAATTAGCACACTTGGCATTGTCTAGAATTTAAACCCAGAGCATTCATAGAATTTAGAATACTTGACTGCCAAGACGGTAGGTTCAAGTCGGGGCGTTGACCTCTGACTTCATGTTTGTGTCTTTATTTATTCAGTTTCATCCGATAATGTCCCGCTATTGGGCTAAGACCACCTCAGTTTCCGTCTGGACTTTCCGTTCTTGCGCCATTTGGGGCCAACACTTGAAAAACTTATCGATTTCGTATCTCCTTCTATGTTAGTGTATGACTTAAGTTCCATTTACACGGAGAGAGTTTCTCGCAGGAGAATTGTATGCGATTATCGTATGACATGCAACTTTTTTGTATCCTTAAGCGCTATTTACACGGAGACAATTTCTCGCGGCGAGAATCGTATGCGATTGTCGCATGACATAACCGCCATGGATTATTGTGTTCTGACAAACGTTTACACGTTGCAACTTTTTTATATCCTTACGATAATCGCATCTTCGAGGCGAGAAACTCTCTCCGTTGATGTTGACAGCCGCGTCTAGTCCGTTTTACCAACAGGCTACCACGTACCTCACCTTTTTCTATGCGCGGTCTCCCATTTAGTAAACCGCTTTCAGCCAATTACCTTTTAGATGTCTAATATATTTTGTACGAGTTAATTTTTACCCACTTTGAAAGTAAACGAAAACATCGTAATACCTGAAGTTTTCTACATTAATTTCGAGGCACGTGAAATCCACCGTGGTATTAATTTACTTAATTAATTAACACGACGTCATCAAAATATAATTAAGCTACCGTGATGGAACCCAACTCTTCTCGATTCTACAGCAGACCCGTATAATAAGAACTATATGGCTTGGTATTAAAACAATATCAAAAGTTTCTTTCCCCCACCGTAATAAAGGAAATACTTCGGTAACTTCAAATATCTACGTAATATCACGCATTCGCCATAGGAATTTACATTTCCAAGGAGTTTTACCATAAAATAATACAGAAAAGAGCGTTTTCGCGATAAAAAGAAACGGTACTCGTATTTATATAATCAAATATTCCATGTGCATATCTAGGGGAATATAATGTATAATTATGGATAAAGGAAACTCTTGCTTTGAAGTACTTGGGTACAACAAACTCGATGCTAAAGCCTCTGGTAATATAAACAATACATTAATATGTTCACGACTTATGCGCGATGGTGTAGGCAGGGTTAACAATACCCATAGGTCGGAAAAAAAAGTGCGTGGTGGCCTGTTGGTAAACGGACCAGACGCGGATGCCTACATGTTCACGGTGATCGCGGGTTCAAATCCCAGGGCACACCTCTGACTTTTCGGAGTCATGTGTGTATTGATAGTCAATCACCACGCACTATAACGGTGAAGGAAAACATCGTGAAGAAACCTGCATACCATAGCGATTTGTATAAATTTCTATGGTATGTAAAAGTCCGCCAACCCGCATTAGGCCAGCGTGGTGGACTATATGGCCTAACCACTCTCAATCGTACTCTCGATTGTAGAGGAGGCCCGTGCCCTGCAGTGGGTCGTATATGGGCTGGTACAATACAAATAGCTCCGGTCATGAAGTGATATGGCATACATACATGAACATCACGCTCTGTTCCAGAAGATGTAGGCAGAGGTGCAGCCAGGACACCCGCGTTTCGCTTTATGTGTTCCGTCCAATAATGTGATAGAGGGCGAGCCTATCGCCATATCGGTCAATAATTCCTGATTCCGGACAGATTATCTGTCCGGATCATATAGAAAAATCCAATATCACTTTGCTCGACCCGGGATTCGTACCCGAGACTTCAGCTTTGTAATAATACCGTAGTTCACTCTGTCATATCGACTGCGATATGACAGACTAAAATTATCGCCATCTCTGGCATAAATTTCAGTCCCAGGGCATGCTTATTTAAAAGTTATTCTGACAGGAAAACTCTCAATAACTTGCTTGAATTATAATTAGTTCTGAACATTCAGTCTAGCATCCAGCGGTTCAAAGCAAATAATATTTAATATATCTCATTTGTTACATGAAGTCAGATGTCACATCAAAATTTAAAAGTAATCTGGCACAAAATATCCACTATCGGTACCGTTGATTAAAATTCATTTTTTTATGTAAGAACCAGTAACACCATAAGCAGTCTGCATGTTATTTTAGTTATTGTAATCGTATCTAATACGACAAACGTTCTTTTCTTATAAAAAGTATAGTAAAATATCACCTTTGCGACCCTCAAAAGGTAGATAGAGGTGAAAGAAAACATCGTACTTCAATACTTTTTTAACCCCTGAATATTATAGTAATTCTTCTGTGAAACGGGCTATAAAATTAGTCACAGGCATAAAGATACAGCATAAAATATGCCTCAGTAATTGAAGTACTTACTGAGTGGGTATTTTTGAAAATGGAATGGTGCGATGTGAGAACATTTTAACGCTTGAAGGTTGTTCAAGGAGTTTTTATTTTAATCGGGTAATTGTCACCTCTATGATAAATTTTGCTTTCCATCCATCCATTCATCGATCCATCCATTAGTTAAAAGAAGTCCACTGCTGATTAAATGCACAAATACATAAGACAATGGCGAATTATTTGATCGTTTGGAAACTCTCAACTGCCTTGAATAAAATATCCTATTATATAGCACAGGCTTCCTTTACAGTTAAAAAATGTTTACCTTCCATCCTGAAAGAGTACGATTTGTGTTGAGTTGGACTTTAAATTCTTTAGAACTCCTAGTATAGACTCTAAAATACGGAGGTTTACCCACGCCGCTTTCCTTTATGTAAGCGATAATTTAGGCAAAAGAGACGCGGCTAAAATAAAATGGATATTTAAAATAATATCAAACTGTTTTCAAACGAATATTACTCAAACATATTTGAGGTAAGCCTACCCACGCGCCTAATACCTCATCCTCAGAAATTAAGACTCACTTTACATATTTTTGTTTCACATTAAAATACAGAATTTAGGATATATTTTACGTCGAGACGTATATCAAGGTTCGAGGGTAAGCTCGACATAATTTTGTAATAAAGTAATTCCCAGGTTAAATGTCAAATGTATATTTTTTAAATGAAGCTTATTTTTAAGCGCTTTTTTAGATTGCGTGAAGATTTTGCTTGAGACACGTTACAAAGAGGATAGCAGAGGATGGTTATTTGATGAGCAAAACATATTTGTGTAAAACATTTGTTGTGCGTAGATAATGACTTGTCGAAACATTTCGGAAACTTAATTATATATCGATGATGTTTAATACGAATGAATGAAATTAATTTAATGAAATAATAATTAAATGAAATTAAATGAAATCATTGGGAGAGGCCTATGTTCAGCAGTGGACTTCCTTTGGTTGATGGATGGATGATGATGGATGTTTAATACGAAGTGCGTGGTAGAAACGGACTAGACGCGGCTTCCAACATGCTAACGGTGGTCGCGGGTTCAAATCCCAGGGCACACCTCTGACTTTTCGTAGACATGTGTGTATGGATAGTCAATCACCACGCTCTATAACGTTGAAGGAAAACATCGTGTGGAAACCTACATACCGTAGCGATTTATAAGAATTTCTACGGTATGCAAAGTCGACCAACTGGCACCACGCCAGCGCAGTGGACTACATGGTCTAACCCCTCACTATTATCTCACTCTCAATCATACTCTCGATTGCAGAGGAATCCCGTGCCCTGCAGTGGGACGTATATCGGCTTATACAGACATACATACTGATATGAAATAACTCGATAATAATTTCAGTGATGTTAATACTCATTAATTTTAAATATTGAAAACTTATTACTTATAACAATATAAATAAAAGTTGCTAGAGATAACGAACTTTTATGCGTCCACAAAATTATGGCAACGTGCTGGAAGCTGAATATATACAACCTAAGCCCGAAACACGACAGAGATTGCTTGAGCCATTATCGCCGGTTTTATATCTAAACAAATAAGGGCTACCCGGACTAATACGAAACTTTTGCTACTAGCAACCAATTCCGTAATACGATCAAGAATATATACTCTTAACATGTCTCTGAACTCGTTTATAAAGATTAAGGATGTTTGAGCTAAAACAAAAACACTTATAAGAAAAATAGCTGCCTTTAATAATTACAAATACATACAAAAACTCACGCCTTTTTTCCCAGAAGGGATAGGCAGAGGTTCTGCTGGTTACTACCAGGATCACCCACGTTTCTCCTTGACTGTTCCATTCTATAAAGTGATAGGGAGTGAGCCTATCTCCATATCGGGCACACATACCTGATAAATCGTATATCACTTTGCCCGACCTCGGATTCGAACCCGAGACCTCAGCGCTGAAACCGTACCGTAGTACAACTACGCCACTGAGGCAGTCAGTAATTACAAATTGCCTGACAATATTACTCAAAACGTTTTCGATAAGTAAAAGTCATCCTTAAAAGTCGATTCGCCATAGCAACTAATTTACTGTGTTGATTTCTTTACTTTGTTCTGAGATAGGACACGAAATTAATTTAGTATTTACATTTTGAAGACTGACTGCTAAATATTATTTGCTATATACATAGCACGAAACTCCTTTATAAACTCCTACGTTGACAGCCTCCGTGGCGCCGTTGGTTGAACGCCGGCTGTGAAACACGAGGTCGCGGGTTCGATCCCTCACCGAAAAAAATTTTTGTGAGACCGAAAAGTCACTCTTAGTTCCTGATACCCACGACACAAGACTCGATTTTATGACTCGTATGTGACTGTTGGGTGTATTTATTTATTTACACTAAAGGAAAGGGCCCAAGGCTATAGAAATGATTAAAGCATTTTAATATTCTAGTGAACAAGACAGACTTCTACTCGTACAAAAACGAAAAAATCACAACAATGTAGAAACAAAGATAAAATACTAACGTAGTTGTTAGTGTACTAGCAAAAAGTCAAGGCTTTAGCGTCCTTTAGCCGAACCACTCGCAGAATATAACAATATGTATGATTCATTAGTAGTCTTTAGTTTTACGTTTGGAAAAACAATCACTCGTATTTTTTATGACCAAGACACGTGCATTTTCTCAACATGGGTTCAAAACTGTGGGTCAAAAATTCAAATCGATATTTTTGTCAGCACTAAGGAAACAAAAAGATAACAGAAAAAGATAAAATAGGAAACAAATTAAAGAATACCGCGCTTTAAAATATTACCTTAATGCAAAGACCAACCACTCTACTTTTTCTTTTAAAAAGTCCGAGTTAATTTGCGGCAAAACTACGGCATAGGCCGATCAACGAACAAATAGCTCAAAGAGACATTAATAAAAAAATAATAAAGTTGTGAGGACGGAATACACTCAAACCGCCTTCGTAAGAGTAGAATAATACTGGAAATCGCCAGAAGTTAGCTGGAAACATTATAAATAAATAAATAATAAATAAACCCAACAGTCACATACATAGTCCTGACCCCTCACTAAGATCGAGTCTTGTGTCGTGGGTATCAGGAGCTACGAGAGACTTTCGGTCTTACAAACACCCAGACTCGAAACAAATACTTGTGGTTCACACAAACATTTGTTTCGATGCGGGAATCGAACCCGCGGCCTCTCGTTTCACTGTCTAACCAACCGCGCCACGGAGGCTGTCATAATATTAAGTACCTATAGTACCTTATACGTACGACGTTTCAAGTTATCTGGGTAGATACCACCGCTTCCTTTACCCCTCCGTTATGAAAATTAAGCAAAAAAATTAAGAAATACAAATCGATTAACACCATCATGCGAGCGAAGCCGCAGACAAAAGCTGGCGGTACGAACTTTACCGATCGAGAACAACTTGGGTATGATAATTATCTGTTTGAAACTCCACTTGTATTAACTCTAGTTGCAGCTTTAAACGGTTTAAGTGCCGCGCTGTGGTGTAACTATTAATTAATAATATTGTAAAAATATTAGTTAGCTCGTTTTTTTTTAAATAAGAACAAACATTATTTTTAAAAATTGTATTCTTTTCTTTGCATTTGATTTACGAGTATATTTAAAGAATTTGTAGTTTAACAAACCTTTCAAATTCTTATGGAAAATTCTTAGGGCTGCGCGTTTCCTCGCAATATTTTCTTTTACTATTATTTATTTATCAAGGTTTACTAACAGTTGTTACAATAATACATTATTATACATATATATAAACATCACGCTTTATTCCCAGAAGGGGTAGTCAGAGGTACATTATTATGACATTTTACACACACATACAAATATGTATTATGCGTATTGCACAACTACTTACAAGCAAACATAATTTATAAACTAACAATAATAAAGTAACTATGAAACATTCAACGAATGAGACTCGAACCTACAACCCTTACTATGCATTCCGGTTTTCTGAACTAATATATCACTTACATCTGTATCACCTTTATTTAGTATAAGAAAAATCAAGCGCCTCAACCGAGACAATACAAACTCTTTGCAAATGTACAGAACGCTGTCTGAATTGAAGCACATTTCATTGCACTAATGGCTGCATCAACAACGTATTATACGAAGGGACTCACGTAATGTAATTTATTAGAGACGGGCTAGCTTAGAATTGAGTAATCGGGGTCATTTCCGGAGCTGAGCAAATGTGAGATACGTGCATTCTAGATTTAGCTCTGGAGAGCATACGGGCATAATCTTGGAGTAGTTAGTAATTAAATTGAATAAACAAATTAAGGTAAAGTATCAAAATTATTAAAGGTATGTAAAGTCCGCCAACCCGCACTAGGTCAACGTGGTGGACTATATGGCCTATTGCCTAACCACCCTCAGCCGTACTCTCGGTTGTAGAGTAGGCCCGTGCCCTGTAGTGGGACGTATATGGGCTGATACAATACAATACAACCAAAATTATTACATCAAAATTTTGTGATATGATGTATAAAATCTAAATAATTTAAATGAAAGAGACCACTCATGTAATAATTAAATTCAGGTTTATTCTTGTTTTTATTAGCGCTAAAAGCGTATTGTTAAATAATTTCTACAGTACAATATTATTTGAATTACATTTAGCTTGTGACGATTCAACTGTTATAATAACCAAATTATGTTACTCGTATTACTCATAAAAGGTTGTTAAGTTTGTAGTTATAAAAAAGTTATAAGCGGTGCTATCTTACAATAAAGTGACCCGGTTGACCACTTTCGGACCTGTGCTACAAAAGAACCGAAGCTGCGACGAAATTCAAAGATGTACTAAGTTGAAAAGTGCAAAGTTAAAAGACTTAGTTGTTAACCTCTAAACACAGAAGAGTACCGAAGACAGATCACAACTACAAGTTTTAAATTGGAGTTACCCAAGACACCTGGTGAGAATGTAACATGAAGAACGGTGACAAACTAACAGGGAATTGTATCCACTCATCGAAAACACGATTACTACTCGATACAACATCCAAATAGGTTGGAAAAAAAAGACAACCAAAACAGAATTGGTGAATATTTATTATTGTTTTTGTATACTTGTCCGACAAAGTGACCTGTGTATGAATGTAGAGAAATTCTAATTGACTGTGTACCGGCAAAGGATGGTTATCTTAGGTTATAGTACACACATAAAGAACATTTATACATATTTACACGACTTGAAAAGAGCGGCGGGTAGCGGATAGATGACGGCTGCTCAAGACCAGGTTGGTTGGCGCTTACTCGGGGAGGCCTGCGTCCAGCAGTGGACGGCGAAAGGCTGAGTATATATACATATATAGTACATACACAACTTGGTTGGATAGGGAATACATCTATAATATGTATCCATAGCAAATAAATATCAAAGCAGATAGCAAAATTGTTTAACGCATTGACAGTTTTCGCGCACATATGTGCAAGTTTTACTTTGTGTTTGAAAAACTTATTTATTACATTCATTTTACCACACTACTCGTATTCCGAGTTTATACGAGAATAATTCCGGTGCATAATACTACAGAAACTGAGTTTTATCCTAAATACATCCATACATAAACTCACGCCTTTTTCCCAGAAGGGGAAGGCAGAGGTGCCACCATGACACCCACATTTCGCCTCGTATGTTCCATCCCATGGTGTGATAGGGGGCGAGTCTGTTGTCATATCGGGCACAAATTCCTGACTCCGGGCTGGCAATGAATTAAAATATCCATTATCACTTTGCCCGACCCGGGATTCGAACTCGAGCCCTCAGCTTTGCAATCGTACCGTAGTACAACTACGCTACCGAGGCAGTCTTAAATTTCATCCTAAATTTATTAAATAATTTATGCCCCTCTGCTCTATATACGTATGGATCTAAAACTTGTATCGATCCATTGTTGCTTTGATATATTATTTGAAATATAATTAATTAATCATTTATAATGACGGGTGGTTGCAGCTGAGGTATCAATAAGAAGCTCTGTGACTGCTGCATTTAATTCATCAATATAAACTAGAAAGTTGATCTCCTTTGCAACATCCAATCGTATTTGAAAGTATACTGTGGAGAATTTCTATTCCCCGACAGCTTTCATCTCTAAAAGATGCATAGGTCCCTAAAGACGTCGAGTAAAACACAAGGAGCAAAGCATATTAGTGTAGAATATTCTAGAACATTCCTACAAGATTTCATATAATAAAACTGATTTTAGAGTATCCCAGTTTAATTTGAGAGCGTCTGGTTATTTCGAAGACATCGTTATATTGATGTGTCTGTTGCCAATCAACTGTCTTATCTTTGGGGAGTACTACTAGCTCGTAACAATGGGCATCGCCAGACAAGCCTCGCCCCAAATTTGATGCGTATTTGTATCTTAGCCCGTAAGCCTATAATATTCATGACGATGTACATAACTCATATAATATAAAATCGATATCTCTGATACATGTTTCAGAACTGCAACAAAATAAACGATCTTACAACACCCAGAAACAAGAAGAAAGTACTAATAGACCACATTTAAAAATAGAATATGAAAACTGAAAAATGACTGCCTTGTAGTTGTACTACAGTACGATTACAAAGCTGAGGTCTTGGGTTTGAATCCCGGGTCGGGCAAATTGATATTGGATTTTTCTATTCATTATCAGCCCGGAGTCAGGAATTTGTGCCCGATATGGCGATAGGCCCGCCTCCTATCACATCGTGCGACGGAATAAATAAGGCGAAACGTACGTGTCCTAATTGCACCTCTGCCTACCCATTCTGAGATAAAGGCGTGATGTTTGTACGTACTATATTATCTTTCCTACTATATTAGGTATATCTTCAATCAAATAGATATCAAAGGCAGCGCAGCTATAGACAAGTTAAAGCTGCATTTACTACAAAACAGTCTGCAGGAGTCACTGGTTCCTTATAAACTGGTGAAGTTATTATTAAACGGATCAGAAGCACTAAGGGAAAGTTTGCCATTGTACGCGCGACCGCGGCGACGTTAGAGCACTACCCGCCAGGGATTAAATTTTAAAGGAAAAGAATCTTTGACCGTAATTGTGTTAAATTGTAAACGAAACTTGCCAGCTGCTTTCAATTTAGAAAATTAATATTATTAAATAACAGTACATTTAGAATGGTGTGTGAAGTATACTGATTTGTGGTCAGGGTTTGTGAATGCGATATGCAAATAAATAATCCATAAATATATTGAACGGTTTCACATAATTCTGAGCCTGGGATAAATTACAAATACACCCAACTATCAGGTAGATAGTCATGATCTCACTTGAACATACTAAGTCCTGTGTCGGGGCTATCAGCCTACAAGATATTTTTTTGTCACACCCAAAACCAAAAGTAACTGCAGATCACACAAATATTTGTATCTATATTGGAATCCAATCCGCGGTTGATTGTTTCAAATATGGTTTCTTATCGATTGCGATATAAAAGCTACCAAATAAGCACCAGATGTCTTTAAAGGCATTTCAGTCACGTACCAAAATAACCATAGTACGTCATCAATACCTGAGTCTAAGTCTAGTGATGTCGAAACCCCGGTATAGATCAGACTTGCTGACGTCAGAGAATATATAGAAACATGTAACTTTACAGTTGAATACGCCAAATATCACGAAAAGTGGAAGAAATAAAGTAGAAAATAGACCGTGAAACTGTAGGAGGTAACTTCAGAAAAAACGAACGAACATTATTATATTATATGATAAGCTAGGAAAAATAGTCAAATCATAATGCAAAGACATAAATACTATATTACACTGATTCCACCTAGATTATGGATGAAGGCAGATGTGATACGAAGAATAAATATAATTGATAATAGTATAAAACATGCCCATTGCAGAATAAATATATAATTCGAAGTTTGTTCCTTGGCGTCAATACAGCGGGTTATTGTTGAGACTTCTATTATCTTGAAGGCTCTACGTCAGTTTTGTTCATTAAACTAAATCGTAAATGCTTCCGAACTCGATGGCATAATGATGGCAAATTATTACTGCCGAATCTTCTAAAACCAGTTTATAGTGCTCTATTAAAGGTTTATTAACAAATTGTACGTTTGGCATTAAACCTTTGAGATGCTTTATCTGTTACTAACTTGCTTGAATTTAATTGCGAATTCTCATACATACTCATACATTCTCATACATACAATACATACATTCTCTTATAGTCGGAAAGAATGTGCCCCTTAAATGGAGAAGGAACAGTATTCTGACTAGTAACAGCCTTATACATAGTCAAGTTTATAATACTATTTCAGATATCGTATAGTGTGTCCCTTTCGAACGAATTTGAATTCAGTTTCAGCGAAGAAGGCAAAGCATTCGATAATTAATATGGGCTTATAAACTGACTACGAATAAGATGTTATGAATATCTGAGAGAATCTGGTAATAATATATTTTTAAAATACAAATTCATTATACGTCATAATAATTATAGTTCCAAACGAATAATACGCGCAGTGTAACAAATAAGTTTACTGCGACCAATAATTGTCATACTTCATAATATCTATCATCATAATATTTATAAAGGCTTATTAAATCATCCTCCCATACCGTAAAAATAATGCCCGTTGTAGCTCTGTGTATACGAGTAATGATAGTTTAAAAAACTGTAGAAAAATCTGATTGGCTGATGAAAAACCCGTCCAGTAACCCGCATTCAGGCTACAGACGAAATCTCTCGCAATGCGAAATGAAGCCTGCGCTCTTTGGGATTCCAAAAAACGAAGGCATGTCAAAAAGGAAATGAAAAAGAAGTATGAGTAGCATGAAAACTTCTTTGTACATAATCCTTTTTTTTTAATATTCCATTTTTAAAATTGTCTTATTGATTATCATCGTTTTAAAACAATGAAATTACGCATTTCTGTTCATAATTCAAATACAAAAAAGTTTAGTCGTTAAAATTAATTTTATTTTTATGCGTTTAATAATATCTCGACCCCATTTGAAGTACCCAAATTGTTTAAAGTCCTTAAAAAGTATCTTGAAACTCTCACAATAAGAAAAGTTTTATTCCATTATTATAAGCGAAACAATGCTGGAAGGGCAAAAGGAAATATTCGAAAAACATGGTAATTTGCCGTTATAAATTACCGCGGGCCGGAATAAGTTTTTATTACTTTCTATTCGCAAACTTACCTCGAAAAATTAAAAACGAAATTTCAGTGAGTTCAAACTTAACTGGCACACTTAGTTATTTTTTAACCAAACGTCTTTTTTTACTTCGCTACGAGGCGAAGGAAACTTCGCATACAGCCGCCGCGAGACCGTGTCGACTTCGCAGAGGCCCGAAACCAACTGAATATAAGCCTGGCTGGAAAATTATCTGTTGCACTACGTTCCATACATGCGCAAAGCCTTGACGTCCAAAGTAATTGTTTGATGTACATTGCTGCTTTTGTTGTTGACTCAACATAACCTTTCCGCGAAATGTTTCAATGAAATCGACAGATATATTTATTATTGTTTATTGGTGTTCAGAGGAAATTATTTTTCGCTTTGTTATCACGAATTTCGTGTAAAGGAGTTTATGCTTTCTTTGACAGCAACCGTTTGAAATATTGCTTCGTTGAGTTTCGAATGTGTCAGCGGAAAGTGTTTGTAGTGTTATGTTCTATATTTGACATTTATTTATTCACATTTGAGGGGTTGGTCGTGGGTGGCTCAGCGTTTTCACAGAAATTTACTATTCCTTATGTGTCAAGGGTTCATTTACTTGATATGAGGTGGTTTTGTGTCTGGCTTTTGTACTAAGGTATTTTTGTTTATTGATTGTTAGTATTTGTATTCCACTAACTTTAAACAAAGCAGCTGTCCCTGCGTTTAGTATGAATCTAGAATCTACTCGTATTTTAAGAGAAAAACTCCTTGGATAATTTAATATACATTTTCCAATGTACTTACCATATTTAAAATACTATGTGTCGATTGACAAAATACCTTCATAAACTCAGGCTTTTTTCTCAGAAGGGGTAGGCAGGGTGCTACCAGTACACCCACATGTCGCCTAGTGTGTTCCGGCCCACAATGTGATAGGGGGCGAGCCTATCACCAGAAAATCTGAGATTTAATTAATTGCTAGTGTGATATCGAATCGGCTATCTAATGATGTCAGGTTAACGCGATGGACTAAGTTCGCTATTCTGTAAGAGAAGCTGTCGGTGATGAGACATTTAGACTATAGATATCGATTGGTTAGTGAACGACACGTCCTTCTATGAAGGGTTAAAACGTGACTATACATACGAACTGTTAACCCCTTGAAGGTGAAGTATCACACTATACTGCTAACTTTAATATGTTAATATTGAATTAGGAATATATGACCCCTTGAAGGTGAAGTGTCAGACTATACTTTTAGCTTTAATATATTGAATTAGGAATATACGTCACAGGTCAGAAGTATATCAGCTCAGTAGTTACTAAAACCCTCTTTCCCCCCTTGATTTTCAAAGTTGACACGGTTACCTACTATTTTCAAAAGTTAAAGTATTTACCACCCACTCTGATTATACTCGTATGTATGTATATTAATAAAAAAATACCATAAATATCGACAGCCTCCGTAACGCAGTTGGTTAGACGCCGGCTGAGAAACGAGAGGCCGCAGGTTCGATTCTCGCACCGTGACAAATATTTAAGAGGCCCACAGGTATTTGTGTCGGGTCTGGGTGTTTGTGTGACCTAAAAATCTCTCGTAGCTTCCGATGCCCAGGACACAAGACTTCATTGACCTTAATGTGGGATCAGGGCTATGTATGAGACTGTTGGGTGTATTTATATTTTTATTATTTTTTTATTCTATTTTGCTCAATCGTAATTAAAAGAAAAGAAAAAGAATCGTACTTTATCACCTCATAATCATTCACTACTGAGCAGTTTTTTTTATAATCGATAAGTCGATTGAGGGGACTTTGGTTGGACTTGGACTTTGTCTACCACTAAAATTAACGATACTAGATCCTAGACTAGATATATACTTCTATAAATAGACTTCACATACAGTAGAAAATCTTGCTTAATATACTATAGAAATTAGTGATTAGTGTTCGTAGAATCCCACTTCAGTTATAAAAAAGCTTGAAATCCCATGAAACGACTGGTAATACTAGTTAAAATCGCAAGTCCTGGCGTCGCGAAGCGCGTTAAGCGGCTTTAGTTAATTTTTATTCTGAATGGACTAATACTATTAGTTTCTGATTGCTTTTACTAGTTTATCGGGAACGCTTTTCACGCTTTCGGAATTAAGGTAGCGAGGAGCTGCAAAGTCTACGTGGAATTTGACTTTAGATATTATTTCGTAATAAGAAATTTAAATGGCAATTTGAAGCTGTGTTTAATATCATAATTAAATTTAAAAAAACACCCAGCAGTCACATACATAGTCCTGACCCCACATTAAGATCAATTAAGTCTTATGTGGTGGGTATCAGAAACTAACAAATACTTGTGGGCCTCATAATATTTGTCTCGGTGCGGGGATCGAACCCGCAGCCTTTTGTTTCACAACCGGCGTCTAACCAACTGCGCCACGGAGGCTGTTATTGGTGTATTTGTAGTAAGTATAGGATGTAAAGTGCGTGGTGGCCTGCTGGTAAACGGACCAGATGCGACTGCCTACATGTTCACGGTGATCGCGGGTTTAAATCCCAAGGCACATCTCTGACTGAATCGCCACGCACAATGACGGTGAAGGAAAACACCGCGAAGAAACCTGCATACCATAGCGATTGTAAAAATTTCTATGGTTGATAAAGTCCGCCGACACACACTTGGCCAGCGCGGTGGATTATATAGTCAGAGGACTACATATATGGTTGACTATATAATCATTATATGCCCTCTTTCAATCATACTCTCGATTGTAGAGGAGGCTCGTGCCCTGCAGTGGGACGTGTATGCGCTTATACAAAACTTTAAATGGCAACATGATGCTTTCGTCAATATCCTCATTGTCATATTGGTAGTAAGTATGGATTGTAAGCATGAGGTCCTGGACTAGATGCTTGTGCAGTCCACATTGTCTGTTTTTCGGTTTGACAATTATCCTCTGAGTTGCCCGAAACTAAAATGGCGATAGGCTCGCTATATCAGTACCAAGCTAATTTGGTCGTTATGGTCAAAAACGGATACACACAGATTGAAATCGAAAAGCGATTATTTGCATGAGTCGTTAAAACGGGTTTTCCACCATGCGTTGCGGTGATCTCTCTATTATTTTGCCTTTGTATATTATTTTTTTTGTATTGTATTGTATCAGCCCATATACGACCCACTGCAGGGCACGGGCCTCCTCTACAATCGAGAGTACGATTGAGAGTGGTTAGGCCATATAGTCCACCACGCTGGCCTAGTGCGGGTTGGCGGACTTACATACCGTAGAAAATCGCTACGGTATGCAGGTTTCCTCACGATGTTTTCCTTCACCGTTAAAGTGCGTGGTGATTGATTATCATGTTATTATGATTTGTATATTATGCGTCTGCCTATATCTTTGAACGTACCGGTATTATGTTATGCAAGGTGATAATGACATATGGTTTTTTATTCAAACCACATGTTCTTAGCCACCCCAGGTAACATTGTACCAAGTTTGAAAAAATACTGTCTGGTAGTTTTGTCAAAAATCGCGATTTTAGTTTCCAAGGCATTTGAGAAACCCGTATAAGAACGATTCTTTTTACCGCCCAGATACGTGCCCGAACTGAACTGAAGTTCGGCTAAGCAGGAAAATATTCTTATCTATACAAGGCTAAAAAATCGTGAAAACCAAAATCACGATTTATGGCAAAAAATAATCTCCAATTATTTTCAAGTTTTGTACAATTTCACTATAGGGTGATGTGGAACATGTGGGTTAAATTAAGTAACATATTATGTCAATATCACCCAGCATATTATGTTAATTCTCAATTCAATTTTAATACTAATTAGACCGAGTCTGCTCGATAGAGATTACAGCATGTTCAATTGATTAGTCCTCGATACTAATTAGAAAAGGATTTTGTGTAAAACCCCGCATCAATATTTACTATAAGGTTTATTTTATTCAGGCCTTTTGTTTTCGATGTGAATAAGTTTTAAAATTGTTTGATTTAGAGATTTTTTCCATCTATTATTGAATAAGTTTGAAGGTTTGTATAATCCACGTCTGCTCTTTTTTCGTAGTGATTTTTCGTCGTGAAGGCTGATGCTGTCGATTGTCTATTGGATTATAATCTTCAGGTAAAATCGAAATTTATTTTTTAATGTTTTATAAACATGTTAAAAATCTCGGAGATTCACATTAAAAGGTGGAGTGAACGCTACGAAAATTATAAGTAAATTGTTGACCACATAATTTCAAGTAATATGTTAACGTCCTTATTCATAATCTGTTATAAAACCTATTTTAGCTATAAAATGTTTTGTCTTCTTCGCTCAAACTGAATTCTAAAGTCGTTCGAACGGGGCAAAACATTCGATAACTAAAATAGGTTTTAAAACCGTCCATGAATAAGGGTGTAAATGTGTACAGGACCGATAACACAACTTTTAGGTTCAATACAAAAAAATATTCGAGAATTGACGAAGATGATTAATATAAACATTGTTGCGTAATTATCCATAATCGGAACAAAGACATTTATTTTGACCTCTGATATTTGGATTTTGGACGGCTTAGCAACAGACAAAACACGAATCCAGCCGAATGTAATAACAAATAAATATCAAGACATCTACAGGCTTGTATACAATCACATGACAACTTAAATATTTATTCCCGTACAATATCATCGAAATACAAATATATGCAAATGATATAATTACAGTAATTAAATGCCGCATACGAAAAGCCCAATGTACTTTTCCGTTGTCGGAATCCGGTGTTATTAACATTTGGGGCCTTTTAATCCTACGAAATACGGTAATTCTAAAAGTCGAAGCGAATGGGGCCAACTGTTTAATTATGTTTATTCAAATTTAATTTCCAACACTCTCTATTCGTTGAATTAGTCATCTTCTGCGTGGCGCGACTCTGGATGTGGTATTCACTTATTTAAAGGGAGTGAACATAATTCATCTAAACTCTATTCGCTTTCGTATCGTGTGGCGGAATTTGGAACTACAATTAAAATTCTTAAAATATCTATATAAATATCTTAAATTTTTTTTTTTTTGTATCAGCCCATATACGTCCCACTGCTGGGCACGGGCCTACTCTACAATCGAGAGAATCGATTGAGAGTGGTTAGGCCATATAGTCCTCCACGCTGGCCTAGTGCGGGTTGGCGGACTTACATACCGTAGAAATTCTTTAAAATCGCTACGATATGCAGGTTTCCTCACGATGTTTTCCTTCACCGTTAAAGTGGTGATTGGCTATCAATACACACATTATTACTGTACTACGAGTATACTGTATTAGCCCATATACGTCCCACTGCAGGGCACGAGCCTCCTCTACAATTGAGAGTACTATTGAGAGGGCAGTGGTACGATTTAATAAAGTTATATTTGTTAATATTGTATTAACAATTTTTATTAAAGTTTTATTGTACGTTATAATTAATTTATGTTACAATATAATTATCATAATTTTACGGTAAACAATTAGCCGTAAAATTACTAACCAAGCGTCCGGTGATTAAGCCGCTATAACCTTACACAACGGGTACAGTTACACGTAAGCCAATACATAATTTCACTTTACTGCTACGTAAAGTAGTACAACTAATAATAAAATAGCATTTTTTGTGTGTTTGTAAACTCGATTAATTGTTACACTAAGTAAGAAGCCAGGTGTGTTATTATCCTATATGTTGTTTTTTATTGCATAGATCCGACAAACGAGCAAACAGGTCTCCTGATGGTTAGTGATCACTGCTGCCCATGAACATCCACAATGCTGTATCGAGGATGTGTTGCTGGTCCAATTGGGAGGGGAGCGGGGGGGAAATAGGATGGGAAGAGCAAAGGGATATTGGGCATCCGGTAGTTCAAGATTTTGACTATTTCATGCAAAATTAGACTGTCCTATATTGCACGAAACAAATTCTATTCATTGTGTCATTTACCCTTGTGATATTTCTGTTCTAGAACCCGCGGAAATATGAGAATTAATTATTTATTAAAATAATTGTGACTGACATACATAAAGAATTTTATTATAAAAATTTACTTATATGTCATTCATACATTATAACCCTAAAAATAGGTAATTTATAATCAAAAGTATAATTAAAAGGTTCATGGGAAATCTGATTTTTTCTTATTTTTTAAAATACATATTCCAACAATTAAAATTAAAATAAATCGGAAACAATACCTAACAAAAACAAAGCACAATTCAAAGGCATATCCAGTAAACAAACATCCAAGCAGAGTCAAGGGTACACGACGGTCAAAAAAATTAAAAGTACACAGAATTTTTTCAGCACGTAGCAACACGCCGGTGTTCATTTTAATTTAACGGTAGTGTTGGAAACAAAAAAAAAAGCATAATTAAGTGAAAAATTTCAGCTAGGGACCGACACCGCCGCGGTACCTCGAAATTTATAATGCAACTTGGAAATGTAGCTGCGAATACCTTGCACTTATTAAATTCGGGTTTCTTAATTAAGGAATACTTTGAGTTTGAGGAAACCGGCTGTGGCTTGCGGTTCGCTTTCGATTTAAATTGTTTTTTTTTACCATTTAAATAGTGCTTGCGGTGATGTATTTGTGTTCTTTGTTTTAGATTTGGCTTGTCTTTTACCTAATTTTGTCTTGGGTTTACGCGAATGTTACACATTGAAATAAAACGAATTCTCACGGATTTTATCGCGAATTTAATTTAGCTTTTACATTTTTTAATTTCCCGACGTTTCAGATCATTTTAGTTTTCGTAGTCACGGGGCGGACTGAGGTATTAGTCATCCGCTTAGTGACTGTTATAAAGTGATCGAAACGTCGGGAAATTAAAAAAATGTAAAAACTAAATTAAATTCGCGATAAAATCCGTAATAATTCGTTTTATTTCAATTGTTTTTACCGTTTAAATAGTGCTAGAGGTATGTATGTACTTGTGTTTTCTTTTTGTGGTATGCTTGCTATCCTTTGTTAAATGTACCAAGACCCTTATGCAATATTTGTTTCAAGTAAAATGTTGAGGAATTTGGTCCTTTCCCTTCATGTCGTTAAAATTGATTAATAGGTACCTGGTCGCGCTGCGTGCGCGGTGAGCCCTTATTGATAGTAATATTTAGATGGGCGGCGTAACTGGTTGCCCACAAACTACCGGGCGCCCAAACGAATCTATCGGGCCGTTGCGACCCCGTCCCAAAAAAACCTTTTTACCTAGTCTCTTTAGAAACTCTGAGTGAGTTACTATGTATTATTTGATTAATTTCTATGACTATTACTCATCCATTCTCAAATTACACTAAGTCAAAGTACACATTATTTCTATTACAAATTATCCTATCACAGATCACTACAATCCAACTAAACTAATGGGTACCATTTGAAGTTTCATAATTTTCAAGTTTAAACTACTTTGTACGGGCGCAACTCACACAATTTCAACAACACTTACCATAACTCCATAGTTTTATGGAGAAATTTATTGATTTTGTGTGAGATATGCATGTACAAAGTTGAAAAGTTTAACGGTACCTGTTAGTTTAGTTGGATATATCACGTCACCATCTTTTAAAAATAAAATTCACTTGCTTTAATTGACAGCCTCCGTGGCGCAGTTGGTTAGACGCCGCCTGTGAAACGAGAGGCCGCGGGATCGATCCCCGCACCGAGACAAATGTTTGTGAGGCCCACAAGTATTTGTCTCGGGTCTCGGTCGGTCTCGGGTTTGTGAGACCGAAAAGTCTCTCGTAGCTTCTAATACCCACGACACAAGACCTAATTGGTCTTAATATGGGATCAGGACTATGTATGTGACTGTTGGTTGTATTTATTTATTTATTATTTTAATTGGATTCCTTGGCGTTGCGTCACCTGGTTGTGTCGAGCGGTGTTAGCATACAAACACCGTCGACTACTTGGCTATTAGTTAACAAGATTATAACAGAATTTGGAAAGATTGAAAGTTAATATCCCCGGTGGCTTACTAACGCCTCTTCTAAATCCTCTTGGGTTTAAGTTACTACGTTTGTATTAAGTTTTTCAATATAATAAGGCGCTGCTGGTGTGTATAAATTAGTCTTAAAAATAAGGCTTGTTTTAGGTGTGATGAAGAAATAAATTTACGAAATATTCAATGACTTTTTTAATTTTTTAAAAATCCTGAAAGGTTTGGTGTGAGGCAGGAACTGATCTTTAAATGGCAGGAAAATTATTTTATTATGAAGCTGTAGAAGTATGGGACAAAGGCGGACAGACGAGGAAAAAAGCCCATATTAAACAAAAAAAAATTAACATTAATATGATTTAATGCAATAATTAATTTTAATCAGTAACTTAAATTGATCTGATTTTTATTTGCCATAGGATATTAACTCTCGAAAATACGCTAATTTTTCTGAACAAAATGGTATAAAAGTCCAGCGACCTCCTTAGACATTTTTCAGGTCGTCTGTATATTTAATATAACTGATTTACATTAAAATAAAACTATTTTTTATGGATTTGATCGCGAAATTGTTTTAATTTTTCCATTTTTAACTTCCCGACGTTTCGATCACTTTACAGCTTTCGTGGTCACGGGCCGGACTGAAGTATTAGTCATCCGCTTAGTGACTGTGACAATTTAACTACCATTAATTTAGAATTATAAAATTAAAAAAAATATTGTATTTTGTGATCTGATTTACTGATCTGATCTGATTCTGATTTAGAAGGAACTCAATGTGTCTTGAGGTCTGGCAGTTGGTCTTTTGGGTTCCTATTTAATTAAACGTAGAATTGGATTCCATGCGGGTGCAAGCTTCAAGCCATCTTCTCTATTAAAATTTGGATGGTTTTTAATTTCAATAGCCTCGCGAACCATCCTGGGCAGGAAACGGTAAATCTAAGAAACCATGATTTACATTACTTTACATATGGAGTTAAATATCGACTCAACATGTTAATGTTACTCGAAAAGTAAACATGCAAAATAAATTTTAATAAGGTGCTTAAAAATTCAAATATTAATTTTCTTTATTCAAACATTTTCAGACCGTAATATACTAAGATAACTTTAGTCACATTCGGTTTAAAATATTCATAAATATTTTTTTTTTATCTATACAATGTTTTTTACAGCGTCTCAGTAATGTACACACATACATAAATCTACTCATACTCACGCCTACGTCCCATTGGAGTAGGCAGAGACTATAGAGCGCCGAATACTACAGTCCATGCACACCTTCGCCCCATCAACCGTCATCAATCTCCCCACACACGCACGTCAGTATTCCTCTATTAATTGCTAAATGCTCAGTAATGACCGCTATTGTTGATACGGACAGAGAAGTTCCTGTATCGATTGGGAAGAAACATCTCATACAATTACTACTCCCACAGAAAACCTGTTCATAACCAAGTATTTAATATTTATAGGCAAAGTTCTGAAAATAAATCACCTATGCCGTCATAGCTGGTACATAACCTGATCTTACTTATGATCGCTTTCTATACGAATGTGAAATCTGTATCTGAATCAGCCCATATACGTCCCACTGTAGAGCACGGGCTTCCTCTACAATCGAGACTACGATTGAGCGTGGTTAGGCCATAAAGTCTTTTAAAGTACAGTATCTAAATAATTTGTGTCCACTTTGCAAGAAACTATGAGTTGTGGTAATCAATTACAATCAGCCGAATCACCTACATCTCGACTACTATGTAGTAAAGCAAATAATGCGTGAAATTGTATGCCTAATTTATATCACGCCCCATTGCACAGCTTTCAGCATTTAAAGGTCCATTAAGCAAACAAAATAAACATTAATTATATTTATATGAATAATTATTTTTTGAAGTTCTATATTACGATAAAGGCAATCTATATATACATATAAAAAATGTGTAACCGGTCGATGTATGGACATGGAAGATGAATGAGATTGTCTGTGCGGTAGTGCGCGATAATCACAGAAACGGCTTAACGGATTTCGATTAAATTTGGTATGGAGATAGCTGACACGCTCGATTAACACATAGGCTACTTTTTATCCCGAAAGATGTTGTGTTTCCGTGATATGAGGAAGCAATTCCGATATATATGTTATTTTTTTATACTTAAACGAACGGAACGAGACAGGACAGCAGTATTACAAATAAAGTAAATCACGTAGACGAAGTTTGCGCACAAAAGCTAGTTTATAGTAAAATACATACATAAATACACGCCTTTTTCCCAGAAGGGGTAGGCAGAGGTGCTACCAGAACACCCACGTTTCGCCTTGTATATTCCGTCCCACGATGTGATAGGGGGCGAGCCTATCGCCTATCTTCCTGACTCCGGGCTTATAATTAATAGAAAAATCCAATACCACTATGCCCGACCCGGGATTCGAACTCGAGACCTCAGCTTTGCAATCGTACCGTAGTACCACTACGCCACCGAGGCAGTCATAGTAAAAATAATGAAGATGAATATGTTGTAGATTGTATAAGTTGATAACCTTACCGTTGTCCATTCGTCCTCTAGTCTATACAGACAAACGTTAAATAAAATCTAGATTGTATATTTTGTGTGAAAATATTTGTGTAAATGTAGGGTATTTTAAAGATTAGTAAATATAATTTAATTGCATGCAAATATTTATATTGTTATTTGTTGCGAAAAATCTTTTGGAGAAACCAAAATGAAATAACCTCTATTGTGGGCATTCAACAAATTGTAACAATCGCCAAGACGTCTAAGAAACCTTACTGTAGGCTTCAAAATGCTGACAAGAAACTGGCCGCTTGTGGAATAATCATGCGTATATCGTCTACGAAGCCGCATTAGGCCAGCGTGGTAGGCTAAATCCTCTTTACTAAATTTAGTTTATAAAGAATCCTCTTTCTCTTTCCCTTTCTATTTTAAAGGCTGGCAACGATTCAAAAATGTTTGCATGTGTGGGCGGTGCGGTTCACTCAATTTCATTAAATTCAGTTGCAACGCTCACTTTGAAGGAACACATTGCAAACCTAAGAAAGTTGCGTGAGGATTTTAAAGATTTGTGAATGTAATCTAAAATAGGCTAGCGTAATGGATTGAGGCCTAAACAGGTCTCAATTGAAAATGAGGACCATTCCCATTATATGATCTTCTAAGATCTCCATAATTACTTTCTGTACGGCTGCAACCTTAAATAGGCCAGCCGAACTTATACTTATATATACACATATATAAATATTACGCTTTTTCCCAGAAAAGATAAGTAGAGGTGCACGTTTCGCCGTGTGTGTTCAATCTCACGATGTGATAGGGGTGAGTTTATCAATATATCGGGCACAAATTCCTGACTCTGGGCTGATAATGAACAGAAAAATCCAATATCACTTTACCTCTCCCGGGAATCGAACCCGAGTCCTCAGCGTTGCAATCGTACCGTAGTACAAATACGCGGCCGAGGCAGTCTTATTATTGTTACATTCTGTCATATCAACAATCCTCATTTACTTCCCCTAATAAAATAACACAATACGGCCGAGAACAAAGTACCGCGGTTTTATTAGTGCGCAACAAATTGTAAAATCTGAGCTCTTGGTATAGAGAGCTGTAAGCATAATTAAGTGAGATTCAAGTGATGTCTACGGGGCATGTCATCGTACACAAAAGCGATCTTGTGTGGCTGTTTTAAAGAGACGGTGCTTCCTGTCTGTCTCACAGTCAAGGGGCCAAGGACAAAGCGCAGGCGATCATTTTCTTAAAATTTTATGGTAGTGTTGTTGAATATTTATTTTGGTGCTTTTCGCTGTTTATTACTGTATTTTGTGGTCTCCTCACTGTTCTTGTGGTAGCATATGTAAGCTAGAGCTTTTTGAAAATTAATTAATTAGTAATTTCGGTTTGATTTTTATTTTGAAATAAGAAATAAGCTTTTTCTTAAATGGGGCGAAGTCACAAGTCATGAGTCAACTAATTGCTCCATTCAAACTAACTCTATTGGCAACGTCCAGTCCATTCACTTTACTCCTTTCATTTATTTCTTTGTCGACTTTCTGATTAAATTCATAGCTGACTGAAGACAAGCGAAAACCCCTTAAGATATTCATTAAGTTTGAATAGTTTCGTCACGCGCCGCTATTAACTCTGACACTCATCACTCAAACAGAAGTTCCCTAAGAAAATCATCATGCAACCCAATCCCGCTTTCCTCCCCTACCCCGCACCACCACCAAAAGAAACATCCCCAACAGGGTTGCAGAACAAAGGCAGGCCCCGACACTCGACGGCGCACCACTCCACTTGCTTTGTCCCCACGTAACATTGTTTAATTTTCGACTAAAGAGCAAGATACACTGTCTTGAAAAACGCCTGGAAAATGTAAGGTGCTTGTATTAATTAACTTAGGCGCAGGGCTTAAGTCGATGTTCAGTTGGGGCATAAATTGTGTAGTTCCGTGGGTAGGCAGGTGGGATGATGCAGTTGCGATAAAAAGTATAGTCCTTAGAAAATTAATTTTGATAATTGAGCGTAGAAACAAAACTTAATTTACACACTTATTGTGGTGGTTGTTTTAACTGACGATCAAAAGATTTTGTGAAAGATAATTTGACTAAAGTATTTTACGAGTCAAACCAGTGTGACTTTTAGTTATTCGCTGAATTTTGACATGTTATTACATTTCCTTCAATGTGTAAAATTTTCATAAACTAGCTGTGATATTAGTAAATAATTAAGAAAGTATAAATTTGTAAGATTTCATTGCAGTTATTTTTGTTCTAGATCGCATTTGGAAGGAGATGAACTTGACCAAGCTGTTGTACGCTGCCGGGTGACACGTGAGTACTATGCCATTTATTTGTATTTGTAAATTGACTCAATTTGTGTTATTTATTTATTTATAATATCATTACACCATCGGTGCGCCACCGCTAAAATTACACATACATATATTTTACATCAGAATGGTACAAGGTGACGAGCCTTTATAGGTGTATACAGCATTAGTGTATAGGTGTTATAGACACATTCTGATGTTGTTTAACTATCTGATAATTATGGTAATCGTGTCTCAAAACCTACAAAAGCTGAATTTAGGTAACGTGAGCAAACAATCGTCCCTAAAAATAGGTATTTAATAAATATTAAAAAAATAGATACAAAATTATTAAAATATCACAATGTGCAGGAACACTTAACAAAGTGCAAAGAGTGTGAACCGACGTATTTAGTTAATAAATATAACACGGTTTACTTCGCTCTTGGAATAACACTCGACGCTTCTACCCGACTTCTACACGCGCAAACTTCACAAATTATTATTAACTTCAACTTTACTAAGAACTAGCTGTAATACCGTTGTCAGAAAGTTTAGAAAGACCTGGAGAATCTGTTAAAATTGATGAATCGGTAAATTATCTATATTTTAAATTTTTAATTCGTACCTATCTTATAATTTCTGAAGGATATTTTTTTGTTGTCAGTGCCCTCAATTTTGAGCATTTCAACATTAATACCAAAGTGTATAATTTTCCACACGCCGAGATTTATTCGCTTTGACAATCGAATCCACGATAAATAATTTGTAGTTAGACAAAGTGATTTCTTTAATTTATTTTAGACGTTACCTTTTAGGCTTTAAACATCGATCATTGACCTCTCGGTGACATTGATCTAAGCTTAACTCAAAATATAAAATACACATAGTTAATTCAATAAGTCCTCGATAAAATTTCTTTTCATAACTCAGTATTTTAAAAATTAATAGCCATCGTGCCTTACCAATAACTAATTCAATAACAGAAGCCCATACAAAATAATTTTATAAAGAGCTTGACCAATTTACTCTTAAACGGATCACTGAATTTGGAATCGATGCGATGACTCTCAACGTAGACCAAACAACTTTCAAAATAATATAATGGAACAACTAAATTAAAGCAAACATTTTAGTTATAAAAGAAATGGCCTGTGGAATTAGAGAGTTAGATTTGGATAGACGAAACAGTTTATCAGATAAATGAGGTGATTTAGAGTTTAGATTGTAGATTTAAATTAAAAAAAAAACGAGACAAATTAATAAAGCCACCTAAGAATTGTGTAGGAGCTATTAAATCAGGTGCGACCAATTGTAGCTCAGTCATTTCAACAATGGAACCAGGGATTAGAAAGCGCATGGAACAATGATGTACTTTGATGACAATCTGATTCCTTTTATTTATTTTTCTTTTAATATCATTGTGAGGTATAATTTATGGACAAATTAATGTCCCGAGCAACTTGCTAAACTTTATTGTTTAGTATCATTTCAAAACATACCAACATTGATTCTAATTCAGAGATGCCGTATTGGATAATAAATAAGCTGTGATGCCAATGAAATGGGCTTTTTGTTGCTACGTCGATTATGTCTTTTAGCTGCCACAAAAGGGTCTAGTCAGAATTTCAAATTATGCATTCTATTTTTGATATGAAAAAACAAATTCTACCCTTCATCATCATCAGCCCGTTGTAGTCGATTGCTGAACATGGGCCTCTCCCAAGGTACGCCACAAAGAACGGTCTGCTGCTTTATGCATCCAGTCGCTGATGGTCCTCTTGTGCAAGTGGTCGCGCCATCTGGCCATAGGGCGTTCTGCCATTATCAAACAGGAATAGACATGGGCTCTACTGGACAAGACTTTCCTCAAGAAACGAAAATAGTCGAAGTTATAGCCACAATTTCATGTCAATCCTAAATTCAAAACCATGTTCTTCCAAAATTTTGCGTTTTCGTAAATACTTAACCATCATCAAAAAGTCTCTCACCGCTCTTTGAAATTTACCGAGAGCTAAGTGCCCCATTATCCACATTTCTATCATCATTGTTTATATAAATAATACTTAAACAACAAAATCGGGGGCCAATAACGGAGCGGTGTCATAAGAGTTGCTCGTCGTAAAAGCTTTCGCATAGAATTTTATGATAATAAAATGCGTCGTACCCTCAGAAATCGAATTCTAGGCCTTCTCAATTCACATTTGAACGTTCATAAAACACATAAATAAATTGGATATTTGAGGGAAAACGCAGCCGGCGTCGTCTTTATTGTTTCCCTCAGTGTACATAAATACATATTGGACTGAGGTTTTGGAGACCTTTTAGCGATGACGCTTCACTCTCACTTTCTCAATGGATTGTCTATTTTATCTGATATTTAAAGGTATTGGGAATTTCCTTTGAAAGACCCGCGGGCTCTCAACAAAGTGTTGGCGGGGATGATTACATATTTTTATTTTATGAAGAACAAATTTCTAGCCGTTGTTCACTTTTTTGGTAATGTTCTGTATTCATATATCAAAATTTGATTGTAGCCTACGTAATTTTGAGTTTTCATAACGATAAGCAAAATAAATTGTGACTCTATAGTTATCCATAAATTTATTAACGAATTAGTATTGGTACTGATAGAAAATTGATCGTATATAACTTATCGTTTGTCATAGTAGATTTAAGGGTGATGATAATTAATGTGCATTTTGGGATTCGAAGACCAAAAAAGTTATTATTGTAACAAGAAACGAAATTATAAAGAAAATTGAAAAGACAAGTTATTCCCACATTTAGATCTTTAAGCACGATGCATTTACAAGCCCCACATAACTCGTTGTATATAATAATACTGCGTGTGACGTGTACAAGGTAGCTTTGTCACCGCGCCTTTGTCTGTCCGTTGGTGTAAACCTCTCGTCTCGTCATGAGAGCTGTAATTAAAACTGTGAAATGTTTTTTATACTTTTTTTATTCGCACGCAGCGGGCGTACGAAAACTACGCTTTAATTAGGTTCTACGGGTTCGCTTTCGTCATTCACGCATTTTAAAGGATTGTCTCATGTTCTTTGTTGAATGCATGACATTTTCGTCGAACTAAATTGAAATTAGTGCGTTTGTACACAACTGTGAGCAATTTATTATTTAGTCAGATTTTCTAGATCAAAACCCTTTTATTTTTCGAAAGTCATCTGATGAAAAACATAGTCTAGATCTCCTTTCAACCTGAAAAGCGCTAGGTAATGTAAATAGATTAAAAAAGACTTGATTGAACTTTTAAACATGCATTAATTCGGACTGACGTATGACAAATAGTCAATGAGGCAAGTGGCAATAACTAATATGGATACATGTCATAAAAGTATTAAAAAAAATATTACAATTGAAAAAAGGTATGCCAAATATTTAAATTTGTCCGGTACAGATCACAAAGTCTCGAATTCCAGTCAGCTGATGTAAGCTTTAAATAACAAAACAGTATCGTAGCATTAACTCCGCATATGATATCTTACATCATCCTAAACCTTCCAAGAAAGACAAAGTTTAATAAAGGCCGCCCGCCCGACCACAATACTTATTGGAGCCCATAGTAATTCCGAGAGAATGTATCCGCTGACCGCACATCCACTTATATCAAAGTTTCCATTACAAATATTGCGAATCGATCTATTCATGCATGTTAAACCTGGCATAGCATTAATTGCTTATTGCAACTACCTCAAACCAAATTACTGACGATAAACACAAAGGTACTAATACATTGCTCTGTTTGTAGTAATCCCAAAATTTGCGTTTAATTGTGAGAAGGCAATGGATGATGAAATACTTTAAATTCACGAGATTTAAAGGGTTGGGATAACAGGAGTGAGAGTTCGGTATAACGGACGTATTAACTTGAATTCCTTTTAGATTGGCCCCCGGGTTAACCTTCATCAGATTGGACACTGTCATTACACGTTGGATAATTTCGTATAGACTCGTGTTTCGTACTTTTGGGGAAAGATGTGAACGCGGTTGAAAATAATTTAACAAATTACTTTCAATTTTGGAAATGGTTTTGGTCACGAGTTTATATTGTGCGGTTGGATTAAAGCAGTCCATTCTGTTACAATATGTTTGTGTTTACACTCGTTCAGCAAATTAGTGTTTTATGAAACATGTGGATTAACATTTACTAATTGTTTCCATTCTGGTAAGGATGAAATGGTTTCAATGCATTCGATGGCAAGTAAGTGAGCATTTGTTGCCGGTCGATACAATAATGCTTCCTGAAAATTACTTATCTGGAATGGTTGAAACCTCTCAATTGATAATTACACCCAAGAGTAACATCCAATGACTTTTACATACTTGCAAACATAAGCATCAAGTCCGTATACCGTAAGAATATATCTCGTTCTATCCCCGCACTGAAATAAATATTTGTGTGAATCATAGGTGTTTATTTCGGGTCAGGGTGTTTGTGATATCGAAAAGTCTCTCGTAGTTTTTGATACCCACGACACAAGATTCGATTTCAATGTAGTCAATGTAGAGTCTATGTATATGCCTGTTGGGTATATTTATCTATTATTTAATTACTATCCCTCTTCATTCGAATATAATGACGATGTTCAATATCCTCTAAACGTTCTGCTTAAAGGAACTAGAATATTTAATAAAAATAATAATAATATTATACAAATATCTTTAAAAAAATAAATTTAAATAAATGAAACTATTAATGAATGAATACAATTTCCTCACAAGTACATAGCGACTCAAATGACGCTATTACGTGTAACACCGCTGTAATACCTAACAATGGATCGCATTAGGCTCTGCCGCCCTATCATCCGCGATATACTGCTCGCCACAGTGTATACTAAAGTGATAGGACAACTATGCTTTAAAAAAATGAGTTTTAAAATGATAGCCTTTTTAAGCTTAGGAATGTATACGAGTATTGCCAACGCAAAATAAATGTTTATGAAAACGTATTTAAATAATATATTTTTGTTCTGCATTTCCTATTTAAACTTTAACTAAACCTTTGAAAGTTTGGAAGAGTAGCATTAACTCCCTTTATGTTCTCCAGGTCTAAAGAATATTTAATTACCTTTGATGCGGCACGTCACTTAAATATGTACTACCTTTAAATCTACCTGTGCGTAAAGTATAATAGTTATCCTTTGCACTGACTACACGTAAAATTGTAATAAACAATGACAAATTAAGATAGGCATTATAAGATTAATGTCACTATTTACTCAGCTTCCTACCCCCCCTCTTGTTTTTATACCTAGATCCGGCAAATATGCAATATTCTTACCTGACAGTACATTATAACCGCTGCTTATGAACATCTAGGTAGGATCGCAGGTGCTGTGCTGACCCTTGAAAATTTGAAGGGACGATTGGAAGAAAAATAGACAGGAGCAAGAAACAGTAACCACACTCATCAACAGGAACACGATAGTAAAATATACCCGGTGATACCTTAACAGACAGAACAGCCAGTAGTACATTAGTCCACAGTCATACATACCCACAGTCCAAACATTGTGGCTTTAAACTTTCCAGACATATTTGCATCACTGAACTGACATCCACTGTATCCGAGACCCGTGTACTCAATGAACCGTCGCGGCTGCGGCGTGGATCACTTGATTTCCCCTAAGGCCAGATCTGTCCGAAATCTTACCCTCTGTATGTGCGATCTGGTTAACAGATTGCTTTTGAAATTACGTTTAAGTTATAGCTATTAATCTGCGGTCGGCGCGAATAATGAATCTCTTTTGTCCTTACGGCTGCTGAGGTGAAATTTCTTCAGCCGTTTTGTGATGTGGGCTGTTGAACGCTTGGTAGTCAAAGGTCATGTAATAAATGAAATGTAGTTATTGCAATCCGTCTTGATTAGTAAACGGTCGGTTCAACTGTGATTGTACCACTGTGTCTCTAAATATCGCGATCGGCTTGCAAGACGTTTGGTTCAATTAGTAAGTTTCTGATCGTAGGTCTTAAAACACCTTCATAATTTTCCCTAAAAATAGCATAGCATTTTGAAGTTGAGGATCCTAATTTTCGTACATTTTACTGCCCGTTTCGACGATGACATTGCTAATTCCTTTATCGTAGCAGGTACACTAGCCCTTTAAAACGTGAAAAGTTAGAACTAAAAGCTTTTATAAATTATAATAATACTAGCTGACCCGGCCACGCGTTGCTGTGGCTAAAGTTTTTGTTATATTACATTATAGTAAACAATCTAATTTGACTCCTTATTTGAGTTTCTACTACTATAACCTAAAGGGTTAATGAAATTATTTACGAACAAAGACGAAAATGTTGATGTTGGTATACAAATTCACTGGATTGAGATTTGAAGGGGAAGTACGTTGAACACAATTAATTAAAATGTTCTTACACTTGATATTAAGCAGAAATCAATAGGTACAAAATAAAAAATTATCAGATTTATTATTTCCATTTATTTTATAACAAATATAAGTATATTACAGTATAATACAGTAAATAACATGTGACGCTTAAACTCATAAATGAGGTATGCAAGGCAGACAGTCTTAAACTTTTAAACGTTAATATCTATTTTTTTGAATTGTAAATACTTTCAATTTCAATTTAATTTAACACCAATCGGTGCACAATGTTTTTGGTTAACCTGTCTTTAGCTAACACAAATAGATTCGACGGTTTCCCAACACGAAATGTTAAAATGTAGCTTATATGACACGTTCGTAGATTTACCATAGCAGCGCCATCTATTGATTACTTACTCAACCCAGTCGAAAGGTATCGACATCTGTTAGAATCATTTGGAGTTAACAGATGATTGTGACTGTCAAATAATAACAGACAAATAATTAGCAATAAATTAAAATTGCGACTATAATTTGAGATTTAAACTATCCTATCTCTCAAGTTGGATCGAACTGCACATGGTGTGCAAATTTTATTATAATCGGTTAAGTAGTTTAGGAGTCCATTGAGGACAAACATTGTGACACGAGATTTATATATATTAAGATTTTTTCACTCCAAATGTTCCGAATGTTGTCAAGTTCTTTAAATACCTGATTAGCACCAAAAACACGTCAAAGGTACGTTTTAAAACTATTTTTTTTATATTTTAACCCACCAAAAAATCAAACTCCAAAATCACACGGTGCCAATTTTTTTTTACAAACGCACTTACATAAGTAATTTTCGTTGAGTTACGCATATTCAAAGACATTCAATATTTGTGTAAGAGATAAAGATCAATAACAAGGTTTTTTGTCGAGCGCTCCCAACCATAATGAAATTACTCCGAACGTTACATGCGTAGGCTTTGTTTATTTTTAATTTTTTCGGTTAGGTATTTGCCCTTTTGGATACTGTGTGACGACAGGCGGGTTTTACTTGTACTCGTATAGTCTACGGGCATGGTAAGGTTTTATTTTATTGCATAGGTTCGGCAAACGAGCAAATAGGTCACTTGATGGTAAGTGATCACTGCCGCCCATGAACATCCACAACGCTGGATCATGGATGTGTTGCCGGCCCAATTGGCAATTGGAGCGGGAACGAGAAAGGATTGTCAAGAGGAAAAGGGTATTGGGCATCCGGCAATTTCACTCACCGTACGAAACGCATCTTAGTATTTGTATGAATTTGAAGTCGCTGGATGCAGGCCGCTTCCAACAGGTCGATGTGAAGATCCTTGAAGCAGGCCTATGTTCAGCAGTGGACTTCCTATGGCTGAATATCTATTCACAGAGAAATAATTATATATCCGTCCACACAAATCTATCTAATATCCATCTAGATAGATAGATAGAATTATACTCATTATCAAGTGTAGTTTCAATTGTGTTAGTGTAACATTTATACAAGTTATTATTTTGGAAATATAACCTTCTTCAGTTTATACTTTTGCTTTTATTTGTTGGGGCTTAACGTAAAATTCACCCAAATAAGTTTTCATATTCAGAACATCTTCATTCGGGTTCGTGTGAATTAACCACTCTCATTTAGCCTCGTAATAAATGAGTTGAAGATATGAAATAATAAACGTATTCCAAGAAAATTAAACTTAGTAATTTTATACACGGTTGAATGCCTTTCGTTAAGTTTCATACCTTACTGAAGTATTTCTTGGGTTAAGCGTCTATTACGTAGACGAGTTCTGTATCGCAAGGGAAAAATTGTTCGTGGAATGTTAAATTAAACAGTATCGCTTATAGAATATTGCGGGTATTTTATATTAATCTTCGTTCATTCACCCATATATCAGCCTATATGCGATCACTTACGTCGGCTATTGTACGTCAATTAAGAAAGATTGGCTCGTATTTCAATATATGCTGGATAAATGGGCTGATGAGTGTACTTCCGAAGCAGTATTAATGATGTTGCTGCCTATCACTGGCCTTTATTAATTTATTGTCCAGAATATTAGACAGATCTACAGCAATTTTATCGATCACAGGCTTGGTGTTCCCTGGATAATGCGCAATATATATCAAAGCCGCCGACCCGTGGACCTATGACAGAAGAGTGGTTGGCGCCTTCACTCATTGCAAGTTGGAAAACTTTGAGACCGATATGTCGGCTGGCAACACTCGCGGACGCATGTTGCCAACATGATTATTTTTTTATAGGCCGTCGGGTTGTGTAGGCAGGCTGTATCGACGGGTCGGCGGCTTTTGCGTGTATTATGAATCGTTCTTCCTTTTTTTATTGCCTTTAAAAGCTTTTGTGAAAACTTTTCTATTTTCATCCACCGACTATATCCGAAAGGTTATTTAAACACTACAGTCGTTGAAGATAGGAAAATAGGAGATCTTATTTCTTCCGAACAAAGCTTAGTTGAAGATGCACGAACGAAACACGACAGCAAAGCAGCACTTCATGACGGAATTCCAGTACAAATTGTACTTGATTTAACTACAAAACTGAGAGTGGGCGGTTTCTAATAAAACGTTTCTTCGGGCACGTACTCGGTGTAATTGGAACGGCCTGGCACATTGGCACACTGGCACAGACGAGTGGCTTCAACGCAGGTCCAATTACGAGGCTCAGTCGACATACTGGTCCAAGCAAAATGACAAGTAACATGCACCAATTATCGGCTGTAAGATCGGTGTTTTTATACAGTTTGGATTTCACGGGTTCTTTGTTAAAAAAAAACAAATGAATGATATTGCATTTGTGATTAATCATGCTCTTATTTTCTGAATATAATATATCAACCCGTATACATCTCATTGATGAACACGGATGATGTGATTGTGTGGTATTTGTTATTTATTTATTTACAATATTATAGATAACGACATGCAGAGGCATACATAGTTTTAAGTATCTTAAAATTAACATTGGTGTTATTTTAATCACTCGTATATTATTACGGTTAAAATAAATTATTAAAACTGAGCTATAAATTTTCCAATATTTTATTACTACAACATTTTAGTGTCTATATTCCTTTGACCTGAACTTAAAATGCCTAAAACACAAACACGTAAAACATTTCGTTCGAACTTCTGCAGAGCTCGAAATTCCGACAGAATTAATAGAAATTTTGATGCCGACCAAATGTTTGTACTCAAGGCGTTGTATAAATTCATTTGATGTATTAACTTTATACTTAGTTCATTATAATACTATAAAACAGGCCTGGCACGCTACTTTATTTTTACCAAATTTCAAGATAATGCAGATGAAATATAACGTGCTTCTATTAACGTTAAGTTTTAGTCTACATGCCAGCGTTGGTTTATCGAAATGGATGGAAATTTCGGTGATGTCTGGGTTAGACTGTTAGCACTTCAGCCTACCCCTTGGAGGGTATAAACGTGATCATAGCACTAATTACCGCTATTGACGTCTTCAGTATATTTTCTTCTATTTCTTCTTCTTTGAGTGCCTCTTCAATGATGAAGGTTGTCCGTCTGCGTCTCGTATTCGTCTTTGTTATTATTGTTTCCTGAACCTCATCCGAATAAAATATATTCGGCATTTTATCTCACTGAATCCGTTTCGTTTCATTATTTTTGTGTACTGTATCAGCCCATATACGTCCCACTGCAGGGCACGGAGCTCCTTTGTCGACAGTACGATTGAGAGGGGTTTGGCTGTATACTCCACCACGCTGGTCTAGTGCAGGTTGACGGACTTTACATACCATAGAAATTCTTGAAAATCACTATGGTATGCAGGTTTCCTCGTGATGTTTTCCTTCACCGTTATAGTTCGTGGTGATTGACTATCAATACACACATTATTTTTGTACTTTGTATTTATGTAGTATCTACCTGATGCCCAATATCCCTTTCCTCTTTCCATCCTTTTTGCTCCACGCTCCCCTCCCAATTCGGCCGGCAACACATCCATGATCCAACGTTGTGAATGTTCATGAGCGGCAATGATCATTTACCATCAGGGGACCTGTTTGTTTGTTTGCCGGACCTATACAATAAAAAAAACTTACGCCAGAACATTTGTTTGATTACAGCCTTTTCTGAGAATATTATGTGGAAACCAATAAGTGAATTGATAACTGAGTTTTGAACAAATAAAACACACGTATAAAAGAAAATGAGGTTATTTGATATTTTTCAGTGAATTCACCTGAAGATGAGTATGATGAGTACGTGTACAATATTCTTATATTGTATACGTACATACATAAACTCACGCCTTTTCCCCAGAAGGTGTAGGCAGAGGTGCCACAATTCAAATGTACTTGATTGAAGTTTTCGACACATGGTCAACATAATAGATAGAATAGATTTGTCTCAGCTTATATATTACGTCATGAGCCTTCTCCAAGTTTGAGAGGGGTTCGACTCCAGCCATGATAACTAAACCATGATAAATGTGTTTTAGGACTCTATTATTTTTTTGTTGTTCAATTGTATTTTTTTCCGATTTGTATTCTAAAATATACTGTATGTTTTTGTTACAATATTTTATTTTATGTTTTGTTCGTGTTTTTTTGTTTTATTTTCCTCTTTTCTATTTGCGAAACTGATTTCCGTAATTAGTGTTGATTAATTAATGGCATTGGCTCACGCCGTGTTCACAAATGAATGGGGTCTGTTAGCAACCGTCGCTTCTCATCCGGATAAGACGGTCCTCAAAGCGGTACCACGAAATAGCTTCTCACTAATTAAGAAAGTCATTTCATTTGATTCTTTTAAGTATGTGGTGTCTTTTCGAAGTCATGTAAGTGAATAAGTGGGAATATCGAGAGAAAACTTTTTATAACTTATGGGTCTTTTGAGAATATTTATGGTATGTCAAATCTTCCAACGCCCAATAGGTTAGCATGATGGATTTTTTTATAGCATAGGTCCGGCAAAGGAGCAAATAGGTCACCTGATTGTAAGCGATCACTGCCGCCCATGAACGACCACAACAATGGATTATGGATGTGTTGCCGGCCCAATTGGGAGGGGACCGGGAAGGAAAAAGGATGGGGAGAGGAAAGGGGTATTGGGCATCCGGCAATCTCATAATGGATATGGCCTAAGCCTAAGGTATATTTAAAAATCATTTTAATTAATGAGTATTAAGGGGTCAGGTTGATCAAGTTCCTCCACTTTTTTCAATTTGCATCCTAGGATTACATCGGTAAAGTAACAACTCGACCTACAACTCGACGCATTGGGGGATTACTGATATTGCAAGCCCAATAATTCTTCTTAACTCTCTGACTCCATCAAAAACCGACTATTGACTCACAAACTAATTTAATGGAACACGGAGTAAATCAGGACTATCAGGTAATCGGCTCGTGTCCAAAAAAAGAACAAAATAAAAATACCTAAATATCTCCAATAAAGCACTTACGCAAGGCAAACGAGGCCACGAAAAATTTACCCCATTCGATGAACCACTGCGAGCGGTCGTGTCAAAATAATTTTATTTATTTTATAGTTTTTATTTTTATCATAATTTTTTCTGTCGCCAAAGTTTCGGCTAATGTAATTGGCTGCTCAGCCTAAGGGCAGAAATAAAGTTAATTGGGTACAATTAAAAAACGCTGCGGCCTCTTAAATATATTAAAAGACATAAATCACTTCTGGATGTGGCAGAGAGATGGAATCGTGTGGATTTATGGCGAGCGTGGGCGTGGTGGCGTTCGACACCTATTATCCGCCAGATTTCAGGTGTCGTTGAATTTCTACCCGTTTCTTGGCAGGTGCGGCTATTTAGATAACGGGTTGGTAATAGAGCTCAGTTTGAGAAATTTTACGGTTATGTTAAAAACTTATTTTTGAGATGATGTGATTTTAATTACACGTTCGTAAATTGGACTAGAATACATTATTGTATGAGTCTCCTCTAATATTGACGAGAGATCAATTATCAGTAATTAGCTGTAATATGTAGATACGATCAAATTACGAGTATTTGTCGAGCTATTTAACTGCCTGCGTAACCTATAAACGAATTACATTTTAGTTTCTTACTCTATTTTAACAATTTATAGAAATTACAATAAAGATTTCGTTACTTAGAAATTAGCCCTATAAGTACCAATACCATATTTATGTTATAGGGGGCAAGTGAGCATACGGTCCACTTGACACCTTTCATTTTTTATCAAATCAAAATGAAACACAAATACAGCAATTTAATTTATAGTTGCATCTCGTTGACAAATATAGCTAGTATACAGACATATTCTAAAAAAAGTAAGATCCTCAAATATTTGTGCATGGTTCGGGTTTTGTGAAACCAAAAAGACCTTTTAGTTTTTGATAAGCCAAAAGACTTAGTATCTTGCTGTGGGCCAGTACTATATGTATGTATATATCGGGCGTATTTATTTCTAACTATATACTATAACTAAATTATAGTTTCCTAGATTCACGCGAATATTAAAAGTAATTCTTACGAGTTACGGATGTCCGCCCCGTGACCACGAAATCTGTAAAGTGATCGAAATGTTGGGAAGATAAAAAATGTAAAAGTTAAATCAAATTCGCGATAAAATCCGTAAACTTTTATTTCAATGTGTAATTACATTGTTACATACGGTTATATTACTCTTTGTTACAGAAATCATATTATTCTGTACTGCAGCGATCTACCGTATCCAGAGTGAAATGAGTCGGTGTAGTTGATTTGCCAACTTTATACCCAGCCAGTTTGCAAGGCTGCCAATTTAGCTCAGCTCTGTGCCTACGTACCGCGGCTTATTTCACCTAAAATACACGCATAGCACCTAATTAGGTCCCACTTGATGAAAATTAAAACCTTGAGATGTAATTTATTAGAGTACGCACCAGTCATTTATATCGAACGTAATGTTGCGGTTTTCGCGTGCTCCAATTAAAATGGCTATCGGAATATTTATTGCTATTGAACGTTTTGATAAATATATTTTTTTGGTCATTTTAATTTGTTATAAGGGGTATGGTAGAGTCCAGGTGTCATTGATAACCTTTTTTTACGGTTAATAGTTAATAGCATTTTATATACTTTGTTAATTAATTTTTACAAAGGGACGAGTTTTCTATTTTCATATTTTATCACGTTAGCCAATCGTTTGAAAATGCGCAAAATTATACCCGAACTAACAACACAATTTTTATGCATGATGCTTCCAATGGATATAATATAAATAGATTACTTTTAAAAACTATTCCGAAGAGATGGTACGGTTGGTATGTCAAGTAGTAAAATGTATTTGCATTAGATGTATGTACCGAAGTGGTATGTATTGATAGTAGACTTCACCTTTTTTACATAATTTCTAAAGAGGTTTATGCTTATACATAGACGGCCTTATTCATAAACAGTGTTAAACCTGATTTTAGATATCGAATGTTTCGTCTTCTTCGCTCAAACTGAATTCAAAGTCGTTTCACTAATTACTTATTCTCACTAATAACTAATTTCGTATTCGATAACCAAAATAGGTTTTAAAACTGTCTATGAATAAGGCCAAGAGTGACCAACTATAATCTGCCAAAAATACCATCAAAGAACGGCTCTAACATTAACATATTATTAAGTGGTATTACGCACTATAACGGTGAAAGAAAACATCGTGAGGAAACCTGCATACCATAGTGATTTGTATAAATTTCTATGGTATGTAAAAGTCCGCCAACCCGCACTAGGCCAGCGTGGTGGATTATATGGCCTAACCACTCTCAATCGTACTCTCGATTGTAGAGCACGATTGAATACTCTTACGTAGAATACTCTTGCAGTGGGACGTATATGAGCTGATACAATACAAGTGATATGATGGTGTATAATACACATTATCTATGTTTTCACGAAACGCTCGAAAAATAATTACTCCCATCCAAAAATATAATTTCAAAATTACATTTCCGCAGCGAAAACTCCAAAATAAAAACTATTCTATAACTGAGTTCATTATTCAAACCGTACATAAGAGCGAGTGCTTAATTGGTGCTAAAATAAAAGTTTCCTAACAAGCCAACTTTTTGATATGACATATCGTTGTACTAGAAACATTTTTCGATTTTTTTATACGAGTAGAATCACTGGGTCCGACGTACGTCCGGGGTAAATGGCTGGCGTTTATTAGCCTTAATTAAATTCGGTTTGTAAATATCGCTGCCGAGCCGGTTTGGAAATAGATGGGATATGATTGAAGGAAAAGTGGGGATTTAACGACTATATTAAATAATAATAAATACACCCAACAGTCACATACATAGTTCTAACCCAACATTAAAATCAATTAAGTGTTGTATCGTGGGTATAAGAAACTACGAGAGACTTTTCGGTCTCACAAACACCCAGACCCGACACAAATATTTGTGGGCCACGCAAACATTTGTGTTGGTGCGGGGATCGAACCCGCGGCCTCTCGTTTCACAGTCGGCGACTATGGCAGTATTACTGATAGAAGAAAAAGCTACAGCATGGTTTTTATTTTTTGTGTGTGAAGTTTAGTTCAGCTCGATCTGAATAGCTTTGTTACCGGTTACTTGTAAATATTAATGTTAATTTTGAAAGGTTATGGATGTTAGTTAATCCTTCATACAAAATAAACCGATTATTATTAAACTTTACTGTTTTATAGCCATATAGCCATAGCCTATAATTTATAAAAAAAGTACATTGGCCAAAACATTACGATATGTCTAGTAAGTCGGAAAAACGTGTCTTGGTATGTATGTACAGTTATGGAATCCAGGCGAAGCCGGGTTGGACCGCTAGTAATAAATAAACATGCTATAGTAAATAACTAACTATTCAAAAAATAACGCTAACAAAAAAATTCTACAAAAAACCCGATTTTGTCGTAGCCGCATTAATATTTAATTTCCATTCAAAATTCTCGAGAGCCTATTCCGTGTTATAACGACTTTGATTTTATTTATAAACGTTACATTAACGTAGTATTAAAACTCCAGTTAACTACAACAAAGGGGATTATAATCCATTGAGTGATCAAAGCTTCGGCCAAGCAATTTCCATTATTAAACAACATAGTATCTGCGGTCCCTTATAATATTGGATTGTGAAATATTTTGGAAATGTCATTATCTCTTTGGTTAGGTTTAGGGGTGCTACACTGTGATCCTTCTTCTTTTTTATTTTATACTTCTTTATAATGGGTATATCAAGACTGCCACCGAAAACGAAGCCAAGTGGTAGTTTTACATTTTTAGCAAAATTTATATATTTACCACCCAAATACGATGATAGGAAATAAAAAACAAATATTCGCTTTTTTTTTCAAAAAATTTAGTTGTATTGTGTCTAAAGTCACTAAAATTACCACCTGGCTTTGTTTTCGGTAGCAGTCTTGATATACCCCGCATATCGCGACCCTTGCCAGAGAAAAAAATGTTGCTGATGGAATATTTTCATTTGTATCTTATAACATAGCTGCCATTGTACGTGATGGTGGAAAACGTAGTAATAACAAATAAAAAAAACTTGTTATAGTACGTTTAGTTAATGAGACTAGCAAAGGATTGATTCCACCTTTAGAAGTTAATATATAGCATCGAAGAACCCACAGCAACATTAAATGAATATATGATCCAGGAAGTAAGTGAAATATAATCGGGAACGAAATATATATAGATAAGTAAATAGACGGTGCGAAATAACAAGTCTTGTAACCCACATTGTGGACGAAATTTACGCATCCTTAAGCAGCCGGCAGTATGAAACTTAAAATTACCCACGGGGACCCAAACTAGGAATGTAATAAAGAGATTCAACTTACAAGGGAAGGGTTTAAAACAGTTTGTAAAGATTCATGATCGGTTGAGTTGGAAAATTGAATTACAACTTATACCTATTTAAAGGAATTTCGCACCACAGACTTCCTGATTATATCTTAATCTCTTGCTGCTAGCCTAGCTACCGATATTCAGGTCTCTTTTCCGTGGTCTATTAGATTCTAATATTTCAATCGTTACAATTAATTGCCCAATGATCTGGAATTTTTAAACTGGCAATCTAGCCTTTCCAAATACTAGAGTGCAATGTATTAATGTTAATGAATAATTTGGTGAAGTAGCAAACTTTAATGTTAAAGGTCAGAGTACGTAACGTCAGTAAATGATGGTCGATGGAACGTGAGATGCACTATTGGACGCCGTGTATCAGTAAGCGTAAACGTACTCGTATACTCACAACATTATATATGGACAACCTCATAAAGGTTCGAACAGGTAATTCCTTGGGGGGGGGGGGGTATTCAGTACTGTATAATATTTATTTCAATGCCATTTCATTTGTAAATGTTTTCTTTCTCTAACGTATAAAATACGTAAAATTAAACATAGTTGTAACTATTTCAAATTTCAAATACTTTCTGTTCTGTAGTATAAGACACGGCGGCCCTGTTCCGGCCTTTCTTTAAGCGCAAGTCAGCGTCCGTGGCGGAAGCACGACGGATGCTGCGACGAATCTGAAGGGGCAAATGTCATCGCTCAGATGTTACTTCTCGTATTTCGTGTGAAAAGTTTCCTACTAATTCGAGGAACACAAAAAGACTGCGCAGCTTTCGCTTCCGCGCTTTCCGTCGTCTTGCATAGTTGTTTCGTGCTGAGTTTGGAGATGTTGTGTATTATGCATTTGCTAAAATGAATGATGGCCTAATTGATATACGGACTGGCAAATAGAGTTTAAGAAATAAAGACAAAGCATATTTCTGAATGAAGTTTTGGATACAACGTATTCGTTAGTATAAAAGTGCGGTTAGACGTAGAAGAAAATATTCAATAAGAGTAGTTGTTAATATGTTTCAAAGTGTCCTGTGATTATGGCAATGAACCATTTAAGGTACATTCTAAGTACTAGTCAAAGAATATACATTAGTAAATAAAATCGATCACTCGACACAAAAGGCGAGAAAACATCAATACTAATACCAACCCTACAACGATACAAAAGTATCCATTAAAACTTTAATTAATATTTAAACAGCACATCACAATAGGGTTGTCAATAAAATGTTGCCACAAAAACGCTTGTAAAACATTGTGCCGCACGCTACGAATAAAGCATATTTTGCAACAAAGAACACCCGGCCCGCCCCAAGTTTCCAATGAAAGCCTTCTTTTCTGTGTAAAGTTGACAGCCCTACGCTGCGAACGCCTGCAGCAAACAATGTGATTTTTGCTTTTTTAATAGGAACCGCGGCGTGACAAGCCAAACACGAGAATACACAGACTGCAACTTTAAACAAGGTCCGTTGTTGGCAACCCTAATTTGAAGCGAACTAGTTTCGTACGTTTTAAACGTACGGATAGTTTTCTATTAGTGGTAAATCAGGGAATATTGTTAACAATATCGTTATGTGGGTTTTGTTTTTGAATTTGCATTTTTATTTAACTGCACAACGCAACATATTGTTACAATGCGTTTTATTCAATTGGTAATGTGATTTGAAGAAAATCGTTTTATTTAGGTATCCCATTAGATTCAATTGCTACCATATTTTATTCTGTCTATTTACTATTATCCTGAGCGCTGCTCAAGTTCTGACATCATCTATAGTAAAATTGGCTCTCACGTCCTCTTTAATGACATCTCGGCATCACTTTTGGCCAACTTCGCTTAATTATTCCAAATGACGTTCAAGTAGAGCCAACGAACTCCCATAATTTGATACCAATACTCGACTTTCTTAGTGGACAGGTCAGTGAACACATGATGTAGTTTCTAACGCTGATGACGCAGCTGCCCGTCACTAGCTTATCATTTGACTTCCATCTGCACGGTGGTTATTCCGCCATCTGTCAGGTATCTCAGCTTCATCAATTGGCTAGCAGGGTGAGCCGCGAGCAGGTGAATTTGGTTAAGGCCTCGGATGGTATTTGTTAAAGACCAAATACTATATAGGTAAGTCTGCATAGTCGTTTTCCATGTTTATCAAAACGATAACAAGCGATCCGTTTTCCTTTTTAACAGCAAAAATAAAGGAAATCATAACTATACAGCCTAACATACACTTATGTTTTTTTTTAGAACATTCTCTCAACAGATACGAAGTCAATGGACCCAATGTCCCGTAAAAAATACTTGGAAATGTTATACATAAGTTACAAAACAAGAAGGAAACACAAAACTTGGAGTTTAACGGAAATTCTGATATTGGGGTAAGGCTTATGTTTATTTCTTGAAAATATAATTTGCGTAAACACTACCTACTTGTTTTCTGAAACACCCACAAGGTTTTAAGAACTGTACCATTATAATATAATAATGTTATACATCATGGATGAAACTATGAAAATATTTGTTATATCAGAACGCAAAATATTTTTCCGTTGGTCGAATATTTGTCTCGGTTTGGGAATTGAAGAAAAACTCTCGTTTTACAGCTGCTTCTTTAACCAATTGCTCTAACAGAGCAACGCTAGCCAATAAAATGTAAGTGAAAATTTGTTTCTACACAAAATATTTGGAGAGTTTTTATTTTCAGAAACGAAAACCTTACACAATATTAAAGCGACAAAAGCCAAAAAAGTAGAATATACCAGAACCACCCCTTTATCATTCAAGCCGTCTACTTGAAATAAATACTATATTTGTGTAATAGGAAAACGAATGCAGCACCTAACTCGGAATATTAATAATTTATTGCGAAACTCGGGTCACGTTCGTGTTGCTTACTTTTCTCATTATCATAATTTTAAGGTTGTCATGTCTGGCGACGCAGGAAGGGCCCGACGTCTTTATTATTTCGCCGGCGTTTTATATCTCGCTCTTTTTATTCCTTTAAGTCAAAGAAGTCGCAATAAATCTTTGATAAAATTGTTGGAGTTGACAAATCTGTTGGTATTAGTTGACACCGAGAAATATTTTTGTGACGGCCCTGCTGTTCGCCTTTGAGTTTTGTGCTTTAGGGCTGTGCGTACCAGGAATTAAATAATGTGATTAATTTATTTTCGCTTTTTTTTCTTTTGTGAAGGTGTAAAATATCCTTTAACAACTACTTGTATTGCCTGAGAACAATTATGAAAACCTTGATTATTCCTTCAAATATGGAGGGGACTTAGGATTACTATTAGTCGTCTTAGATCTAAGTTATAATAACTATACTAGAACCTCTGACAGTTAAAGAGTCTTAAAGAAAACAACTGAAAATAAAATACACACTAATCTTCTAGCCATTGGGGTATTATCCTAGCCCGCACAGCAAAGTTGTTTGTAAAAGAAATTGTGGATTGTAGTCCGCAGTTTCTACTTACGTCTCTGTCATTTCGACGTATTGTTACTATGCCCTGAATCATGGGACAGAATGAGACAGGACAGGAAGGAATGTATCGGAACAACGCGGTATGAGACTAGGGTGTAGGCCCAGAGAACGGCAATCTCGTTGAATATAAATTTTGAATATAAAACAATATAAACTACGCAAATTGCTAATGCGCCTGGCAGCCATGATGGTGGCGTCAAATTGGCGTACTCTCGAGCAAGTAACGTTAAGCTGTGTCTACGCTAGAAGAACCGATCACGAGCGGAGCACCATCCGTACATAGCCAATATCTATCCGTAGCATGTCTGAATTGTTCGAGTTATGCCATTGTTAAAAAAACGAACAATACTTATTTAACTTCATAAAATAATGTTTCATGTACTTATGTATCAATAACTTTAATTTCAACAATTTTACATTTTATTATATTAAATACATATATATAAACATCACGCCTTTTTCCCAGAAGGGCTAGGCAGAGGTGTAACCATGACAACCAATTTTCGCCTTATGCGTTCCGTCCCATGATGTGATAGGGGGCGAGCCTCTCGCCATAACGGGCACAAATTCCTAACTCCGGGCTGATATTTAATAAAAAAATCCTATATCACATTGCCCGGCTCGGGATTCGAATCCGGGACCTCAGCTTTGTAATTATACCGTCGTACAACTACGCCATCGAGGCAGTTGTCTATTATATTAGAAATGTGAAAAATATACCTATAACATTTATATCATAATATACTTATTAACATTAATCTTTGACGTCATGTGGACGTTAATGTGACAAAGTCCCAGCGCACTACCAATTTGCGGGGTTTACTGTATCAGCCCATATATATTCCACTGTAGGGCATGAGCCTTCTCTACAACCGATAGCACGATTGAGAGTGGTTAGTCCATATAGTCCACCACGCTGGCCTAGTGCGGGTTGGCGGACTTTTATATAACATAGAAATTTATACAAATCGCTATGGTATACAGGTCTCCTCAGGTTAGGTCTGTAAATTAATATATATATATATATATATATAAAATGGAAGTGTTCTATTAGATGTGCAATTTTCGCTTGTTTGTTTGCACACCAATGCCCAAACATTGTTGTAGTCATATGAAGGTTGATTTTCTTCTAAATGAATACAGCAACGAATGACAATAAAGCAATGTGGTTAAAAGGGTTTTATGAGCTTTATTATTTTGGATAGAAAAAGTGTATCAGAGCTTTTTTTTAATCGCTACGGTATTCAAGTTTCCTCACGATGTTTTCCCTCACCGTTATAGTGCGTGGTGATTGAATATCAATACACACATGTCTCTGAAAAGTCAGAGGTGTGCCCTGGGATTTCAACCCGCGACCACAAAAAACATTTGTCTCCCTTCGACCTCAATATGACATATCATTTTTTTTTTCAATTATAAATAGCGAATATGTTAAAAAATTCACACAACTTTACGCGAGACTCGGAGAACAAATAATTGCTTTCACTTACACTCATAAAATAATCATGGAACGTCGTCTGGAGGCAGACAGGCTGAATTTTAAGGCTATTGAGGAGTTGTTTATTGAGAAAATAGAACAAGTTATTGTGTGTATACCGAAGGAGTAGGCAGGGATGATGCAAGTACTCATAGTTTGCTTAGCCTATTTCAATCCAAATGCTGGTCAGTTTTGTTCTTAACCTTTTGCCAAGTAAAGTAGTTTTATAAATAGCTGTTTATTATTCGATATGTATCTATATCAGCCTTCATATATCATCATCAGCCCATATACGTCCAACAGCAGGGCACAGACCTTCTCTACTTCTCCGCTTGTAGAGAAGGTTTGTGTCCTACATTGGTCTTATATCTTGACGAAAAAAATGTACAAAATAATGTTTTATTATGCCAGAATAGTGGATGGCGACCTAGTTACGATTTGTTCATATACATGTTATGTTCCGTAAAATATTTGTTTTATTCGGAAACTCGATGAGAGAAGGTCGCTCTTAGACGGGATCTAAGACTATATATGAGTAAGTATTAAAAACCTTCCCATCTTCCAAAACCAAATACTTCCACGAACGCGCAAAAGATTAAAAACCAGCTATTAATTTTTCCCAAAACGAATTTACTTCATTAAACCGCCAATTATTTACGGTTTTGTCGCGAGCACTCCATTGTTCCTCTCAGACAAACAATTAGATGACAAAAGGGCTCTAATTGTTCAATTTAGATACGAAATACCGAAGTCATGGCTTTGTGTTGTCCCGTCGGTAAAGGGTACGAGATTATCGCACCTTAGCTTTGATGTTTCGGCAATGGATTTGTCTTATGATTAAATACTGAGAAACAAGCTTTAGTGTTTGCTTCGCGTTTGTAATTTAATTTTGGATGGTAGTTACTTCTCTCTCTGTCTTCCTTCAGATACAGGAAGTTGATTGCTGAACACAGACCTCCCTTAAGTGAACTGATGCTGAAAAAGCGGATGTGCATAAGAGTTTCTACAATGCCCTATTGCTATATACATAGCCTATACGGCGTCACCTCTTTCAATCGTGCTCTCGATTGTAGAGGAGGCCAGTGCCCTGCAGTGGGACTTATATGGGCTGATAAAGAAGTATACTCAGCCTATCGCCGTCCACAGCTGGACGTAGTACTCCTCAGTCCTCTCCAAGTAAGTGCCAACTATCCCGCTCTTGGGCAGCCCTGTTCTTGCAATTGAATTCAGAGTACCCACCGAAGAGTACTTATTTATAACAAGTGTTTTTGTTAAATAAAGTAATGTCTATGACCTTCTAAGGAGACGATGAGAAATCCCAGCCAAGCTAGTCAATATAAAAAAATGGCCTGTGTTATGACTTCCCTTGTCGTTCGCACGTGCGCCCCCTTCACTATTATGTTACTAACTCACAGATTTTATAAATTACGATACTGCCGAGAGAACACTTTGTACTCAAGTTAATACAAAGAAATTTCTTTTTTAATTTTTAACTTTATAAAAGTAAGGCGGTCCGTGCTTATAGCGTGAACTGCATACGCCTCGATGTATATTAAAAACTTATCCATATGTTTATGGAATCAATAACTTTGACGGAGAAAACTAACGTCATAGGTGGAACTCCATTAGTGATTCTTAATAACATAGTAAAAGTGAATACTTTTGTGATTTTTTGTTACTTTTGCAATGATCAGCCTAATTAGCGTTAGTTGAAAAAATATTTTTCATTGTTTTTCGAAATAAATTCTAAGACAACATTAATATCCTTCAAGTTAAATATTATAATATTTCAAATGTACGCTTCATATTAAACATCTCATAACGCACACATATTAATATTGGAAAGGAGGTGAGGCGAAGGTATTTCAACGCAGCCTTATTAACAACGAGTTCAAAATGAACTCCTTAAAACATTGAATGATGTTTTGACATTTATTTCCTAAAATACATCACACCATTGTTGGCTTCTTTTATGAAGGAAGATAAAATATTTCCCCAAAGGCAGGGCATTGTGGGGAAATGTCGCGGGGAGGGGTTGAAGGTTCGCCACATCGTGTGGCGGAAGGTATAAGCGGCAGGCTTGATTTGATCAATATGCACAATTACTGATTTCTTTGTCAGTCATTTGTTTTTAATATTTGTTTTTTAATACAGTGTCATGACAATGTGTCTATACTTCACACGTTTTAAAAAGAAAATATTGGCTCTAAATTTCATATAGAATTATATGTAAAAAAAAGTTAAATTCGAACTTGTTACGCTGAAAACACAAGAATATTTTGATTTTTAATAATAATTTGCGGATTTTCTCTTACCCCACGATACAATTACACCGGCCCACTACAAAATTATGACATCCTTACCTTTATTAGTTCTTTGATAAATTTCAAAAGACTAGCTAGAAAAAAAACAATTGGCGGCTTTCATAGGACGAAGTCAATACTGTGAGCCAATTTTGATATGGTGTTTGTAAGGGCAGGATGACCTACCTTTCTCGTTTAGGCTTACTTACTCACTTACTACTCACTAAAGTGAGTATAGGTGCGTTCTTACACTCACTTAAGGGGGTCACATTGATTATATGGCCTTTTGCTTCGAGTTTCACAGTCAACAAACTTGAAGTTTACCGCTTGGATAAATGAGGAGTTTGAGTTAGCAAAAGGTCAAGAAGAAAAAGTATACTAATAATAATCCGAGTGAAATCGCTCATATTCAAATCCTTTACAAAATTGTTTTGATTTTATTTATAATCGCTTCCACCTAAACCTTGCACCAGCGAACATGTTCCAGTGAACCTTCAACAAAAGCATCCGCTGACGTCACTGAATTGACGAATATTTATGCTGTAAATTCTACATTGTGAAAAGATGTGTGAGACACGGCCGCTCACAGAGCCCATTAGTTTCAGAGCTCATAAGGTTAAACGCGTTCTGTGTAATCAATACGTATTGTGTGAAGAATGGGTCTTTCAATACGAGAATATTCCACTGTTTTGAAAATTTAATCATATGTCAAGGCTTTGTTTTGTGTTTATGTGTTGAATGAGAGATGTTTGTAGTTTGATTTTGAAATTGGAATGTATAATTAGCATTATACTCGTAAACTCATCTATTCTTCAACCTGATTCATTAGTCTATCTGCAATGTGATTTGAGGGTCGACAAATTGGCTTATGTAAATAAAAAAAATATATCATCCATCCATCATCCATCCATCAGCCAAAGGAAGTCCACTGCTGAACATAGGCCTCTCCTAATGATTTCCACAGTGACCTGTTGGAGGCAGCCTGCATCCAGCGACGTCTTACGACCTTTACCAGGTCGTCTGACCACCTAGTGGGTGGACGTCCCACGCTGCGCTTTCCGCTTCGTGGCCTCCATTCGAGAACTTTTTGGCCCCATCGGCCATCAGTTCTCCGAAAATATATAAATAATGCTAATTAACTGACTGAGAAAAAAAAACAGATGCTTACGATGCACAGCATCTGCATGCTACTTCTTAATAATTATGAAAACAAAGTTAGCAAAAAGATTTTTTTAAAAGATTATTTTTCAGCAATAGTCATCATATGCTTCATAGTGATGATAAAAATTAATACAAAATTTACGGCAGATTTTATTCTGATAATGTATTGCGCAAATTTCGGCTGATAATTATGCCAAAATGTCCAGCAAGGCTTAATTCGTGCTAATGAAATTCTAGACAATTACCATATATGCATGTTTCGAAAATCGGCCACCGGAATGGCCGCTACCGATCAGACTTACTACCCGCCTCGTTAGATGTTTCTATTTATGAAAGGATTATGTACTAGCCCATATGCAGGGTACGGGCCTCCTCTACAATCGAGAGTATTATTGAGAGGGAAAGAACAGAATCACTTACTAACCTTTAAATCAATTTTAACCCACATGCATCAGAATTTTGAGTCTTATCTACATTTGGCCGGAGTTACATTAATTGAGCTAGCTGGCTTTGGAGGAACTGACGATTATATTACCTTTGGATATCTAATAGAGAACTATTAAGTATGCAAATCTCCTTGCGATGTTTCCTTTAACCACTATATATAACGCTTTTATATGATAAATTAACATGTAACTCTTAAAAGTCTTATAAACCATGGACGCGAATCGGTAACTTCGGTATGAACACTGCCTTTCCCACTATATTTTTTTTGACGTAGGCTAAAAATCCGAAAATAATTGAGCAATTATTTTAGTATTTAAATCCTGGCTTTAACCTACGCAACGTTTAAATCCAATTTTCTAAGTATTAGAACAAACAAAAGGGGCGGATAAAAATAGACACGCGCCATTTAATAGGGTGTAATATAATAAGCAAATATTTTATAAAGAAACCCAAGGTCCGCCGAAGTAGATTACAATTTTATGCCCGAACACAAAGCCTAGACATCTATCTGACATAGAAAGCAGTCATGAAACGTAGGACGGAGCCTCTTTACAAAAACCTTATTCTGAGTGTTCCCCAAAAGTTATTGCTTCAACACAAAAGGTATTTGGAGTTGAAAAAATAAAGATTCCCTTTATTGCTGCCGTAAGCGAGAGTTTTGTATTAAAGATCTCGTCCTGATATAAATTTTGTGTAATTTTAACATAACTTGGGGCAGGTATGCCGATTGTTATTGATGTGAAAGAAGTAAAGTGATATTGGTTTTACTGCCGAATTTGAACATCCTATTAGTGTTACAAAGATAAAATATATTATATTTGGATACATTGATTCATAAAATAATGCTTATTACTTAATAATTCAAGTGGATAAGTTCCTAAAAATTGAGATAAAGAAAATTTGGCCTAAATGTTATGAGTATCATTTGCTCATCAAAATAATTTAGATTAGTATGAAGTGGTCAGTGCCAATGTCACGCGGAGTTGAAGATACTTCTCCCCTCCTGCCCCTTCCGTCACCCTTCCTATGCTCATATTTTTGAAAGAGTGGTAACAAACCTTTTATCGTTAATTACATACATACATACATAAACACACGCCTTTTTCCCAGAAGGGGTAGGCAGAGGTGCTACTAGAACACCCACGTTTCGCCTTGTATATTCCGTCCCACGATGTGATAGGGGGCGAGCCTATCGCCATATCGGGCACAAATTCCTGACTCCGGGCTAATAATGAATAGAAAAATCCAATATCACTTTGCCCGACCCGGGATTCGAACCCGAGACCTCAGCTTTACAATCATACTGTAGTACCACTACGCCACCGAGGCAGTCAATTATTACAGTTAATTTATACAGTTAACAATCGTTAATTATTACAGTGTTTATAAGCAACGATAAGCAAAAACTTCCCGTTCAAGTAATTACCAGCTTGTAAGACTCTTAGACGCTTCAAAATATCCAAACACCTAAAATACCTTCAAAAACACCTATTGAACGAATCAAATAGCATGGAAATACAAACGTGAAATTCTAATTATAGCTGAAAAACTCGTCGCACCTCGAGAGCACTCGACGGCTGATTTTTCAAGTCGCACAACTTTCAATGGAGTTTTCGAGAGACGTTTGAAATTTTGACAGAACTTAACGATTAGATAAGGAATGGAGTTAAATCCGATTGAAAAGTTTCCACTTGGCACTTCTGTGAAAAGATTATGACACAACAAAACGCTATTTATGTGTACAGAGGGTACAAAGAATTCAGAATGAAATAAATTAATAAATAAATACACTCAACAGTCACATACATAGTACTGATTCCACACTAAGATCCAGTGTTGTGTCGTGAGTATCAGGAGATTTTCGGTCTCACAAACACCCAGACTCGAAACAAATACTTGTGGTACACACAAACATTTGTTTCGATGAGGGTCGAACTCGCGGCCTCTGGTTTCACAGCCGACGTCCAACCAATTGCGCCACGGAGGCTTTCAAATAGATTTTTAACACCCATTGTAAATGGTAGCTGAACACTGAAGTTGAACATACATCACTCTTAGGCCTTGATAAACACAAAGTACCTACTATCTCTGTGTTTCATATATTAAATTATGCTGCACGAGGCCTTATATATTCTCTTACCGTACTCCACTTTTTTATCTTCCATACTCAAAATACGAAAATAATATAATGTCATATAAAAAATCCTTCTCAATCGTACTCTTGATTGTGTAGAAGGCCCGTGTCCTGCAGTGGGACGTATACGGACGGATACACAATATAAAACGGCAGGGTATAAAAGTAGGTTGCATTCAGTCATCCAATGTGGCATTGATCCGGTCGTTTCTTAAGATTTGACGTCCACGCTACACTTGACGCTTGCATACAATTTAGCTTATTTATAGTGTACTACAATGTATGTTTTTCCAACGTCGTTTAGTTATATCTTCGAAGCGAGTAGAATGAGATTAACAACATGTTGTAAAGCATATACTTTACGTAATACCTATGTGAATTTACATACATATGTTAAATTATAATAAAAATACAAAATAAACGCCCACGTTAACTGATATGCCGTACTATGTGCCTACATCTGGTAATAAATTCTATGACCAATATGATAAACGTATCTCAAAACAAAAAAAAAGTCTAATTTAGAAATAATTTACTTCTATTTCTATAAGTGCGTGGTGGCCTCATGGTATCGGACCAGAGTAAGTGCGTAGTGGCCTCGTGGTATCGGACCAGACTCGGCTACCTACATGTTCACGGTGGTCGCGGGTTCAAATCCCAGGGCACACCTCTGACTTTTCGGAGTTATGTGTGTATAGATAGTCAATCACCATGCACTTTAAAGGTGAAGGAAAACATCGTGAGCAAACCTGCATACCGTAGCGATTTAAAAAAAAATCTACGGTATATAAGTCCGCCAACCCGCACTAGGCCAGCGTGGTGGACTATATGGCCTAACCACTCTCAATCGATTCTCTCGATTGTAGAGTAGGCCCGTGCCCAGAAGTGAGACGTTTATGGGCTGAAAAAAAAATTCTATATCAACAAAGTAAACAATCCAATTTAACTTAGCCCTACGTCTAAAATGTAAGGAAAACTGTGTGGATTCATGAGAAATATATGACAATGTTCTAGACCAAATGTTCTTCTATTAAATTAAAATTCTACATCCATCCATTACATAATATACTATTTCGCATATTTACAGTTACAGTTAATCACAATATAAAAAAAGACTACATCAGCATAATCTTAAAACAATTTTTCCTCATTTCTATATAAACAAAGTAAACCGAGCCTTCTGTACATTCCCTGCCACACACAGGATTATTTTAATGAGCACGCCGGCACGGAAACACACGTAGGTCTCTGTAATGGAGATAATAATACACGTCTTCTTCATTACCTGAGTAATATCAGGACGGTGGTAATTGTACCTCCTGTACAATCACATTTAACTTAGCCATGCGACTGAAATGTAAGGAAAACTGTCTTGATTCATGAGGAATGTATACTATGTTCTAGAATAAATGTTTGTATTTCTTAGCGAGTTTAATAATATTGAATAGTTTTTGTGTCTATAAGTGCATTAGGAGATAGTAATTTAGTTTCAAAGTAAGTAATAGGTTTGCCCATAACGTGACTAAATGATAACAGTAATTTGACATCGGAGGTTTAAGTGAAATACAATGATTTTTAACTTTTTAAACGTCATAATTTCAACCAGGTTGTCATAATATTAATTGGCTTTAATATTTTCTTTTATGCGAATAAAATAGCTTTTTTATTCCAATGAATGACAAGATGAGCATGCAATTCGCGTGATACTAAACGATGCGACCGCTCATGAACAGTAGCAAAACCAAACAACACCGTGAATTACATCCACATATGAGAGACTTAACACCAGTGGAATCAGATACAAGAAAAATCACATATCTTAGATTTGAACATCACTACCTTGTTCCATTTATATATCACAAAAATATATCCGAGAGAGCCGCGTTAAGCTCTACCTCACCCATTCATTCGCAGCTCTTATTATTTCGTTACTCAAACTTGCCGCATTTACTTGCAGAAACACAAAACTACCTAAACCACTCACAGGCTGCAACAATCTGGATTTCGCACTAGTATTTTAGACAGACAAGTTTAAAAACTGTGCCCGCAAGCGTTATCGGCCTCTACATTCCGTTAATGCTACAATTTCCAAACTTTACAACTGATGCTCTCTACTTTTGTAGAGTTCGGCACAACTCTATTTTAGGCTTTACAGTTTTTGTTGGAGCGGTCTGGGCTTTCATTGAGTTTTGGAGTGTTTACGCTCTCTCTGTGGCCGGCAGATAAACATGATGAAATGGATTATAGCTATGCCAGCTGAGTGTTACGCTATTTGTATAATTTTGAATATATCATGGAGCTTAATTGTAATATGAAAGGGTATTGTGTAATGAATGTTTCATTTTGGAAGCTTTTTAAACGAATATACAGACGGTAGAGCCCCGAATGTTAATCATTCTGTAATTGCTGTTAAGAGTTTTGTTTTGTTTTATTCTTTTTTTATTTTCTTGATGTTTTGCTCTTTCGTTGAATTACGAGTGTCGTAAAACTCTTTAACTTTTTATACCTTGCCATTACTGAATCTGACTTTTGGAAAATGGTATTTCCAAAATTAACTTTCAAGTAGAAACTTGTTGCTGAAAGTCGTGATATCACATAAATGGAAAATATTGTGCTAAAGATCTGTGAAGTTTATAGCATCTGAGGTTTTTCTTGTGCATGAGCCATCAATTATATTAATTTACCATTTAATTATAAATCAGTTTATCATTTTATTTATTTATTTATTTTATCTGGTGCACCAACAGCGCTACATATTCATTCATATAAACAGTAGAGTATATGTATAATTTACAACAATTAGTACAATTAACAATTTAGTACAATTTTATTAATAAATTCAGGGTCGGGGGAAGCTTATCTTTGTATTGCTTTATAGATATTATTAATATTTATATAGAAAAAATATTAGAGTATATTAATAAAAAGAGTCGCTTGATGCAGGCTGCCTCCAACAAGTCACTGTGGAAATCATTGGGAGAGGCCTATGTTCAGCAGTGGACTACTTTGGCTGATGGATTGGATTGATAAAAATAAAAAATCTCTGTCTCAATTATATCTGTGTTTTTGGGTGATGCATCACCAATGAGATTTAACAGAAAATAGCCTTGAACCGATATAAAATTTCGAAGAAGCTACATATGGGATATAGAGATTTAGCGAAAAGTGGACCAGTGCATTAGCCACGGAAACTGACAGGTTGAAAAAAAATTCGTAAAAGTCTTAATATTATATTTTGATGAACGATTGGCGTATCGGCTAAGAAGTTTGTCTCCTGCAAAGAAAGTTACGAATTCCATACCTTGATGGGTAGCCATTTATAAGGATTATGATATTTGAACGAAGACTTTATGCATGTTGATTGATGTATGTAAAACCCACCCACGATACAATACTATTCCAGGTACAAAGACGCGTACTTACATAACTCATAGCCTAGAATCTAGAGCGATGTCATTAAAATATAGTAGTCTAAACAATTAATCATTATTTCGCCAACAAAGCAGCAAAACAGCAACCAATTCAAGTTTCGCATAATTTTTCAAACGAATTAGAATACCCCAAAAAAGGCTGTACAAAAGGAAAAATAATTCCCCAAAACACCTCTTTACGGATGGCCCTTGAGTTCCGCGACCGGCAAAAGACGTGACTATGAATAATTATTTGTCCCACTCCAATTAAAAACTGCCAACCGGGCTCAAAAATTTACGCACCTTATTATTTGTGGACCGTTTAGTCCGAATCGGTTTGTTTTGGTTTTTGTTCTGGGTAATATGGGAAAGCTTAAATGGTATTTTTGGAAATGTTTAGACTGTGATTTTTAGCATAGAGTCAGAAATTCAAACACAAGGCCACACCAATGCGCCGTGTGCAGGCCTCCTCAATCAAATCGTTGAGAATTCTTGGCAAAAAGGTATGCTTTTAGCTATAGGCTTACTGGTTAGAAATACAAATTCATTGCCGGTATCTTTAAAAGAATCCGTTGGTACGATTTGCATCCAACAATTTTTAAAGAAGGTCTAACGGTGAACAGTATTTATTTTGAGGAATTCGTATTCTTATTCTTGGTCATAGGCTCGCCCCCGATCACATCGTGGGACGGAACACACAAGGCGAAACGTGGGTGACCTGGTTGCACCTCTGCCTACCCCTTCTGGGATAAAGGCGTGATGTTTATGTATTATGATGTTTATTATTTTTATTACATCAAATCTAATGTAAACGACCCGTAATTTCTAAGATCCAGGTTTTCATTTTACGTTCATGACATTACTATTGTAAGTATGTTACGTTTTCACGAAACAGTCGCTATATTAGCTTTGAATCATAAAAACAAATTGAAACAAGGTCAGATTACTACCACTGTAGTAATAGCGGTAATTACTGAAATTACAAAATTGTCTTAATTAAAGATTTGATTGATATCGCCTATTATCAATGGAAAGCCAAATTATTAATAGCAGACCTTTCTATTGGATTTATTTGGTAACCAACATAATACTATATTTATTTACCTTCCAAAATATTTGAATCGCAAGGCGAAGGACCAGAGAATATCTTTCTTTAAATCCTATTAAAAATATTTCCCTATACCAGCATTAATCATGTGTCGTAGATATGTTTTACATTCATAAAAAAGAATTTGACATGACCAAATACACATGCCATAAAATTGCACCTGCTATCTCCAGCGCAATGTTCTAACCTCATAACCACTCTGGCAATTGATCGTCATTGAAACCCCATTGATATTCAACAGGAAAATAAAACACGCATCGGAAAACGTGATGATATTTTGGTTTATATAAAAATACATGTAATAAAATAGCATGGCGGTGCTCCCAGATAAAACCAAACGTGACTTCGTGAACTCATATCCCGATATCGTTATATGTTCGTTTTATTAGGGTGGCCGATCCGGACTCAAACATTCCAACAAATTGGTAAACATCGGATATCGATTGATACAACGCTTGACTCGTATGAAAATTTCGACAGGTGGGGATTTGGGTGTTACAAAATATAAATAATAACACATCCAACAGTCACACAGACTTGACCCCACACTAAGATCGAGTCTTGTGTCGTGGGGATCAGAAACTACGAAGGACTTTTCGGTCTCACAAACACCCAGACCCGAAACAAATGATCTTTGATTCACACAAATATTATTTCGCTGTGAGGATCGAATCCGCGGACTCATCTTTTACAACCGGCGCTCAACCAACTGCGCCACGGAGGCTGTCAGATATTACAGATCTATGCCTAGTTACAAGAATATTAGGCTACGTAAAAGTGAAATAGCGCAACTAACGTGATCCAATTGTCTCACAGAAAAAAGACGCGATGGCTTTGCAGTTCTGTTTTGTTCACTGTTTGAAATTGCAAGGCCCAAGGCTCTTTTCTTCCCCTTGTCCTTTTTTGCCTGTCCTCTGCCATTTTGAATACCCGATTTCTCGTTTGTCAAACTTATGCATAAATATCTTTGGTTATGGTGTTTTTTATTTACGTGGTAGTAATTTTGACTATCAAGTGTCTCCCTGCCATATTCCTTATTGTGTAATATCTTGTTAAGCAATCACTTTCGAACAAAAGGAATTTATCTGGAAAAATGTTGCTAAAGTAAAAATATTTTTATCATGTCACTAGCTCGTTTTGACCTCAATACCCAGAGCTTACAAAGAAATTCCTCCGAGCAGTCTCGTTAACTGTCAACTTTCAACTGAAATATTTCTAATATATTAAATGAAAATTTAAAACATTTTGTCTAAGTTCGTCTCTGACGTCGTGGAAACATTGAGGAGTTTTTTAACTGTATTTTATTTTCATTTGTGCATTGTTTTGCGATTTCATTGAAATGCTCGTACATATGCGTTGTTAACCGGCCCATGTATGCTCTCTTTCTTCTAGCCATCTTTTCATTAATAGATTCATAAAGAAGCCATGAGTTAGTTCAACAAAGAATATATTCAATAGCAGTCGGTATTTTTATCTTGAGGGTTTAGTAGTAAACATCTAGTACAGTAGACACTTACCCGTCAGTCGCATCGATATATTTGTTTATTCACAGACTATCATAAGTAAATCTAATCATCTTGAGACTACAGGCCGTAATAGTTCTAATAAAAATGTCCTTTGTACTCAATGTTGATGCGCTTATAGCATTTTTATTGAAGCCGAGTTAATACAATAAAATACTATAATAAAACATTATTAATTCAACGCGTTTGTTATACAAAGTTGGAATTATGTAAATTCGTTTAAATTGACAGCTCCATTCATTATTCTCTATTGTTTTGAATAAAAAGTTGAATTTAAAATGAAATATTGGATATTTCAAACAATAGGTTTTGTGTAGGGATTTCATAGCTTTATTACTAAACTCAGTTGTGACTGAATGCGTCGTAATGCGGATTTTATGACACGATATGAGTTAACATCAGTTTGTATACACCCCATATCTGAGATGACACGGGTCTCCTTTAAAATAGAGAGTAGTCTATTTCTCAACCGTCCACACCGGACTAGTACAGGTTGGGAGAATTTCTATGGCATCTTTTTTATATAGCATAGGTCGGGCAAACGATCAAGCAGATCACCTGATGGTAAGTAATCACTGCCGCCCATGAACATCCACAACGCTTGGATCATGGATGGGTTCCCGGCTTATCAGATCGGGAGGGGAGCGGAAAGGAAAAAGGATGGGAAGAGGAAACGGTTATTCGACATCCGGCAGTCTCACTCACCGTACGATACGCGACAGCAAAGCTCTCACTTCACGTCAATCTCCTGTGAGACAGTGGTACCATCCCGGATAAGCCAGCCCATTCATGCTAAGTCATGGCTAACAGCGTAACTCTATGACTTTCAAAATCAACTGAAGTGGCTATTGCCAAAGTCTTCACCTGGTTCTTGATTCTAGATGTCTTAGCTCAGCATTAGGCATATAGGATTTCTATGATATGTAAAGACCAACCCGCAATGACCCAGCTCTATGGACTATAGTCCAAGACTTCTCAGCCCAACCCTCAATCATTTCTAGAGGAGCTTTTGCTCAGCAGAAGCAATTACTCACTGATACACCACAAAGATCTTATAACTTTACAACATACAAATTTAATAATTCCAGCCAATCTCAACAAAGCCACTGTTCATTCGTAAAACAAAATCCGTTTCATTTGTGCAGATAAATTGCGAGAACATAAAGTTTACGCGCACTAAAAGCACCACTATCGGGAAGTCGTCAGCGCGCGCTGTTTTATTGCGAATATTTTTTATATAATACATTGTATATAATATATTATATTGTTTTCTATTGTAATACTGTGTTATGAGGGAATTCTTGAAAGGGTTGTATCGCATAAAGTTATTTATAGGTATAGTCGGAGATTTGTGTCTTCACAAAAGCCACTACCCGATAAGCTGATAAGGCTCCGTCTTAATATCCTACGTAAGTGTGTCTCATACATACATACATAAACGCCTTTTACCCGGAAGGGGTAGGCACAGGTGCTACCAGGATATTTTATTTTATTTATATAGGATACACACGTTTCTCGTTGTATGTTATATCGCATGATGTGAGAGGGGGCGACCCCATCGCCATATCGGCACAAATACTTGACTCCAGGCTGCCAATGGATAGAAAATTTGAATATCGCTTTTCTCTCCCGGGATTCTAAACCGAGACCTTTGTAATTGTACCGTACTACAACTACGTCACTGAGGCAATAAGTGTGTCGCGGTTAGTTATAATTCTGGCATAATTATTTCTTAGACTTGCGAAAGATCATCAACTCTTGCAATCAAAAGCTGTACAAAAAACATAATATGTGTCTTATGTACGCACGTAACAAGTTATAGACCAAGAGCCCGTGGCGGTCAGACTTACGACATTTTATAAAAGCTGAAAGTTTGTCGGCGCATACCTCTAACATAGGCGTCACACGATCAGCTAATATGAACTTCCGATCGTTGTGGCTTTGGAAGTTATCAGCTTCAATGTGTCTGAGTTGAAAGTACCATCAAAAGTGTCCGACTGCCAAGAAAAAACCTTTAGATAGTTTCCTAAAAAAACTAATATGAAATTAAGCTTTTATACTATAACGCTGGCAAATTACGTGTTTTTTAATATTACGATATCTTCAAATTTCAATAAAATGTGATTTCATGATTTTGAAGACACTACTTTGAATATAGTCATGAGTTTTGACGAAAATTTAACAGACAGATTCATCATGTTGCTTTTTTGGATGTCGGTGTGTGCGCGCATCGTAAAAAAATACCCTCATATTTTTTCCAAAACCCCAAAATAAGTACTTTTTACTTGATCCTGCAGTCAAACTGTTCGTGTAGTTTTGCAGGACACTTTAGTACCTCATAAGTATGTTATTTTGTTATTAATAAATAAATAAAGTTATTAATAAAGAAATAAGTGTATCTCAAAATGTGTCTTTTGCCTTTTTGTACCAATTTAAATTATATTCAGATTACTGATATTAATTTTAATTACATACACGTCGGTAACAACGTTACTAATGAATTTTAAAATATACATTTATTGAGAATTTATTAATGCAGTGGGGTTCAAATTATTTGCAAGTGATCAGAATATTGAATAATTCGTTTTTCTTTTGTGAATCCAATGACAGCTACTAACTTAATTATATAATATTAACTCTGTTTACACATGTAAACTAAAGTACATACTTTATTAATTAAAGAATAAAAAATATACTATTATTATATTTCATTGCAATCATATTTTTATACACTTATATATTGAAGTTAAAACACATCTTCAGTCTGTAAGCCAAAAATACTTTACAATAATTTCCAAGATATCAAAAGCGTAACAAACCCCATTACGCTAGTTTAGTTAACTATAGCCTATGCCAAAGAAAATTGTTTTCAGCCTAAGCTTAAACATAAAACCAAACCATTTTGAAACATCAACACTCCGTCATATTTCAAGAAAAAAGACTTTATACACCAGTTTTATCGAATAAAAAATCACATTCAAAGAAACCAAACAAATATCACGCGATTTAGCGGAATCCGCATCACTTATGCTAAAGAATTCAAGCTAGAAAGATTCATATAAACACTAAAAGTTCATTGATATTGGCCGCGCTCCCGGGACGATCGTAAACTCGCTCCGAGCTTTCCCGGAAAGGAATCGAAATCGTAATTCCCCCACTTCAAGGATATCGTAAAATTTCAATTGTGTTTTGTACATAAATAAAAGAGACACTTAAATACTGCCTTCCAATATTCTATGAATTTTGCACGAAGTAAAAAAACAAAACAAAACAACATTCCATTTGCTATCTTTCTTCAGCCATAGGCTGTGCACTACAGTCCGTTAGTCCGTATTCATAGTCCGTTTGCTTCAAATTTAAAATATTTTTGATGTCAAATACATTAAGCGTAAGTTAATGAGCCACGGAAAATCAATTCTTAAATTATAGTAGCTAGGTCAATCATTTTAGTAATACATCGATTCAGCAAATAACTAAAGGCTTGCTGTATGGCTGTGGCGCTTGGATCATAAATGCGATGCAGGACCTTAAAAATGGAAGAAGCAAAGGAAGGAACAAGAAAGGCTTGTTGAGCCTCAATCAATTTTAATCGCCGAACGAAACACGACTGCAAATCTGTCGCTTAACCACAATTTTTTGTGAGATAGTACCATGTTTGTCAATTTAACCCATTCTTAGGATAGTCAAGGCAATTACGGAGTGACTTAATCTTATTTGCTCTATATCTAGATGTATATATTATTGCAATGAACAGCGAGACCAGCATTCCATTCGCCTGATGGTAAGCGATACGACCGCTCATGCACAGTAGCAAAACCAAACAATACCATGAATTACAAAGCAATGCTTGGCATTCCACTGCGCTCGCCATCCTGAGACATAAGGTGTTAAGTCTCATTATGTCCAGTAGTTGCGCTGGCTACAATGTCCTTCAAACCGGAACACAATATTGCTTTTACACTACCGTTTGGCGGAAGAAATAGACGTTGCGGTGGTACCTGCCCAGGGGGCCTCTCACATATGAGAGATCTACCACCAGTAAGTAACCCATATAACAATTATAATAAACGCTGGTCGCTATTAAAGGCGCATATTTCAAAGTGGCAAGTCTTTTTTATGTCAAAAGAAATACGTTCATTATGTAGTAGAAATAAGGATGATTTTCCCATGTTATAATATTACGTAATAAATCCACGAGTCAGTTACAATTTCCTATATCAACTGTCAGTGGATCGGTATTTTATTTTCTCCTTTATGCTGGAACTTCTGTTGACCGAATGATTTTTGTTTCCAGCGTTCCTTTCAAGCCCTTTTGTTTACCAGTGTCAATAGCCTTTGTTCCTACAAAAATTCGGGAATCCAGTATTCATTTGAGACCGGTTTCAATCCTGTGCTAGGCGTGTGAAACGATATACAGATAGTAATTGAAGAGTTGGGCTATTCATAAATTTTACATGACATTTTTCGTCTTGACTGTTATGTTACCAGCCTTTAGTCTCAGAACTTAAGCAGACCCTTTTGTAAATAAAACACAATCAATAGTCATTATTTATTTATCACAATATTTATTTGAGTGTATTTCAGTTAAATAAATATGATGAATAACTCTTCATAAACTACCCACTGACACCCTAACTTATATCTTTTCTTATTTAACTTTTTTAATCATTATCCATCCATCCATCAGCCAAAGGAAGTCCACTGCTGAACATAGGCCTCTCCTAATGATTTCCCCAGTGACCTGTTGGAGGCAGCCAGGCCATCATCATTATCAACACACGTTACTTCTCATATGGGTTTTATTAAATCATTTTGCCCTCGATAATTAATTATACAGCACCTGAAAATAAAAATAGTAAGAAAATACTGTCCAGATATAGTGTCGACTGGCAACATATTCGACACAAATATGCCCATAAACACCACCATATTTAAATTGAATGCTGCCTAAAATACACTTTAGATAATATTTTATCAGTTGAAATGCCCGTTGGCTCTAGATAATCCCCTGAAATACATTGTTTCGGAGGCAGTTTTTGGAGCCCATCTGTCGTTTTTATTGCTCAAGTTGAAAAGTGTATTAAATGTCACAAACTCGTAACGAAAGATATAAATATTTTACTCGTTCCTTTTGATAAATTTTTTTTTTCGCTTCACGCTTCGTGAAAAGTAAATCTTGATTTACATAACATGTAGGTACTGTACATTATTTTTTTATTATTGAAAATTATGATCGCGCGCGAACGTAATGTCTTATTAAACTGACAAATTGTCGTTGAGCAGATAAGTAGTTGAATCTATAGCTAATAGATGTCACTATATCAATTCGTGCATGTTGCCTCTGTCGTTTCTTTAATATAATCGTTAACATTCGCAATAGTTTGTCAAAATCATTAAGGCTCAATTACACAAACTAACTTTACCCGTAACTTTGACTTTAAGTTTCTTCAAATATTCATTGGTCATATTGCAAATCCTTACCAAATGTACCCTAAAAACGAAATTCCATTATTAAACCTCAAAAATGACCTTTAACAACACCCGAAAAAGCTCCCGCAAACCTCATTAACTGAAATTTTAAACAGCAATATCGTCCGAGTTAATTAACCAAAAAATAGACTCGAAATCCCGGAGTCCTATTTTCTGTATTAAAACAATCGTTGCCGGCTAGTGGCTCCCCAGATGCGCGGTGTGGAAAGTTACCAAATTGAATTTTACGATTGTGTGTACAACTGAACTGTGCAGCGTAGGATCGCTTTAAAATCAGTTTTGCTTTTAGTCTCTCGAGATACTTATCAATATTCGTTTGCGATTTTTTTATGTAGGAGGTTGTTTGAGGAACTTCAATCGTGTTTAGGATTAAAATTAAAACTGGGATTATAGTTTACGACTTCTGAAAGGGGAAGCGAGCGGGAAGGAAGGCGAATCGGAAGTTTTGGGCAATCTCACTCATCGAACATCACATATCGTTTTATATATTTTAAATAAATTGAAAGACTAACGCACAAAAGCCAAAGATTCGTCACCGCCCACGAAAGAAAATTCTATCGTACCAAGGAATCGGTGATAAAAGATATTTCCGTAAAGCAAGTTCGCAAATCGTATTAACAAAATTACTTTCAAAGTATTCCGTGAACTCACAAAGCGATTTCGCGTACCATGTGAATTTGTATCTTTGAATTTGTTTATTTGAATGGAATCTAATTATTTATTGATCACAGTTTGTTGTGGGTTTTATTATTATTTTAATCACTTGTATACGCTCTACATCTGAGAAAAGTCCTTCTTTAGGGTCGGGATGGGTTTGGGCCGCAGTCTATCAATGAGTATTTTTAGCTACAAAAAGGTTTGAATATGTCTAACAATTCAATTGAAGAGACTTCTTGTAACTTTTTATTAGCTGAGATATTCTTGTGTCAGTAAATTGTTTAGTATTTTATGAATCAATCACCTGATAGCCATTAAACTGATATTTCGTCTTTGAATAAGTGAACCGTCACAGTTTAGTAAACATTGGAAAAGGTATAAATCTTTGTGATTCTGCTAAACATTAATTTAGCAGTGTGACTTCACTTACCGGCCTTGCGGTAGACCAGCGTTTGTTTCGTTTCGAGCCGTTTTGTTACAAGCACTGTTTTAAACCATATTAGTTGAATTAAATATAAGTATAGCTGTAATTAATTGTTTGTAACAAATAAATGTTTCTTTCTTACTTTCTTTCTAAAAATGTTGTGGCTATTCATTATGGTGATTATACGTGACAGTGCCCTGCAGATGTTACTTTGTCTACCATAAGAACTATCCCTATCTCTTTCTCCCTCTCCTTAAAAGTATACCCATCCTCCTCTAGTAACCCTTGCGGTGCATTGTCACTTCACAGAAATATATTGGAAAGATACGCTGATTTACCCGGCGATAAGAGAATGGAATCGTTGCGAGAAACTACCTTATGGACGATGCCCCTTACTTAAACTCCGAACAGCACTGGCCTTTCATTTCTCGGTACTGTTAAAAGCAAAAATAACTATTGAAACTTGCTTATTTTTACTTTTGCTGAGATTTCTATGAAACTAAGTAGGCTATTCTTAGACTCCCGAATATATTTTTTGTTAAAATTGTCCGTGGGAAGGCAAAAATTACAGTTAGCTTTCATCGTGGAATGAATAAATGATTAGAGGGTATTGTATGTGTATAATATTATATCTACCTCTTAGAGTTTTGTGATGCATCGCCGTGAGTCAAATATGCGTTGATCATATAATAAAACATATATGATACATTGACGATCAACGGTTTATAATCAACACTCATCTCTGTGGCTAATGTATAAACTGAAAATCTCATACATTTTGTATTATAAATCTAATTCCACATCACGAACTTTTCTTTCTGGATACAAAAACATCAACGTTTTTACTTTTCATACCATAAAAGTATGCCTGCCTCGACTGTCTCGGTGGTGTAGTTGGTACGGTACGGTTACAACGCTGAGGTCTCGGGTTCGAATCTCAGGTCGAGCAAAGTGATAGATTTTTCTATTCAATATCAGCCCGGAGTTAAAAATTTGTGAGCGATATGGTGATAGGCTCGCATTTACATTCTGGGACGGAAGAGACAAGACGAAACGTTGGTGATCCTGGTAGTGACCAGCAGAACCTCTGCCTACCCCTTCTTTGAAAAAAGGCGTAAGTTTATGTATACCATAAAAGTACTATCACACATAATATTCCTCGAAACATTCAGAAATACAGCGTTCATTTTCTACAATACATACATTTAATGATTCAGATCCGGTGTCGCTTCGTAAAATTGAATGCTATTAAGATTTGCTACGTAGAAATTCCGAAGTATCATGCAGACAGTTTTTATAGAGCGGGACTTTTTATTGTCGCCGACTAAAAATTTTTATTGCCATTCAGCATACCTTAGGAGGTATAAAATATTCTCATCGGCGCTTTCCGTTTTATTCGGCAAACGGAAAAGAGAGGAAAAGATCTTTAACTAATATCACCCTATGCCGATTTATATTTGGATTAAAACGGATAATGTGGTTCATTGAGGCACCTTTATTCTGAATTTTCGTCGATTTAAACACCATTTCGTAGAGTTCGTTTGATGTTTGGGGTTAGGTCATTTTCCAGCATGCTGGCCTAGTGCATTGGCGAAATTAATATTTCCAATGCATACTAAAAAACTGTTGACTTATATTACACCAATTTCGAGTCATAATAATTTTTGTCATTAATTTCGTATGAAAAGATTTATTTTTTATTTGCACGTTACCTCTGCGTGCTGTGTGGATCGGCAAGTGATTAATACCACAAAACGAATACTTCTGCTCACTTCAGCTTCAATCAATAGCTTTGAATCATTGTAATAAAAAGAATTCTTACGGATTTCATCGTGAATTTGATTTATTTTTTTAACTTCCGTCCGCCTAGTGTCCACGAAAGCTGTAAAGCGATCGAAACGTAGAAAAGTTAAAAAATGTAAAAATCTAATTCATAAATTAATTTTATTTCAATGTGTAATATTCGCGTAAATCTAAGAAACCTTATTTTTTACTTTTACCAATATCTTAATTCATTATTTAATCTTGTTGAGAAACCTTTAGCACGGCTCTTTCCTCTCTAAAAGTACATCCAAAATTATTTTGATAAAATTTCCCACCAGGAAGTGTATTTGTAAATTGTATCGGCTTTTAATTAAATAACGTTACGCTCCGCGGGCCAATTAATTACAAATTAGTGCTAAGTAAAATGCTTACTTGAACCTCTAATAACAAAATGTGCGCGGGTATTTTTGTTCTTTTTTACCTAACTAGGTCAGTAGAGAACATTTGCATGAATTTCCTAAACTCTGACCCGGTAATACGGGTCGAAAATATCGCTGGAAGGACGCTGCAATTTCGGCCCGCTGACACATGAAATACAAAATTATCAGTGCCCATACTATAAAGTAAACAAAAATAAAAATAAAAAAATGGTAATAGATAACATTAATAGGTGCCTTATTTCTAATATAAAATAACGATCTGTATGGTGAAAATTGTGAGTACCCTATTGATTTCTAAAATTATAGCGTGTTTTCACATTATAAACATGCAAAAAAGCTATCCATGGTTTCATCAAATCAGCCGTAACTTAGGTGTTCAACAATAAAGACTGCTATAGCATGACATGATCCACTATGTGTAGAACTCGCAACTCTGCTCGGCCTAAGATCCCCTTAACATTCCGAGTAGGGTTGTCAACCGCACTGATGCAAGGTGTCTAATGTGGTGGAATTTTGTGTATTTCTTTCGTCTCTTCGAGCCGAGTTCCTCATTGTTAAGGATCGCGACAGTCACTACATAGTGAGTATGCATTTTTTATGCTATAATGCGTGGTGATCGACTATCATGACACACAAGACTCCGAAAAGTCAGAGTTGTGCCCTGGGATTTGAGCCCACGACCGCCATGAACCTATGCAACAAATAAAAAAAATCCTACTTTATTTCCATGGCGTAAAAACACGGTATAATTATCTCCAAGCACCCAGGCAGCAGCCCTCGGCTACGTGGCTTAATGGAGTGCTAAACATTCACCAGTCCCCCTCGGTTCGCCGGGCGATAAATCAGTTGAATAAAACCGCGAACTGTGTCTAGTGGTGCAATAAAAGCCGTCACCTTAATGTAGGCAAGCGTGTGCCAGTACGCCGACGGGTTTACGTGCCCCGAATTAATTAGGCCCGCGTTAAACCGACGCACGACAATTTACGGGCCGCATATGTACCGATTATTAAACAGGTGGCCTATGATTTGTCGCTTCGTGACTGCATTTGTTTGTTTTGAAAGTCAGCGGAGCAGTGACGTCTGAGTGAATACCTATTATGCCTAATCAGACAAGAGGATAATGTGTAATGAAACACCGTTTTCAAGTAAGATACAGAAACGAATGAATTAATTACGAAATCGCTTCTGCCAGCAACTCCGTTTGCGTGGTTATCGTTATAAAAAAATTCCATCCCGTCCCGTCCCGTTATATCCCGCCTTGTCCCGTCTCATTCTCACTCAAGATATGTAATCCAAATCCATCCCATCCATTTGAGTACAACAAAGTAACAAATATATGGGAATTCCTCCCTCATCCCATACCATCTTTCATGTATAGACATCGATCATTTACGAATTTACTATATGTATATATATATTTTACTTTCTTTGAACATATATTTCGTTCAATGTAGCAGCAATAAGCTTACTTCGTTAAAGTGTTTATAAATAAACCTTACTCCTGGGAAGTCTTAATCACGTTGTCAATGTTATGAAGTTGAAAAGCGTGGTAGAAAAATATAATGGAAGCAACTATACCTCCGGCAATAGACCTTCGACAATTTCAACATCAACCTTCACATTGATTTAGTAAGTTGTATCGCCCAATAAAGGACGGCTCATGTGACCTATAACAGACTAAAAACGCAACTATGGTAAAATTATTGTAGAATTCGTAGTTATACATGGTGTCATTATAAAATAATATAAAAGTCTGTTACACATACATCTTTTCTCAACTGACCGGAGGCTCATATTGTTCAAAGAAAATTGACATTTCAACGACGATTGTGCAAACGCGATTGTCACAGAATGTTTGTGCTCAAAGTAATATAATGTTACAAAAATATCATTTTTTGTGCTTTTTACCATTACATTGTTAATCAAAGAGAATTATCTACTTTTTGGGTGCATGTTATAACCGTCTCGTATGAGCAACAATAAATATAATTACATTTTGTCTCAAACTTAAAAAGCGAAAATAAAGATTTCTAATTGCAACAGTTTTTTCCGTACATTTACAGTGGCAAAAAGATACGTTGACGACACGCACGATTTTAATCATACCAGACTGAAAGCGCTATTCTTTTTTGATTTAAAATGATTAGCTATAATGTAATAAAAACAAGAGGCATGAAAATATGACATTTCCCTTTATCTATTGATTTAAATATATCAAAGTTGCAATTTCTTGAAATACTGACGCCAGAACCTCGACTAATCTCATTAAATTCTGAGCATACAACAAGATAAAAAGAGGTACGTTTTAAAATATGCTCAATTTGGCCCGATCAGAGAAGATAAGTGCCATCGACAAAGCCTTTTTGCGTACGTGGAGCGAATAAGGTGCTTAGATGCCCTCCTTTTGATGATTCCAATAACTTTTGATAATTCCATGATAGATATTTTTCGTAAAGCCATTTCGCTGAGTCTAAAGTTTTGTAAGCAGTCTTTGGATTTGAGTGTTCTTTAACAAAGTTTCGGTATTAAAAGCTTTGAAGTGCTCCTTCGGTGAAAATGTTTTTCATAGTTTTGTTTTTTAGATTTCATTATTTTTCGTTTAAACTAATTCGCGCTTCGGGCTAGGCTTGTCGTGACTGTATGTTTTAAGTTGAATATAAAATATTTTGTTACATAAAAACAGTCCATTACCTTAAGAAACTGTGGGGTTATGAATTTAATAAATAAGTACTGAGATGTAGATTTTTTTAAATAGAGAACGTCATAAATATTAAAAATTCGTTCTTTATTTTTCAGCTGAACTACATAAGGTTGCCATTCGAAGAAACGGGACAAAGCGCTCGCTTAACTAGACTAAAATCAAGGTAGATATTAATATATTCAGTTTGATGATTTTAACTAAAAGGCTTCCAGTTATTCGACGATTCTATAGGACCTGATTCCAGGTATACGGCACTGGATTTGTAAGATATTAGTTACACAAAAAATTGGCAAATAAATTCATTGGACCGTACTGCTCGAAATACTCTTTATAAAATTCTCTTTATAAATGACTGAATCCGAATCGAATTCGCCAAAAAGAGTTCAAACTTTATTGAACCGCCGTGCACTGTCAGTGAAAATTAAAATATATTTGTATGTTTTTCGTATTAACGAGCAAACAGACCAAAGGGTGATAGATGATAATGGTGAATAGATGATGATTGTAAATATCATCCATCCATCAGCCAATATAGAAATATATATATATACTGAACATAGGCCTCTCCTAATGATTTCCACAGTGACCTGTTGTTTGCCTATTGTAAATATACAACCTTTTAATCGTAAGTGCGTTGCCAGCCTCTCAAGACATGAGGGAAAAAAGAACAAGAATGGGAGTAAGAAGCACTTTTGGAAGTGATAGAGCCACGCTGTTGTCAGCCATGACTCAGCATGAATGGGCAGGCTCATCCGGGGCGGTACCACTGTCTCCTCTGTGTGCTTTGCTGTCGCGTTTCATTTGCTGAGTGAGATTGTCGGATGCCCAATACCCCCTTCCTCTTCCCATGCTTTTAACTTTCCGCTCTCCACCCGAATTGAGAGGTCAGCAACAGATCCATGATCCGAGCGTTGTGGATGTTCATGGGCGGCATGCTCGTTTGCCGGACCTAGAAAAAAAAACAAGGTTAAAAATTGGCCCTACTAACGAATTGCGATAGCAAAGCCGTCGCTTCATGTCCATTTTCTGTGAGACAACCTAGTACCAACCTGGTTGAGCCAACATATTCCAACAATAATTCATGATAAATACATCGAGGCTCTCCTAAACATAGAATTTTAAAAAAACAACCTCAAAAACATTGCCCAAATGCTCTCCCTTTTAATTCAATCAAAATGCTTCAGATCAAGAAAGCCAATCTAGTCACCCGACGAATGAGCATCATTAAAAGCCGTTGAGTTTAGAAGCAGCCGAGCTAGATCCGCTTACTTTTTCACAATTCAAAATAGAATGGATTTAGAATAACGAAGTTCAGTTGGCTACGGTAAAAAGTTTCGCTCCGAAAGCTACTCGGAACTACCGAATTGTATAAATTTGTTTTAAAAGTGTCACTACGAATGTTTGTGTATATTTCAATGTATTCTGTGTGGGATTTGGGAACTGGAGTTTTTGGGATGCACATATGTTTAAGGAAATAAGATTTTGTTTGAGATAATGATAATTTAATAAGCCTTTAGAAATAGCCCGGAATGAAATTAATAGTAAAGCTTGTGCCACAGTGAAGCGATCCCATTTTAGTTGCATAGTAGGTATCTGTCACTATAATTTTCACAATGAGTGTCTCAGTATGAGAGTCGATCTGAATGTAATTCAATACTTAGTCGGTATCATAAAATAGCCATAGAAGGTGTCTTATTTAAGGATTTCTGTAAGTCCATGTCATAGATTATGTATAAAGCTGTCCACATTCGAAGTAAACACGTTTATTCCCCATATAACTAAAATAAAACAGATCCTTATCGTTAAAAGATCTGGGGCAAAAAAATCGTAAGATCCAATCAATGCATCAAAGAACAAAAGATAGAGAATCAATTTCACAGTAATTGCATCACTTTTCACTGCGCCAGACCATTAACGTAACCCTTTTTTAATCCGGTTTTTTCCGGTTTAGTCCGGATATTGCCGGAGGAGTAACGCGCCACTTACGCGAATGTATTGAAGGGGCCTTTTGGACACTGACTACTACTTTTCGCGATCCTAACCCGTTTAACTGGTTTTAATAGATCCAACTTGGATATATGGAGGCAATTTATTTACACTAAGTAATGGAGTGTGTCGTGATTCTTGCCTATTTGGGGGCTCGCTTAGTTGAATCAGATTGGTGTAGATTTTTCGAAGGGAAATTCTTTGCATTGTTGGGTAGAATCGAAGTTTAGTAAACATGTGTGTTATGTTATAAAATGTTGTAATAAAATTATAAGATGTTGCAGACGTACTAGTTATAAAGGTGAGCGGCAGAGCCGGCTCTAAAGAATTAGATCGCGGGTTCGAGACAAATCTTTGCTTGATCTACAACTGTTTGTTTCAGGGCTGATTTTGAAAATAAGGCCACAAGCATAGATTGTACTGCCCTTATCACCAATCTATAACAATCATTCACCGTTATCTAAACAACTCCAAAGCATCAAATCCAAAATTTAACACTTCATTCAAAAAACCAGGTAATACTCGTAAAATCCTATTGATCAGGAAAAATTCCCGACAATATAACGTTACCTCAATAAACAAAGGGTTGTTCTCCAGGCTCCGTTTTAAATTCATCGGTCCCGTTACGTCTGGTGGGCCGGTTAGTTACGGCCGGCGTCCCTCGGGAGCCCTAGGTCAAGGTTCCCCTTAACTTCCGAATATCTTGCCTGTTATGGAGGGTTGTACTTAGATTATAATTTGGGGTCTTTATTAGATTCATAAAAAATACCCAATTGCGCTACATAGGGATTTAGATCGACAATAATATGCAGTAATATGTAAATAGAACCTTCTTGCCTTTTCCTTTCTCTGCAGCCTATTTATAAATTTTCTAAGCACCGATAATCCTTCTATACGGACTATACGGCCTAGCCCCTCTTAATTGTACTCTCGATTGTAGATAGGAGGGACGTGCCCGTGGGACGTATAAGGGCTAATACACACGACAGCCTCCGTGGCGTAATTGGTTAGACGCCGACTGTGAAACGAGAGGCCGCGGATTCGATCCCCGCACGTTCGGTCTGGGTGTTTGTGAGACCGAAAAAGTCTCTCGTAGCTTCTGATTCCCACGAGACAAGACTCGATCTTAGTGGGAGTCAGGACTATGTATGTGACTGTTGGGTGTATTATTATTATTATTTATTATTATTAATACAGATACAGATGCAGATAATCCGTCTACAATCATCAGATGTTGTGTCTGAGTACAAAGGTGATCATTTACCATAAAATAAGCCAATATATAAGTAGTGAATATGTGTAGAAGTGGTAGAGCCACGCTGTTGTCAGTCATGCCTCAGCATGAATGGACAGGCGCATCCGGGGCGGTATCACTGTCTCACAGGATATCTACGTGAATCTACAGCTTTGCTGTCGCGTTTCGTTCGGTGAATGAGATTGTCAGATATATTGGGCAAAGCGGTATTCCCCTTTCTTCTTCCCATCCTTTTTCCTTCCCGTTCCCCTCCCAATTGAGATGTTCGTTTGCCGGACCTATGCAATAAAAATTATGTAGTGGTTTTATTTATTAGTAGTATTAACGATAGTGACTCACCACCACGTTAAGATTTGACGCCGAGCACGAAAATTCGGGAAGTCTCTTACGGACAACAACTTATATTTATCTATCAAATTGAAAGAAATCAAATAAAAAATACGGGCATCGAACAATTCTCCATTAATATAGCAATCCGTTACACAAATATTCGTCTAGAAATCCAATTGAAGACATCTCAGCGTTGTCGATAAGCCACTCGATGTGGGTTTAGCACCCACGAATTCCGTCAAATCCGTCCCCGCCCACGGGAGTTACTTAATAAAGGAGTCAGCGCGCCGAACACTAATTCGAAGATGGCGGGAGCCTAATTAATTCAAAGAACCACTATTATAGTGTATTCTGGTTACCGGTTGTTAGGGATAAAATTTTAAGTTGATTACGGCTGTTGAATTTAATGGTTTCGGCTGAAGTTTCTCCGGTAATAATGAAGTTTATTAGCTGTAAACTTTGAACTTAGCGCGTGAGGTAGAATTACGTGGATTAATATAGTGGTTATGATCTCAATTTTGTAGATATATACAGTTGTACTGTATCAACCCACATACGTCCTATTGCAGGGCACGGGCCTTCTCTACAATCGAGAGGGCAATTGAGAGTGGTTAGGTCTATAGTCCACCATGCTGGCCTAGTGCGGGTTGGAGGATTTTTACATATTCTAGAAATGTAAACAAATCGCTATGTATGTAGGTATGCAGGTTTCCTTACGATGTTTTCCTTCACCGTTATAGTTCGGGGTGATTGACTATCAATACACACATGACTCCGAAAAGCCAGATGTGTGCCCTGGGATTTGAACTCGCGACCACTGTGAACATGTCGGCAGCTACATCTGGTCCGTTACCAACAGGACACCACGCTCTTACAGATTTATATGAGTTGAGTGATCATATATCATCAAATTAGATGCTTTCTTATAGGGCAGTACTTCTAAATGTTATAGTATTTTGTTAAACGTCAACCTCAACGTTACTTCTACAGGAATAGGAAGGTAAAGCACTAAATATCCGGATTATAGTACAAGTATCTTCAAACTATCAGTATCTGAAGGGTTTTAATAACTTGTGCCGCTGCCAAATTTCAACAGCCCAGATCGATCGCTTGACGCGCTCTTCAAACAGTTGCTCTCGTTCTAGAATTAAACCCACTTCAAATCTACCGGTAGCTCTTGGCTACTGACTGATTTTGCTTAACTTTATAGGTAATCTCTTAATCTATGTCACTTTGGGTTTGGGTAGTAGCGAATTCAGTAATTGAGTCCACCTATATTATGCCGCCGTACCACTTAATTTTATGTAGCGTGTGTAAAAAATAAAAAGCTTTGTACTATAGTAGGTAAAACTTTTAATATAACACCATCTTGAAAACAGAAAAAGTTGGAACAATTAGCAAAGTTACCGAAGATTATTTTAATAACGATGACATTGAGTAGTGTATAAACTGCATTATATGTTTCAATATTTGAATATATTTTTTACATACGTACATACATACATAAAAATCACGCCTTTTTCCCAGAAAGGGTAGGCAGAGGTGCAACTAGGACACCCACGTTTCGCCTTATGTGGTTGGTCCCATGATGTGACAGGGGGTGAGCCTATCGTCATATCGGGCACAAATTCCTAACTCCGGATTGATAATGAATAGAAAAATCCAATATCACTTTGCTCGAACCGGGATCGGAACCCGAGACCTCAGCTTTGTAATCATACCGTAGTACAACTACGCCACCGAGGCCGTTTTTATTGTAATATACAATACAATATATAAGTTTATCGAACTGTGTGATAAATATTAGAAAAAAAAATCATGTCCCATTCCAAAATGTCATAAGTCAACGACCCAAACCTTCAAACTAGCCTCCGGGCATTGGTCCATCAAAACACTGTCCTATTGAAAATCAATGTCCCGGGAGGTAAGTGGGTCCTTATTTTATCTCCTTAATTTTAAAGTCAAATCCTTAATCCGAGCATTCCGGGCACGTTCGTCCGCGACCAAGATTGGGTCTTTTGCAAAGCAAATCATGTTGCGATGCTTTAAGGTTCCGTTTATGATGATATTACTGCAAAGGTCTAAACGATCAGGATTTGTTTGTTGACGGATCTCGAAGTATTTGTATTGACAAGTCTATTTTAGTGAGTTTGGTGTATTTTTGTATCTGGGTGTGGATGGAGATTGGAGCCAAGATAGATTGGTCAGGTTTTGTGGTGAAAGGATAATTTGGATTGTTGGTTTTGGTTGCTACATATTGGCGAACAATCTATATCTATAAATTACGCCCAAGAGTGAAATCATTGATAGATATTTACACAACATAATATTAAAATAGTTATATTCCAGGATATGTATAAATCTCAGAACTTAACAAAACAATAAAAATGTATAGGAATTTTCTTTCAAAACGTTGTAAGCAATTAAATAAATTGTGAACCTTACGTTTACGTACGTTGGAAATGTCGTTGGAGATGTTTTAAAAAGTTATTTTTATCTACGTATTTTAACATCATTTGGCGATTGGAAACAAAGCGCGGAAATAGAGCAATATTTATTTACGATAATATTTTGTGAACTCTGCCCTGGATTTTTGTTTAAATTTGATAACTTACTTTTCAGCTGAATTAAAGTTTGTATGCTTGCTCAGTTTGGTGTTTCCTGTACAAAACAGTACAAAGGCCGATGCAAAGCATGTTTATGTGAACACAAGCTGTTGCAATGCATTTTAAGGTAATTGCAGAGCAATCAATTTGACAGCCCCCGTGGTGTAGATGGTTAGACGCCGCCTGTGAAACGCGAGGCCGCGAGTTCGATCCCGCAAGGAAACAAATGTTTCTGTGATCCATACGAATTTGTTATCGGTTCTGGGTCTTTGTGAGATCGAAAAGTCTCTTGTAGTTTCTGATACCTACGAAACAAGACTGGAGTTTAGTGTGGAGTCTGGACTATGTATGCGACTGTTGGGTGTTATTTATGTTTTAAATCTAAATATAGCATTTGGCGGTAAGAGATACTTAACTATCAGTGGGCAGTCGACAAAATTATGTCTGCGTTATTGAGACCGGGTATACGGGCTGAATTTGGATCTCGACACAATTGTATGTCTCAATATGGGAGAATTTCCACCATCGTGTACGGTGGTTGCTCCTCTAAATATACGAAGATCCAACCAGATTGTAATTCTTCCAAGGCGCTCTTCAACAGGTCACTGTGGAAATCATTAGGAGAGGCCTATGTTCAGCAGTGGACTTCCTTTGGCTGATGGATTTGCTTTCATCCAGACAAAGCAGGTTTTTAAGTATTTTTGCAACAGAATTAGTCACATCGCGCCGACCCTTACAGCCTCAATTCGAAGGCAACGCATCGAACCGTGTTTAATAGCACATACCTCAATATTCTACACGTGCCATACGTGACTCAACGCACGTACCGCAGCTAACACACTATAATTTTCAATTTCTTCAATAAAATCACTTCAGTAAACACCAATAATGTATTTTCAATACAATTTCTCAACACTAGCTTATATTTTTTATTCCACTCTCGATCGTATTACCGCTACTTTCGCTAAGAAACCGCCAGTACCCCCGAGTCTAATACTTAGTTCGGATTCTGCCTCTTGATAAGATTCTTTTCGTTCGAGACATTCTCTCGAGAGCACGTTTATACCTGTTTCTACAGAAATAATAAAATAACATTAGACAGGAGTGGAAAAACTAAATGTTCGTGCCTGACCTTATAGGCGAGTGAATTATAAGATTTACATTGCTATTAGACATTACTTATTAGACAGCCTCCGTGGCGCAGTTGGTTAAACGCCGCCTGTGAAACGAGAGGCCGTGGGTTCGAACCCCGCACCGAGACAAATGTTAGTGAGGCCCACAAGTATTTGTCTCGGGTCTGGGTGTTTGTGAGACCGAAAAGTCTCTCGTAGCCTCTGATACCCACGACACAAGACTTAATTGATCTTAATGTGGGATCAAGACTATATATGTGACTGTTGGATGTATTTATTACTATAAATAGAAATATGAATGACAAAGCGAATAAATGATGAATAGGATGATTATAATTACGGGACGTCGCTGGATGCAGGCTGCCTCCAACAGGTCACTGTGGAAATCATTGGGGGAGGCATTCAGCAATGGACTTCCTTTGGCTGATGGATGGATGATTAGGAGTGGGGATAAATTGATCAATGTATTTAATGAGAAACAGTTTGTTAAAATTAGAAATTAATCAAGATAAGATTTAGTAATGAAGACAGCAAAAGCAATAGAGAAACTGTCAAGAAGTTGGTTTTGGATCCTGTGATTTTGGATTAATTCGAAATGATAATACAAGGTCACGTACAAAAGTAGTCTTAGACGAAGACAATGCAGACTTCATACACAGAGGCATCGATTTCAGAATAGAATTATTTATTGTTGTAACCGATGAGCTTTCATAAGATTAATGAGAGAACTGAACAGTTGTGGTTAGGTAGTAGTATTTAGTGGTTTACAGTAATTATATTGCCTACTGTAACGGCGCGAAGGTACAAACATACATAAACTAGCGCCTTTTTCCCAGAAGGGGTAGGCAGAGGTACTACCAGGTCACCCACGTTTCGCCTTGTGTATTCCATCCCACGATGTGATAGGGGGCGATCTTATTCTCTACTGCCAAATTCCTGACTCCGGGCCGATAATGAGTAGAAAAATGCAATATGGCTGTTGGGTGTATTTATTTATTATTTCACTTTGCCCGACCCGGGATTCAAACTCGAGACATCAGCTTTGTAATCGTACCGTAGTACAACTACGTCACTGAGGCAGTCGGGTAGCGAAGGTAATATACATATTGCAAAATATATATTTTCTTAGTTATAGAATAATTTTATATTTCCATGAGTTCGTAGCACGAGTGTACAAAGTGGTATTTTTTAATATTATGATAAAAGAAAGTAACTTCTAAGAGATTTTTGCGCAGAGGGTGATGTCTGAACGTAAATGAAAACTTTGCTCGGCAACAAGGAGTAACAGAGAATTTCAATTTCCAACGATCTTAAGCTGTGGTTGATTTCATTATGAACATTAATTATTTATCACTAGTTATTTAACTAAAGGTATTAATAACAAAGTAGCACCCATGTATAATAGGTACTCTATGATATACTAGTAAACTTTTGGTCACAAAAATCCTACAACAGCTATAATTATTCGACAATCTCACAGAGCATGATTTGCAAATGTTCTTAGGGAACAGGATACTAAACCTGACGATTCACAAGAATTCTCTTACACCTCTTCAACAATAAGCCTATTAATGATACTACTTGCGTATACAGACAAACAATATTTCACAGTAAAATCAGTCAAACAAATCAAAACATTTAACCCAAGCCATCACAGCACAAACGCACCGATCAACGAACACACGAACCTAAGCATCAAACAGATTGTGACGCAACGATGACGTATGTAACTGGCAGATACCGCGTTGCGGACCCGACGAAAACCCTCGGTTTTAATTAAATTAGTGCAGATAGGCTGTTAGTCGAGGGCTCTTGAACAAACAAGCAAAATATTAGGGTCCCGACTCGTGCCACTTGATAAGCGGTTGCATCGTATTTTAAAGTCAAATCGCCAATCGCAAAATATTCAAAGCTACGCCCGCGCCTGTTCCGACTTGCAAATTGTATAGTCCCCGTTGTGTACTCCGCTATACGTATATACGCTATTTCAATTTAAGGCGTAGGTTAGCTAAAAGCTTGTACCGAGTTCAATCTGGATACAAATTCCTGTACTTTTTTTCTTGTAAATGATACCCCCGGGTGTTGGTTTTGTAATTTCATCTCTATCTACAGCTTGTTCTTTTTTTAAAATTTAAATTACGTTAGTATTTTTCGACTTGCACAAGACTTCCCATCCGTTTTTCTTTCCGCTGCCCTCCCGATTAGATGGGCCAGCAACATATCTATGATCCAAGGATTGTGTATGTTTATGGGTGGCAGTGATCACATACTATCACTAGTGACCTGTACGCTCGTTTATCGGACCTACTGTATAAAAAATAACCTCTATTCCCGGTCTCCTCTCCTGGAGTTGATTGAATAAGATCGATAATCAGCTTACTCCCAAAAAAATCAGTTTTCTTACATGTCAGTGATTAACTGTTATAGCATAATCTTGAAGTTTATATAATTTTCTTGTACTTCAAATCTTGTGACGTTGACTTTATAACTGCCCATCGTGTGAAGGTCTTCATTTTTGGAAGGAAAACGACAAATTAAAATGTTTGTTTTTTGTTATTATAAAGAACAAATAATTAAATTAAGTTGTAACTCTTTTTTTTCTCATAACTACTTGTGTCTAGACGAATATTCCTTGGTTTGTTATCATAATTGTACTGAAAATATGTAGTAAGTATGTATTTTTAAAGGTAAGGATTTAAATGAGACTGCGTCTCAAGGTTACTTTCATGTAGACATCGTATTAGTTTAAAAAAAGACTATACCTAATTTGAAGCTGGCTGACATAATTATGTTACCAACAAGAAATTATATAACGTAAGAAACTTTTTTTGGATTTCATTGCACTTCTTACACTTGGTAATTGTAGCAACTTTATTGGCGGGTATAAAATATACTAGCCGAAAATAAATCGAGAGTGTGATGCCACCCTTTAACTATTCCACAAGGTTTTGTTTTTAGGACGCATTGGTGTAGAAATACCTTCGTAAATACAAATATTTATAATATAGTTATAGATACAAATCGCCTCAGAGTATCCCATCGACATACTAACAACTGCAAGCACGGCTAGTCAGGACCACCAACAAAGAATTAATGCCAGAGAAATGACGTTCAGCAGCGTTTTATCCTGAAACTTCGGGACTAAACTTCGGGTCTGGGTTTTTGTGAGACTGAAAAGTCTCTCGTAGCTTCTGATACCCACGACAGAAGACTCGATCTTAGTGTGGGGTCAGAACTATGTATGTGACTGTTGGGTATACTTATAATATTATAAGACTTATAAACATATAAACAAAATGCGTGGTGGCCTGTTGGTAAACGGACCAGATGCGGCTGCCTACATATTCACGGTGGTCGCGGGTTCAAATCCCAGGGCACACCTCTGACTTTTCGGAGCCATGTGTGTATTGATAGTCAATCACCACGCACTATAACGGTGAAAGAAAACATCGTGAGTAAACCTGCATACCATAGCGATTTGTATAAATTTCTATGGTATGTAAAAGTCCGCCAACCCGCATTAGGCCAGCGTGGTGGACTATATGGCCTAATCACTCTCAATCGTACTCTCGATTCTAGAGGAGGCCCGTGTCCTGCAGTGGCTCGTATATGGGCTGATACCTATAAACACGGGTCAGTTGTTACTTATCTATCCTATCTATAATGTACGCATAATTACAACTATATGTGTAATTAACCACAGAATAATTGGGCTATAGCCAGCCGTATTGATCCGAATAGGCGCCGAACAAAAAGATTGTAGCCTAGTTTGGAATTGTTTAAGCCGAAAATAGTTTTTGTCGCATCCACTCGACAATGGCGACCTTTTGTGACGTAGGTAATCCACTGAAAAAAGGACATTTGGTTAGTATATTTAATTTTGTAAATGGACCAGATTATGCGGATTACAGAGTACTGAATTTATTTAAATCTTATTAGGTGTATTTTTGGAACTGAAACGCCATTTACATTGGAAGAGTTTGTCGCGGCGAGAATCGTATGCCATTATCGCATGACATAACCGCCTTAAGATTATCGTGATCTGACAATTTTTACACGATGCGACTTTTTTATATCCTTATGATATTTATTTTTATGCTCTATTGTACACCACACAAATTATCACAAACGAAAACATAAAGGGTATAAATATATGTAACAATTGACGGTCTTATCGTATCTTTAAGGAGAGAAAATCTCCCGGTGTAAATAGGGCTTTAGGATTAAAATAATATTTTCTGTACGTAAAGCCGATTTTTCTGAATGCCGAATGTGACATTATTATTTATATCAGAATTGACCGCAGCTTTTAAATTAATAATGAAAATGGACAGCTGGGACAGTATAATCCATAGTTACTATTAGTAGCCTTCATGAACTGAAAACCAGGTCGGCAATCAATTTGGTCCGTGATTTCCATTCGCAAATATTCATTTTTTTATTAATTTGCAACTATATAGTTGACGGGCAAGCGGACATTCGTTTAAATATAATTTTGCATCATGTTAATATTTATTATTAATTTTTAAAGTCCCATTGCTGGGTATAAAGCTTTTCTCGTATAATGCCATATTCAAAAACATTTATCTTATTTTACCGTTGGTAAAGAAGTGTCTGGTGGCCTGTTGGTAAAGGGATCAGACGCGGCTGCCAACATAAGCACGGTGGTCGCGGGTTCAAATCCCAGAGCACACCTATGACTTTTCTGAGTCATGAGTGTATTGATACTTAATCAGCACACACTAGAACGGTGAAGTAAAATATCATGAGGAATCGTGTATAGCATTGCGATTTGTGAGAATTTCAATGGTATGTAAAGTCCGCCTACCCGCACTAGGCCAGCGTGGTGGACTATATGGCCAAACCCCTTTCAATCGCGCTCTCGATTGTAGAGGAGGCTCGTGCCCTGCAGTGGGACGAATATGGGCTGATATAGTACAGTATATCTTACTGTAGTGAAGAAAAACAAAAGAGCGAGCGAATCGCCATCTCTCAAGGATTAAGCCGCAAAACGCCTAAGGACAGGCTATTCCGACGTAAATAAAATCAAAGTGGAGAGACAATTTCCTCTAAAAACCTCATTATATTTGGTAACAAACCATGTAACATCTTTAAGCAAGCGGCAATAAAAGCCACTTAATGACGTCGTAAACGTTATTCATTTTTTTTCCTTTTCACAGCTTTTTATAACGGCTGAATAAGTGTGTGAAATCGTCATTTCTAAAGAAGGGTTTTAGGGTTCGCGGCGAACTACTTTAGATTGTATTTTTGTTGGAATTGAACGTGTTTATGGATATTTTCTTTTTCGGATAAATTATTTTAATTTAAATTAATAATATTAAATACACCCAACAGTCACATACATAGTCCTGACCCCACACTAAGATCGAGTCTTGTGTTGTAAGTGTCAGAAGCTACAAGAGACTTCTTGGTCTCACGAACACCCAGTTGCGGAGATCGAACCCGCGGCCTTCCGTTTCACAGCCGGCGCAGCGTCCAACCAACTGCGCCACGGAGGCTGAATATTTGTATTGGACTAATGGTCTTAGGTCTTAGGTCTTCAACATTGCTTGGAACTAAGTTTTTTTCTCGGACATTCTAGAAGAATATAAATCTAACTAACGGAGTGTATCAAAGCCAAAGTTGAAGTAATTACGATTTAATTGACACAAGTAGTAAGATGAAAATTAGAACTAAAATAAACAGTATAAAAAGGACAACAAAAATATGTTTTAATGCTATGGATGATACAACATCCTAAGTATTATATGTGACTGTTTCACCCTCCTGCCCTTCCAGGAAGCGCCGAGGCTTTTACCACAATGTACTGTAACAACATATTTAAAAACCAAATTATAATGACGAAGTCTCCAAAGACTTATTCTGAAATTCACTTACCCAGCGCCCGACTAACCGACCGAATAAAGGAGTAACCTGGTTATCTCAACAGAGAATATAAAATTTTTAAAAAGAATATTAGTTTAGTATAATTCACAGAACCCGCCAGCTGCGGAATAAAATGTTCCGAATATTGTTGAAATAAAAATCAGCGCGAGGAATACTTGAGTAATTCTTTGTACAGTAACGCTGTATCAGCACTCGGCTTCATTGTGCCGGCTCTAACATCTTCGTGATGTAAAGCCGATAAAAATAAGCCCGGCTTTCGCGAAAATAGTCGTTAAAATGCGCAAACGTGGAAATAAGACACGGCTATGATAGGGATTTTTGGGCACCTTACTTGGAAGAGCTAAACTTATCTATGGAACCTAATATGTTGGCTTAGACTGAAAACGAATATTGCAAGAACTACAAGTGTCAATGCAGTCTATGGAAGGTTGCAGTTTCACGACTAGCTGCTAGCACATTGAATTACATTATCAAAAATCAGCATAATGATCTGTGGAAGCCGCACGTAACATTAAAGTTAAAAAAAGACATTATTAACAGTGCTCTTTTTTTATTTCTGATTATTATTAATACTTCGAGTAGAGTTTCGAAATAATATGTAGATCTAGTTTCTTGCTATCTGAAAAACCGTTTTGTCTTGGAAAATTCATGAGATGCTCAATTATCACTAACGATATGAAAAAATACTATTGTTAAGTTTGATTCTTCAGAATAATTATTTTTGATTTAATATGCATTAATGATCCTGCTTTAAAATATGTCAGCAAAGCGTCCGAAGAATCCTCAGTTTCACTCACACATAATGATTTCATAACTGAAGACAGGACATGAATAAGTAGATTGACACATAATTGTTATATAAACTGATCCAAACAAGACCATCTTCTTTACGGCACTCTATCTAGATAGCACTGTACTTACCACGAGAACAAGTGTAGTTACTTTGCTAAGTCAGAATAATAAAAAAATACAGCGAAAAAATTAACCATTCTCAGCTTCTACTTTACCTTAAACTCACATAAACTCACGCCTTTGTCCCAGAAGGGGTAGGCAGAGGTGTAAGCAGGACATCCACATTTCGCCTTATGTATTCCGTCCCGTGATGTGATACGGGGCGAGCCTATCGCCATATCGAGCACAAATCCCTGACTCCAGGCTAATAATGAATGGAAAAATCCAATATCACATTGGCCGACCGGGGATTGGAACCCGGACCTCAGCTTTGTAATCCTACCATAGTACAACTACGCCACCGAGGCAGGTACCTTAAACTTTCAACACCCTAATTCAATTTTAGCAGTCTAGCCAGTCCGCCTTGTACTCTCGAAAGTGCTTCAACCATAAAATATCTCATATAACGGAAAACACTTTTAACCCCCCAAAATCATAAAATAACGCGAGCTATCAAAATAAAGTTTGGGTATAAAATTATAAAATGACTGAAGGCGCCCTACAGCCCAACCGTAACATTAAACTTAGTTTTATATTACGATAAAAGTTTGTTAATATTAAATACTTTGTTAAACAAAAAGTGGAGTCGTTTTAAAGCGAACTGAATCATATTAGTGTCTTAAAAGATAATGTTGCAGTCCCCGCGCGACTATTGCAGATAGATTTTAAGTACACTGTTTTGTATTAGGGTTGTCCTATGTGGATAAAAAATATTCTAGTTTTCTATTCTGAAAAGGCAAACACACTACACGTGACGGTAAGTGCGTTGCCGTGTCGTGCATATAGTGTCAACTCTCTACAAACAATATGGGAAGATCCTAGTCTGTCTAAATTCCTTCTTCAGGTGTCGCTTAAAAACTTTTACTTTAAGGCCTAGTAGTGGTCATTTACGGGCGGTATCTATAGCCTATCTATCTTTAACTAGGGATTTCATAAGATATTTCGATGCATTTTATGTTTCAGTAAACAAGGATTGAGAGAAATAGATATGGTGCATATATTAATACATAGCTAGGTAAGATAAATATATGTCTATCTTTGTTTATTGAAGTGTAGAGTTGTGGCGACATAGTAATGGTTGCTATTTTAACCTCTTGTTAAAGATAGATAGGATATAGAAACCGGCCGTTAATCCTTCATTTACACTTATGTTATATCTGGCTTATCACTTTGTGCATTTTCTGCATGTTAAGTTATTTAGTGTGCAAAAAAACATGTTTTACATACCTCTCGTAAATAGAAATTGTTTTGACAATAACGCCGTTGATAAAACCTGAATGATAGATAACTCTAAATAGTTCCATACTTGTGACAACCCTAAACAAAACTACGGGTTACAACTAAAGACTTTCGTAACGGTGTGAATTAAAATAAGTTTTAGTTTGGATGTGGAATGACCTAACAGAGGACCTGGGACACGTCCCTAGTGTTTCATTTACGACTATATTTACTAAAACACGCATTAATTTGATTCCCTCCGGGGCTTGCAAGTCGTTAATTAGTAAAGCCAGGCTTGACTGCTACAAGATTGAATTGATTTGACGAAGCACCACTGACTTGCAAAAACTGACACGAGGTACCTTTGCTGTAGCATTTCGTTTGGACACTGTTTGCTCAAAGACCAATAACTTCTACCATCACTCCCCTCCAAATTATTTATTCTGCAAGACCGATCTAAAACATTGATGAATTGTCAGATCATTTTCCATCAGTTCTGCTGCCAGCTTTTATATAATTTATTTGTGAATAAAATATCTATGATTTTTTTTTTGGTTTGGTAACTGACGCTCCATGACGTCAGTTAGGCAGCTAAAAACAATGTAGCGAGTTCAAAACTTTTTGCTCTTAGTTTGTTACGCCTGTGATTGGGTGGCGCTCTATTTTTCACAGGCTATTTCATTCATGTATACAACTTACTTTTTTATTGTAAAAAGCCGAAACGATTATTATTATTTTTTCTTTGTGTATTTTGTTTGAACGACTACACATAGCCCCATCTATGTATATAAATAAATTGCTTCAGAATACATAAATACCCCTCACTATAAACGCCGAAACCCCTATAATACAACGTATATTTGCAAATCCTAAGGCCCGGGCTGGTACAATTAATAATCCATACATAATTCGTTGGAGCGTAAATGGATAGAATCCACTTGTGTAAGTGATTGTACCGCGCGAGGTCGGCCCGCAGGTCCCACGAGACGAAGGTACAGTGAGCAACAAAAGTGGAATGATTCATAAATCTCGGTTATTGTTCGGATTCGGCCCGGCTTACTGTATCAAAGAGCGTTCTTATTGGTACACTGCATTATTTAAGCTTCGAAATATCGAGAGATAAAGTCTTAATACAAGTTGTGAGATTAAATCGCGAGTTATTTAAAGCCGTATCGCGATTCCCAAGGTGAATGTGAAATATAATGCATTTTTAAAGTCATTTTTTATTACAATTGGCTTTTTAGATTAATGCCTGTATAATTTGAATTGGTGATAAATTTATTCTAAGGCAATTTTGTACGTAAATCTTATTTTCATTTTATCTGTTAGATTGAAATAATGATTAGCGAAATTTATTAGATTGTACTAGGCGTTCTGCGCCCATTTTTCTCATTGTTTATTTAAGAGCTTGTCTGAGCTACACCAGCCTCATAATCTAAGGAGATCTATAATCTATAAATACAAGATTTTTTTTATTATTTATCATAAGTTCTGTATTCAGACTGCTGTAGAAAGTACGACATTCCAAACACTTGTGAGGTTGGAAAATATTGAAGCTGAAGCTTTTAGCTATAGAAAACATATTACAAAAATATATACATATAAGAATCATCAAAACAAACAAATTAATGTAAAAATTGGCTTTCAACTTTTATACAGTAGTAGTATATGTGTATTTCAAATGATAATAAAGTTTTACAGTTTCCAATGAAATAACTTATATTATAACAAGTTGAACATGATTTGTGCAAAAAAAAAAGACAAAATACAAAGCTTTATCTTTAAATTAATTGAATATTTCAAACTCAGTGTTGCGTATAAAATGTACTAGAGATATAGATTTGAACATATCGTTTCAAAAGGTGCATTCTTTTAAAATACTAAACTAATTTAAATTTGTAGTAGAATAGTTCAAGCGTGTGACGTTAGATGTCGCTATATTATGAAACACATGCACAAAATATGTATTTTCCGTTATCGTTTTTTGGAAATTACATTGTATTCAATTTTATAATTGAATTGTATGAGAATAATTTTATATTACTTACGAACAAGACAAATTATTTAAGAAATGAGGGAAATACAAGCATGCGGGATTTTTTGGTAATAAACCACTGCAAAGAATTAATTATTTTTTTGATGATTTCCTCTGTTTAAATTGATTTTAAAAAGAATCACATAATAATTTAATTAAAACAAACAAACCAAACCAAGAACAATAGTTAGGTTTAAAACCAAAACAAAACAATAACATTATCGCGTTCAAACGATGTTTGCAAGCGATATGGATCTGACAGTTGTATTACAAGACGTTTGATGTTCGCGCGTGCTACACGCATTAATTTCCTCTCCCTTCGAGCAATTTCCATCCGATCTCTCCCTAATTTATTTATAACAACGCTTGATTTCATAACTTACCATTCCGTAAATACGGCTTGTTCTGTATCTTAGCTTTAGTCTTCCAGCTTTTTTATTACTGTTGGAAATTCTCCAATATCGTGAAGGCAACATTGCAAAATAAATCTTAATTCAATATAGGCGTTTAAGGGTTCTAAAGTTCAACCTACTAAGTTTCCGAACTATATCGGCCACCTTGGTTCTGTATCGGATCACTTTATTTCGAATTTGGTGCTTCAGAGAAACTGCATAGCCTTTTCCGTGGAACGTTGTGCTAGATAGATAGCTAGCACTACCAGAGCTCAAGAAATCGTATGCATACTGTGTATAATGCTAGCCTACGAACGAACATTTGACGCTCGATAGATACCGGGATAGCCATTATAAATATGGGGTAAACAAATGACAGTCTGATTACGGGCAGCAGCATCAACAGTATGAGAAGCTAAATACTGCGCTCGCCAACTCATCTTGTAAGCGTTAAGGCTATTGCTAAAAACCTGTCAAATTACGAGTAGAAGAGATACGTGTTTATTCGTGTGATTTGCGACTAAAAATGATCATGAATTAAATAATGACTTGAATATTCGTATCTACCTGGAAAGCGATTTGCAACTGCGTTTCACTTGCGTTCAAGTGCGCTTCTGATGTATGTACTTGTATCACTGTATTAGTTGATAAATCACGTTGTTTCAAGAGAATTGTAAATTTTGCGAACCTAGTGATATCCATTTCAGGTAGATCAATGTCTGTGCTAAAAGCCTGGTTCAACCATTCCATCAACATGCCGCTGAAATACATTGGAGTTTTAAAAACCAATACCAATCAGATCCATGCCAATATGTGGACCAACATTCCAATATCCACGAAGTTGGCCATAAACTCTCGCTGTACACGATGTCCGAAATTGCTATTCAATATGATCCTGAAGACTGTTTGTCACATGTAATTAATAGTACCTATTGAGTCAAAATTTATACATCGAAATTACTAACTAAAACCAAGTCTTCCATTGCTATGATTTCAAACAGCTCATACCCTTGTTGAACAGTTTCAAAGCGATGGTAAATCACCTCAGCATTTCAAAATACTTTATAAAAGCTTATTTCGTCATTCGAAAGGTTTTGATGTTGGCTCAAGAAATAAACGTTTAACTTGAGTTAACCTAAATCTTTTTAATGAAAGCAGGCTAGACCGCCACCGTGCAAGCCAGTCTCTTATTCATGTATTCAAAGTAGGTTTTATTCTAAAAATCTAGTGGCTCAGTGTGAACAGGCAGGGCAAGTTAAGCCGTTGTAATGCCTCGGTCCTTTGTGTGGAGGGTCGATCAGTCGGTGATATTATCCGAAGTCCAAGAAGCCGACGTAATTCCGTACAATTGTTGCTTTGTATTTGTATGTCTTAAACGTTACGGATAGTATTAGCGTAGACAGGATACACGTCCTAGCTAGTAAATGTCCAAAGTTTGCTATGCAAAATATAATAATTTATTTGCGTGTTTACCAATCTTTCCTTTTCTCCTAATGCTTTAATTAAGTATTCGTACACCTACTTCAGCTTATCTCTGGATCACCTAAAGGTCGACTGGGATACTAAATGGATAATGCTACTTGCATTAAGTCCGCGTTATATACTACGTATGTACATATATGAAGCTTAATAAATAAATAAAATAATATATGATATTTAAAAATGTATGACTTATTTTGTTATAGCATAAGCCCGGCAAACGAGCAAGTAGGTCACCTGATGGTTACCACTGCCGCCCATGAATATCCACAACGCTGGATCATAGATTTGTTGCCGGCCCATCAGATCGGGAGGGGAGCGGGAGGGAAAAAGTATGGGAAGAGGAGAGGGGTATTTGGCATCCGGCAGTCTAACTTACCGAACAAAATGCGACAGCGAATCTGTCGCTTCACGTCGATCTCCTGTGAGACTGTGGTGCCACCCCGGACGAGCCGGCCCATTCATGCTGAGTCATGGCAGACAACATCGTGGCTCTACCACTTTGTAGACGCAATTTAACGCATTTTAAAATGTCAATTATATTCTGGTAAGATCCTCATAGAAAATTTGTCACATTTATCCATTACGTTTTACGATCAGCCTGCGCGTATGCTGTTTTCACCAAGCCGATATAATTGTGGCGGTTGTAACACAATAGATCCCAGTTTTGAAAAAATATCATAAATCAGGAATTAGATGAATTCAGATTTTCCAACACACGTATCATGTACTACATTATATTATTATTTCTTTATAGCAACAGCTGACTGCCTCGGTGGCGTTGTTTGTATTTCGGTACGGTCACAATGCTGAGGTCTCGGGTTCGAGTCCCGGGTCGGACAACGGGATATTGGATTTTTCTCTTCATTAGCAGTCCGGAGTCAAGAATTTGTGCCCGATATGGCGATAGGCTCGCCCCCGATCACATCGTGGAACGGAACAAAAATACGAAACGCGGGTGACCTGGTTACTACCAGGAGAACGTCTGCCTACCCCTTCTGGGAAAAAGGCGTGAGTTTACGTATGTTATAGCAACAGCCAAACCAGGGTTAGCTAATTTAAAATCATGAGATGAGAATTATCCTGATTCAGTAATTATCAGCTATAATAACCCGAGGTAATGAAATGTGACATCGAAATTTTGCATAATGCGGAATTTGAATGTTCTAATTCTGATTGATGTTGGAATTAATACCTCTTTGTACAATTATCATCTAATAATAGAGACTATTTCTGATGAAGTGGTATCAGACTTATAATGATAGAATAAATAATATTAATAAATATAAATACACCGAACTGTCACATGCATAGCTCTGACCACACATTAAAATCAATTTATTTTTGCTTTATTTTATTTTTGAGTTTTTTATTATTGTACTTTGTTTGTTGTAGTAGGTAGTTGATTTCCAATGTCACTTGCATGTACATACTTTTATCTTGCGTCTGTGGCTAATAAATCATTTTTCTTTCTTATGTCGTGGGTATTAGAAACTACGAGAGACTTTTCGGTCTCACAAACACCCAGAACCGACACAAATATTTATCGGCCACACAAACATTTGTGTTGGTGCGGGGATCGAACCCGCGGCCTCTCGTTTCACAGTCGGCATCTAACCAAATACGTCACGGCGGCTGTCACATAGAATAGCAAGGCTGAAGCAGTAATCATCTCATTAAAAGTGGTCACCGCTGCCTATAAACACAGCGGCTAAACGCTAATACAAAGTTCTGATTGGGGTATCTCCTATTTAAGATCGGGTGTCACCTTTATCGAAAAGTAAGCGACCTCGTCATTTTCGCCAATAAGAATATAATCTTTACTTTGAAATGCGTAGAATTCATATAAGAAACATAATACGTCTGGAATCAGCAACGTAAAGCAATATACGAAAAAGAACGTCTCAATACATTCACAAGATCACGTTCCAGTCATCCACTCAAAAAAATTAATAACATTACTCCGCATATCGAGCATCCCAAGCTTCAAGTGGCCAACAAATAACCCAGCGTTAAATAAAATAAATAAATCTCATCGTATTATATCCGTTTCACGCCAAAATATTTTATTTAGTGCGTCGTTTGGCTTCGCTCCGCCTATATTTTACGAGGAACCCCCAAATCCCTAATGTTGTTCGATGGTTTTCAATTTCCCGCCCGCGATGTAGGCTTTGCGTGCTATGTTCACACTCCGGCTTTTTATAAGTAAACAACGTTTAAGTGCTTTCGGTTCGGAAGATATTGGGAATAGTTTTGTAATTTTTGCTCTAGAACCACTTTTCTATGACCTTGGCTCCTATTATTATTATTTCTTACATGAACTTACTGTTCAGGAGCTTCTCTTGTATGTATATTGCCCTAACAAAGTAACTACAACATTGAAATAAAACGAATTCTTACGGATTTTATTGCGAATTTAGTTTAGTTTTTACGTACTGTAATTTAGTTTTCACGTGGTCCGCCCCGTGACCACGAAAACTGTAAAGTGATCGAAGCGTCGGGAAGTTAAAAAATGTAAAAACTAAATTAAATTCGCGATAAAATCCGTAAGAATTCGTTTTATTTCAATGTGTAACATTCTCGTAAACCCAAGACAACATTATAAAGAGACTATAATTTCTGTATCAGCCCATATACATCCCACTGCAGGGCACGTGCCTCCTCTACAATCGAGAGTACGATTGAGAATGGTTAGACATATAGTCCACCACACTGACTTAGTGCGGGTTAATGGACTACAATATATTTAATGATATTTTAGTACATTACATTTAAATGCTACCAATACGAAAGCCTGATTTTATCCTACCATCCGAGACAATTATATCAGTCTACTCGAACATTTGGCAAGAATCGCTATAGTACCCTGCATTTTTTTACATTCTATATGTAGGTAAGCTATCTAGTTAATTTTTGTTGACGTATCAATCGGCAGTAGTATACTGGGTTCGATGTAATCAATATCGTAATAAACAGTATTAAAAATATAAATATAAAAGAAAGTTATAGGGTTCTTAGTGAAATATTGTATCGTAAAATTGGTATGGAACTAGGCTAGAGGTATTCTTGTCTTAGTTTAAATTCGGTGTAATATTAAACATCCAGACAATACGAATACCGACCGCCGTCGCTATTTCAAGCGAATCTGAAGACACTCATTGTTAGACTGTCGAAAATAGTTATAGATGTATAATTTGTGATCTATTTCATAATTTACTATTGAATTGCCTTCAGCTCAAGTATCGTTAATCACAATCATTATGCCAATTAAAAACTAATTATATTTTGTACATGCTTAGTGTGTAGTGTACCAGACACGGCTGCGTACATGTTCACGGCTTCAAATCTCAGGGCACACCTTTGACTTTTCGGGAGTCAGGTGTGTATTCAATAACCACGCACTAAAACGATGAAGGAAAACATCGTGAGGAAACCTGCATAACATTGCGATTCGGAAGAACTACTATGGCATGTAAAGTCTGCCAACCCGCACTAGGCCAGCGTGGTGGACTATGTGGCCTAACTACTCTCAATCGTACTCTCGATTGTAGAGGAGGCCCTGCAGTGGAAGGTATCTGGGCTAATACAGTACAGTACAGGTATTCCAAAAAACGATTAGCTAAATCTTTGATGTATTTAATAGCTTAACAAAGACGATCCCATCTTAAAGATGCAATAAGAGTAGTTAGAACTTTGTTAAGTTACACCAACAATGAAGACTATAAAATTAAATCAAAATCTTCAAATATAATATTCCCTACGCTAATATCATAACAAATTTAAACTATATCTCCTGTCCACCGCATTTCTCGTATAACAACGGAAAGATCTACCCTGGATTAAGGCCAGTGTTCCAGTTTAACCCTAAACCAAACATAACCTAACCCTCATACATTAACGTCAGTAAGATGTGTCGTAATAAGGCTTGCACACAAATCCCCAGATTACGAGCTCACACAAACATCCCCAGTGTTTTGTACACATTTTTGTTAAGATTTTTGAGTAACCCTATAAATTTTCAAATACAAACGCTATCCCTGGTCCGGTCTTGATGACAATTTCTCTGCTAATAAATGGAAATAATGAAGAAATAATTTCACCCAACAGTCACATACATAGTCCTGACCCCATACTAAGATTGGGTCTTGTGTCGTGAGTATCAGGAACTACGAGACTTTTCAGTCTCACAAACACCCAGACCCGAGACAAATACTTGTCGTTCACACTATTTGTCTCGGTGCGGGGATCGAACTCGCAGTCTATGAGGTAAATATGAAAGGTGAGATTATTATAAATTCGCAGAAATTAATGATTGATAGTTGGATGTAAGTCCGCCAACCCGCACTAGGCCAGCGTGGTGGACTATATGGCCTAACCATTCTCAATCGATTCTCTCGATTGTAGAGTAGGCCCGTGCCCAGCAGTAGGACGTATAGGCTGATAAAAAAAATTGTTGTATGAGCGATCTGCTATTTATCTTATGCTGAATCCCATGATATATAAAATCTACAACTTCAAAGGAATTGGAAATGCACACTCTATTCTCCGCTTTGAAGTGCGGGTTGGAAATAATAGTGCTTAGTCGAATTTTTTGTATAGAAATGCCAATATTATCGAGTCTAGGAATATTAAATAAATACATAATAGGCATTTATTATCGTTTTGAAATCAAGGCTTATAAATTTTCAAGACATTTTTAATGACTGTAAATTATTTTTTTACGTGTTTCGCCCGCGATTAACATTTAAATATATTTTTTAATATTCTCTAAGTGTTTTATGAAGCTCGCCGGGTTAATTGAACGAAGGGACCACTTTACCGAGATAATTTTATTAGTAACAAAAAGTCCAGTGAAAATTAACTCCTAATTGAGTTTTTTTAATCAGTATAATTTGGTACGAAATTAACGGATTAAATTAAATTACGATAAGGGTGAGTATCGCCCGACGTAAAATTTGTTTTATAGTGCCTTTTAATGGGCTAAATACGGAGTCCTCGAAACCGACGAGCGTGTATGAAGAGATTAATGGCAGTTGATGAAGCGAAAGAGGTATGTTTGGACTAAATCAGTTGGCGTTCTATAGTCTCTATCTACCCTTACGGGAGATAAGCGTGAGTTTATGTATGTAAGCCTTCTAATACAATCGCTTATATAGTTACTCAATAAAAGTGTTGGGTAGGCGTCCGTTTTATGCAGTAATAATCTCCTTTTTCCGAAGTCGATTAAAAATAGGTCCTCGGCAATGACTTTAATGTAAGTAGTAACAAGGGATACCCTAGTAAAAAAAACGTATTATTTATACGTATTACGTAGAATTTCCACTGGTGAGAAACGATTTCGACTGTCTCTCGCCATTTGACACCGATACGCTGCGCCGGTCTGCGTTAATCTTATGAATATATATATATATATATATATATATATATATATTCAGAGCTACTGTCTTACACAATATATTATTAATATACATATTTTAGAGACCGCATGTCAATTCGTTATTAAGGAGGAAATAACGAACTGACCTTAAGGCGAAAAAAGATTATTGAAATATCTTCCAACCGAAATTAGGAATTTGAACTATTTAATCAATATCTAATAGTCTGATTTAACATCGGTTATACACTGGGCCTAAAAATAAGCTCACATGCGTAGATCTCTGTGGCGGTCTTTATCAAACTACGTAGGTAATATCATAACCTGGGCAGATACTAATATTCAACAGCGTAACAAGACGAGGACTTTGTAACTTCGCCGGACTTGTTTTAAATTTAGTCTAGTATTCAATTAGGGTATCGGGTATATATCACAATACCCATAACGTGATATCTAATATAAATCAATTGTAAACCAAAAAAGTTACATTAAACAAACCAACGCCCGAATACTCAAACGCTACCTATATATTACGTTGCAATTAACTACGCAAGTCCCGCTTAAATGTACTGGCTAAGTAGGACGCGGGTAGTTAACCGAAACTTAATATTTAAATGACGCTTGAGTATTCGGGCGATAGATACTTTCGAAATGATATCCGATTTAAATACACCTACCTACTAAATTAGCCTTTGATTACTTATTATTGTGATGATTAATTAATTACAGTAGATAGCAAATTAACTAGCATTTCAGTCTATTCGAAAATTATGTGTTCTTTAATTCGATTTTTAAAGTAATGTAAAATTCAGTTAAGGTACCATCTATATTTTATGTGAGGAACTTTAGTTATTACAGTACGGTTGGTCAAAAATGTGGTTTATGAAAATATCAATAGATGGCGCTGTAAGTACTGAAAAAGGAAAGTATGGTTGTCTATGACATCTGTAGAAATTTTCAGGAACTACAGATCCCGAAATACATATTATATAGAGTTTGAACAACTAATTCCGTATGAGAACTGTAGATGGCAGTACAACGCATATCTTGATTACATCTAGGATTTTGAATACATCTATTTTTCAACCTTTTTCCCAGACAGTAGCAATATCCATTTTCTTGCATAATGTTTGTTATTTCGTCCTGTCTTTAGAATGTTGTTGTAATGTTGGGGCCCAGATACAATACGGCCCACGTATTGTATTGGTTTCTGTGACATACCTATTGCATTTCAGGTACGTTTATGCATAATTTAAGGCGAAAAATAAGTGAGGAATACTAAGTGTTTAAGGTTTTTGAAATGAGACGCTTGATTAAGCATTTTAAACTACTCAGGTAATGCATTAAGTGATGTAAATAGTGTGATTTTCGAAATGAATTACTTATATTCAATTTGGACGAAAATATGATAGCTACAGTTATTTAATACTTTATGGGTAGATTGTTTACAGTTTTATTTACTTTGTTTATAATATTTAACGAGAAGACTATAATTTCTACAACTATTTTTTGCCAATTATCACTAAAATAAGACATAGAGAAGCTAAAATTATTCGGTTCTAACTTAGTTTTGAGAGAGTATGTTATGAAAAAAATAATAATTTCAGAGTGCCTGTATTACACAATATATCATTATTATACGTTTTGTAGTGACCATGTGTCAATAGTTATTACGGAGGAAATAACGAACTGACCGTGACGCTAAAAAAGATTATTGAAATATCTTCCAACCGAAATTAGGAATATGAACTATATAATCAATATCTGATACTCTGATTTAACATCTAGTCGGTATGGCAACACCGCAAAAGCCAAAATAACAAGAATTGAAATGAACTGAACATCTACTCGTAGTATTCAATTTGGGTTAAGGCATGCAGTCATTGTCTAGCTCAGCGAATGTATATCAGGTTTAAGTTATGTTTCATCGGTAGATAATTTATTTGGACAGCATATCACTTGCCATTGCACCAATACAAATTACATACAAAAGATGTATAAATCATAGTTTGCTTTTTACCATTGATCAATTATTCAGCTGAATTAATTTAGCCTTTCATCTTAGGGAATAATAAAACACCACAAACCCTTAAATCTATTTAATTAATTTAATGACTGTGAGAGTGGAGCTTATAATACTTAAAATACTAATAATATTAATATTTCATTAGAAACTTAATCTAAAACATAATAAGATAAGCGTTGCACAGCCTACGTTATTCATTGCACTGTTGTGTTCGGCGTCGGGTACATCATTAATATCTTGGATACTTCTATGTGCCTTTATCTTATCTGATTTCGGAGCATCTGCTGCCATTTCTCCATCATACAAATTATTTTCCATAGGATTAGCAGACACTGTAGCTAATTTCGTTGTAGTGAAGTCCCCTTTCTCAGGCTTAGGTGGTTGTTTATCAATATTTACTTTATCAACTACCATTTCAACTTTCGGTTTGACAGTAGTCGGACTAGATGTAGCTTTGGTAACTTGAGTTGTGACTGTGGCCTTAGTAGGTTCAGTAACAGGAGTCTGTTTTGCAGGAACACTGCAGTTGAGTAAATCTCTAACGTCGATGTAGAACAGTCTTCCGTTGAGTTGCGTGTCGTCATAGTATTCGTAGTCGGCGCTTTGAACTTGTGTCTCTTCTTCTTCGAATACCACTCCGACGTTCTTCTCACTTTCTTTGGACTTCTCGAAGAGGTCTCTGAGGTTGGCGTCGGGCATGCATTTGATGTTCTCGATGGTGATCTTGAGGTGGTTGTTCTGGGTCTTGTTCAGCAGTGTCATGAACCAGTCCAGACGGCAGCTACACGGGAAGTTGTTATCTGAAATTGGGAGAAAATTGTCTATTAGTACAAGATAAAAAAAGTAATATTTATTATTATGGTAGCGGCTCTTTAAGATACGATATTTACAATACTCGGGATATTATTGCACTTTTGGAAATAAGTGTTTTGGGGGCGAAAGGTTTTTTATTTAAATCAAATTCATGATATTTGCTTATTAAATGCAAGGATAATTAAAAGTAAGTTTCAAATTAAAATACTGCCAAAGAATGTAAGAGTACCAGATTAACATTCTCCACACAAAACCGTGGAAAAGTTTATTGTAACTATTTCTAAAAGATACTTTTTTATTTTACATCCTCTATATAGTGACTGCTCTGTAAAAACTTAAATTAAATTTAAATTCTCACCTTCAACATCTAAACTGCTCATGTTTCCATACAAGTTGTTCAGTATAGGAGCCATGACTTCAGGCTTCAGTTGTGTAAGCTGATTTCCCCTCAAACTCAAAGTGACCAGACTATCTAATCCTTTGAATACCTTCACATTGTCGATGTCAGTGAGCTTGTTACGGGCCAACGACATCGACTGCAGTTTAACAAGTCCATTAAACGCTCTATCATCGAGCATTTGGATTTTATTCCCTTCTAGATTTAGAGATCGTAAATTGACGAGTGGCAGGAATGTGTTATCCCCGATCACTTCCAAACTGTTGCCGCTCAGATCTAGTTTCTGTAGTTTTCTTAGGCCTGAGAATGTTTCACTGTTGAGACTGAAAAGTCCGTTTCGATCTATCTCCAGTTCCTTCAAATTGGTCAAGTGAACGAACGCTCTGTCGTGTATTGTTGTTATTTTGTTACTAGTCAAGTATAGCTTCTCTAATGATGGTAAATCTACAAATACATCTCGGTTGATTTCTATTATGTTATTCGTATCCAAGCTAATTACATTCAAATCTCTATGATGAGCGAAGGCGTGTACCTCTAATGTTTTGATCTGATTATCTCTAAGCGTGATGTCTTCAACAGTGCTCATATTGGCAAATGCGAATGCCGTAACTTTCTCTATCAATCCATATTTGATATCGAGTTTTTGCAACGACGTTGTTTCATTGAAGATCTTCGTTGGGATGTATTTTAGGGTGATTCCTCTAGAATTACTGAGGGTAAGTTTGTGTGTGTGTTTTAGGATTTTAAATTCGTTCCATATTGGATCGTTTTGTTTGACGCCATCGATCGTGAGGTAGCAATCTGCGCTGCGGATTATATCCGGTTCCCGAATGTCTTTTATGCAGTAACATTGAACTTTGTTTGTGTTATTGTAAACTGGTTCGCAGATGCTCGACGTCGCTTCACGTTTTTGATGGTGATTCCATCTGGCCTCCGCGTAGATCGTCACTGTGCATATGAGCGCGAGTATTTTCCAGAGGGCCATGTTTCTGTCTGTTGAAGTTGATAATCTGTAATTGAGAAAAATATTTAATTAATCGTACTGTCGACTGTAAAGGGGACTTGGGACCTGAAGTGGGACGTATATGGGCTGATACAATGTAATAGAATACAACACAATATAATTAATACCTTCTCACTTCTCTTTTTAGAATTACGTATAATATCCGAATAAATAAACAAATACACTCAACATTCACATACATAGTCCTGATCCCACACTAAGATCGAGTCTTGTATCGCGGGTATCAGGAACTACGAGAGACTTCGGTCTCACAAACACCCAGACCTGACACAAATACTTGTGGTTTAAACAAACATTTGTGTCGGTGCGGGGATCGCACCCGCAGCCTCTCGTTTCGCAGCCGGCGTCTAACCAACTGCGCCACGGAGGCTGTCTAAAATAAATAAACAAAGCAAGGTATACTTTATATCTTAAATTTAATCACATTCAAATAAGACATAATGTTTTAATACAGTAAAAGTAAATGACTCAGCGTATACTGATCGATCTGTGCTGATTTTCGGCCACAACCGTGGTGACAAAAATCATACCTACAGCGCGCGACAAAACAATAGGTATAGTAAAATTCGCCCCTGGTTTATTCAGGGAATTACGATAAAACTATTTATTAAACAAATATAAACCTCAAGTATTCAAGTAATTGGAATCAATTATTAAACATTTAATTCTGCTCATTACACGCGTTATGTTACAATTATAATATAATAAATTATACGCAAATATTAATATTATAATTTAAAACATATAAACCTATCGAAAATGACGTAATTTTTTTGAGGTCATGTGCAATTGTTCCGAGTAATGAATCATTGCGGTTCCTTCTTTCCACGTTCACAGGGGAATAGTGACATCATTTTAAATATTTATGTAGTCAACATGCACAGATGATAAACGGGTGTTTATGTTATTCCGGACGTCGCGCCTGTTTACAGTCTCAGAATTTTAGACATATTGTACAACCGCTCTAAATAAAGTTTGCACAGCAGTAAGAAAGACTGAATAATCAAAGTGAAGTAATTTAGCGAGGGTTACTTTTTTTTGTAGTTTTCTTCGTCCATCTACTGATGCTTGTTTATAGACTATAGAAAGAGCATTTTGCTCACTAAATGTCGGTATGTATTGAATGGCATGAGCAAAAATAAATCACCTTGTATGCTTAACCTATATTGTTATAAATATTTTGTTACGCGTATCCATTATTTTTTTATCTAGAGTGTTAATTCTTTATATTTAAAAATTCTAGGTTTCTATAAAAAAAATGCGTTCAGGTAATATTATTCAAATTTCACCGAACAGTGCATTAAAAAACACTTGGCTATCCATCAATGTAAAAGCATTAAAGGCATTAGCGACGATGCACCTACTGAGTGGCGGTAACCGCTGCGATACGCCACCACCTCGCAATCCAATTACAATATCGATGCCGGCGGCGGAGAGTTGGGACGTGAGATTGGGGTGTCGGTAGTACGATGATAGCTAGTGCGATGCTATAACTTATTAGGTAAGCCCGGTAACAGTGAAATTATTGGTCATATTTTTGTATTATAATTAGTCAGGTTAAAAAATCCGGGTGAAGGAAAGCGTGATGAAAATGGCAGTTCTGTATTCTTATTACTACTACGGTGGACTAAAACTTAAACCTATATCGATTGAATTATCCATGAAATTGTCGGTTTAAATAATAATACAACATAAAATAATTTTTTTTTATACGTTTTATGAGTAGAAGTGGCGCGTCGGTGGCTTTATTGGATGATAAAGAAAATATGAGTGCGTGATGGCTTGTTCCTCACACACCTCTGACTTTTCGGAGTTATGTGTGTATTGATAGTCAATCACCACGCACTTTAATGGTGAAGGAAAACATCGTGAGGAAACCTGCATACCATAGCGATTTAAAAAAAAAATCTACGGTATGTAAGTCCGCCAACTCGCACTAGGCCAGCGTGGAGGACTATATGGCCTAACCACTCTCAATCGATTCTCTCGATTGTAGAGTAGGCCCGTGCCCAGCAGTGGGACGTATATGGTCTGATACAGAAAGGAAATATAATGAGAAAAATGGTTTTTATTTTGAATACGTACCTATTATGTTTATGAATATTTTTATTACGAAAAAATATTATATTATACTAAGAAATTATATACTTTTAATGTAAAATATCAATATAATCAATGGCAATTAATTCTAACGGTATTTGAAATGATTAATTATGTCATTTAGTGATTTCCATATTATGTTGGATAAGTTTTATCAAAATATCAAAGTTAAATTTTATAACGGGTCCACACGTACGGTAAATTGTAACATTACAGAGATAGGAGAATTCGTAGGAAATTTTAAACGGGGATATTTTGAACGCTTATAAGAGTAACTTAGTTTTTAGAACTTCAATATAAAGATAGACGCAGTTTAGACAAAACATACTTTAACACTATTGGAGTTCAATCCACAGATCGAGAATACTTTGTGTCAGTTTTTAGATTTGAAAAATATATTAATAGCCCGGGAATTGTATTTCTGCCCGGTATTTAAATAGGCTTACCCCCTTTCATATCTAGAACCAAATTAAGTTTGGTGACACTAATGGAAACTTTACTTACTCCTTTAGGAATACAGGCGTGAACTTATGGGTTCAAATAATTTATTCAATTTAACAATATTTTTTTTTATTTCAATCAATAACTGCGATCAAAGATAAAACTTTACACCGTCCAGATTGTATACAGGGTATATCAAGACTGCTACCGACTTCGAAGCCAGGTGGTAGTTTTAGTGACTACAGACACGATGCAACTAAAAATTTTGCAAATTTACTGGACGATTTTTTTTTTATGTTTTAAATATCATTGTGTTTGGGTGGCAAATCCATAGTTCCTGCTAAAATAATTATTTAAAGTCTTGCGTACAAGCGTCTGAAAATAAAAGGGTGTACGTAATTTTTTTAGGAAAATGTGTATATTTACCACCCAAAAAAGATGATAGGAAAAAAAATACAAAAAAAATCGTCGCTTTTTTTTGCAAAGAATTTCATGCATTATTTCTAAAGTCACAAAATCTACCACCTGGCTTCGTTTTCGGTAACAGTTTTGATATACCCTGTATATAAGAAGGCGATTAGTATTCTTCTCACACATAACAGAGTTAAAAGTAAAACCACAGATAGCGGTTAATTATGGCATCCCCTTCGCATAATAATGAATGCTTATCATTCATCTAAAATGACATTACATACAGAGTTGAGATTAGACTATCTACGAGTACCTAACATTAGAAAAAGTTCTATAGCTATCCTGCTTTGGCTATTTTAAATATAATTTTCTAGCGAATCTATTTGCAAAACTCGACTAGGAGAAGCGCTTTGTAAGTATCGGTAGCCTTGCAATAGCTCGTTAAAGCCACAATACAAATCGGTTAGCTCGACCAGGATTTTGTTAGCGAACCAGTCCGGCCATAAAGCTGGAGCTTTCGGCCTTTCGACATGAAGTCTATCTTTTCTGTGGCGTTTTGTTCCTTAAAAAAAGTTTCCCGATATCCAAGGGTATTAAGGATGTTCGTATCCATCCTGAGAGCTTTTTTCCACTACTGTGGGAAACCTTTCAGGCTGACCCTTGCACGTGTACTAGATTTTGGGTTCAATTTGTTTATCGCCGGTTTCAACCAGGCCTACTTAATTCTCTATAATATTACACTTCACTTACCCACATTGCATTGTAGTAATTTAATCGTAAGTATAAAATATTGAATGATATTTCCAGAAAGAAAGGTTCAAATAATAAATCTTCGGCTCATATCAGAAGTACTCGGTATATAATGCACGGGAAGATTGATGAGCTACGCAGGACCGAAACAGCGTAAGCGGAAGGAAAGTAATGATATCATACGCCCTTTCAAAAGAATACATTACCGAGATTCTGAATGAGTATCATAAAACCCATTTATTATTTTTACCTGACTTTATTACGCCACATAGTGGTGGTCGTGAGTTTAATGCAAGGATATTTGACTTGATGATTTTACAACCATTGTCATACATTGTCGTCAGTTCGGCATGCTTATGATCTGAACTTTGCCTTGTTCTAAATCTCCTGTAAAATGAAAAAAAATGAAATTGAAAAGTTACTAAATTGGACACTAGCGAGAGACTCCAACATTTCCGGGAATCTAACCACGCTAGCTGACCTACTCGTAACATTCGATTTTATCTCAAATTAAGGCCAGCTGACTCAAAAACGAGATTAAAATCGGTTTCCCCAACCTAGAAATATCGCACAGAACCCAGCGGTTACTAAACCTCACACAACACCATAAAACAACAACACAAAAATGACATATTAGTTAATATCACAATATTCTGAGACCATGAATAAATGATTGCCTAGCGAACTGGCTCAGTAGGACGCAATTCCATACCTTGATATGTTAATTACCTCGTTAAGGGTAGTGGAGCTCACAATGTACAGGCGGTAATAGCTGCAGATTATCCCTGATACGTTCATAAGTTACGCTATCTCCGGATGTGGGTACATAGAGAATACTTGAAATTCATCAATCACTTTACAAAGCGCCGGATTCTGGAGCAATACACACGTTATCCTTGATGATTGAAAGAGCGGAGTGTTTCGGAGGACCGACGCAAGATGGCGCTTTTCTTTATTGGCAAGAGTGGTTCAATTTTATTGATGTATAGTGCAGTGAAATATTTCGACAGTCGATAGTATTGTGAAATTAGCTAGTATGTATTGTATTTATACTGACTTGTCATTAGCGCTTTTTTAATGCCCGTAATATGACCTGTAAAGGAAGTTCTTTTCACTTCATTTCATAAGCTGCTCGAAACCGCGTTTGAACCAGAAACGCTACAGACTTGAGTCATCGTCCAGGTTTTACCCATTGTCTATGATAGATCATATTAGCTACTTCCTTATCATCAGCAAATAACTTGATTAAAAAAAAAGTAAGTGTTCATATGGCCTTACTGTTTTCGTTTTATACCTTGTCTAGAAAAATATCTCTGACTTAAATCTCTAAAAACCTATTCAAATGATAGTACTATTTTAACATGAATATTATTTATGCTCTACCAACACAGCTTTCCGTGCATTGCATCAGTCTAGAGTCTAGACTGTTGCTAAATTTTGTATTGGAATTTCCAACTAAACGTTTAAATTCTTAATTACCAGCGCAGTTACTCCTACTCGTACAACTTTTAAAATTGGAACTGGTTTCATTCGTTGCATAGTAAAGTTAAATGGCTCTGGAGATTTTTAAAATAAGTTAAAATAAATATAAATTGCGGCTAAACTAAAAACACAAAAAAGAAAGAAAAATAGCACTAGGCAATAATAGCACTAAAAATAATTATCTTCATGAGGCCTGATTTTCCTCCTCTGATACACCTTTTCTATCCAAAATAATAAAGCTCATAAAACCCTTTAAACCACATTGCTTCATAATAATTACTTACTGTATTAATTTAGAATAAAATCAACTTTCAAGACTACAACTATGTTTGGGTATGGTGTAAAAAAAACGGGCGAAAATTGCACATCTAATACTTCCATTTTTAATCATATTGATTTACAGACCTAACCTGAGGAAACCTGTATACCATAGTGATTTGTATAAATTTCTATGGTATGTAAAAGTCCGCTCACCCGCACGAGGCCAGCGTGGTGGACTATATGGCCTAACCCCTCTCAATCGTACTCTCGATTGTAGAGGAGGCCCGTGCCCTGCAGTGGGTCGTATATGGGCTGATACAATACAATACAATACAGACCTAGCACCAGGTAGAAACTATCTTAATGTATTTTTTCCAAGTAATGGAGCAAGAGTACTTTCTCAACGGGGTCGCGTTTGTTTGTCCTGTTGATTACGCGGCCGACGAACTATAAGTCACAGTTCACTGTTGATTCACTCAAAGTAAACTAATTGGTATCATTAGCGGGCCGCTTTGTGTTAGAAAGTTATATTTTTCTCTTTGTGCCCGATATTTCTTATCGGTTGTAATTTTATTGGACGCAATTATGTCATTTATTAGAAGAAATGAGTTTTATTGATTATAACTTGAATGAATCGTCTCATTACTAGTGGGTACTAACTCCTCTTGCCATTGTCCCATTTTTAGATTAGTAAAATAATCGCTACAAGAGCAAAGCCAATACCTAGCTCTGCTGCTGCTACCTAGCTGCTGCTCTTGCATCCTATCCATCTGTCATTCTGTATTTGGAAGCCCGGCAATGGATCACCGACTTTCAATATTTTAAGACTCTTCAAAGGTCAGTTCCAGTTACTTCCACCTACATTCTTCTTTACCCCTATTGCTTTATCAACACGATTACATTGAATTATCCCTAATTCTATTCGCAACTGTAACGATCTCCATATCGGAATTTTTGTATTGTATTGTATTGTATCAGCCCATATACGACCCACTGCAGGGCACGGGCCTCCTCTACAATCGAAAGTACGATTGAGAGTGGTTAGGCCATATAGTCCACCACGCTGGCCTAGTGCGGGTTGGCGGACTTACACACCGTAGAATTTTTTTAAAATCGCTACGGTATGCAGGTTTCCTCACGATGTTTTCCTTCACCGTTAATATCGGAATTAATCGCAGAAAATTCTAGAATATTCACACCTCATAAAATACTGAATAAACACTTGATAGTTCATCCAAAACAAAAGCCACAAAAGAACAGTACTGAAATACCGCGAGATGTGCGATTTCTTTTCAATTCGGAGCAACATCTGGCACGAGCGCTAAATCCTAGTTGAGAAATGGATTTGGGCTGCGATTTCGGGCCGCTGTGCCACTGTCAAACGAACGTTCTCACTTGTTTGATGTATTATTGGAAGTATTTTGAGGAGTTGGGTGTAATAATCTGGCATTTCATTTAAGTGAGTTGTCTGATTTGTGTGGGAACTGGGAATGGCTGGATAAAACTAGAAATAATATGTGTTTTGACCATTGCATCTTCAAGGTAAACACATTATCGTCCGTATGACTTTGTACTACCAGAATCTCATCATTTGTAAAGTTCTGTATCCTTGTAGATAGGTAGAGGTGACAGTTACACTAACATAAATCATTGAGTTTATTTTCGTCCTGAGATGAAACTTTCGCTACGTAAGGCGCAAATCCACTTTTACAGAATTTACTACACATTTAGTAAACACAAAAATTCACAAAGTGGATTTCCCGACCTGGGTATCCAATCCAAGACCTCACGTATCACAACCGACTCACACCACCACTAGACCAATTAATCCTGTATTTCTCACAACGATAAACTACATGAAACCCTTAACAAAACAATTCACACACACCACGTTCTCATTACAGCCTATAAATATTCCACGGAGGTTGACAATACAGCCATTTTGTTGGGTGGCCAGTGGATTTAAGACCTTGTTCGACGGACGTGACGTTTGCCATGTCCATTCATAGTATTGACCAGCCGTAAAAGGATTGTGTATATTGGCTTGCGGATAGTTGCTTAATATTTTAACGGTAAGGAATAGAAGTAGATTGAGATTGATATTGACTGACTTATCAGAGGTCGTGAATTCAAAATTAGAACACAGACAGAACACAGTGACGTTTCTAAGTTTTCACATAACTAAAGCTTGCGTTAACAGATAGAGGTGACTTCATAAGGAAACTGCGTATCTTAAAGTTCTTTAAAAGAGTTTTGAAGGTATGTGAAGTCTACCAACTGCACTAAGACCGCTTAAGACTAAAATGCATACCTTCGAATGGAGTGACGTCATACAGCCAGCTGGTTCCAAAATCATACCCCAAATCATTCTTTCGCATTATTATTTAGCTAGAACAATCTGTATCAGCCCATTTATGTTCCACTACAGGGCAAGCGCCTCCTCTACAATGGAGAGCACGACTTAGGGGGGTTAGGCCATATAGTCCACCATGCCGGCCTAGTGTGGCTTGTCGGATTTTACATACCGTAGAAATCTAGCATAGAATCTAGAATACTCGTATAACTATAATAATAAATACACCCAACAGTCACATATTATATAGTCCTGACCCCACATTAAGATCAATTAAGTCTTGTGTCGTGGGTATCAGAAGCTACGAGAGCACAAACACCCAGATCAGACACAAATATTTGTGGGCCACATAATCATTTGTGCTGGGGCGGGGATCGAACCCGCGGCCTCTCGTTTCACAGTCGGCGTCTAATCAACTACGCCACGGCTGTCACAATAACTGCATATATACAAATAAATAAGCATGTTCGTCCATAGTTTATTGACCAAGAGCCGTAAAAGGATTGTTTAGATATCGGCTCTTACCAGCTGTACTCGTATGGGCGTATAGCTTGCTTTCGTTGCATAATGTTTTAGCGCTGTGGTTACGCGATACTTTGTTAATTGCATCTTGGTTTAGTGGTAATGGATAAAACCGTTAGGAAATACGGATATATAAAGATTTTCTATATTTTTTAAAGTCTCTGCGACGCAGTTGGTTAAACGGCTGTGAAACGAGAGTCAGCGGATTCGTACCTCGTATCGAGACAAAAACTTCTTTGATCCGGTGATATTTTAAATCTGCCTGACTGCCTCGGTGGCACAGTTGTACTACGGTATGATTGCCAAGCTGAGGTTTTGGGTTCGAATCCCGGGTCGAGAAAAGTGGTATTGGATTTTTCTATTCATTACCAGCCCGGAGTCAGGACTTTGTACCCAATATGGCTATAGGCTCGCCCCCTATCACATCGTGGGTCGGAATATACAAGGCGAAACGTGGGTGTCCTGGCTATACCTTTGCCTACCCCTTCTGGGAAAAAGGCGTGATTTTATGTATGTATGTATATTTTAAATCTTATATAGTTTCTGATCTCATTGTGGGGTCAGGACTATGTATGTGACTGTTGGGCGTATTTATTGTTTTGCATTAAAATATATCGAATCGATAGGTTCAAAAGTCTGTCAGATAATACGAGCACATTTTAATCCAAATCATTCTATATTTCATCGCTTAGCTAAAAGACGTGTACAACCTCCCTAATAACCAATACATTCCCAAGCAGTAAACACATAAATAGCGCGACATCTGTGTCCGGCTAAACGTAATATTTTTGAGATTAACACAAAATTAGCTCGTAAACGCCACCTGTCCTCTAACTAATGCGCCGACCCGCGCTAACTCGTATTTCAGCTGTTTCGACTACGTGGAAGAATTTACTCGCCTTAAATGTGCAAGGTGCAAAATGCTTCAGCAATTTTCGCTGTACGAGTAAACAAGAAATGTTCAGTTTCCAAACGAAATTGCTATTGCAAAGTTGTGTGATGTTTATAAAGCTGTGTGGTTAAAATCATCATCATCATCAGCCCGTTGCAGTCTACTACTAGGCATAGGCCTCTTCCAACTAAAAATCATGAGGACCATAAATGATCGTAAATTTGTCGGTTTTAACAAACATATTAATACTAAAAAAATATCTAGAATTCTTCCTGAACATATCAAAACTAGGACTTTTATATAGAAAGGAATATTCGAAGTCTTATAGCATATATAAAAAACCATTCAAACACTGCCTTACTACTAAAAATAGGACTCTCAGAAAATACTAACTGTATATTAAGTGAAAAGTTCCCAAAGACGAGAGCCCTACAGCCCTTCAGAATGGCCCTTGACCGGATAAATTGGTCGTTGGGCTGTTACTGCCGCCATATTTTAGGTGTAAGTGACCATTCACTTGTTTTAGATACCTTTGAATTGCCCTCTGGTTGTTGATAGGGTCGTAGACTTCATGGGTGCCATCTTTTCAAGGGCTTATTGCTAATTTAGCAATGCATTTTTATTGATATTGAGGCTGTATATTGTAAGATTAATTTTGGCGAGATAATTACCCTGAGGAAACGTGAATATTAATTATATTTCAAATGCCTTTCATAGCTTAGAGAACTTAGTGCCTGCCGCACATCGCCACTGCATAGTAGCCAATAGAAAATAATAAATAAATACGCCCAACAGTCACATACGTAGTTCTGACCCCACACTAAGATCGAGTCTTGTGTCGTGGGTATCAGAAGCTACCAGAGACTTTTCACTCCCTCAAACACCCAGACCCGAAACAAATACCTGTGGATCACACAAATATTTGTTTTGGTGCGGGGATCGAACCCGCGGCCTCTCATTTCACAGGCGGCGTCTAACTAACTCCGCCACGGCGGCTGTCATTATCACCTATAATCCAACTAAACTAAAAGGTACCGTTTGACTTTTCATACTTTTCAAGTTTAAACTGCTTTGTATAGAAGCAACTCAAATAATTTCAATAACATTAGTTGGATATTAAGTTCGACTTGAATTAATTAACAATAGTTATTATTTTACGACATCATCAAATTGTCGATCAGATTAATTTTATAGGCTTTGTCGCTAACAGACTCTATGACCTGATAAAAAAAAAAATATCAATCACTCTCAATCGTACTCCCGATTAAAGAGGAGGCCCGTGCCCAGCAGTGGGACGTATATGGGCCGATACATATACAGATACAGATAGCACTGGCGGAAAATGGACAGGCTATTCCATTGCAAGCTGTAGGACTTCACATAAATGGACATTTCGCAAAAATCTCTAATCGCAAGATTACTCACAATATTTTCCTTCGCCATTTCTCTCAATTCACGAAGCAACTTTCCATCCCAAATCAAGATTATTCCAATCAATCCGACACGAAAAACGGATAATCGAATAAAACCATCAGTGTTTCAACGGTCGACTAGCATTCGAACACCAGAAACTGATTCATCAATTACGAAACTCTTCCAGCAATATTCGGGTTGTACAAACATCGTGTAGCGTATGCTCAAGTTTTATATGAACCGGTGATTGATCGCGCGTGGTGTGAAACAGAACGCTCTCTGCAGATGCGGCGATGCAGTATTGAAACTTTTTCTTAGTGCAATTAACTTATAATAGACTTTTGTAAAAGAGCGTGGTGTCCTGTTGGTAACGGACCAGATGTGGCTGCCTACATGTTCACTGTGGCCGCGGGTTCAAATCCTAGGGCACACCTCTGACTTTCCGAAGTCATGTGCGTATTGATAGTCAATCAACACGCACTATAACGGTGAAGGAAAACATCGCAAGAAAGCTTGCATAACATAGCGATTTGTATAAATTCCTATTGTATGTAAAAGTCCGCCAACCCACACAAGGCCAGCGTGGTGGACTATATGGCCTAACCACTTTTCTTCGATTGTAGAGGAGGCCCGTGCCCTGCAGTGGGACGTATAAGGGCTGATAAAGTACAGACTTTCGTTAGTTACTTTACTGTGCTGTTTCATTTATAGAGCAGGAGCATTGTGTATCTCTAGATAAAGATCTAGTCCATATGGCATCACTAACTACCCTTTCGGAGATATACGCGTGAGCTAATTCTATGTTCTATACTTACACAGTTAGATGATGTTGCACAATTTACTTTTTTATCCACGTATGAAAAAGGAGGGCTCTGATTTTCAATAAGTGGAAGTTCACGCGTGTACCTATGAAGGGGTAAGCAGTTAGCAGAGACATCACAAGTACCTACATAGTTTGCCCAGCTTATTTTCATGTCAAGATGTGGTAGGCGGCGAGCCTATTGCCAGTCGCAAAATCCCATCAAGCAGCTCACGTTCAACGTTTAAAATTATAAAATAGCCACTCAATTTGAACCCAAAAAAAAATATTCATAAACTGCACCTCTCATAGAAAATATTGTTGTTTCTAATAACTCTAATACAATCACCCTACTGTTCTCCCTTCTTCCTGCGTACCGTAATAATAAACGATGGGCCAGAGCGTCGGTCGAAGGGTTAACTGGGTGATTACGGTACATTTTACTTGTCAGATTTGAGCTGACATCTTGGACAGGAGCAAGCGACGAGTTGTCAACTCGTAATAGAATGTGCTTAATGTCCTGTCTGAAGGTTCAGGACTGAGGTGTTCTAATTTAAATTGTAATTAGTGTTATAGAGAGTCTATTTTTGATTGTTGTGTTAGGAGTGAATGTGTAGTACTTAATTAGTGCTATACTGTACTGTATCAGCCCATACACGTCCCACTGCAGGGCACGAGCCTCCTCTACAATCGAAAGTACGATTGAGAGTGGTTAGGCCATATAGTCCACCACGCCGGCCTAGTGCGGGTTGACGGACTTTTACATACCATAGAAATTTAAACAAATCGCTATGGTATGCAGGTTTCCTCACGATGTTTTCCTTCATCGTTATAGTGCGTGGTGATTGACTATCTATACACACATGACTCCAAAAAGTCAGAGGTATGCCCTGGGATTTGAACCCGCGAACACTGTGAACATGTAGGCAGCCGCGTCTAGTCCGTTACCAACAAGCCACCACGCACTTATTAGCGCTATAAATATATAAATAATGTTTGAATTCTTTTGTAAAGAATGAGTAACTCTGTAATCACGTTTAGATAAAGTAATATTCTTAAATAATAATACATATTCGTCATACTAATATCTATAAAGAATATTCTATAAGTTTTTATAGTTCAATAAGTGAGAGAGGGTGGGTCACCAGGTCTAGCCCGATCTCACTGACCGTACGTAACGCGACAACAAAGCTTGTACTTCAACTTGACAATATTCTATGCCGGCCAATTCTTACTGTATGGTCTTGTAAGGCTAGATACTCTATTAATATTAATAAATAAATACACCCAACAGTCACATACATAGTCCTGAGCCCACATTAAGATCAATTAAGTCTTGTCTTGGGTATCAGACACTACGAGAGACTTTTCAGTCTCACAAACACCTAAACCCGAGAAATAATTATGATGAGCCTCACAAACATTAGTTTCGGTGCGTTGATCGAACCCGCGGCCTCTCGTTTCACAGCCGGCGTCTAACCAACTGCGCCTACACATTGCTTTACATTGCATATATTATCACATGCCTCGATGGCGTAGTTGTACTACGGTAAGATTGAAAAGTTGAGTTTTCGGGTTCGAATCTCGGGTCGGGCAAACTGATAATGGATTTTTCAATTCATTAACAGCCCGGAGTCACGAAATTGTGCCCAATATGGCGATAGGCTCGCCCCCTATCACATCGTGGAATCGAACATACGAGGCGAAATGTGGGTGTCATGGTGGCACCTCTGCCTACCCCTTCTGAGAAAAAGGCGTGAGTTTATGTATACGTATGTATTATCACATGCCTGGTACCTACTCACTTTATATTGCCAGTGTCCAAAATAATTTAAAAACGATTGGTAAAAAAAAATGAAATCCTACACAGTTTCCAGACTCAAAATGTATTGAAAAATACAGCCCCATACTTTGTAATCCTTTAAAATCAATACACACACCTAATGCACACCTATGCACGAGATTAAGGTATATGCTTTTGCCGCGGCTCTGGATTTTCACCGCAGACATAACGGGCATTAGGCTAAAACCACGAGCTTTCTATCCGATCCATATTTATTGGTATTTTTTTAATTACTACTATAAAGGGTACATCAAGACGGCAACCGAAAATCAAGCCAGGTGGTAGTTTTAATGAATTTAGATTAAGACACAATGCAACTAAATTTTTTGCAAAAAAGAGCGACGTATTATTTTTGTATTTTTTTCCTATCATCGTATTTGGGTGGTAAATACATACATTTTGTAAAAAAAAATTACACGCTTTTATTTTTAAGTACGCTATAGCACGCAGGGCTTTAAATTATAATTTTAGCTAAAACTATGGATTTACCACCAAACACAATAATATTTAAAACATGTCAAAAAAATCGTCGCATTTTTTTGCAAAATTTTTAGTTGCATCGTGTCTGTAGTCACTGAAACTGCCACCTGGCTTCGATTTCGGTAGCAGTCTTGATATACCTTGTATATTCCCGGAGACGCGCTGAGTTTCAATGCTCGGTGTCATTAAAATGCATGCCACTGTTGATCCTGGCTTACAGGAGTTGCAGTGGCGGGAGTGTGCGGGCGGGACAGTCTCGGTCAGTCAGTTATTAGTCCAGCGTGCTAGACTATATGGCCTATTTCTCAATCGTACGCTCGTGTAGACGAACCTCGTGCGTGAAAAATCCAATATTACTTTGTCCAACCCGGGGTTCGAACCCCAGACCTCAGTGTTGTTATCGTACCGCACAACAGCGCTACTAAGGCAATATATTCAGTCATATAGACCAGTCTATAGTCAAAACATGGATCAGCCAAAACGGCCATATTGATATTTCAGCTGCACCGTACTACGATCGAGACGCACAAACATTTCGACACACGGAAGCTAAAGCAGTTCACTTGCCTCCGAATAAAAAGAGCGATTAATATCCTAAATTCCACTGAACGTAGCGTAAACACGGTTTATGGCGAAGTAAAATTAGTTCGTACGTCCTGGGTCGTGGGCGAACGAATTTTTAGATACCCGCGCCTGCTAATTTGATTTTTTTATGGGCAAATATACAAGTTATTGATCCTATATACTGGGCTTATTGGTTGCGGATGAAAACTGCCGTTTGCGTAGTGGTTTTGAATTTCAAGAGTGACGTCTGTCTTTCCAGAGATTAGTGTATTGTTAGTCAATTAACACGACCTGGGGGGTTACTCTATGATCGGAAACGAAAGTCGAATGTTCGGACGTTCGACGTCAGCAGTACGTTTTAAATTTTGCACTTCTCAAAAACACTTCAGGGTTACACTGTGCCGTATTTGGTGTGCCCTAATTGATATTGCAATAATACACCGATTGATTGGAACATGTCTATTTAATGTAAAGATTTGACCAACACTGTTGTGGTGTAGGCACAATATTTATAATTAACTCCTAACTTAGTCTATAGTTAGGACGTATGATAGAGGATTCGATCATTTCGTGGAGTACCGAGGCACTTTTGTACAGTTTTACGAGCGACGTCCGAAGTTTCGAGTTTAGTTTCGGATGACAGAGTAACCCCCCTGAAGGGCGAAGGAAAAAATCGTATGCGAACTCCGCCAACTTGTAATAGATCAACGTATTGGACTATGTCAACGCCAACCCGCACTACGCCAGCGTAGTGGACTATATGGCCTAACCACTCTCAATCGATTCTCTCGAGTGTAGAGTAGGCCCGTGTCCAGCAGTGGGACGTATACAGGCTGATACAATTGGACTATGTCATTGTGATATAAGTCCACGATTCTACGGCCACTCGTTTCGAAGCCGGTGTGTTAAAGAACTACCCCACGGAGGCTCGAAAGGTTTTACAATTACCCTCTAGTCGTAAAATTTTATCTTTCCATTATGTACTTTTTATTAGCTACAAAGTCGAAGTTAACAGGTCTCTTTCCTAATGGTAGGCTTAACGCCTGTCCATAAACAGGAGCAATGCTATTAGAAACTTATTGTTATGAGGTAATGCATGACGCTGCAATGCGTTCGTCAATCTGAGACATGTGATAAGTCTTTTTATTACTGCAATGAATAGCGAGACGAGCATGCCATTCGCCATGATAAGCGACATGACCGCTCGTGAACAATAGCAGAACCAAACACGATGAATTACAAAGCAATGACATTCCACTGCATTCGCCATCCTGAGACATAAGATGTAAAGTCTCATTATGTGCAGTAGTTGCTCTAGCCACAATGTCATACAAACCGGAACACAACAGTGCATTTACACTGCTGTTTGGCGGAAGAAATAGGCACTGCGGTGGTAACCACCCAGGCAGCCTCTCACATGAGAGACCTACCATCAGTTAAAGTCTTTTAGTGCCTAATAATCATTTAAAACACCCAAAACTGCCTACACACTAATGCTTGGAGGTGATAGACAAGCTTCGATTTGTAGTACCTACTCAAACAACTTAATGCTCAGTAATCTCTCTCTTTCTTCCGATTTTCATTCGAAAGAGATCTGTAACACTTTTCAATGGGATCTACCACCAAAATGTTTCAGAAAGTGCTCGCGAACGTCGCATACGAGACTAATTTTCAGATTACAAGTACAACGACCTGCATACACCGTATTCCCATTTTCCTAAGTGAAGCAAACACTAATATTAGACAAGGCAAAGTCAACTGCAAACTGCAGACAAACTGACAACTAGATTATGCATATTAACTTTGTAACGTAGTTTGTGTAATCAAAATCCTCTGCCTGTGTAAGAGGGCTTCCGTGGCGCAGTTGGTTACACGCCGGTTGTGAAACAAGAGGCCGCGGGTTCGATTCCCGCTCCGAGACAAATATTTGTGTAGATGGAATTTGTTTCGGGTCTGGGTGGTAGGAGACCGAAAAGTCTCTCTTAGTTACTGATACCCACCACACAAGACTCCATCTTATTGTGGAGTCAGAACTATGTATGTGACTGTTGGGCGTATTTATTTATTTAAAATATTTTGAAGACAAACAAAAAAGGTATTAGGATCTCCACACTATAACTGTACAATGTAACTCATCTTTTAATTAGCCAAAAAGTACGTCAAAGTGGCCATTGCACCTTATGGTAAACGTAGTTTAGTCAGTCGACACAATTATGCCGGTTTTATTGTTTCTGGGCCAAAAAGTCCTCGAATGGAGGCCACGAAGCGGAAAGCGCAGCGTGGGACGTCCACCCACTAGGTGGTCAGACGACCTAGTAAAAGTCGCGGGATGTCGCTGGATGCAGCCTGCCTCCAACAGGTCACTGTGGAAATCATTAGGAGAGGCCTATGTTCAGCAGTGAACTTCCTTTGGCTGATGGATTGGATTGGATTGATACATAGGAAGAACCCGATACACTTACCTATCTCATTGTGGCGGGTCTTTAACCACTGTACAAGTTTGGCATCCGGGCAGACACGCATACCCTATCATCATCAAACCGTTCCGCCAACAGCCGATACTTTTAGTAATCCATACCATACTTTTTGGCTGACACGATCATGGCACCGTCATTACGTTGTTGATAGAGACTCTTAAGCTAATAGGAAAAATATATGAAAACAATACAGACAGACCACATACAATGTGCATTTCTATCAACTAAACATCCTTGCGGAGGAATGAGGATAATAAAACGGACAGCGCATTCTTTACAACTACAGTAAAATGGTAAAAACGCTGGAAATGAGAAGGTTCATAATTTAAGAGTGCAGTGTAGTCGGGGCGAGAACGACAAATGGTTACATCTATCATTGAAACTTTCCTAATGCATATATGTTTTACTTGAATTAATTACTTTCCCTTATTTTAAACTAGAAGGTATACAGCGTATATCCAGACTGCGACCGAAAACGAATCCAGGTGGTGCGAGTTGTAGTTGGCAGAAATATTTTTTAGCAAAAAGGTCAAAAATTATTTCTGCCAATGCATATTGCTAATAGTCGTTTATAGACAGATAACGTAAGGAAGGAGTTGAACCCACGACCACCATGTCGGCAGCCGCGTTTGTCCTGTACTGGCAGGAAATTTTGTCACGAATCTCAATAACTTGAGATTTAGAAAAAAGAATCACCTTAAAATTCCAGCCATACTGGAAGCACTGATTATAAAATTAATTATATCAGAGACATCCAGGGTGCAAACTACGTCATACAATCTAACAAATTGTCACTCAACATTATTTATCTCAAGCAGGGTGGCGGAGACATGATAACATTAATTGAAAGTAAAGACAGAGTATTGCGTCAATAGTCTGTACTCTAAAAGATATATAATAATATTCAGCAATATAACGGATATTTGGATAAATAATTTTCTGAATAACTGTATGAAAATATTTAATTTTCAATTCGATATGAAATTCTAGCAATTGATAAGCACCTAGTTATACTATCATAAAGCTTACATTATATTAAAATAAATTTACATTTCCACATATTGTGTATCAGCTTAACTTGGCCAGTCTGTACTTAATTAAAAGCGGCTGTCAATTGCGGAACGTCGCATGACACCGACATCGCTGACACTTCCGACACCGCCGCACTCGACGCGAACCAATCACACGTGCTTAATGCGAGTGTCGGCAGTGTCGGGGGCTATTTAATTACGCAAAGTTATTGGCATTATGTGACACTTCGTAGGATTTAATGTAAGGGCAAATTGTTTAACAGTATTTAAGTATGAAAGCATTCCAATAAAATTGCTTTGTAATGATTTTACACAATTTAACCGTGTTAACATACATACAGTCTCCGTGGCGTAGTTGGTTAGACGTCGGCTGTGAAACGAGTGGCCACGGGTTCGATCCCCGCACCGAGACAAATGTTTGTGTGAACCACAGATATTTGTTTCGGGTCTGCGTGTTGTGAGACCGAAAAGTCTTTCGTAGTTCCTGATACCCACGAGACATGACTTAATTGATCTCAATGTGGGGTCAGGACTATGTATTTATGTGACTGTTGGGTGTATTTATTTATTTATTATTCCAATAAAATTGCATTGTAATTATTTTACACAATGTAACGGTGTTAACATACATAAAATATACATATATAAAAGCACGTCTTCACTCCCAGAAGGGGTAGCAGAGATGCCAGGACACCCACGTTTCACCTTAAAGGTGAGGAAGGAATAAAAACAAAGTTAAGTGATAAATTTGCTATTAGATGACTATCAAGCACAGGCAATACACATCATCCTACAGTCTTATTCCTAACTCTTTCCACTATACTGTGAAGGGTTACTTTATATTGTTTTGTACATAATTTTTTCCATACAATTTATTTACAATATATGCTTTACTGTACACCAAAAAAAAAAACTTACAAAACCAATGAAAACACTTAAAAACTAATGCCATGGTTACATTAGGCGGCCTTATCGCTAGCTGCGATTTCTTCCAGGCAACCTTAGGATGGACTGACTTATAGTAATATCGAATTATAGGGTAGTACAAAGGATGAAAGAAAAGAATAATATATGTACGTGCTACAATATTCGTATAAAAAACGAATACATAATAAAATAACTAGTGCAACCAGCATGACAGTAAGTACGTATAACTACATACATACATACACAAACTCACGCCTTTTTACCAGACGGGGAAGGCAGAGGTGCTCCCAGAACACCCACATTTCGCCTTGTATATTCCGTCCCACAATGTTATAGGGGGCGAAGCCTATCGCCATATCAGGCAGAAATTTCAGACTCCGGGCTGATTATGAACAAAAAAATTCAATATCACTTTTCCCGATCCGGGATTCGAACCCGAGACCTCAGCTTTGTAATCCTACCGTAGTACAACTACGCCACCGAGGCAGTCGGCAGGCAACGTACAACTAAATTCAGTTTCATTCAAGCTTTGAATATTTTATATTAACTGATAATGATCCGTTCACTATAAGGCTGAACAAAAATATCGTAAGGAATTTATGCCCATTATAACCAGAGCTCTACCCGAGAATTTTTAAGGCAGGTATTATTGTACTACAGATATTTTATATTTAAGCCTTTTTCTCTATTTTGGTGCTTTATCTTTTTGATGGTGTACGTTAAAGAATTTAATAAATAAAAAAGGTCCTTGAATCATACTAATATACAGAAACACTTCTCCACCATCCCCCTTCCCCAGGCTTCCCCTATAATTTTAAATATATTTGAAAGCCACGAATCTGAATCATGTGATGATCATCAAAGTGCGTGGTGGCCTGTTGGGAAACGGACCACACGCGGACCACACACACTCTTAACATGTTTGCGATGGTCGCTGCCTTAAAACCCCCCTGACTTTTCGGAGTCATGTGTGTTGTAATAGACAATCACCACGCACTATAACTGTGAAGGAAAACATCCTGAGGAACCCTGCACAACAAAGCAATTAGTGAGAATTTCTATGGTATGTAAAGTCCGCTAACCCGCACTAGACTAGCGTGGTTGCCTATATGGCCTCACCCCCTCAATCTCTACTCTACTCTCGACTGGAGATAAGGGACTCGTGTCCTGCAGTGGGACATATATGTGAGGATACAGAACCTGGATCATACACTTATACAGTATACAGAAAAACTTTTTTGTCATCAAGTACGCTTGCTCACACTGAGCCGTATTCTGGGAGGCATTCATATAAAAAATACCACTTCAGATAAACTTTTGCAGCAATTTATCTGCTGCTAAAGCAAGCCGGTGGAAAAAATCGCGCGTTGAAACAAAAGTTATTTTTTGCGGAGTAAGGAATGGTTGCGTTTCCTTCATAACTCCGATACAAGCGGAGATTTGTGTCGCTCGCACCCAGTTCTCGAGGGAATAACCGACGAATTTTGGAATCGTCACATCAAGTTTTACTGTTATTTTTGGACGTTTTTCGGATATGAGTGTTAATCGCGATTATATTTTTTTTAAAGCGTCATTTTCTTTAAAAGCAAACATTAGTTGCAGAACTTCTTCATAACTCTTCAGATCCCTTACGTTATTTAATTAAATAAATAAGAAAATAAAATAAATACACCTAACAGTCACATACATAGTCATGACCCCACATTAAAATCAATTAAGTCTTGTTTCTTGGATATCAGACACTATGACAGTCTTTTCGGTCTCACAAACACCCAGACCCGAGACAAATACTTGTGGGCCTCACAAACATTTGTCTTGGTGCGGAGGTCGAACTCGCGGCCTCTCGTTTCACAGCCGGCGTCGAACCAACTGCGCCATGGAGGCTGTCAAATTAATAGTCTACATATTTGTCTGACTACAGATATATCTGGGCTATTACAAATATTCTATCTTTTATGAATCTTTTGGCTGTATTTAATTAAACTTCACAATTGTAATAGTTTCATTGGTTTTGGTACAGTCATATACTGAAAGTTGTTTGTACAAAACACTACAGCGGAAGGAATGATTGCCACCCACGAACGCCCACAACACCTGGGGAATCATGTTAAAAAAACACTTTTCAGAATAGAGAATGGAATGTATAGACGAAGAGATTATCATTATGGAGCGCCCGTGAATATACGACTGCCTCGGTGGCGTAGTTACATTACGGTAAGATTACAAAACCAAGGTTTCGGGTTCGAATCCCGGGCCGGGCAAAGTGATATTGGCTTTTTCTATTCATTATCAGCCCGGAGTCAGGAATTTATGCCCGATATGGCGATAGGCTCGCCCCCTATCATGGGACGTAACACATAACGAAACGTGGGTGTCCAGGTCGCACCTCTGCCTACGCCTTCTGAGAAAAAGGTGCGATGTTTATGTATGTTAATATACGGATGGATTTCAGCACACCGGTTTTCTTTCAATTGTGATATTCTGATTCCCTATTTACACCGATTGTGTAGTTATGATTACATCATTCTCCTCCACTTAAAAAATGAAACCATATGACAGTACAGCTGGTGGTTGGATATAAGGGCAACCCGAAAACTTATTATAGCGAACCACGCAAGTATGCTAGGTCAGTATGCTGGCGTAGGTATTGTTAGGGACCCAGCTCGGCCACAACATCCGCAGTGTGCCGGGCTCGAAGGCCAGTGACACTGACATACCTCTTTCGGCCTCCCCGGGGTACCGAAAGGGGAGTTCAATAGCTTTTCCTCTTGAACAAAAAAAAAATTATGACGTTTGGTTCACCCTGTATTCCTGTATTGTTGGGTTGTTGCCTACTTCGCAGTTTTCCATGCGAAATGTCAAAACTAAATAATTACACTCCTGCTGCAGAAAGCTGGCTAAAACCTGGACATAGAAATTTGATCCACGCAGGATGATTGCCAAACGCAATGATGATGACCCTGAATCGGGTTTTCTATAAATCGGCATAATTTTCTCAACCAGTGCTCATGTCTCGAAAAAGTATGTCCTGCCTGTATATACTATGCGTCCATTATAGGGATTTTAGTCACTATTATTTGCTGAATGTATATTGATACACTTCTGTGACAGCATCCTTCTTGTTAGAAGACAAGATTAAACTACACATCGTAAGGGTTAATTAAGCTTCATAATTAGGTCTTAACTTAGACTTAATTAAGCACCAGTCCCTTCGCTGTTCTGCGGTTGAGCTTTCAAAAGCTTCATTCATAATACACGCGTGGAAGCTCGACTCGACTGTGATACAGAGCTTTCATTTGTGGCTTTTAGTACTTTATTTCAACATAAAAAATGTGTTTCTGTTTATGTATTTACTTTGTGCTGTTTATTTCATGTACTGTATGTACTGTACTGCATAAGTTCATATACTGTATGTACTGTACTGCATCAGTTAATATACTTCCAGAAAGTACGATTACGAAGGGTTAGGCCATATAGTCTACCGCGCTAACCTTGTGCGGGCTGGCGGACTTTACATAGCATAGAAATTCTTACAAATCGCTATGGTATGCAAGTTTCCTTACGATGTTTTCCTTCAGCGTTGTAGTGCGTGGTGATTGACTATCAATACAGAAATTTCATATACCTAATGAATATATTTTATACTTGAACGATAACAACTAAGAAATGCTGCCAAGACCTAGATGCTTTCAAGCCCATGTGGCCTAAAATCTCTTTAGAGCGCGAACTGTGGAGGAAGAGGGTGGAGACCTCTGCCCAGCAGTTGTATGAGATAGGCAGAAAAAAGACTTGCACGACAAAGTAACTACAATGCGCTTGATGCTAAGCAGTGCAGGCTAGATGGCGTATACACGAGATGGTAATCTCTCGCCGGTCAACACAATTATGCCGGCCTAGTTGTATCCGAATATATACAGAATGAACCCGAAATGCGGTTCACTTACGTAGGTCACTATCTCGGTTCCTTAACCCCTGGATACGGTGTTCGCTATTCGGGATATGAATATCCTACCACTAGCCTAGTCAGATAAGCTATGAAAAGTGGTCAATCCAGGAAAACTCGCAAGATTTCTAACTCCAAAAATTCAGTTTTGATGGCCGGTAACACACCTACATTCCAAGTTTCATAGATATTAGTGGTCAACGAAATAAACCAAGTGGAGTGCCAAATCTGGGAACCTAACCCAGGACTTCGTGGTTTACACCCACATCATAATATTGATGTGTCCAAGGTTTGATTTTGAGCAGTATTAAATAGTTCCTAAAAATATCGCTTATGAAAAACATAAATTCGAAAACAGAATCAAAATAGGTTGTAAAATTACTGAGATATTAGTTTTTTTAATAGCGCTGTGGGGACACTCGCTTTCTCTTTCGCACGCGTGCACCTTATGGAGGATGACGTCACATCGCGCATGTTGCATCCTTTTCTATTACTCCTACCACCAACTTTTATATATTTGTAACTTGCTTATTATTAAACGGATGTTAAGATTTCTTCCTGATTATGATTATGCATAACGTAACCTTTCAATATAAATAATAATAAAAATTGAGGATAGCCTAAAGCATCGGTTGTAAATGTGATCCTATATTCAGTTCCCATATTTACGAGCAATCCACGTTACGCATTGTGTTTTAAGGTTTGAAAAACTCATATAAAATTAGGGACTGGAATTTTAGCCGAATATAACAATATGATCAGCAATGATCTTTCTGTGGCTGAAGATGAGAAGAATATGGTAATAGCTTTCTCCCATCATATCTTTTGACGTAAAGAATTTTAGTAATTAACTACTAGCATTACTGCCTACCCTTACAAGACAAAAGCGAGACCTTATCTACAAAATGCAATACAACAGATCCTCTACAATTAACACAATGACATAATATTTCAATAAATTTACAGAATACCGCAGTAATGAATAAATATGAACGCATTTCGAAAGCAGGAAGTATTAATTTTACATGAATGCAAACATAATTCTTTTACCGTCTGGCTGCATTCATTGTGTTGCAATGAAACATTTGTGTTAAATATAAAGCCTTCAGTGGCCGCGCCAATGAACGTATTTAATTAAATTGTGTTTCATTTAAGAGTTTATATTCGAATGTGTCTTAATTAATTACAACGAAAATAATTTTGAATGATGATTTATGGGAGAAGAATTTATATCAAGAAAGCTTGGTATTTTATTGTAATTACTCATTATGATAATGATAAAAATATTAAATGTACGAATGATTTATTATAATTTGTTTAAAAAATATATGTATTCTTCAAATAAACAATTTATAATTTTAATTCGTCGTTTTAATTGACCAGTTTTATCAAGGCTTGGACTACTCATATAAAATCCGGGACTGAAATTTCAGCCAAATATAACAATATGAAAGGCATAATAATATTATGATCAATTGTACTCAATTTTATAAATTATCTAATCTTTTATTTCAGTATATTTTTTATCTTATTCTTTTAAGAAATTAATTTTTCGTGTGTTCTTTATTTCATTGTTAATGTGAAGTTTTTAACTTTGTATAATGTAAATATACAAAGTATATTCTAGGAAAAGATTTGGCTTGAAAAATCATTAACACTTTTTATTATATTTACATTTGCAACTCATAAAAGCTCGTATTCCACGTTCATAAAATAAAAATAAAATCCTTTGATTTAAAGTTAATTACATTATAAAATACCATAGAACATTAAAAGATTAAAATGCATTGAAAATACTGTAACAAAAATATTTCAATATATTCACGCTTTTGAAAGCTCTTTCCTAACCCTCTAATTTAAATCCCAAACTACACCTTTTTATCCTCACTTAAAATATATATTTATTAAAAAATATACTTACAAAATATAAATATCACATAAATAAAGAGGTCACGTAATTCACACAAACACGTTTCACTCGAAACCGCGCCGCGCACTGGTGTTGCCTGTTCGGCCGTCCGTTCGGAACTAAACCGTCCCGCGCTGATCCAATTAGACATCTCCATAGCTTAAATCAAACAATAACATATAAACAATATATGATTGGTGATTGTGATCGCAAGGCAAACATTTGACACAATGTTTGGCTTCTTGTATTTGTAAATTATTATCGAAGAGAGTTGTTTGTATATTTGTGATGGACTATGTTCGTAAGATTATAAATGCGAGTGGAGAGATGACAACATATATTGCAACGTTCAGGATATTACATCAACGGTACACCATAAATGAAGTGCGTGGTGGCCTGTTGGTAACGCACCAGACTCGGCTGCCTACATGTTCACGATGGTCGCGGGTTCAAATCCCAGGGCACACCTCTGACTTTTCGGAGTTGTGTATATTGATAGTCAATCACCACGCACTTTAACGGTGAAGGAAAACATCGTGAGGAAACCTGCATACCGTCGGGATTTTAAAGAATTTCTACGGTATGTAAGTCCGCCAACCCGCACTAGGCCAGCGTAGTGGACTATATGGCCTAACCACTCTCAATCGATTCTCTCGATTGTTGAGTAGGCCCGTGCCCAGCAGTGGGACGTATATGGGCTGATAAAAAAAAACACAATAAATTGTCTAATTGTATTTAACAGTAGGTAGAGCGATGTTTTTTTTAAAGATGCATTTTTTTTATAAAATGTTGTTTTCCCATTAAGTTTATCAGAATTTCACTACTTCGTAGACCGCATTATTTAGTAGTAGGATGATTTTGTTGTAGGACGTATTCGCTCGGATACCGATCATAAACAAGGTTTTTCGCTATAATAACCTATGAAAGTGCCGCATTCAGGATCAATCAGGTTACATCCGGTTTCAAACAGACCTGCTTTGTATCAATGGACGGTAGATAATTATATTATCTCGAGCTGCTTGAATGAAAAGTTCCGGATACTACAAAAAAAACAAAGTATTTCTATTTTTTAAATCTAACGTACTGTACTTTATCAACCCATAAACGTCCCATTGTAGGCACAGGCCTCATCTACAATCGAGAGTACGATTGAGAGTGGTTAGGCTATATAGTCTACCACGTTGGCTTAGTGCGGGTTGGCGGACTTTTACATAGCATAGATTTTTTTATAATTTGCTATGGTATGCAGGTTTCGTCACGATGTTTTCCTTCCCAGATATAGTTCTGACGTATGTTATACTAACGTACTCATTGAAAATAAACAGTTATGTAAAAAATATACTAATTCACCCAATAAGTATTTGTATTTTTTTTTCATGTATAATGCTTATTTTTTATGTATATTTTTATTACTGTCCGACAGTAAATTATTTCTTTCTTTCTTTCAATAATCACACACATGCCCCCGACGCTATAGTAAGTTACCAGCTCTTTTGTCGTGGGTATCAGAAACTATGAGAGACTTCGGTAACACCTAGGTCCTTAACCAAACAAGTATTTGTAGGCCACATAACATTTGACTTTGTGAAAAAATCGAACTGGCGATCTCTCGTTTCGCAGCCGGCAAATACCAGCAATAACTTAAGCTTTTCCTTATTTCTAATACTCATCAATATAAACGAAACTTCTTACACGACAGAAAAGGGAGGAAAAGAAATGAAATATCTAACCTTTTGATTTTTTATTGCTCGGAAAGTGTTCTTCGTAATACGATTTGATCATGAATCCGTTTCCCGGACAATGACAAATGTAATAAGAACTGTATGATATATTATATACAGTGTACAATTTAGGTAATACTCAAAACGTTGATTATACAGATCAAGTAACAGATAATATTATAGAATTCGTATACTATGTTATTTTTTTGGATTTGTATCAGCTCATATCCGTCCCACTGCAGGACATGGGCCTCCTCTACAATCGATAGTACGATTGAGAGGCGTTAGGCCATATAATTTACCACGCTGGCCTAGTGTGAGTTGGCGGAATTCACATACCATAGAAATTCTTGCGAATGGTTATAGCATGCAGGTTTCCTCGCGATGTTTTCTTTCACCTTTAAAGCGCGTGTTGATTGACTATCAGTATTCTGATATACTTATTGCTAATTTAAGAAACTTTAAAGAAATCTTGACCTGGATGCCCATTTAAAATATCGGAAGAAGTAGAACGCTTTTTTGATAGTTCGGTAGATATCCAAAACTCAAGGTGACTTTGGCAATTTTGAAATCTGCTACCGGCCAAAACTGCGAAGTGCGAAAATCTACTCATTTGTCTACCAAAAAAAACATGGATTATGATACAACACGCAATCAGTTTGGCGTCAAGTACTCAGTACTGGGTCAAACAAAAGTAAGTTTAGTTTTTTTAGATTTTAAGAAAATATCTAGATTTAATTAGAATTTTTAGATTTCTATGAAAATTAATTTCTATTTATGGACACCGATATTAATTGTAGATGGACATGAATTGTTGAACGGACAGATACAATTTCAATAACTTCAATAGATCGTAAACCAATAGTAACAATTCACTTATAGCTTGATCATCTAGTTTACAAAGTCAATATTAGTGGGCGATCCTTTACGGATTACAAACCCTTCATTAACAAAGGTCGTATCATGAAGGGATCAAAGATCGACTGTTATGATTAGAGAACTTCTCAAATGCATAATTACAACCTAGTAATAATATATCTGAAAAGTATAAAAATTATGATATAAAGTGAAATTTGACAATCAAATCTAGATAGTATCAGTAACAATTAAAAAAGTACCGATAAAATGTATCTTTTTCTCCCTCTCTCTCTCTCTCTTCAGCCACAGGAAGTCCACTGCTGAAAATTGGCCTCCCCACTGTCGCAGGAAGTCGCTGGACACAGGTCGCTTCTAACAGGCCTAATTGGCGATCCATAAAATTGATAATTGCCCTTTACTTAAATAATCTAAACAAACAAAATATGTGATAAAGATTTTTTTCCAAATAACGGCCAGTGTGATGATGTCTTCAGTCAAAAGAAGTCCACTAAGGTCCCTATCACAATGGCGTTTTACGAACGTTGGCGTTTTTCCAACGTATGCGCAGCGTTGACACTGCGCTGAAGGGACGTTAACTTCACGGTTGTCTGAACAAGAACTGCAGCAATAAACACTAAGGTCGGCTTTGCTCCTTGGACGAAAATAACGTCAAGGAAAAAGAAAGCATTATATATTACATAGCCTCGTATTGACATATCCCATAACAAAGTCGCAACATGAACGCTTGCCGCTAGACAACCGCGTCGTCTACGTTACGCCAGCGCAGCGTCGTCGTTGAGCAGACGTCGGAGAAACGCTAATGCTTGTAAACGCCAAAGTGATAAGGGCCTTAGGTGTGGCCTGACCTAAAAAAGGCGCTTCCAAAAATATTATAATACGTAGCGAAAATAATAATGCAACATTACTATGCAGGTCCCAAACCACAATATTGAATCTCGATGAATATTCCAAACTCTAATAATAACCTTATTTAGCTACTCCATCTGTCAAAAGCGTAAAGGAATAGCCATCAAGAGCAATACGTAGAAAGGGTAGATAAAATATCTATTATTAAACTGGTTACGCGCCGGTCAACCTAAGTGCAGCCGGAGTGCCGCGTCCCCAATAAGAAAAGATACTTTTATTAACCTTCTTTGAACGTGTTGTCAGTCTTTTATATTTTCACTTCTTTTGTTTAGAAAGAATGCAGTTGTGGTATAGAAAATATTTTAATATTAGAATATAAATAATAGAATATAAAAGAAATATTTAAGTTCCGAAAATAGTAGATTCTAACATTGGACTTAATCGAACTCCACTCTTTTATATTAGTAAGAAAGCAGATCTATTGTCATGAAAAAAATAATTTTAGTAAAAGTTTTAATATTTACACAAATTAAAGATATTTATCTTCTGAATAAAAGAAAATACTTTTCTTGACTTTTTTCAGCTAGTATTCCTCTTTAATATTATAAAGAAACCAGTTCTATTGTGATCAAAAATATAATTTCTAGAAATTAAAAATTACATTCACATCATTCTGTTGTTACATGTTTAAGAAATACTTATTATCATTGTTCAATATAATATCGTAACATCCAATAATAACGTCTGCCTCGGTTGTGGTTGTACTACGATGCGAATACAAATCTGAGGTCTCGGGTTCAAGTCCTGGGTCGGGCAAAGTGATATTGGATTTTTCTATTGAATATATCAGCCCGGAGTCAGGAATTTGTGCCCGATATGGCGATAGGCTCGCCCCCTATCACATTATGGGACGGAACACACAAGGCGAAACGTGGGTGTCTTGGTTGCACCCCTGCCAACCCCCTCTGGGAAAAAGGCGTAATGTTTATGTATGTATGTATGTATAAAAAAATAAAACATGAATTGAAAAATAGTTTCATATCCCATATTTTATGATGATAAATTTTCCATTTCACAATAAAAATGTCTTGGCCACCCCGGCGTCTCGAAACGGTTTCTTTATAGGTACTCTCGATAGTGGTAGTAAAATCGAATTCACGACTGGCATCGGTTCGAAGACGCCGCTTCTGCGGTCAATTCTGAATTACGATCTGTATAAACCAACCGAAATGAAATGTCACCAGGTGCAGAATTGTCACATTAAATACAATGTGTTCGAATTTTATTACATTCTCCTTCTGTTATTGTAAATTGTTTTTAATGGAAGGGTGACGTAATGTTGGGATTTTTTAGTTCGTATTTTTAGAAATGTAAATGGAGCATACACGAAAATTTGGTTTAATAGCACCGTGTCCCTTTATGATAAAGAAACGTTTCCAGTTTGCACTGTTGTACGAATCCCATAGGGTACGTACAACAGTGTAAATATGCTACTCATATCTAGACAAGCATAATTTATGGCTAACGTCGACTTTCAACAAGAAGCAAGAAGCCATCTCTCCATTCAACTGAGGAAAGTTTATCACCAAATATTTAAATACATATCAGAACATTGAATAGCCCTATCTACGTAACGAAGCCTATAATTTTACATAATGTATGTATCATCATTTATCATATGACCAAAGGAATACTAAACCCACACGAAATCGACTAGTTATATAACAGTAAAACATTGCAACTTCTGGTCAAACTCTCAATGATATTCTTGAATAATTTCCGCTAAAAAATCAATAGTTGAACTTATCCGAACTCAAAGTCGAAGTCCAACTGAAACTATTCCAATTCTAACTACAGAAGCAATTATGAATGGTAACACAAAATCTCGAGAAATTCATTTCACAGTTCTATTTTGTGAATTTCCCAAGATCCCTTTTCACTTCCCATATTTTTTCCTTCCAGCTCCCTTCCCAATAGGGCCGGCAATACTTCCATGATCCAGCGTTGTGAATGTTCATGGGCGGCAGTGATCACTTACCGTCAGATGACCTGTTTGCTCGTTTGCCGGATCTATGCAACATAAAAAAATCTTTCGCTTTCGACGTAATAACAATTCAGACGGAGATTGGACCATTAAAAAATATTGAAACAGAAATAAAACTAGATGAAACGGTTGTGTGAGAAGTGTCAGTTCGCGGATTTATCTTTGGAAGTATTGTTTTGTTAAGAATCATCGTGGGAGCAGAAGGTCGTGATATGTTTATGGAACGGCGATGTGGTAACTGCATACATTTTTACATTTTGATTACATCCTGCTACGTACTTTGACTGCGTTTGCCAACGGCCTTCATTCGAGAACTTTTAGAATCCGTTAATATTATTGAGTTGTTGCCAATGTGAAACTGGGCAAAGGTTGGAAGAATTCACTAGATTCAGGTCTGTAGTATTCAGGTCGGTCGAATCGCTGTAAAAATCGTTTAGGGAATGCCTTAGTTCAGTGAGATACTGCGGCTGAAGACGACGTTGGTATCTTGATGATGATCACTAGATCTACATTCTCATTTTCACAATTATCTGCTCTAAAATAAACACACCCAACAGTCACATGCATACTTCGTACCCCACAATAAGATCTATTAAGTCTTGGTCGTGGGTATCAGAAACTACGAGAGACTTTTCGGTCTCACAACACGCAGACCCGAAACAAATACTTGTGGGCTTCACAAATATTTATCTTGGTACGGGGATTGAAACCCGCGGACTCTCGCTTCACCAACGGCCCCACGGATGCTGTCAAAAACGACTCGCTAAAATGAAATAATGAGCTACATTTTTAACTCAACTTGAGACATATCATACACCAGCTACTGTGAACATAGCTTTTTAATATTTCTAAAAAAAAACATAGAAGTGCGAAAGCAGATTTCCTAGCAACTTATCGAAGGATCATCACATTTTCTAAATTACTGATTTGATAAATTTTGATAGTTTCAAGACATGAGCATAACATTCTCAGCAGTTGCATAAGCAGTTGCTACATTCTAAGTTGAATATTACAAGGATCTCGTCGAGGCAAATTTCCGTGCGAAGTGCCGTTTTGATATTGCATGTGATTAAAATAAAAGTAAACAAGATGCTTCAGTTTCAGCAGTGAAATCGTCGGGTGCTCGTATGTACGCGAATCTCTTTAGGAACTTGTCTCTTGAAATTGTTTTAGGTAGCACTTTAGTTAAAGCGTATTTCACAAGATCCCGTAAATTGAAGTGAAATGATATAAAATGGCATTGGTAAATGTATACATACATTTATAAACCCACGCCTTTTTCCCAAGAGGGGTAGGCAGATGTGCTACCAGGATATCCACGTTTAGCCTTATATATTCCATCCCACGACGTGATAAGGGGCGAGCCAATTACCACAAGTGCATAAATTCGTGACTCCTAGGTAATAGTAAATTAAAAAGTCCAATATCACTTTACCCGATCAAAAAATATACAAATTATATTTACGGTCATTTTACTGGTAAAACGTAATATATAATTGGAATAGCGTAATTTCACAAATGAGATTTATTTCCACAAATGTTTTGATGAGCAAAATAAATTCCCTATATTTTATTTAATTCCTATTAAAATCATTTGCGTTAATTAAAAATATTATATTTACGGCAAGTATGAAAATTTGGGTCAACGAGTCGGAAACTATCTGTATTTACTTATATTAATATCGTAAAAATTAACTTAAACTCTGAACATTCAATGAAAATAATATATAAACGTAAAAATGAAATACGGTTCATTTTACCAAAGCAGAACTCTGATCGTTTAATGAACGTATTCACACAAATTTAAGTTCAGTTTGAACTACGTACAATAAATGTAGCTTCTGAATCTATGAAAAGGTGTTTAATAGCTATAAAACAACTATATTAAGTATTAACTAATATTACCTCCGTATATTATAGGTATCTATTAACAATACAAGGAAATAAATCACCTAATAATTCATTGAAAATCTACCATCTTCTTCAGCTCCAGGAGGTCCACTGCTGAAAAGCCCTCCTAAAAGGGTTTCCAAAGCGGTCTGATAAATCAATTAATTAATAAACCCAACAGTCACATATACAGTCTTGATACTACAATAAGATCAATTAAGTCTTGAAAAGCAGATCGGTCACAAGACTCTCTTAGTGTGAGGTCCGGACCTATGTATGTGACTGTTGGGTGTATTTATTATGATTTATTGTTTCGTGCGTATCAGGAACTGCGAGAGACTTTTCGGTCTCACAAACACCCAGACCCAAGACAAATACTTATGTGCTTCATAGAAATTTATCTCGGTGTGGGATCGAACCCGCAGCCTCTCGTTTTAAAACCGGCGTTTTACTAACTGCCCCACAGAGGCTGTAGGAAATGGCCTGAATCAAGTCACATCCTGCAATCTTTATTAAGTCGTTTGTTCATCTTGTCGGACGTCAGAGGCTTCGCTTACTGGTGTGTTTGACATGAGAAACGGAATAGATCATCCAGAAATATTCTATCAGAATATATTCTAGCGATTAAAAACAACGACAGTAGTACAACGACAGCCTCGGTGGCGTAGTTGTTCTACGGTATGACTGCATAGCTTGAGGTCTCGGGTTCGAATCCCGGGTCGGGCAAAGTGATATTGGATTTTTCTATTCACTATAAGCCCGGAGTCAGGAATTTGTACACGATATGGCGATAGGCTCGTCCCCTATCACATCGTGGGACGGAACATACAAGGCGAAATGTGGGTGTCCTGGTAGCACCTCTGCCTACCCCTTCTGGGAAAAAGGCGTGAGTTTATGTATGTATGATTAAAAACTAAATTTAATTAAATATATTGTCGTCTATTTTACGTGTCGTATCGTAATAGAACTTTAAGGCTACATTCTGACAACATTTTTATAAACTCATCGAAAGAAAACCTCGCTGGTCAATAAGAATAAAATAAAATATTTTGTGATCATCAATACCAGTTTTTCTTTGTGTTCAGTCGCCGATCATAGCGATGATAAATCGTCCATTTTCAATATAGAGCTTTAGACACGACTTAACGTATTCTTCCACTATATAACGTAGTGTATTTATTTTATCAAGGTGTATTTTAGTTCAGCTCTTAATTGGGCAAGAAAATGCTGGAAATATTACATAGATACATACATACTTAGGCTACATAACATTGTTACATAATTTTATTATTTAACGTGATCAAATTAATTAAGTCCTAGCGAACACTTTAAACAAGGACTGTACTTGTAGCTTTAGTGTCGATTTTTTTAATCTGCAATCTATTGATAATTCAATTGACAAGTTTCTATTTTAATATCGATGAAATATAACTAGTGTAGATAGATCTGAAAACATTTGGAAACGTTCAATGATAATATTTTAATCCAATTTCACACGTTATTACAATAGCCTGTCGATGGCTGTGAAAGATTAATTATGCTAAAATGAGCAATGAATTTGCTCGAACTAAATTGTCGGATTTAGGTCGACGTATTTTGAAACTAATATATGAACTTCGAATGATAAAAACGGAAGTTTTGTGATGAAAGTTAGCTGCATGTACCTTAGTATCTGTGTTGCTTTAAGCTATTGTGTCAACTTTTTTGGCATAGTTGCTGGCTTCTTTGTATTCCGAGCACGAAGTTTGGGACTTGAGAATACCTAGCCCGAAATGAACGTATGACGTTATCTTGCAATATTACAATTCGTAAATTACATTTTGTCATATATAAATTTAGCGTACATAGGTCCCGTTGCTAGGCACCAGTTGACTCTGATAGAGAGGGCTCAAGTCATAATCCAAGACACTGGCCTATTGCAGGTTAGTTAGTATAATTCTAAGTTTTGAAATTTTTTCGAATAATTTCTACATAGTGCATAGGTTTCATCACGATTTCAAATCAGATCATCATTGGTCCGAAAATTCAAAATTCGAACTCTTGATCACCGCCTTCAAAACCAAGCACGTCAGGTCAGAACACACCACACCTTTAATCCTACCAATTACTTTTAAAAATCCTGAGCAGTAATATCAAAAATGATTTCATAATGTAGCTAGTACTGCTGCGATAATTAACCCAGATTGTCAAGTCAACTCGGGTGGAGAGCTACTCGTCTGGAGATTAGCCTCTCGTGTTGCGGCCTCTCATTTGCCAGGTCCATGTTGCTTGTTTAAATAAAAATGTTAATTAGTGTTCCATGTTTTTGAGCCACTAAATTGGGCTATTGGGAACCCGTAACCTCAGCTTTGTACTCATACCATAGTACAATTACGCCACCAAAGTAGTTTATCTTAGTTTCAAATTACGCCTGACACATCTCTACGGAATTTGTAGTTGAAATCTACCGATCTGCACCAAGACTAATTACTAAACGACGCGACGGCACGAATTTTGTGTAAGAACACGATTTATCGTAGAGAATCGTATGAAATATCGATACATCGTATAGTGCTGTATCGATATGCTGACGTATCGAATCGACAATCCCTTGTGTTAGCAGGAAGTATTACCCCTCCACATCGATAAGTTGTTTAATTACTTACACACAAGAAATTGTTTCAGAACATGCAACTTCTTACGAAGTATGCAAAACTTGCGTAATTATACAACTTAGTGAATCTGTTAAATCGTTAATGCGTATACACCCGACCAGGGAATTCAACCCAATTTTTCATACCATACTTTTATATTTTCCGATTCGCTATGGTATGCAGGTTTCTTCGCGATATTTTCCTTCACCATAATAGTGCGTGGTGATTGACTAGCAATACACACATTACTCCGAAAAGTCAGAGGTGTGCCTTGGGATTTGAACCCGCGACCACCGTAAGCATGTCGGCTACGTCTGGTCTCCTACCAACAAGCCGCCACAAACTTAAGTCGAGTAATCGAATTAATTATGATACAAAATAGAATTATTCGCATGCAGAGTACAAATTGTAGTCTCGGCACTGCGGAGGTCTATGGGCAGCGGTAGCCGCTTTCCATCAGGCGGGCCGCTAGCTCGTCTGCCTATAACGGCTATAAAAAAAAAAAAAAAGATACCGAATGTACAACGTTTGTCAGTTGTGATACAAAAAAAGTTGTTTACAAATCTCCGATCAATTTATCCTTAAATAAATAATTTTTTGATCATCTCCAACATCTAATATTGACAGTTACCGCGGCTTTGAGTAATGACACGTCAAACGAGCGAAAATATCCAACCCAATAATTTTCTGCGAGAAATCAAGGTTTGCGAAAAAATATTTGCTGAATTCATTCGCTGTGTCAATCTTTTAGATTAGGATAGTACGAAATTGGATATTTCATTCAAGTAGTGCGAAGATTGGCTGTTAACACGCAAGTCCTTGTAGGTATTGCGAATACAGATGTGAATAAAAACCTTATTTTGCTAAACATTGATGGGATAGAACAAAGTTTTTTTTTTTGTATAGCGTAGGAATTATGATGCGTTAAAATAAAACTGTCTTTTAATATTGTTAAGGTGAATAGCGTTGAACTAGTCTTAGAATGACTCTTAAGTCGTAAGTCACAGTTATTGCTATTTGACAAAAGTATAATTATGTTTCATCAGATCTACACTGTTGCCTTCAAAGTGTAATGAAAAACTGAATATCTGGCCTTAAAATACTAAAGCAATGCACTAGCCTAATAAAATATCAGTCCACCTAAGCGCTTCGTTGGGGTGACGTAACAATGCTGCATGGCCTAAGAATTAAATAATTTACAGGGCTCAGCATCATTAGGGTGACGTAACAATGCTGTACATCATAGCTTATGAATTAAATCATTTACAGGAGCACAAAAGGTAACTTGGAAAGCTAAGTATAACCCAAATATATCGAGTTAATTCAAAAAAGTTAAAACAATCACCGTAGTAAAGCTAATTTACCGACCCAAACTGGCCGTAATTTACTAACAGAACAATTCGCACAATAGCTTTGTGCCGAAACTCTATTTCACCATCCCATTTGATGTAAATACGACCAAAGCTGTGAGCAAACGCTAGTACAAAATTTAGGTTAATACGCCCAGCCTCATTCTCGGCTGGCGTCACCACTCCCTCGTAAAATGAATTATGTTCACAAGTTTTCATACTATTCCGAATGCAATGGTTTCCCAGAGAATTTATTTTTCATCTGCGTTCATTTGGCTCGGGGCTTACCTAGATTTAGAACCCTCTTTTCCTAATGAAACAGCAAGGGCCGGTTTGAAGAGAAAAATATGAAATTAGTTTGCATTGAATTATGTTTTAAATGCTATTTAGTTTCTATTACTGTGTCTTTTTGAAAGTGATCAAAGATCGACTCGACTTCTAAAAATTGTATTAGGAGATCATAATGATTTACTAAATTGAAACTACCACGTTTTAAAGATCTATAATTTTTTGTAAAACAAGATAGACAAAATAAATGAAATGAAGTAACGTAAGGAATCAACACTAAAGAGCATATCATTCAATTCGTCGCTTCAAATAGCATGACTGTAAATTTGATTATTTTTTCTAAAATTATGTGTTTAGTTTTAACAGAACTTATTAGCCAAGCAACCGCAGTGCTCTAAGATAATGACTAACCTCGCGCGGCGTCCTTAAATATTCCTTATCATTTATTCACAAAAGATAAAATGCTTTTACAACCACTTCCAAGGTAAATGTTTTATGTGATGCTCAAGATATGTGCGAGAATTTAGCGGAATGTCGGTACCCTACCTTTTTTACCTTTCTCAACGAATTTGTACGAAAATAAATATAGAACGTGACGATAGTTGGAGGTGTCGTGAGGGAGAGTTTATTTCTCGAATGGTGTGAAGGGTTCGTCTCAAGTGTTAATACCTGATGCCTGAACATTGTAGTAGGATAATTTGCATTGTAATTTTCTCCTTTATTTTGAGACGCTATTTCCATTACTTTCTTTGTTTTATTTTACCAATGCATAAAACATGTTAAGTGGTTGATGAAAGGATAAATAATAAGCTAGACTCTAATATAATATTGAATATAATAATTATGATATTAAACATCGAACTGATAAGCACAGCAGAGATTTGTTTCAAGCCATAAATCGACCTCTAATGAGAAAAAATTCTTTGATTACTTCATCTAGGAACACTATTCTTGAGCTCTATCAATACAAAGTAAATAATTCCCTTGAGGCCCTTTAATATATCCAAGATTCAAAAGAACAAAGTTACAAAAGCTCACATACGCTATTACAGAAACGTATTAAAATATTGTTTTAAAAATTCCCTAGATAGCCATATTACGAACGCTGTATAAAATGGTTGAAAAATAGCTTTTCTACAAAGAGAAATCGTTCTTGTAGACTAGCGTAGTTGCATTGAAAAGCAATTTTGTTTACGTTACAATTCCCCTGCATAGAGATGTACTTAGTACGGCGAGTATGAAAAATTGTTTATGAGAAGGCAACGGAGTGAGTTAAGACGGGCGAAAGATTCCTAAACAAATACGTTTCGAGAGGAAATTTCTTGACTACGGTCTATGGCTTTGTAAACAGTTGAATGGCCGGAGAAGTTGAGCGGTTAGCAAATCTCACAATTGAATGCGCTTTGATTTAAGTGAATCCTGTAATTTGTTAGACGTACTCCATTTCATACGGTTTTAAGACTTTGTTAATTATCTCGGCTTAATTTATTCATTGACAGTCTCCGTGGCGCAGTTGGTTAGACACTGCCAGTAAAACAAGAAGCCGCGGGTTTGATCCCCGCACCGAGACAAATATTTGTGAGGCCCACAAGTAGTCTTGTCAACAAGTTGTCTCTGATCTGAGTGTTAGTGACACCGAAAAGACTCTCGTAGTTTCTGATACCCACGATACAAGACTTAATTAATCCTAATGTGGGGTCAGGGCTATGTGACTGTTGGGTGTATTTATTTATTTACTTATTTTTGTATTGGCCATAATACTATGAGTTGTCTTCTTATTCTCGGTCCAAGTTATCTACGTTTTAGGAAGTTGCAAGGAATATTGTAAAATTAAGATAACCAATGAATTATGAGGTCCTAAAATCTAGCGGCAACTGATATGGATACAGATCAAAAGTGTTTAGTGAGGAAGGTAAACTTGATTTATTCAATGACTTGCGAAATAAGTACATAGTCTATTTAGGTAATAGTAATATTTACAAAATTAAATTTGGTCCATAAGCCGTTTGGCTTATAGTAATCATCAAATCCTATTCAACAAGATGATAATGGTCACATAATTTACGACTAATCTCACATGGCTGTACATACGGGTTCCCATCATACGTGTTCCCTCCTTCGTATAATCCTGGGTCCTCCCGCCGAGACGTGTAGAGGCATCTCAGTGGGCCGACATGATTGTATCGAGTGGTATGAGACTGCCGTCTGATGCCATTCGATACTCTGGACGGCATTAGCACTTACCACCAGGTGGAATGCAGTCACTGTGCTGTGCCAGAACAATAAAAAAAAGCGCAAAATCTACAACTGGGCACAAAATATCATCAAAATCAAATATCTTTATTGGATATTTACAAAGCCGGAATTTCCATAGCAATCCGTAAAATCATCTAAATTCACAATTTTCATTTACATCGCAACAAATAAGTTAACTTCAGGCCCAACAATAATAACTTATCCATCAGCCAAGCGCTCGGTAAAATTAATTTTCCAAATAAATTCACGAATAAGTTTCGAATGAATTTTAATATCCGAACACCTTTTTTGCATCTACGTTTTGACATCGAATTTGCATGTAAATGGGATTTTTCACCATTAAACAGCTCTGGCTCTCTGATAACGTCTGGTGTAAGTTAAACCCTTTTTTGATGTATTTACGATGTGACGTTGGGGGATGAACTCTCCGTTGCATAAATGTTATGAAGACGGTGTTATCTTAATTCTTTTGTTTACTATCGTGCATCTTGCTCCTTGATAATTAATATCATAGAAGGTGGTATATGAGAATAAGTAATCGCCACTACCCCATAAGTGATAATCCATCCATCATCCATCCATCAGCCAAAGGAAGTCCACTGCTGAACACAGGGTTCTCCCAATGACTTCCAAAGTGACCTGTTGGAGGCAGCCTGCATCCAGCGACGTCCCGCGACCTTTACCAGGTCGTCTGACCACCTAGTGGGTGGACGTTCCACGCTGCGCTTTCCGCTTCGTGGCCTCCATTCGAGACCTTTTTGGCCCCATCGGCCATCAGTTCTCCGTGCTATGTGAGAAATGAGGAGATCCGTAGGAGAACTAAAGTAACCGACATAGCCCAGCGCATTAGCAAGTTGAAGTGGAAATGGGCGGGGCACATAGCACGGAGAACTAAGTGATAATACAGAAGGGAAAAAAAAAGTTTTATAAAAATCGTTGGTAGAACTATTGAAAAGGATCTAATATAATAAAATAAAAAATTACGGGTTTTCATATTTTTCACTGAGACTGAAGAAACGTCATTGTGATACTGACACTCGTAGTATAGTTAGTAATGGTTAAATGCATCAGTTAAGAAATAATGTCATTCAACTGGGCACATTATATAACCATACAATTAGCCCAATCATAATAACGACTTAGAATAGCCATTTTTAATATTATCTTTAAAAAATTTTGGAAAAGGTGTTTGACGTGGTATGCCACGTGTATGACAAACCACCTCAAACAAATTCTCCATTGTTGGCTAAAGAAGGACCTTCCATAATATTAAACAATTAGTATGCTGACCCTAACCAGATGAAAATGTTTTAATTAAGTTCGCAAAAACACGTTGGTTACCCCGGCCTCCCCTGGCGCATATAACTAAGTGATTAGTGCCCAAGTCGTTGGCCCGCAAAAATCGTCATAATTACCCCAAAGCGGCCAAGGATATAGACATAACTCACGAAATTAGCCGACAAATGGCCGAATGCTTGTGTACATACAAGACAAAAGGATTTTTAGGGACTGTTTACACGCAAACTCCATTAGCACAGCGTAAATATTTAAATAAGAGTTTAAAGCTGGCCCTAACGATGATTTATGTTCAACTTTTTGTCGTGAATCTGTTTTAGATTTGGAATCAGTGGAATGTAATCGGAATGGCGAGTAAAGCGATTAAGAAGCGAAGAAACTAAATGTTAAGTAGGTTTTCATAATTAAGCTGTAATGAGTGTTTATTTTTCGTATTACCTTTTTATTCGATTTACGTAAACGTTAATATAAATTCTCAGGTTAAATGGCGTACATAATAAACAGTGTTTTGTTTAGCTCTTGGTGGCTTTTTATTCCATCCAAATCATTATATTATTCGTTTTATGGCGACACAGTAGATTTGATACATGGGGTCTTTAATTTCAATTTAAAATAGGTAATTAACTTTTTGACAGTTTTTATTCATATACCCTATTTTCCTGGTTTTTAAATTTTAGGTAACCATTGCTGCTGGCAATAAAAATAAAGTACAATTACTGCTGCAAGCTTAGGTACGTGTGCTGGGGTAGGTGATTATAAAAAAAATATGCCTGATTTTTCCGAGTATTAGCTAAAAACTCGATAAATCTTCTCTAAAATGATTAAAAACTTTCCAAACTATTTTCCTATCAAAAGGAATAACACATTATTTTCTGCATTAAAAGAAAAGAATTCAATTAGGTAATATTTATGCATAAGAAATTTATGTTTGACATAAATCAGCTGACAATCCGTAGTGGCCCTAGTAATACTTCTGCCTACCCCTTCAACGATATAGTTTTAAAATACAGACAAGAAACAACACTGTAACCCTTCGCAGCTCAACAAGGCTCGAACAATGGTACGAATCAATGAGAGCATCGTATGATCATTATCATACTGACCTCATTCACGAACAAATGCAGAGGGGGCGAACAAATTAGTCCTTTTGTTTCGTTCACAATCGTCTCCGTGAGATAAACCATTCATTTGTAAACATTTATGTGTTAAGGATATTGATATAAGTAAATAAGACTAGGTGGTCAGACGACCTGGTAAAGGACGCGGGACGTCGCTGGATGCAGGCTGCCTTCAAGGCCACAGTGGAAATCATTAGGAGAGGCCTATGTTCAACAGTGGACTTCCTTTGGCTGATGGATTGATTGATTGGTTGAAATACGACATGGTCTACTAATGACACTCAAAATTAGTTTCGGATTAGGTTCAAATACTTGTCTTTTCCGTACTATTATAGGATACCTTTGCTGTTTAGGCTCTTAGGTTGTATTCAGATATCGCAGTGGCATTTTAAAGAACTAAACGAGAATAAAGGGAGGCCTATGTTCAGCTGTCATTGAAGAGAAGAAACAAAATCTAATGTGATCGTTACACGGTCGAATAATTACGTGCTATTGTGACAGTGAAAATTAAGCTTTAACCTCCACAAACAAAATTATTTTGCATAACCAATTGACGGATACAAAAACCTGTCCTCAAAATACTTACTAGTACAAAGCCGTGTGTTTCTTTCATACATGTCAAATATTACTCAAATCAATATATACTATTACTATAAAATGAAGATATTATCCAACCTTCTCATTCTAGACGTTTCTATTTTCAGAGCATTCTAAACGCCCGATAGTTCATAGAATCTAATAATTCCATTGACATGATGTAACTAACAATAAAGATCAGGGTGATAATGATTTGTAGAATTACCCGCATAATCAACAACAATTAAAAAACATTCGAAATACTGTTTTACAATTTGACAAATGAGGCTAGTTAATTTTTGTTTTCATAAAGTTGCTGGTGGTTAGACGTCTTGTACTGAATACCCGTATGAATCTCGAGTTAATAATGTAAATATCCAAGCTAGTGAGATGACGTTAATTGAAATTTCGTACAATACGACATTGGTAGCAAATTTAGAATATCATGCTGTTAAGCCCGCTTCCATTACTACAAAAATGTATATAGTAAACAAAAATCCTCCTATACCTATTGCGAATTTCGTTCCTTTCGAACCACTTTTGAATTTAGTTTGAGTGAAGAAGACAAAACATTCAATAGCTAAAATAGATTTTAAAACTGTCTATGAATAAGGGCAATATAAAGTAGTTTTAACACAGTAGCTAACCAGGCCAAGCGTTGTATAATGCCGGATAAATTCAACCTCTCCGTTCTAAAATAAATCTGACTCAGAATCCAAATTCCAATTGCAAAATCGGAAAAAATAATCACTTCTCAAGTGTAAATTTCATTTAGGTAGTCCATCAACGTAATCGGATCTAGTAAAGTCGGTTCTCCGGTAATGGACACAACAGGCGTGAATCGCGATTGCATAATGACCAATTGAATACACTGGGTCATCCATGTCGCACAAGGCTACTACTTTTAGCGGAATTGTCATGTTTGCTTGAACCATTTAATGTTTTAACACGTTGCCTTTTGTGGTATATGGTGGGGGAATATAATATGCAGAATTATCAGCGAGGGACGCCCACCCACAAGGTGGTTGGACGACCTGGTTAAGATCGCAGGAAGTCGCTGGACGCACGCTGCTTCCAACAGGTCTGTGTGGCGATCTATGGGGGAGGCCTGTGCTCAGCAGTGGACTTCCTGTGGCTGAAGAGAGAGAGGGAGAGAATTGTCACACTAAGAATTTAATTACACTATTTGTTTTTCTATACCGATAAATGTACAGAAATAGATGAATAATTATTGTATTATTTACGAAAAAATTAAAGCTATAATTTATGTTACTTTTACGTATGAAATATGCCCTAAAGTAGTATCAATTCAATCTAGTACATTAATTGTATGATTTCTTATTTAGCTTCGAAGTAAATACTAGGTAAAATACTCATTCTGAGTTATCTCTCTTGAATTCTGAATCTCCCAAGATATTTACATAACCGGTTGAATTCAACAAATAAATCCTATTTATGGAATAAAGAAAATTGAGCCACCTAGATGCTTCATCTTGCTCTAAACAATAGTCAATGTTAAGGTTCCCAGCACCCGTTTTTAATATATATTTTTGTAAGCTGATAAAAGCACTTTAAGATCTTTAGAAAACATTTCAACCATATTTATCATTTGCTATTTAGTATCACATGTACCGCTTATTTCAGCAGTACATACATAAACACACGCCTTTTTCCCAGAAGGGGTAGGCAGAGGTGCTACCAGAACACCCACGTTTCGCCTTGTATATTCCGTCCCACGATGTGATAGGGGGCGAGCCTATCGCCATATCGGGCACAAATTCCTGACTCCGGGCTGATAATGAATAGAAAAATCCAATATCACTTTGCCCGACCCGGGATTCGAACCCGCGACCTCAGCTTTGCAATCGTACCGTAGTACCACTACGCCACCGAGGCAGTCAGGCAGTCGAGGCAGGCTTATTTCAGCAGTCTTTTTGAAAAAGTCGAACTTTATACCACAAAACATGCCATTTAAGCGAAGCAGACTCTCTGTTTAATGCGGTAATTATAATTATTCATAAAGTGAAACAGCAATGCATCAAAATGTTCCACAACGCTCCATTCATATGTTTCAAGAATAACTTATCTAAACAGCATCCCTTGTTATGAGGTCGTGAACCCACACAAGGGCAATTGTTTTGTTCATTCGGTTTATCTAGTCGTTTTACGAGTCGCATTAAATTATATTTAGATTATAATGAAATATGTTGCTTTATGATGCTCAAGAAACGTTCAAGTTGTTACTATTACTAAGTTTTTTAAGAGTTAGTTCATTAAAGACTGCCTCGGTGGCGTAATTGTGCTATGGTATGATTACAAAGTTGAGGTCTCGGGTTCGAAGCCCGGGTTGGGCAAAGTGATGTTAGATTTTTTTATTCATTATCAGCCCGGAGTCAGTTTGTGCCCGATATGGCCATAGGCTTGCCCCCTATCACATCATGGGAGGGTACACACAAAGCGAAACGTGGGTGTTCTAGTTGCACCTCTGCCTACCCCTTCTGGGAATAAGGCGTGAAGTTTATGTACATATGTTTGCATGTAGTTCATTAACTCTAATACTTACTAGCATACTTTGAATCCTCATTTTTAATGAATATTTTTTATTTATTCATTCAGCTTTTAACTATGAAAAATCATTGGGAGAGGCCTATGTTAAGTAGTGAATTTGGTAAGGAAAAAAATATGATAAAAGAAATGGCATTTTCTTCGATTTAATGTACTTTTTACAAATAATAAATTCAATATTTTAATTTTTTTAATATATTTAGTACAGTTCCCACTGACCTCTCTTCCTCTTCAACGTATAATATTATATACGTAGGCAGTACATTTTGGTCAAAGGCTTTCACGAGCTACTATCGTAGAACAACGTTATTAATTTCGCTTGTCTCCGCTAGAATATGCAATAATTAATTAGTTAGGTAATTACCTGGTAAAGTTTGCAATAAGCTATAAAACGCAGGTGCTTCAACTCGAGTTACAAAAGTCTGCTTAAAGGATATAGTTGCGACAATAAGGTTCCAAAAACGGTATAACTACGTGCTCTTTTTCTAGGCCATTCATATATGGTTTTGGAGATGATTTCAGAACAATGACATTGTTTCTTTTATTTTCCACAGAGTCAAATGAATTAATGACTTTCCGAATGGCTGTATGAGTGTGACACATGGACCACGAACTTGCTAAAGGAATAACCGAGAGACTCCTTGCCGTGGTATGTTTGAATTACACCTCTTTGAAGAACATAACATAATAACAATATCTTTTGCTCTTCTAAACTATGTGTATTAAGAGTTGAAAGGTGCATAGGAGAAATAACCTTCCAAAACACGATAATATTTCTGGTGGGTCTAAACGGTCTATATTTATGTGCGATATTAGCAAATTGTTTTTTCAAGAAGTGGCATCTGAAGCACAAACGAACTCACAAACGTTGGTCATTAAACAACATAATTTCTCACACTCGATTCTAACCCAATTCTGTCGATTGCACAATTTTCCTGTCACCAAATAAGTTACAACAACCCAATACAAGAATTCACCATTAAAAAACCATAAAAACACGAAACACAAACTTAGCTTTACGCCTTTATGTGGGAACCACAAATACGTTAATCATGTTTGAACATTTAATACAAAAGAGAAGAATTATGAGCCACCACTTTGTGTGTATCGGTGAATTTTATATCCCAACATATTCCAATCCAATCCAGCCAAAGGAAGTCCACTGCTGAACATAGGCCTCTCCCAATGATTTCCCAAAATATTGGTGAGAATATGTTGGGAAATCATTGAAATATGGAGAGCAGCGTGTTTCCAAATTCCCACTACTCTCTCTTTCTCTCTCTTTCTTCAGCCACTAGAAGACCACTGCTGAACATAGGCCTCCTCCAAGGAGCTCCATATTGACCTGTTGGAAGCGGTCTGCATCCAGCCACTTCCTGCAACCTTAATCAGGTCGTCCATCAACCTTGTTGTCCTTCCCACTAATATTATGAACTTTGGGTCTTTACTACTTTATATGACAGCTCAGCTAAATTTCTGCATTATAGCTTACGATAAATTAATTACGCACTGTTTAGCTAATTAGAGTTCAAATCATCGTGTCAGCTAGGGTAGTCGCTTCGTAACACAAAAAGGAAAGGTCAAAGGACGTTCCACTGAACTAAAATCTATGAATATCTAATAACGTATGAGCTGTGAAACTCTTCAATGATCAACCCTCGCCCTTCGAGCAATAAATAATTTCTCACATATTTTTACGTAACCGTCCTAAAATAACAATGGCTAGTAATTGTGTTCCTTTACGCATTATTTTTAATGTTCCCGCTGTGTGGTACAAAAAATATTTCTCTTGGGTAATAATTATTCATTTGCGCTGAACATGAATGTAAAGGACAGGCATGGATTAAGGAAGGTCAGATAATGTCGCTTTTTGTGTAACAATTAATCTCTTTATATTTATTGTAACAATCTGATGCCAGCTGGGGTACAATTTGCCGCAATGCTAATGTGTGGATTTATTAAATTAATAATATAGGGGTTTTGAAGAAGAACTTTGTTTTTTTAAAGCAAATCAAACAAAGAAGTTGGATAAAAATGATTATATTGGAAAGAATAAGGTTTGGCAATTAGAAATGAATAAATATTTCGGACAAATATCCACCACGACCACGCCTACAGATGTCAATTCTTTCATCAAAAATTTCAATCACTTTTTGGCACAATGGCTGGTTTATTTCGTTAATTACGTAATGGATTTTGAGTTTTAAGACTGAAAACGATTCGATTGGCACCGTATAGACTCAGTCTTTAAAATAGCCCCTCAAAAAATTATCAAGTGGTGTTAATTCACATGATCGGGCCGGCCACTTAACACTTGTTGAAAAACCCTAAATGTAAAAAAAAATTTTACTCCTACGGATTTGCTCAAATTGGCCACAGATAGGCGATTAACGTTCATACCCAAATTTTGTGAAGACCTTTACATATACATTACAGAAAACAATTGTGTTATAATATTATACACCTATGCAAGCATATAAGACTTTTATAAATCATTTTATATTCCATATACGAGTATATTATCTTCGGTAAGGCTATTTACCAGAAGACTCCTAACACCCATTGAGGTTCTAACAAAGTATTAAAACAGCTATACTTTCTAAATGGCACTAACTGGGACCTACTAGCTTTATAGTTACATCCAAAGCATCAAAGAACTTGAGATTACTTCCAGTGAGGTTGTTAATATAAAATCGCATCACGCAAAGTGGCACTCTGTAAAGAGTTTCAACTTAGCCACTAGAAAAATATGCAACGTACTCATTTATTGTTTATCTAATGACCTGTTTAATAATTAAACTGTCTGACGCAGGCATGGCGTGGAACTACGGAGCAAGTAATTGGCCCAAGTTGCAAGACCTGTGGATGACTTGAATATCCTGCCAGGAATTGTTAATTTTCTGCATCGACCAATAGTGATATACTATGTATGTAAGTATTCATCGTTTTATTGTATATTCATCATTAACTGTTATCTATCCTTTCATATCACCTTCATCTTCAGCCAAAGAATGTTCACTACTAAACGTAGACTATTGATTTCTACAGCGAGATCTTGATTTTGCATATCTAGATGTGTTTTCTTCATCTATTAAATATTTTTGTATATTTCAAAGCGACTATATTCCCCCTTAAAAGCCGGCAACGCATTTCCATGCTCTATGGTGTTACAGATGTTCATGGGCGGCGGTGATCACTTACCATCAGGTGACCCGTATGCTCGTTTGGGAGCAAATATTTTGTTTATATTATAGGGCTATAATATAAACAAAATATTTGCCCCCAACATCTATCACTCTCAATCGATTCTCTCGATTGTAGAGTAGGCCCGTGCCCAGCAGTGGGACGTATATGAGCTGATACAATACAATAAGATCTGCCAAGCTTTTACCAGCCAACACTGTGTTCCTCCTACACCACTACTTCCCAAACTACTCACATTGTACTAAATAACTAATACAACCGCGTCATTCCCTTCAACCGAAATGCGCCTCTGTAATGATTGTGTCATAAAACGCTTGAATAACACAAAACTCACAATATGGGCCAGTAGCACCATCAAACCGAAACTTGATTTCTAATTTCGCATGACATCATTGCAATGACTCAGAGACAGCCTGACGCTATGCACGTCGTGCTACGCGAGCTAAATATAGCGTGCACTTTTATCATATGGTATCAAAGGACAGGAAACCGCTGCGTTTGTGCATGCAGTGTGAATAAGTGAACGGGGTTATGGTAATGCTAATCTATTGGAAGGCTAATCCTAAACGTTGAATGATTTGTAAGCTAATTGGTGTTGTAATGCATACATACATTAACTCACACCTTTTTCCCAGAAGGTAGGCAGAAGTTCCCTTGGTAGCAACCAAGACACCCACATTACGTCTTGTGTGTTTCGTCCCACAATGAGATAGAGGGCGAGTCTATCGCCATATCCGATTATCATGTTCTAGTGCGTGGAAAAGATATGTTGTTAACATATCCCTTAACATTAGTCATGAAGATAAGACCTTCCATGGATGATGTTGTGGTGTGGTCATCTAAAAGATACCGAATATTGGTAAACCGCAATTTACACGGGCGGAGTTTCTCGCGGCGAGAATCGTATGCAATTATCGCATGACATAGCCGCCATGAGATTATCTTGTTCTGACAATGTTGACACGATGCAACTTTCGTATATCTTTCCGATAATCATATCTTCGTGGCTAAAAACTCTCCCAGTGTAAATGGGGCTTAATGGTGACATTTGCCTCTAGTGTACTGCGAGATGTTCATTGAAAGCTTTGCATCGATGGAAGAATAATTTCATATAATAGGTTGGGTTTCAGAGTCAATATACTTATTTTAACTGTAATAACGAAAGTCAATAAAAATGTGTTAATGCGTCTTTGAGACGCTCTAATCTTTCAAAGTTGCTGATAATATTGGATTTAAAGAACGACTCGCGCAACAGCATTAATACCTATACCACCACTTTAAATTAAAAAAATCCCATCTATTGTCTTCGTCTTATACAGCCCTAATCCCGACACAAATATATATTATTCTGGCTCGATTGTGAAGCCCAAATCATTAAATATAAATATGGAATACAATTCCTAAACGTAGGTTTCCCTGTGACCTTTCAACCGAAGAATCAATCGTTACCAACAGGCCATAGCTTGTGCGCGAAGTTACACAAAATAGTTTGCCCCAAGGAAACAAAAGGGTCTTGGAAATAAATAACATCACGCGCCGACCGCAGGAATGCCTCGTAAATAAACAAATAACAGAGGTACGAACGTTTTTCCTTTCGTATCAAATTATATACGCGTCAATTTAGGTACAATTGCTTTTTTTGTGTTGCTAGTTGTGACTACAATAATTTTGGATGTTAATAGTTTTTAAATATAGTAATGAAAAGCTTTTGAACAAATGCAAAGGTTGTTCTTCTATGTATTATAGCAGGATTAATTATTATTGTTGGCGAAATTGTAAAAGCGCTCAAGGCCACGTTTAGGAGCCCTTACAAAAATGCCTTTTTAAAAAGTGTATGCGTTTAACCCTTACGAGCGATTAAAGTTAAAATTTTGTCATATAATTATTTGGTGGAATAAAATGTTACACATCTGGACAAAGAAAGAAGGGAAAAGAGTGGTGGCAGAGCTTACACGAAAATTCAAACCTATGGAAGATTCACTTTAAAGATAATGATGATTTTTCCATGACTTGAATATATTCACAAAAGAGGGGCAATAGACGACAGGACATAACGCCATAGACAATTAGATCATGTCCCATAAGTTCTATTATACTAAGCCCCCATAGAAGTATGATGAGATCTTATAATAAAGACACATCCATCCAGATATCAGCGTGTACAGTTCAGATAAGCTGGATAATTTATTCATGAAGCCACAATGCCGGATTCAATCAGAGAATGCAGCCGCGACAATCCTAATCCACTGTTTGTAATTCATCTAATTTTCAGATCCGACTCGCAAAGTGATTGAAATGCTCTCGGTTCCATTAGCTCAGGTGCAAAGACCACTTTATTCGTAGATTTAGTAGAAATCCGATGCGGTCTTATTTTGACGGAATTGGAAATGTAATCTGACGTGATCTTGCTATCTCGGTTTTCATCAGAATTACGTGTCGATGTAAATTGTTAAGCAATTATGATTTGTTTTAAAAAGATAGGATAGTGTTGTATTTTGTTGTAATGTCTCAGGATGGTGAGTGCAGTAGAATGCCAAGCATTGCTTTGTAATTCATGGTATTGTTTGGTCTGTCCATGAACGGTCATATCGCTTACCATCAGGCGAATAGCATGCTCGCCTTGCCATTCATTGCAATAAAAAAATACTTTTAGTTCATTATGCATGGTGGTAACAAAATCTTAAACTGCACAAAATAAATGACCTACATAAAATATCAAGTAATTTAATTACCTTCTGCGTAGTTAAGACGCTAGAGTTGCGAAATAATTTACAAATCTGTTTCTTCACTATGACACAACTCCTCAGCTATATCTGATATCGAATAGGGACAACTCAAAAGTATTAACGACAGGTGCAAGTATTACAATAGCGTGTATGAATTATCTATTACTAGTATGTTGTATGTATGCTCACGCTTGTTCGAAAAGGAATATGCAAACCATTCACGCCTCAGAGTCGGTCATGCGAAAATTTGAATTTATGATGCATTGAAAACACGGTGCGTTAAGCTACAACGCATGCTAAGTTCGGTACCTTCAAACAATGATAGATTATTATTAATTTTCACGTCACATCCTAGCTAATACCACAGAATGCTAACATCTGTCTGTTTATTTATGATATTTCCAAGAAACCACTGAACTTATGAAATTTTGTGACAAAATTTTAATGCGAAGAATGGTTTAATTGTGTTGCAAGTTAAGCAAACGCTGTTCGATTTCATGGCCTATTTAACTGTGGAAAATTAACTTCAGGAAAAGGTTGGTTAAGGTTCCAACAGGCCGATGGTCTTTGGGAGGCCTATGTTCAGTGGCCGAGTGTGACTGAAGAGAGAGAGAACTTCACACCTATTACCGTGGGATTTCTTTTCTGAATATGTCGTTCATGGTGACCGGAAATAATTAGCTCCAGGTACATCACTTTGTTATACTACGAAAACGACAAATTAGCACCCGATGAATAATCGTCATTGTTGTCCATGAACGCCCACAATACTTAGAGAACGTGCATGTGGAGTCTGATTTTAATATGAATTTACTATTTTGCCCCTTACATCATCAACGTCAATCTTATGAAATCAACTACTGAATATAAAGATCCTCTAAGTATTTCTAAAGGACCTATTTAAAGTGGTTTCCAAACAGTGACTTCATCTAAACTCTATTAAGTATTTTTTCCATATTCTGGGTGAACATCCCACACTCAATAAGAAAAAATTAACCAATTTTCAAAGATGATAATTGGTGCTGTAATTTATCATGCAAGCAAAGGCTTGAGAAAGTGTTAGCAAGAAATAAAATATCAATACGTGATTCTGAATTTGTAAACACAAAACATTTCCTTTGGAAAGCGGTGCCTATTGTAGACAATCGAATTTGGCAGTGTTAAAATTCATATGGATAAATGATGTCATTGTCTAGACGTGTTTTGGTAGAGCTTTTGGGGTTAATATTTGAAATTCTATTGGGAACTACGATCTGTTGTTGGAATAAGCCACGGAATTATTAATCATGCGACTCCAACGCGAATACTAGGTCTGTTATAAACTCTGAATTGATTATTAATAATTTAAAAATTACTGAGAGATCAGTTGATCAGATGAGCAGACTTAGAAGACTCCGAAACGTAATGAAGAAGATGATACGGATGGAGATCCGTGGGAGATATGCATATAATATAATAAGCAAATAGACTTTCCACAAATTAATAAAATTATCATACCAATCACAATACACGACAACAAAAAAATCACGATAAAAGAGCTAAAACAAAAAAGTTCAGCATTGCTATATTTTCAAACTTTTCCCATTTTCATAACATTCACAGTTCGAAATATTAGATTTGACAATTTTGCACACTCGTCAATCATGGTTATACGTAATCTGCATGCGAGCGCAGATGTGCCATACTTCAGCATTGTATCTGCGGTATCCAGGTGTTCGAACACACTCGGGAATTGTTCGCAATGTTATTCCGAATGCCATTCGCAAAATAGAAACCGCAAAAGTTTGATGTGGAGAAACAAACTGTTTAAAACTGTGGAGGAGGTATTATTCTGGATTTTTTAGGATGCATAGAAAAAATAGTGATATCAAATCTATCAATGTCTCTTACGTTAAGCTTTCGTATTTTAAACCATTTTTTTTGTATCAGCCCATATACAACCCACTGCAGGGCACGGGCCTCCTCTACAATCGAGAGTACGATTGAGAGTGGTTTAATTATTTTAGTGGTTTATTTTATTTTAAACCATAGTTGGACGTTATGTTAATTAGTGATAATTTAAGAAATATTAAAGGGATTAACAAAGATACGAATATAAAAATAATAATAAATCATTAAAATATCTAAGATTCGCAAACATTGATGATGATTTAGTAATATAGGCTTTCATGTCCTAAAGATTGTGATAGGGTACAATCTAGTGTAAATATGTATACGAGTATAATACAAGATCTAAACATATTATATCATTGATTCTTTGTTTATTTGAAAGGAAAATAAAGTTTTGCTTTATTTTCCAAACTCATAAATAACAATAAAAGCCACAAGTAAAAACAGTTGTTACTTGTCAGTAAAATAAACATGATCTAAATCAATTCAACCAACATTCAAGATATCAAACGAAAGATCAGAGGGAGAATAAGATTTAAATGAAGCAGCGATACACGAGAACAATATATGTCACGCAAATTGTTAGAAGTATTATAATGGTGCCTACAGGCCCGTAAACTGTCGTGAAATCAGTGCGATCTTGGCCGATGATCTCAGCGATACGGATTTAGACGTCAGCTGCTGCCCTGTCTTCCGATGTAAGTAGGAAACGTTTGTAAACAATGAGTGTTTCGATAATATTGGTCATTGTTATATCTGGACCTGTTTCGTTGATGATTTCACCTTGAAGTTTTTTAGATCAATATATTACTTAATCACGAAATCCTAACTCATTTTATCGTAAATAGCATATAGAAGTTCACAGCAGTATATAGATATATTTGATTGCACGTCATTGTACTCCAGCTTTGGCTTTCTACATTCATCTTCGCCAAGGTCAACATCTGCTACACCAGAGCTATCTTATATAGCATTGCAGTAATTACTATTCAAATCAAGAGGAATATCAGCTTCATTGTAGATTTATTTACTGAAGACTCAACAAAGCTGAACATGCATATAGCATGATTACTTTTCATATATTTTTTTCTAATCTGCTATAAAAAAGCTTGCATAAAATAAAACATCAACGATAAATTAAAATAGAGCGTATTTTCGCTCGAACTAATCGTCGTTCCATTCACTGTTCATCAACTAATGGCTTCATTCATAACATTTGAGATATTATTTTCTTGTAATATTTATTTTTATCCACGGACTTATTACGCACATGTTCCATTGTATACATTTTTTGTTAGTCTCTCCTCATTGTCGGATTGTCTAGTTCTTATATTTATGCCCCTCATCCCGAGGGACTTAGGATAAAGATGTCTGGAATAAATGTTTTTGTTAATGCCGCCAAAAGAAATAAAGGGACGTTTGTTGCGCTTATAAAAGAAGATTTAGTAGCCTTGACTTCTTGTACTTGAGTTTGTACAGAGCTCTTTCAGAACACAAATGAAATGCTTAGAGTAGCGAATATATTTTTTGTTAATATTTTGGAGCTTAACTTTGTTGCGATATTTGAAGCACGTCTAAAACGTTATAATGCTCACAATTAAAATCTTCAGCTTTTTAATTAAGAAGATCAATTTTGCAATGTGAATTATTGTATTGCCATACTTTAGAATGGTCAAAGGAGTTGACTCGTAAAATATTTTCTCTCAAATTCATGATGCAAAAAGCGTTGTCTTAAAATTTCGCAAGTAACTTGCCAGAAGCAATCTCATTCGAAAAATCAACTCTAAATAATATCAATGGCCCAAAATCAGAGATATTTAAAACACACCTGCCAATCCTATAAGTATGTATATATATACAGACAGATACAAGGACGACCTTACATGCATAAATGTATGATGCTAACGAAGCGGGCCCGATTCGTTTTCGAGTCTGAATATTTTACTCGTGTTTTTCAAGATTTTTCTAGACCAAAGTGGAATCTGGAATACGTATGGTAATTGAACTAATGTCACTGGTGTGGTTTTCGGATAAAGAATTTTCAAGACATAGATTTATTTAACATATTCATATTGGTTTTTATAGGCCTCGAACACGTGCTGATGGCTCAACTGAAGACGGAGTGTTACTATCTTCGACTCCGGCAACATCAGTGACGTCTGCAAAACGCAAACTAATAAAAAGGATTTTTATTACAACTCGTGTGAAGAACAACGAGGAAGATTAGTACTTAAAAGGAAGACAATAATGATCTGGGACATTTCACAAGTAGTAAGATGATAATTATATTATTATTTTTACATTTACTTATGGCCAACAGTGCCTTCTTGCATATAGTCTGATAAAGATACTAAACTTTATTAACTCGTTGCAAGTAAGAACATTAACATTCGCGAGGGTAAGAGCATTTGCATGTAATAAGTAATTCCCTGAAAATGTTACTTTAAATTCCATGTTGATAAGGAAATAAATTAATAGAATGAAATCACCATTTACAAACATTACATTTTCCAAAAATCATTTTTCATCTTTTTATTTCCGGATTCCGATATTCTAATCCGGACAACAGTAATATTTTCTTCCGTTCAATTGCCATAAACCTGTCTCAATCAATCGCGTCTTTTTAATGTATTGGCATTTTTAGTATATAAATTTTAATTTGTTGTGATAATAAAAATTGGCAGCAGCGTCATTTTCGAGTGGACTTCCGTAATGAGCTCTTCAACTGGCTCGTCTAGCGAGTGAGTATGAGAATACGAGTATATTTCTTGATTACCGCTCAATCGGATAATTTTATTTTAATATCACCCATTTTTCTTTACCATCTACCTTAACTATAATTTTTTATACTGCGCTGTGTGTAGTTGGCCTGTCGCAAACTAGAATAGAAATAAACCAGATCGACTTGATACCAAAAGGTTAATATGCGCCGAATTTCTTAATGCTACTTTATAAAACTGCAGTACTTAATTAATCTGGATAAATTTGAGTACCGACACGTAATTATCCGTATCGATTTGGATTGAGGTGTCACTGTTGATACCCATATTTCATTGAATTGATTCCTGCCCAACGTGTAATAAATTCATGAACACAGATTGGAGGCTCAACCCTCTAATATCTTAAGTCAGAAAACTTACATAAAGCACCTAGGTACCTATGGTGCCCGACTTGGGAACCAAAACCAAGGCCTCACATTTCGTAGCATACGTGCTGAGGTGATGTAATAATATGTTTTTTTTTATATTGCAGAAGCGGGGAATGAGTAAGCAGCGAACCTGATCAAATATTCAAGCTATTTACGAAAATAGTGCAGATTTTTCGACGCGATAAACAACGATATTTAATATTACGCTATATTCTATCATGTTGACTAAAATATTCATTTATTGTGGAAATCAAATCAAATCAACCGATTAGTTTTTAAAACCTTAGAAAATTATTAAAATATATTCGTGACGATAGCCTTATTTTAGGCAGTCTGAGATAGGATTAACCGCAGCCCTTTCATCTTCCAAAACGTAAACAGCGCTAAAATAAATCACTCAAATAATAAAGTAATTCGGGCTTTGAAAATTGCGGTGGAATTGTTTAGTCAAGTGTGGTCTCGCCCTATTAATCTCTCGAAGGGTGAATCAGAATCCAATAAGCCCGTCTGTTGATCTCGGCGCGTGGTTGGAATCGACAATACTAGATTAAAAGTGGCTGGATTAGTTTTAAATGATAAACAGTGACTTAGTCTGTGGACTTTTGGAATTGTGTTGATGGTTTAGATAGATTAAAACTGATTGATTTTCAAGAATAGTTTTTTTACAGAATAGAGAGACAAGCAGGTCAAGCTTATAAACAAGAGCTGTGCTTCTTAGAATTTATACATTGTTTCATTAATCTAATAGTAGCTTTTACAGGCTGTGAACCGTGAGGTTCTGGGTTCATGTTCTAGGCCAGGAAACCTACTTTGTGAGATTGTTAATTTGAAAAAAATGGTTTCGTTGGGACTGAATATTTTCTTATTGGTTACCATCAATGAGGGGTATAATCGCAAAATAGTAAACCATTTTTTCTATAATCGCTTCACGTTGAGAGTAGAATATAGGCAGGTAAGAAGAAATTATGCAACGCATATAATATTACATATATCATTATGTATGTAAGTCAGGTCTAAATAAATATTTTTTTCTAACACCAAGGAAAGCGCAGATGCGTTATTGGCTGGAAAATGAAAGTTTAAAATGAAGAGGTAATGCAGAATAGTACATATTATTGTGCAGCAATTTCAATATTATTTATTGAAATTACATTGTTGAAACCTCTCGACAACAAAACTGTAATTTCATGTCAGTTTTCTAAAAAAACAGAGCACCGTCCCTTTTAATCCGATGAATCAATATTGTGGTTCATACTAAGCTCCACTATTCACAAATAAATAACACTGACAATTAAAATTCTCTGGGCACACACAACGAATAATTCTAGGCGTTTTATTACTCAGCTATCATAACGTGCACTCAAACGTTACCACTGACCTATTAACAGTTAAAGGGCTTGAAATATCAAGAAGTGATTAACAATGGGTGGTCAATAATGTTACTGACATACTTGTCGAGCCGGAAGAAATAATATCCGGCCTTGGAAAGACCAACAACGTAAAGGTACGAGGCCCTTGAATATAAATTACCCACTTCGTAACACTCGGACTGCTACGAATTTTGAATGCTAACATCAAATGCCCTTCAGGTATTTTTCAAATTATTGTTTTTAAAGAATTGTAGAGCCTACAACTATACATCACACCAGGCAATGTTTCTGTTGGAAACGATGGGTACTATGAATTGGAAGCATAAAATCGAAGAAGGCAGATCCTAGGATGAATGTTCAGCATGAGACAGTAAGAAGGAATTGTAATTTAAAAATTTAACCGAACCAATGAAGCGTATCAGCAAGCTACTTTACAATGATTGTTCCAGATAATGACGCTAATCCGATTACCCATTCATACTGTAATCAAAATCGGTTATTGAATATATCTGCTATTCATCCAAAAACAATTTACCTTCTGAGCTCAATTTATTAATTTGCTCCTTTTGTTTTATTTATTTTCTTCACTATAAGACTACAGTTACTATCTTCCTACTTATGTTTTACTAGCCCTTTAATTTTAGCTCATGTTATTAGTACAACGCCAGATTCCACTTTTCTCATCAACGTCGTCAACTTCATCCGAATTTCAAGTGAAACCATTGGCACTAATATCTTCCGCGACAATAATAACTAATCAACCACATATTAAGCTCATGCCTGTATTATCTTCGACGGCGCAGACGTAAGTACCACCAATGCCACCCAGTTCGAGACTATTTCCATCCCAAGAAGCTTGAAAGGCGAGCCTATCGCCATCAACCAGTCAAAACCCTTTACATCGATGGACTAAATGAATCACCCTTATCTAACACTTGAACTGTTCCAAAAATATTCAACCACACGTATTTAGGAGCGTGGTCGATCCGATCCGTGCCTCGCATAGCTTAATCCGTTGTACCAAAAGCAGGAGCTATGTTTGGTGCATCTATTATGCATTTGCAATTAATGGTACAAGCGGTGTGCGGCGGTACACGCGGCGCATACATATTACTGTATTTCTGACCAGAAATCGGTTGGCTAATTGATTTGTATACTGGTGTGTGAAGGAATTGATTTTGAGCGGTGTTTTTACAGTGTTATTGCGAGTTTAGAATCAGATTTAGCTTGATGCAATGTATTTTCAGTGTATAAAGGAGTCGGGGCTCATCTATCACGCTACAATGTACGAATTTTATCAGATTAAGGACCTGTCAAGTTGGAATGTTTTACGCCCAGTCAGTCAGTCAGTGAACATTGATAGAAAACGCTTTTTGGATTTATTTGTATATTGGTATGAAATTATCTACTGATTATGACTGTGACATAAAATATAGCGCGGATTCTCCTAATCTATCTTGAACCGCATAAAATATAGTGTTAGCTATTTCTACCAACACTTGGATATTTACCCACAATAATTAGAGAAGTGTACCTACGGTTAGCTACCCGCAGCTAAGTACATGTCACTCCCACCAAGGCTATGGAGGTGGTGCCGTCAACTCAGCCAGTATAAAACTAGTTAGCTGTCCGACTGGAGCTCTCTTTCGGATGCTTGGCTTTCGAAACAATAGGTCCTTAATTCATGACGAGCGCATTATCCTGTTTCACAATGAAATTGACGGTTTGGTTGATTTTAATTGTGTTAATATGTTATCGTGATATAGTGTTGTTTCCGTTTATTTAGCTAGTTCTTAAGTATAATTTCATAATAGTTTGTTCAAATTGTAAAATTAACAATAAATTGTAATTGAGTAATAATTAAGTTTTAATTCTCCTAAAAATAATATCTAATGAATGACAGTACAATAAAACTATCCTAGCATAAATAATAACTCTTCAAATGCACTCATGAATGTCGCTATTTTATAGTGTCAATAATTATGACATAACCCCTTATTTGCACTCTGTGTATGACAAATGTATGACTCACTGCTACGACAAAAGAGACCGTTATAATAGACCATATTAATTATGCATGGTGTACATTATGGCCGGTGACTAAAGTATTAAGATTCTAATTAATATTGAACAATCTCACAGTGGACTAAAGCGCATGTTTAAATTATTCTATTGATAGAGAACAATTCAGAACTGGGAATTGGTTAAAATAACTGCTATCAGTTAGGCTTGGCAAAGCCATTACGAATCGACCAGAAAAATATATAGTTGCAAACTTACACACATACATAAACTCATGCCTTATTCCAGAAAGGTAGGCAGAGGTCCTACCAGGGCACTTACGTTTCGTCTTGTGTGTTCCATCCCATAATGTGATATGTAGCTAGCCTATCGCCATATCGGACACAAATTCCTGACTCCGTGCTGATTATAATGAATACAAAAATCCAATATCACTTTGCCCATTCGAACACGAAACCGTAGTCGTACCGTAGTACAACTACGCCTCTAAAGCAGTTGCATACTTTTCTACGATTAAGGCCACGCTTGCCTATTACTGGAGAGTGGACTTCACAAACACAGTAAAAATTAACCGAAAAATTAATTAAAAATTAATTTTCCTTACCGAGAGCTTAGTTTAGTCAAGGAAAACCCTTCAAAATACACCGGATTCGTTCAATAGAAGTATCGTGCAACAGAAATATACAATTATAAACAATCCTTGTGCCCTAGAATATCTGTTACAGAATATTGTAAATAGTTATTCAAAACAACTGCCTATTTGTTTCAATACATTTTAATATATTACATCAACATAAGAAAATAGGTCATGATCAAGCCAACAATACGTGTAAGATTAAAGATAGACACATATGTACATACATTCAACAGCACGCGCCAGTTGACCTGAAAAAAGAAAAACAGCTTAAGTCACTAAGTAGAAAATAATTAATGGATGCTGATAATCTTTGTTGGAATCCTCGTCCTTAATAAGTTGATTCTTAGCTATAAATAATTAACAGTAAGATGTATGTGTTGTGGGTATTACAAAATACGATTCACTATTAGAAAAACCACCCAGACGGATAGCTATTATTGGCCTTATTCATAGACAGTTTTAAAACCTATTTTAGCTATGGAATTTTTAGTCCCTTTCGAACCCCTTAAATTCAGTTTGAGCGAATAAAACAAACATTTGATAACTAAAATAACTAAAATAGGTTTTAAAAACTGTTTATGAATAAGGCCGATACGGTATTGTATTGTATTGTGTATGTATTTTATTGACGGTGACATATTCTATGGACGTTTGTTTTATTGTCAATTTAAATATTTTTATACCATGACGTGACCAACAGCATATCATAGTCAATATAAAGTGTATTCCAGCACATTATATTTCTTGCATCGATATTTCACGAATTTTATAATTTCGCTTAGGAATTAGTTTCTTATCCATTTTGCCTTTTTAATCTGTTTAGAAATGACGTTATACTGTGACAATGTCTATCTAGAAAAGCGCCAAAAAACCTTGTGAACTTTTCTCCAAAGCCTATCTTGGCCTACCAATCGTACTGTACTGTATCTGCCCAGATACGTACCACTGCAGGGCACGAGCCTCCTCAACAATCGAGAGTACGGTTGAGAGGAGCTACCACCAAACTTACCAATAGATCAATCGCAAATATTAAATACACAGTCGATATAGTTCACAACAATACAAGGATACAATTAGATCATTCAACTTTAGCACATTTAAAATGAATTTGAGAGGGGTTAGGCCATATAATCCATCACGCTAACCCAGTGTGGGTTGGCGGACTTTACATACCATATAAATTCTTGCAAATCGCTATGGTATGCATATATATACCCCTCTCAATCATACTCTCGATTGTAGCAGAGACTCGTGCCCTGCAGTGGGACGTATCTGATCTGATACAAACATACAAAATCAATTTCGCGAGCCCAGTTAATAAGTCATTTATTATTAGAGCAGTATGCATACAGTCCAAGGTAGCACGTAGGTGTTCTTAATAGTTGTAAATTGTGTTATTTGCCTTTCCAAGTTCATTATTTAGGTGTGGAATGACATCATCGACTTCCTGCCGTAGTAATTAAGTAAATGTAGTGTTATCGTCTCCATTCATTGTTATGCAAGACGGTTTATCTAAGCCAAGGCCGATGTTACCAAGGCCAATGTTTTCATGAATGAAATACTTTGCGATTCATTCATTCGAACACTATATTCGGATGTTTGACAATCTTGGTTGAATCATGATTTTTGAAACTGAACTCATTCGAAATTGTCTGCACTCAGTCAACGGGCTGAACTCAAACTCTCATTGCTAACAGCTTACTCCTTCACTCCTCGTCGATAAAATAATACATCGATAATACTAATCAAGAGAAAAGAGCGGCGGGTAGCGGATGGATGACAGCTGCTCTAGATCGGGATGGTTGGCGCTTACTTGGGGAGGCCTGCGTCCAGCATTGGACAGCAGTAGGCTGCGTATGTACTAACCAATAACACGCCTATGTACTTGATTAGTTTTCCTAACAGGTATGACCTTTCATACCAACATTAATTTAATTAATTTCACATCGCCGTAATTAAAATACTAACCAAGAAAAATGTCCAGCAAATTTAAGCCGATCTAATCTTGCTTAGCTGGAATTTTTTGCAAACCTGACCTAAAATACGTGGAGGTATCCCAAATATGCAATATTCAGCTGAACGATGATTAATATTCGCTGGCGCGCTTTATAAAACGTAATGAAGCAAGTTCTGGGCAGGCCGATGAGAGAGAGAATTTTTCACGTGAAAGCCTGGGTGATTTAATAAGAAATATGGTTAAGCTTAATAAGACGGAGCTTATTAAGTTCTCTGCTTATATGAATACTATTATATTATTGGTCGATATTTGATTAAAGACTTTACTCAACGTGTTGTGTTCGAACTCGTCCGTTTAGATTTTATGGTCATTAAGGTGATGATTAGTCTTTTTTTTTTTCAAACCAACAGTACCTTACATTTTTATTTGTATCAGCCTTTATACACCACACTGCTGGACGTTAGGACTCCTTTACAATCAAGAGTACGATTGAGACGAGTTAGGCCATATAGGCCACCACGCTGGACTAGTGCGGGTTGGAGTGCCTTAGATATAGTCTGTCATATCTTAACAATAAACAAAGGAAGTTAAACAATTCGTAAGTCATCGTGTTTTAACAACTAGAAACATTTTAGCTAGCACTACAAAATATTTATGCGAAAATATAACTCTCTCCCAGCCGTCTCATATATTATATTCGAAGATATATTAAATACAAACAAACGACGGGCCTTGACCGATATTTCTTTCATCTCACACGTATAGGCGTTTAGGTTTCTAGGCAATAACGCCTTTAGTGCCCATTATACTCGTACTAATGTGGATTATACGGTGGAATACCACGTCTACTCCCGCAGCGTGCAGTTTTGAATAACTCTATTAATGTCATTTTATATTTATATATTTTTTAATTAACCTTTATCGTCAAGATAAAGACGGATGTGACAATTAATGTTTATGAAAGTAAACCTATATAAACTAAACTAACAGGACATGTCATGTTTATGGTATGTTGACAAAATATGCTTTATCTTTTGTCAGAGAGTTAGCAGATAGTATCCCCTCTTTTATTCTCACGCATTGATCCTCTGTCCTCAAAACAGCCAACATCACCATCATCAGCCCGTTGCAGTCAATTATTGGACGCAGGCTTCTCCCAAGGTACGCCACAGAGCCCAATCTGCTGCTGTATGCATGCAAAATAGGCAACAAACCTAATAATTATCAAGTTTAGTGAGTGTTTCTAAGTAGTCATGATAGCTTACTCGTTTGTCGTTTCTGTACAACATAAAACCGCCAGTATACTACTATTTAAATATATACACTGGTATTATGACCCATATACAAATATAGAAATATTTATCACACAGTTTACGTAATTACTAGAATATTTTTGTTCCATACCTATGTTTTACCATGAGTCACTAATAAAACCACAGATCGAGAAGTCGTAAAACAATCACCATAAATGAATCATCGACATATATGTTTAAAAACATGCAACACATGTATTATTAGCGAGGCGTCATACTGTCTACCGAGAATAAGCATGGACAAACCGCAGCGTGGATTAGCGCAAACCAACTTCGTATGTTTACACAATTCACATATAGATTCTTAGATCATAGCCACGGAGCTGACTTATTCTGAGAATACGAAATAAAATATATACACCTTTGATATCAATTCTTGTTTATTTTATGTTTTATTACATTTAACGACATTTATTGTTTTCGTTGCGTTTATGGGTGTTACAATTAAAATTTTGTGCTTTTGTAACATCTAGTCGTCAGTTTAAATGATTTTATTGAGTCAATATATTAGCTCATGCGTATGTCACCATCATTAATACAGCAAGGACATTCCTGTGTCCTTTTCCAAAGATTTTATATCAAGTTTTTGGTACTCAATACATTAAACAGATCATACTAGGTAATACGGGCTATTGGTGAAACGACTTTAATATTAACATTTCTCATTGAATAGCTTATATGCTATCTTTTTTATATTTCATATAATAATATAATATATCTCCAATAACTACTCGATATTCTCCGATCTATTTAACTACGATACCCTGGTAAAATGCCTTTTGCAATAAATTCCTATTACTCCACTGCATCATCAATATTTTTTAGCTACAAGAGATTCATCGCTAAAAATCCCCATGGATATCAACAGCGACCTGCATCCAGCAATTTATTAGATCGTGTACTCTATCCTAAGGGTGAATGTGTAACGCTTGGTCATATTGAATATATAATATTATAAGTTAATGAAAACTGTGCGTAATAATTCATTATAAATATACGCAACTGGAAAATATTATAAGTATTTTGAACAATAACAATTCCCAAGTATTATTAGTACTCGCAAATAGAATTAGTGATTTGTTCCAGCATTATGACGTGCCTCGCGGAGCGTGTTAACGTCCGACGTGATTGTAGATAATTAGCAAGCGTTACTACTCACTAAACTTACGTGGAAACTCTGGTATAAATAAATACACCTAACATTCACAAAATAGTCCTGACCCCAAATTAAGATCGATTAAGGTCTGTGTTAAAAAATACCTTAATGACCTGTGTCCTGACGACCTGGTAAAGGTCGCGGAACGTCGCTGGATGCAAGCTGCCTACCACAGGTCACTGTAGAAATCATTGGGAGAGGCCTTTGTTCAGCAGTGGACTTCCTTTGGCTGATGGATTGATTGAAGGCCCGTGTTGTGAGTATTGAAACTACGAGAGACTTTTAGATCTCACAAACACCCAGACCCAAAACAAATCTTATGGACCGCACACATGTGTCTCGTTACGGTAATCGAATTTCCGACATCTATTCACTACCCGCGTCTAACCAACTGAGCCAAAGAGGCTGTCAACCATTTTACCAAAGCTGTAACAATATTAAAGTAATAACAGTACTCGCAAATAGATTAGTGATTTGTTCCAGCATTATGACGTGCCTCGCGGAGCGTGTTTAACGTCTGCCATGATTGTGGGTAACTGGCACCAGTAATTACTACTCACTGTATTATGTAATTGGAATAAATAATATTATATCTAATCTTTATGTACTTATCAGAAAAGTGGTTTCAGTTTTTCCGCTTATTGTGTGTATTGGCGGGCTCCAGACGTGTCGTGAATCATGGAATCCTGGGCTCTAAAAGCAAAATGTATAAATTCAAATGCTGTGTAAGTTAAGATGAAAATATGTGTCAGTGGAAATTAAATACATATATATGTCGGAGGAAGTAAACGGATACAGAGTTGATTGCTGGTTGTACTATGCGAGATCATTTAATTATTTTGAAACTATTTTGTTAATATTTTTTTATGATCCAGTTTATTTTATTTTAATCAGAGCAGAGGATGTGCCTCGAGCTATAAATTTATGAAAATACTTGGTGTAGTTAAAAGTTAAATTTATTTTATTCCTCATGTTAGTTATATTGTGTTATTTGTTACTTTTATATAGTGGGGGTGTTAGTTTATATAAAAGTAATATGAACTCCTTGTTCATCTATTGAATGATGTAAGATTTATGAAAATAAATCTGTCTTGGTCTGTCTTTATTCATTCCAAGTCAAACGGTCTAGCATGTCGTTTTATTAGGTTATGGGCCCAGATTATGGCCTTTAGGGTTTTAGCAAATTATCTCGCGATTATTCAAAAGTGATTTAAGATAAACGTTGAATAGGTAAATCGCAGTAGAGTAATTAGAGAGCTAGCCTAGGTACCGACTTCAGATTGTGCAGAAATATATATCAATGGCGAATTACATTGTCAATGTGCCAAAATTAAAAGGCAGAGAAAATTATTGCGAATGGGTTTTTGCAGCGGAAAACTTCTTAGTCCTAGAAGGTATGATGAAATGCATCAAACCAGAGGAAGGTGTAAGATTGTTAGCCGAGGATGATGCAAAAACAAAAGCGAAGCTGATTCTCACGATTGACTCTTCGTTGTATGTGCACATTAGAAATGTTTCTACAACCAAGGAATTATGGGAGAAACTGAGAGCCTTGTTTGACGATTCAGGATTTGCAAGGAGAATAAGCTTACTTCGAAATTTAATTTCAATAAGACTAGAAAATTGTGGTTCCATGACAGAATATGTGACACAAATGGTTGAGACAGGACAAAAGTTGTGTAATACAGGTTTCCAATTAAGCGACGAGTGGATTGGTTCATTGTTGCTCGCGGGACTACCAGAAAAATATGCTCCCATGATAATGGCTATCGAGCATTCAGGTATTCAGATTACAACTGACGTCATAAAGAGTAAGCTCCTTGACATGGAAACAGGAAATGGAATAAATGATGAATCGAATAGTGCATTGGCCAGTGGTTGTAAAGGCTGGCAGCAGCCATCGGCTCCAAGGAAGTTTATAAATTTCAAAAATAATAATGGCCGCCAGAATGGAATGTCATTGTCGACAAAGTCGAAGAAAGAAATTAAATGTTATCGATGCAATCAAATAGGGCATTATAAGTCCCAATGTACGGCTGAAGTGTCAGATACCAAAGGAAAAGAAGTAGTTTTCCTTAGCGGGAATTTTAGTAAGCAGGATTGGTACATCGATTCTGGAGCCAGTGTGCATCTGACGCCAAATAAACAATGGCTTACCAATATTTCTTATGAAAAGAAAGGTCAGACTATTATAGTAGCTGACAAAACAAAAGTGCCTATTGTATGTTCGGGCGATGTAAAGATTACTACTACCTTAGCTAATGATTGCAGTTATGATGTAGACATAAAAGATGTGTTTTGTGTGCCTGAATTGACAACTAACTTACTATCAGTGAGTCAATTGATTAACAAAGGCAATAATGTTGTATTTACTACAAACGCCTGTGAAATATATAATCAAAATGGTACACTGGTTGCTTATGCGTTATTAGAAAATGGAGTTTACAAGTTACAACTCCAAGAAAATATGTCTGCAGCAGCAATAATATCAGGTGAGCTTTGGCATCGCAGATTAGGACATGTAAACAGTGAGTGTCTGAATAAAATGCAAAATGCAGTTGACGGACTTTCTTTAAAAGAGAAAGTTAACATTACTAAGTCTTCCTGTACTGTGTGCTGTGAAGGGAAGCAGGTTCGATTACCTTTTACTCACGTTGCTAGGAGAAGCACAGAGATGTTGAGTATTATTCACACAGATATCTGTGGTCCTATGGAGTGTAATTCTATTGGTGGTTCTAAATACTTCATTTTATTTGTAGATGATTATAGCAGAATGATAACTATTTATTTTCTTAGAAATAAAAGTGATGCCTTGAAAAGTTTCAAAGAATACAAAGCATTGGTTGAAACTCAGGCAAGTAAAAAGATAAGAATTATTAGAAGTGACAATGGAAAAGAATTCTGCAATGCTGAGTTTAGTGATTATTTAAAGAAAATGGGTATTATTCATCAAACAACATGCCCATACACACCTGAGCAGAATGGATTATGTGAACGAATGAACCGAACCTTAGTTGAGAAAGCTAGGTGCATGCTTTTTGACGCACAGTTAAGCAAGAAATTTTGGGCTGAGGCTACAAATACAGCAGTGTATTTGCAGAATCGCACTGGTTCGTCAGTATTGCAAGGAAAAACACCTTATGAACTATGGCATGGTATCAAGCCAGATATAAGTCATCTGAGAGTTTTTGGGAGTACAGTAATGGTACACATAGCTAAAGAAAAAAGACGAAAGTGGGACAAGAAAGCCCAAGAATGTATTCTAGTTGGCTATGCAGATGGAAGCAAAGGATATAGAGTGTATGATCCTGCAAGAAACTTAGTAACTACTAGTAGAGATGTGATTATACTAGAAAACAAGAAAGACACAGTCACTGTCTGCATAGAGAACACAGATTCAGTGGGGGAGTTATCCGAGGAATCTGTTGTTAAATATCAAGTCTCAGAACAATCTAGCTCTGATGGATCAGAATATCTTGATGTGGAAGATGAGGATGTGCGAGATGAGGATGTGCAGCCTGCAGAGAGTGGAGAGCAGCCTCCACAAGAAGATCTACACCAATTGGAAACAGGCGATTTACCTGTAGTGCCAATTGTTGAAACAAAATCGAAACGACAGAGGAAAAAACCCGACAGGTATGGATACATGTGTAGCACCAATCCCTATCTGGGTGATGAGGATATCACATATGCAGAGGCGATCAGTGGTCCTGAGAAACAACAGTGGATGCAGGCCATGGCAGAAGAAATGCAGTCTTTTGATGACAACAAAGTATGGGAAGTTGTTGACGCTCCAGATAATGCTAGTGTCGTGCAAAGTAAGTGGGTGCTAAAAAAGAAATACGATAGTGAAAATAAAGTGAGATATCGTGCGCGGTTAGTTGCGAAAGGCTTTACGCAAAAAGCTGGTGTGGACTATCAGGAAACTTTTTCTCCAGTGATAAGACACTCTACTTTGCGGTTACTTCTAGCTTTAAGCGTGCAGTTAGATATGGATGTAACACATCTAGATGTTACAACAGCTTTTCTTAATGGTTATCTAAAAGAAAGTATTTTCATGTATATGCCAGAAGGTTTTCCGTGTGTAGATTCAAATAAAGTATTAAAATTTAAAAAAGCTGTTTATGGTTTGAAGCAATCATCACTTGCTTGGTACCAAAGAGTAGATGAGACACTATGTAATTTGGGATTTAGCAAGAGTAAACTAGAACCTTGTGTTTTTATAAAGAATCATGTTAATGGCAAGAAAACTATTGTTGGAGTTTATGTCGATGATTTTTTGATATTTTCAAATGATAAATCTGAAACAGATTATTTGATTAAAGCTTTGAGTCATAAGTTTAAAATTAAAAACCTAGGACAAGTCAAGAAGTACTTAGGTATGAGGATTAAAATTGACAGGGATTTAAATGTGATTACTGTAGATCAGCAGCATTATATTGAACAGTTATTGAAAAGGTTTAGTATGTCTGATAGTAATACGGCTGAAACTCCAATAGAATCTAAATTAAATATTGAAAGATCAAATGTTTACGATAGTAAATTTCCATATCAAAGATTGATAGGTAGCTTGATGTATTTTTCAGTGTTGACACGACCTGATATTACTTATTCGGTTAGTTATTTGAGCCAATTTAATAATTGTTTTACACACAAGCACTGGAATTATGCAAAAAGAGTGCTTAAATATTTACTTAAAACAAAAGACTATTGTTTAAAATATTCTAAAGGAATAGCAGAGCTTGTTGCTTACGTGGATAGTGATTGGGCAAGTGATTCCATTGATAGAAGGTCATATACGGGATTTTGTTTCCTAAAATCTGGCTCTGCAATTTCTTGGGAGAGTAAGAAACAAAGGACTGTAGCTTTAAGCAGTTGTGAAGCGGAGTATATGGCTTTGTCACAAGCTGGTCGTGAAGCCATTTACTTAAAAAATCTAGAATTAGAAATAGTAGGTTTTTCTAATAAGATTGTGCTGTATTGTGATAGTCAGAGCGCATTGAAGCTGGCAAATGATCATCATTCGCATAAACGAACCAAACACATTGATGTTCGATATCATTTCATAAGAGAGGTAATTAGAAATGATGTAATTGAAACAAAGTATTTGCCAACTGCAAACATGCCTGCTGACTTATTGACTAAAGGTTTATGTGGGGTAAAGCATTATAAATTTATGAAAATACTTGGTGTAGTTAAAAGTTAAATTTATTTTATTCCTCATGTTAGTTATATTGTGTTATTTGTTACTTTTATATAGTGGGGGTGTTAGTTTATATAAAAGTAATATGAACTCCTTGTTCACCTATTGAATGATGTAAGATTTATGAAAATAAATCTGTCTTGGTCTGTCTTTATTCATTCCAAGTCAAACGGTCTAGCATGTCATTTTATTAATTTTAATCAGAGCAGACGATGTGCCTCGAGCGGGGTCGAGGCGCCATCTTATTTTTCACCACGTTTTATTGTAGTTGTTGTGTAAAAAGTATTGAGTAGTAGTGGAAAGGAGGATCGATCGAGGTGGATCATTCTGAGCTAGACTTCTGGTGAAGTAAGGCTGGTGTCGCGAACCCGCTGCTCTTTAGTTGTCATTATTGACATTACCTATTTAAAGTATTTAAATTGTTTTAAATTGATTCTGTTTGTGCCTTTTGTAAAATAAAATTGTGTGATAGTGAATACTGTGTTTTGTGCTCGCATATAACCCACATGGCGCCCACTAGACCTGTGACCACTAATGATGATGTCGAGAAGAATGGTGTTTCTCCGACATCAGAAGTGGGATCGGTGCAGGCACAAAACGTGGAGAGATCCATCGCGGAAAACGATGGTTGGCGCCCTTTGTTCGAAGCGGAACAAAACAGCATGCGTCTACTGGTAGAGGCGCTACGTAACCCGTCAGCGACTGAAGATAAGTCTATTACGCTGCCGAAATTCTGCCCTGAGACTGCTGAGACCGACGCCCGAGCTTGGCTAGCGACTGCAGACATATCCTTGTCGGATTGCAACATACAGGGCAGTAAACGTATTCTCATACTAAGTAAGGCTATGAAAGGTTCGGCGGCAACGTGGTTTTCACAAGTAGTTTTTCCAACTATGAAGTGGGTAGATTTTAAAGATATTTTTCTTCCGCGTTTCGACACGTTAAAGACTTGTGCGGCTACAGTTTTAAAAATGTTTCTGGTAAACCACAAGACGGAGAATGTCTCGCTGGGTATGCAAGCCGGTTAGTTACTTCGCTTATGTCACGTTGGGGTAAATTAGATAAGGAAGAAATGGTGGTGTCTGTTATACTTGCTCATATAGGACAAATAGAACCACGGTTGCAACGCAATATTTTTTCGGAAGAAATAACTACCCGTATTAAGATGCAACGTGAACTTATGGCATTTTCGTATCGTAAGAGGAGTTATCAAGAGATTGCAAGGATCAGTACCGACGCTATGCACGATAGTAAACGCCCTAAACTAAGTTTAGCTTCCACAAAATGTTACGCTTGTGGAAAACTTGGGCACAGATCTTTTGAATGATTCAGCCGTTCTCAAGACAAGCAGCAAACAACTTTAACTTCCGAGCGTTCAAGCACGGCCGTGGCTACAACGCGGACCACAGTGACGTGTTACAAGTGTGGTGTTGAGGGGCATGTGGCCTCACGATGTCCAAAAACGGGGCCTTTTGCAAGCAGCAGCACGCAACCTACCACATCATCCAATATTGTGAGACGAGTGGACGTATGCGGTGTGGAACCTGTCACCGGGGTGATCACTCAATTTGGTGAGCAGTTTTCATTTTGTTTTGATTCCGGTGCTGATTGTTCCTTGGTGAAAGAAAGCGTCTCACGAAAACTTGTAGGTAAATTACAACATGCCATAGTTAATCTAATAGGGGTAGGCAAATGTAGTGTTTTGTGTGGTTCACAGATTTTATCGCGAGTTTCTCTTTGTGGGTATGACGTCTTAGCGGCGTGGTGGCCAGTTAGACAGCATAGATTTAAGATGTCTAAATTGGCGAGGTGTCCATTTAGACGGTGACTCGAATTGCATGAAGGGCGAGGTGGCCATTTGAACCGAAATGCTATGAATTGTCTAAAGGGCGAGGTGGCCATTTAGAGGATAAACGGCGAGTTGGCTGTTTTGTAAATGTGATTCAGATTAACAGTATGCAAAAAAAAAACGAATGATTGTAGACATTAATTTGTCAGGAGTGGCCGAACAGTCTTATTTAAAATTATGTTTCATCTATACAGATCACAATTATGCCGGTTCCTCAACATCACACGAGGACGTGTGAAATGTCAGGACGGCCGTGTCGGAGGAAGTAAACGGATATAGAGTTGATTGCTGGTTGTACTATGCGAGATCATTTAATTATTTTGAAACTATTTTGTTAATATTTTTTTATGATCCAGTTTATTTTATTTTAATCAGAGCAGAGGATGTGCCTCGAGCGGGGTCGAGGCACCATCTTATTTTTCACCACGTTTTAGTGTAGTTGTTGTGTAAAAAGTATTGAGTAGTAGTGGAAAGGAGGATCGATCGAGGTGGATCATTCTGAGCTAGACTTCTGGTGAAGTAAGGCTGGTGTCGCGAACCCGCTGCTCTTTAGTGGTCATTATTGACATTACCTATTTAAAGTATTTAAATTGTTTTAAATTGATTCTGTTTGTGCCTTTTGTAAAATAAAATTGTGTGATAGTGAATACTGTGTTTTGTGCTCGCATATAACCCACATGGCGCCCACTAGACCTGTGACCACTAATGATGATGTCGAGAAGAATGGTGTTTCTCCGACATATATATAACGTGTAACGTTTGGATCATGGATGCGTTGCCGGCCCATCAGATCGGGAGGGAAGCGGGAAGGAAAAAGGATGGAAGAATAAAAGGGGTATTGATCATTAGGCAGTCTCACTCACGCTTCACGTCAATCTCTTGTGAGACAGTGGTATCACCCCGGATGAGCCTGCCCATTCATGTTGAGTTATGGCTGACAAAGGCGTTGCTCTACCACTTTTGAAACAGTAAACAAAGTTGGCTGCAGTATTACTACAGTTTGTTGAGCTTATATTTTGTTCCAAGATATTGTGATAAGGAGCGAGTCCATCACGATACCAATCCCGAATTGTGTTTTGGTTCATTTAAATATGTATACCTATAGTAAACAATTACAATAATATATGGTGCCGGCGATTATGATATTAGTAAAGTACATTTATTTAACCAACTCAATGATAAGCGATTTTAGTCATTTCTAATTCCGGAAACTGTATCACACCAAAATATATTGAGTTATTAATAAAAACACGAACATCTGTCGCCAAATACCACGACCTTTAAGGCAGGTTTAGACAGGTCTGCCTACACAACCAGCTAGATTTGTAAACTAAAGCTAAGTGTACCGTGTTCGATGCCCTTGAGACTCCAGTAATGGTCATAGCAAATTTATTGTTTCCGACATCCAATGTCTGATTTTGTGAATGCATATTCAAAGACGAAATTCACGTGGAATAATAAATACGAGTATGTTATTGCTTTTTTTTGTTTTCCTAGTATATTATATTAGTATTCTCTATTTCGCACTATAACGGTGAAGGAAAACATCGTGAGGAAACCTGCATACCATAGCGATTTGTATAAATTTCTATGGTATGTAAAAAGTTCGCCAACCCGCATTAGGCCAGCGTGGTGGACTATATGGCCTAACCACTCTCAATCGTACTATCGATTGTAGAGGAGACCCGTGCCCTGCAGTGGGTCGTAAATGGGCTGATACAAAAAAAAATCTCTATTTCGAATTACAGAAGGGGGACAGATGACGTAATGAAACCAAGAAGCCACTAGATGCAAGCCGTTCCTACCAAGTTGCTGTTTTTCGAAGATTACCCAGCTCAAGATGTCCTTCGTTGAGAAATAATCATCATGATGTATCAGAAAAATATAAAACAGCAAAGAGGAACTGGTGTACTTTTTTGAGGTTTATTAAATTGAGTACCTATTTATTGCTCACTAGTGGCCCATGGCAGCTTCGCCTGGGTGCAGATGTTTTTTGATTCCTCTCCACACCAGATATTCCGTACAAACTGGGACACCCTGTATAGGTAATAAACCTTGCTCTTTAATCACTCTATCTATTAAAAAAACCGCACCAAATTTAGTTGCGTAGTTTTAAAGATCTAAGCATACATAGGGACAGACAGACAGCCGAGAGCAACTTTGTTTTATACTATATAGTGATGTGCGAGTAACAAATAATAACATGTTTTATATTGCATAGGTCCGGCAAACGAGCAACAAGTCACCTGATGGTAAGTAATCACTGTCGCCCATGAACATCCACAATGCTGGATTATGGATGTGTTGCCGGCCCAATTGGGAGGGGAGCGGGAAGGAAAAGGATGGGATGAGGAAAGGGATATTGGGCATCCGGCAATCTCACTCACCGAACGAAACGCGACAGCGAAGCTGCCCCTTCACGTCGATTTACTGTGGGACAGTGGTACCGCCGCATGAGCCTGCCTATTCAGGCTGAGTCATGACAGACAACAGCGTGGCTCTATCACTTCCAAAAATATTGATATACTTGATAAAAACACTCAAGTAAATACACTAATATCACAACCTGTGTTCAGAAAGATTACCAGAACGGCCAACTTCCATCGATTACGAAACAAACTTAAAACAATGAAAATTTATGCTGACAGTGCTTCGCAGACTATTCCCTGTCACGAGACTGTGTACTTTTGAACTTTCTCGGGAAATATCGGTAGAATATAAAAAAAAATGGAAGCGATTTACAACAAGATATTGCATAAGGACGTAATGTGATTTTGTTAGAAGAGTTTCTGATCCCTTGTTGGCGAGTATATATCTTAAGTATTGCAACTATATAAAGTTTCTAATCAAACATTCATTATAAACTAACCAAATAAGATTATTTACTATAGTAAAACGACCGACGTAATTATCCTTGCGGATTCTGAAAAAATATTCAAATCAATCACAATAAATTCTAGCCGTTCTATGTAAGACGACCCCTGTAATAAAATCATAAACCTCAAAAACGTCTTACGAAAATCAATCATACAAGTCGGGCATGATTCCCATCTTACACGAACTTGTCAGAAATATCCGGCTATAACCGGTAATTTGCGTCATTCCCAATATGAAATCCAACTGCCTAACCGATATCTGAAAGTTTCAATGTTAGATCCCTTTGTGGAAAGTGGAAAGATTTATTCAAATCCGTTCCCCCGTTGGAGTTTCGGCGCTGTTGGGGCGTCGCCCTTAGCTAAGTGTCCTTAAAGGTCAAACCGATCAGCCGATCTCAAGTTTTCCAATATCGTACCCATCCGTTAGAGTTCCACCTGAGTTATTTAATATTCACGCCAGTGGTGTTAATTAATCATGGGAATATTCTACGTTTAGGTGTTTGCAATTTTGCGTGTCTGAGAAGAGTAATTGTATTGCACCATCCATAACAACCATTTGCATATAGTAACAGCCAATAGGGTTGCAGAGTAACTTGTCATATTGATAAAGCGGTTCCCAGTTCCCGGTATCATATGTTAACCTGAGGCACAAAACGTCCAGTTAACCGTTAAAGTTATGTGCCCAGGCCGTTGAACTGGCATCTTACGACGTATATTCCTCAATGCATATTGGACTATTTACATCTCTACATATATCGACTACTGTCCACAATGGTGGAAATCCGGTTATAGTTCACATTGAGAAATAACCTCACCGAACCTACACCGGAAGGTCTCTAAAAAGGCACGACTGGCTATCCATGGAGGAGTGTGGGTGCCAACGCTCATGTATGGTAGTGAAAGTTGGGTATGGCAGAAGAAACATGAAAGTAAGATTAGGGCAGTGGAGATGAGATCACTAAGAGAATGTGTGGCGTGAGCTTGCGTGACAGAATGCGGAATAGCGTGGTGATGAAAACTTGTAGAGTGAAAGAGGATGTAGTGTCGAGAATTGACAAAGGAATGTTACGATGGTTTGATCATGTAGAGAGGATGGATGAAAGGAGACTAAACAAGCAAATATACAAAGCGAGGGTGAATGGAAGTCGGTAGGGGTCGACCTCACCGAACCTACACCATCCAAATCGATGATACCTTCAACAAGGGCCAGGTCAAAAGTACCCTGAACCGACGAGCATGCATGAAGAGATTGACAAAAGTGGATGATGCGAAAGTAATATGTCAGGATCGAGCAAAGTGGCGATCCATAGTCTCGGCCTACCGCTATGGGATACAGGCGTAACGATTATGTATGTATGTATGTATGTATGAAGAATACAAATAAGTCGCCTTTAGATTTTAAGCCTGTGTATAATAATTATATAATATTTATTTTCAGAGTTATTTTGCTCCATTGCGTTACTTAAAAAAAAGGTGCAGTACAGTACAGTACAGTCATTTTAATAAATTCTGATTTAAATTTATTTCGCAGGTTTCCAGTTATTTCGCCGACCGACTTATTTTTTCACGTCACATTTCTACAAGCGAAAGATGTCTTTTATTTTTGTATTCTGCCGAGTTATTCTGTCAAGAGAGCATTCGCGCCCAATGTAGGCGTCAATACATCCATTCAAACTTCGTCTAACATTTTCAACAGAATATATTATACCTATTTTCCAGACTTGGCGAACTATGGAACTCCTGGTGCTGCCCCTCAGGTGTCCCAATACATTAAGCTGGCTCACCACGCTCCCTCCCGGGAGCGTCTCCGCGAATTTAATTTAAAACTTTCTTATTTTTACGTCGTCCAGGTTATATTGGATAAGTTAGTGTCTAGAACGGCTTTGTTCCACTGACAATAACTATCAAGGTTTTTCTTATAAATATTTACTTTAAGAAACTCACGCCATTTTCCCAGAAGGGATAGGCAGAGCCGCAGCCAAAATACCCACGGTTCGCCTTCTATGCTCCATCAATGTGATTGAGGGCGAGCCTTCGCGGTATTGGGCACAAATTCCTGACTCCAGGCTGATTATGAATAGAAAATCCAATATCACTTTCCCTGACCCGGGATTCGAACCCGAGACCTCATTATTGTAGTCATATCGTAGTAAAACTGCGCTACCGAGGCAGTTATAAATATTTGTTTAAGAATACGTTGAACCGGGCACAACGGTCGTGTTGATCGGAACGTATGACTGTACAAATGTCAGATATTTTCTATTTTAGAGAATCTGATAAGCTGAAAATTTCACGTAATTTTGTTATTTTAGCTTTTCTGGCGTATTTACGGCCCTATTACGTGTAAGTAAAGAAACATATTTGAGGTAACATAAAAAATACGTTGTTTTTATTATGAGGTCTATTTCTTTAAAAGAATATTGTCTATTGAAAATCACATTTAATAATATACAACAATTTGCTTCACTTTTAAACAATAGAATCAATATAACATAATGAAATAATTTAAAGGAGTAAGTACTCATGTAAAAACCAATATCACTATAAACTAATAAAAGCGAATACGAATTTCGTATCTGACCCCACTAAGAAGCTGTCCGGTTTCGAATCGGACCGCAAGACATGGACAAGGCTGAACATATTCCGGTCCAACTACGGGAAAACTAAACCACCTGCATAAATGGGGATTAAGGGAGCCACCACAATGTGACTGCGGCGCACTTGACCAAACCCTGTCCTATGTGGTGAAGGAATGCCCATTTCGCTGTTTCTCCGGCGGAATGTCAGAACTATATACTATATACACTGGACTAGTCTAGACTGGATACTATAAAACCTGGACGTAGAAGTTGGATCCACGCAGGATAAATGCCATACGCAATGATGATGAAAAGGTTCTTACAGCAGAATAAATAGCGGACCTCACTACAAATATGAATAAAGTAGTAATAAGTTACCCTTTGCGTCAAATGTTCTAGTAAATTGTCGAATATTCTGGTCATGAAATAAACTGTTACAGTTATTATCGATGGCCGTCCTCACACTGATTTGCACGCTCTCCGCACAGAGTATAATTCAGGACAGGGCGATACGAAATGGGGCCGTATTATGAGTACCATCATACATTAAAGCCCTATTTACTCGGAGAGTTTCTCGGGGCGAGAATCGTATGCGATTATCGCATGACATAACCGCCATAGAGAATCGCGTTCTGACAAATGTTTACGCGATGCGACTTTTTTACACCTTTACGATAATCGTATCTTCGAGGCGAGAAACTCTCTCCGTGTAAATGGGGCTTTAGGCTTTCTAGACTTCGTCGATGCTATTCAGAAGTCCTTCAGTATAATATCAGAGTTTAGGTCAGCCGCTGACCTATTGAAGGTGGGTATGAATCGGAAATACTATATTGACAAAGATGAGTTTCTATTATACGATATTTTTTTCGGTTTTATTCCTTAATAAAAACGAAAAAACCGGTTCTTTATTTATTATCAACTATTAGTTACAGATATTTTTCCAAGTTCATCTTAAACACAGATATTACGAGTATAAGAGCCTTATGTTTTCCAATGATAAAAAAACTGCTGTTAAATTTCAACTTTTCAAAACATCCAGACACTTTTTTTAATAAAAAATAATCCAGGCGAACCATTTACTAAATATTAAAGAGTATACAAAATTTAATAAACATTTTGCGACTAAACTGTTTGCGTATTTAGCGGCATCCAAGCGAGAGTCTTTTCATCAAAACAAAGTATCGAGCGTTGAAACTATTTATTGGCCATGAATTCAAAAGATGGTAGATCGAGCCCCTAAATAAGGGTATTAAAGTACAGGGACGGCCTTGTCTACATTGCGCACAAGGGGGGTTACTCTGTGATCCGAAACGAAACTCGAATATTCGGACGGTCGACGTCTGAAGTAAGTTTTCCATTTTCCACTTCTAAAAATCACAACTATTTTCTATGGTACATACATAACCACACGCCTTTTTCCCAGAAGGGGTAGGCAGAGGTGCTACTAGAACACCCACGTTTCGCCTTGTATATTCCGTCCCACGATGTGATAGGGGGCGAGCCTATTTTCTATGATACTTATCATTAACTCCGAACTAAGTCTATAGTTAAGACGTACTGCAACGATCACAGTGACGGGTTTTTGTACCGTTTCTTGCGTCATTGTTAAAGAAACATTTCCTGGTTCCAGATACAACTTTCTGTTCTCTCTCTCTCTCATTGTGCCGTCTTCTTATTCCCTCTGGCACATCTGGGGGCCTTACTCTCAATATCTCAATATTTCACCAATTTCAATAGACTTTGTGTCCGTTTTGCTCTTGGTTTCCTCAACAGGTTGGCTTTTCTCTGTATTTGTTATAGTAACAACATGCGTGCTTCGACTCTCTTTAGGCTCGGATCATTCTGTAGTCAATTCGTATATTTTGTTATGTCCTAGGCACATTCGTACAGTTTTACGTGCGACATCCGAACATTCGAGTTTCGTTTCGGATGATATAGTAGCCCCCTAGGACTGAGAAGTAAAAGCGTGTAATAGCATGTCTGCCGTATTCTTCTGATGTAAAACTTTTATTACTGCAGTAGAGACGTATACAAGTAAATTATATATGGATGGCAAACTGGGAAATAATCCAAAAGTAATAGTGTTGTCTGGGTTACATAGTCTCTTCTTTAATATCTTATATCGTAAGATTTATCATTATCAACCCGTTGCAATCTCGGGCTGAACAAAGGCCTCTCCCAAAGTACGCCACAAAACCCGGTTTGCTGCTTTTTGCTTCCATATTTAAATATAATAATAATTATAATCGTAAGATTGAATTGTTTAAATCTGTTTAAATATTTATTCGACACGTTTGAATTTTCCGTAGACAGCGAAATCCCAAACGCAACACATTTTGTAAGTTACTGCATGTTTACTGTGACGGATTTGGAACCATCGTGTACTTAGAATTCTTCTATATACATTCGAGAAACCTAGCTTGCTTGGAAGATGACATCAGGTTATCTGCTTGATAGCAGATAGCATCCTACCTAGCACCTACTATATTTTCGGGACTAACAATAAACCTAATGGTAGTAAATGATAGATAGTTTGATAGATAGATAACAGTTTATTGTTAACCACAAATTATGCAAGAATACGGTATACATTCTTTTGAGATAGTAATGGCAAATAGTTACTATAACTTTAACAAGTGGAAATATAAAAATGTTTATGACTGTTTTGCAAGTGAGACTGAATGTTAGACTAAACAAATATTTACTAAAAATCACAAACCATTGTAAACTTAAATGAGCCATTACCAGGCAGACTAATGAGCCCAATAGGACAAAAGATCATTAGATTAATGCGGAACAAAAAACAAATTGAATATATTCTGTAGTAATAGGAGATTTTTTTAGTTTTGTTTTCTTTATATACAAATTGCATTTATAAATAGTTATTTACAACATTAATCATGATAGGGTATGGTGTATGACCAAACGTACTATTGACTGCGATATATTTTATATTTAAAATCACTGAAAATAAGAATAATTACTTTATTCAGAAATCCGTATTACTATAGATCATAATATAATATTATAATAGCGGAAAGCGCAGCGTGGGACGTCAACCCACTAGGTGGTCAGACGACCTGGTGAAGGTCGCGGGACGTCGCTGAATGCAGGCTGCCTCCAACAGATCACTATGGAAATCATTGGGAGAGGCCTATGTTCAGCAGTGGACTTCCTTTAGCTGATGAATTGGATTGGATTGGATTGGATTGATATAATATTATGTTATATAAATATAAAACAGATATATTAAGAACCTTGGTCACTAACATGCACATAAAATCTACCCATATATTTCAAGCATAATTTTCTCTACGCCACAATATCACACACGGCCAGAAGGTACACGAAACTATACTGAACTAACGTGTCGTGCTAATCTTTGTTTGGGCAGCCGCTTCCAAGACAAAATACAGCAGGTCCGTTCACTTGAATGCCTATACTAACTCCGTCTGGGCTTAGTTGATCCTTCTGAAGTCCTTTTGTTTGTTCATTGTGTATTTACGAAATCTAAGTTTTAGTGACTTAGTTAATTTGTATAATAGACTTATTGTTTGACTTAAAGGTTAGGTGATATCAGACTTTGAGATACCTGCTTCGTCAAGTTATTAATCGTGTTTTTAATGCAAATAAATCTAGTTGCAGAAAGCCCATTTATGTATTTTTACATTGTGTTAAACTAAAGAACACCTATTTTGGTTTGATCGGTATAGCAATTATTTTCATTATCACATATCTGCATCTAAAAGACATTGTATTAAGTGATGTGGTTTATCTTCAAAAACTAATTTGAGACTGCCTCGGTGGCGTAGAGGTACTAGGGTATGATTTCAAAGCTGAGGTAGCGGGTTCGAATCCCGGGTCGGGCAGTGATATTGGATTTTTCTATTCATTATCAGCCCGGAGTCAGGAATTTGTGCCCGATATGGCGATAGGCTCGCTCCCCATCACATCGTGGGACGGAATATACAAGGCGAAACGTGAGTGTTCTGGTAGCACCTCTGCCTACCCCTTCTGGGAAAAAGGCGTGTGTTTATGTATGTATGTATGTACTAATTTGAGAAACTAAAACAAATTATTACGGACGCTACCTTTAATAATTAATTTAATTCTGTTATACAAAATATAAATTCTACATTAATAAATAATATATAATTCTCCAACTAAGTTAGTCGTTCAACAGCGACAGATAGAATTAAAAGTTATTGCAGGTTCCAACATTAATTCTCTCGAAGTTGGTTACGTGATCAATTACGTGATCTAGAGGTAATATTCTTTAGAAAATACTACCGCTCATTATTTTTAGGAAAATAAAATCGAAATTTGTGCTATTATACAGATAAGGAGACTAAAGACTGATTACTGACACTAAATGGGGTAGGTTTGGTATCTCACCCTCAGGGGCGTGCGCTCCTTATAGGCAGAAATGCAGTGCTTTACTTGCCATTCACAGATATTTTAATAAAACGTTCGTATATTTTAGATGACTATAATTAATAGTAAATAAATGAATAAACAAAATATAATAACTTAAAAACGCCTAATATTTTATTAATAGCAATTATTTGCAAGCACAAACAAAAAATAATGTGCCTAATCAACCAACTCCTGCCGTCGCGTCCCGCAGGAGATTTGTTCGCGTGTGCGTAGTAATTTTAGTGTCCGTGCACAGTTCGTAAACGCACACACCCATGAATCCGAAAGCCGCGACTCCAGCGGCAGGCTACGGGCGTTCGGCAGTTGTCGGGAGTAATCGGAAATGTTCGTTACCTATAATCCGAGTAAAAATAATAGACGGAAATCTATATAATGAATCACGTATGCGCATTATGCATTTTTGTTTAGTAAGGTTTTATTTGTTTAAATAGCAAAAATGTTTTGTTTTTCGCGGGGGCCATTTTGCCTTTTTTCATGTGATAAGCATTGTTTACTATTTTGTTTGTACCAGTATATTTATAGTTTTCTTAAAAGATTTTTCATTTTAACATTTGAAAGTGTGTACATTTGACAGTTTATTACTGAGTTTCTATAATAATTGTAGTGATTTGCTTTTACTAGTGCGTTTGTTGATTTTTAAAAAATGTTATTTGATTGTGAGGTTTGTGTTGAAAATGTGTGTTTATTAAAAATTTAAAATAACAAGTTCTCACAATTGTCATTCAGTGAAAAGATTCAAATTATGTCTAAAGGTAGGTGTGTACCCGAGTTACAACAATTAAACTATCAAAAAGGGAATGTAACTCGAAAGTTTCATGTTAAAAGTTATGAAACGTATAACTGGCTGGGTACACACGATTATATTATATCTTGTTTTCCTTGCATATTGTTTAGTAATTCTAGTACAGTGTAATTTGTACTAATTTTACTTATTAGAATTTCTTCCGCCGCGACGATTGATCGCTGTTTTGTCTGCGTTGCCGTAGAAGATGTACATTAATAGTAGTACATCTAAGACTTGTTCTGTTGGCATGGTTTCCGACTTAAGAGATCTGTCGCGTGGCTGTGGCTATGCTAAACATCTATAAAAGAAAAAGTTTTTGTGACCGAGTACTTCGCCGCATACCCAGTGTCATAATCCTGTGCACGCCGCTGCTCACCCTATGTTATAATGTAATATTAAATAAATGAAAATAAAATTTGTTTATTTCCATACGAAAGGCCATTTGAGTAGGAACCACTTATTTATACTACAGAAAAAAAAATGATATCAGGGAGAAAGCCGGTCGTAAATGAAAAGTCAATAATGTTTGCAATATGGCTAACAGTCTTATTGCGCAGGGAGTTCAAGTGAACGTTAAGGGCAGGGAGAAGGCACATACATACATAAACGCATGCCCTTTTCCCAGAAGGGGTAGGCAGATGCGCTACCATGACACCCACATTTCGCCTTGTATGCTCCATCCCACGATGTGATATGGGGCCAGACCATCGCGATGTCGGGCACAAATTCCTGACTCCGGGCTGTTAATAAATTGAATCCATGATCACTTTGCCCGACCCGGGACTCGAACCGAGACTTCAGCTTGGCTATCGTACCGTATTACAACTACGCCACTGAGGCAGGGAGAAGAGTATATATTGATTATAAAAATATTTTATTTCGAAGCAACGATTTATTTTTAACTAAAATACTCGTAATATCATAGTAATTTGGAACCGCTTGTAAATGTCAGCCAGTTCCGAAATGTTGTAATTTATTATCCCGGCTTTTAAGATCATAGAATTAAGTAAAAATATCGCTTCGAGATATCAAGGTCACTTTTCTTTTACAGAAACAAGACACATTAGCAAATATAATGACTAAAACCTTAGTTATATATTTGTATTTAAATTATATTATACTTTAAAAATATATAATTATGTACTTGGTGCACAAAAATAAGTTATTTCAGTTGAACAATATTTTTAATGTAATATGACTAAAATTTTATTTTTGTTTAAAGTCGCTTGGATAAAGATTTATTCAAATAGTCATGGTTAGCTTTGAGAGTATGATATATTAATTAGTGTGACTGCTAATTTTAAAGCCGGTAACGGATAATACGAGTACTGTCGTATTACATTCATAGTAGTTAATCAAGCAAATAATATCGCAACATTATTGCTAAGTGATCACCTACTAGTCACAGCCACAACGTGCAAAATTCTTGCTTCTTTTTTTAATTTTAATTTATTTTTACGTTTTTTTTACATCTATATGTACGTCGGTTTATTCGCTAGAGACAAATAAACAGTTTTCTTTCAAATGATTACTAAATCTCGTCAGCCTGGATTTACCCCGTCCACTCAGCTTAATGGAACGTATAAAAAATAAACGGTAAAATACGTCCAATATTGAAGCAACTCGATGCAGGCTCGCCCCGGGCGGCGTTCTCGTCTAAATATTCACACATTAACGGCGATGTACGTGAAACTGCTATTTGGGTCATTGGTCAGCGTGTCTGTAACTTTATACGTGTATCGATGTTGCGAGAATAGTCTTCCGTGCTGCCTTTGGTTTATACGTAGGTTTTGTGATTTGAGGTGGAAAGTATGCGGATTTTCGTGTTTATGTAAACTGGCGTTTAGGTATAAATTTATATCAATATGTACATATTGTAAGCATACGGAAGAGTGCAAAATATTGGACGATTATGTGAAATAAGGTTTTTTCAATATAAAGAAAAATACGAGTGGCAATTTCAGTAGAAATAAATTGTATATATAATAGCAATTGTATAATATATTTCAATCCATTTAATTGTTAACGTATTTCTAAGAAATAAAACAAGATATAGAAATCATTTCAGTAATTATAATGAACAAACTCAAAAAGTAAGCAAACCTTAAAGGAATTGCTTTCAAGTGCTACAGTTGAAGTCCGTACGCTTCCAATTTCCATTTAGAATTTGTCGTGAAATCAACATTCACAATCCAATTCGTCAACATAAACTTTCCTCGACGGGTTGGCTCAAAGAAATCTTTAATTTTGTACTCCTATACAGCAATAGAAGGAAATGTTCAAACTCTAGTCGTAAACTCAAGTTTTGGGGTTGAAGAGCTGAACCGTTTAAGAGAAAGTTGTGTATTTTATTTGGCAGTTTATCTATTCAACTTTTATGGTATTTATTCCTTACTTCATATACCAGGGAGAAGACTGTGGAATTTAATGCCTGGTCGTTTTAGATTAGTCCAGATTGTTGTAAAAATGTCATGTATTGTTGTTATAAATGCTATCTTTGGAAATGATACTTCTATCATTACGTGCTTTCCAGGTTACATAGTTGTGTATATAATTCGTCATTTCTAAATAAATATGACGAACACAATGCGTTTGCATTGCTGTTTGGCGACATCATTTAAATAATTTTAAGCGTCGGTCATTAGTAATAATGTTATACCTATGGTGAACAATAAATAATTTATAAATAAATAGAAAAAATGTTGTGTTCCGGTTTGAAGGACATTGCAGCCAACGTTACTACTGGACATAATGAGACGTAACAACTTATGTCTCAGGATGGCGAGCGCAGTGGAAAGCGAAGCATTGCTTTGTAATTCATGACGTTGTTTCGTTTTGTTGCTGTCCATGAGCGGTCGTATCGCTTGCTATCAGGCGAATGGCATGTTCGTCTCGCCATTTATCGCAATAAAAAAACGTAATATTTTATTATCATCATCATTCTATTAAACTTTCTTCTTCTCCGAAATGTACGTGAGGTCGGTGGATATAACAATATCATATAATAGAAATATCTATCAAAGCCTTTTAAGGCGAAGGATGTTAGATGGAATATAGCTATAAAATTAATCACTGGCTGCCTACATGGAACAAACATAGTTGTAACATTATAACAGATAAAACTCAATCCGTTTTCGGTAACATCGCGTAGGCTGATGCTATAAACCCGAAATTGTAACTATAAGTCTTCTTATGACATTGATTTATTAAGTTTCGATAACTTCCAATTGGGATACATGCTGTGACATTTTTATTAATGTCTCTAAATTGTGCGTTATCTATTAAATAGTTCTGTGATATTACGATTTTAAGTTGGCATAGTTTTGTATTGACTTAGAAGCCGAAAAACTTATCCAGCCGGAGGTCATAGAATCGATCCCTGGGCACTCACTTCTCTAACATTTATGTCTTCGTAAAATTGCGCAAGTACTAAATGAAAATTTACACTAGAACATACTACTACACGTACACTATACAGCGGTTATATTTCACCAATCTAAATATTCGTAAAAACAAAAACTTCATCCAAAATTACAACCCGGATGATCCACAAAAGATAACACTTCACAGCTCAAATTAAATCGACGGTCATTTACATTACTCAGAAAAAACCGTACGAACATCACACCCTGAAACCTGAATCCGCAATCACTCGATGAAACAGTGAAATCCATTAGCTAAAAGCATCGGTTCGTTCGGAAACAGAGCGTTGGTCTATACGGATCTAGTTTACCTGATCAAACAAACAAACAAGCAAACAAACCACTACAAAACAGCGCTCAAAAAATGCACAGAATAAATAACTGCGGAGATGAGCATTACGTAAGTATTTTTAGATTCCAGACTTAATGCCAGGGGATTTTACCGGTCTGTTGCAGAACTGAGATGAGTAGTTCGAATGCTGGACAAGGTATTTGATATTAAAAATACTTTGGCAACAAATCAAGTAGCTAAATGAATAATTTAATAAATGGTAAAGAAAATAACGAATAAGTATAACACAAAAAGGTTTGGGAGATTTCACGTAAATAAATTGTAAGGAATCCTCCTTTAGTTAGAAATATAATAGAATTGAACTAATATTTTCAGTCTTCATAGTCCAGTATACTACCAACACGTATTAAAAAATAAAACACAGAAAAGCTAATCCCTGCGGATGAATACGCATCAAAAAATCTATTCATCTTCATATTTTTGACATATACTATGTTGTAGTAAAAGATCTTGATACTATAAAGTTACAGGAATTTATAAATTATCTAATAGCTTTCGACGTGTTTAAAAGAGTTCTAAAGTTAAAAATTCCTATTTATTTTTATTTCTTACCTGGCAAAGTCTCCAATAGGTCACTGTGGAAATTATTGGGAGAGGCCTATGTTCAGCAGTGGACTTCCTTTGGCTGATGGATTGGATTGCATTGGAAAGTTACTACATTGCATCTGCTAGTAAAAGCAGCGCTATCCAGGGTATTAACACACACTCACATTTTCCCATCACTGGCCATTCAAAACCAATGATCTACAGCTATCTGTATTTCAAAGAAGGATACCAACAACTGGGCAAGAATTGGTCTGAATAACGATTAAAATAAGATTTTACTTTATTCTTTCTCTAGTTTTCGTTGTTCCTAATTGTCATTTTTATAATATTAGTTATAGAAGACTTGTTACTGGCTCTTTGCTAACTTTACTATTTAAGTATTCGATGTATTTAGCTGTAAATCTTCCATGTATTAAATAGAAATAAAAAAATCGCATATTTTTGGCCAAACTAATGAAAGTAAAACAGCACAAAATGAATGTTCACGACAATAAAATGTTGTGAATAAAGTTTACCGGAACACAAAGCTTCGTACACTGACCTACTGGAAATACTGGAAACTGTTCGCATTATTATTGAGACAGTATCTGGTGATTCATCAATAGCGTAAAAGCTCACACCTACGCTGGGAATAGGGTTGTCACATTTCGTTATTTTTATAAGCTATATTGAATTAGGTAAATGAATTAAATGATCTATCGCTGCACGCTCCACGTAAACAACTACTAGATTAACTTATTTTTCATTTTTAGATATTTGATTCCATTTTATATTTTTGTACAAAGAGCGGGCATCTGGTAATATTTATGCAAAATGTCGAGTTAATATGAATACATTAGCTAATTATGTTCTTGCAGAAGATGCCTACAATCTTTTCGTCATAAAAATTCGAGACCTCATTAGGAAGTGGATTCTCCAAAGGCTACTAAGACCCTAGTGTTTTCTCTAGTGGTATATTATTTACTAAAATTTAACTTACATAGAAATTGGATTTCATATTAAAAATATTAGTTATTTTCAAAATTTCTGAAAAAATTGACTGATTTAAATTCGGACTTAGAAACTCAATTCTTTTACAAGCTTTTGAAATTATCCCGAAACATCAGTTTTGTTTTGGCAACCCTACCTAACGTATGTACCATTAAAATTCACACGTTTCATCGTAACTCGTAAACAAATGAACTTTATAGAGGCCGGATAAATAAATGCATCGCACAATGATTCAAACCGTGTCGATTTATTAATAGAAAACTATTGAAACACCGTAATAGATGAACGCAAGTGTGTCGCGATTAGGTTCAGACAACGTAAATCCGATTTACATTGCGAGAGATCACAATCCCTCGCCGGTGGATACTCTATATTAATTAAATTAGACTATAAGTCGCCTACGATATTCTGTCGCCAAAAGTGTTCCTATAATTATATTTTTTTAATTATTTAAGCCAATAGTCCAATGCTATAATGCATGGTACTTATTATAGGTCAATAACAAATTCTAGTTGATATACTATAATAATTGACAATTTAAATATACTGAAGTTATTGTATAAGAACATTTATCCAGTATTATTGTAATAAGAATAGTTTTTCTCTCTCCACATTTTATTACATTGGACTTGTTAATACTATTAATTACGAGAATTTAAGTGCTTGTTGTTTATATTATGGAAACATTCCTCAAAAAATGTGTTGAAAAGATATTTTTTAAGTTTAATTTGTAGTTCCAAATTTCGCCACACACGAATAATTATAATTTTAATTTTAATCTGTACCGTCAGAGGCATTGAAGTCACTTTGTTGTGGCAACATAAAAATAATTAAAATATATATTTTTTACAAAACCTTTATATAGCTCAATCTTGAAGTTAAGTTGTATTATTTGTAAAATGTTCTTTTGGTAAATTTTAAACTAGATAATATTCTAGAAATAATTATAACACAGCCATGAAAAAGTAATTTTCTTAAAATACGAATATTAACTCTACCTTCATAATTACTTACAATATGAAATACCAATTCGTATTGAGGTACGAATTGGTATTTTATATTAGTACATTGAATTCAGAAGAAATTTGTATATTAAAAATGGGCAGCGAAACTCCAGTACCAACAATAAAACCGTCGCGTCGTCTTTTCAGAGATAGCAAATCAAAACAATTTCCGAATCGGTTTCGCGTGATTACGAAGACGACGGGACTTCGCTTCATCGAAAAATGGATATTTAAGTCTTTTGTATGTTCGAAATATCTCAATGTAATATTGTCAATAATTATTTTAAATTTCAGGCAATGCAATAATTCATAGTTCTACTTAACTATTATTAATGAATAAGTTATGTGCAGTGTCCACATCTAAATGAAGTAATTTGCTTTTACAGTACAGCCGGCGAGTGATGGCCGGCCTGAAGTTCGCGCAAATGAATTTCCTTTTGTTTCGTTGTCGCAATTATAATATAGTATTTTATGAAAACATTTACAATATTTGGTTCTTTAAAACAAGTGTATTTTTATTCGTCAATTATTGTATTTAAGTATTTTCTTCCTGAGTTTACGTGCGCAAACATTATTCTGAGGCTATGTTCACGACGGCCATGACTCGTCGGCCGTACTGTACATAAACAGCGTTTTAACCAGACGAGTGAAGTAAAATGAATCTTATTGAATTTGAACGGCGCACATATTTTTGACAAGCCTAAATTTTGTACAATATGGAATCTGTTTGTAAAACACTCGGCATATGTGCAATCGTAACTAGAACGATATTTTAAAGGAAATACTTTTATTCTAACTCACAATCTTTTAATAAATATACCCTATAACAAAATTTTCTGAAAAAATCCTAAATTTAGAATTAAAAGAAAACTGTGATAAAATGGAAGATGATCTTCCATAATAAAATTAGTAACAGAATCTATCTATATCAAGTACCTATGATATCTTTACAAAAAACCAATGAAAATGTTAATGGCGTCACGATTTTGAATACTCCCTTAGGGACTTTCTTGTATTTTTATCCTCAAAAAATTATCCGGCCTCTGTTGGCGTTATCATAGGACTTAAGCCGCTTAACTTGGAAGCTTGGAGTGCATGGTTCAGGGTTCAGTTGGCACGATAAGGAAACTGAATGAGACGCTAAGCCGGTGATAAGGTGACTATAAATTAAGTAAGTGTAGTGGCTTTTTGTTTAGTGGTTCTTACTTGCTTTGTAATAAGGCTGTTTTTATTCTCCTAATATTATTAATGAGGATCTTTGTAAAGATTGATGGGAGTACGAATGTTTCTTACTCTTTAACTGTCTTTTTGATTTAATTTGAATTTAAACTTTACAGTAGTTACTATACGGTATAAGTAAATGAAAACTATATACCAATAGGCTATCCATATTTATGTTTTTCAACCTTTGGGTCGCGACCTCCTGGGTGGTCGCAGTCTTACTCAAGGAGTCCGCATTAATACTGAAGTGAGTATAGGTATTAATAATAAATATAGGTACGAAAATGAAGGAAGTCATAAAAATATTCTTCTAAATTAACAACTTTTTTTCTGTCTATGACACAAGAGGGTCGCTAGAAGTTTTTAACGTGAAAAGGGGTCGCGTGTTCAGAAAAGTTGAAGAACACTCGGCTATATTATACTAGGCGATAACGATCGGGCCGCATATGTTAAAGATTGAAACATTGCAGCAATCGGTTAGAAAAATAATATTGACACAACAGAAGCCGAGCTATCTTAGAAACTTGCAAGCTTACACAACTGTATAATTATTTGAGATGCCTTTAGTCCCGAATAAATCGCATCACTAGCGCACCATTACACTTTGAAATAGTTTGTTGGCCCATGTGTTCTTTCTGTGGGAAGAAAAACTTGACTACGTTCGTTTCAGATCATTTATGCGGGCCATTAAGAATTGTTTAAGCAGACAGATTATAGTCCGTCACGAGTATATTCAATCTTTTTTATTGCCTTCGTATGCCGACGATATGGCGGCCCGCCTGATGGTGAGCGGCTACCGCTGATCATGGGTTACAATGCCAGAGGGGAAGACAAGCTGCTATCGAAAAATCTGACAGATTGACCATCAGGTGCGGTAAAGAAACTTTGTTTAGCCGCAAAAAAAGTATACAAGTCAAAATAAGAAGAAAAAATAACAAGAACATTAAAAAATTGTGTTAATTAAATATATTTAAAGTACAATGAAATTAAATGCAAACTAACAATGCCGAGAAGCGCAGGTGCCCCAAGATACCGTAGCTGTTTACGAACAGACGCAACGCTCACTTTGTTGTCTCTGCTACAAAATAAAGGACTAAAACTTTAATTTGTTGTTGCGTTAGCTTAGAAAGAAAACCTTAATATGTAGTTAAGTATTTTATGTTTCAACGAAGTGAGTTTCATCCTAATAGAGAGAAGAAATCGAGTATCCTTCCCAGAGGATATACAACCGTAAATCCCTATGAATCACTCGCATATGTAGGCAGCAAAAATTCCGTCAATAGACGGCATCATTTATTGATTTTTATTTATGAAAGGTTTACAGACCTTGTCAAAACTTCAACTTAAGTACTGTTGTTAATGTCAGCTGTTCCTTAATTTTTGTTTAGCCAGTGTGGTATGTGGTATTTGTACAATTTTCTTTCTGCTAAACACCATACTTTCTTTATTTCTGTTACATGCTATTATTAGTGTATATTCTTTCTTACCTTAGACAGCCCAGCCAAACATTGTATCAAATAAATAACATAGATAGGGTCATTAACCACGTAGGATTTCCTAAAGAAGGAGACGAGATAGGAGGTAATATACAAAAAGAGACGCAATACAAGTTCCCTGACTATGTTAAGGGAAGGAGGTCTCTATAAATTAAAAATCCCAAAAAACATATAGGGGAATTGAGAACCTCCTTCTTGAAGTCGGTTAATAAAAAAACAATATCTCATATTTCAACAGCTATCTCAAGACTCAAAGTATCACCTTGACGTCGTCAGTAGCCGTCGTTACAAATCCATTTACTGATGAAATAACACTCCGGGATCCAGGGAAAGTGACATTATTTGTTTACGACCTGAATGGAGTTTCCAGTCCGGCTTTATTCGTCCCGCGGGCTCGGCCGCTGCGAAAGTAATTTGTGTAAATTAAACGCGGATCTGTTCGCTTCACCGATGGATTTTGAAAAACGTGCTTTATTGATTTTTGCTCGGATTTCTTTCGGGTCTTTGTATGCAGGTCGTTTTTGTGACATTCGATATGCATGTTGGTATACAAGTACTTTTACTAGTTGAAAGAAAGGACAAAATAAATGTAAATGAAAAATATTTCAAATATAACTCAAAACGAAATCATAGAACCAGAAATCAATTAAAGATACATATTTTTTGCGTTATTATTTGTTAACTTGTCTTTAGGTTTATTTATTCTTTATCAATAAAGTTCATTTTTCCAAGCTGCGAATTTATCAGCGTGAAGCTTCCCGTCATATAATGAAAAGTTTAAGCCTTCTTATGGTCGGTTTGACCTAAATCCGATAAGCCTTTTGAAACTCACTCCCTGTAACACGATTTCCGACTTATATTTATCACGATTGGCGTGATCAATATTTTTATGCTCAACGATGCTCAAGATCTAGTTTAAAGTTGTGACGTATTAAATATTCAAGACCATTTATGTTTTTTTTTTACACTGGCACGGCATAATGACTGCACTGCACCTGATGGTAAGCGCAAATGCCGTCCAGACAGAGTATCGAATGGCATCAGACGGCGGTCCCATGCCATTCGACACAATTATGCCGGCCTACTGAGATGCTTCTTCACACTACGGCGGAAGGACCCAGGATTATAGGAAGGAGGGAACACGTGTGACGGCAAACAATTCCACAGCTTCACAGTGCGGCACAAAAAAGAATTTGCGAACTTTTTAGTTCGCGCCGAGATGGTTTGGACCGTCAAGTTGTGGCTTCACAAGCCAGCACGCGTGGTTCTGTTAAGGAACCATATATAATTTATGATATTAAATACAATATTTTTCATAGGTATAAACCACAATCCTCTGAATTTCTCTTTGCCTTACTGATAAGACTTAGGACCATCAAGAAAAGAGTCTAAACTTTCCTTATTACATCCTAGAGATGCCCCTGATTTCGAAGGTTTTTGTAAGTTACTGTAACTTTTTGCCATCAAGTGGTCTGTCTGTTCTTATGCCCCCAATTCCATTCCAAAAAACCTCATTATATCACAAAGAATATTTACTTCAGAGAACTGAAAAAGCAAAGCTATTCAATCAACGTTTCTGCCGAGTTTTAGGAGGTCATTGTCTTACTAGAATCCTACCTACGCGTATTCCACATTTATGAACGATCAGCAAAATAGTTCTATATGTATGTTACGGAAACAATCATCTTAAGTTTTTTGACCAGACGTCTCTTAGAAGCTAATTATTTGAAATAAACGTTAAATGACGAGTATAAGTTTTTTTTAAAGACCACACAATAGTCAAAATCACAAAATACATTATCTGTGTATATATTACCTGGCTTAAAAATCGAATTTGTACCTGCCACATATTCGATGCTTTGTAAAAATAATCTTTAAACACTGGATTAAAACTAGAATTATCATTCTACTAGTTATTAATTTATTCTAGCCCGGCACGGCAGCCTAATGTTGGCGTGTTCGCATGCCATACAAAATTTTGTAAAGATCTCAATGGTGACCAGGTAAATAAATATAATTCAAATAACAACCAAGGAAATGCAAAACAACGTGAACTAATCATTATTTTCCGTCAACACTCAACACTTGAATTGTAAACAAAATTTTAGTCAACAATTAACAAGCATTACAAGGCATACAAACTTCCCCATGTGAAAGTGGTTACCAGGGGAGCACAACATTTGCCGCATCAACAATCTGTAATTATTGTAAACGGAACGCAGTGAATGTATAATATTTGCGTTTAACCATTATTGAGTTATCGGGATACGTCCCTGAGGCATGCGTGGACGGATTGAGGTGTTGGTGGTTAATAATTGGAAGATATTGGGATATATTATTTAACTAAGAACTAAATTAGAATGTGGTAAAGCTACGCTGTTGTCAGCCATGGCTCAGCATGAATGAGCTGGCTCGTCCGGGGTGGTACCACTGCCTTACAGGAGATAGACGTGAAGCGACAACTTTGCTGCCGCGTTTCGTTCTGTGAATGGAGACTGCTGGATGCCCAAAACCCCTTTCCTCTTCGCATGCTTTTTGATTCCCTTTCCCCTGATCTGATGGGCCAGCAACACATCCATCCAACACGAAATAATTTAAATAACAAGAAGTAAATATAGCTAAAACTTGTATAATCTTATTCAATGACACAATCGATTTTAGTTTGAAAGCTCATGGGTGGCCTGAAAATTTAACACAAGGCTGGTCAATATTCCAACAGGCTTTACTAGCTCTCGGCAGTACAGCAGGATTTGAATTTTGCAGCCACAATAAGCCTAGATTTCCGAACAAACACAGATGTTTGGAGCCTGTGACAGCTCAACCACAGTGTAGAAACAATTTATGAGCTTCTTAATGTAGTTTAGATAATAAATAATGATGCCAACCCATATATAGATGCTACTGGGGGTTACTCTGTGATCCGAAACGTAGTTCGAATGTTCGGACATACGATGTACGAAGTAAGTTACAAGTTTTCCATTTGTAAAAATCAACACTATTCTCTACGATACCTGTCATTCCTTTCGAAGTAAGTCTATGGTTACGACGTAGGATAGAGGATTCCAAGATTTTGTGGAATACACCCGCACAGTTTTACGTGCGACGAATCACAGAGTAAGTAATAACCTACTTATACGCGGACCTCTCCTAAGTTTACGAGGGGTTTGTCTTAGCCTAGTAAGATGGCGTAGATGGTGGTTGCAGATAAATATATTCAGAATTTTAGTGATAAATTTTAATAATTGATTTAATTATAGATTTATCATAATGAAATTTCCAATTTGGATATGAATAAGTAACTAATGGCTTTTATGCCGGTTTTCATTAGAAATGGTTTCAAATCACCGAATAGTAACGGATATCAGCTTTTGCGACTTTAAAGGATAAAATACACATATACACATACAATACAGAATGCTGTTAAAGCGTATTTCAATTGAACTCCGTCCACATCAAAAAGTATACCAGTTGGAGTTTTAAATAGACTTTCATTTCGATCATCAGATAGTTCGGTTCCAGAAGTTCCATAACTCCCATAAACATGAATAACAAGCTCATGCAGGTCTTTGATCAAAATATCACTTTTACTACCCCCATAATCCAATTACTCCTTTTTCCTTATACCGTATTACATTTGGGGAATTGTCCCCTTCAGTATGATTCTGATTACGCCTGTTATGTGTGTGTATGTATGTATGTGTACGTCATTAACTAGTTAACAAGGTAACATCATACCAATTGTGATAACAGGAGCCTATAGTTTCAGTGCGATGACATATATTGAATCAGCGTATGTATTGTATTGTATTGTATTGTATCAGTCCATATACGACCCACTGCAGGGCACGGGCCTCCTCTACAATCGAGAGTACGATTGAGAGTGGTTAGGCCATATAGTCCACCACGCTGGCCTAGTGCGGGTTGGCGGACTTACACACCGTAGATTTTTTTTTAAATCGATACTGTATGCAGGTTTCCTCAGGTTTCAGCGTATGTACTACGTAGATATGTATAGTATGCACTATTAGGCTTCCTCTATGATTAAAAGGGGTCTTTATTTACAACACTGGCCTGGTGAGAATTAGTGATGTTCACGTGCTTTCTAAGTACTTTAGGATAATTCTTAAGTATGCAGGTTTGGTTGCAATGTTTTTGTTCGGCTCCAAACGGTAACTTAATTAAAACACACATAACTTTAATATGTATTTTCTACAGCTTGGTAGTCAGTTCTCCTCCAAAATAAAACATTGCTGGTAAGTAAGCTGACAAATAATTATAATAAATAACGAATGCAACGCTGATCACTTGATCATCGTGATATTATAAATGGTTCACTCATATTGCAACGAAACCGAAGGACAACCAAGTTAAAAATACGTATAAGAGCATAAAAAAGAGAAAATGAGGCGTCTGCAACTCGTTACTCTTATTTAGCAAAATTGATTTTGAAAAGTTAATGCAGTGCAAGAGTCACTAACAGATTCCGCTGAGCTTTAGCACTCAATTAAGCTAGAAAAAAATAACTGCAGAATAAAAAACAAATGCGCAATGAAATTTCATCTTGCACTTCACCGTCGGAGTTAACAACATTTTAAAATTCAATTTAAAGACAATTTTAATTTATTCCCAATTACAATTTAGCCACTGAGGATTTCAGTGTCTCTCTTTAAGGATGATTAAAAACAGTCAAAAATAGTCATGCTCTCATTTTTATGACAGACGTGCGAAGAGAAATAAAAACTTGAAACCCTCAAAGCGCGAAGTTATATTAGTCGTGCAAAACAAGAACCACGATGTCCCCTTCGGTAAAGGGCCGATGACATCATCAGATTATTATAAGCATAGCCCTTGTCAGCACGGTCCCAAATCATAATCCGCTAAAGATTCCGTCTCCTGACCCAAATTCGGTTCAAAGCAATGCGTCTAATTGATCATTTAACGCGTCTGTTTACAGACGCTTCAATTAGTAACAACCTACTGCATACGCAATTATTAATAGATTGTTGCTGTAGTGTGATGTTATTTTGGAGCAAAGTACTTTAGAGGAGGAGATCGTTAAAGCAAAAAGCATTTCGAGTAATAACTATGTGTCCGCAAACATAATATAATCAAAGATTTAAACAGACTGGTGGAGATTGGATTTCTAGGAAGTAGGAACTTAAGACCTATTATTATACAGGGTGATTTCGTATTGATATTTATATTCATATTCATATTCATATTCATATTCATATTCATATTCATATTCATATTCATATTCATATTCATATTCATATTCATATTCATATTCATATTCATATTCATATTCATATTCATATTCATATTCATATTCATATTCATATTCATATTCATATTCATATTCATATTCATATTCATATTCATATTCATATTCATATTCATATTCATATTCATATTCATATTCATATTCATATTCATATTCATATTCATATTCATATTCATATTCATATTCATATTCATATTCATATTCATATTCATATTCATATTCATATTCATATTCATATTCATATTCATATTCATATTCATATTCATATTCATATTCATATTCATATTCATATTCATATTCATATTCATATTCATATTCATATTCATATTCATATTCATATTCATATTCATATTCATATTCATATTCATATTCATATTCATATTCATATTCATATTCATATTCATATTCATATTCATATTCATATTCATATTCATATTCATATTCATATTCATATTCATATTCATATTCATATTCATATTCATATTCATATTCATATTCATATTCATATTCATATTCATATTCATATTCATATTCATATTCATATTCATATTCATATTCATATTCATATTCATATTCATATTCATATTCATATTCATATTCATATTCATATTCATATTCATATTCATATTCATATTCATATTCATATTCATATTAAATACGAATGTGGTTTACCACATGTTCCTAGCCACCCCAGACAACATTGTACCAAGTTTGAAAAAAAAACTGCCAAGTACTTTTGACAAAAATAACGATTTTAGTTTCTAAGGCTTTTGATCAACCCGTATATGTACAATTTTTTTTACGGCTCAGGTAAGTGCCCCAACGGACCTGAAATTCAGCTGTGCAGTAAAAATACTCGTATCGTTACGGGGTGGCCAATAATCGTGAACTAAAGTCATGATATTTGACAAAAAATCATCTCCGATTTTTTTTAAATTTTGTCACCTGTCAAATTTTGTCAATGTCACCTGGGGTGATGAAAAACATCGTTAAATTAAGTAACATGTGTCAATATCACCTGTATAGCCCGATCAGTGCAATTATGTGGTATTGCGTCCCTATAAAGTGAGGTTTGATAACTGCTTGTGCTATCAGGCGGATGAACTGCTGATTGCCCGACCAACATTAATTAATTAAGAAAAAGTTTCATAGATACATGTCCTTTTTTACTGGTATGCAAATATTTTCCTATCAGAGAATAATACAGGATCTCTTAGTGTTAGTTCTAATCTTCCGCCACATCTATTTTAGAGCAAGTCATCGCCATTATTTTCAACTCTATACTTTTAGCAATTTGCTGACATACATCTAGTTTTGCATTCACACATGTACTACAAAGGGTACTAGCCTCGTCATTAGCAAGTAATTGGCCATTTAACACCTTCACACCAGCCTACTTCGGTTGAATCACCGCTAACGAGCAGTGCTTCGAGAAAATAGTTGCCTTTGAATTAAATTGAGCATAAATTAGCGGCCTTCGCCTTAATCCTATATTTATCAGATATAGTAGATATTTGTTCCATTGGGATCATGTTTACGTGAATACAAAATATTGGCTGTATAAGCTGATGCCCATATCTCGGAAGATATTGAAAGAAGTATCCTTGGGGAAGGCCTATGTTCAGCAGTGGATGACCTGTGGCTTAAAAGAGAGAAGGAGAGAGAGAGAGAAAGAGTAGGCATTATTAGTGCCGATGTGATAATGAGCGAATCTATCGCTATGCCACGCACTAATTTTATTATCTTAGAAACACCCTTTTTGTCTCATTTCTGCATCTACCAAAGGTTGACTGGTAGAAAATGCCGATGACATTAAGTCCGCCCGTATAATTTTATTGCATGAAGTTTAATAAATAATTTTAATTCTGGTCAACAATAAACTATACAATGAATACAAGGTCAATAAAGTGGTTTATCCAATTCAGAAATGGTGCCTACGACCTAACGGTTCATAGCCCATGCATGCTCTGTCTAAACCGAAAAGATAACTCCGAAACATTGAAAATCAATAGCAATAGCACTGACGATCCAAAACTCCACAAAATTCGCAGCTCTAAGATTGAATTCCTCCGGCAATATGACTTATAGTTATTCTTTATAGCAGAGATATGTCATTAACAACTTACATTAAAAATAGCTTCACTTTCCGAGCATAGTATTTCACCAGTTTGAAGGCCTAGATCTTGTCTAAAAAATAACCTTTAAACAAGTGTGGTCTATAAACAATTTATATATATTATGATTATGATGAAATTAAAACGGATTTCATATATTTGACTTTTAATAAACCACACGTTGCAGAGCAGATTTTATGACAGACTCAAATTAAAAAGACAATTATAAACTTACCATAAACTAAACTAATGTATAAACAAAAAACAAAACTTTTAGCTAACATTAGGAACACACAATTTTAATTTTCAACACTCTCTCCAAATTGTAACGTTCCTTACATTTAACAATTTAAAAGACATACATTAGTTAAGCACATATTAGGGCAAATAATTAAATAGTTACATAAACAAAAATAGTACAACCATATTAAAGAACATAACTCAACATTTTTAATTACACACTTATTTTAAATTAAACCATTGTGTAAAGTAATAGTACAACCATATTAAAGAACATAACTCAACATTTTTAATTACACACTTATTTTAAATTAAACCATTGTGTAAAGTAATAGTGATCAATACTATCACCACAATAATCCATATCAATGTGCTTACAGCGTTTATGATAATTTTCGTTTTTTATCACTGAGATTGCACTTTGGTTAATCAAGAAATTTGGTGTATCATTAAGTTGATGATCTCCAGCTTGACCTCCAGCTTGGCAAAGGTAAGTATTAGACTCATCCTTTATATTCTTACTTTTAGATCTTGTAATTATATTTCTAGTTTGATTAATATTTATTTCCTTTTCAGGTAAATAAAGAGAATCACAATCAGAAAAGGACTCGTCATCATCACTTAATGTTACTGAAGAAGTATTTAATTCTTTTAGGTTCTTACTACATTCCATTTCAGTATTTTCTGTGTTTACACAATCATCCGACATTTTATCACCATTATTATAATTAACATTTTCTGTCAACGGAATCAATGTAAACTTTCTTTTTATAGAATTTTCTAGAAATATAACATCTCTGCTGATAAGAATTTTTCTTGTTTTAATATCTAGTAATCTATACCCTTTGGTGGTTTCAGAATATCCAACAAAAATCATCTTAGTTGCCTTAGCATCTAGTTTTTGGCGTTTTGAATTGGGTATGTGCACCATAGCCTCACAACCAAAGATTCTAAGATGTTTTAAATTAGGTTTATTACCAGTCCAAAGTTCTTCAGGCGTCATATATGAAATTGATCTTGTCGGACAGCGATTTGTTACATACGCTGCTGTTGCAACTGCTTCTGCCCACAGGTACTTCTGCAAATGAGCATTATGCAACATACAACGAGCTCTCTCCATTAATGTACGGTTCATGCGTTCAGCAAGACCATTTTGCTGAGGCGTGTATGGATTTGAAGTCTCATGTATAATGCCACAATTTTTAATATATTCATTCATTTCATTACTAAGATACTCTTTACCATTATCAGTCCTTATTCTTTTAATTTTTAAATCAAGTTGGTTTTCTACTAAGACTTTAAATTGTTTAAACATATCAAAGACCTCAGACTTATTTTTAAGAAAATACACAAATACTTTCCTGGTATTATCGTCCACAAATGTAAGGAAGTATTGTGCCCCTCCAATTGATTTGACTTCTAATGGGCCACAAATGTCCGAATGTATCAGTTCCAGCGTCTTCTTTGCACGAGAGCCTTCTTTGGGAAATGGTAGACGACACTGTTTTCCCTCTTGACAATATTCGCACACCATATTCTGCTTACTGTTACTCAGCTTAATACCTTCAGTGCATCCGGAGAGCTTACTCAGATCTGACAAGTTCAGGTGAGCCATTCTTTGATGCCATAAGTAGCTGTCAGTTTCTATAGTTGCTATCATTGCCTGTGATTGACTCAGAACATTCAGTTTGTAGGTATTGTTAGTAAGACTTGCTGAAACCAAGCTTTGTTTATTTTTATTTTGTATCAAACATCCAGTTTCATTAAATATTACATTAAATCCAGCCTGTATTATCTTACTTACAGACAGTAAGTTGGTTGAAAGTTCAGGTATATATAAAACATTTCTTACTTGTATTGTGTTCTCAGCATCTAATTGTATATTGACATTACCACAACTCTCTACATGCAGTATTTTGTTATTTGCAATCTTTATACTCGTGATCGGTGGAGTAGTTTCATTTTGCAACCACTGTCGGTGCATGGTCATATGAGCTGATGCGCCGGAGTCAATATACCAGTTGTATTTATCGTTCAACTGCATCGCTGGAAATGCTGCATTAAAACCATTATTATTTTTGTTTTCAGGTTTATCTTTTCTGAACCAACAATTTTTACTAATATGCCCATATTTGTTGCATTTAAAACAACGTGGACCTTTGTTTATCTTGGCTTTGCTGTCATAATGCGCCTTATGCTTCTGTTTGCCAAATTTATTTGCATATAGCGCCACGGACTCGGAGCCCTTTATTTCTTGTAAGAGCTTAGTTTTAACGGAATCTGCTGTTATCGGCACACCGGAACTTTCGAGGGCCATGATCATAGGTTTATAGACTTCGGGTAAGCCAGCTAAGAGTAAGGTACCTAGCCACTCATCATTTACACTGAAACCTATGTTCCTCAGTTTGTACGCTGTCGTAATAATTTTATTGACATAATCTTCAATATTTATGCAAGATTCAAGTGTCGTGGTTATTAAATCTTTCAATAAACCCACACGGCGCGTCAATCCCTTATCATCAAAAGCTTTTTCTAAATTTTGCCATACGGCCTTGGCAGTCTTTGCTTCAAGTATGTGAACATAATTGATAGGATCTACCAGCAATATAATTTTGGACTTAGCTTTCGTATCCTTTTTGATGTCGGTGTTTTCGGTCGTTATACAGTCCCACAAATCTTCGTGTTCGAGATATGTTTGTACTGCAAACTTCCACGTGGGATAATTTTCTCTTCCTGCCAACTTTTCTATCAGTGTCATCGTATTAGAAGACATTTTGTTGATGAAGTTTATTTTATTACCAATTGCTACGCGTGAATTATTTTATATTATTCAGTGATTCAGTTTTACTAAATCCGAACCAGATATTCTGGGCCCATAACCTGATGAAATTAAAACGGATTTCATATATTTGACTTTTAATAAACCACACGTTGCAGAGCAGATTTTATGACAGACTCAAATTAAAAAGACAATTATAAACTTACCATAAACTAAACTAATGTATAAACAAAAAAACAAAACTTTTAGCTAACATTAGGAACACACAATTTTAATTTTCAACAGATTAAAACACATACCACTGTTTGAAATGAGTTTTTAACTAGTTTCAAAGTAATTATACTGAATATTTGTGTGAAAGTACTCAAAAAATTCATTAAATTTGTTTAACGTTTCAATTCGACGTCGATGCGAAATTAATTCACCGATGTAGCTCGTTAACAAACTATTGGCTTACGAGTTAACATTTTGAGCTAACATTATCCAAATCAATATTTAACATGCATTAATTGTATTGTATTGTATCAGCCCATATACGACCCACTGCAGGGCACGGGCCTACTCTACAATCGAAAGAATCGATTGAGAGTGGTTAGGCCATATAGTCCACCACGCTGGCCTAGTGCGGGTTGGCGGACTAATGCATGCATTTATGATACATTATAATGTTGTATAATGTGTATAACATTTACAAGGCGAAATATATTATTACTATATCTTATTATACGAAGAAGTACGTATACGCAAAAGTATACAGGGCGAATTGTTCAAATGGGCGTGGATGGGCAAATCCGAAACTATGAGGAATATAGAAAAATGCTGAAAGGTGTCACGAGCCCGATTTTAATTATTTTAAGTAATTGTTCCAATATAGTGCAATAAAGGATTAAATAAATAAATAAAATACATGAACTATACACTACACATAGTCTTATAAGTCGTAATAAGAGCAACACAGGCTAGCTATTGGAAACCCTTGCATCTCCTGAAAACCTAGGCAATTACTTTTCAATTCTTAATCCAGCCTATATAGTCCCAATGCAAGACACGAGCCCTCTGTACGATTGAGAGAGCTTAGATCTACCACGCTGACTTTTGTGTGGTGGCGGACTGAACATACCTACCACAGGTATTTAAAAATAAAACCTCAATGGGTAGCAGATCTCCTTCGAGCTTTTCTTCATCTTCATCGTCAGTGTCATGTTATACGCCCAATAACAATACACACTTTACATCGACAAGTCATAAGTGTAGATGTAGAAGGATAAGTCCGCCCCGTGACCACGAACACTGTAAAGTGATCGAAACGTCGGGAAAATAAAAAATGTATAAATTTAATCAAATTCGCGATAAAATCCGTAAGATTTCGTTCTATTTCAATGTGTAACATTGTGCTTTGCCCCTTTATTATTATAGGTAAATTAATCCCTCAGCGTGTATTAGATATTCCGTGATTGCGTTTAGCGTGGTATAAATTATTTCGCATACAATTACAGCGGGCAGTTACGATGTCCCGGATCAATTACAAGCACTGGTTCAATTAGCACACGGGAATAGCCTGGGCTTCGGAATCTCCCATGTGCATACTAATATTCTATGTACGGGGGTTTAATGGGTTGACGTTACATCATTTACTAATAATTAAGCGATAACGGTATTTAGATTTGGGTACGGAAATACAAGTTTATGTCATGTACGGAAATGTAATTAGTTGCAATTTTTATAATACATTCAAAACTCTACCCCATATTTTCGGTTTCACAACCAGCAAACCCGAAAAAATTGTATATCTACAAGCATTTGTAACACGGAATCAAACCTCTTGCCTCCAATTCTCATTGTCTCTACTCTACTTTGCCGTCCAAGTCCATCCCAATGGAGATCTGTATTCGATATTATTACACCAAGCTTTATTAACAAAAGCTATAGTAAAAATCTTCCATCGAATAAAAAGACCTCATTCGTTTTCCTTAATACATTATCATCTGCCTATTTCCAATAGCTGGCAACTCGGAAAACGAATAAATGTTCTATTTCTTGTTTATTGACCGATCTAAAAACTAAACTAAGCTCCTAAGAAACCTAACAGTTATCACCTCGAACAGTCGAACTAAATCCCTTTCCTTTTTGTACTTGGTTTATAGAATTAAGTTCGGCCTTTCACAACTTAAGAATCGGTTCGGTGCGTCTATTGTTTTTGTTTACTTTACTTTAACACTTCATTGTATCTGCGCTTGGTGTTTCTTCGCCTTTTATAACGTAAATAATTTCGTGTTTGGTGTGAAAGTAAACTATCTTAACAAAAACGAGTTTATGCGGTTACACCACACCATCGGCATTACCATAATTCATAACATTGTATAATCGCTTTTCTTTCTTCTATTTTGATATCCATCTCGTAGTTGTCTAAGAAATTGTCCATTACGACTAAAACAATGTGTAATTTTTGTATTATATACTTTTTAATTGTTAAGGTATCCTTGATGTATATCTATACTAATATTATGAAAAGGGAAACATTTGTAAGGTATAAACAAATAAATTATTTCATCATGTTTGGATTCTAAAGGACCTATCAATAAGCAGTTATTGAAACAATGCCAATCAACATTCAAATAAAAATACACTATGAACAAATGCTATCTATCACGAAGACCATAATCCCCACATTGACATAACTTCCATAAATTATAATGGTACCAACATCGTAGGCGAAAATATTCAACCTTGATTACACTAGCAACTATTCTCGACACAAATTCATTCTCGTGGAATTGCTCCAAAACAATCATAAGCTCGGCGTACCCAAACCACACATAGTACGAAGCATTGTACAGTATGATGCAATTCTATTAAAACATTGATCTTGGGCGTCTGAATGTCTGTTAACAAATATACATACAGTGGTATATCTGCAGTGTCCATGACCAGTGAATACCAGAATTTACTGACAACCATGACTCAATGTTTGATGAACACATCAACTGTAACACATCAGTAACAAACTGTGGAGTCAGGAGTATGTGTGTAATTGTTGAGGGTAGTATTTTCTCTAAATAGTGATGAGGTAGTTTCGTTACGTCTTAGAAATTGATTAATTTTCATTTGTTTTTTTTTCAATTTAATTTTTGAATGCTTGTAATTTTTGCCTAATTTTATTTTTAGGTACAATTCTACGAACATGTATTTTCGTTTTAACCTCCTACAACAAACATATCAGCAAAGTAATTAAACCTAATGAGTTTAACAGTAAACAAACAATCCAAAATTGTCCAAAAAGTTCCACCCCTCATACTCAAATAGCCATACGAAAGCACTCGACAAACACTCATGAACAGGTGAAATTATAGCCCACATCATTACGCCCACCCGCAACCGTCCGAAAATGCCAAATTCCAAACTTAATAAGTCAAACAAAAAACTCGTAAACCGCTGCGATCGAGGTCGACCTGGGCTTTATGGGTGTTTACTGAAACAGGTCACTGAGAGGTCGTAAGCAAAGTTTCCTTTGGTGCAAGCTATGGGCTTGCTATTTGCACTGAAGTCTGAACTTAAATTGAGCACATTGTCTGTACCAGTTGCTGTTGTATCGCTTGGTTTAAAATGAAAACAATGTGCTATAGATTCAAGATGTTTTCTATTAGAGCGAAATCAGGTGTTGTAGTGTCTTCTTATATTTAGATCATTACTCGATTACCATTTTAAGAATCTCGAAGATCTTCACTCAACATATTTGTTCTATTTTGGATATTTTTTTCGGTAATAGAGAAGTTAGTTTCTTCAAGAGACTCGACGAGATTGTGTGTTATTTCAGTCAGTGCCGAATTCTTGTAGTTCTGTCAAATTTGACTCAATAGAATTGCAGTAATTGGTTTTTGAGTGGGATAGTTCCATCATTTTAACTCACATAATTGACATCAAGGAAAGATGGCACGACTAGTTATTATTACATATTATTGCAGACCTAGAAACGATGTATTTGGTTTATCTTTAAAACCTTTATTCAAGAATTATTCAATTACCACTATTTTTAAAATAATTCCGAGTGACCCTGCAGATATATTGTAGCATTGTTTAATTCTGCATCACGTACAAAACAAATAACCAACAATTGCGCCCCAACCTATAATTTAATATCGGCATGGAGCCAAGTAACTAAGGAAACAGATCATTGTTAACAATTCGCCCGTTAGCACCAGATGTTAGAACTTCTCTCCTATAAATCATACAATGTCTAGGAACAAAAACTCTGCGCGCTCTTGTACCATACGTCAAGTTAGGCCACGATTTATTACTTTAGTTTCAAAAAAGTACCCTCCATTTCACATAGGCTTTAAATTTTACTGAATTCTTTAACTAATAACCGTCTTTATCAGGTTTCAAAAAGCATTTAACAACTAAGTTTGTTGTAATGTCTCAATTTTATGCCTTTCTGCTGCTGTCAGCTGATTTAATTGTACTCTAGAGGTCAAAGAAGCATCAAGTGGGCAATTAATTAGTTTTTCATACAATACTTGAAACAAATATAGAGTGTTCTGTAATATGCCTTTGTTTGGATGCTATTACCTATTAAATAATGAAAATTTTATATTATTTGGTTGAAAGCTCTCTCTCTCTCTGGTCGGTCCTTGATGTTTGAGGATTGTGGTCAGCATCAGGGTTGCTTCTGGAGCGGATGGTCTGTCTCCACCGGTTTCTGGTTTTGAAAATGTCACTGGCTATACTATCAATAACTATTTTCAAATCGAAATACAACAGTGCTTATATAATGATGCTTGGTGGCAGAAATAGACAAGGCCCTTTGTATGTACGAGGGATATACCGCCTATCAGATGTACTAAATGTTATATTTATCCCCACGAATCAAAACTAAAACTGCAAAGAACTGTATATTACAGCTACGTCTTACGCAGAGCGTGAGAGCCGTGCGGGCCACATCCAATGCAGAACCAAATTTATGCGCCTACGGAATATGTTAAAATGTACATTTCTAAAAGCCATTTCACTTAACTTACTACGCTATTAATTTGCCTCAAGTAACTGCACTCGCAGCACATACTTTACGGTTGGCTCTCATTAAAATGCAAATGTCTAAAACTAGCACATTTTGGGAGGGCGTCGTCTAATTTAGTAGACGTCTTTTGTTCCATTTAGCCGATAAAGTGGTGCCAGGTGATTCTTGACCCGCTCCCATTCCGAGTTCTTGACCTATCCACTCGAAAGAAACTATAGTTCTTGAAAAACTCTTTTAATCTCGAGTAATATCCACTTTAAAAGTTGGTGAGTGTTGGAATTACTTGACAGGCTGCGATAAAAATTTGCGGAGTTTTTCGGTTTCAAAAATTTTGTAATTTGCACGGGACTGGAACATATGCCTGTTATGAAGATCAGTTCGCCTCCTTTTACTTTTGGGAGTAAAATAAGCTCAGCGAGGGCGGTCAATTCTGTGTCTTGCATATACTACTATTAATTTAGACTTCAGTATCAATGGGGCCGTCTCGACTAGGCTGGCCATACAACTGTCTTATAATTTCAATTGTTACGGTAATCTTATCTGTTGCATTTCATACCTAAAACGTTGTTTAAATCGGATTTGAAGAAACCACCGTAATCCTAGTTGCCTCCTTTCCCCCTCTTTCTATCCATTTTCAAAACTAGTAACGCATCTGTGGTCCTCACAAACTTGAGTATTTGAAATAAGCTATCATTGCGTCTCTTATTGACTCTACATACTACTTCAATTATACAACTAAGGCTACATTAACATTTGTATTTGACAAAACGTATCAATATACAGAATTCTCTATCTGCTTCAGGACTATAAAACTACGGAATGTCGTGATTTAAATAAGGCATAAGAGAGCTTTTCAGGAGATTTCGGATTCCGTGGATTCAAGCGAATAAAGTCGTAAAGCTGTGGATCAATTATCAAGACACAGTTTGAAGGAGTTACGAGCTACATCCCTTTGTATCCACCCTTTGACTGGCAGTATTGGAAGTGAGTTCGATGTGATATCAACATATGGTCCAAGAGCTGGTGAAGATCGACCTTCATCCACCTGATAACCTGATGGGTCACTTATCAAATATTGTTTATTAACAAACAAGCCTAAGATAACTTGTCTATCGAAAAGTGTTCATAGCAATTTTTTTTAAACCGTATCCTGTAAAATACTTAGAGGTTTTCGTTCCAATTAGAGACATTCAACAAAGTTTTGACTTTATCACGAAACCAATCCTAAAATCTAAGCTATTTTTTTCAAATCCCACAAACTATTTAGAAATCCAATATTTATAAATTCCTACATAAAGAATCTTGAATAGCACTACGTCATGAAAGATATTCTAATATCGTAAAGTAAAGTTATAAAATAAATGTATTTGAATAAAAACACTCAAAAACACCAGCAAACAGACAACGCTACATACATTTGAACTTGCAAGTATTAATTTTATTGCACCAATAAACCTAATTTCGAGTGTAATCGTGGAATTTCCTGTTACTGTACTGTTTATTTTCATCCCGCTTCCTATTTGTTCACCAATCGGATATTGATTTTTATTACCATACGTCTTGCGTAAAAGTTAATTTTAACCGTATTACAGTACGTAACCACTGTTTATTAACTGATAGTTAACCCGTTGAGCTGTTTTCACGTGGCTCGCGTTGCGTCAATATTTATGTATGTTGCATTTGTTTCTGAACATGCACAACGCATCTCTAATAATATTCTGTTAACGTTCTACAGACTACAGATGTATGAAATTTACTTCCCGTTTAAATAGGTGATATTGTTTCATTCAATGCGATCAGAATAAAGCTGAAAATACAAGGAGCGACGAGACAGGCCAAATGAAATGTTTCGTAATTATTTGTATAAATTGTATTGTACTACGTAGACTCTATGAACATACTTTATGTACTTTTAGTGAATTCAAGGTTAACATCACTATTTTTTCATTTTAAAATTGTAATGGATATTGATAAATAATTAATTTATCTATAACGATTTTGTATGTATAAAACAGCAAAGGCAAATTTATGTTATCAGTTGATAATTATCTGTGGCTGAGCACTGGACACCTCTACAATCATGGGTTCAAATTTAAAATTAGGTGACTTATACTGGAAATTAGAATACACCTAATTAGGTAAGTTAGTTCGTACGTTCCTGTTCCTGTGCCTACGTTCTTAAGCACTATTATTTAATATTAAAAATTAAACTATAGCTATAAAGTTATTTCATATTTTTAAAGTTATTTACACGACGTTGACGTCTAAGTTTTTTAATAATCATTTGTCCCAATGCATGCTATCACATATAGTCCGCTTAAGTGGGGTAGGCCACTTTTGCATTACAATGAGAAGAAAAATAATCGAAGCAAAAACTAATTTTATCCCGCCATATATTGTACAATTAGAAATAGATTGTTAGATCTTCAGTGGGTTAAAATTTATCATATTTTAAATCGTGTACCATTCTAGGTTCAAAAACACAAAATTGTGAGTCAAAGCAGTTTTGTAGAAATTGTTCATTGTCTTTCATTTCACAGCCAGTCTTATATGAGTACCGTTCACGTCTCGTCATATAACACTGATAAAAGCTTATAGTTGCGTTTACACGCACTAATTGGTCGAGCATTTAGCGGCATGTTAAAGAGATTGTAACAGATGTGAGCACGCAATGCGTCTGCCTTATAGGAATTCAGATAATGGCGTCAATTGTCCCGTGACATGGTTTCATCATGTGAAGACTGTTATATTTTAACAGTCGACGACAAAATGTGATTGTGTTTTTGTACTGGCACAATAAGTGACTATCACATCATGGGACGGAACACATAAGGAAAGGTGGGTATCCAGGTTGTACCTCTGCTTATCCCTTCTGGGAAAAAGGCGTGAAGTTTATGCATATATGTACAACAAGTGAAGGTAATGCAATGGTTCTTAGACTGTGCAGTGCGTTTCAAATAGAGTCCGAATTCCGGCAAAATAATTTCTCACCTCTCGAAACTGCTGTGGTGACTGATGGAAATCGAATATACAAATACTGAATCCGAAATACTCTTAGTGTCATAATTTGTCTTATATCGAAATCTGCGCGATATATTATATACTCGCTTCTGCCCGCAATTCCGTATGAGTAGTATTGGTTTTGCTTTATAAAACAAAATCCCATCCCCACCCGTCCCGTTATATCCAGCCTTATCCCGTCTCATTCTCACTCAAGACGTGTAATCCACTCCCATCCCATTTGAGTACAAAAAAGTAACAAATATAGTCGAATTCCTCCCTCATCCCACGGGAATTCTACATTTTACGGGATAAAAGTCTAAGTGTTAATTCAGGACGTCAGCTACCTCCATACCAAATTTTGTCAAATTCCCTTGAGCTGTTTTTGAGTTCATCGCGCAAAAGCGTACAGACAAACAGACAAAAATTCTAAAAATCATTGTTTTGAGTTCTATTACGTTAATATAGTCCCCCCGTATCAGTTTTTCTAATTTATATTCCATGTACAGACATCGATCGGTTACAAATTTATTGCATTTATAGAAGATAGATAGATAGGTACAAGAGAAACGTTAGTGTTATAAAGCCGCTTCAAATATGATGTTTAACACGGTATAAAACACACATATTTATATTCTACATAGGTACCCTATATAGGTGACTAGCGGCCCGGCCCAGCTTCGCCTGGGTGCTAAGATGTTTAGACTCCACTCCACACCAGAAATATCTTATTCCCGTTCAAACTTTTGTACTCCTGAACTCAACCTAAGTACCTACTATCCCTTTTCCTATCGTATCCCATCCCATCTCATCTGGCTCCTTTTCTTTCTGTTACATCCCGTCCCATTATTTCCCATCGAATGCAATCCGGATCCGACCGGTTTTATCGCGTTCGTCCCACTTTATCCCATTTCATCCCTTAATGCCTAAATAGGCAAGTTGTAATTTTTTTGTAATTGCTTTTATTTTGTAGATAGGCCTTATATAAACACGAAAATACGACGAATATCATGTAAAAAATACGCAAACACAAATACTTTGCAAAATTCCTGCTAAAACTTTCTGCTCAGCCAAAATTCTGACTACGAAATTGATTTTTTAAAGTATAATGAACTACTTATTTTAAATTTAATTAATTTTATAGCGTCAACAACACGTGGTAATTATACTGTTAAAATGTAGCTTATATGACACGTTCGTAGATTTTCCATAGCAGCGCCATCTATTGATTACTTACTCAACCCAGTCGAAAGGTATCGACATCTGTTAGAATCATTTGGAGTTAACAGATGATTGTGACTGTCAAATAATAACAGACAAATAATTAGCAATAAATTAAAATTGCGACTATAATTTGAGATTTAAACTATCCTATCTCTCAAGTTGGATCGAACTGCACATGGTGTGCAAATTTTATTATAATCGGTTAAGTAGTTTAGGAGTCCATTGAGGACAAACATTGTGACACGAGATTTATATATATTAAGATTTGTCCCAGCCAAACTAAATGCAGATGTGGTTTTACGTATTTCAAACTCGTCAAGTTTCTTAGCCCGACAAAATGTACGTATAGAATTACCAACGCTGAAACTTAAAGAAAGTTCTCGCTTTGTCTACAGCACGTGCATTTCCTGTTAATTTACTCGCCGAACTGTGGGGTTGAGTTTTTGAGAACTCGGCCCAAGTATGTAGGTCAGTGCAAGCCGGCGAAATGATTAATGTTACTTCAGATAACATTTGACGCTCAAAGTGTGGTCTTGACCTAAATAAGTGAACGATGATGGAGTTACTTATTGGAGCTTACTTGTTGGGATAGATATTATTAAGCAACCGAAAGTGATGTCACACAGAAAGATCGTTGTAAGTTATGAGTCAAGTAATATTGCGTCACCCTAAAGATAATGTGGGACAAGTTCGGATAAAAAAGAGAGAAATAATAAATATATACACCCAACAGTCACATACATAGTTCTGACCCCACACTGAGATCGAGTCATGTGTCGTGGGTATGAGGAACTACGAGAGACTTTAGGGCTCACAAATACCCAGGCCCGAAGCAAATACTTGTGGTTCACACAAACATTTGTTTCGGTGCGGGGGTCGAACACGCGGCTTCTCATTTCACGTCAAGATGTATTAAACGTGAGTTTTTAAGTAATAATACTTAACTAATTGAAGAAGAAACGGAGGAATATTCAGTAGAGGTTGACTCACCAGCCAAATCAGTGACACCCTTAACAAGGGTCAGGTCAGAGGCAAACTGAACAGACGACATTTCGTGCAAAAGAGGGTGGCCCAATAGCGACATGTCAGGATATAGGATGGTGAAATTAATCCTTCGTCTCTCCTAGTCAACCCTACTTATTCAACCGTAATGAATGCGGTATTTATGAGTTCACACTTTTTACTATTTTTTTAGCGATTGGTTTCAAAATGACGATTTATTAAAGGTTTTTAGAAAGACTTTTAGCCACCATTGGAGTAGTACAGACTGACATGCCTTCATAATATACTCGTAGAATACATATAAGCTAAGCCTTTGACTAAAATCGCAGGTGATAGAAACGGACAATAGAATTTAGGTTTTTACCCGCCGGTCTGAAAGGCCTATTCATGGAGCGTTGAAGAAGCCTAGATTATAGCGCTTTGGAAACACAAAGATAAAGCATTGTATTCCTTAGCAATGAAAACAAGAACAAGCGATGAAAAATGAAGCATGCGACAGCAGTGGTATATTGATTAAGCCAGGATGAAATGTTTTTGCCCCACATTACACAAGGACACAAAAATAAAACGTATAAAACACATTTTATGTTAAATCAGAAAATAATATACATATAGTCATATACATACATAATCATCATGCCTTTTTCCCGGAAGGGGTAGGCAGAGGTGCAACCAGGACACCCACGTTTTTGCTTTAAGTGTTCCGCCCCATGATGTGATAGGGGGCGAGCCTACCGCCTTATCGTGCACAAATTCTTGTCTCCGGGCTGATAATGCATAGAAAAATCCAATATTTGTTTGCCCCACCCGGGATTCGGACCCGAGCTTGTTGTTGCTTGTAATCATACCGAAGTACAACTACGCCACCGAGGCAGTCAAAAATATATAGGTATGCATATTTTTAATCCATTTCCTGGTGTTAATCTTTAGGTTTTTTTTAGATATTAAATGCAAAATTATGGTAAACTCTTTTTATGGCGAACCAATGGCACGCGTGCCATTGTGCGCTCGCTACAGATTACAAAACTCACAAGAAAACAGATTCCGCGCTCATTGTTATTGTAGTTTAGGTAATTTTTCCCATTGATAATGATATCAAAGTTATTTGACAGCATCTCTATGGCCTTATTAAGCATTTCTTTATAAAAATGGCACAATGATACATAAAGGTTCGCCACCCCTGTCCACTAGCATGTCTGTAAAACGTAAATCCACTTCGTAACTATTCGAATAGTTCGTAAAATCCGGCAAACATAAACTTTATCGTGCTCACAAGACTTTTATTCGAGCTCCGAAACAGTGCAGCGGTTGCAACGCGAGTATAAAATTAACAAAAGCCAACACTAGTTTCCGGAACTCCTACGGCTCACGAATTTTTTTTGCGACCTACCGGAATTCCAGTAAACAAACTGCTAAGACAACAAAAAGACTCTCCAGTTACTATTTTACGTGATGTAGGGTTGCCTCTGTGTGAAATATTAGTAATAGTGCCATGGTAGTCAATAGTCATAACAACAGTATGAAAATGCAGGACCAACCAGGGTAACACCACTGTACCAACGACTTCTCTTTCGGATTTTGTTCGACAGTACGAATGCCAAAAGCCTTCAATTAGCTACCAACTTTCCATCCTTCACCCTTTAACACCAACAACCAACGATTTCGCAATTGCTCATAGGGTCAAATATACACATATAGATAAACTCACGCCTTTTCCAGAAGGAGTAGGCACAGGTGCTATGAGAACACCCACATTTCGCCTTGTATGTTCCGTCCCACAATGTGATGGGGGCGAGACTATTGCCATGTCGCGCACAAATTCCTGACTCCGAGCTGATTATGAATAGAAAAATCCTATATCCCTTTGCCCGACCCGGGATTCGAACCAGAGGCCTCAGGTTTTTAATTATACTGTAGTACAACTACATGACCGAGGCAGTAGTATCAAATATGACTTAAAAAAAAGATTTTCACTAATATCCCGCTCTTATGGTTACAAAACACATAAATCTACATACCTAATCACCCCTTATATGTCTCACTACCGGGTTCCTAGTCCAATTTTATAGCAGCCCCAAGACTTTTAATAAGACAGCAATTACTCTCGAAGCAAAGAGGGTCTCAATATTTTTGCCATAAACACTGATACGCAAATGCTTTTCCATCAAGCTTCAACTGAAACAATCCCAATAACGAACAAGATGACAGGCAGCCCTACCAACAGTCAACTATTGTAGCCGGATTGCTTTGAAATGTTCCGCTGCGGTGCGGTTTCGGTGTAGTGCACTGCTCCACAGTTTTCGGTTTTCCGCCGCTTTGTACTGTTTAATGAAATGTTGTTTATTCATTGGAACTTTACTAATGAGAATTTTAACTTTATTGTTCGCTGTCAATTGTGTTCGTGGATTTTATTTCCCTTCAAATTTTTTTGGGGAGAAAATATTATAAAGTATACATCGACTCGTCTTACATCTCAGTTCTTACTGTATTTTACTGTATCTATGTATGCTATGACATTACTTCCTATCAAGAACTATAAGCGTCGATATGACAGTAAAAATCTCAAATTCCAGTATTTCTCAATCAACAAGCTACGTTGACCCCTCTCAAAGTTATTGATATAAAATTACTACAAAGGAATAACGCACTTTTCTTTTTATCACGTAATGTGTAACAGTGAGACTGAAAAACATATATACAAAATCACAGCTGCCTTCATGCCAAAATATTATAAATGTATATTGGATATTTCTGTACTAAAATTTATGTAAAAAGAGATACCAACCAAGCAGACGGCATTCATCCATCAGCCAAAGGAAGTCCACTGCTGAACATAGGCCTCTCCCAATGATTTCCACGGTGACCTGTTGGAGGCAGCCTGCATCCAGCGACGTCCCGCGACCTTTACCTAGTGGGTTATTATTGACGGCATTATTAGCGTTAATTGCGCCAAAAGCCTATAAAAGTCATTAAATAGTAAATCGATTAAAACCCTAGTCACTGACACACATCCACTGATCAAAAACATAATAAATATCAATACCTATCAAGTATAATGAAGTAGTTAATCAAGTACCATTAGATGAGGGTAGTTGATCGCATTCTCGCCTGACAACAGGCAATCGCTTCGGAGGCAGGCAATAAAGTCGTTTTGCTCCTGCTGTTTATACCCAATCCATTATACGAATTAGGTTATGAAGGCATGAATCCAAGATCCACTTTTAGGCGAGTCGTATTCGCGAAATGTTTTGCGAAAAATTCGATTAGTTTTTGGGGATATTCGATAGAAATGGTTTAATAAAAAAAAAAAAAAAAATACACCCATCAGTCTTCCGTCGTCGGTATCAGAGAGAGACTTTTCGGTCTCACAAACACCCAGACCCGACACAAATACGTGTGGTTCACACAAATATTTTTGTAGGTGCGGGAATCGAACCCGCGGCTACACGTTTCACATCCAGCGTCTAACCAACTGCGCCACGGAGGCTGTCAATATGAATTGTGTTATTCTGTATGATAATAGACAAACTAGTTTTATTCAACTGATATAAACAGAGAATTTGAATCCCAGAAGGAGGAGGCAGGCGTGGCTACTGCAATCGAAATTTTGACGAATTAACGAGTATTTTCGTCTGAAATATGAAAGGTGGTAAGCCTGTCCCTTGTGCACTGACAGGACACATTACCATTGTAAACTCTGAGTTGTTTTATCGCCAAACAATCTTATATTCAGTTGCCTTGTTAGACAATTATTTTCAATAAACAACGAGGGCCTTTTCATTTCCTGTACACCTTTATATCCCACATGTACATATTTATTTATGTATTAATTAATAAAACCGTAAAAAACGTCACAAAAAACAGTCTGTAAAATACTTTAATAAGACATAGTTTAATAAGATTCAAGTTGAAGTACACCTGAAGATACGCGACACGTTGCCGTAAAGGATTAACATACTGCACAGTTTCCAAAGTTGTGCCGTGCCAGGCAGGCACCGGTGCAGCAAGATTAACTTTGATAAAGTGTTTGGACGCAATATCAACTTAATATGCATTTCACTTAAAATACTGTTGGTGTAAAGTGCAAAATTTTATAATAAAGTAACGGATCTGACTGCCTAATTGGCGTAAATTTATTACGGTACAATTGCAAAGCTGAGGTCTTGGGTTCGAGTCCCGGGTCGGGCAAATTGGGAATGAATTTTTCTATTCATTATCAGCTCGGAGTCAGGAATTTTTACCTGGTATGGCGATAGGCTCGCCCCCTATCACATCGTGGGATGGAATATACAAGGCGAAATGTGGATGTCATGGTGACGCCTCTGCCTATCCTTTCTGAGAAAAAGGCGTGAGTTTATGTGTGTAAATAACAGATACACCACATGGAATAATTGGTAACCTCGATCTATAACGTTTTTTAACTATTAAAAACATTAAAAACGAAGCACTCCGCTGCAAAAAGACAATGCGTTTGACATTGTGTTAATTTGTAGTAATATTATAGACCCAAGAGCCCGTGGCCGCCAAACTATGTTGATAAGGCAACTATCAAAACATGTTCCTTGGCATCCGGACACTTTTGATGTTTCTTTCATTTTGCCAGACATATTAAAGCTGATAACTTTCAAAGCCACCACGATCGGAACTTCATAATAACTGATCGTGTGATGCCTATGACAGAGGCGTGAGTAGACAAACTTTCAGCATTTATAAAATGACGAAAGTCTGGCGGCCACGGGCTCTCTATGAGCTTAATGGTGATTGAGATTAAGTCAGACATATGAGTGTTTCGAAGTCACTTTAAAGACGACTGAATATATCTTGAATAGTTATGTCACATACTGAGCCAGTCGGCAAAGCGGGCAGATACAGACAGGCAAATTAAAACTTGTTGGCATAAAAGACGACCAACCAGTGGCGAAGGCTCCATATAACTCGATTCCCTGCGGCTTACCTTTTGTAATTTATCATTACACTATAAACAAGCAAATTTTTCAAAATTATTTATGTAATATCTAAACTCATTTTATTCAACGACATCTGTCGGCCACATAGGTAAATATAACTGCGGAGGCGCATAGCAAACACGTAATTAGATTGCGCCGCGTTGCGACCTCTGGCGAATTACTGCCAAAACTGTTCGGCTTATTGAATAACAATGGCGCGGCCCGTGCGCCGACTGCCCGCGTCGGCTGCATGTTACGCATTGGTGTGACATGGTTGTATAGTTTGCAACAAATCACGCAAAATTGTACCTTAAACTTATAATGATTTAAGGTTCAATTTCCGTTAAAAAAGCAGGAGGCATGCTGCGGCTCTTCAGCATTTTGTGTGTTTATGTGTGTATTTGTGTAGATATCACTGCATTTGTAAGTGTTGTATTAACATTTTGACAGTATACGAGTATTAGCTGGTTCACGCATTTAGTTTATAATGTTTTAAATTACAAAATGTACATAAATATTAATAGTATTATTATGTTGTAATGGAAATTAATAATCGTGAGGGACGTACATGTTTAGATTGTCAATTTCGGAAATAACGTTACTGTTTAGATTTTAGGAAGTGCTCGACTACTAATAATACAACTAATAAAAGCGCGGCTAACGTACTTGTTAACATTGTATCTAGATCATTAATTTTTCTTTATTAATCTTATATTCACGTGCGGTTTAAAAATATACTTTTTTAATTTTCTCATGATGACATTGCAACTTTTGTATATTGGAAATATTAAAATAAAATTGACGACCGCAGTACGTAGATGCCATCATACGAAACGCAATCGTTTCGTTTGGTGAGTGAGATTGTCGGAGGAATAATTTGCTGGCGGTTGGATATTCGCAAACGTCCGGATATAAGGATACACGTACCTACATAATACATATTATGTAAATGTGTCGCGTTTCGGGCTAATTCTCTGAAGCATCTCACGATAAGTTGATCTACTCAATCCGGACTGCACTATGTTTACTATCAAGTATCAGTCGCATTGTCTTCCCTATGTAGGACCAGTAGGTATAAACACACTTATTTCGCGTATTGAGCTTCGGCTTCCCTTTTTAAAAAAATCACCCTTCGCCACTGCGACCAACTATAATAACTCCAGCCTAATCTGACTAAGAAACTAATATAAAACACCAGAAAAAAATACTCACGCAGCCAATAACAGCAAACTTATACATACATAACCACACGCCTGTTTCCCAGAAGGGGTAGGCAGAGGTGCTACTAGAACACCCACGTTTCGCCTTGTTTATTCCGTCCCACGATCTGATAGGGGGCGAGCCTATCGCCATATCGGGCACAAATTCCTGACTCCGGGCTAATAATTAATAGAAAAATCCAATATCACTTTGCCCGACCCGGGATTCGAACCCGAGACCTCAGCTTTGCAAACATACCGTAGTACCACTACGCCACCGAGGCAGCAAACTTATTAATGAAATTATTACAAAATGTATATAGAACTATAGTTTCTCAATATCACAATGTGACGGACGATCATAATGACCCAGTTTTGTGGTATCGGCATTTGTGAATCAACGATCGTAACAATCGGATAATACAAATATTTTTACATATTACACAGAGTACAGTAAAATGTGCTCAAAAATGTAAACAGTGGTTTCTATTTGTAGATTATTGTGTCACGCAATTGCGGGAATTGCAATCGGGCCAGTCGCCATGTTACATGACGGAATGCAAGAACACAGATAGTTTTGTGTATTTTTTTTTTATTGTACCAGCTCATATACGTCCCACTGCAGGGAACGGGCCTCCTCTACAATCGAGAGTACGATTGAGAGTGGTTAGGCCATATAGTCCACCACGCTGGCCTAGTGCGGGTTGGCGGACTTTTACATACAATAGAAATTTATACAAATCGCTATGGTATGCAGGTTTCCTCACGATGTTTTCCTTCACCGTTTTAGTGACTTTTCGGAGTCATGTGTGTATTGATAGTCAATCACTACGCACTATAACAGTAAAGTTTTGTGCATAAGGCATATAATAAATATTTAAACATTTATACTTTTATTAAGTCATATATGTTTATCATTATGACAATAGGCGATGTCTTAGTTACTAGTTCGATCACTTCGAAACTGTTAAATATTGCGGTCCCTTTCGAACGACTTTTGAATTTAATTTGAGCGCAGAAGACAAAACATTCGATAACCAAAATAGGTTTTAAAATCGTAAATAAGGCTGTGAGAATCAACAATATATTTTTAATAATAATCATAATAATGGTTCATGGGAATACCATACAAGTGTAATGTGCCTTCAATGTCGAAGGTAAAAATAATTATCATAATTGACATTGAATTATGACATTTTCAATTTATCCTCATAATTTGCGCTTTATTCAATACATCCTTATTACTAGCAAATGTTTATATTACGTATGGTACTTTAAACCACCATACATAAGTGACGTAATTTAGCTGGGGACATGATATAAATATCCGTGCGGAAATAAACTATCGTATATAAAAACTACAACCTGTAATATTGAGCTACGCAACAGTTTAAACTATCAGGATCAGTTAGAATACATCCAATTTTAATCAGGGCAACATAATTATCATTTGTTAATTTGTATCGCCAGCAGACACTATGTAGACTGCATTGTATCATTACGAGATGCAGTAATTCTTTTCATCATCATGATCATCAGCCCGTAGCAGTCCACTGCTGGACATAGGCCTCTCCCAAGGTACACAAGAAGGCCAGCAGCAACTGGATGCATAAAGCAGCAGACCGGGCTCTGTGGGACCTCTCTGTGTACCTTGGGAGTCATTATATTGTACAATAATAAAATAAATAACCGACATCTGTACTATATTGCAAGGAACGCTATCAAAAAATGGTGTTGCGACATTTTTAATTAAAAGTCTGCTTCTATGCATTCAATGGATTCATTTTTATACCTTTTTACTTCTTATCGGGGACTGGCCACTCTTTTACTACAACCGATGAACGCTTTCTTTCGGTGTAGCGCTTAATTAAATAGATAACTGTACTTTATAAGACATACGAATTGTTGAGAATGAGATAATTTCTTTGTCAATACATTTTTTTTGTTTTATTGTTATTGTACGATTCCCCAGATGATTGTATCGCTCAAAAAACATATTTTTTTTATAATGTAGCTGTTGCAACTGTAATATTGTGACAGCTATAAATGGAGACATAATACGCAGCCTTTTTAAGAGACTAAGTCCCCACATTTAATCTAAAATCATAACAGACTGTTTACATGCTACCTACAATTCGATAATAAATAATAAAACTTTATAATTGGAATTGAAAACTGTTATAAAGGTTTTATCGTTACAAACATCTCTCTGTCTAAATGTTGGAAACAATATTTTCCATACAAGATAAATTGACTTACTACATACAAAGGTCGACTCTCGACAAACGTAATTTCTAGGAAATCCCATAAGGCTTCACAACTTGGCGGTTTCGCGGAAACCAGACAAAGCGGCGGGCCTAAATAAACAATGTGAAAACATTTGGCGAGTTTGTACGCAAATTAACAACAAACTAACAACAGTATTCTCACCAATCTAACGGAACAATACATACTTGAAACTTCATTACTCGTGTATGTCTAAGTTCGAAGAGTATTGTATGAATGGTATTCTGACAAGTAAATAAATAAATACACCCAACAGTCACATAGGTAGTCGTGACCCCACTCTAAGATCGAGTCTTGTGTCGTGGGTATCAGGAACTACGCTGTTGTCAGTCATGACTCAGCATGAATGAACAGGCTCATCCGGGGCGGTACTACTGTCTCACAGGAAATCGACGTGAAGCGACAGCCTCGCTGTCGCGTTTCATTCGGTGAGTGCCCAATACCCCTTTCCTTTTCCCATCCTTTTTGTTCCTTGCTCCCCTCCTAGTTGGGCCAGCAATACATCTATGATCCAGCATTGTGGATGATCATGGGCGGCAGTGATCAATTACCATCAGGTACCGTGTTCGCTCGTTTGCCCGACCTAAGCAATAAAAAAATATAAAAAAAAATACTACGGGAAACTTTTCGGTCTCACAAACACCCAGAATCAGTCTTCACTAATTGCGAATGTCAGTTTGTTTATCAGGCTCTCAGGTCTACGTAACGGATAATTAAATGTACTCACGTTGTCTGGGATTCACAAAAGGACATAGGATATATGTAATTTTTGATGCAGGCAAAAAATATCCCTACCAAGTGGTAGAAGGTAACGTTGATACTCCCTATATCGCCTGACAACTTAAATAAATTTACAAAACCTACGTGGAATCGAGCGAAGCCGCAAGATTTAATAGTTTCGTTCATCATTCACCATCAGCCCGTTGCAGTCCAGTGCTGGACATAGGCCTCTCCCATGGTACGCTACAGAGCCCGGTCTACTGCATTATGCATCCAGTCGCTGCCGGCCCTCTTGTGCAAGTCGTCCCACCATCTGGCCATCTTAGAAGTTTATATTATTGAAATATGTATACATAGGTACTTACGTTGCGATATGAAGTACTATGAAGGCGCTACCTACTCCTACTAAGAATAAACTTGCTATGTATTTTATAACAAATTCCACGGAATATAAATATGGATAAAACATACTTTTATTATTAAAATAAATTATATATAAAACATTTTATACGAGTAATATAAATTCACTCATCATTTTTATCAGTTCTCTGTGACATTGTTGCGTTTCGCTCCAGCCGAATGCAAAATATCTTATGTAAGTAATACAAAAGATATGATAATACGTCAGCATAATGCGCACAGCATAGCACACCGCCAACTCGCATATGAAACCCTCAAAACTTTTTAATAATCCACAAAATGCATGAACTCAGGAGTTCAGCTGCCAAATGCTATAACTCACTCCCTCTTACGAAGGCAAGGGCGGTCCCTTGTGTGGCAATTACAGTTTACAAACTCCACTAATTAAGCGCCCATTTAGAATGTTTTGTTTCTTTGTGAATTTTTCGGCGCGAAATTAAACACCTTTTTAATTATGCTGTTTGAACTTCGAAGGCAGTTTGAAAAGTGTGAGGACCTTTTATTACTGGCCAGTTATAAATAAAAGTATATGAGGACTTGTGACTGAATTAAAATAAAAAGCCTTTTGTACATACGACTTTTCAGTTATGGTCAGACGTTTGTTTTTTGTTTTTCGAATAAAGGAAAGTTGTTACGTTCTAATGGCTTTTACTGTTTCACTGGGCAAGTTGGCTAGCGTTTACCCTGTTCTGCTAAGAATAATGTTTGTAGGTAATCTTTGCTCTACGAAAATCTAGTCTAAGTTAATTGAGGAATATATCTTCGTACCAAGTGTTTTTTGATTCACAGGCGAATTCCGTGTACTCATTACGATTAATTGCTTATGTAAATTGCCCTTTGGGATATCGTGGTGCTTATTGCAGCCATGAATATGATGAAAAGACAGAACTACAAATAATCACAACTAAACGAAAAATAATTTTGAAGTCCGCTTACCAGAGCCCCGCTCCCAAACAGAGTACTCCAAACCCATAATAAACACAAACACATCACTCTTTAAACTGACATCAGTTCACATTGGTGCTAAAAAGCATTGTCGTCAATACTACCGAACGAAAAGAAATGAATATTTTAAGGTCACCATAAAGATTGCTACTCGATACACTCAACTCCTAAACGAGACACACATGCACCAAGTCACTCAAGTCTACACAAGTAGTCCAAGATGAAATTAGGCGATAATCCAGCCCAATACTCGTTACGGACTCGGACAATACGCGAGATTCGTCAAAGAGACACAGCGAAAAGGTAACTGGCGACAAAACTACCCTCGCTCCGTCGCATTTCCGATACAAGTGCAAGTTGCCACTAAGGAAAAAGAAATTAACTGCCTAGACTGCAAGATAATACTTTTTATTTTATTGAGATAAAATAAATATGTTTGTAATTGCTTATATAAATAATTTATAATAATGTATTATCATAATACATATTTTAGTATTATAATAATAAGAATTAAAAAAAAAGGGATTAAAAATCATATTCTCGATTGACACGGACATATTCCCTAAGTACCTAATATTTTGTGAAAATTCATTCTAAAGATGCAAAACTACATCTTGTTTCTGAAAAATTTCGTTGAAATACGACATTATCGCGAGAAATAAAGACAATTTAGCTAACTATATGTCGTAAATGACGCTTAATAATCTCATTTGCAAAGAGAATGAAGATCTAATGACGTAATATTCAAAATGGGAGGAAAATTAAGAGTCTACTTCAAGAAATATGTTATGGCAAGGTCAAGGACTTAACATTTACCAGTAGTACTAAGAGTAGGTATGTACCTTTTTTTGCAATACTTAAAAATTAGGTAACACAAAAATTACAAAAAAAAAAAATTCTTTAAAAAAAAATCTTACTTCATTAAATATAAATTTAAAAACTAGTCAATGACTGAATCACTTAAAATGCGATATCCACTTTTAAATAGTTATTTTTATTAATAATGACCTACTGTAATTAATTGGTATTTTGTTACTTTTAAATGCAAAACGAAATTATTAATTAGGTACTAGACAGTTCACTTACCTAACTACGTCGTCAAAACATGAGTGTCCAAAAATAAATAAAGGATTTAATAAATAGTCACCAATTCACAGAAACATGCTTTTGACAAGTTCATCAATTTTCAAACTCAAGCACGTGAAGTTTTCCGACCGGATTAAGAAATACGACTGAATCCGCACGACTGACAACTGGGGCTTTCTAGATATATTCTACCAAACAATTTATTCAGTTTCCCGCCAAAATGTCTAGTATAATTAATTTCATTACCTTGTGTTAGCTTTGATTGTCATACAGAATCAACATTTTTAATTTAGTCGCATTAAATTGCTTCAGTCTTAGCTATTGTATATTTGTATGTTATTTTGTAAGCTTCCAGGTTACTTCCGTAGCATTGCAAAGCTTTTGTCGTTAATAGAGACATCTGTGGTGTACATATAAACTAATATGGATATGAGGTTGTAACATTAAATTAATTTGGCCTAAATATACTAGATGGCGCTAAATAATAAATATGCATGTAAATAACTTCTTAATATTATTATTCGTATTGTAAAAACGTATTTATTCTGCAAATATAAATAATTCATGGGCTTAAAATTAAAGGAGGTGTACGTAAAAAATTTATTACTCCATGTTTTTGTATCTTTCAAATAAAAATAGTTTGTTTCTGCCATCTAGCGATTTAATTGATTTTGTTTTGGGTCGTTAGAAAATTATTTTTCATTCCTTCTCTTAGTAAATAAAAATCGATTTCATATTATTTTATTTTTTCTAATACTTATTACCATATTTTTTACTCATATTACTTGTTAGTGCTTATTAAGTCTTTAATTTAATTTTAAACTACTTGCAAATCTTTTGACGTTCCAGTTGCTCGTTTGACTATTTTTTTTGTCGCCTTTGACAGTGACAAACGCACGCCGCTGGTTATATGGAATGTGAATTGTGATCAAATTACTGTCTGTAATTTTTAACGCTATAATATTACATATTTCATCACTCTACTCAACTGTCGAAAATTTCATTCCAATCTAGTTATGTTACGGCCGATTAGTAAGATCGGTCGCAGAATCTCATTTGAGAGGAAGTCTAGGGAATTGGTCAGAAATAAAGTGGTTCAACCCGCTTCTATCTTGAAACCGGCGGAGAAGTTAAAATTATACAACAAAGAGAATAAAGAACTATTCGGGCCGCTGCTCGAGACAAACAAACAAAAGAAACAACGTATCCAGAAGGAAGGTAATACGCTATTAGTAACCTTGGAATTACAACTTTCTAAATAGGTAACTGGTATGAGGAAGATAGTATCGCAATCGATATTACGTACATATTGCGATTAAATTGTTGTTTACATTGTCTTTCTTACGTGACAAGATGCCAATTAAAATCATATGACAGTCAAGAGTTGGCGCCGCGAAATACACACGTTATATCTGTTGCAGCTAAAAATACTTCGCGTCAAAACAACAGGCAGCCGAGTGAAAACACATCGAAATTCTTTGATAGCAATGCTTTGAGCAAGCGTGTATTTACCTGCGTTAACTACAGTCCTTTTGAAGTTCTCAAGAAGACAATGTGGCAGAATACGAGGCATTGTGCGAATCTAGTTGGTGTGTTGTTCAATAATGCTGCAGTGAGAGGGTTGAAGACTTCAGCACTATGTGAGGCGGCGCGGAGCTCCCCTGCACAGCCAGGGTATGCCAGTGAAGATAAAATCTTGCAGATCAAACCACACAAAAATGACTTTGCTGAGCAGTACCCGTCGGTTACACTAATTTTGAACAAAACTATGACTGAGGAGTCAAAAGCTGCTTTGGAGAAATGGAAGCAGGAAAGGATTGCTGAGATGGGACTTGAAGAGTTCAACAGGTTTTACCAAGGTAAGAATAATTGTTTTTTTTTGTTTTAAGATTTTATTTATTCCAAAACAGGTTTCAAAGTTCATATTGCTTGTATGCAAAAAATTGTTTATAGTCTATACATTATTAGTCTTTTCTGACCTTGTTTCTATATTTAGAAGCAATGAAAAAGTAAATTGAATAAAGGTGTTTATGGAGGTGATCTTATTAATACATAGTTTAAATATTACAAACATTGATTGCTTCTGCCTTTATTAGAATATGCATAATCAGTTATTTTCCAATTCCAAACATTTTCTATAATCAAAGATTATAGTTATTGTTGCTGTGACATTTTTATGGGATGCCTGCGTTCAGATATCTGTGTCTATATCAGCTAATAGACATGTCAATACATAGGCCTCTTTACAAATAAAAGGGATGAGATTATTCTCCGTGAGAATAATCTATCAAAGTTTAATGAGTACCCTTTTGTTTTGCTCATTATATGGTCATATTCAGATTAACTCTTACACAAAAAAAATATTTTATTGCAAATAAAAAAATATATTTTGAATAATTGACATGACATGACTGTTTGTTATCGATTTGAAAAAAAAAGTGTTTTATTTATAAAGTTTCTTTTTGTGAGATACAAATATATTAATTTTCCCTTGATACCCCATACCTTCATGCTTAGTAATATTCATGTCTATGCCATTGTAACAAGATTCTGTCCCAAAGATTTAAGAGCACTGGTAATGTGGGTGGAATCACCTCTTTCTGTTTTCTATTTGTTAAATAAGATTATGAATGTTTTTGGTTTAATCATTGTACATTTAGTTTAAGAAAGGCCTAGTATAGTTATGTCAATTGTCATGAGACAATTATTATTCTGTAGTGGGTTCTTAAATTGTTAGCTAGCTTGAGCTAACCTAACCTATGTAACTAGCTTAGCTACATCTATCTAATATGTATAAAAACCCTTCTGTTTGTATACTGAACTACTATAGGGAAGTAATGTTCAAAACATAGCCACTGAGGGTAGATCAATACCCAATAATCAATCATAAATCTGCTTATTCAGATAGATAATAAAAAACACAAGATAATGTATTGATCAATATATTGCCACACCTGCCATCATCTTCATGGTGGTCAGGGTTCAAATCCCAAGGCGCACCTGTGATTTTTCAGTAATGTGTTTATTGATAGTCAATAACCACACACTATAATGGCAAAATATCATGAGGAAACATGCATACCATAGCAATTTGTGAGAATTTCTATGTTATGTAAAATCTGCAAAATCTCAATTAGCCAGACCATATAGCCTAACCCCTCTCAAAGGTACTGTCGATCGTAAAGGCGGCCCATGCCGTACATTGCGACATATATGGGCTGATACAGATACATTGATCAATGACTGTAAACAATACAGGAAGTGTTCAGCTATTGACTTTATTAAGGCAAGGACATTTCAATATTTCATATCGCTTTTGCATGAACTGCTATTGATCTAATTGGTTGCTAGGTGTTTATGGATGTGAATAGAATTAAATATAATATGTAGCCACTTTTAAGTATTCATGTAGAAACTAAAATCTGGTCTTAAATTTTAAATGCTTGAGTAGGTTTTATTGTTAATGAAAAATAGAATTGGTCACCGAAATTGCCAAATCAAAGTTAAAGATGTTTCTGAAACAATGAGAATGCATAAAGAGGTTAATCAAAGTGGATGAAGTGAAGGTAATATGTCAGGATCGGGTAAAGTGGCTATCCATAGCCTCTACCTACCCCCAAAGTATACAGTTATGACAATTATTTACAAATGTAAAAACGCATTTCAGCTCATTTGCCTCTCTTTTTCTCTCTTCCACTTCTCACTCCCATTGCTGAACATAGGTCTCCCTCAAGGATCTCCACATTGTTCATGCAACTAGGAGCATAGAAATTTGAAACATCCAATATAATATATTTATAATATGTTTAGTTAATGTGACATATAAAATCTTGATAAATATTATAGGGATTCACAACATTGACTATTTCATTGTTTAAGTATAAATATTGATAATTTGTTTTATAAATATAACAATGTTTATAAAATTATTGCTGGTTGAATGATCGAAAGAGGTTTGTTCCAAGTTCCAACCGTAGACAAAAGAAAGGACTGTGTGTTGTTTATATTCACAGCTGGATATAGCTGTGAATATATTATATAAACACCTCGTGTATCAAACAAAGAAAGTTTGTATTTGCTTATTGCATTTGCACTGATACTATTTGCATCGAAACGTGCGAAGGAAGCCAGATAAGTTATTTATGCGCAGATATTGTGAAACACCATTAATCATGAGCTGTTCAGATTATTCTATCAAGGTACTTTGTGATTTTGCTTCTGGTGCAATTGGTTCTGGGTTTCAATTAGAGCAAGTACTGAACATGGAAATCAGAATATTGCTGATTACTTATTGAACTCTATTTTAGTTTCCTGCAATACTTACCGTGTAGGTGCAAGTCCACTGCTGAACATAGGTGTTCCCATAGATTTTCATAGGTACAATACAGGAGCTCATATACCCCCATTGCTGTCCTATGGTAGGGCTCTATGATCAGGAGGTAAATGTATGTATAATTCAGAAAAGTATCGAAAGCTGTGAATCTTCTCCTTGTTCAATACAGACTGAAGCATAGAGTTTGCTATATGTTTGTCTTTTAATAGACTTGCCCTTCGTCTTGAGCTTTCCTTTCACTCGTGATGGTATCACGCGAATATCCCAAGACAACGGGCGCCGGTGTAGTAAGATGTCATGCATAGTAAGATTGATGCGGATGCCAAAAATGTCATTATTGAAATGTCAGACTACGTAACTAGACACGCGGCACAAAAGTGAACGTAGAATTCACTAGATTATTAAATCTACGAAAGTATAAAGAGTTGACAATCGGTAATATGTTGTATTGCAAATTACTTTGTGTTAATACAGGAAGCTATTATTAATGAACAGGCTTTACGCATGGTGACAAAACAATATTCATGACGCTTGTTTCCTAGTATACTTCCGAGTTCCGATATTCATTCAATGATAAAGACGATCAATATTCATATTAACCAATAATTTGCTGTGATCACCAATTGTTTTCAGCGACAAAAACAAAAGTTACACTTGCATCTTCCTTCTTTCTGAGTCACTGGTATGGCTGGTACAGTTTGACGAGTCGATTATCCCACATTTTAGTATATAATTAATAAAATATTGGTACTTGTAGCTCATGATTGCGGCATCATTGCGGTTAGACACGGTTCTATGTGGTCAACATTTAAAAATAATTTGTTATTCAGTTTACTTCCAGTTATTCATACGGTGCAAATCAATACCCACGTGGCTACCTACGTAATTACGTTGTTGTTGAAATTAGCTTTAACGAAATACTTCGAATTCTGCACAAACATCAGATCGACACAATTTAAATCTTGGAACAATAAATTAGTCTTGTATCATGCCCAAAATTTATAATAAATGTGCAATTGCATAAGTGCACCCTCACACATTCCTCACAACAACAGGGATGTAATGTAATTATTCAATACATATTCTTAAAAATGTATTTGGGAAGAGCATAAATATTTTATTATTCTTTATTACGTGTAATGATTAAAGTATTGAAATTAAATCTATTTCAAGCCAGTTGAAACTCGTTTCACACTGTCGCAACTGCATCAGATATGAGATAACATAAGCGTATGCAAGGCTGTTACAGCCACGAAGGCTGGTTCGACCTCCACTTACAACAGGAAGTGGTGGGCGGTTGTCCACCACGCTTGCGCTTTGGTCACTAAGTGTATGGATTTCACATTAGTTTTTAAAAGCGACCAAATGCCTTTATATGCAACTACATTTTGTAACCTTTCTAACAGATGCGGTTGATTGACATCTTTGTTCCATTTGTTCTGCTGCAGTAGTTTTATTAAATGGTTACAGGGTTCATTTCTAGCATGTACATAGATATTTATATATCACATATTATGTTATTTAATTTAACCCACATGTTTCTCATCTCTGCAGGTGACATTGAACAAAAATTTGAAAAATATCGGATATGATTTTTTGACAAGAACCCTGAATTTAGTTTTGACGATTTTGGCCACCTTGTATAGATACGATTTTACCGCTTAGCTGAACTTCAGTTCGGTTTTGGAACTTAATCGCGATTTTTGACAAAACTACCAGGCTAGGAATTGATTTTTGGTGGATTAAATTAAATACCATATGTCAATATCAACATGTATAATGATTATATTTTAACTTCATTGATGCTCGGACTTCGTTGTGCATACTTTCCGTACCGCTGTAGATGTGGTGTGCAAGAATTTTAGTGTTAGAGTATCTTTCAATTATTGACTAGCATGATTTACTATACGCAGTAAATCATGCTAGATGTCGGACAAGGAGAACAACTCCGCTATTCAGTGTTATATTGAGTCCAAAATATCAAAAATAGACATACACGTAATTATTTATCTGGCTACCAGACCTCCTATTTGTTACAGTTCCATTCTTTTCAAATATAGTACTAAGATATTTTCGGTATGAAGCACATTGAACTTGACTTTGGCTTATTTCAAGTCACTGAACCTTGTACAGCTGTTCCAATTGGTAATCAATGAGGATAAAAATAATCTCTATGATTATACAGTCATTTTGTAATAACAGTCATCGTTGAGATATCTAACGTATTCTCTTCTGGGTGGTACGACAATTCTCTTGATGGGCTGTAAGGCAAGTCCATCAGTCTACCTGATGGATCAATGCGAAAGTAACAGGACATTACATGGACTGTGCCAAATTAAATAGAAAGATTCACTCGTTTTTTCTACCTAGCGTCATTCTGACTGATACCATGGTCAGTATTTTGTCAATTTTCTCCACATTGTACCCTATTTGGTACCTATACCCGTCCTCAGTTGTGAGGTCATTACCTCGTTTTATTTTCTTTTTTTATACGAGAACAAGAAGAAAGCACAAGAGGGCCAGCAGCGACTGGATGCATAAAGCAGCAGACCGGGCTCTGTGCCGTACCTTGGGAGAGGCCTATGTCCAGCAGTGGACTGCTACATATTCACAAGCGTTATGTTATCTATCGACTGTCAACACAATCATTCCGGCTTACTCTAAGCAACAGCTTACTCTTACTCTACAAACTGGCTTAACAGCATCTTCTATCATTTATATCACCAAAAAAATCAGTCTCTACATTTAATTAAAGTATTTCAACACCTGGTGTAACAGTAGCGTTCTTATCATCAATTGAGATTCGACTTCAGCAATTGGTCCACTTATCGTTATAAGGTGATAACAACCAATAATTACTTTTACGTAATTATCAAAGTCTTGAAAGTGAGTTAGCACCCGATAGTACCGACTTTACACTTATTACTGAGTAAACTGGTAATTTGGAAATTAAATTAACTATGCACATATTTAGTATGGAAATTAGTAATTTTAAAATAGCTTCGTCAATGAACGACGAATTGGAAATGCAATGTTAACCATATTACAAGTCATTACAAGAAAAATTATATATGGGAGCACGGATACTATTTGATGATGATGATGATGATGATGATGAAGAAAGCTCTTGGGCCCCAATTTAAATGCCTCGGGGAAGATCGAAAAAGATTTCGGCCAGACTGGGTCATGAACTAATGCTTGATCAATGTAATTGTATCTTCCCTGACCCAATAATACAGCGCATTTTGCCACTTTCAGTTACCACCTTCAATCACTAACATACTTAAATTCGGTCCGGTTATTCACCTTTTGATTACACACGTTCACGACGATCATATCTTCGCAATTCGTGTTTACAATCTGCGCGCAGATTTTGTGATAACGAGTTATCAGTACATATGCATGTGGAATGTTGTTGGTCGATCAATTGAGGCCCGTTTGACAAGAAAGGGCAATAGGCTATTGCAATCAATTTTCTACTGTCATAATTTCATACGCTATTTTGGTTTAGAATTCCGTTTTAGTATTGTTTTGATATTACCAACCCGCACCAGGCCAGCGTGGTGGACTATATGGCCTAACCACTCTCAATCGATTCTCTCGATTGTAGAGTAGGCCCGTGCCCAGCAGTGGGACGTATATGGGCTGATAAAAAAAAATTGTTTTGATAAGCCGCAGACTACAAATCTAACCACCTGTTGAACATTCAGTCTAGATATTATTAAAAAAATATAATGTTTTTTTTAAACAGTGTAAAAGGCCGTCATTCTTTTCTAAAATTGGCTAATTTTGTAAATTTAATAGTCGACTTTTACGAGCTGTATAATAGGCATTTTGTTGTAAAGTGAGTTCATATTTACAGTCTTTCACGCAAAAAACTGTAGATGGACAGTCTGCTGTGATGTTTTAAGTCTCAGTATTGTGGACGCATAGTTAAAGTAAACTCAAAATGTATTTCTAGACATGGTTACTTAAAACTAGCCCACCATATATTTAATTTAATAACAATTTTGTCTGTATCACTCTCCTAAAAATATTAAAAACACGGAAAACGAACACCAAACCTCGTTGCCCCATTTCTTCGTTTGAAATTGAGTACGTACATATATTTTATACAAGAATTACGCCTTATGTTTATTATTAATACCAAACTACGATAAGTCCTTTATCAACGTACGTCGACCTCGAGGTTAAATCTTACATCATGTTTGTATATTTCGCAGCGCAAATGGAAGTCGGTACGAAGTTCCACAACACTCTCAAGAACTATTTCACCCAACCCAGAACTCAACTGAGGATTGAGAAGGACGTAGAAAGCGTGTGGGTGTCGGTCGCTGAGGTACTCAAGAGTATATCTTCACCCAAGGCAATAGAGTCCAATGTTGTCCACCCTGTGTTAAAGTACAGAGGCATTTTTGATGCTATTGCTGATTATGAGTAAGTAAAATATTTTTCACTTATGATGTCGATGATGTCGTCACCCCACTTTACGGTTCAACTCTGCATTCATTCTCTCGTGCATTTGTTTTTGTACTAAAAATAAGTAATTAGCAAGGACTATTTTATCCTACAATACTGGAATTGAATCGAACATTTTTTTCTGCTACTGATATCGAAGCATAGACATGCATTTTGGAAATTATAATTGTTTTTCAATGGAAATCTGCTTCATACTTTCCGTCATTACGATGCAATACTTAATTATATCTTCGATGGAATGCGTTGCAGTAAATATTAAAACTGTTTATTATGAAGAAATGTTGGCTGTAGATCAAGCGATGTCGAGCGATTTATAGCAGTTTAAAAAAATTTGAAAGTTTGGAACGATATCACAGAGATCGCCAAATTTTAAAATTCAATATAATACAATGGATGTTGCCTTGCTTTAATATTATTGTAGCGAAGTTTAAAAACAAAACATTATTATCGTCACTTATCAAAACATGACTCGATTAGAAATACCTTTTCGATTGCTTCGTGTTGTTTAAGATAAACTAATGTTTGTTCTCATTTGTGTTACGTTGTTTTCTATTTTGGTTAGAATAATTAATATATATATATACATATATAATTATTAACCTGTAATTTGGAGAATATTAGTCCCCGTGGCAGAGATCCCAAGCATAATTCGTAGTTAAAATGACTATTTAAAGCGTTTGAGTGTAAATTAACTTGTGAAATAGAGGCTTCGGGTATTATTCGCAGAGAAAAAAGAAGAGTCAGGGCTATATGCTTATCTCTTAGTGTATTTTTTTATCTCTGCTACTTGAAAAGACTTACTTGCACTTAAGCGCGTGGTGGCCTGTTGGTAACGGACAAGACGCGGCTGCCTACATGTTCACGGTGGTCGCAGGTTTAAATCCCAGGGCACACCTCTGACTTTTCGGAGTCATGTGTGTATTGATAGTCAATCACGACGCAGTATAATGGTGAAGGAAAACATCCTAAGGAAACCTGCATACTACAGCAATTTGTATAAATTGCTATGGAATGTAAAAGTCCGCCAACCCGCACTAGGCTAGCGTGTTGGACTATATTGACTAACCACTCTCGATTGTAGAGGAGGCCCGTGCCCTGCAGTGGGACGTATTTGGGCTGATACAATACAATACAAAAATACTTGAAAAGAGAGTCTTATCCAATTCATACTAACTAGAAGGAATATGCATTGAACATAGTTCCGCTATTCATAACTTTTCTTTCACAGAATACAATAAAACATGAGAAAATACACTATATTATCACATTAAAAATATATCGCACGTACGATAAAAGAGTCAATGACATCACAGATTTCTCGTGTCAAGGAAATCTCAAGGTTATCGCAGTTTTTTGGCCGATACAGATTCTATTTTATTTTTAATGACATTAGGGGAAGATAAATGTGCTTTTCAACAATGCCAAAAACAGTATTTCTCTTGTTTTTAGAGCAAGTGCGCAATTCATTGTAATAGATCAAGATAATGATAATTAATTTCTTTGTTCTGTAAATATGTTTGGGAATGTCGTCTATTATAATTTTACGTGTCGTTGACGATTTTGTTTCGTAATTTGTGGTGGTTATGACATTTATGTTTAGCACAGAACAGCTAAACCATATCTACCGCAGCTTTTTACTCTGATTTCTGAACAAAGGGATTGCATTGTTCCTGATGGATAGCGAATGCAATGCTATTAATATAGGGTATATCAAGACTGCTACCGAACACGAAGCCAGGTGGTAGTTTTATTGACTACAGACACGATGCAACTAAAAATTTTGCGAAACACGCGACGATTTTTTTTGTTATGTTTTAAATATCATTGTGTTTGGCTGGTTAATTCCATAATTATTGCTAAAATTATAATTTAAAACCTCTTATATATCTCTATAGCGTCCCTCTATAGCGTCTTTAAAAATAAAAGGGTTTACATTATTTTTTACGAAAATGTATATACTGGGTGCAATCGCTTAACGTCACGAAAAAAAATGTGTATGGCAAGTACATGGCTTAGAAACCTTTGGCATACTTATTTTAATTTTTTTTTGTTTTTTTTTTTGTAGTGTAAAATTAATTTACCGCCACTAGTTATTAATTTATAATTAGTTATTCATAAAGAAACGTTTTTCAGAGAGCGATGAAAATAAATAAAAATATCTCTACAAATACACATCATTGTTACCCTACTTTATACAATTTGAATCCGAGTAGAAATTTCTAAAACTAGGTAATAAAACTGTCCTTTGATGAAGCCGCCGCGCCGCGCGCGCAAGTACAACGCGTCCCGCCGCCCGCTCCCGCGCCGCTGACGCCTTCCAGGCATGTCGCCACTTCCCCAGTCGCGCGAAATTCGGCACTAAGTGACGACGTACGATAGTTTTTTGGTTAGTTTGCACGCACGCAATGAACACTGGTGGAGTTCCCAAAATCCTTATAAAATAAAGGAAAACTCCCACCAAGTAAGATTTAGTGTCAATGTTTGGTATTTACTTTCTTTTTTTATAAACATTGATCATTGTAATTTGTAACTTAGTAGATTTAATAAATACGTCTAGGTTAATGTATTCAAAGGTTTAAATAAAAACAAATCCAGCTTTTTTAAGATATGTACGTTATGAAAATAATATGTTAAAATGCAAATCTTAACAACCTACCAATAATTACGTGTGCTTACATGAATCCAAATGATGTATGGTAACATTAAGAGTAATAATACCGATAAATAGACGCGAAGTAGGTTCAAGGTCACTCCTCGCTAGTCAGCTGTGGCGCGGCATGACTCATAAATGCGCGCCGCCGTGTATTTATCGGTACGTTGCACTTTTAAGTGTAGGGTGATTAAGTTTAATATGTATTTTGGGGATATCTTGAACCATTGTAAACTAAGTAGTATTCAATTTTTAATCTTGTATATAACGTTAATTTCTCACACACAATACACTATGCAATTTTCAAAACGCTAAGCGATTCCACCCTGTATTTACCACCCAAATACGATGATAGGAAAAAAATACAAAAAAAATGGACACTATTTTTTGCAAAAAATTTAGTTGCATTGTTTCTAAAGTCACTTAGACTACCACCTGGCTTCGTTTTCGTAGCAGTCTTGATATACCCTGTATAGATAACCATTGACAACAGGGGCTTATTAAGAAAATACATTGTAATATCATTGGCTCGGTCATTAGACGTGCCTTCATATAAATATCTTGTTTTCCTTATCAACGTGCACTCGTTACAATGTCAGCAATAGCCAATTGTTACTAATAAAAACTCTCTTTTAGAAATCAATAGTAGGTACGGGCGTTAGTTGAAACAATTATTTTGTGAGTTACATGAATACACGAATGATAATTATTGAAAAGTGGAAATATTTTTGTTGAAAAACCAGGCGCCATTTACATAAATGACTTGCAATAATACCTTGTCTTTAGACATGCACTGTAAACGTTTGCAGATTTATATCTACATTTCCAGTTTAGTTATTCGCTTAGACATTGGTATATAAACGATTGTACTGAATTTTTATCATTTTTGCATAAAGCCAAAGTGGCTTTATTCTTAAGGTGCGAATGCCTTGCTACCTGCGTTACTATACACTAAAGGTTAGAAGAAAAAAAATGCAGCTCATACTTTTTAATGTATCAAGATTCTGCGTGTGGCTTTTACTTGGACATATTGATACTTAAAATTGTACTCTAATAAAATATTATTATTTTCAGAGACAAACCCACCCTAATCGAATGGAAGAAGTCAGACAAGCCGCGCAAATCGATATCACTTACATACGACAATCCCGTCCAATTGGCGGCCTATTTTGGCGCCGTTTGCAACGATCTCAACTACAAACATTTTAACGTGCGCGACGCTTTGTTAGTCATTGCATATACTGACGGCTCGAAAGCTGATGCTTATCACTTATCCACGGATAAACTAAGGGAGCACTGGGCCCAATGGCTGATAAGGTTGGAGGAGTACACCAAGAAATTCGGCAATGACTCCGAAAAGATGCTGAAAGGTGGTAAAAGAATGTTCGAAGAGGAACTCGCAAATCTCTAGAAAATCTACGGTGAGTCTATTCATGTCTTATGTAACAATAGCCGTTTGGTTAAACCTAAAATAATAGCTAAAGATTGATATTTAAATATTAAATATTTGTGGAAATAAACCAATCAAATAAAATAGAGGGTTGAGGTTAAGTTTTTGACCCGCTGGATTAGAAAATATTGTTTACATTTTCGACAGTTAAAAACTCTTTAGCTCGCATTTAGATTTAGCACATCAAAAGACAAAAAAATGATAGGTTTTGTCTTTGGAACAAACATTTTTTGTTTTTTTGTATAACTGTGTTTATTCCTATTACTTTGTATTTCCCATTTGCTTAATTTGGAAAAAAATCACAACCCTGTTTTAACATTCGATTTTGGAATGTAACTTAATTACAATCTAGTCATGCGATAGTTTAAATTAGCTTTATATCAGATATTACAAAATGTTATCGAATTTATTACAACTTGATATTCAATTGCATTTTGTTTGCTTTTCAGTGAAGGAGAAATTTGCCCTGAAATTCGGATGTGAAACAAAAACAACGGTGAAATAAAAAAATAATATAAATTATTGTATTCGGCTATAAAAGTTTGTAACTGTGTCTTTCAAAATTGTTAAAAATTGCTTACAAATAAAAACGGCTCTTTTTTAGAATAATGTATGCTTTAATTGTAACGTTTTTGCACCCTTTTTGTATTCATAAATGAAGAATTAACAATGAAGTGACAATTTTGAAAGACATTAGTTACATTTCCTCTGACATAGACTATGTCAAAAAAATGAAACTTGTCAATATAAATTGTCAATTGGCTTGAGTGACGCTAAATTGTCAATGAGTATCCGATACTCGAAAAAGCGTATCTGCAATACAATTTTATGGTAGATACGACCTTTTGACTATTGAAATAAATAATAAGATTGAGGAAACATCGAGATGTCTTCTTAAAATTGATAAGTTAGCGTTACTGTATGTTGAAATGTCAAGACTGGTAAATTGTTGGTTATATAGGCAGGTTTTTGAATTGTTTATATAAAATATTAAATACCTATTATTTCACACAATACTTAAACCATACATTTTGCCTCATTCAATTGAAATAATGTATACTCATGCCATTATGCTTTAGTGGCCCTTCTACTGTAAGCTGTGGTCAATTTACATCTCACCAACTTCCATTTAACTTTTGTAAAAAAAGAAAAAAACATTGAAAGACACTGAAAATAAATTATGAACATTAATCATTCTGGAAGCGGTTTTATTGGTCTTCGCCTGTTTGCAATTATTTCTTGTTGCTTAGTGTATCGGGTCATTTCGAAATTGATTCAAATATCCCATTTTGTAGAATTCGTAATGTAATTTAACTACACAAGAAAAAGCCTTGTACTACACCCACCTTTACAATTCAAAAATCTGCCTAATGAGATATATACAATTATAAAGAGATTGTTACACGAAGAAATGTTCAGAACGGATGTATTGTAATACTCTTGTGTGTGCAAGAGTTTTGTATACATTAAATTTGATGTGAGTAAAATGTGCGTGTCATAAAATTGTTAAAAACCAGTCTTGCCTAAAGCACTTAACAAACAGCTTAAACTTAAACACTTAAAACTGATTTTTATATACAAAATCGAATGTAATTTTGGGACGACAGACTGTATCCATAGTAATTTGAAAATGGAGATTCTAGCGCCATTAGTAAAAAAGAAAAGGACAGCATGATACTTCTATCGCGCTTTATATTCGGTCACGAAACATGTGCATGTTTCAGGACTCTTATAATTGCTGTTTATCCTAAAATCGGGATAACAGTGTCCATTTTGAGGCTAATTTACATGTCAATAAAACAGTAATGCTCAATTGCACAAGCTAACTTTGCCCATAACTTTGACTTTGACAATGTCACCGCCATATTTGACGTATTTGACTTTTGCTAATGTATGGGATTGACGTTTTCAAAGTCAAAATTATGGGTAAAGTTAGTAAAGGCAATTGGGCCTTAATATTGTACACCAACAATACTTAAGTCCTTTCTACTAAATTACGTTAAATGGACACTTCGTCGTCGACCTTCGAACGAGAGTTATGAAGAGAAATGTCTACCTTGATAAACAAGGCACTAAAATCACGAAGGCTATGTGTTATGAAATTAAACGGTCATAAAATTTTTTTTGTCGTAATTTAGTTTCTTTGTGTCGTCTATCATTTTGCCAATGTCAAGTAAATTTTTGTACTAGTGGCACTCTAATATGATATTAAAATGACATAAATACGTTTTATATTAAACTCGTGTTAATATTGAAAATAAATTGCCTGTAAAATATGACGACTATATGATTGTGGCTGAAAACGAAGATAAACATTTCGATTTTGATTTTTTTTTCTTTATAAAGACGCCCAGAATGATTAAAAATATATCATTCATCTGTTTAAAAATGTTAAAAGTTGGACAATGAAGAAGACCTATTATTTGACCTATTATTTGATTCAGTTTTCTGTATTGATGGAAACAATACATAAGACCAGTTTGTTTTCTACCTGATTCTATCTCGAACAGCTCAATTAGATGGCAGATCCATAATCATATGCTTATGTATGAAATGGTTCAATTAAAGTAGTTTCATAATTTATAACAACTATAAAATATACAAAATATTACAATAATAAATGTCTCGGAACTGAAAAAAATGATAAATATTTGCCGAAGTTAAATTATAATCTTTATATAATTATTTATGATAAAATTTAAAATATTTCAAATTACACAATATAAAAAGTAAATATGGCAAAAATGTCAGCTACATATTTGAACCATAGTGACATGTCGTCAATGTCTACATCGTCATATCAAGTACTTATTTTAAGTTTTTAACATGTTCATTATCAATTGATATTTAAGACTCAAAGAATTTATGGTCTGTTACCAATGTTAAACAATATAACTTAATACATCGCATACATAAATTGATGAGCTGAATAATCAATTTATAATACAAGTTCATAAAACCCTAAATTAGATTAGCTTTGTCCAATTGTATGCCAAAAATTTAGTACTCAACTAGTCAGCTATGTCCTCAAATGTGTTCAAAAAAGACACCTTACATCACATAATTTAAGTATTAGCATTTACTAAGGATTGATCCTATTAAGAATCACTTTGCCTTCACAATTATCCTGACACTCTGAGCTGTGAAGAATTGGCAAAGGGAAATCGCAAAACTAAATAGATAATTTAGCCTCATAATATGGTATTTCATTATTCAGTAGAATAAGGTGGAAGAAAATTGTTTTTGTTTACGGACTTTCTCATCCAACTTTGTCGTTACCTTTTATAAGAAACTTATCAGCCCTAAGCAAGTATGTTAATGCTAAAGCACCTTAAAGGATAACACAATCAAATATTGATTACCGTGCAATTAAAGTATGGGAGTTAAGATTGCTTTATTGAGTCTTTAATCTATTACTTTTTATGTCTTTTCATTCATCCATTTCACATAATTGTAAGAAAAAAAATTGCAGTCCTTTTTTATAGACGCTACGATGCGGCGTCGCCATTTTTGATCCCATATTTTATTTTCTACTATTGCGGTTGAAGTGATGATATTTCAAACTGAAAGTAATATAATATTTCATTTTAGAATGATCAAGTTTGCACCGATGCGCATAAGCTATTGCGCTTTATATTGTGATTTTTATTTTTGCTGTGCCAAACCTTTGATTTGTATGAATTATACTAAGTTAATAGCTATTTTACTTATGAATATCTTCATCTTATAACGCCTATTTTCGACTGCTGCGTGGTCGTATGTAAGGTCTGATTTGTCTTTTCATTACTGTAATTGTCTTATATTAAATATGTTATAGAATTTCTATTTTTTTACTCAATATCGATCTTTTAACCCAAGTAATCAAATGTATTATTACAATTTAGTGTTGAAAATGGTGAGTAAAAATATATAACTGGTGATCCACAATTTCATCTTTCTAAATTTTAACTATCACTTTAGAAGCTAAGGATTTGTACTTCAAAGATAGATTCGAATTCATTTCCAAAAATATCTGTACATAATAAAATATTACTGCTTTTAAGCTTCATATACACAACGTTAAACCAAAAATATGATAGTTTGAATTTGAATTTAAAGAGTAATACTCCAATAGTATGGGCTACGAATTCTGCATGGAACGAAACGCTATTTGCATATGTAAACATGACACTTGACAGCGTCATCTGTCAGCGTTGCGCTTCTGTTTTAGCGGGCATTTAAAAACCGCGACTTTATCGGATCTCTCTTTCGCACCCTCTCACATAGTATATTTCCATCGCACTTGGCATTTAATATTTACGTCTACTTTAATCGTTCACATTACTATAGCCGTCGCTGGTGTACAATGTGAAAGCATGTCTCAAAGTCCAAGGGCGACAGAGTTGTAACAGTACACAAATTAGCAAAACAAGAACACGAGTTATACAAGTTTTTTTAAATAGTGTTACTAATACTGTTATCACTTGTGGTCTGAGTGTTGTTGTGTGCTGAGGTTTTATGTGATTGTGGTAAGTGTAAAATAACGCGAGTTGATTGATTAAAAATAATAAAAACTATCGCGTGTAAAATTGTTTTTTAAATTATTAATAAATATTTAATTAAATAAATATGCGTATAATATAAGTATCTGAGGGGCGCGTGTAATTTAAATTATGTTATAAAAAATGTATTTTTTATAATTCTCATTCAACTTTTAATTCATTATTTATGTATAAAAAATATTTACTCAGTAAGTAGTGTTCAATGTTTTTTTAGTTTTTGTTTTGTAATATTTGTGTTCAATACTTATTCAAAAACTCATCGTGGAGTGCCTTACGTTTTTATGAATCTGAATTATCAACTAGTTGAAGATATTTTATTTCTTTACAGTTACTTTAAATTTCCCTCCAAAAATGGCAACGACATTAAGACGCACGGCCTTGCAAGTATTAAGGAGGCAGAAAATATCGTCCGCCCCAACCAGTGCTAGAAAAAAAAGTACGGAAGCAAACCTCTTGAACTCCGTGTATAAAGATATACCTGTGAACAATTACACTGTCAATGATTTCGTGTGGCAGAACTTGGATAAATGGCCCGACAAGACAGCAACGGTAAGTGGATTTTAAAGTTGCCTTTGTTTATAAAAATTGCGAGATTTTTTGATAAATTAAACGTCGAAAATATTTTTACATGTGATGATATCCAATTTTTTTTCGATGCAATTATTTTTGAATTCGACAAAAGCATTCTTTGCAGAAAATATAATATTGGTCATTCGTTATTGTTTATTTATTTCTACAAGCTACTAAAAATATTGTATCATACTATAATAGCGTCGCAACTCGCAATTTGTTCAATTACCCACTCGATACTCCCTGTTGAAATTCAGTTTTATAGACATAAATATTAAATATTGTCAAATAAAAGGCTTAATTTTAATTATGTTACGCGATATCCTTCCACACAACTCACTTTTAGTATATTTGAAAGATAATTTTAAAATTAAAACCTATTACTTTGACCAATACCGGTTTCGTTAAAATATCATAAATATAAAATATTTGCACAGTTTAATATTAAATATTATTTTCAATATCTACCACATATTACTTATATCATACTGCATACATATCCATCGACGGTTATGCTAATCTGAAGGGCATTTACCACAACAATCATAGTTCATTGAACCACCATTCGTTACTGTAGTAAAATTCTTCGGAGTACGGTAGAAAATAACTCTCCTTTAAAATAAGCACATACACATATGTTTTCAAATCAGTCTTACGCAACCAGAGCCTTGATTTTACGAGAACTCAGTTAAGTTCTCGCCTCTTCTGGTATCCGTGGAAAGCCCAACAATGTATAGCGTTTTAGCTCGACACTCTTGAGGATTTTAGGGTATACCAAATATTTTACCTGCTTCCAGTTTTTTAAATACATTATTCATTAGCTTTAAAAGGTTTTGAAGAATTTCAGGCCAGTATTCTATATAAATATACTGTACGTTTAGTAGGGCAATGATCTTACTTAACTGATAAGGCATTATCTTGTGTACAAAATACCTACTGTAACACAAAGTGTAATTTTATTGTGATTATTTTCACAAATCTGCCATGTATCAGCTAGTAAAGTCTTTTCTTTACTTCACTAGGTAGAAATTACTTGACCCTCGGAATTCTCCCAGAAGTAAAGGCCGCAACCAAGTTTTGAACCTAAAGCCTGTACGTTTATAGAAAGCTCTCTTGAATAGAGAGATGCAGTGTGCAGAAGCAGCTATGAAGTGCTTGGTAACTCTACCGAGTGTTCCTATTTATGGGCATGCGTGGCGCTTAAAAAGCGGAAAGGGGTATTGGGCATCCGGCAGTCGCACTCACCGAACGATAGGTGATAGCTAAGCTGTCGCTTCAAGTCGATCTTATGTGGGACAGTGGTACCACCCCGGTCGAGCCTACCCATTCATGCGGAGTCACGGCTGACAACAGCGAGGCTCTACCACTTCTCTATTTATAGGGGTATAAACACGTAGGTATATTTATATCCATAAAAATATGATTGCTGAGCAAACAGTCGTAAATATTTATCGGCTTATCAAATACTCGTGATTCAATGTCGAACGCTTACAAGTTCTGGTGAACGACCTACGGTAACAACGTTAATATGAGCAATGTTACACTACTATTGTTTACCATCACGTAATCCAATTAAAATTATGAGTAACATCATAATAGGCGTGTATTATATCATAAAATAATGACAGGTAAATAATTGTGTTGCTAATGTTTTGGGTGACGTAACACCTATCATTAGGTGAGCGATGCGGTCGTCTCGTCACTCTCGCTAATAAAAAATAAAATAAAAAAATATTGACTAAAGCACACTTGTTGCATGTAAAGTCGACCCACATACATATACTTTTTGATAATACCAGTATAGCAAGGTATACCACATTTTATGATAACAGCATTGCTAACCAGACACATTAAAACCTACTCGATTGGCGATAGTTTATTACAACTAAAGCAGGATATACAATAATCCCGAAACAAGATACATTCACGAAGATCACTTAACAGGTATTATATGCATGCAGTAACCACTTGTGTAGATAATAGATATGAATATTAGCATACCACCAGCAGTAATCCGATTGAATCAAATATGCAATTTCGTTTACAATGCCCAAAAATCGGTAAACAGATTATCGAAGACACAAAAAAATATAATACTGTATTGTTTATGAAATTAGGTAGCGAGTTTTATCAGATTAAACGGTATCATGTATGACAGAACCAGTGCATATTATATGCATTTTGTGCTCAACCCCATAAAATTTGAATATGTAGTCATTTTTACAGATCTTTGGAAGTGGTAGAGCCACGCTGTTGTCAATCATGACTTAGCATGAATGGACAGGCTCGTCCGGGGCAATAACACTCTCAGACCGACTTGAAGCGACAGCTTAGCTGTCGCGTTCCGTTCGGTGAATGAGATTGTCGGATGCCCAGTTTCCCTTTACTCTTCCCATCCTTTTTACTTCCCGATCCCCTCCCGATTTGATGACCCGGCAACATATCCATAATCCAAGCGTCGGGGATGATCATGGGCGGCAGTGATCATTTACCAACAGGTGACCTGTTTGCTCGTTTACCGGAAGTAATGATTAAAAATAAAAAAACATTGAATGCCTGTTAAAAATGACGATCAATATTATTTACATGTGATCTATCAATGCTATTCTAATTTATGCTATCCACCACAAAAGTCATATACCTTATTGTATATTAGATAGTATGTGTGATTAAGTGTATTTATTATTTTATTCCAAAGTCTTTGCCAAGCTTAGCAACTTAGCAACACACGTTTAACACATTTCGTTAACAACCGAATGTGCTAATATCTTAAGTAATCGGATATTAAGCAAACGATTTTTTTTGTAATACCGGACTCAACTTTTTGCAAGTATTAAACGCTATAATTTTATGAATACATGTTCGTAGAAAACTATAAACACCAAAAAGAATTATTTAAGTGTTAGGAAACTTCGCATTGTGCCGTAGATTAATTGGTATGCATGTGGAGAGTTATATTGGTTACATTGTTGGATAGATTGTTGGATTATAAGCTACTTGTATAGAGAGAGAGAGCTACCTTCTACGCTGTGAGAATTCCTTGATAAAGCCTGTGTTCATCAGCGACTTCAATGTTAATTTAAATAAGAAGATTGTGTGAAATCCAAGACATGTATTTTCAAGAACAGCAGAACAACAGAATATCAAAACAAACATAGTACACGCAACTAGCAAACTACCAACCTTTACACAAAATTAAGACTTAAACAATGACTCGTACCAACAGAAACAGTAAAATAATATATTTATATTGATCCTCTTTATACGCGGGACGTCGCTGGATGCAGGCTGCCTCCAACAGGTCACTATGGAAATCATTGGGAGAGGCCTATGTTCAGCAGTGGACTTCCTTTGGCTGATGGATGGATGATGGATGATCCTCTTTTAACAGACTTCTTATAGCTAATCATCATGATCAGCATTCATCATCAGCGACAGGAATTTTAATGCCGAACATCGGCCTGTCTCAAATATAAGAGCAATCTATTAGAAACCTTCAGTGATCATCAGTCTAACGATTTCCTCGACAGTTACTATGCAGTACTCCCAATTTATTCCTCAAATTTAGTTTATTTTGCAAAATTAAAAAGAACTAGCTATTTGCGGTTGCTAACTAAAATTTACCGTTGATATTGAATAATAGTTTCTAAGGAAGTTATACCTATATAAGAAGCAGCTATTATTTATTGTGAAAAGGGGACTTGAAGGGGTCTGCGATTGAGCAACTGCTACTTTGGACTCGGATGTCCCGTTTGGCAGAATAACTGTATCGTCCGCATCTTCATTGTCATAGATGATCTCACCTTTTTACTTACCTGTCATGTTCAGGTAATATCTTTCTCGATAACCATTGAATCTCGAGTCATGCATTACCGTTCTCTTGTTTCTTCATCTTGAAGAATGTCTTTGAAGTCAGTCAAATCTGTAACAATATATCTTTAAAAAGCATTCCTTAGTGACTGTTTTCATACACGTAAACACCCAAGCATGCACGTAGGTAGAACAAATATTTACTTCAATTCAACATGACATCTTGATTGTATTTGATAAGGATAAGGATTACCCGTTGCGTGAGTCTTGCTATTATATCTTGGGATATAATGGACACACTTGATAACGGATCAAACAGGACAAACAAGTAATGTATGTATTTTGTTTTAAAACAATACCAAGTATTTTATATATGTCCCAGCAGATGTGTTGTCCCTGGGTATTCATACGTCAATACTCAATGAATTAAAATAAATTGATGCAAATTCTATCGACAACATACAACACTGACTTTATTTAGTAGCAATGATCTATGAATAAATTGACTTACACAACTTATCGCTTCTTAGCTATTAACAACTGTCTAGACTCTAGACCGTACGTAGAAATAGGACTTATAACCGTTAAATTGTTCAAATTGGCAGTAGGCTAGGCGCGAGCATCGTCCAACTTCTATTTAATACTTTCAATCCAATCCATCAGCCGAAGGAAGTCCACTGGTGAACGTAGGCCTCTCCTCAATCTCTCCTCTCCCCCCTCTCTAGTTAATACTTTGATTCTTATTAATTTCGTTTGGGCTCAAGACGAGATATACACAGACTTATTCTGGGATTGTGATTTCTAAAAATATACACAATCATTTAATAATACATAATTATCCTATCACGATAAATTATAATACTTTAAGATTATAATCTTTGAAAAATTCCGCTGGTTTAACAAAAAAATATAATCGCATTTAAATACAAGGCGTGGTGGGTTCCAAAGGTCGACAAAATTCAGATAGATTGTACTTTGGTGAATTTTACAATGTGTTATCATAATTCCAGCTTAAATTATAGATACCGCAGTCCAAAAGGTAGGTACTTGGTATCTGGTAGTACAAAGTACGACATTGTTTTGTGTGATTGAAGAATTTGTAATTAATGAATTCTGTAACTAAAATATAAATTACTAATGTGTAATAACGCAGTGACCAAAATAAACTCTTTTCTTTCCAATAAACATGCGATTGTGTTAAATCTTATGAATCACATTAGTTAAAAAGGCGTTATTCGTATCTTTATTTCAGGAATTAATATATTGATTAATTCCTCAGTTCAATAATTTTTAATCAATTTCTATAATTAAAAAAATAATTTGAAATATAGTTCGCTAAAAATAAAATTCAGAACTTCTCAGTTCACAGCTAATAATACATCGTAATATCTCTAACGCCCTAATAAATTGAAAACATTCTTTATCCAACTTACCTTGACTTCACAAGACACTACCGGTTTCGACCACATAAAATGGTACAGCTTTTGATACTATGATGATATGATATGATATGATTTGATACTTTTGAACTATGATGGAATATTTACATTGTACGAAAAAAACATATTTGTGTGCATTATAGGGCCTTTAGATGGCCAGAATTTAAATAAATATTACAATGTGAATAAATATAATTCAAATTTTTTTACCAGCACTTAATGTTGCTTGAAATTTTAGATTTTGTGTTCAGTGATTGATGTCAATCCTTAGCTATGCGAATATTGATACATCATCTTTCGACCTTAGAATAAATCGTGGTTCTTCACGAAATGCCATAACTTGAAACTCGAAAGCCTTTTTGGTCAGTTATTGATCTCAAATATACAGTTACTGATTTGAACATTATTTTTTAAGGTATGCGCCCTAACCGGTCATGGTTACACGTACGCACAGACGCACAAGATGTCCGTCACGTTCGCCGCGTCACTGCGTACCAAACTGAAGTTGCAGAACGATGACAAAGTGGCCATCATACTGCCGAACATCCCCGAGTATCCTTGCACGATACTAGGGATATTACAAGCAGGATGTATAGCGAGTATGATGAACCCTGTTTATACGGCACGTAAGTATAATAAAACTATAATTATTGACCTACTTATAATAAACGGTTGACTTTCACAAAAGAACTGTATCAACCCTAATACGTCCCACTGTAGGGCACGGGCCTCCTCTGCAATCGAGAGCGTGATTGAGAGTGGTTAGATCAGATAACCCGCCACGCTGGCCTAGTGCGGGTTGACAGACTTTTACATACATACATAACCACACGCCTTTTTCCCAGAAGGGGTAGGCAGAGGTGCTACTAGAACACCCACGTTTCGCCTTGTATATTCCGTCCCACGATGTGATAGGGGGCGAGCTTATCGCCATATCGGGCACAAATTCCTGACTCCGGGCTAATAATGAATAGAAAAATCCAATATCACTTTGCCCGACCCGGGATTCGAACCCGAGACCTCAGCTTTGCAATGGTAGTAGGTCAAACTAACCATGTCACCTTTCGTATATAAATTGTGCTAAAATCAAGTTGATTTTGTTGCTGTTTAAAAATCGATAAAGCAACCAACATGATTTCCTAATTTAATATTTATGATAAGAACATTCAAGTCAACGACATAATCATTCATAAAATCAAGTGTTTTTCTCCACAGAACAGTTGAATATGATTGCATTATTGTTTCGTTCTTAGTGAAAAAAGGTCTTTTAATAAAACATACTATAGCAATTATATTATTAGATATAGGTAAGATATTCCTACACAATAATGCCCAAAAGAGTTGCAGTTGTGCGAAATATCCTCAACCTATTGCAGTACTGTATCTCTTTTATTGCGACGGTTTATCATTCTTGAAAGATTTGCTGTTAGGTGAATTACTCAATGTATTTTACTGGTGGTAGATCTCTCACATGTGAGAGGCCGCCTGGGTAGATACCACCGCAATGTCTATTTCTTCCGCCAAACAGTAATGTAAACGCATTGTTATGTTCCGGTTTGAAGGACATTGTAGCCAGTGTAATTACTGGACATATTGCGACTTACCACCTTACGTCTCAAGATGGCGAGCGCAGTATAATGCCAAGCATTGCTATGTTATTCATGGTGTCGTTTGGTTTTGCTACTGTCCATGAGTGGTCGTATCGCTTACCAACAGGCAAATGGCAAGCTCGTCTTGCCATTCATTGCAATTTAAAAAAATAACTGCAATGAAATAAGTGAGTCATTAGGAGGATTACGCGGTCGATAAAATCTATTAAACTACAGTTTCATGCGCTGTGTGCACATGCATATGATAATTAGTAACTAACCATGAGATAAACGGGCAGAGGTTGCTCATAATCGCATGTAAGTTTGTATAGTTATTCAAAAATCGGAATTGACGACTTTGTATTGTAAATACTTTTACCATGCAGCTTAAAAATAGTCGACAGGAGTTTACAACTACAGTAAAATAATCAATTGTTATTGATCTAACCTTTGCTTATGAAAAATCTTTTTATCAGTTTTTTGGCAAAAATATATTAAAATAATCGCTTAGAGAATTTACGCAATAACAATAAGAGTACCTACAAATAAAATATTTATACAATTGGAAGGCGGCAATAAGTTTCGGTTACCCTTGATAACCTTATATCCTGAGTGAGCATGACGTAAAGTAAAGAATTTTATGCGCAATAGGCACATCGGTTTCATACAAATCGGTGGATGATGCTTAGAAATGACATAACTTGTAAGAAAAACTGTCAATATTAGAACCATGATGTTCGTAATAAAAAAATAACCCCCAGTAAACGCCAGAGTCCAGACTTATTGTGTGTGATGCTAATGATACGAAGTCAAATCGAAGTCATTATTTTCGCCATTTTTCATTTGAACCAGGCCAGAAGTTTAATAACAATATAATTTATTTTCCAGATGAGCTGAAACGACAACTAGAACTAATTGAATGCAAAGCAATTGTCGCATCTAAGATATCATACGCAAACATTAAACAAGCACTTACCGAATTAAAAGTAAATGTACCAATAATATTAGTAGAAAACGAAGGTCTTCCTGAAGGCACGATTAAATTCGCTGAATTAGCTGAAGATTTCAACGTAGACACGAATTGTCTTAAGTCTGTACATAGGAGTCCGAAAGACATAGCAATTTTACCTTTCTCCAGCGGTACTACAGGATTTCCTAAAGCAGTAGTTTTGAATCATGAAAGCGTAGTGTCAATGAACAAGATGATCATCGACCCAGAAATCGTTGTTATTGAAGAAACGACAGGTAAGTAACCTTTATTTGTGCAAAATATTATATACATGAGAACACAAACAGAACACAATAACAATCAATTTGATGGTCTAGAGGACGTTGAAGGACCATTCACAGAGAAAATAGAATTCACGAGTACATGTTCGTGCTACATCAATATGTTAATAATAATTTAGGATATGACTTAATGCACGATAAATATTTGCATCATATAGCTTGCCTTTTGAATTAGTTAAGTATCTGTTTCACTTCGACATCTTGCAGGCAAATTCCAAATATTGTAATGTACCAAATATTTATATATATCAGTATAATAAAAAATAGGGTATCTTCTAATAACTTCTGTTTTACGATATAATATTATATTATTTTTACTAATGTTTGTCACTTCTAATATTATAATTATAACTTTTGCCCCCTATTACTGATTCTGCCTTACAATTCTTTTCAGTAAAATATTACAAAAAATATTACCAGGAAGTAAACATCGCAATTAGATATAATTAATTGGATAATTATTATAAAAAGAAGTAATATAATTAATTATTATATGCTCTTCAAGAAATAGCATCAGGAGGGTTACTCTATGATCCGAAACGAAGTTGCGAATGTTCGAACGTCGCACTTAAAACTACGAATGTGCCTAGGTACTCTAGCAAAATGTTCCAATCCTCTATCATACGTCGTAACTATAGACTTAGTTTGGAGTGAATGTTAAATCTCATAGAAAATAATGTTGATTTTTAGAAAAGGAAAACTTATAACTTACTTTTTTTTTTTTTTATTCTGGCACGGCATTATGACTGCACTGCACCTGATGTTAAGCGCAAATGCCGTCCAGACAGAGTATCGAATGGCATCAGACGGCGGTCCCATGCCATTCGACACAACTATGCCGGCCTGCTGAGATGCTTCTTCACACTACGGCGGAAGGACCCAGGATTATAGGAAGGAGGGGACACGTGTGACGGCAAACAATTCCACAGCTTCACAGTGCGGCACAAAAAATATTTGCGAACTTTTTTGTTCGCGCCGAGATGGTTTGAACCGTCAAGCTGTGGCTTCGCAAGCCAGCACCCGTGGTTCTGATAAGGAAAGGAGAGGAGGGGATCAAACTAAACAATTCCTCAGAGCATTCACCATGATACAGACGGTAGAACACGCTTAGAGAGGCAACATCCCTCCGCAACTGTAGCGACTCTAAGTTGCTCGTAACGTCTGCATCATTTACAATGCGGATGGCCCGCCGCTGCAATCCATCCAAGGCATCGAGTAAGTACTGGGCGGATCCATCCCAGAGGTGCGAACAGTATTCCATACCCGGCCGAACCTGCGCTTTATACAAGCGGTATAGTTGACCGGGCGTGAAAAACCGACGCACTTCGGACGTCGAACGTCCGAACACTCGATCTTCGTTTCGGATCAGAATAACCAGACCTCATCTGTAATTTTTTGCACTATATTATCATGTAATTATCACATTTATTGCGGTTGCCATGCAATAATATATCTTTGTCACAGAAACTTCCGCCTACATAGCAATAATTTTATTGTAAACAATAGCATAGGCGTAAGTGAGGCTAACAAGGTCGAACCCACGGGTACAAAGTTTATTCGAAACTTTGGTGTTCAGTTAATTCAATTTATTCAAGTCCATTCGATCAAGATAATTAGAAATATCATTTGCGTATTGATTATTTATTTTTATTTATTTATTTATTTGTTATTTGGGAAACAAACAGAGAAATTGACATATTAATAACAGAAGAATGTGTTATAAAATCCAGTAAAGTTTCCACTAATAAATAACACAGATATGAAAAGAGTGAACAATAACATTGCTTAAACTAAGTACTATGAAATAAAGGTAACTAAAATAAAATGAAATCACATTCTAAAGAAAACAAATAATCAAGTAAAATTATGTAGGTTTCGTATTATCCCGGCTCATACCATAATGTAATTTACTTCTTTGTTAATTTTTCTTCCATTGCTGTTCGGCAATATTCCGTGTAATGAATGCATATCCTTCATTTGTCCTTTATCAATTCGACATTTTCTAAACTTCGCCATTGTTTCCAACTTTGCTTATCTGACTTTTAACTAAAAACAGTTAATTATGTTCTTTAACTAATTATACAATTACATCAATGAATTTTTAAGAAAATTTAAATTTTTAACATCCGAAACTTTACCAACGTTTATTTTAAAATCTTTATTTGTTTTACTACAATCAAATGTTTTGTATGCAATCATCAACCGTGAAACAACAATAATTTTACGGTGTTATCAAGTCGTTATCTAAAGAAGCACGTCTGTTATTTTCATATAATAACGCTTAGTGATCTCCCAGTTTAGTATTTTCATATTCAACAGCATTATATTAATTATATGTATATCTTAGAATAATACATAGCGTTGCATTACATTTCTCTTTCTAGGAAAGATTTATATCAGTTAGATACGATACGGTTTCGATTGCATTGCAAATAAATATAGTCGATGTCATTTAATATATCTGCCCATATACTTTTTTGTTTCTTTTAATTTTCTTAGTAAGTCCAATCCAATCCAATTCATCAGCCAAAGGAATTCCACTACTGAACATAGGCCTCTCCCAATTATTTGTGATGGTTGTCTTAGTAAGTAATATTTTTTTAATACGAAAATAATGATGTGATATTAGGTAAATATCAAGATGTTTAACTCCACAAAGTTCTTTATGAAAGAATTTACATAAACGAGTATTCATTATAATATAATAGTTTAAATATGGCTCCTTAATTTATCTTCCTCAGCAACCCACCAAGCAGTATTACCAGCCATCCTCCCGTTCTTCCACATATTCGGGTTCAATTCATTGATGATGAACCAGATGACGCAAGGCTGCAAACTGGTCACCATGCCATATTTCAAACCTGACTTCTTCTTGGAAACCATTGTGAAGCACAGAGCTGAAGTGTTGTTCATTGTACCGCCTATGGGTAAGTTTTGTAAATAATGTATTCATATGGAGGTTATAAGGTAATATAAGAATGTTGTTACCCAAAGATAAGTTCTATGTCAATCAGACAGAGAAGATTAAAATGATAAATAATGTCTTAATTTAGTCTGAACAAATATTGCAGCAGCAAGAAAAGGACAGGGGAAAACATATATATTTGAAGAATAATGTTGTAGAATGAACTGCCAGATTGATCATACAGATTGTATGAACAGTTAAAAGTACAAATAAATATTTTTCTAAATGGCTGGAACCTTACATATGGATTTTATTTTGATCTTATATTAACAAATTCAGTTTGTTATCCAAGGATCAAATTTTTTAAAGTAAATGTATTAAAGTAAAGTAAACAACCGTCCCCGTAACCAAACAATTGTTTATCAAATTGATAATATTGTTACTAAGCTGGTATATCCAAGCTAATCACATTTCTCGATTGGAAGCACTCTTTATCGGTTGCCAGAACATGAGCGAAAGTATGATGAACTCCATCATTAAGCTACATTAAATTCCTATCGCTTACATAATCAACATCATCATCATCAACCTTTTATTGTCCACTGCTGGACATAGGCCTCCTCCGAATTACGCCATTTCACCCTGTCTCCGGCTTGTCGCATCCAGCATCTGCCAGCTTACTTAATTATCGTTAGAAAACTAGGCAAACCTATGACTTAGCGAATACAGTTCAAAACATATTATTATTGCCCATTCCAGTGGTGTTTCTGGGCAAGCATCCAGCTGTGAAACCGGAACACTTGGCATCAGTCAATGGCGTCATTAGCGGGGCGGCGCCACTTTCATCAGCTGATGCTGCTGCTCTTATTAGTAAAAATGTAAGTTCTTTTTATAGTGCATACGTATATGGTAGACTATTTATAGCTAAGTGCAGTACAGGCCTAACTTGAACTTTGGACTCAATTTGACGTTACTTGAAACCTTATTTATTATTTCTGTGAGCAACACAGGCGAAATTCTGAAAAAAAATGGTACTCGACAGATAAAATTTATTCACATTAGACAAGTATTCCCGTTATTATAAAATATGATTTTAGAGTATGTTAATTATTTTCACTTCAACTTATAATTCCGAAGTGACAAAAAAAATAGTATCTGTGCTCCCATATATAATTTTTCTTATAATGACTTGTAATATGGTTAATATTGCATTTCCAATTCGTCGTTCATTGACGAAGCTATTTTAAAATAACCAATTTCCATACTAAATATGTGCATAGTTAATTTAATTTCCAAATTACTAGTTTACTCAGTCACAAGTGTAAAGTCGGTACTATCGGGTGCTAACTCACTTTCCAGACTTTGATAATTACGTAAAAGTAATTATTGGTTGTTATCACCTTATAACGATAAGTGGACCAATTGCTGAAGTGGAATCTCAATTGATGATAAGAACACTGCTGTTACACCAGGTGTTGAAATACTTTAATTAAATGTAGAGACTGGATTTTTTGGAGATATAAATTATAGAAGATGCTGTTAAGCCAGTTTGTAGAGTAAGAGTAAGCTGTTGCTTAGAGTAAGCCGGAATGATTGAGTTGACAGTCGATAGATAACATAACGTGAATATGTGGATGGCACTATAGTCACTTTCATCATCAGCCCTTTGCAGTCCACTGCTAGACATAGGCCTCTCCCAAGGTACGTCACAAAGCCCGGTCTGCTGCTTTATGCATTCAGTCGCTGCCGGTCCTCTGCTGCAAGTCATCCCGCCATCAGGCCAGAGGACGTTTCACGCTACGTTTGCCAAAACGCGATCTCCTCTCCAGAATACGTTTACTCCAGTGGTTATCTGTTCTGCGACATATGTGGCCAGCCAATTGCCACTTAAACCTACTAACTTTCAGAGCTATGTCGCTCACCATGGTTCTCTGGTGGATTACTTCGTTCCGAATTTTGTTCTTCAAAGAAACTCCGAGCATAGCTCTTTCCATAGCACGTTGAGCGTATTTAAGCTTGTAGATTAGCTCCACAGGCAGTGTCCACGTCTCGGCACCGTACGTCGTTACAGGGAGGACGCACTGGTTAAACACTCTCGTCTTCATGCTCTGTACATAGTCTCTTTGTCGAGCCAATATAAAAGAAGAATAAAAAAAGTATGTTAATGCAAATGAAAGTAGGTTTATTGGTTACGAACATTACAAATTACAAGTACTTTAATGGTTAATTAAAATTCATGATAACTGCAACTGCTTTAACCGCTAAACCAATTTTAAGAAATCGAATACCATACTATTTTCTATTACCAAATTTTCTTTGGGATTTTTCTTAGTATCGTAGTACCAAAACTTGTTACAAACAGTAGGACTGTTCGTATCATTGGCGATATTTCTTTCAATCACTGTGGGAGCGGGTCTACCAGTGCCATTATTGGTTATTTCTTTCAGAAAAACATAATCTTCCGCCAAGGCTATGGTTTGACAGAGACCAACGGCGCCATTACAGTGGGCAAGAACGACGATAGCAATCACGCTTCTGTGGGGCATGTACTGGCTAACTGTCAGATCAAGATCGCTGACTTGAATACGCACGAAGCCTTGGGTCCTGGACAGGTGAGAACTTTCATCGTGTTATTTTATATAAAAAATAGTCAATTAGCTCGTAAGCTAATAGTAAGTAATCATAACTGTGCGTGAGTAGTATTCGAAAGAATATTAGATGTCTTCGAGAAAATGGAATACCGAAGACCAGAAGATCTGACCGAAGACCAGATATATGACTGAACGAAGAGATGAATAGGGCTAGGCAGCTAGGGATTTTATTTTTTTCATTTTTTATTCTGGCACGGCACAGTGACTGCATTGCAACTGGTGGTAAATGCGAATGCCGTCCAGACGGCCCAACGAATCGCATTAAATAGCACTCTCATACCATTCGATACAATCATGCCGGCCCGCTGAGATGCCTCTTCACGCTACGGCCGAAGGACCCAGGATTATAGGAAGGGTATTATAGATTTTGACTCAAATTTGATTCAGCTACTACTATTACTATATCTATTTGTTATCTTCTAAAATTGATTTTAAGACTAAATTTTGATTTTTTGAAGATGGATTTTTTAACATTTAGAAATTACTGTGGGTATAATATTACATATTGGAGACCTATATCCAATATTGAACTGCTTCTGTAGGCAAATGTCTTCGCTCAATGTTACAGGAAGGCGAGATCTGGTGCAGAGGTCCTAACATAATGTCAGGTTATTACAAGAATGAGGAAGCTACCAGAGAAGTGATGGTCGATGACGGATGGTACAAGACTGGCGACATCGGCAAATACGACGAGAACAAATATCTTTACGTCACTGATAGATTAAAGGAATTGATTAAGGTACGTATCTTAATCTACGTATTAACTGCCAGGAGGGTAATTTCACTTGTTGATAACTCGCCTACATTGGGTGTAATGAATACAAAAAATATTGTCCGTAATCTTCAACTTTGACATGAATGAATTATTATTATAATCAAAACTGATTATAGACTGTCTACGATCTTTTGGCGTCCGAATACTTTGCTGTCATGCTGTTGTCAAAATATTAGGAACAGTTTTTCTCTCTTCACATTTTATAAAATTGAACATTTTAACACTATTAGATTACAAGTAAACATGCTATGGTTATATTACGAAACCATATTTTAAACAATGCGTTGAATAGATATCTTAAAATTTTCATTGTAGTTCCTAATTTCGCCACACCAATATAATTTAAATTAATTATAAAATAGATGGGTTGTTTAGTTACCACTAACGCCATCTAGTACCTATAGATGGATAAAAATCTTTAATTTTATGTATTAAATTGTATGAATATAGGAATTCTTGTAAAAACAGTTATGGCGATTATTTTTTGAAAAAACTGCACTAGACTTGACTAAAATTGCAAATTCCAAGAACAAATTGTTGAATCTTGTGTGGTGTTTGGTAATCATATGATTAATTAAATTTCAATTTTAATATTATTTACCAGGTAAAAGGCTTCCAAGTACCACCAGCAGAACTGGAAACAATAGTCAGGACTCACCCAAAAGTCCTAGACTGTGCCGTTCTAGGTATCCCAGATCCCATCACAGGAGAAGTTCCTAAAGCATTCGTAGTACCGCAACCAGGACAGGAAATAGAACCTGAAGAAATTCTAGACTTTGTTAATGATAAAGTGGCAGTGTTCAAGAAAATTAAAGAAGTACAGTTTGTTGACGTGATCCCCAAGAATCCGGCTGGAAAAATTCTAAGGAAGGATTTGAAGGAGAAATACTGCTAGTACGAGTACTTAGTAAATATTGTAGTACCATTTATATATAGAAGTACTACGAGTATACTACGATTTATATAAGTGTTAATGATGTACATGAAGATAAATTTGCTAAACTGGAAGACAGGTTTTCAAAACGTATTCGAAGCTTCATTTATAAAGAAAACTTTTATTATTCGTCGTTAGCATATCACTAATATCATATTTTTTTACGTATTAACTTTAAAAATCTTTATCAGTATATTACATACCATCAAATTGAAATTTTCAAAAGATGTACTTGGTAATGTCCATTTATATTATGATTTATTTTAAATTCCCTTGGAAGGTTATCATTAATTCATTAGGGTTGCTAGTCATCTAAATATCTATAAATCATTACTTAAAGGAGAATGCCAATTTTACTGTGAAACATGGTATCGGTGCGAAGATTTTTGTTCCTCGATGAAACCTACTTTTTTTCAATGAAAATAAATGTAACGGGTGATTTTTATGAGCGATGAGTAAAGCAACCTATTTTAACATGACGATGTTTCTGGCAGTTATATTAAGAAGAATAGAATAAGGATTTGAATACAGAACGGAGTTGTCAACGGCTTATGTGAAGGATGGCCGAGTCGGAATATTATCACGCCACGATTATTCAAGTTGTAACGTTTTACACAGTTTTAATATACGAGTTGTATGTGTAGAGAGCCCTGCTATAAATGTACATGATGTTGGAAAAGAATAGAGGAATTATGATTATACAATCGTCGTATTATTCGTCTTTATATAAACATAATTGCGACCTAGGCCCGGAGTTCTTGGAAAAATTAACTTGAAGTCCAATAAAAAATACTTCTTTTTCTTCGGCTCTGTGAAATGTGATGATAATTACTTTATTTTATAAAAATTGTCTCCTGGGATAAAACAGGAAAACGTTTAAGGGCAAACCTTAAAAAATGCTGTAATGAATTGTAAGCAGTATCGGTATCGGGGTCAACGTAATTTTTTCCCGATACCATGAATGGACATTCTCCTTTATTTCTGTCAACATATTATTAAGACGAATAATAATACGACGGTTGCGTAATCATTATTCCTCTATTCTTTTCCAACATCATGTACATTTATAGCAGGGCTCTCTACACATACAACTCGTATATTAAAACTGTGTAGAACGTTACAACTTGAATAATCGTGGCGTGATAATATTCCGACTCGGCCATCCTTCAAATCAGCCGTTGACAACTCCGTTCTGTATTCAAATCCTTATCCTTTTCTTCTTAATATAACTGCCAGAAACATCGTCATGCTAAAATAAGTTGCTTCACTCATCGCTTATAAAAATCACCCGTTACAATATTAACGATTTGAAGATCAATCATATTTATAAACATTTTGTTACTTATTACATAATATATTATTCTAAGACTGTAAGAGAGAAAATATATTAGGTATGTTAATGTTTTTACAGAATTTTACATTAACCTGCATTTTGTACTAAAAGTTGTTTAGCTAATTATTGTTGTTGAAATAAGAAATTATATTTCTATTATAAAGATATGTTTTTTATTATTAATGTAGATCATGTATGATGAACATTATATTTATATCTATTGCATGAGAATTGTCTGATTTTTTTTTTGATAATAAATGGGTCTTTTTAACTGTATTTTCAAGGTTGGTTACTTATGGCGTATATTAACATGGCTTTAAAGGGTAATTAAGCTAAGATTACTTTACAATACTAAGGCAATTATCTTTGTTAATTGTAAATAAATATTGTATTTAGATATTTAAACGTAATTGTAGGTAAAATTGTTTGTGAAATAAAATATTTTTATGATTATGTTATTTTTATAGCTCTGTTATTTGATACTGTTCTAAGTTCTGTAGCAATTTGTAAACAATATGGAAGGCGATATTTTTAATTTAAAATATAGTCTTTAAATATACCTTTTATTATCTTTTAGTTTATTGCTCATATATAATTTACTTAAAATATGTGTATAGGCAGTTTTGACTGCCTTGGTATTTACCTTACGTATTAAAGGCCGGCAACGCATCTCTATGGCCTATGGAGTTGCAGATGTTCATGGGCGGCGGTGATCACTTGCCATCAGGTGAGCCGTGTGCTCGTTTGCCCCCCATAGAATAAAAAGTATGCTATTGGGCGTGAAGTTGAGTTAATGTATGGTTTCTATTATATTTCGTATAATCTACTTAATATTTTCTTTTTGCCTCGGTGGCGTAGTGGTACTACGGTACGATTGCAAAGCTGAGGTCTCGGGTTCGAGTCCCGGGTCGGGCAAAGTGATATTGGATTTTTCTATTCATTATCAGCCCGGAGTCAGAAATTTGTGCCCGATATGGCGATAGGCTCGCCTCGTATCACATCGTGGGACGGAATATACAAGGCGAAACGTGGGTGTTCTGGCAGCACCTCTGCCTACCCCTTCTGGGAAAAAGGCGTGTGTTTATGTATGTATGTATGACCTATGTTCTTGATTAAAATGGAACCGGTATAAACTTGTATAAATGTTCCGTATAAAAATAAATAAAATAATAATTTGTTCTTTTAAAGATTTGTTAAAGGTAAATGTATATGTCGTCATCGAGTTGATTTTCAAAAACGGAATGATAACGCCCACTGTAGGCATTTGTCAGAATCTACGCTACACAGTGACTTGAGATGTCAGGGGCTTTTTTATAAAGAAAAATTTCAGGAGCATCTCAACGGTCTGCTAGCTAGCAGAACGGATTGTTGCGATCAAGAGAGCAAATAGCAGCATCTGGAAATAGTGCTGTGTGAGCGTGGAGACTGTCTCGCGTTCCGTGAGTAAGATTGTGATAACCTACTATTGACCCGACATATCCACATGCGCCCACGATACTACGTAAGCTGTAACTAGCTATTGAGCATGATATCGAACATGATAACGAACATAATCCAGTATTTCGTTATATAGATAGTGTTGCATGTTCCTTTAAAAGTGCATAGATCTGTGGTGCACAGTAGTCGTTTGCACTGGCAGCTACTACTTTCCTTTGTGAAAATAGTAAATTCCACAAAATTAACTAGATGGCGCTGATCATATTATCGTAAATTCTGCATCGCGGTATCAGGATTTTTCTTATTGTCATGAATTGCAAGACGAGCATGCTATTCGCCTGATGGTAAGCGGTACGACTGCTCATGGACAGTATAAAAACCAAACAACACTATGAATTACAAAGCAATGCTTGGCATTCCACTACGCTCGCCAATTTCACTTCACAGCTTTATAATATTACCGTAGTACAACTACGCCACCAAGGCAGTATTATTTTAGTGCAAAGTATTTTATTGTCAAGATTACAACCATTGAGCTAAATATTTCGTATTACATCGAAACACATACAGCACAGCTACAAAGGATAATAAAAATAAGAAACAAAGGAAAGAGTAACAAAAAAGAAATAAAAAATAAACGTAGTTATATTAATTTTGAATGCGTGAATTAAAAAAAAATACAAAATCGATTGAAAATTAATGTCCATGCATTATCAAAGTAATTAAAAATACAAGTTTTTTTAATTAATCGACAATACTTCGTGTTGTATCTTGAGACCGGTAACGGCTGTTTCATTCGCGATACTGAAAATTGTTACCTCGTCGAGGAAAATTATATCTACAGAACACAAATAAAATTACCATACGAAAATAACATATTGTAGTAATCCAGCCCATATACTCCCTCTGTCGGGCCCGGACCTCCTCTACTATCGAGAGTACGATTGAGAGGGCCATATTAGGTACTCAAGAATGTTTTTTTTATTTATTTTTTACTGTTATTGTATGACTAGACTACCTCGGTGGCGTAATTGTACTGCGGTACGATTGCAAAGCTGAGGTCTCGGGTTCGAATCCTGGGTTGGGCAAAGTGATAATAGATTTCCAATTCAATATCGGCCCGGAGTCAGGAATTTGTGCCCCATATGGCGATAGACTCGCCTCCTATCACATCGTGGGAAAGAACATACAAGACGAAATGAAGGTGTCATGGTAGAGCCTCTGTCTAGTGCCTACCCCTTTTAGGAAAAAGGCGTGAGTTTATTTATGTATGTTATTCTAAAAGTCAGATAAATTAATTTTGTGTAATGATTTATCTATTATTATGAAATTTCCTTCCATCCTAAATGTATGTATTGTCGGTAGGACACGATTATACAGCACCAATAAAAAAGTTTGAAAAAGCGGTCATATGACTAACGTACACTGCATTATACATAATAATATATAGGTATTTTATTATTTAATGATAAAAATTAACACAAAATGAAAGTCGTACTTTGTTCGCTTCGTTCCCTACACAATAAAAGTACTCAACATATTAACATAAAAATAATTCAACTAATCATTAGTATTATATGAGTATTCATATTTTCGTTAATATGCATTACCTAGTGTACTATGTAATGCAAATTACTATGCTATGTTACTATACTCTATGACGTCACCTACTTCAACAAAAACTGTTGGTTTGGTTTGTAAATTTTTTGGTTACTAGCGCAGATTTAAAAAAATCTAAAAAACTATCGTTTTTTTAAATTATATGGTATGTAAGTCCGCTAACCGGCACTAGGCCAGCGCGGTGGACTATATGGCCTGACCACTCAATCGTGCTCTCGATTGTAAAGGAGGCTAGTGCCCTGCAGTGGGACGAATATTGGCTGATACAGTACAGTACAAACAAACTGTGAAACTGTAGCACAAACTGACAAGGTTACTAGTGTCTAGACTAATGTGCATAATTATTTAAATATATTATGAATTACATTATTTTGTACACATCCTGTTCCTTGTACATATTATTATCCCTAATAGTATTTAAAAAAGTTATGATTTAAATATATATACAATTCTAACAAAGCCACCCATTTATTTTCTTACTACTAGACTTATATCTTTAATTTTTTATTACGAAAATATTTAAAGAACTTCCTTAAAAATACTAAAATATCTCGTGTACTGTATCGTGATAAATGGGGACCCATTTTTTTAAAATAAAAAGTCATTAAGCAACTGCTATGTCAATTGGTCCATTTTTTTAAAATAAAAAGTTATTAATCAAATGTCCATAGGTCGTCAATATAAACTATAGTTATAAAAATTTATGTTTGCCTTCGTTTAAAATTAAATTGATCATAAAACTACTTTCCATTGGTTATAATGTTTATAAGAGTTCGTTTAACTCCGCTTGGTATCCAATTACAATTGTTTCAAGTTTTTAATTAATTGTCGTTTTTATGTATTTCGCCTTAATCTATATCTATACACATACAAGTGCGTGGTGGCCTCGTGGTATCGGACCAGACTCGGCTGCCTACATGTTCACGGTGGTTCAAATCCCAGGGCACACCTCTGACTTTTCGGAGTTATGTGTGTATTGATAGTCAATCACCACGCACTTTAACGGTGAAGGAAAACATCGTGAGGAAACCTGCATACCGTAGCGATTTAAAAAAAAAATTACGGTGTGTAAGTCCGCCAACCCGCATTAGGATAGCGTGGTGGACTATATGGCCTAACCACTCTCAATCGTACTTTCGATTGTAGAGGAGGCCCGTGCCCTGCAGTGGGTCGTATATGGGCTGATACAATACAAAAAAAATTAATAGACATACATCCATCCATCCATCCATCCATCAGCCAAAGGAAGTCCACTGCTGAACATAGGCCTCTCCCAATGATTTCCACAGTGAAACCTCACAATGGTAAATAAATCCAGGACTAGGCCCCCAGTCCCCGGCAGCCCCGCTATTCCTGGCTACGGTAGCGGCCATGGTTACTTACACGTACATACATATAATAAACTTGTAACCGATCGATGTCTGTACATAGAAGATAAATGAGAAAATCTGATATGGGTCCCCCCATATATTTACACAATAGAACCCGAAACAATAATTTTTAGAATTACTGTCGGTTTGAAAGGGCTTAACGGATTTCGATGTATTTCGATCGGCACGAAGGTAGCTGACACCCTGGATTAACATTTGAGACTACTTTTTATCCCGAAAAATGTAGTGTTCCCGTGGGATGAGGGAGAAATTGTGATGTTTGTTACTTTTTTGTACCCAAATGGATAGGATGGGACTGGATTACATATCTTGAGTGAGAATGAGACGGGACAAGGCGGGATATAACGGGACGGGACGGGATGGTTTTTTTTTATAAAGGTTTTTTTTATAATATTGCACGTGGAGGTCTTGAATTAATTTGGGAAGCGAAGTTGAAATAAAATGTAATAACACTTCTTCACCAGTACGTACTTAAAATGTAATAGGAATATTGTCAAAATTTAAACTAGTATTGTTTATACTACATAACCTACAAGAGCTCACTGCTGGGCAAAAGCTTCCATTGGGCAAAAGCCTCCCATAAATCCGACATCCGGGACTTCAGGCAACTTTCAGTCGTCGTTTATTATAACAGGCGAAATCATCTTGTTAGTTTTCGTGGTCTGACTCAACACTTATATCTAGTATATACCCGTTTAGATGCACCCAATGATTTAAGCCCGTCGGTCTAGATGAATTCTTAGGAAGAGCCCAGCCCAATTCCACTTGCGTCTATCGGTTGTTTTGTCGTCCTAGGAGGTATAGACACCAATGCTTAAATGAGACTGAGCAGGCCATGTGACTCGAATGCATTCAGATCGTTGGGCAAATATTGTCACCCAATGGGTACCTGATGGTCGACGACGCCGCGGCAGACCTAAGAAACGCTGGCGAGACGACCTGGATGCTTTCGAGCCCATGTGGCCGGAAATTTCTTTAGAGCGCGAACTATGGAGAGAGAGGGGGGAGACCTTTGCCCAGCAGTGAGATGATATAGGTAAAATAAAAAAAAAGGAGGTATAGAAAAGAAAAATTGAAGCACATCACATATTGCGAGAAATCTTAGATATAACATGGGTATAACTAGTTTCTAGCGATAAACATCTGAAAGCTTACATAACATTGAAACTGCGTAAAGTCCAATGTTAGATGCTGATGTCATGTACATTGTCAAATATGTACTCGGTTTGCGATTTGGTGACGATGATGCGTACAGATTCATTTTGCTCATAATATTTAGTTTTGGTACGTATATGCGAACTTGTTAAAGGCCTTTAAACAGCATTGCCAGTGATTCACATTACCCCTACTTATATAGCAAATAGAGCGTTCTTTTTTTAATCTAACAGTACTTTTTTTTAGTTGACGCAGGGAAACCGAGTTACCGCTATCGTCCCACCTAGGGGGAAAGTGGGGAATCTAGCAGTACTGCCCGAATTAAATTTATATCACAATAGGTGATCTGTGGGCTGTCGATACAGCTACATAAGTATGCAGGAAATTGGTAAACGCTGTTTGATACTGAAACGAGCGATCCTTGAATAGGAGTTAGAATGGCTTATTGATTTTGGCCGTAAATCAGCATCATTAGGTATGCCTAATGATGCTGATTTACTTGTGTTATGACACTGTGTCATAACACAAGTACACTTGTGATGCTGTCCTCCCTCCATAACTCGCTACTATATTCTTACTAGAAGCTTAAGGTTATTGATTGAAAAGTATTATTGTTATAAATTTGACAGCCTCCGTAGCGCAGTTGTTTAGACGCTGAAACGTGAGACCGCGGGTTCGATCCCCGCATCGAAACAAATATTTGTATGATCAGGTATTTGTTTCGGGTCTGGGTGTTAGTGATACCGAAAAGTCTCTTACAGATTCTGATACCCACGACACAACACTCGATCTCAGTGTGGGGTCAGGACTATTTAAGTGACTGTTAGGTGTATTTATTTATTTATTTGTTTCAAGTTCACGGTCATCAGGCCTAAGTTAAAGATCAATGAGACGAGGTGTCCTCTGTGTGCGTGTCAGATTGCAAATAAGGTGATTCGTCTTGGTTGAAAGGTTGCCTGGTAATGCACGGTCATCCATACATAGCTGCCATCATTTTGTGTCATTGAAGACACGTTCTAGGAATATATCAAACCATTTGCCTTCTGATTTGGCAGGGTCTGGTAGTAACGTATGGCAAAATCTGCAATAACACTGGTGTAAGTTAAGATACATAAACATCACGCCTTTTTCCCAGAACGCGTAGGCAGAGGTGCAGCCAGGTCATCCACCCAGTTCCATGATGTGATAGGGGCGAGCCTATTACCATATCGAGCATCTGGTATAAGTGTAATAAAGATATAACCTTAAGAAATCTTATTATAAATGTGCATTGGTAGTATTCTCAATCATTCTCAAAATTTAATTCCTAATCACATTTATGAAATATCTGTAAGAGCCACTCCAAGCCATACAAACAATATCTGGAATTTGGTTTAGACGTCTATGGTATGGTACGTCGAGACCTATTTATCAATCCAACAATTCCTGTTCATCCAAAGGTTGCCAGGAAGAAATCGCTCAATGCGATATGGCCGCCCATTGTACTACTTTAATGTTATTTCTTTATTTAATTATTATGTAACTTGAGAGTACAATGAAGAGTATAAGTAAGTAACTAAGTAAGTAGTTCTAATAATTTCGGTGATGATGTTGTGGTACGTCTCTCATATGTAAGAGTCCGTCTGGGTAGGTACCACCGCAATTTCCATTTCTCTCGCCAAACAGCAGTTTAAATGCACTGCTGTATTCCGGTTCCAAGGAGATTGTAGCGAGAGTAACTACTGGACGTAATGAGACTTAACATGTTATGTCTCAGGATGGCAAGCGCAGTGAAATTTCAAACATAGCTTTGTGATTAATTATGTTTGGTTTACTGTCCATGAGTGGTTGTATCGCTTACCACCAGGCGAATGGCATGCTCGTCTCGCCATTCATCGCAATAAAAAAGACATTTCGCACTCGGTGCTCATTGTATAGCTCTCTGATACATAAAAATAAAAGTCGTATTATCCGTACAAACTGCATTAAAAACAAATTTCATTTAAACCAGTTCTGGTTGGAGTTTGTGCATACCAAAAGCGTTTTTGCTATGCTAATAATGCCAATTAGCATGCGACAAGGTCTTCCAATATACGTAAATGTGGTCTAAAGTGCGATGTTACAACATTTTGTAGAATTTCAGGGTTTTTGTAACTCCGGTAATCGACGGATGATTATTGTATTGTTTAAAATTAGATGAGTATATAATTATCTTTATTGTTATAAAATAGATATTGCGAAATTCCCTTATCAGGCAATATGAAGCTGAATTATAAAGAGGACAAGAAATGCGATTGTTCTGTTACAAATTCCATTTTCTAACGGGACATTATGTGATGATCATTATATTATTATAGTTTGTTTTTTTTCTTTGTTTTAAATAAGGTCTTTGAGTCGTTCTGCGACTATGTCAAACCTATTGTACGCAAAATTAATAAATAAGCTAAATAGTAATATCAAATATTGTAGGATACAGATATTTTGCCATATTACATTGCTTTTGCTAATATACTCTGCAATATTCCTGTATCCAAGGGATTTACATGAAATTCCCCTGTCAAATGTGTTTAGTATTATAGTTCTAAAAACAACTAATCGAACAATAAAAATGTAGTATGAAATGCATACTAATTGTACTAAATCTTCTAAAAGCCCTGATCAACCTATGCCGGTACTACGAATCATGATTTTTGAATACATTACAAAATTTAAAAAATAAAAAAAGTATCTTATTTATGTATTGACGTACATTATAACACGCATCCTGGAAGCTAACACATTAATAACAATTATAAAACCACAACAGCATATCCATATTATCATAAATATGAATAATTTTTATATTTTTATTACACAGAATCTTGTACCTGAATAATAAGTAAAATAAGAAAAAAACGTACTTACAAATTTCCTTAAAATTTAAATTATATAGATTACTTTTGTGACAGCCTCCGTGATGGAGTTGGTTAGACGCCGACTGTGGAACGGGAGACCGCGGGTTCGATCCCCGCACGAGACAAATATTTGTGTGAACCACAGGTATTTGCCTCGGGTCTGGGTGTTTGCGAGACCGAAAAGCCTCTCGTGAGTTACTCTTTCTGTAAAAACAAAGACTGCTAATTTGTAGACCTAGTATTATTGCTAAAAAAATCCTACGTTAATATATTTCTGAACTCAACTAAATTTAAAGCAATAACATTCAATTTTAAACACATTCCGCGAGTGTTACGTACAAAAGTTGTACAATACGTACAACTTTTGTATACTGTACAGTACTGTATCAGCCCATATACGTCGCACTGCAGGGCACGGACCTCCTCTACAATCGAGAGTACGATTGAGAGTGGTTAGGCCATATAGTCCACCACGATGGCCTAGTGTGGGTTGGTGGACATATACATACCATAGAAATTTATAAAAATTGCTATGGTATACCGGCTTCCTTACGATGTTTTTCTTCACCGTTATAATGCGTGGTGATTGACTATCAATACACACATGACTCCGAAAAGTCAGAGATGTGCCCTGAGATTTGACATGTAGGCAGCCGCATCTGTTCCGTTACCAACAGCCTACCACGCACTTACGTATTGATAAGATTGAATGTTTTGCAACGCTGTAAGCATAGGGGCAAGCCCAGTTTGTGAAAGTCGGTCCAGTGAGACGCGACAGGCAATGCAAGTCTTGTTATTTAAAGCCGAACCGAGCTAGTTTTTCTTACATCTAGCCTAAACCTATATTAATAGCAAGTCTTAGCAGGCCGGCATAATAACGTATTGATATAAGATATTGTTACTAAAGCGCCTGTACCATAAGTGGGCGTGTGACGAAATTATTAACTACGAATAAAAGTAAAAAATATACTTTTAACGCATTGTTTGACTTATGCTTTCATAATAAAAACAATGAGCATTTATACTCGTAATCTCAATCCAATCCAATCCATCAGCCAAAGGAAGTCCACTGCTGAACATAGGCCTCTCCCAATGATTTCCACAGTGACATGTTGGAGGCAGCCTGCATCCAGCGACGTCCCGCGACCTTTTCAAGGTCGTCTGACCACCTAGTGGGTGGACGTCCCACGCTGCGCTTTCCGCTTCGTGGCCTCCATTCGAGAACTTTTTGGCCCCATCGGCCATCAGTTCTCCGTACTATGTGTCCTGCCCATTGCCACTACAACTTGCTAATCCGCTGCTATGTCGGTTACTTTAGTTCTTCTGTGGATATCCTCATTTCTGAATTGATCTGGTAGAAAGTAATTGTAATCGTACTCGTAATCTAATAGTGAGTAATAACATATCTAATGTAATAGAATGTGCGGAGAGAAAACATACATACATACATAACCACAAGCCTTTTCCCCAGAAGGGGTAGGCAGAGGTGCTACTAGAACACCCACGTTTCGCCTTGTATATTCCGTCCCACGATGTGATAGGGGGCGAGCCTATCGCCATATCGGGCACAAATTCCTGACTCCGGGCTAATAATGAATAGAAAAATCCAATATCACTTTGCCCGACCCGGGACTCGTGCCCGAGACCTCAGCTTTGCAATCATACCGTAGTACCACTACGCCACCGAGGCAGTCTAGGCAGGCGAAGAGAAAAACTATTTTCATTACTTCGCACAACAGCCCTTTTGCGCGACTGAAGGTCGTAGGTGATCTATAAGCCTGATATTATATTAATAGCAAGGGGTTACTCTATGACCCGAAACGAAACTCGAAAGTACGGACGTCGCACGTACAACTGTACGAATGTGCCTAGGTACTCCACAAAATGTCCGAATCCTCTATCGTACGTCCTGCCTACAGACTTAATTTGAAGTGAATGACAACTATCATAGAGAATGGTGGTGATTTTTAGAAGAGGAAAATTAAAAACTTACTGCAGAGGTAGAACGTTTGAACATTCGAGTTTCGTTTCGGATCATAGAGTAAACCTGGTCGGGATGATTATTTCCAATGACGTGGGTAAAGTCACATTTGATAGTCTATTTCGTTCTGGAAAGCATTGTATCTTACTAGTTACTAATAGGTGGAAATGCCGATTCGTTTGTTACATTTTAATGCCTTATTTGCTTACCTGATTTTCTTTTAATTTTGTATACACGATACCATGGTTAAAGAAAAGTATCTAAATACATTTTAATGAGAGATTTTTTTTTTTGTATTGTATCAGCCCATATACGACCCACTGCAGGGCACGGGCCTCCTCTACAATCGAGAGTACGATTGAGAGTGCTTAGGCCATATTATAGTCCACCACGCTGGCCTAATGCGGGTTGGCGGACTTTTACATACCATAGAAATTCATACAAATCGCTATGGTATGCAGGTTTCCTCACGATGTTTTCCTTCACCGTTGTAGCGCGTGATGATTGACTATCAATACACACATGACTCCGAAAAGTCAGAGGTGTGCCCTGGGATTTGAACCCGCGACCACCGTGAACATGTAGGCAGCCGCGTCTGGTCCGTTTACCAACAGGCCACCACGCACTTACTTAGAGAAAGTTAGGTATTTTTTCAGAGGGATGGAAGAATAACTTTCGTATTTAGACGAATATATCCTGTGTTAATAAACAACCAAAATCGATTAACAAAACCTACATTTACCCGAGTAACATTCAAATAATGAAAATTTAGATGAATTGTCATTTTAGGATTTTATCTTTTCCGAATAAAATAAAATAACAACTTTATTTAATTCTATAATATTTGGATTAAAAAAAAAAACTTATTCCATATTGTTTTCAATTAGATTATTAACTTATTTATAGATAATTAACTTATTTAGGTTTATGGCGTAATATAAAACTACTTAAAAATTAACTGGTTTAAAAAGAAGGTCAATAACCTTAATTAATTAGCTTATTATTTTTATTTTCTCTTCAACTGCTATATATTTTAAACCAACACTGCCTATAAATTAAACAAATTTTAGAAAAATACGAACAGAAAATACTGTCTGCATTTTAAATTCCCTGGCGTAACTGAGTCTTTAAATAAGTATCTGCCTTTATAATTTTCGTAATAAATGATGCCAAATATGTGTGCATTAAATTACATTAAACATTTATGATTTTACTAGAAAGACGCCCAATTCACAATTGTCTAGGTAACTTAACCTAACCTATAATAATATTTATCTTTATGGCTTCTCTTACTTCTTTTCTCTATCTCTCTTTCTCTCTCTCTCTCTCTCTCTCTCTTTCTCAACTTATCTACATGAACTCTAGTCAATTTCCACAAAGACCTGTTGGATGCGAGCATCCAGGGACTTATTGCAACCTTTGTTACTTCTTTATTACTACTTACTTGACTTTGACAGCCTCCGTGGCGCAGTTGGTTAAACACCGCCTGTGAAACAAGAGGCCGCGGGTTCGATCCCCGCACCGAGACAAATGTGTGTGAGGCCCACAAGTATTTGTCTCGGGTCTGGGTGTTTGTGAGACCGAAAAGTCTCTCGTAGCTTCTGATACCCACGACACAAGACTTAATTGATCTTAATGTGGGGTCAGGACTATGTACGTGACTGTTGGGTGTATTTATTTACTTATTTATTTACTTATAAAAAATAATACAAACACACATACGCGTCCAAAAAACCTACGTCAATTTTTTAAATAAATTAATAAAAGAAATTATATTATCCTGTTACCCCTTCGTGTAATGTTAATGTGTAAAAACCGGTTTAGTAATTTTCTAGCACATGCATAATTGATTTTATTGGACGGACTTTTTAATATATTTTTTATTGACTTAACATAATTACGAAGGTAATAAAAAGGTTAATTTAACACCAATATGCGGAACGTACTATTTAGAAGTTTATTCCTCGCGTCTATGAAAAGGGATATTACCTATTTTTGGAATTTACTAAATTTTTAAAAATTAATATTAGTACCAGACACGTTGATTTAGATTCTACGTGCCTGTCTCTACTTGTCCCTACATAGAGTTAATGAATACCAACTTTTGAATTATTTTTTTCCGACCAAGCGGGATTAGGATTATTATTTTTAGGTAAAAATATGGTATTTGATTATCTGCACTGGGACATAATAACAAAATAATGAATTCTATTTTATTTTTATCTATTTACTTAAAAAAATAGATTATTTTACAATAAAAACATTTTGGATGAAAACGCGATATTTAACTAGCAACAGATGAACACTGAATTTATCCGAGGAATTACTTCTGCGTCTCAAAATCCCACAGTCGACTTAAGTTCCCAAAAATCTGCATTTTCAACGAAAACCGGGACGGCTGGCAATGCTGATCTAAATTAAACAAACATAAATATATTGCTTTAAAATTGTAAAAATAAAACCCTGATAGCCAAAGTGCAACATTCGAAATCGCACATAACACCTTAGCGAAATTATCAGGTTGTTAATTTCGAGTTTGGCACGCCTTCGAAGTTCGAATATTTCGCCGTTCGCGTCAGTAATCAGTATCGGTCCCGCCTTCACTCGCGTCCGACGTCAAAATGAGCAGCTTGGCGCGAAAAACTCTGTTGCGCGAAATTAAAAACTTAAAATGTCAAAGAAAACTATCGAGTAATGCCAGGTTAATGGACTCTGATAAATATGTTATCAGTTCCCCTATACCAGATGTTGTTGTGCCAAAAATGAAGTTTATAGATCGTTTGTGGATGGAATCGGCGAGTTTCAAAAACCTTGTCGCTGTTGTGAGTATTTTTTAATAATATGTAAATTCATGACATAAATTATTTGACTGTATAGAATTACGATCTTTGCTAATGTGTGTTTCGTATTCGAATTTTGAATATTTTTTTTTCGTGACATTGGAATCACCATTCAAAAACCTAAATTTTATTTTTGATATTTCTTGCCTCATGTTATCGAAATAAATTACGGCTTATTTTTTAAAATAATTAAACAGTTTGTTACCGATTATGACTATATATCTATAAAATGAATAGCCCCATATTACGATTACTACAGTATCGTGTTTGTTTTTCCAACGCGAATTTCACACAAACAAAATATTGTAAGGGACACAAACATAATATGGACATAATTTTAGAGATCGCACCCGCAACCTCCGTCACAGACCAACATATCATTCATTTTTCAAGTAATTAAAACCAAAATTCAATACATAGGTACAATAATTCAAACTAGAAATTGTAACAATATGACTTAACTTGACCTATATGACTACGTACCAATACACTTCCCGACATTAGTTACATAGCTTACAATAGCAAATCACCTTTTGTTTTATACCGTCTGTAATAATTATGTTTACATATATTAATCGAATTTACATGTATTCGAGTTTTTAAGTAACAACTTATTTATTATCCGATTACATACATGTTAAGAAAACATAAATGTACTTTTGTTTTCGTTTTTAAATAAATAAATACACCCAACAGTCACATACATAGTCCTGACCCCACACTAAGATCGAGTCTTGTGTCGTGGGTATCAGGAACTGCGAGAGACTTACGTGACTGTTGGTGGGTGTGTATTTACTCGTATATACATCTACATCTAGAATATCAACACAACATAGTTATCTCACGCCATCTGACACAATTGTCTTGCCCTGATTGTGTCAAGATACACACAGGATGGACTCGAAACACGACACACTTACGCAGGTCATTATCATGGATTTGGATCTCTGTACGAGGGTTATTATCGGGGGGACATGGAAGTATCTCTATTGTATTGTATTGTATTGTATCAGCCCATATACGACCCACTGCAGGGCACGGGCCTCCTCTACAATCGAGAGTACGATTGAGAGTGGTTAGGCCATATAGTCCACCACGCTGGCCTAGTGCGGGTTGGCGGACTTACACACAGTAGAATTTTTTTTTTAAATCGCTACGGTATGCAGGTTTCCTCACGATGTTTTCCTTCACCGTTAAAGTGCGTGGTGATTGACTATCAATACACACATAACTCCGAAAAGTCAGAGGTGTGCCCTGGGATTTGAACCCGCGACCACCGTGAACATGTAGGCAGCCGAGTCTGGTCCGATACCACGAGGCCACCACGCACTTTTAGCACTTTAGTTTTAGGAAGTATCTCTAAGTAAATAACAAATACACAAATAGAGAACGATGAAATACGGAAATATAATATAAACATAGATAGATACATATACCTAAATAATATAAATAAATACACCCAACAGTCACATACATAGTCCTGACTCCACATTAAGATCGAGTTATGTGTCACGAACTACGAGAGACTTTTTGATCTCACAAATACACAGGTCCGAAACAAATACCTGTGAATCACACAAATCTTGGAGCGGGGATCGAACACGCGGTCTCACGTTTACAGCCAGCGCCCAACCAACTGTGCCACGGACGCTGTCAAAAAGTGAATTAAGGAATACGACAATCTCAATGTCGGTTTTATTAAAACGTAATACAAACGTTTGAAATTCCTATTGGTCTAATTACCGAGTAACACAAACACATATATTTAATTATAATTTCGTTTAAACAAACTTGTGTTAATATTTATATAATTTATAAGTAATGTCTCACATCTTGTCGTATACAGACAGGAACTTCGATAGATTATAAAATAGAATTAATTAAAACCAATAAATACATTTTAGAAGTTTAAAGTTGAATGACATTTTAGAGATTTTCAAGGTTAATAGTTTAATTTATATTTTATTTACCTATTATATAAGTTTTTTTAAAATTCTAATTTGTTTTTGAAAGTTTCTATGTAACAGGTTTAATATATTTTTTATGAGTGAAGAATACTATTTAAATATTTTTAAAACGAAACCCAAATTAGAATTTTAATTCGAGCAATATAACTGATTAGAACAACATGATTATATTTTCCAATAGTTTCGGAGATATTTCCACAGATTGTACGGTTAATTCCTACATTTATCTTTTTAATTTACACCAAAAATACCTAACATTGAACTGTTAAGTAGATACGTCATACCGCCCTAAGCCTGCGCGGCGGACTTTAGTCTAAGCTTACTTAATCGAACTCTATAATCTAATGTAGGGGAAGTCGACACTCAGTGGAGACCAATTATGTGTTCAATCAGGTCAGTACTTTGTTTACTTAAAAAAATATAATATTTATTCTCAGCAGTGGCATGAAAATAAAAATAATCCACTGCTGCATAAAAACACGGGCATTTCCACGGGGCAGGCCTAGTTACACAATATCTTTGCAAGTAATGAAACAACAGACAAATTATACTGGTGGTAGGTCTTTCATATGTGAGAGGCCGCCTGGATAGGTACCACCGCAATGTCTATATCTTCCACCAAACAGTAGTGTAAACGCATTGTTGTGTTCCGGTTTGAAGAACATTGTAGCCAGCGCAACTACTGGACATAAGACTTAACACCTTATGTCTCAGGATGGCGAGCGCATTGCAATGCCAAGCATTGTAATTCATGGCGTTGTTTGGTGTTGCTACTGTCGATGAGCGGTCGTATCGCTTACCATCAGGCGAATGGTATGCTGGTCTGGCTGTTCAAGGCTATAAAAAATTGTATTGTTTTACGCACAGCGATAAACAAGAGGCGTGGTATTATTAGGTTGTTCACATTACTTATCTTCGGCTTACAAGCGAGTAGGTACAATACGATTACGTGTTATAACAATTTAGTTTATTTTATATTTATACAGTACTGTACTGTATCAGCCTAGCTACGTCCCACTGCGGAGCACGAGCCTCCTCTATAATCGAGAGTACGATTGAGAGTGGTTAGGCCATAACTCCATCACGCTGACCTAGTGCGGGTTGGCGGACTTTATATATAATTAATTCTTGCAAATCGCTATGGTTTTCAGGTTTGCTCACAATGTTTTCCTTCACTGTTATTTGTAGGTTGAGGAATATGGATAAAAATTGAAGAAGAATTGCTATGACTACTAATGAAAAAACATGGGTTGATTGTAATAATAATTTATTTTTAAGTATTACGAACGGAGTTCAAAACAGAGAATATTATTACAATTTTAGTCATCTTTAATCTATGTATCTTTTGCCAAGCCCCTTTATTCAATGTTTGTGTAATTAAAATATGTCTTAACTTTGAATTAAGCACTATTTACACGGGGAGAGTTTCTCGTGGCGAGAATCGTATGCGATTATCGGATGGCATAACCGCCGTAGATTATCGTCTTCTGACAAACGTTTACACGATGCAACTTTTTTATATCCTTACGATAATCGTAACTTCGAGGCGAAAATCTCTCCCCGTGTAAATGGCGCTTTTAACCAAAATCTCTTGTATTTTGTGATGCTCAAAACACGAGTCGCGAATTGTTTTTAGTACTATTTCCCGTATAATATGTGCGACTTCTGGATGTATTTATTTATATGTAGGTGTGTTTGACGATAATATAGCACGCTTAATAAAGTAACCTAATTGAGAAAGAAACTAAGATTACATACCGTAGTCTTTATCTTAATGCAATTTTTTTTTTATTTAATTTCAAAAAATAATTTGTATTCAGCCAGTATTTTGGGCGACAGTGTTCCTCCACAAAGTTTCTTATATAATTATATTAGTGACATATTTTAGGATATAACAAGTAATTCTATAACTAAGTGTTAAAGTACATGATTCGAGCTCTTAATCTACTATTGAATTCTACTGATAAGTATGCAGATGCATGTGTGTGTGTGTGTGTGTGTGTGTGTGTGTGTGTGTGTGTGTGTGTGTGTGTGTGCGTGCTATATTGTGTATAATTTCCTATGTTCTTATTTTTAACATATAGAAAACAAATAATGAAAACACAGTAACATTAATAATGCCCAAATAAATAATCCCGATTGCATAAAGTATTTATGTGTTTCGCCAAAATCCACAATTTTAATACTAAACGTGCGATATATTTAGCTTGTTGCGTCATTCGCAAAGCTAGGCCTTGGACTGACCTGTTCAGGAAAATAGATATTTCTATCACAACCTACATAATTGTCTGCCATATTGGCGCCAAAAACTTATAAATCTTATAGAAGTCTATTATCTTACAAAATTACTCATAATTTGTATCTATCAATTTGCGTTTATTTCTAAAACTTTAGAAAAAAAAAATAGGTGGTTCGAAATAATGGTTTTAATACTTGATGGGAAGTAACTACAATTTAAATATAATATTTACGAAATAAAGTATTTGCCAATTCGACATAAGTTGCAGAGCTCTGAAGCCATGGGGCTTCATGAGGCTTCAGAGGCGAGAAACTCCCGTGTAAATGGTTACACGGGAGTTTCTCGCCCCGAAGATACTATTATCGTAAGGTTATAAAAAAATCGCATAGTGTAAACATTTGTCAAAACATGATACTCTATGGCGGTTATATCGTACGATAATCGCATACGATTCTCGCCCCGAGAAACTGTCTTCGCGTAAATGGGGATTTATGGAGCTCTGTTACTGGAATTATTGGATATCGGAAGTAAAATTACACGTGTTTTACCAGCTCTAATATAAACGTTTTGAATTATTTTACATTGTCGGAGACCCAAAAGTCGGGGTAAGATGTTCGAATCGATGGTGGAAAGCCGTCATAATGAGACACGTAAATGTGCTGCATTCCGGGTTAAGTGTCTGTTAATTAGGTTTTAACCAGGCCGATATAATTGTCACTGCTCTGAAGGATCTTTTATCTGAATTGCATTACTGTCCCATTTTTACCATACAAATAAAAACAATAGACGGTACCTAAATTTTATATGAGACACGGTAGAACAGATTTTTGTATTTGCAGGGGCCTTGTATTTTCCATTTTAAAATCCAACTTTAATATCTGTAACAAACTATCGGAGGATTCGTAATAATTTCAAATCCTTAACCGTGAAGCCGGTATAATTCGCTATTCATATATTCGTATTTATATTCAAATCCAAAACATATTCATATCATAATACGAACTGCTTTAATTTCATAATCGTGAATTGTAACTTCGTAAAGAGGTGTGACTTAATCCTTGACCTTCTACGTCTACTAGACTCTTGCCCCTTATCTTTCTCTCTCTAACTCTCACTCCTTCTCTTTCTTATCAGTCACAAGAGTCCAATGAACATAGGCCCCTTCGATTGGCTACACTTGGAAATACTGAGTTTCTTCACACATCCGCGATATCTAGACGCAAATTTCGACATACGTCACAGCGCACAGGTCATCGGCCGACTTGGCCGGCCCGTCCCACGTCGTGTCTCTAAGAGAAAGCGTTCAAAATAGATTTATTAATAGGTTAGACTTCAAATATTGCTAGTGAGATCATCTTATTGGATGTATTTAGTAGATCATCTTCTGATATAGTCTTGACTGTTTAGTTTCATAAAATGCCGCTCAAGTGAAGCAAGCGTGCGCTCATGTAGCTCTGAATAATGCAAAAATGATAATTCAATAATGGTAAAGATTAAAATGGGCTCAGATCCTAACAGTCAATAACAGGAACGATTATGTCATCGGAAAATAGTCTTTATTTTCTACATTTACCTTGGCTATAAGTCCGAAAGCTCTGTGAAGAAAAGTTATCGGCACATAATGTAGCGCGCGACTAAAATACAATATGGACTTTGGTCTAGCAAACAATAATAAACGTACTTACGTCATTGGACAGATTTTAAAATCAATTTCTTTGGTGGCGAGTAATCTCAAATCACTGAGGACAAAAAAATATTTAATTCACTCATGTTTTATTCGAAAAAAAATAGAATCTAGGTAATAGATAAGTTTCTAATTTTAATTTGTTTGTGGGTATTGTTTTATTCATTTTTATGTGAAAACTACGAGTACAATAACCAAAAATTTGATTAGTATTTTGACTGCATTGTGAAGACGGTGATATAGTTAAAATGCAATGGGATGAAATGAGTACATCACGATCTTTTAAAACTGTACCAATCGTTAAATTGATTTAAAAAAATATGCAAACCCGAAAATTCTCAATCCCAGTCAATAAAATAATTGCAAGTTTAATTTGTTATTAATTATACAACTAAAAAAAATACAATTTATGCACAAAACAAGTTTCGTTACACTATAATAATCAAACAATTGTTTTAGACCAATTATAATCAAATCCATAATTCGAATTTGAACCGCAATTACGTAACAAAAATAAAAAATATAAATTAACAATTTTAATGCACAAATTAAAATACACTAACAAAAATATAACAACATTAATTAACATGAATTAAAAGCATAAAATAAATATAAAAAAAATCGAAATATATGTTTTTATTTGAATTACGTAAATAAAGGTAAAAATGAAAAGGCGATTCGACCTTGCGGCTGAACCAGTGCTAGGTGAACCGGTTAGAGGTGAGGTGGGATTACTGGACAATGGCCTTATAGGTAATCACAATTAATTCTAATAATTGAATTTGTTTCTTATATAAATTATATTAATATCTATCAGTAGTATAAGTGTGTTGGGGCCTTTTGGCAACAGACTAGACGCGACCGCCGTCATGTTTACGGAGGTCGCGGGTTCAAATCCCAGGGCACACCTCTGACTTTTCGAAGTCATGTGTGTATTGATAGTTAATCACCACGCACTATAACGGTGAAGGAAAACATCGCGAGGAAACCTGCATACCATAGGGATTTGTATGAATTTCTATGGTATGTGAAGTCCGCCAAGCCACACTAGGCCAGCGTGGTGGACTTTATGGCCTAACCACTCTCAACCGCATTCTCGGTTGTAGAGGACACCAGGGACTTATATGGGCTGATACAATACAATATGCCTTTAGTGCATTGGAAATGTTAAGTTGTCGAACTTTAGAAGTAAAACTTCATTACGCACGCTTGACTTGGGAGTAAGCTGGTGAATGCGTGACGAGAGCGTTACGAAAAGATGTGTGATCGGGCGAGGCCAACGGAAGTTGAGAGAGAGATATAAGTTAGCGAAGACAGAAAGAGAGAGAGTTACGTTTCGTAAATTACTGTAGGGACAAGAGAAAGAAGCAGACCGGGCTCTGTGGTGTACCTTGGGGGAGGCCTATGCCCAGCAGTGGACTGCAACGGGCTGATGATGATGATGATGATGATGATGACAAGAGAGAGAGAGAGGTGCGAGAACATATTTTCTCTCTTTCTCTCATAGCCAAATATTGTACGCTTGAAGTGAATAAAATTGTAAATTCATTTTCAAGTTCATAAATTGTGAATTATCAACCAAACCTCATAATAAATTTAAATATTCGTAGAAAAATAATATATTCAATCACATACAGGGTATATCAAGACTGCTACTGAAGTTTTACTGTTTTGTGTATTTATTTACTTCAGTCGTTTGTCACTACTTTTTTAAATTTATAATTCAAAATTTATTCGGTTATAATTTTTTTTATGATAAATACTCGTATAATCTCTGAATTTAATTTACGCCGACCTTGAACCCGCGTCACTTATGATTATGATATAAATAAGTGTGATAATAGACACTATATTTAGATATCGTGATTAATTATGTATTACTACACGATATAATGAACATAATCATCCCAGTGGTCATGAGTCAATGATAATAAAACTGTAGACATAATAACTGTTAATGAAGATTACCTTTCTAGATTATCATATAGTTTATTGTAGGGATACCGGCGTCCTAATGCCAATTGCCAAGTTGTACTTATGGTGATATTGGCATATGGTATTTAATTGAAATTACATGTTTCTAGCCAACCCGGGTAACATTGTACCAAGTTTGAATACTGTCTGGTAGTTGAGTTAAAAATCGCGATTTTAGTTTCCAAGGCCTTTGATCAACTTGTACAGGTACGATTGTTTTTACGGCTCTGGTAAGTTCGCGAACCGAACTGAAGTTCAGCTACGCGGTAAAAATACTCGTATCTATACGGGGTGGTCAAAAATCGTGAAAACTAAAATTACGATTTTTGACAAAAACTCGTTTCCGATTTTTTTTTAATTCTGTACTATATCACCTGGGGTGATGAGAAACATGTGAGTTAAATTAAGTAACATATGTCAATATCATCCTGTACATATATAACTGTCATATGAGGACAAAGTCAGTATAAAAGTAATCTATTAGAATCTATCACAGGTTTAGGCCATTTCTGCACTGATATCCACATTATCAAACAAAAAATCTACAAAGTAATGTACAACATCCAGTATTCGTCTAAGACCGTGACCTCACCCTGACCTCGGATAGTTCGCGACCACGTGTCGTCACTTATCAGATTACTCAAGATAGTCTCTAAGGTCACCCGAATTTCCATATTATCTATACAAAAATACTGATAGTTCTTCACCAAAACGGTAACCGTACCTGCGTTCGGTTAGTGTGGTATGCTAAATCTTTATCAGCCTGAGAGACGACTCTCTCTCTCTCTCTCTTCAGACACAGGCAGTCCACTGCTGAACATAGGCTTCCCTGTAAAATCTCCACATCGACCTGTTCGAAGCGGAGTGAGAGACGACTGATGACATAATTTCGCGTAAGGGTTGACAGCACGTCGATGTCAATAGTAAAACTCCAACTGTAAAGGCTGAATCTAAAACACGTTTATGTGCGAAGACGGGGTTATGTACTATTCAAATCATATAATTAACATTTAGATCATCCATTAAATCTCATTCATGTATAAGATCATGACACGTACAATCCAACCTTGTCTGTAATTGCTAGTTTAATAGCAACAGGTTACGGTTACAGAATGACCCTGCGACCTGTTGCAAATGTAAAGCTAACGCAACTTGGTCGACGAACTTCCGCGGTCTCAGCTAGCAACTGTGATAATAGACTTGTGATAATAGTGACTTGTATAGCGTAGTAAAGTGCCACCACGCACTTGGTACCTGTTGGTAACGGACCAAACGCGGCTGCCTACATGTTCCCGGTGGTCGCGGGTTCAAATCCCAGGGCACACCTCTGACTTTTCGGAGTCATGTGTGTATTGATAGTCAATCACCACGCACTATAACGGTGAAGGAAAATATCGTGAGGAAACTTGCATACCATAGCTATTGGTATAAATTTCTATGGTATGTAAAAGTCCGCCAACCCGCACTAGGCCAGCGTGGTGGACTATATGGCCTAACCACTCTCAATCGTACTCTCGATTGTAGAGGAGGCCGGTGCCCTGCAGTGGGACGTATATGAGCTGATACACAGCGTAGTAATGGTAGGGTTGTTGATTGTAGAAGTGGTAGAGCCACTTTGTTGTCAGCCATGACTTGGCATGAATGGACAGGCTCGTCCGGGGAGGTACCACTGTCTCAAAGGAAATCGATGTGAACCAGCAGCTCTGCTGTTTCGCTTCGTCTGGTGAATGAGATTGCCGGATGCCCAATACCTCTTTCCTCTTCTCATCCTTTTTCCTTCTTGCTCCCTTACCGATTTGATGGCCCGGCAACTCATCAACGGCAACGCATCCAGCGTTGTGAATGTTCATGGCCGGCAGTGATCACTTCTCATCAGGTGACCCAAAAAGACGGTGTGGTTTCAATTCTGGAATGTTGCTTTTTTATATAATTATCGTTTTTAAACATGGGAAGTCCATTGTTGAACAAAGACCTGCCTTACAGATATCACTGCGATCTCTCGAAAACATAATTAACTAAAACTTATTTTAACGATAAGAAAGAACTCTGAGCTAATTGGTATTAATTAAAATTCTTAACTTAATATTTGAAGATATCTGAAGTCAACTCCCCTTTAATACGCTGTGAAACTATGAACATGTATGCAAAGCATTATAACAAGACTAAGAGATGTATCTCCATGGTTTTCTAGCTACCACTATAATGCATAGAATAAATCATAATTTGGATACAGAAATTTATCTCAATTCATTTTTTCACCAGGAAAGTGCAGAAACGAAGAAATCCTACACGTTTCAACAATTAGAGAGAAACTCGGCGATCTTCTCGACGTCACTCCTGAAGAAGTTGGGCTTGAAGACTGGAGACGTGGTCGGTGTGGTGCTGCCGAATTGCCCAGAATTCCCAGTTGTGGCCTTCGGGACCCTACAGGCTGGCTGCAAGCTCACCACTTTCAATCCCATTTACAAAGAATGTAAGTATACACCTATTTTAGGGGCTCCATGCCGGATCGGGTAGGCATTAGATTTAACTATAGAGTCATCCAACAGGCAGATAAATAGTCTTGACCCAGTGTATCAGAAACTCTCTCTCTCTTTCTCTTCAGCCACAGGAAGTCCTACGCCGGCATACCGACCAAAACCCCTCGATGAGGCCCTCTTCATGCATATCAGGGTGACTGCGACCCTTGCTAGTGAGACTCACCCAGTATTATTCCGCACCCACCTTATGCTTTTCAGAAACTCGTGGTCTCGCCTGTCTAAGTAACAGGGAACGTATACGCGCCCCTATTTGCCTTTTTAGGCGGCCGTCTCGGGATCACTTTCAGTAAGGGCGCGGCCCAAGTACACCCTGTGATTCCAAAGGCCCGTCCACTGCTGAACATAGGAATTCCCCATGGATCGCCACATAGACCTGTTGGAAGCGGCATGCATCCAGCGACTTCCTGAAAAGAAACTACTAAAGCCTTTCTAGATCTCACAATACATGCAAATACTTCTATGGATAATGCAACATGGATTTGTCTCGGTACGAGGATCGAACACACAGAATCTAGTTTAACAGTCGAGGTCTTTACGAAAGTCACCACCAAGGCTGTCAAGATTAAGATTAAGAAGGGCAACGTAATTAATGCGTCAATTGCAAAAAAAAAGTCAATTTTTAATTATGTTAGTAACTGCACGATACAAATAATAAAAATAGAAAACAATAAGTCTATGAATACAAATAGAAAAATAAAATTTGAAAGCGAATGTTAAATTCCTATTCACTACATTATTTGCAAAATGTTCTAATTGCCACGACCTTACAAAGGTCGTTTTAGACAAAAACATTAACACCAATCCAGATGTTTTATCTCATTGTTTTGATACCTTAGCTAGTGTTGTTCTTTGCAAAAATCAGCGTAAACAGACTTTTATATTTTGTCTTTGTGTTAAATCATAATAACATACATAAACACACGCCTTTTTTCCCAGAAGGGATAGGTAGAGGTGCTACCAGAACACCCACGTTTCGCCTTGTATATTCCGTCCCACGGTGAGATAGGGGGCGAGCCTATCGCCATATCGGGCACAAATTCCTGACTCCGTGCTGATAATGAATAGAAAAATCCAATATCACTTTGCCCGACCCGGGATTCGAACCCGAGACCTCAGCTTTGCAATCGTACCGTAGTACCACTACGCCACCGAGGCAGTCAATAATGTAGTTATGCTGCGAATATTCTACTACAAATGTTATGAACTAAGCCAAAGTTCTACGATATGGTAACGAAGGGTTCTTGATATCTGCTTTTTACCGTCGCTGCCACGGCATGGCGGGAATATAAACCACAATAATTCAGTGATTCATGCAGTTAAATTGGCTTCTAGAATGAGCTTAGCAACATCCAGGTGCAACCATGCCGGGATTATTGTGTCGACTACAAGAAACAATAGCCAGTAAACCAGAACTTCAAACAGCATTTACTAACGCTGTTTTACGTCCAAATTCTGATATACATAATTAATTAACTCCCTTCAAGAAATATAAAGAAGGTGTTCAGAAATGCAGCCATAAAGCGCCATTTTCACGGGGAGAGTTTCTCGCAGCGAGAATCGTATGCGATTATCGCATGACATAACCGCCATAGATTATCGTGTACTGACAACCGTTTGCACGATGCAACTTTTTTATATCCTTACGATAATCTTCGAAGCGAGAAACTCTCCCCGTGTAAATGGGGCATAAGAATACACACAATTCATAATATTGATTAATGATTATACAATATATGATAATGATGGTGACAATCCAATTAAAATTGCCCATGTAATTAATCATTAGGTTGTGCCGGCTGTCATCGGCAAGGAATTATTGGATGTAGCACGTTCCGTTCTTATCAATTGTGAAGGAAATTCGTCAGCGCGTCTTATCAGGTATAATGCCCCGATAGCAGTATCTTTACCACCTAGACCGTTGGCTGCAGCGTTAAGTGTTTTTTCCTTGTCTCTATTAATAATTTTGGAAACATTTTAATTTTGTGTTAATTTTTTTTGTTGAGAATCATCAGCTGTAATGAGAGTATTCTTTTTTTGATAATCATGATGACTTCCCCATGAGAATGTTTTTGAGAATTCCTATCATTATTCTCATGCGTAGACCGTTAGGTATCGTATTCTTCTATAATTGAAGGGCCAGCAATAGTTTTGCGCGGGGTAGTTACGCTGGCGTAAACCGCGGGGCTTTTTACCCTGGGATGTTCGGTGTCGCCCACAATGCGTGTGAGGGTAATCGAGGGGTTTTTAGTCAGTATGCTGGCGTAGGCATTGGTAGGGACCCAGCTCGGCCACAACATCCGCATTGTGCCGGGCTGGAAGGCCAGAGACACTGGCATATCCCTTTCCACATCCCCCGGGTAACGAAAGCTTGATAGCTTTTCCTCTTGAACAAAAAAAGGTATCGTATTCTCATATAGACCAATGCCAGCATATTTAAGCTAATAACTAAATCTAAGCTATTCGTCGAAGTGCACCAAACGGGCCTGGGCACCGTATTTGGCTATGTCTTAGGCCCGTGCCCTGCATTGGGATGTTTATGTATATTTATCACCTTTTCCTCTAATAATTTCAGTATTCGCAGTTAGTTTGTTTCGTACCGATCATTATAACTTGATTTTAGATTCGGAGATTGTCCCATCTTCACACCTACCACTGCAACTCTTGCAAGCCACGATGAACAGTGGCACGAATTTTAATGACACCGAGCGTTGAAGTTTAGCGAGTCTCCGGGAACTTCTAACATGTCTTTAATTTGATTTTAGTTTTCTCAATTCATGTCACAGACACTTACGCAATATTTTTCCTTTTGTGTAGAACAAGATTTAGTATATCGTCAGATATGGTCGCTCCCAATTTTTATTTGCGTTCTACGTTATTATAAAACGCGATATCAAAAAAAGACTGGTATCATTTGTTGCAAATTATTTGCGTAAGAACTGACGCACACCTGGTGAATTATCTGAAGTTGATGCATTAATATCAAAAAAATAATCGAAGGCCTAAAGATAGTAGACGGATACAGATAGGCTTATTTAATTCGTAATATTTTGCAATATATTTTAGAAATTAATTAATACAAATAAGCCGTAAAGATACGCAGGATTATGTAGAGAAATTCGCTTGAGTTGTCTGGATAAGGAGGCCTTGATTAGATACGCTTATTTACATAAGGCTATAAATTACTTTAGATTAGTTGTGAGATAACGTATTCTTGGAAATAAAAAAAAAACAAGGCATAGGTGTGTCGTACCTTTTTTTTAATGGCATTTAGCAGGCAGACGAGCGTCCGGTCCGCCTGGTCACTGGTAACTGGTCACCGCCGCTCATGGATCTTGCAATGCCAGGAATCTAGCACCGCTAGGTCGCTGCCTATCGTAAGGAGAGAACTCTTTTTAAGCCTCGTTTGCAGGTCATAGCGCTCGGGAAAAACCGAAGCAGGGAGTTCATTCCAGAGCTTGCACGTGCGTGGTATAAAAGAACGCTGAAAACGTTCGGGAACGGATAGTCTCCAGGTGGCAAATACCTAGTTTTAAATACCGTCCATGACTGGTTTATAAAAAAAATTGGTGGTCTTCTTGTAGGTCGTTAAAACTACAATACAAATAAGTTCCCTGAACTAGGGTGGCGCCACTATCTCACAGAAAACCAAAGTGTAGTGACAGCTTTGCTGTTTCCTCAGCTGTTACATTTCGTTTAATGACTTACATTGCTGACTGCGGTGGTAGGATATTTGAACACCTCTGGTAGCCACCAAGCTTAGAGTATTTATAATATAGAGAGAGCGCTGGTACTTCATAAATGGTGTTGTCGGACCACCTTTTTAAGTCCTCCTATTGGCTGACATTTGTCAGGTTGTCCAACATACACGAATGAAATAGTTCCATTCCAACATCATTCCAACATCCATTTGATGAAATAGTTTAGGGTCATTGAATTCCACTGAAACTCGTGTTAAATGGATAATAACTAAATATGCTTTCGAATACCATCGGAATTTATAGCAATTTGTTGTTAAATAAATAGTACAATTTTCACAAATGTCTGCTACATTACAGCTAACAAGATCAAAGTGAATAAATAAAAATAATATTATATCTTAAAATACGTATTGTTTTATGATTAGTTTTACTATTACAATTTACGGGATTTATTTAAAAAATATTACGTTATTGGTACAACTACAAAGTGTTTATGATGTAATTAATGTTTATAATCCGTTATATGCACATTAACAACTAATATATTACAATATTAATTTATTTAATGATAATATCAACAAATAGGCTCGCCCCCTATCACATCGTGGGACGGAATATACAGGCGAAACGTGGGTGTTCTAGTAGCACCGCTGCCTACCCCTTCTGGGAAAAAGGCGTGTGTTTATGTATGTATGTAATATCAATAAATATAAGAATCAATCATTCAAGGAAATGCAGAACCAGTTTTATTGTTTACCTTTAACCAGTACGAAAGTAGTACCTATCTTAAGCCTCATTTACACGGGAAGAGTCTTTCCCCTCGAAGATATAATTATCGCAAGGATATAAAAGAGCTGCATCGTGTAAACATGTGTCAGAACACTATCGTGTTTTGATTATCTGACCGCCATAGATGATCTCTATGGCGGTTATGTCATGCAATAATCGCATACGATTCTCGTCGCGAGAAACTCTCCCCGTGTAAATGGGGCTTTATGATAAGACTGCACACACCTTTTATGAAGAATTTATGATGATGCAATGAAGTTATTTACGATATTATACAGTTTTATGAGATATGAAACACCGCTATTTGGTATCTGATAATATAATCTATTTCTAAATATAAAAAATAATGCAACTTTTGTGAATAACATCTGCAGAATTGTTGTATTTATATTAATTTGATTGTCTTCCTTACAGATGAAATTGGCCACCAAGCCGCCATTACTGAGCCGAAACTAATAGTTACAATCCCACAATGCTACGACAACGTGTTAAAAGGTTTGAAAAATGCCAAAATTAGTGCCAAAATAGTAGTACTCGATGTTCCAAGTATGCCTATCCCTGACGGAGCTATCAGATATTCTGAAGTAGCTGAAAATGGCGAGGTAGATCAAGCACTGCTGGACAAAGTAGAAGTTACTGAAAACGATGTGGCATGCATACCGTTTTCAAGTGGAACTACTGGTTTGCCGAAAGGAGTTGAGATTACATATAAAAATCTGCTGGCTGCCATTCAAATTATGCACGTTAAAGAGAACTGCTTCCCAAGGTTGGCTCATGGTAAGAAATCATATGATATTTTTTGTAATTTGGTTTAGTGCTGATAAGGGAACGAAATTATCTTCGTGTTCGTAAAGTAAGATAGAAACTCTAATTGCCATTTCGTTTCAGATGAATCAGACCAAGACCTGATGCCAAGCTTCCTGCCTTTCTTTCACATTTACGGCTTGGTGATAGGGCTTACGGGACATCTGTCCAAAGGAGTGAAACTCTTGACGATGGCTAAATTCTCCGCTAGCTTGTACTTAGATATTTTGAGGACACAAAAAGTCACCCTCCTCAACATAGTTCCTCCAGTTGGTACGTTGTATTTTATTTAAACTGCTTGGTACTATTTAACAATCTGTATTTTTTTGACAATACCAACCGCTCAAGAGCTCTTTGGAAGAGGTATACGATAACACCTTATCGTCGATCCACCGATCGACTACATACATACATACATAAACTCATGCGTTTCTCCCAGAAGGGGTAAGCAGAGGTGCTAGCAGGACACCCACATATCGCCATGTGTTCCGTTCCACTATGTCATAGGGGGCGAGCTTATCGCCATATATATATTTTTAGTCGGATCGACTTTATAATATTGCAACTAATGATGAGTGCAATGTTATCAAGATAAAGTATTCACTGAATCTTGATTATGAATATGCCTAATCGTTTAATATATTCATATGTTATGTTTAATGTTTACACAATATCCATACCTACATATACTCTTGAGTTGTGGATATTTATGGTCATCTTCATTTGTCTTCAAACTTTTCACTTTAAATACGTTTCTTAATGATTTATTATCATAAGCATCTTCAGCCCAGGAATAGCCCTAATTGTCTAGACTTCATCTAGGTTATTTCATGAGGAATTTGCAGACCGTCACTGGATGCAGGTAGCTTCCAACAGGTCTCTATGTAAATCCCTGGGGGAGGCCCATATTCAACAATGGACTTCTTGGGGCTGAAGAGAGAATTAGATATTATGTCATACATTGCTCCTCGTATATTAATGATGTAACCTTGCAGCAATTCTTTTGGGGAAGCACCCAGAGGTGCACGCTGAACATTTCCGACACATCAGGCACATTGTCTGCGGCGCCGCGCCACTCGCTGCCTCCGATGTTCAATGCATACTTGAGAAAAGCAAAGTAAGTGCAGTGTTTTTTATCTATACAATAAGGACATTATCAATGATTACATACATTACCATTACCATGATTCATGCAAGGTAACTAACTATTGATTGTTTTGGAAACTGCTACTCGTATTAGAGCAAATTCATCCGGTATTAAGATATTACCACTGTGACTTGTAAGTGCATCTAAAATCAGGAAGATTGTAGTTGCTAGAATACTCGTACAGGACATATAGATAGGACATATAGATTTTGAAAAAGGGGAATTTACAGGACTGTTTTGAGTCACACTAATTTAAAGGTACGCATGAACAAATGTGTATGGAAAAAGTAGAGGTTGTAATTTCTCCAATTTTCTTGCTGATAGAACGAAGCAACGTTCTAACGTGGGTTCTCTTTGAAGTTGTATTATGCCATAGAGTAGTGGTAGTCCCTGAAAACATAGCAAGTGGTCCACGGAGCCATCCTAAAGCTATCCTTGGAATAATTTTTGTATCACTGTATTAAAATACTGCCAATCAGCCACTAGTTGGTCAATGGGTAGAGAGTTTCGTCAAATGGTCTCTCATGACTAAAATGTTAATATCCACCACAATAGAGCTATCACATAAATACTACAGAAAGAAATGACGACTGGCAAAAACATAACAGCACTTAAAATTGTCTGGAAAGTTATAATACGCAACTTATTAGCATCTGATAGTACTTTAGACTCGATTGTTAGTGTGTAGAGTCCAACCATGTGTATCGTATGTAACATTCCATTACGTAGTCAAGTGAAATAACATGTAGCGTAATAGATCATGTCGGTTGGAAACAATTATTAACATTTTTCATTGGAATAAAAATAAAAATGAAATATAGGTATATCAGGAAACTTATCAACATCCCCCCAGCCCTCTCTTATCCAGTGATGACGAGGCTTGCTCTCGGAGTACACGAAAGTTAGGCGTATGTCAATCAAATAGGCCTGTACGGTACAGGATCATCCGAGAAATGTACCTCTGCGCAGACATTAAAATCGCAGCCTTGTCGCTATCAGTAGTACATCTTATAATCCACTTGAGATGCATATTAAATATATCAAGGTAAACATTGTTATGATAAAGCAGTAAACAATGTACAATAAGGACAGTCATCAATTTATATTTTTTGCCACTTTCGCTACATAATTCATATATCAATCACTTAATTAGTGGTGGTAGTTCCTATACATACTGCAAGATGGCGTTAAATTAAATACAAAATTATTAATTGTTGTTTATGTACTTATCCATTAAAATGTTCGTAATTGAAATACTATACTATAATGATTATACAATAAAAAAATTAAAGAAATTAATTGAATACTAAATACGAGTAATTAGCAACGAAAAATCCTTTTAATTAGCAAGCACTTGTTAAATGTTCGTGTTCTAGTCAAAGTGAGTAAATCCAAAATAAACTTGCAGCTCAAGGTAACATATTTATCAAAACACACACGTGCAATTTTTTTGCCTGGAATCTGAAATGCAAGTCACTGGTCAAAGTCTACAGATAACACGTAAAGCAAATATTGTGTAGGAATAGGATGTGTAAGGTTAGCAACGACGATTCTCGGCTTATTTAATATTGACTTGTACTTCATACTTGTAAGCATATGCTTCATATACTTCTATCTCTAATTTTACATTGGTTTTTCCTTCATTCAAGCATAAAGCCCCATATACACAGAGAGGGCAGAGTTTCTCGCCTCAAAGATACGATTATCGTAAGGATATAAAAAAGTTGTACCGTGTAAACATTGTCAGAACACAATAATCTTATGGCGGTTAACTCATGCAATAATAGCATACGATTGTCCCCGCGAGAAACTCACCCCGTGTAAATGGCGCTTTAGGTAGTATGGAAACAAAACGACATCATTATGCTCATCCCTCTCTCTCATATTTTTTGTGGACAAACGAGAGGAAAGTAGCCACTCATAAAACTGACTGGATGAATATAACATTTAGTTTAGAAAGCCTACGTCCATTCTTGGAGAGCTATGAGCTAATTATAGCTATAAAAATATCTTAAAGACTGATATTCTCTTACTGGCAGACGCAAACCTATTTAACACCCGAGAAATCTGCAATCTACGAGTATATACAGCCAGACATAATCTGGTTGATTCTTCCAGCTTTTATAATTCTTCATTATATTTCTAGCGCGACATAGAGTTCAACCAAGGCTTCGGAGCTACTGAAACTACATCATTAGCAACATCAACTTTTAAGAACACGAAGAACGTAGATTTCTCAGCGTGCGGCGTGCCAATGGCTAACTTCAAACTGAAATTCGTCGATCCGCTCACTGGCAAACCTGTTCCGATCGGAGAGGTAAGTCAACCATGTACCAGAAAGTTTGTTATTGAATTGTGTAAACAGGTCTATATTTGGTGGTGTATCCATAAAATTTTGTTATTTTGTAATTAAGTCAAGAGTTAACAAACCGGTGTATGTATAAATAGCATTAATATGTTTTTTGGAAGTGTTTATCAAATGATCTTCGAATTTTAACCAGACGATTTTGTAATTTTCATTATCTTTATTTGTGGATATTTCTTATTTCGAAGCAGTAAAAACAACACCTAACGATTCCTTATTTACTGAATAAATAGCAAACTATAACTGTTAAATTGTGTTAAACAATCGTTTTGTCTCTTGATCCCTACTACTTCATTATGATTTATTTCATCTTAATTATCCTCTCAAAACATTTGCCAGACGTAGTAGCAATACAGTCGCTTTTAAAATTAATTTGGGGATTTAAGTCCAGTTATTATTATTATTATACTAGCCTTAAAGATCCCACTGCTGGGCAAAGGCCTCCCCTAAATTTTTCCATAAATCTCTGTTGAGAGCAATTTGCTTCCAGTCGTTCTTAAATTTATTGAGGTCGTCCCGCCATCCATTAAGTTCAGTACTGAAGAATTAATTTAGGGTTTTTTATAATTAAATGTTGTTCCCACAGCAAGGAGAGATGTACGTCAACAGCCCAACAATAATGAAAGGATACCACAAAAACCCGACGGCTTCTGCAGACAGCATCACTGAAGACGGTTACTTCAAGACCGGAGACTTAGGATACTATAAACCAGGCACTGGACTCTTTATCACAGATAGAATAAAGGAACTGATTAAGGTGAGTGATACAACTGAGTCAGTTTCCAGCAGCGATATAAATAGTAACGAGGTTGTAGGGGTTCTTGTTTAAATTAACATTACAAATTATTTTAGAATGGCCTGCATTAAACTCTAACAAGTCTTACTCTCTCTCTATCTTCAGCCACAGGAAGTCCACTGCAGAACATAGGCATCCCCTAAGGATCACCACATTGACCTGATGGAAGTAAGATGCAAGCATAACAAGCCTTACTACGGCAATTTATTTTTAATTATAAACAAGTTTTTTGTCTGTTTTTTCATTTGCTATTCGAAAAAAATAATCAATTACAAAAGTAATTTAAACATTAATCAATTACCCCAGGTTAAAGGCATGCAAGTGGCACCAGCGGAACTGGAAAGTATCCTTCGATCCCACCCAGCAGTTCAGGACGCTGCAGTTATTGGCGTCCCACACGAATTCTACGGCGAGGCTCCCAAAGCCTTCATCATCAAGAAGAACGGCCTCAAGACTACCGAAGAAGAGATCCAAGACTTTGTAGCTAGCAAGGTGGCAGTGTACAAGAAGATAGAAGAAGTCATGTTCGTGGAGGATATTCCTAAGACGCCATCAGGGAAGATATTGAAACGAGAGCTGAAGAAGATGTACGCGTAGTGTTAGTTGGCTGTGATTTTAATCTAAGGGTTGGTGTTGATTTTGATCTAGGATTTGAGGAAGAGCTCATATTTAAAGGCAAAAATAAAATACAAACTACAGAAGATGCCGGAGCAAAACCAGAAAAAAGTGACTGTATTTGAGTTTAAATGGCTTATTGTGACTTTGGCAAACAATCTTGGACACGGAGAGAAAGTCCTTGTCCTTTTAAAGGGATGTGGGTTACTTAAAGTTGTAACTTTGTAACGAGTTTTCTTATTGAAAACGTACTTAAATGCTGATAGCTCATCAGAAATAAAGGTACGACTTTTAACGAGCAACTAAATTGTTTTTGAATACAATGCATTTTTAAAAAAGCAGTAAAAAATGAAAGACCTCTTTTTGTTGCGTATTTTTTACAACCTAGAAGCCAGAAGGTTGTGGTAATTTATATTTTTAAATATACTGTAAAGTAGTTATAAAATGTTGTCTATGAGAAGTTTTTGTTATTTGCGAAAGAAATAAAATTTTGTTAGCACTAATGTGATGCGATCACTACTTTTTGGGACCAAATTTTGAAATTAATATGTGAGTGATCACCGTAAAAATCTAGTTTACTTACAAATAATATTTTCTTTGTATCTTAATGATGTTTTGCTGTTCACAACTATAAAGTATGATTACATTTTTATTTTATTTTTTAATTTAAACATTAAGATAAAATGGCAGTGGAGTGGAACAAACATAAATATTGTGAAAACAAAAAGTGTAAATAAACACAAATAAAGTATTGTAAATATAATATCTATCGCACTCCGGGTGATTCATTTATTATCTGCTAATATTAGCTTGTTATTGTAATATTGCATTAATAACAATGGGGATAAGAATGATTTTGATTCGGAACAAGCATTTATATTGGGGGCAAATTAAAAACATTCATGCATTAATTTTTGTAAACTAGACATTTTATAGAATTTGTTTTTCTATTTTTTTTGATCCTATGGATTTTTCGCGAATTAACTATCGTTAATCATATCAATATTGTTACAAAAGATATAGACCAAAGTGTTCCTACATTCTTTTCAAAATAATGCTAAATTGGTAAATCTTTTTATCCTAAACTTACCATGTCAATTCAAAAAATCTTAAATAAAACATCAATAAAGTGTAGGAGATCAGAGCTCCACGAATTGTATTCAAATCCAGCAAGTAAATTGTAAAACATTATCAACGAGTAAAGTACTTAATGTAATATAAATATTATTGGCAGTAAAATTAAGGAAGATAACTTGTTATTTTGCTCGGCCGTGCGAATGACGTGCGCTGCTGATACTCGTATAACAACTTGCGTTGGTGAAAGTAAAGAAATGCAGATAACCTCTACAACATTGTTGGGATTCGTCTTTAGTACACAACAAGGGCAATTTAGATTGGCACACGGTGAAGGAAAACATCGTGAGGAAACCTGCATACCGTAGCGATTTTAAAGAATTTCTACGGTATGTAAGTCCGCCAACCCGCACTAGGCCAGCGTGGTGGACTATATGGCCTAACCACTCTCAATCGATTCTCTCGATTGTAGAGTAGGCCCGGGCCCAGCAGTGGGACGTATATGGGCTGAAATAAATAAAAATAAAAACACGTAGGGACTTTAATCATTAATGACTAGTGTCCATTTTCGTTTCCCACGTATTATCGAATCGGTTCAAAAGTACATATACAAGTTTACTTTTGGTATACTACAAAGCCGAAAATAGTTTGTTGAGAATCAGAGCACAATCCATTGCACTAATTTAGCATACGTTATAAATTTTATGCCAAAAACATTGTCATTTCGTGATGTTGGTTACATTGTTGATCGCTTACTGATACCTACAACTACAGCCGTTCATTACAAGTATACCCCACCATGAAGAAGAATCAGAGTCTCGTGCATCATCAAAGAGACGGGTTTTTTGTGGTAACCCTTCACCGCGTGGGTTTTCATTATTGCATATTTTTATCTGGTCATTTAAATCAAAATCAAAATTGGGTGTTCTGGCTTTATGGTATAAAAATAATGTTGTCTAGGGCGCGAATTATTAAGGACTTTCCTTGACCAACAAACGAATAATTAATTAAATTTCGAAATATTCCAGATTTTAATTGACCTCATTTTTTTACCAACTTGGGATTTCAATTCAAGACCTTAATTTTTGAATCCATTAACACTGCCACTATTTCAATACGCAGGATACTATCAGTCAAGTAAATTTTTAACCGACTTCAAAAAATTAGGAGGTCCTCGATTCGACTGTATGTTATTTTTGTAAAAGAAATGTAGCCTATTGTAAAGCTATTATAAATAAAATAATATATTAGGAAACCATCAGCTAATAGTTAAGACATATTTCCTATCATATTTTCCGGAAGACCGCTGCAGAGCATAGGCCTTCTCCAAGGATCTCCATATTTGATATTTCACTTCTCCAAAATAAAAATAAAAACTTTTGAATAATCAACATTATTTATTGAAATGTGTTATTGTTGAAATTAAGCTTCGTTCAAAGATTTCTAAAGTAACCTGTTGAACACGGTCTGCGTTCATACGAGTTTTTTGGATGTTTATAGATCTTATTTAATTACCTATATAATCATTATATACTGTACTGTATTAGCACATATACGTCCCACTGCAGGGCACGGGCCTGCTCTACAATCGAGAGTGCGATTGAGAGTAGTTAGGCGATATAGTTCACCACGCTGGAGTAGTGCAGGTTGGCGGACTTTTACATACAATCATTATAGATAGGTATATTTTTATAATGATAATTTCATAAATATATTTTAGTATGAATCTACATGATTACTACGAAGTCATTGATTTTATTGCAAAGATTAAGAAGATAAAATTAATATTATTTAATGATAGGAAGTCGTATGTATCTTTGAGTCGGCTTTTCGGACATCGCGACAAATAATTAATAAAAATATTTTCTTTTCTTTTACAAATAACCTAGACTTTCGCCATCCACTATTGTACATAGGCTTCCTTAAGTAAAAACAAATTATACCGGTTTTGGGTCGTTCTTAATGCTTATCTAGCCGCTACCCGCTATCTTTCCCCATTAACTTCCAGAATCAATATTCTAGCAGCGAATAAAAACGTACTAAATGAATTTTAATGAAATTTCGAATAGCGAGAGTCTACAATCTGCATTCCAGCATTATAAATACAACTCACGACAGCGAGTGTTTTGGTTTTCATTTGCATAATTTCCGCACTACCTAAATCTAAATGTTTAGGTACGTAAATTGTTAGATATAAACCGGGGTGCAGCAATAAATATTTTCCCGGTTTTATAATATCTATTGTGAAATAAAACAGTCCCATTGTATACGAGTAAGAGATTAAATGCTATTTCTTATGGTGCATCCACACCGCAGTAATTTTTTGTTGTGCAACGTTTCCAAACTCAGCAACATCTGATAACAAAATATTATTTATTGTTAGTAACTGTTTCAGTATATGTTGCGTAACATGTTATAATCGATAACATTGTTGCACAATATTGCTCCACAAAAGGTAACAGTGTGGATGCACCATTATAATCATGAATTCTGTGTGAAGTGCGTGGTGGACTGTTGGTAAACGGACCAGACGCGGCTGCGAACATGCTCATGGTGGTCGCTAGTGTAAATCCCAGGGCACACCACTGACTTTTCGGTGTTGTTTGTGTGTATTGATAGTCGATCACTACGCACTGTAACGGTGAAGGAATACATTGCGAGGAAACCTGCATACCATAGCGATTTGTAAGATTTTTTACGGCAAGTCCGCCAACCGGCACTAGGCCAGCGTGGTGGACTATATTGCCTAACCTCTCTGAATCGTAATTTTGATTGTAGAGGAGGCGCGTCCCCTGCAGGGAGACGTGTATGGCCTGATACAGAATATTATTGTGTGCGAGCTCAGATTAAGCTGTCTCTTTAGCTAGGACTGAGTACGTGATGTCTCCTAACCTGCACTTGGCTTAAGCCCTATCAATCAATTTCGCGGTTATAAAGAAGACCTGGGATCAGTGGGCGACTATAGGCTACGTTCATGTCATCATCAGCTTATTGCAGTCCACTGCTGGACATAGGCTTCTACCTAGGTACCCCACAGAGAACGGTACGTAGAATTGTGTTCATGTATATCAGTTCATATTTTGTAGTGGAATGTCATTGCTTGCGCTCTTTTAGTCCCCATCGAACATCACCGCAGCCTAGTCTTTGTAATATTACGTACTTATGTGCTGATTTTTACATCATTACATTTTTTGCAAAACAGCTGTACTTTGTGCGTACGGAACGTAAGTTATGCAACTCTCGTCTTTGGAAACAAATTGTGCAAACACGATTTTTATTTCAAGATTTTACTGAATTTTAAACATGTACTTTGCTCCCAAGATAATTTGTTTATTCTGTCGTAAACACGCCACACGTGCAAGTGGATGCCACTATCGCCAGCTGTCGTACAGTTATCGAAATAATTTATTTCTGGTTTATATATAGTAGTTACAAACGTCGCTCAAGTTTTTTTATTTGTTTAAGGTATATTTTGCAACCAGGGCACACCTCTGACTTTTCGGAGTCATGTGTGTATTGACAGTCAATCACCACGCACTATAACGGTGAAGGAAAACATCGTGAGGAAACCTGCATACCATAGCGATTTGTATAAATTTCTATGGTATGTAAAAGTCTGCCAACCCGCATTAGGCCAGCGTGGTGGACTATATGGCCTAACCACTCTCAATCGTACTCTCGATTGTAGAGGAGGCCCAGCAGTGGGTCGTATATGGGCTGATACAATACAATACAAAATATTTTGCAAGGCCTTATTTTAGATTTTTATTTAATGGTCGTTGTGGTGGATTAAAAGTACCAATATAATGATAAATAGCGTGAGATGCAAGAAGTTTTCTAACTAGGTAAAGCAATTTTCTTTACAGAAGCTGACACCCTCAAAGTGGAGGAACGATGGTTTGTGTTTGATCTTGGATTAGGGATGTATAAGAGAACCCCAGGAGGTTAATAAGTGGTCTTTGCCGCCCATGGACATCCACAATGCATAGATCATAGATGTGTTGCCGGCCCTTAACATCAGGAGGGGAGCGGGAAGGAAAAAGTATGGGAAGAGGAAAGGGGTATTGGCTATCAGGCAATCTCACTCACTGAACGAAACGCGACAGCAAAGCTGTATCTTCACATCGATCTCCTGTGAGACACAGGTACCACCCCGAACGAGTATGTCCATTCATGCTGGGTCATGGCTGACAACAGCGTGGCTCTACCGCTTCCAAAAATGCCTATCGTACGTCAATATTATATATTTATTAATTAACGCTTCACGTTGATTTCCTGTGATGATAATGATAATTTTGAAAATGACGATAAAATGTGTCACACAATTAAATTCGTAGAAAACACTTTTGTGGTTAAACAATTCTATCCTGAGACAACTAACTTGATTCCTGAAAGAGTCGATACAAAACTAAGAAATAGGTAGTGAAAAAAACTTCAGATAACAATAATTATGTTCTGTTAATTATTATTTTGTACGACGAAATTGTGCTACCCATGTCCGAATAAATAAATAAATACGTGCGACAGTGGATAAATGTGGGCTAATATAATCTTTACTATGATGTCCGATTAAGGTTGCTAACCGTAACATTTGTATGTTAGCGCCATCTAGCTACAGTAGTTTGAACCAACTATAAAGGGAGTAAAAGACAAGTAATGTTATTGCATCAATACGAAAATAGATGGCGCTATTAAAAATTATATACGACAATATTTTATAGCCTTTTTATTTCCTATGTACTGATTTTTTATTTATATTATATGGCAACGTAATGATGGGAGAAAATTTACCCAACTGCAAATAAATGCATACATACATACATAAACTCATCCCTTTTTTCCAGAAGGGGTATTCAAAGGTGCAACCAGGACACTTAACAAAATGTATACCTAGTTGCTTAATTTGTATGTCCACATGTATGATCTGTCGAATCAACTGCATATAAATAAGACTTAATATCGCCAAAACTTAGATATTCCAGTTCTAAGTGATTTATGAATATTTTTCATAGTTTTAATTAAAGCGGATATCTCTATGACCTTGCTGTGACATCTTGAACAAAAAAATATTAAGGCGACTCTAAAATAAGTATTTATTTGAATAATCATACTTAACTTGGTTAATATTTGCATTATGGTTCCTTTTAATGAGCATAATTTGTTTTGTATGAATAATTAAATACCAATGTAGTAATAGGGATTTCGGGACCACCGAAACGAAATCCCGGAATTGTAGAATGTTATCAAAAACGAGTAAAAGCACGTAAAAAAAATATTTTTTACACACATTGCAATTGCAGTAACAATTTTAAACGTCATGGGCACTAGCGTTCTACATAATCTTAATTAATGTAAAACTCTTTATGAATTAGACAGCATCTTACTCTATACAAATTAATTCCTTCTAATTTTTTTTGCCTCTTAAGCCCGAAGTTGCAATTATATCAGAACAACAGTAATAACCACATTCGTCTTGGCTTGTGGCTAGATAAAGGTATAATTATATATAGATAAACAAAATTATGTCGTCATTCATGACTATCTCTGTTAGGGCCCAATTTGTAATTATTGTCAAAGTAGAGGAGGGGGATCAGTCAAATCGTGCTGCATTTATAAAAAAAACAAGGCAGTAGTCGTCATTACGACTTTATTATTGTACGATTTCTCACTAGTAAAGTCCAGAGAATACAGCGGTAGCAATATACTATTCCATTTGGTTGTTTCTAAATATTTATGACGACTTTTCTAAGTATCAAGTGAAAAATCGCGTTACTTAATCTCTCAGTTCTAGTGCATAAATTCCTCAAAACTAGGCATTTGAACATTCCTATGGAGTTTCATAGTATTTAAACTGCTTATTGACCCAGTCCTAGTGATTGTGCAAAGGGCATCGAAACTTCTAATTAGTAATATCAATAGGGCATTATGGTCTAGATGGAAATTGAGCGACGTGACGTAGCCAAAGAGACGTTGCGGACTCAACCCCAATACACATCTGATTTCTCGAATTTCTGTGTCTATTAACAATTAACACTCACCTTAAAGGTGAGGGCATTGACAACACCTGCTTGGCGAAGAGTTCTCGGCAAGAAATTAGTAAGTTTGTACGAAATATATTTTATATGTGGTAGACCACGCTGTTGTCAGTTATGACTCAGCATAAATGACACAAGAGATCGACGTGAAGCAACAGCTGTTCTGTCGCGTTTCGTTCAGTGAATGAGATTCCTAGATGCCCAACACCCCTTTCTTCTTCCCATCATTTTTCCTTCCCGCTCCCCTCCTGATTTTAAAGGCTGGCAAGACATCTATGAACTAAGAGTTATAGATGGTCATGGGTAGCAATGATCACTGACGATCAGGTGACCTTTTTGCTCCTTTGCCGGACCTATGCAATAAAAAAAAGAAATCTACCAACCAACGTTAGGTATGCGTGGCAGATTCAAGTCTATCTTTGATTAACAGGCGGAGTAATTCCGTTAAAGTATCATTTATTTGCTATAATAGCTTCTTAAAGGGGAATTTTTATTTAGGAAGCGTTTCTGACACGGGCAACAGAACGCTGGGCTTTGCTATTGCGGACGCTTATAGTTGCCCAAACAATGTAATACCTGTATCGGTATCAGCCCATATACGTCCCATTACAGGGTACGAGTCATGGGCTTCTTCTATAGCCAAGAGTTCCATTGAGAGGAGTTAGGCCGTATTGTCATTTGTCCATCACGCTGGCCTAGTGCGGGTTGGCACTTGACTTATACATATTATCATAGCAATTCTTCCGATTTTTTGTATAGTTTTCCTCACCATGTTTTCCTTTATCGGTATAGTGCGTGATGACAGACTATCAATACACACACAACACCAAAAAGTCAGAGATGTGCCCTGGGATTTGAAGTCGCGACCACCGTAAATATGTTGGCGGCCGCGTACTAATAGGCCACGGCGCACTTATATAATACCTAATTGAGAGAAAAAAATAACCAACTAAAATAATCAGGAACCAGTAATGGTACGTGCGAGGTAGCACGAGCCTATTCGCTGAGGCACGCGTTGCTAACTTCACTCTATTCCCGTCGCACTCGCACTCGCAACGCGCTTCACTTGAATGACCATTGTTTATTTTAGTACCAAAGAGTTTAGTACACAACAGATCGCCGCGCGACGAACATAACTGTGCCGGTGGAGTGATCAGTGAAGTGATAAATTGTGTTTTTGTGTAAATAACGTATGTATCTACATCCTGTTATTAAGCAGTTGGTTTTATACAAATAAGAATTGGAAAAGTGAAACAATCGCCGGGAGAAATGTTTTTAAAATCGTTTTTTGCTCGCGATATGCCATTGTTGTAATATGCATTTAACCGGCATTTATTTCGCTTTTAAGTAGAAATTAATTCAGCTGTTTTGATACTACAAATGTTCGTGTATGAAGTTGCAGTATACCTACTCGGTTTCAATATTTTGGTGGTTTAATGATTTTCATAGTGTTGTGAGAGTTAGTGAGAATGCTATCTAGTTAGTGTGTTTTCTTATAGGAATTATTATGCGTTTCTATTATTAAACCACTGTTTTCTGTGATAGGGGAACACACGTATGAATAAAATCATATATTTATTTATTACGTAGGTATAAATTTAATTGCTCTAAATTATTCGAATTTAGTAAATTCGTTGTTGTAGATAGGTCCAAACTCGAATAAATAATATTTAGAATACCAAATACAAGATTTGATTCCTCACTTGACCAGTTAGCCGTCGCGTCGTTTAAAATTAATTTGTTAACGTTCTGATATTATCTTGTGTATCATCATAATATAAAATGTGTATTTTAAGTACAAATTCAATTTAAATAAATGCTAAAGGACCATACTTATTTAATTTCCTTGTAGTAACTATATGATACGAGGACAGCTTATGATAAAAAAGTAGGTGAACAAGTTAAAAACCATTGCTGCAAGATGCGAATTTGGGTTTTCATGGCGCAAGCTCAACGTCTTGCACAGCAAACCTGAACCTAGTATTATATAGTATTCGTTTTTATTTGTCTGTGTTTGTGGCAAATCGAGTGATTACCAGCCACAATGGCCCAAAGTACAAAAACGTACTCGTCTCTCAACTTCTACCAAGCTAGCGTGGTTATGCCCTGACCACCTTAAGCCCTTACTATCAAATGATTGTACTTGATAATTTGATCAGACTTTGAACCATGATTTGGAAAACAATTGTCATAACACGCGTTAAAACTAAAAAGAAGACATATTGGCCCAACACACACTAAACAAAATCACGTAAAGTGATATTACATGTTTAGAAATAGGTAGATATTGTTGGTGGGTGAGCGGAAGAATTGTCAGGATTTGTTAAGCGATGATGTGACTATGAAAAGTATCTTTGAGTCGGGATACAGATACAAAACATACTTTGGAAATGGTCCAGCCCTCACACCCACCACTATAACGCCTGCAAACCGGGATAATTAGTGGCACGCATTGTTATGACACGGAGCAATGAAACTCAGCGAGTCTCTGGGAACGTCTAACTTGTCTTTAACCCGCAATCAATCATGAAGTTAAATTAATAGGAGTTGTTGGAAATATTTTTATCCTTTTTCCTCCGTAGCCAAGCCGGTGACAAAACGATAAATGAAAAAGGTAAAGAACCTCGCATAAAGACTTTTACAACTAGAGAAGCCAATTGTAAAGCACCATGGATCAAATCAGAAAACTGATAGGACGTCTTTGCCGTTGTGTTTTGTTTAGTATGATGTACATGTTCATACCCTTTCAGAATGCCCGGTCCGTTTTCTTGCTGAGAGATCCATAATAAATTAATCTCAGTTGCAATCACTATTCATCAGCTGTGACGCTCGTTCGTTCCCAGCTCTTAATAAAATAAAAAATCCTAAAGATGTTCTTGCTTTCTTGATCTTTCAAAATCTAGAACTATTAGTTGCAATAGTTGTATCAAGCCATCAGAAGAGAGATAACACGCATTGAACTTTCTTACTTTGCGTAATTATTGAATGACTAGCACATGCTTGACACCACTTGACATTTCGCTAAGGAATGATATTGGGTAAAGGTTATGTTTACAAATACTGACATATTATATAGGTCATTATCATCATTTATGTGCATCTTTAATTATCTTATAATGGACGATACTGCAGATACTTCGCGTTTCTAAGACACAGAGTTACGATCTCATTAGAAACGGCTCATTCAGACTTTGAAACTAGATGGTTTCAAAACATAATGATTTAATAAATTAAAAACTGCAATTGCTTCAGTTCTTTTCCAAAATTTTCCATTTTGAGCCCTACAATCATATTATGTCATACATACGTAAACATCACGTATTTATCCCAGAAGGGGTAGAAGGAGGTGCAACCAGAACACCCATATTTTTGCTTTGTGTGTTCCGTCCCACGATGTGATAGGGGGCGAGCCTATCCTATCAGGCACAAATTCCTGACTCCAGGCTGATAATGAATAGAAAAATCCGATATCACTTTACCCGATCCGGGATTCGAACCCTAGACCTCAGCTTTGTAATCAAACCGTACTACAACTACTCCACCGAGGCAGTCACAATCATAGTTCACCACAGATGTATCAAAAACTTTCTTTATTGTATCTACTATGGTCCTTCTAAGCAACTAACAATAATACTTGGCTCAGTGTAGTTACTGCATTGGACTTTGGCTACATTGTTAGTGCTAATAAAGACACAAGCAAAGACATCACGTCAGCAAAATCGCTGTTTGTTACGACAATATTATCTTAGTCACGTACAGCATTAAGTACGGGAATAAAAAATGTGTTTGTACTCCGGTGAATATTTTACACATTATGCTAATGTGTTTTGGCAAATTGTTAGGTAGTATTTTGCTTTGGAGCGAAAACATCCATAAGGCAAGATTCTGAATACGAAATCCAGATGGGTTCAGCTGATTTATCCGGGACTGTTAACTCCCCTTCTCTGCAGCCATAGGAAGTCCGCTGCTGAACATAGACCTCCCCCATAAACCGCCACATAGACCTGTTGGAAGAACATTTGAACATTATACTACCAGTAAATTAATTTGTATATGTCCCACTGCAAGGTACGGACCTTCGCTACAATAAAGAAAGTGGTGGCCTATTGCGAAGGGATAGGCCACCACGCTGTCTTAGTGCGGAATGGCGGACTTTACATACCATAGGAGTTCTTACAAATCGCTATAATTATGTAAATGAACAAAAGTCGTAAACTATTAAGTACACAAAATTGAAACGCCAGGAAATAAAAAAAAAATTAAATTCGCGATAAAATCCGTAAAAAAAATGTTTTATTTCAATGTGTACCTATCATTGGCGTAAATGTAACAAAACCATTATTACACAACAGTTAAATGCAAATTGTATGGTTAAATAACGATGTGGTGTGCTGGGACGGCTGTTATCTTATCGCCGCTTCCATTAGCTCCAATGCTAATTATGGATTTATCTCCAGTCTCTAAATACGCTCGTGAAAACAGAAAAGTAAATTATGCTCTATCCATATTATGCTATTTTAATTTTTTATTCAATTTTTACTGATGTGCGCGAAATCATTTTTATATCTATCTTTGTTTTCGATAACGATCATTGGACAAAAGAATCTGAATAGTTTATGAAATAAATCAAGAAATAAATAGATACACATAACAATCACATACATAGTCCTGACTCCTGACCCAACATTAAGATCGAGTCTTGTGTCTGGAACTAAGACAGACTTTTCGTTCTCACAAACTCCCAGTTATAAAACAAAAACTGTGGATCACACAAATATTTATTTTGGTGCGGGAATCGAACCCGCAGCCACACTTTTCACAACCGGCGTCTAACCAACTGCGCCACGGAGGCTGTATACAAAATGCACCCAACAGTCAACATACGTAGTCCTGAGCACGAGACACTTCGAAATGGACACATACTTGCTTGACTTATTAAAATCGAATAAATATATTTGTTTGAGCATTAGTTGTTTATTTATAAAAGGTTTAATCATGCGAACCCGCACTAGGCCAGCGTGGTGGACTATCATCAACCCATCTCAATCGTACTCTATTGTAGAGGAGGCCCGTGCCCCGCACTGGGACGTATATGGGCTGATACATACATACTGCATACATATATACTGCATACATACATACATACATTATCATGTGCATTTTAACGCTTTACGTTGCTGATTCAATATCGGTATAATATATTTAAAATCTACAGATATTTTTATATTTTCCTGCACGTTGTCAGACGTTGTCACGGAAAGCGCAGCGTGGGACGTCCACCCACTAGGTGGTCAGACGACCTGGTAACGGTCGCGGGACGTCGCTGGATGCAGGCTGCCTCCAACAGGTCACTGTGGAAATCATTAGGAGAGGCCTATGTTCAGCAGTGGACTTCCTTTGGCTGATGGATGGATGGATGATGTCAGAACTAGCCGCCAGTGCAGAGCGTAAATAATAACAGTAGTATTGTATTGTATCAGCCCATATACGATCCACTGTAGGGCACGGGCCTCCTCTACAATCAAGAGTACGATTGAGAGTGGTTAGGCCATATAGTCCACCACGCTGGCCTAGTGCGGGTCGGCAAACGTCTGAAGTAAGTTATAAGTTTTCCACTTCTAAAAATCAACACTATTCTCTGATATTTATCATTCACTCCAAACAAAGACTTAGTTCGGACTTCGGAGTTTACATTACAATAAATCGATATCATACATTGTATTAAATTGTATACTATAGACATTCTGAGTTGATTTTCTATGATACGTGAAGTTGTCAACCCGCAACAGACCAGCGTGATGGACTATGGCCAAACCCTTTTATTCGGACACTCGGTTGCAAACTAACCCCCGACCTTTGCACGATTATGGGCTGGTTGAGTACTATATAAAAGATACAAAGATTAAACAAAACCTAATCACTTTCGGTATTGTGTTTTCATTAGCCAATTAATACTTGACCTAGCTACCAGACTTGTTTATGGATGAGGTCATTGCTTATTGCATGCGTTGGTATTTGCTGGTAATAAAACTGTGAATACGAATTACATGTACCTTTACACCTGTAGAGAAAGGGTGGGCAGGAATGTAAATAAAAATAGAAATATGAAATACAAGCAATAACATGTAAGAAATAACAGCTGAGAGCTTTTATATAGACATACATAAACATTACACCTTTTTCCCGGACGGGGTAGGCAGAGGTGCAACCGAGACCAACGTTTCGCCGTATGTGATCCGTCCCATGATGTGATAGGGGGCGGGCCTATCGCCATATTGGGCACAAATTTCTGACTCCGGGCTGATAATGAATAGAATTACATTTTTTACTATTAGCAATCAGGGTCAGCCCCGTTTTATTTAGATTCCTATTGTGACTAAATCGCATATTTACGTACTATAATAGAATTGTGTAAATGTCACCAGTGCTCCATGAGTAATAAGGGCAAAAATAAACTAAACTTGAGTTTTATGACATAATTTGAGGATAAAATTATACAATCATTTTCTACATTAAAATGCATTAAAGGAAAGACAGACAGACATTCCAGTCGTGTAAAATATTTTATATGGGACAGAAGAGATTACTGAACCTTCAGAGCGCAAATCCTACTCAAACTTGGCTATATTCTTTTGTTAAAATTCAGCGGAGCGTAAAATCATTAACATACTTTTTTAAATAATATTACGTGTTAAACAAAATGCTTATTAAACGCATGCATAAATTTAGTACGGAAGTGCATACATGTTATTACGAGTATATATTTAATTCTGGTAGATCTAGTTTAAGAACTATTTCACTAATGTAGCAAAGTTAATTTCGGGTATTAGGTTTGATGCATCGTTAATAATTATTGTTAATAATATTAAATATATATTGCTTTTATTTCACTTGTATCTTTATAATTAATTACATATTTTTGCAGCAAGAGACGACCATATCACAAGCCACATTAAATGTTTAAACCAAAATACCTTTTTGTATATTTTCCTTTCTCTTGAAAACATTTTGTCTTGTGTTTGTGTTTTAAAACAACAAGTAAAAGTGTATTAAATGAAAATCTGACCGTGAAAAAGAACACTGAAGTGAGTGTCAAGGTCTGCGCCTGTTTTTGTGTTGCATATCAATGTTTGTGTATGGAAAAAATTAACATGTGCGTAACAGCTGCTCAACAAAGCATTTAATGTTTCAAACAATTTGCTGGTGGATATGACTAATTTATTTTATCGCGGTTATGGGTTAATTAAGTAAATAAATGCACCCAACAGTCACATACAACATTCACACTTTTAATCGTAATTTCGATTGTAGAGGAGGTCCGTAGGCCGTGCCCTGCAGTGGGACGTATATGGACGCCGGTTGTGAAACGAGAGGCCGCGGGTTCGATTCCCGCACTGAGACAATTGTTTGTGTAAACCATAAGCATGAGTCTCGGTGTTTGTGGCACCTCTCGTAGAGAAAAGTCTCTTGTAGTTCCTGGTACACACGACACAAGACTCGATCTTAGTGTGGGGTCAGGACTATATATGTGTCTGTCCTTTGTATTTTATTATTATTCACTTATCTGCATTAGCAGTATATATTCCAATACCTGTCAATTCATACGATAATTTTAAAACGATATTTATATAAGTTCAGCGTCGACTTATCGCAAGCCACTTGTGATAATGTTTTTATTGATTTTGAATTGCATATCGCTACTGCACTTTGTTACTGATAGGACTGAAAAAGAAGACGCTATATACCCTTTAGTAATGCAAGAAAAACGGCAAGTGTGAGTGGAATTCGCGCCGAGGGTTCCGTCCAACACAATATCTTGAATATACTATAGGAATTATACCACCCAAGTACAAACTGCGATTTCAGGAAAGTAAGAAGATCCAACCCACATACAAACTACTACATCTTCTGCCAATCGGGAATGAAATTGGTACGAAAAAAATAAGAATATAGAAGCTCGACACGTCTTCATGGGAAAGTAGCTTGTCATAAATTAACTGCAAGTTGTTTTTTATAAAAAAAGATAATTGCAGAACATTTTAATAAACCCGATTTTCAAATATGTTAAATGAATTAATTTGTCGATTGTGTTTTTTTATGATGCATTTTAAATTGTTTGTGGCAATTTACATTTTCGTATGACAGCTTTATTCTTTAAGTGGGCTTTGAGGTTTAAGTTGCCTCATTATAAACCAACAAAACCATATTGTCTAGAATCTAAATTATCTAGATTCTAGAGAATCTAGATATTAGAATACGGACGCTATTCCCAGCGATTCTGTCATCATGGATTTTTAAGTTTACGTTCATACGATAATATAGGCTGTCTTAGTCTACGAATATTATCTAAAAATATTTTACATTTAGTGGAGATCTCAAGATTTTTTTGAAACAACTAACTAAATGTATCAGGAAGAAAACGAAAACCCGTAGATTTAGCATACTACGCCCAAGCGACCTGTCAGTTTAAATGCCGTCTTTTAGATCAGTATTAAAATTTAAAGATAACAATATTATTTGCAACATTTATAGATAAAAGTGCCGACTGGCGATTGAGATAACATCAAGTTAAAAGCGACACATTTGAATACCCAGTATAATTTACGATTCGAAAACAATTCATCACGTAATAAAAATAAATAAAACATGAAACCAATTAAAAAACAAGTGATAAAAAACATACACAGAATATTGTTAAAAGAACAATTACAGTTAAGCATTACCTAAAGATACTTTTTATTACAGCGCCGGTTTCATCTGTTACTTACTGTTCTTTATTATCGCAAACGAAATTATGTCTAAATTCCACCTATTCGTAATACACTGAGCATAATTTGCTTTTAGGCATAAATGTTACACATACATAAACTCTTGCCTTTTTCCCAGTAGAGGTAGGCAGAGGTGTTATCAATAAATATAATACTGCTTCTGCACGCAACTCCGTTTGCGTGGTTATCTTTATAAAAAAATCTCATCTTTTCCCGTCCCGTTTTATCATGCCTTGTTCCGTCGCATTCTCACTCAAGATATGTAATCCAGTCCCATCCCATCTATTTGAGTACAAAAAAGTAAAAAATATAATAGAAATTCCTCCAACATCCCACGGGAACATTAATTTTTTCGGGATAAATAGTAGCCTAAGTGTGAATCCAGGGTGTCAGCTACCTTCATACCAAATTTCATCGAAATCCATCAAGCCGTTTCTGAGTTCATCGCACACAACCGCACAGACAAACAGACAAAAATTCTAAAAATCATTGTTTTGTGTTCTATTATGTTCTCGATGGCAAATGGCAATAAGGCTACCATGTCTATTTAAAATATCTTAATTAGGACCACGTAGACCGGTTTTTTGCATAATGTTGATTGCACCCACTTTATTGTGAAAACATTTTTTGCCTATAATGTGCCTTAAATTTAATAATATAAGTGGTTCACTATAAAAAAGGATAACTACATGTACTTAAAGTTATTAGCATAATGTGTTAAAAATAATAGTATAGTTTACAAAATTAAATGTAGACCAGAGCACTTAATATATTATAACGAAATACAACTCAATTCTAAAGTACATAAGCATAAAGCAACACTAGACGCTAAAAATCAACTGCAAACGATTTTAAAAATAAACTCTAAGAAGTAAGTGTTTACGGTGTTATTAAGGCTAATAGACTCAACGAAACAAACGTCATTATCAGGCCATTATCGTTAGATAAAGTTTTATCAAACCAACTGTTTAATAACATTTTGTTCAGAAGCGTTCAATCTTATCCAGCGTGATGGTGTCCAAAAACTTATTCGTCGCAAAAAGGACTTTAAACCGATTGTGCCAGAGTTCAAAATATGTATGTGTTGTGAGGAAGCATAGTGTTTGGACTCAAGATAATATATTTAAATCGCCATTTAAGAGTATCGAGATACCAAACTGCACGCTGTACGATTACGTTTGGCAGAACTTAGATAAATGGCCGGAGAGGACTTTGACCGTAAGTATTTCATATATTTATGATTATAGTAAAGTGTTTCAAAATATGCTTATCACAGAAATTTTACTAAACACCGATCTAGCTGATAGTGGGGAAGATATGCTAATCCACATTATCCTTTCAAACTAAACCGCAAGCTCTAAGCTAAGCTACTTATTTGATGTGGATTGTACGGCAACCATGATCGATAATTATAAACCTACAGAGTACTGTCATTATGCCATAAGCGACCGAAATGAGATGTAAAATTTGCGAAGGCAGTTAAATATTTTAATAGAAATAATATTTACTTTGGGCAAAACCGTAATGTGCTCTAGCCACACAAAAGCGTTGGGTCATCATAGAGGTCTCTACGTACATAGGCATAGATTTTCTATGCGAGGTTATCCAAGAGGTTTTCATCATCCATCATCCATCCATCAGCCTTAGGAAGTCCACTGCTGAACATAGGTCTTTCCCAATGATTTCCACAGTGACCTGTTGGAGGCAGCCTGCATCCAGCGACGTCCCGCGACCTTTACCAGGTCGTCTGACCATTGATAGAGGTTATATTATATTATATTTATATTATGTTATATTATATTATTTGTTATATTATATTGATAGAGGTTATTGCATTATAGAGGTTTTAATCATTATATTTATTAAACGAAATAAAATTCCAGGTATGCGCCACAACAGGTCGTGGTTACACATACGAACAGGGGTTCAAACTATCCAACACATTCGCGGCAAATCTTCGAAAGAAGTTCAAAGTTCGAGATGGCGATATTATAGCTGTGATGCTGCCCAACATACCTGACTACCCTCTCGTCACTATGGGCATTCTAGAAGCTGGAGGAGTTGTGACCACTATAAACCCTATTTACACTGCACGTAAGTTTATTATTGATTACTGTGATTTGTTTATGATTTAATGTTAAATAAAAATATGTCACTGTACTGGTCTAGCGGCAGCAAGTGTATATGAATGGCGATGTATTTTTTATTGAATGGCGAAACGAGCATGTCATTCGCCTAATGGTAAGCGATACGACTGCTCATGGACAGGAGCAAAACCAAATAACACCATGAAAAAAGGGCATAGGGTTTGAATCAATCTGATAGAATCAATTTGTGCAAATATCTGATTGATGTAATGAAATGTTCGCCCATTATTCTCAATGAAACCTACACCTTACAACCGGTTTTACTCGTTAGCAGATTACTCATATATATTTACGAAGATTTCCGATGTAACTTATTTAAATGATATACATTTACTTTTCAGATGAAGTCCAACGACAACTGCTACTATCAGAAGCGAAGCTAGTAGTTACATTACCAGAAACTGTGAAGGTTATCAAAGACGCATTCGCGATTGCCAAAATAGATCTCCCCATAATCGTAGTGAAGACGAATGGAGACCCAGTTCCCGAAGGGACAGTGCTTTTCAACGAACTAAGCGAAGATCTGCACGTAGACAAATCCTGCTTGAAGGAAGTTAGAAGGACCGTCAACGATTTATGTTTTCTCCCTTACTCTAGTGGTACTACTGGCATGCCTAAAGGCGTTGAACTGACTATGAGGAATCTGATCGCCAATTGCGAGCAAGTTAATGATCCTATGATCAAATGTCATAATGATACTACTGGTGAGTTTCATTTAGTAAATTTAATTTATACTATTATAATTAAGTGAACGAAATATACCAAATAGTAAATGAAACAGAATTTAGATTAGATTCTTTAAAGGTGCTTTAAATAGACTGAATCCAAACTTACTTTGTCATAAATACAACATTGAGTTTATCCAAAATTTTATTTGGCCAATTCAGTAGATAGTGTAAAAAAAGCCTAAAATGAATTCTGACGATTGAATTCATTTCACACCATAAAAACATACCTGCTTGTTCATTGATTGTTATCAATGTTATAGTAGTAACATAACCTTGTTATATTCAACAAACAAATGTATATTGATTAAATCGCTACTGAGGGTTGAAGACCTGCTTGACTTGTAATAAGGTCACAGGCATCAATGTAATATGTAAACAAAAATATATATACTAGCGGCCCGGTCCGACTCCGCCTGGCTGCAGATACACTTTTTCGAAAATATTCTATCGCCTATGTTCATCAGGGATAATGTAGGATTCTAACGATGAAAGAATTTTTCAAATCGGTGCAGTAGTTTCAAAGCTTATTTAATGCAAACAAACAATTAAATCTTTCCTCTTTGTAGTATATATTAGCTTAGATAATCGCATGACAAAAGGATTACAATGCACTTTGTGCTAAGTGCAATGTAATCCAAATTTAAATGAGGTAGAGCTACGCTGTTGTCAGCCATGACTCATGGATGAAATGCTGAAGCATAATTATTCCTTATGTAGGTTTTTTGTGGGGCAGTACCAGCCGGTATTTTGGTCGATTCGGCCCATTTGTAGACTACAGTAGATTTAACTCCTTTATTCTTTTTTATTGAACGATGAGAACCGATGTCTAAATATACGGTGTATACTAGTTAATTCCAGCATGCAAAAATACCTTTCCACAAATGACGGGTGAAGAAAAATTCTCACACGACAGCAATAGAAGTATGACTTAAAGCAACAATGCAATTTTAAAAGTAGCTACTGTTATTAAAGCAAGATACAAAAACACTGATACGAGACAGGTTTATTGTTATTTATTGGCGTAATTATGTAAATTTATCATCACAAGCGACACTTCAATGAATATAACACAAAAAAATATCAGCATAAATATTGTAAGATCTCAAGCGCACTTCAAAACTAAAGTCTTTTTTATTTACATGGAAGGTAATATTTTTTTTATTTGCATAAATTATGAAATAAAATCAAGTGCATACAAAAATCTAATGAGCAACATGCACTTACAAAAATAAGTCCATAATAAAATCAAGATCAATATTTATACCTTTAATTGGAGTCCAAACTCCATAGAATATGTAAAATGTCTTGGAACAATCGTTGTCACAATTTCATTTTAAGCCATACTACTTTAAAATATAAATTGCATGCGATTACGTCGCATCTTTATGAAACAAAGCACGTTCTGCAGCTAACCTTCGTGCTGTGTGTACTGCAATCAGCAATCAGTCGATGTTTTGTAGCAGTTTTGCATACTCGATTTGTATTATGACTTTTTACTTACCAAGGATAATAAGAAGTTCCGTTTATTGACAATCATCGCGGTTGCTTGCCTTTAATTGAAATCATTGCCCGTTGGATCTGTGTTTTAAGCGCCATCTACACGGGGACAGTTTCTCGTATCTAAGATACGATTATCTTAAGCATATAAAAAAGTCGCATCGTGTAAACATTTGTCAGAACACGTTTCTCTATGGCGGTTATGTCATGCGATAATCGCATACGATTCTCGCCCCGAGAAACTCACTCCGTGTAAATGAGACTTTACTTCATGGTAGGATATTTGCATGCGTCCGAATAGCAATCGTAGTATAAATCTCTTGAAAATCCTTCATAGTTCATGCGAGTTTATGCTCTCGGGTACAGTCTATGTATACGTGGCTTCTAACGTATCGGCATAATTGTGCCGACGTCATAACCATCTTACACAGCTAGAGACTATGCATTTATTTTATTTATATAATCCTTTTTTGCACTGTTCAAAGAAACAATAAAGAAATTACCTAATAATGATAATAGTACAAGTGGCGGTCTTATCACACCAGGTAATTTCTTACAGGCAACCATGGAATGCATATATAAACGGAGAAAGAAAAACTATTTGCCTTGCTTTGCACTTACCATCGAGTGCTTACTATCAACGCCATTTTCATCAGAAGAACTCTAATTACTGTTATACTAGAATACAAAACTATTTGTTTTTGTCTCTTTCAGCTACCCACCAAGACAAGGCTCTCGTGGTCCTACCATTCTTTCACATCTTCGCCGCCACCGTCCTGATGTTCCACAAGATGTCCGTGGGTGGGAAACTAGTCACGGTCTCCAAGTTCCAACCGGACACATTCTTCGATGCCATGGAGAAGTACAAGATCAATTTATTGTTCGTCGCGCCTCCTTTGAGTGAGTTTGTATTTTATGTTGATATGGCTAATTTGAATTCGATGGTCACAGTTTTGTCTAGATACCACATCCTGATAGCTCACGATATGAATATAGTCCCTTCTCATTGTGTGGATAATTGAGCGGATATCTCGAACAAAATCTGCACGCGTAGAACCTTTGACGAAATCCTCATGGCGCGAGGACAGTAAGTGATAAATTATGCTGACAAAACGGTTCTCTTAATATCGATTTTGCTACTTTAGTATTTGATTTACATAAAAAACGTCACGACATCCTTTCTTCGTAATCGTAGTCAATTAATGCCTATTGAAGAAAAATAATACACCAGAGTTATAATTTCTGTTTATTTTCACTTGTTTCACAAACCACTTAAGGCGACTACTGCTCAGCTTCACAATCAGAAAACAACTGGCCATTTTCCAACAACTCGAAGAATATATAGTGTTTAATAATTATTACAATTGTAAAGTGAGGGTTGTTTCAACTTTTTAGTCGGGTGACGAATTTTAATGAACAAATGTAAGAAGCAATTTAACAATAAATATTTGAATTTAACAGATAATTAAATCAACATTTGGTAATAAAATCTTGATGAAATACCGGCGACCGAAAGTCATGTTTGTCATATTTTTACCAATAGCTTACATTCGTCCATCCTGACTAAAAAGTCGCGTCCTCGTGATACACTCTATAATATACATTTTATTATTATAACAATCAGAATCCATTGATTATCCAATCGATATGGATTTCTCGTATTTGTTTTCAATTTGTTTCATGTAATAATAGTAAATTTACATATTGTAACTTACACAGATTTCCAGTGAACGCAAAACACACAATTAATATTTCTATACCATACTAAAACACCACTTCAGTGTCTTCCTACACCATACTAAAACACCACTTCAGTGTCTTCCTATACCATACTAAAACACCACTTCAGTGTCTTCCTATACCATACTAAAACACCACTTCAGTGTCTTCCTATACCATACTAAAACACCACTTCAGTGTCTTCCTATTCCATACTAAAACACCACTTCAGTGTCTTCCTATACCATACTAAAACACCACTTCAGTGTCTTCCTATACCATACTAAAACACCACTGCATTATTTAAAAGAAAAATCTACACTAAGCTAAACTGAGCTTGGATAGAACAAATGAATGAATGAATGCGGATGAATAAAATTAATGACTTTGCGATAGTTCTTATTCTCCTAAAATATTATCCTCATCATCATCTATTTCATCAACAGGTTGGTATACTAACCAAGGATGAATTTTATCCACTGAGTATACACCTACATACTTTTGTTTACCCTTTTTCTTAGTAATTGCAGTATCTTCAACTTCGTATCGATCATTTGGTAGCACTCTCGTGATCCGATAAGGACCCAAGCACTTGGCTATCAACTTTTTGCTTTTTCCTTTTTCACTCACTTCTCTTTCAACCCGTACCAATTGCCCAACAGTAAATTGTCGCGGGGGGATTCTTGAGCTATCGAATTTTTGCTTTTGCTTGTCTTGAGCACATTTAATCTTCTCTAGGCTTTCGTTTCGAATTTCTTCTATTGTACCAGGGACTACGTCATCGCATTCTGGGATTGCCACAGATAATCCACTTTCGGTTGGCCCTCTGAGCCGTAATCCAAATAACAACTGAGCGGGTGTTTTACCTACTGATCTATTAATTGTATTATTAAGCCCCCATTGAACTTGTAACAAGTACTCGTCCCATAGTTTTTCGTCCTTTCCGTGAATAATAGACGTCAAAGAATCTAATACAGTTCTGTTGTAACGTTCTATTTGCCCATTAGCACGGGGGGTTGCAACTGCGTTTAAAATATGTTTAATACCTTTTTCTGATAAAAAACTGTTGAATTTGGAACTTGTAAAAGTAGTAGCTCTATCTGTTATAAGCCTAATAGGAACGCCAAACAAACTAAAATACTCTTTAAAAGCTGAAATAGTAGTATTGGTTTTTGTATTTTTAACTGGTTTTAAAATAATAAATTTGGTGAAGGAATCTATAATACCTAAAATATATTTATTTCGTTTTTTACTCTGATTAAAGGGGCCTAGGTGGTCGGCATGTAATGTGTGGAAAGGTTCGGATACTTTTTGTATAGGATGAAGAAACCCCGATTTCTTACCTCCCGGTACCTTTCCATGAGCACACTGAATGCAGGCCTGACAGTACTTTTTTACCACTTTATTAATTTTAGGAAACCAGTAATTAGCTTTTATTTTATCCAGGGTTTTTTCGTATGAAAAATGACCTATATCATCATGACAAAATCTTAACACTTGCCAACGTACACCTTTTGGAACATACCACTTAAGCCCGTCATCAGTAATTTTGTAAATTAATCCTTGTTTTAAAGCAAAGTTTTGTTTAATATATTTTAAGGTACTAGATTCATTTTCTTCTAAAATTTGTTTAATTCTCTGAGTTTCGTCGTCACTCATTTGGACTGTTGCTAACCAATCTACTGTTATATGATAAACCTGTAAACCATCCAACCCGATACTAGAGGTCTCGTCTTGTACGGGGTTTCGGCTTAAAGCATCAACATGACTCATTGAAGATCCTGGTTTATATTTAATGTCAAAATCGAACTCTTGAATCGTACTCCACCAGCGAGCAACACGAGGTATCATATCTCTCTTGGTAAAAGTAGCCCTCAGCGAATTGCAATCGGTAATTATCGTGAACTCTATTCCTATAAGGTAAGGTCGAAATTTTGATAGACTATTAACCACGGCTAAGGTCTCTAACTCATAAGCTGAAAAATGTTGCTCTTCTGGTGAAGTACGTCTGCTGAAATAAGCGACTGGTTTCATGCTGTTGTCTTTTTGTTTTTGTAACAACATTCCACCCACCCCGTGTTTACTCGCGTCAGTATGCAACTCAGTAGTGGCATGTGGGTCATATAATGTTAGAATTGGTCGAGATATTAATTTTTCCTTCAGTTGGAGAAAGGCATTTTCTTGCTCTTTTCCCCACACCCAAGGATTGTTTTTTTTTAGTAATTGGGTCAATGGGCGTGCTACAAGAGTCTTTGATGAACCGTCTGAAAAAACTAGCTAAACCCAAGAATTGTCTTATATTATGAACATCTTTGGGGGTGGGAAACCTATCCACAGCACTTATTTTTCCTTCACCAGGCCTGATACCATTTCCGGATACCTCGAAACCCAAGAATTCGATTTTTGAATGGAAAAATTTACATTTGGAAAGCTTCAGAGTTAAACCCGCGTTACGAATTTTGTCAAAGACCGTCTCTAGTTTTGCCAAACCATCCTTGAAAGAGGCTGAAGGGACCAATATATCGTCCATGTATACTACTACGGTATCGTATCTCAAACTACCGAGAACCTTATTAATCGTCCGCTGGAAGACAGCTGGAGCATTTGTTAATCCAAACGGCATCCGGTTAAATTCAAACTGACCTTCAGGCGTGACAAAAGCAGTTTTTTCTCTGTCATGTTCGGTCAATTCTATCTGGTAATATCCTGATGCAAGATCTAATGTTGTATAAAGTTGAAACCCTGCTAACCTATCCATTTGGTCTTCAATTCGTGGCAAATGGTAGTGCTGCTTGATAGTTTTTCTATTCAATGCCCGGTAGTCTACGCAAAGGCGCTTTTCGCCGTTCTTTTTCTGCACCAAAATTATAGGGCTGGCGAAAGGCGAACAAGACTCTCTTATTATACCACACTGAAGTAGTTCATCAGTCATATTCCTAACTTCCTGCTTTTCGCTATTCGACAGCCTATAAGGTCTATATACTACTGGTTGTGAATCATTTAAATCTATGTTCATTTTTTCTATACTTGTGCAACCTAATTCAGACAACTTGGTCGCGAAGCAAGACCGATAACGATTAATAACTTCCAAAAGTTCTAATTGTTCAGTTGAAGTTAAAGATTTATCCAGACATACCTCATTAAGACTAAAAGGACTTAAACTATCATTAATATCAATCTTATTTACGTTCAAGTAATCTAATTCACGTATTTGCAAAACCTGGCCTCTTGCTATAAGTTGATTTTTGTTGTAGGCAACAATATTTAAAGAAATATTATCAACAAACACTATGCCTTTGCCTTTGTCTAATGAGTAAACACCTCCCTCTATTGTATGTTCATGACTGGGTATGGACCTATGGCTTTCAATAACGAGTATCGGGCCCGAAATCTCAGGTGATGAATAGACTTCTATGTAAGAACCCCCTGGTCTGATAGAACAATTTTCCTCTGCATAGAGTTTAACTAGGTCCCTATTATCACGGCAGATGATAAGTTCGTCATCTGTTTTAATAATCTTTACCCCTGGAGAATCGGTAAACGACTGACCAATAAGCAACGAATATTTTAAAATGTGATCTGGAACGATAATTAATTTGACTATGACTGCAACACCTTGGATCTCTAGAGCAGCGGAACTACAGCCAATAGCATGGACTATTGCTCCACCGAACCCCTTCATTGCTATGGAACTGGAACTATCCCAATTTTTTAATAACTCTACAGCGTCACTATACCTAATAAGGGTACATTCACTCCCGAAATCTATGTAACTAAGCTTTTCGTGACCATTAACTTTCACAGGTTGTACATATTTATCGTTTAACTGAGGGTTAGCAATAGAAATTTCTAAGACCGTTTTTATAGACTCCTCTTTTTTGCGGTAGCACTCGTTGGTTTCATGGCCTACTAAGGAACAGATTGTACATTTCTTAATTGGCTTTGGACATTTACTCATGACATGACCTTCTTTTTTACAATTAAAACACTTGCTATTTACTCTATTGGTAATAGGCGTTTTGTAATCCTTACTTGTCATTCTCTTCGTAAATGTTTTCTGAGGCTCGTGTCGCCTAATTGTATTTTTCACGTTTCGTAAATATGCTAGGAGTTTGTCAGGATCATTGAACTGAGCTGCTTCAGCTCCTAGTCTAACCGATCTGTCATCTATGCCAAATATTACACACTCTACAGCTCTTTTTCCATTAATGCCACATCTGTTCAACAAAGCAATTTTCTCATAATAGTAATCTTCTAAGGATTCTCCAAATTTGGCTCGCCTATCTAGCATATCAGTTAACATTTGCCCATAGTTTTCGTCAGCTGGAAATGCTGCTTTAAGCTTCTCTTGCCACTCGCTCCAGTTATAATTTATGGTAGTAAGACCTTCATACCATCTTTTTGCATTACCAACAAGTTTAGGTATAGTATTATGGATTATCTGCGGATCCGACCAACCATAAATAATAGCAATTTCGTTGACTTTATGAAGCCAAGTCGTAATATTTTGATTTTTAGAGGCTGGATCAAATTCCGGAACGACATTAAAGTTACTTAACTTTTCGCGTCCCCTGTTAGCTACTTTGTCGAGAAATTCAGTAAATTTAGATATTATATGAGACTCACGAGTACTGGAACGTCTGCTTCGCGAACGACGGCTTCGACTGCAACTGGGATGTTCTGTTCCCTGATGATCGATCGATGACGTCTGGGTGCGATGTCTTGATCTTGACCTCGGATGGTGACTTCCTCGTTCTCTGCTTGTTTGGTCCTTGCTTGGGCTGCGAACTCCTGACCTGCGCCTGCGGCGTGAACTACGACTACGGGTACGAACCCGGCTGCGGCTGGAACAGCCCTGACCCCAGCGATGCTGGCTACGACTGCGAGCGCGGTGTGTATCGTTTCGCCTTGGCGTCACCAGTCGGCGATGTTTGGATCGACCCAGTACCGGAGACATCGCTCTCGGTGAACTCCGAAATCTTTCGCCATCCTCGTTACTATCCATTGAATGTGGACCTGGTAACAAAATTATACGGACAGAACTCATACTCCTTTTAAACATTACACATGTAGGTATGTAAAAAAAACAAACATGAATTTATGCTTCAGTCTTCAAGCAATCAAATGAATTTTTCTTTTTATAACAGGGAATCAATTATGAGTATAAATAGGTAGGCATGTTAATGTCCAAATTTATAAACCATTAAAATCCACTTGAACACATAATGTATGCACAATAAAGGTTTCGTAGCTCTCAGTAGTTCAGTAAATATAACAATCTAACTTACAAGTTGAACTAAGGTAGATACATTTTTAAAACATTTGGTTAGTATTGTTCATGCCAGCAGATAGTTAATAAATATCTCTATCTTCGTGTAAATCCGTCAATTTGTTTATTCAAATGGTCAACTTTGAATCATACTGTTAGACATCATTCCCGACATTTTTTTAAATATTTTTTTGTCAAACTTGTTTACAATATAGAGTTCAAATATGTAACAAATATTACTTTAGTATCTTGTACAATGAATTTTGCGTCATGCTCCTTGAAAATTGCAGACGCCAAATATAAGCAATGCGTATTTTAAAAGCTACTGTGTAAATTATAATGAGCCTATTTCCAAAATATGTAATCATAAGCGGTACTTACGTGCGTTATCCCACTTCTGAACTGAAGAAAAATAATACACCAGAGTTATAATTTCTGTTTATTTTCACTTGTTTCACAAACCACTTAAGGCGACTACTGCTCAGCTTCACAATTAGAAAACAACTGGCCATTTTCCAACAACTCGAAGAATATATAGTGTTTAATAATTATTACAATTGTAAAGTGAGGGTTGTTTCAACTTTTTAGTCGGGTGACGAATTTTAATGAACAAATGTAAGAAGCAATTTAACAATAAATATTTAAATTTAACAGATAATTAAATCAACATTAGGTAATAAAATCTTGATGAAATACCGGCGACCGAAAGTCATGTTTGTCATATTTTTACCAATAGCTTACACTATCTTTAATGCCCAATACGGCATTGAATGTTTCAGAGCCCACTTGAATAGCTTTGTAATTATGATTCCAGTTCTGCTAATGGGCTCCCACGCGGCTTCTACGCAGAAAAGCCTACAGCATCTTGAGTTGTTGGTCAACGGCGCTGCTCCGCTCGCAGCATCAGATGTTGATAGAATATTCGAAAGAGCAAAGGTAAAGTACAGCTGGTGATTGTAGAATAGAACTGTGTTGAAATGAATCATTTGATTGTATAAACTCGATAAACAATCAATCTCATGAAAAAGGAAGGCAAGTGAATATTTTCGCCCAAGAACATCTACAGCATTTGATACGTAGATGTGCCAGTACTCTTAACAACTGAAAGGAAAAAGATTGAAAAAAGTAGAGAAGAGAAATGGTCTGTTGGGATATTCATAACAATATCTTACTTAATGTTGTTGAGGTTTATTTTGGGATATGACGTTTCAAGTTCTATTATTTAAATAGAAAGTAGCATTTATTGTAATATTCAAATATTGTAATTATAAAACCTTACGAGTATTAACAAAAAAATATTTTAACATTAGTATATTCGCGTAATTTCAGAGAAAACTCGACTTTCGTCAAGGCTATGGCTTGACGGAGACCTCGCCGACAGTCTCGTTGACTCCTAAAGGCTGGACCAAGAACTTCTCAGGCACCGGACCGCCCGTACCCAGCACTGACATCAGGATAGTTGACAACAACTTCAAGAATTTGGGACCTAATGAGGCAAGAACTGTAATATTATTTATGTAAACCAATCAGAAGAGATTTGCGTTTTGAAACATCGAACCATCGGAGATTTTATGCATAATCTATCTATCCTCGTTAACTTCATCATTTTTTTATCTATACCTACTTTTAACGCAACTCAGATTTCGCTACTAAAAATATTTTTAGTTCTGTACTAAATATGTAGTACTGTTAAGAAATTATTTATTTATTATTTAAAAAATACAAACTCATGAAGACGAAGTGTAGACAGGAATGAACCGCAGTGAAAGTACCACCCACAATTCACCGATAAACAATTTATTCTAACATTTTCATAGACTGGCCAGATCCTGATCCGAGGTCCTCAAGTGATGAGGGGGTACAGGAACAACCCTCAAGCCACCAGCGAAGTGTTCACGCCAGACGGGTGGTTCAAGTCGGGAGACTTGGGCGTCGTTGATAATGACGGAGTCTTGACGATCGCTGATAGACTCAAGGAACTAATCAAGGTACCTGATGCTTTTACTTATGGAATTTTGTGGAGAGTAAGGGTCAGTTCACACTGAGACGCGACGCGGCACGACGCTGCGACTTTATTTATTGCACGAAAAGATACATATTTCATTGTGTGAATGCAACGAGGTATCTCGAGGCGCAACGTATTCTGAATACAACTCTGAATACATATGTTACAAGCACAGTTGTCGGTAATTTTTGTAAACAGATGCGCGCGCAAGTGTGTGTATTTATAGTTTATCAATTGACTTATTATGATCGTACGTTTTCTCTAAGTATTTGTTTTGTGAGGACAAAAATTATGGAATAGTTTGAAAAAATATATTTCTTTTTATTTTACCAATGGACTATACTCATCATTCTGAATGTATTGTTAAAATTTGAACATTCAGATCAAAATAACCCTGTATATTTTCAGGTAAAAGGCTTCCAAGTCCCCCCAGCAGAACTAGAAGCAGTCCTTCGGGAACATCCTTCTGTAGTCGATGCAGCGGTCATAGGAGTTCCTCATCCAATCAACGGAGAAGCACCTAAAGCATTTGTAGTCTTAAAGAAGGGTTGCAACAGTCCTGTGGAAGAAATAACAAACTTCGTCAAAGAAAGAGTAGCTCCTTACAAAAGAGTTGAAGATATCGTGTTTCTAGATAGCATACCTAAAAGTCAGGCTGGGAAGATACTCAGAAGAGTTTTGAAAGAACAGCATTGTTAGCGGATAATATTTTGTATAGTGATATGGAGTATTGGTGAATTTTACAACAAACAATTTGTTAAACCCAAAAAATATATTTGTCCACAATATAATTAGACTGTAATTACCACTCTGTACTTGCAGACAAAGTAATTAGTTTTGGAGCCATATTTCACGTGCTTAGACTTAGGATAACCAAAATAAAAAAGAATTCGATAGCTACAGGTGATTTAAAATGCTGTGAAATTATTAATTTAGGTCAAATGAAAAAAATACATATTTAATGTTAATAACATCTAAACAGATTCTCTGATAGGAATTTAGCCATATCTGAAAGCTAAAAACTGACTGCCTCGGTGGCGCATTTGTACTCTATGGTATGATGGCAAAGCTGAAGTCTCGGGTTCGAATCTCGGGTCGAGCAGTGATTTTGGCTTTTTCTATTCATTATCGGCCCGTAGTCAGGAATTTGTGCCCGATATGGCCATAGGCTCGCTCACTATCACATCGTGGAGCGAAAATACAAGGCGAAACGTGGTTGTCATGGTTACTCCTTTGTTTACCCCTTCTGAGAAAAAAGCGTGAGTTTATGTATGTATGTATAAAAGCTAAAAATCCGCTTCCTAGAAATTCTTTTTTAAGACTCATCAATACACTGTTACATTAATTGTATTTTTATGTCACCAAAGGGACCCCTGAATACTAAATAGATAAACATTGATATTTTACTGGTGAATAAGACTTATTCAATAGGTTATGGTAGAATTGTATGCATTTTTTTTTTATCAGCCCATATACGTCTCACAGAGTGGTTAGGCCATATAGTCCACCACGCTGGCCTAGTGCGGGTTGGCGGATTTACATAAACTACAAATTCTTTAAAATCGCTACGGTATGCACTATGCAGGTTTCCTCACGATGTTTTCCTTCACCGTTATGCATATGGTTTTGAAAAATATTACGAAGCTTAAATGAATATTGAATATATTATTTGTCAATTATTCTGCATTAATTTTATTAAATTCTAAATATTAGAATAAACCTAGAATAACAAAGATATAATATTTTTAAATGTTACCTTCAACTGACTAATGTTCGAGATTTCAGATTCCTTTTTTATTTTATTTAAAATAAAATTAAAACATTAATCGAAATATTGACTGAATAAAGTAAGTGTCGTAAGTAACTTTTTTTTTTAATATTTTACAAAGTGCCAAAAGCTTATGAAAATGTTAACCATAATTTTGTTAAAGACTTTTCAACATCATTTGTTAATTATTCATTGATTAAATACGTTTTTACATTATAATGGTCTACCTAGTGCTAAGAGTAAACTCCTTTTTTGTGTCTAGAGGAAAAGTTATAAAGCTCCCCCTTCGGTACCCCGGAGAAGGTCGAAAGGTATGTCAGTGTCACTGGCCTCCAGCCCGACACGCTGCATATATTTCGGAGTTGGGTCCCTAACAAAACCTATGCCAGCATACTGACTAAAAACCACTAGGTGGCCGTCGCGCGCATTTTAGGCAGCACTAGATATCTCAAGGCGAGAAGCGCCCTGATTCCTTCCCTGATCGCCCGGCGCAAAACCAGGACGTAGACTGGTCCTTTTATTATAGAAAAGTAAAGACTATGACGTAAATGAAGGACTTATTTTTATTACGACATTCCGCAGTCAATTACCTTCACACTTTCGCGCATTCCTCAGTCGGCAGTCGGCGCGGTGAAGTGTCGGAATAAATTAAAGGGGAGAGAGGGAGTCATTTTGTAATTATTAAAAAATTACTTTAATATTTCCATAAGCCACTTTTTGCGCCCTCTTTTTTGCATGAGAAAAAATTAAACAAAGTTATGTTTTTCTAAATCTGTTTGTATATAGGTAGCTAAATAATATAGTATATTTGTAACAGGTATTAATATTATAACGAAGTTGTCAAATATGTATTTTCTGTATATTGGCAAATTTTTTATTTAAAAATAATGTTATATCATAAGATTAATGTCATCTGGTCCAATAATATTATCATGTTAGAGGATACGAATATATTTTCAAAGACAATTTATAAATATATTTAAACTCAAATCAAAATGTATCGCTTATATTTTTATGTATTTCCATAAAAAATATGAATGTAAACATATATTTTTATATAAACCACGATAATGGACCAAAATGAACAATTGTCTTCAATTATCGACAATAAATAAATATTACAGGATAAAATATGTATATTTTCTATTACAATCTAATCCCAGATTCTTACTCTAGGCTCAACATATAAATAAGCAGCTTACTTGAATGCTAGTAAACATTCCCACCCATAAATGGCCTCAGAGCTTGATTACCAGGCTTTTAAAATGGTAGAAGAGAGGGTCAAAAGCAACGGTCAGAAGTGTAGTTTTTTTTATATTACCACCATAATACACATTCCAGTAAACGCAGTGCATTTCAGACAGAAAACGAGTATAAGCACTAGCAGACAGAAGTAATATCCTTATCTGCACGAAACTCGCCACATGGTCGCCTCGTTGTATTTCGCTGACTGCCTATCTTCAAGCACTGTCAGGATCCTGCTACATTCTTCAGGGGTTAACGACATGATGACTTCAGGTTAATATTTATAACAATAAAATACGAAACAATTGATTTGAATTTTACGGTACTAAATTAAATAATGACCATTATTTTCTTTATTTTTTTTTATAGCATAGATCCGGCAAACGAGCAAGCAGGTCACCTGATGGTAAGTTATCACTGCCGCCCATGAACATTCACAACGTTTTGATTATGGATGTGTTGCTGGACCATCAGAAAGGGAGGGGAGTGGGATGGAAACAGGCTGGGAAGAGGAAACGGCTGTCTTACTCACAATTATTTTCAGTTCATTATACAATTATCAAAATTAAATACAAAGGTTTTCTTATATATTATTTTATGTGGCATTAAATATTCTTTGAATTAGCCTTTATTTCATAAAGATTTTTGAAAATATTGAAGATTTTCCAACCGACCCTTCTTCCTTGCGGTCCACTATACGATGTCGATTAAATATCTCTATGGGACATTTGTAAACTATGTTGAACCGTTCAACAGTCAATATATGGGAAAATGAAGGCACTAGAAGGAAACAATTAAATGATTATGCAAAAACAAATTAATAATTATTAATTGAATATGAACTCTCGTTTCGGAGGCCAAGACCCACTTTGGGTCACTGAGCCAGCGGAGTTAGTTTTAATTGAATAATATTTTACCGAACATCAATAAAATTAAATTACAATCGACATCAAACGAGAGATGAATGACCTAAAAAGATGAATGCTTTGTTTATATTATTTGCCAGGTTCAAGTAATAATAAGTACCACAAACACCGATATTGAGGTATATCGACATTTTAGTCACCAGTCATTGTACTTTATCCATGTAGGTAGGTATGTAAGGCCACTAAACTTGACCTTTTATAAAACACTTAGGTGATTGTGTGATAATTGATTAACTTTACAAGTCATTATACAATTTAAAATGTTATTTTTAACCACACATTACTTATTTACCAATATAAAGGGTTTTAATTCATATTTTGTTCTCTTAAACATGTGGGTTATGATCTATGGTAATAAAATTATAAGAATTACTGAAAACAGGTTGCGTTTTTCCTGGTAAATTTCTATGCATAGGTTTGGCAAATGAGTGAACGGCTTTTTCGATGGTAAGTTATTTATGCAACTATGAATAACTTCAACATTTGGATGGCAAATGAGATGCCAGACTCATAAACAATTTTAGAGTATTATGGTCTTGTTGTAATCAATTAATGTCATGTTTTCATTCTGTGTATCTATGATCTAGGTATGTGTAATATATTTTTGAAAAGAATTTCAACGTCATAAAGAAATTAGCCATAATTATTATTGCATAAAATAAAGGAAAATATTTATAGCAATAGCCGTAATCAAAGTGTAATAATATTATATCACTTATCTTTACCTATTTTATCAATAATCGTAATCATTGTTGTTGATATAGAAAAACTAGTTATTTCGTGAAACATCCACATTTTGAATTAATTAAAAGTAAATAATCTGCAATAATAAATATTATTATAACATAATATTTTTTATATCAAGAAATAAAAACTTAAATACTATAGTTAAATAAATCATACACCCAACAGTCACATACATAGTCCTGATCCCACACTAAGATCGAGTCATGTGTCGTAGGTACCACAAACTATGAGAGACTTTTCGATCTCACATACACCCAGACCCGACATAAATACTTGTGGCTCATACAAATATTTGTCTCGGTACAGGGTCGAACCCGCGACCTGTCGTTTCTCAGCTGGCGTCTAACCAACGGCGCCTATCAAAGTTTGAGGGACGGTTGTGTTCGGTAGTGGACTTCCCATGTCTAAAGATTATGTTAAAGACTTTTTTTTAACAGCCATATACGTCCCACTGCTGGGCACGGGCCTACTCTACAATCGAGAGAATTGAGAGTGGTTAGGCCATGTTATGTTAAAGATGATTATAATATTTGGAAATCGTGAGGCCTCTTTACTTAAATAAGAATGTTTAAAATTAATTCCCGTTAAAGTTGAATAACGTGAAACAGTGCTCATACTTATCATCATCGTTTTCAGCATCATCAGCCTTTTATTGTCCACTGCTGGACATAAGCCTCTAAATTGCGCCATTTCACCCTGTCTTCGGCTTGTCGCAACCAGCATCTGCCAGCGATCTTTCGCAAATCGTCTATCCACCTGGCTGGAGGGCGTCCTACAATGCGCTTGCCAAGACGTAGTCTCCACTCAAGAGCATGTTTACCCCAGCGGTTATCGGTTCTTCGACAGACGTGGCCAGCCCACTGCCACTTCAGCTTGCTAATCCTTTGTGCTATGTTTATACTTTTGGTTCTCTATCGGATTAGCTCATTACGGATCTTATTCCTATATCAGAACTTGTCACTGCTTTTCATTTTATCAATATGTTACTGTGGCGTCGTGGGAATCAAATCAAGCCGTTGTTATACCGGTTTTCGTGATGCTTGTTGAAATGTCGCGATCTCGCTGTTTTTGAACAGGGTCTCATTTGAATACATGCGGTTTATTTTTATTTTTTATTTTTATTTATTAGGATCTCCAACAAAGAATACACTTTACAAGCTTTGCTATTGTAGTGTTGCAGTTTAAATATTGTGTTTCTTCAATTAGAGGAGATCACAACATGCAATAATACTGTACAACAGGAAAGAACTATGAAAAAACTTATCTATAAACTATCAATATAAAATTAAAATTAAATTAAAATTAAACGACAAAATTGAAAGACAAAATAGGAACCAAAATATTGAAACAAGAAAATATAAACAATATTAAAGAGAAAACAAATATAAATGAACGACTATGAAATTAAACATTGTACTAAATAAACACTTAACATATGCATAAAAATAGTTACATAATTCAAGGGATCAACAATGTAGCTAATATAATATAATATAATATAGACACCTCAACATTTACACATTGGTTAATTGTTTATCTGTATGATCTGTATCTACCCGTATATGTCCCACTGCAGGGCACGGACCTCCTCTACAATCGAGAGTCGATTGAGAGATAAAGTCCATACGTGCGGATAGGTATAAAAATACTATTTTCAAATCGTGACTGCTACATACTTGTTTAGCGCGCTCGCCTGGTTGTATTCATTTTACAAAACACTAGTTACTACTGCTCGATAACGCGACGAATAAACATGTCGAAAATACTCCGTCGCGGGCTCGCGAGTTTCGCTAGGAATAAAAACATTTGGACCAGTGAAAAAGTGATCCTATCACCGTGCAATGAAATCGAAATTCCAAAGACAACTGTTCACGAGCATGTGTTTGGCAACATGGATCGGTGGGCGACTAAAACTGCCGTGGTTAGTATTATTTAGTTATTTTTCCACCATATTATATTATAAGAGTACTTTTAGTACATTCACACTGGAATTTTCCCTTAACAATCTTATCTGCACTGCCTTTATTTGCTTATTATGCTATACCTAACTTTGACTGCCATACGAAGTATCAGTGCTAATAGAGAACACTTCACTATAAACGGGCAGTCGTGCCTTGTTGACCTTCCGACCTTTCGTAAAGGTGCGCTTACCATTCACTCGATTTCGTGTATCTACTAGTCTTTCCAGCCATATCTGTATTATTCTAAATAAGGCAATTCAAAAAAAAATCTAAAAAGAGCATTACACGGCCTGTAATTCTATGTAGGTGTCAACTTGTTTACAAGCTTGGACTAACCTTAGGCGCAAGTCCAGGGATTCCTATCATAATTAATTAGAATAAAGATGCTTCGGTGGATGCATGTTATGCTTTTGAACCGTATTCATAATGAGCAACACACTCGGGGTCTACAAAGTGAAAGATAAAATCCATTAATGTCGCTTGATGATGATGATGCAGTCTTTAGTCATAAAACCAGAGTATGTTGACATTGTATGCTTGGACATTTTTAAAAAAAGATTCTAGAAATTCTGTTCGTTCAAGTCTATCCAAAGGTTGTCTAGACGAGATCGCCGTTAGTAATAAGGCCACCTTGTGAGTACTTGAGAATTGTTTGAATTTTTTGTGCAATAAAGAATGATAAATAAAGATATTTTTAAAAATACTTAGTATTTAAATTAAGTAATATAAATACTCGTATAGAGAAACATAACCTACTTTTAATCGCGATCAGGCAGCCCTTATCAGTTTGACATGACGACGTATTAACAATAATATTAGGTTTTGTGTATACACACAAAAATATTCGTGAATCGACTGATTATGAATCCAATGCAAACAAGTATTTAAACCTTATTTAATTTTGTGGATCTCTTTGCTATAACTGAAAGCCAAGGTCCAATGCCAATGAGATTTTAATCGAATAATGTTTAAGCTGTACTGAACCAAAAAAAAATATAATAGATTCAAAAATAATCGTAAAGAAATAGGTGAACATATGATATAAAAATTCAACCTATACGAATTGAGAAACTTTTTTTCTAAGTCAGTTAAAACAGATTTAATGTGTTGCCAACCTTGCAAGTTCAATGGTTCATTTTAATGTTACGTCGGATTCACTTCGACCTGTGAAGGTTGAATGGTTAAAAATCTTCGCAGATTTCTTTGTTAATAAACAAGGTCTTCAATACATCTGTCTATGCGATGAATTTTTGTGCATGTCGCATGATTCAAGGCTTTTGCGTTCCTTTTTTGCTAGCAAGAATGACGTGACGATTTGGTTATTCAAGCAACATTATGGTAAGTGAGGTCTGTGGTTTAGGTACCTGTGAAAAGGAAAAATCAAGTCATAACTTATTTCTAACCACTGGACAGTGTTTTATGGCGCCTTGTTGCAAGACATTCTGCTTTCTTTTATTCTGAATCTTTTAATACGCGAAATAAATGAGATTCCTTCGAATTTGAACTGTTTAAAACATTTCGATTGATTCTTCGAAACCGTGTTGTACTTATCTCACTCTTTCTCTGTTCAACCACAGAAAGTACACTGCGTAGTTACGTATTTCTCTCTAGATATCTCCCTATACGAGTAGAACCCCCTTATGGATTTCCATACAGTGCGGTTAGAAGCGGCCTGCATCCAGTGCCTTCTTACAATTTAACTAGGTCGTCAGTCCACCTTGTAGGTGGACGTCAAACGCTTCGTGTTCTTATTACATGTCTCTGTAAAACTTTGTCTTACTGGTTTGACGTAAATAGACCCATATTACTGCACATTATCTAAGATTGGTACATGAATATACACTTTATTTAATCGCAAGAGCTATTATGTTGCTACTTGGTAAACGTACAGTAAGCGGACCGGTTTGATGGTACAAATAGGTACTACATGCAGAAAGGCGTTTATTAGCCTAAGCAGGCAGACGAGCCATACGGCCCGCCTGATGGTAAGTGGTCACCGCCACTCATGGACCTTCGCAATGCCAGGGGTCCAGCACAGCAAAGTTTTAAAAGAACAGGTCATTTATGATATGCTCTTCAGTCATAATTATTGGAGGTGCATATTCTTTATCCTATGCCTTATTCCTCTACGCCAATCCTTAAAAAAATACAGTGCATCACAATTACTCCAACGACCAGCGTTTAGTCTCAGGGAATAAAAGGGTGGCAACAAAATAAAACCAATAAAATCCAAATTATTGCATTGTAATGAAAATTATTGAGGAGATTATTTCTCCTAAAGTAAAGTAATAAAAGTATACATAAAAATGAATGGCTTAATTATATTGAATGAATAACAAAAATAAACAGTATCTCGTTGACTTGCATAATTTTTCAATAGATTTATAACATGCAATGACAATTCAAGAACATTCTGTTTAGGTCATTTTAAACACATAGGTATTACTGCAATAGCATCGTGGTTTTGGACCCTTCATTGTTACGAAAGTATGTCGTTTTACGGGGTCATGGCGTGAGGAAGCAATCAGGTCGGCATAATTGTATCGGTTAGCAAGAGATGAACTTCTCACGATAAATTCTCGATCTGGGCTGCACTGCGGTTACCATCAGGGGTATTGTGGTGTCTTTGATTTTTTTAACGTGGTGAATGGCGAGACGAGCATGCCATTCGCCTGATGGTAAGCAGTACGTACGCCATCCTGAGACATAAGATGTTAAGTCTCATTATACCTAGTAGTTACTCTGGCTATAATGTCGTTCAAACCGGAACACAAAAGTGCACTTACACTGCTGTTTGGCAGGAGAAATAGACATTGCGGTTGTACCTACCCAAGCGGCCTTTTACATATGAAGAACCAACAATCAGTAAGTCGTATCAGTATTAAAAAAAGAGAAGACGTATTCAAATCACAGGCTGATGACAGATCAAAATTATTAATGTACTTTCTCATTTAAACTATTGATAAACTGATAAACCTGGGTACATACATAATACAAATTTGATAAAAACGTTGAGATAGAAACGGAATATCACTAGAAGTCAATTATATCAGTACCTACTCTCGAGCATGTTTATCAAGTCCTTTGAGTGCATTGGTCTTAGTAAACGGGCTCAGATACATTTTCCTATTCTTCTCAAATCGCGTGAAATGATATTCCTTTAGCAATAAATATAGCGACAAGCACGAAGAATCAAATCTTGGGATGAAATAAAATGTCTAGTTATTTATTTATATGTAATTATGCGAAAAAACATACAGCATTATATTTATATATTTTATTTCACGAAAGAACGAGTTCTTAGAAGCCACCAAACAGATCTAATTTATCTCACTTTTATATCAAAACACGTTTACAGGTGTGTGGTGTGACCAAGCGAAAATATACCTACGAGCAAGTATACAAACATTCTAGAATTTTCGGTGCAAACCTCAGAAGAAAATTCAAGATTAGGGATGGCGATATCGTCGCAATTATAATGCCGAATGCTCCCGAGTTTGTCATCGCCATGCACGGAGTTTTAGCTGCCGGTGGAATTGTTACAACTTTGAATCCCGTTTATACTCATTGTAAGTTATATTCATGATCATATATGGTAGATTTCTCCTAATTATTATGTTATAAGCCTACCCCGTTCAATGCTGGAGGAAAGCCTCACTACGGGTGCCTCTACTGGTCCTGAGCATCCGGCATCCATTTGCTAACCACCACTCATAATTAGATTTAGCAGATTTTAAATTATCAACTCCATGTTGTGACATACTTGTATAGTATCAATTAAAGGGCTCAAAGAACGATCCAGTAATAGTACTGCTCATGTTAAGAATAAGATCTTGGCCGGCCTTTCACAAAGATTACTTGAAATATGAATTCTGGATATTTAGTTACTATTCGTAACAGAATAATTGAGCCGGTCTATATACGGTCTCGAATCTTTATCAGCCCATATACATTCCACTGCAGAGCAAATGCCTCCTCTTCAATCGAAAGTACGATTCAGAGGGGTTTTTAGTCTCGAATGACGAGAGTTAAAAACGTTCAATTCTGGCCAATATAAGCAAACTTGCAAGAAACTACACAATATAATGAATTGTTAATATGCGTAGCCGAAGTAATTGCATTCATCCTGTAAACCAAATAAATACACTAGTTGCAATTAAACACTTATGGCCTTATTCACAGGCAGTTTTGAAGCCTATTTTAGTTGTCCGATGTTCTGTCCCTTTCAAACAAGTTTTCAATTCCGGTTGAGCGAAGAAGACAAAACATTTGATAGTTAAAATGGGTTTTAAAACTGTGTATGAATAAGGCCGTTTGAACAACGTTTTATCAATATATACGTTTAATATTTACAAAATTCTTTATATTTTCAGATGAAATCCAAAAGCAGTTAGAAACATCACGTCCTTTAGTAATAATAGCTCATCCAGATCTAGTCCCAAATACAAGAAAAGCTTTGGAACTAGCCAAAAAAGACATCAAAATTATCACCGTGGATTTCGATAAACCGGCTCCTTCAGGAACAATTTCCTTTAAAGAACTATACGATGACAATCATGTAGATCTGGATGTTCTTAATGAAGTTAGAAGGAATCATGAGGACATAGCTTTCTTGTTATATTCTAGCGGTACTACAGGGTTGCCAAAAGGAGCAGAATTAACTCATAGTAATATTGTTGCGAATTGCTGCCAACAAGACACAGAATTAAGGAGACACTCGTATACAACTGGTATGTTTTAAGATGAAATATTCGAACATATTATCTGTATCAGTCCATATAGTACGTGCCACTGTAGGGGCTCCGTTAAAATCGAGAGTACGATTGAGAGGGGTTACGCCCTATAGTCCATATATGTATATGTCCAAATAAATTAAACAACCCAACAGTCACATATTTACTCCCGACCACATACTATGCTCTCAAATCTAGTATTATAAACTACGAGAGACTTTTCAATCTCATAAACACCCAGTCCGGAACCAAATAGATGTAGATCACCCGAGCAAATTATCTCGGTGTGGGGATCGAGCTCGCAGTATCTACTTTCACTGCCGGCGTCTAACCGACTGCGCCACGGAATCTACAATTTTCGATTGCTATGGGATTGAGAGTGCAAATTGCGCGCATCGTCACCGTTCCATTAAAAATATACAGGGTATATCAAGACTGCTGCCTTAAACGAAGCCATGTGGTACTTTTAGTGACTACAGACACGATCACCACTTTCAACCATAATAAGACCACTGTTGACAGTATTCTTTCTCAAATCATTTTCACCTCGATCATGTTTACATCTTCCCGAGGGGCTCTCAAAATTCAGATAGACTTCCATAATAATTTACTTCATTTTCCGACAGAAACCAATCAAGACTCGACGCTGTTAGTCCTTCCAATGTTCCACTCCTACGGGCTGAGTATAGTAGTATTACACAAAATGTCTGCGGGCTTGCAGTTGGTAACATTGCCCAAGTTCCAGCCAGACACACTGCTCTCCACTTTACTGAACTATAGGATTAATTTGATGTACCTAGCGCCACCTATGGGTAAAGTATCAAATTATTTATATATACTAAGTACTAACATACTACATAGCTTACGAATAATAATATAAATAAATATTTTTCTCTTTCCTTATATGTATGGGTTTCGTACAATACGTTGGATTAGCACAACATTCGCTTTTATAATTTTATTGATGCACGATTACATTAATTATTTTTTTTCAGTAAAATACAAAGGTCTGTGGACCACGCGCGCCTAATTCGAATTGGTACACTTCAAAACCATTTGGAATATTTATACAGTACCTTCAGAAATATATTGACTCGCCTTGACAAAGATGTAATCTTTTTTTTCAGTCTTGTTCCTCGGTTCGTATCCGGAAGTCACGTCTAAGCATTTGGAAGGAGTGAGCTCAGTGATGTCAGGCGCGGCGCCACTTCCGGCAGCCGATATACAAAAATTGTACGATAAGGCACAAGTAAGCGTATTCATATTTTGTTTGATGATGAACTCTCAAATATAAATCACAAAATAAATTAATGTAAAAAAATTAAATTGGAAATATATAATTTGGTAACTCACATTAGGTGGAGTTTAGAGGAAACAATTTTCGCATTGTTTACTAGCGGACTAAGAATTATACCAGTGCAAGTGAAATACGATAGATGGCACTATAACAAATAATAGGAAACATGAAAAAATACGACCTTTTAGTAATATTTATATTTTTTTCTTATAATAGGAAACATAATATTATATTGGATTACACACAATAGCAGAGTATAATCAATTTATTTTTATTCCAAATTTTTCGAATGCTCTTTTTGAATTATACCCCGTAGCTGCAGCAATAAGGGTCATGAAAGTAAAAGGCCTTGCGACCTAAATCAGCTGTTGCATGTCAATAAACTCGTACAGCCTGCGATGATAAATGCCGCGGATGATCAAAGAGACCGCTGTGTGGCGGCGTCGCGCCACTTTCCCCGGCACACCTCTCCCTCATATTTCTTTCCCTTAGAGATGTGTAAATACCTTCTGTGGGTATTGCACTTCCTTTAAGGCACGTTTTCATACCGTAGAAGTAGAGGAATAAGCTGCTTATCTGATGTATCAACTCATATACGTCTCACTGCAGGGCAAGAACCTCCTCTACAATCAAGAGTACGATTGTGAGTGTTTAGGCCATATAGTCCACAACGCTGGCCTAGTGCGGGTTTGCTTATCTGATGGAAATTGATGATTACAACTATATGTCGTCTTTTTCCAACTACAGTGTCTGCCTTAGTATAAACACAGTTACTTTTTACCCGACTGCAAAAGGAGGGTGCTCTTTTTCCAGTGTATGTATATATTTCTTTGGCACGCCCTAGAGCCTAAACAGCTTGTCGTATTTTAAATTGTAATCTATTTTTGCGATGGGTTGAAGATCGAGCCCAGTGGCGCGCCATAGGAGAGGCCTATGTCCAGCAGTGGACGCGGACGGGCTGATGATGATTATGAATCTATCTTTATCCCTTTTGCTTCGTCATTGTTAATCTCTTTCGCTGAGTCTTTCACTCGAGTCGTACTTAAGACAGACACCTCCGTCCAAATATACTTAACTTTTTTTCGCGTCCTTCTGATACTACATTCTTTGCAACATCCTTATTCAAATCTGGCCAAACATTTATGAAAATTAAGAAGCCAAGAAATTATCTTTAGTTCAACGGCTTCATTGTTTTAAAAGATGATATAAGAAGTAATCAAGAAATCAAAATAGATTCCAGTGTGTTATTTCTTCGCCCTGTGGTCCGGGGGTGTAAGAATTCTGCCACGGTATCCCCTGCCCGTCGTAAGAGGCGACCAAAAGGGGCCATCAGAGTCACTGGGAACACTGCGGGGGCGGTGCGCCCTGACTTATAACGGCTCTGAGGCGAACGACAGTGCCTCGTCTCTGTCACGGACGCCCATAACAGCTAAAAGGGCGTCCAAAACAGTCGGAAGTGGGGTTCATCCGGGCCCCACATCAAAGAAGGACCAGAAATGGTTATGCGCGGGGCGGTCACGCGGACGTAAATCGTCTGCCTTTCACCCTGGGATGTCCGGTACCGCCCACAATGCGTGTGACGGTTTTCAAGAGGTTTTTAGTCAGTATGCTGGCGTAGGCTTGGTAGGGACCCAGCTTGGCCACAAATCCGCATTGTGCCAGGCTGGAAGGCCAGAGACACTGACATACCCCTTTCCACCTCCCCCGGGGCAACGAAAGGGGAGCTTAATAGCTTTTCCTCTTGAACAAAAAAAAAAAAAAAAGTGTTTTATTTCTACTAAATCGTGTTTTTTTTTCAGAGAGATATAAATTTTTGCCAAGGCTACGGATTGACTGAAGCAAGTCCCCTAGTAACTATAATGCCAAAGAATATCAATAACCACGAATCAGTGGGGTACGCCCTGCCCAATATAAAAATGAGGATCGTTGATAGTGACTTGAAGAATTTGGGACCAGGTGAGGTAATGTATAGCAATACTTAACTAATGAATGCTAAATAATTAGGCATATACTTTTACCAGCCTTCTAGCCAACGTGGTCGCCTTTAGAAAATGTTTCGATCCCGGGTCAATGCAGTGTTTTAGCAACAGAAAATTCCGCACAGATCATACCGTATGATGTTTAGAATTTGAGGATCTGGAACTATACTGCTCATATAAATGAAAATGCATCCGATTATTTTACCAAACCTATAACAATTAGGATACTGCTTGTATAAATAAAAAATACGCCTGAAGTAAAAGTCACCATTATCACACCTTGGGACGAAATTGACCTCAACGAACTGCGGGTTCCACTAGTGCCTTCCTACTTCTTCAAGAATACAGGCCTGCGTTAATGTATGGTAATGTAAAATAATATTTCAGGTTGGTGAATTGCTAATCAAAGGGCCGAATGTGATGAGAGGATACAAGGATAATTCAGAGGCGACCCAGAATACTTTTTCCGACGGGTGGTTGAGAACCGGAGACATGGCAAAAGTTGATGAAAAAGGAATGGTCTGGATTGCCGATAGACTTAAAGAACTTATAAAGGTAAGGATTGATCCGGCAATTGGTTTATTTATCTTGTTTCTAGATAAAAAACGGCTTAACATGTATTTTACACAAATTGCGAAGCTAATCGTGTTCGGAGTTTATTTGATTAAAATAATTAGTGGAAGAATAAAACAAAAAATATGAAGCAGGATTATTTCCATGCAAAAATAAAAGTTAATTCTTGCAACGAGAAAAATAAATTGTATAATAATAATATTTCGAGCACCTTCGGATTGCGGGCCAATGTTGAATACTCGTATAATGCCAACCAGTAAATGTTTAATTTCACACCGGAATGAGTTGTGATAAAACATTGCTTATAATATTTTTGCAGGAGATACAAGAACAATTCTGATGAGTACAGCAGTTTTACACTATACATATATTCGGTTTAAAAAAATATACAACTAAAATTAATTTAAAAAAAATATTTTGTTTTCCTTCAGGTAAAAGGCTTCCAAGTGCCACCGGCTGAACTAGAAGGGGTTATTAAGGAACACCCAGAAGTATTCGACGCGGCTGTAATAGGAGTCCCACATCCCACAACTGGGGAAACTCCAAAAGCATTCATAGTTCTTAAACAAGGCTCAAAGGCAACTGAAGAACAAATCACCAGTTTCGTGAACGAAAGAGTAGCTAATTACAAACGAGTAAATCAAATTCAGCTTATAGACAATATACCTAAGAGCCCTTCGGGTAAAATACTCAAGAAAGTTTTAAAAGAGATGTACTTAAAAGATTAATTATGAACTTTCCAATAAGTGTTTAATGAATAAATATTATTTGTGATAAATTATTTAATAAAGACTTGTGGTGGTATTTTTACTGGTATCTGTATCTATAACAGCCCTTAAATTTCCCACTGCACGGCACGGGTCTCCTCTGCAATCGAGAGTACGATTGAAATTGGACTATATAGTCCACCACGCTGGCTTTGTGCGGGTTGGCGGACTTTACCGTAGAAATTATTTAAATCGCTACGGTATGCAGGTTTCGTCACGATATTTTCTTTCACCGTTATAGTGCGTGGTGTTGACTCTCATTACATACATAACTCCGAAAAGTCAGAGGTGTGGCCTGGGATTTGAACCCGCGAACACCGTAAATGTGTTGGCAGTCGCGTCTCATCCAACAGGACACCACTCACTAATGTTTTGTTAGTGGTTTGATGATTTTTGTATCGGTAGAGATCATCCTAACCCATGCAAGTTTGTCATGTTTCGTCTCCAGCCTGTGTATATCCAGTTATAAACAAGCCAGCATAGATTGAACTGCACTTACTTTTAAGGTCAATGTCCATCCATTGGCAAGTAACTTCGAGAATTTCTTGCAGAATACAATTGACAACTATTCCACTCACTACAATTTCCATACATGTACGACTTGCAGCAAGTTCGGCAAATCACTAAAACTTGCAGAAGTCCACTTGCACGAGCGTTTACACGTTGGAAGTCGCTTGCTCTAGTTAACCGCAAATCTTATTGCTAGTGGACACCTCGTATTAGGTGTATTGTAGTTACTTTATCTTGCCCCTATAAAATATCTACAATAATGCTTATAGGTATTTGCTTCTCCTCTTCAGCCACAAGAAGTCCACTGCTGAACTGCCTCCCCCATGCATCGCCACATACACCTGTTGGAAGCGGTCTGCATCCATAATTACTATAGGTATTACATTTATTTTATTAGTGAGTGTCGGGGCGAGCACGCCAGCTAGTAAACGTCTTGCCTATCTATAAACAAGAGCATCATCATTCACAATAATCTCCTGTTGTTCATCAATAGGCATTGGTCTAGGTACCAACAATAGACTACCAACTTCATACAGTCTACCTATTCTTGCAAAAGGATTTATCATAAGGTTATTCCAGCAAGAGGCAATATTTATCATAAGGTTATCAACATCGCACGATTTCTAAGAAACTTATCATCCTTGATAAACCACGACGCCATCTCTTACAAATATACCAAACATTTATTGTTTGAGTAACGAGGAAGAACCTGATGGTAATCCTAATCGTTGATCAGCATTCACATAAAAAGTCACAAAAGTGAGACATTGTGCGGGTTTCCTCGTAGCGTAATGTTTGACGTCACTTATTCAATGAGCCAACATTGTTACAACCTGACTCATGTTGTATGTGCACATCAGGTTAATTTGAGCAATGATGTATTGAAAAATATAAACAGTACTTTTATAGGTCCAGTAGCCTCAATTGTAGGCTCATGGGGTCTTGAATATAATTTCAAAGTCAAGGAACTCAAAGTGTAAGTTTTTTAGTACGAAAAATGTAATATTTTGTCCAGGTCTGGAATATGTAATTTATAGCGATAGACGCCCCACAGAGCTAGGCCTTATTGCGTCTTGGCGTGGAAATTAATTTGAACAACTTGTGATCCTACCAGTGGCACCTCTGCCTACCCCTTCATACACAGACATACGACAGCTTCCGTGATGCAATTGGTTGGACGCCGGCTGTGAAACGGGAGGCTGCGGGTTCGATCCCCGCATCGAAACAACTGTTCGTATGAACCACAAGTATTTGTTTCGAGTCTGGGATTTTGAGTGATCGAAAAGTCTCTTATAGCTCCTAATACCCACAACACAAGACTCGATCTAAGTGTGGGGTCAGGACTAGTCACGTGATTGTTGGGTGTATTTATTTATTTACATTGGTAACGGACCAGACTCGGCTGCCTAGATGTTCACGGTGGTTGCGGGTTCAAATCCCAGGGCACACCTCTGAATTTTTGGAGTTATGTGTGTATTGATAGTCAATCACCACGCATTTTAACGGTGAAGGAAATCATCGTGAGGAAACCTGCATACCGTAGCGATTTTAAAGAATTTCTACAATATGTAAGCCCGCCAACCCGCACTAGGCCAGCGTGGTGGACTATATGGCCTAATCACTCTTAATCGTACTCTCGATTGTAGAGGAGGCCCGTGCCCTGCAGTGGTTCGTATATGGGCTGATACAATACAATACAATACAATACAATACATAAACATGAGTCTGTGTATTTAATTCACACGACATGGTTCTGTAATCATTTACACCAGGATGTAAGCTAATTGTATGCACTATTTCGCACAAAACTCGTTCCATGAATTAATTATTAAATAACAAACTTTCCAACCAGTTCTGTAAAAACATCAGAGTTGTGAGCATGACAATTACTATTACTTTTTATCGTGGGATTTAAATATGATGGATTTTATGTTACATTCTACATCTGTATCGCCCATATATGTCCCACTGCTGGGCATGGGCCTTCTCTACAATCGGCAGTACGATCAAGACGGGTTAGGCCATATAGTCCACCACGCTGGCCTAGTGCGGGTTGGCGTTTGGGTTGTTTGGGTTATTTTAAATTGTACCGGCTTTATTCACAGATAGTTTATAAACCTATTTTAATTATAGAATGTTTTGTTTTCTTCGCTTAAACTGTATTCAAAAGTCTTTCGAAAGGGACAAAATATTCGATAACTAAAATTGTTTTATAAACTGTCCATGAATAAGGCCGTAAGTCTCATTTAACTACATTGATCTCTAACCCGTGACTCTAACTGTCCTTGGATCTAAATAGTTTAATGGATGGCTGCGCGCTAGAGTTATTATTGGGTAATCTAGGAATATAATATTATAAAGGTTTTTTGAGAAATAATTATAGATTTTATAATAAATACCTACACCTAACAAATAAATACACCCAACAGTCACATACATAGTCTTGACCCCACACTAAAATCCAGTCTTGTGTTGTGGGTATCAGAAGCTAAGAGAGACTTTTCGGTCTCATAAACACCCAAACCCGGCACAAATATTTGTAGGCCACACAAACATTTGTGTTGGTGCGGGGATCGAATCCACCGCCTCTCGTTTCACAGCTAATAGCTTCAATGTTTTATGTTCTGGAGAGCCTATTCCTTTAAGATTTCAACTGTAATCATTAACAAGTACGTTATCCTATGAGGCTAAACCTTCCGACCGAGACTATGCCATTTTCATGGATTAGTCAGCATTGAAACTTAAACGCTTATTAAATATCTGTGATTGTTCTACATCTCCCACGGTTTTAACTCTATATACAGCCAAAGAAGCTACTGGACATAATGAGACTTAACATATTATGTCTCAGGATGGCGAACGCAGTGGAATACCACATATTGCTTTGTAATGTTGTTGTTTGGTTTTTCTACTGTCCATGAGCGGTCGTATCGCTAACCATCAGATGAATGGCATGCTCGTCTCGCCATTCATTGCAATAAAAAAATATATAACGCTACTTAATGAATCATACAGGGAAAATACTTTAATCAGAAAAGTTTTCTACATTTTCTAAGACACTGATTTAACGGAATGGTATGCCTATTGGTCATTAGTTTACAGTGGTAAACTCTACTTATTTGAAATACCCATATACGTTTCCTCTCTTTTTCTTTACTTCCCGTTAAATTTCTTTAGGGACTAAAGGAAAATAAGTGGCCCTCAGAGATTAGCCGAACTTCAGGGCTCGATGTTTTTCTCAACGTGTGCCATTGTTGATTTCGGCAGATAGAAATTGCAAACTAGTTCAGCCGACCGAGATTGATTTAATAATTATTAAAATCTTACATACATACATACATAAACACACGCCTTTTTCCCAAAAGGGGTAGGCAGAGGTGCTACCAGAACACCCACGTTGCGCCTTGTATATTCCGTCCCACGATGTGATAGGGAGCGAGCCTATCGTCTTTAATAATAAATAGTAAAATCTTAATATTCTAATTTTAATATCCTAATTGGAAGTTAGTTAATTTGATTACAAAAGTGAGGTATCTTAAAATAACCGACCTTGAGATTAATTGGATTAACGTTTAATATAGAAAACATTGACAACAACATAATACAATACAATTTAGACGAACGGCTATAAATAATACGATCTTGGATTCCACTGTACTGTATATCAGCCCATATACGTCCCACTGCAGGGCACGAGCCTCCTCCACAATCGAGAGGACGATTGAGAGTAGTTAGACCAAATAGTCCACGACGCTGGCCTAGTGCGGGTTGGCGGATTATTTATGCCATAGAAATGACTACAAATCGCTATGGTATGCAGGTTTCCTCACGATGTTTTCCTCCACCGTTATAGTGCGTGGTGATCGACTCTCAATACGATTACATACATGACTCCGAAAAGTCAGCGGTGTGCCCCAGGGATTTGAACCCGCGACCGCCGTGAACATGTTGGCAGCCGCGTCTGATCCGTTTACCAACAGTCCACCACGCTCTAAATAAACCACCACATAAACTATTAATGGAAATTTATTTTGATATTGCTCATTTTATTCTGTATATTTCATTTATTTCCAATAAGTGTGGATCACTCATTGACTTTTGTTTATTTCACTTCATAATACTCATTATTCAACGCTGTAAACTGCTAAACCTTTTCTGGTTAATCCTTTTGCATTTATTTTAAGCGGCTTACCATAATAGTAAGTGATGTCACCATACTTCATGAACACTATTAATAGTATTGCAGTCATTATAGAATGAATACGCTCTTTAACTTCAAACAAATGTTTATGAGGAAAACTCATAATCTTTTCGAGTAACCAGATTCGTAATAAAGCGTGGTTTGAATGCATCATAGAGCCTTTTTTGACTTGAAACTTATGTCTGTTGTGTCATACTTTTAGGTTTATCCAAAGGCTACGCCTTTTCGTAGTATACAGGGTATATCAAGACTGCTACTGAAAACGAAGCCAGGTGGTAGCATTAGTCAATTCAGATACAATGCACCTAAAATATTTGCAAAAAAAGCGACGATTTTTTTGTTGCAATTTTTTACTTATCGTCGTATCTGGGTAGTAAATACATCGTTTTCATAAAATAGCGATGTACACCTTTTTATTTTTATAGACGTATAGTACGCAAGGCTTTAAATTATAATTTTAGCAAAAACTGCGGATTTACCACCCAAACACAATGATATTTAAAACATTGCAAAAATAAACGACGCGTCTTTTTGCAAAATTTTTAGTTGCATCGTGTCTGTAGTCACTAAAACTACCACCTGACTTCGTTTTCGGTAGCATTCTTGATATACCCTGTATGTTACACTAGGAACCGGCCCGACTCCGCCCGGGTGCAGATAGGTTTTGAGTCCAGTCCACATGTTATTTCGCTTTCTAACTGTTTTATATTTAAACTAAATGTGACCACCATCGACTATATTGCTTTTCCCGTTCCGCCCCGTTCCGCCCCGTTCTATCCCGGCTCATTCTGCTCCATGACAAAAAACATGCAATCCTGTCCTCTCCTAGCCCGTGCCATCCATTCGCGTTTGAAAGAGTACCAAATACGTATACTTGAATTTCTTACTCATCCCACGGGAACACTAAAATTTTTTGGGTGAAAAGTAGCCTATATTATAGCCTGTTACTCCAAGGTGTCAGCTACCTCTATACCAAAATTAATTGAAACGAAATAGAGTGAAAAAAAAATGTACCCCTAAAATGTCATACATTATTTAGATTCAGTCACATTTTTCTTTTTTCTCTACCACCCGGTTCACAAGGCTGTTTTCACCAGAGAAGAACTGGCAAGAAATTCTGGCGTTGCTCTTTTCAAAACAAGTTTACAATACATTGATTATACAGGAGTAGCACCTTAGTTGAATTCAGAGCAGTTCATTACAATTTTTATGATAATAATTTATTAAAAATATTGAAACCCATTTAGTACTGTTTGCGTGAAAGAGTAACAAACATCCATGCATCCATACTTACAAGGATTACTCTAACGTGGTTTACATCATGTAGTATCATTCGAGGAATTCAAACGCAGTTTTAACTACTTAATAAACATTATATTCCTTGACGCAAGACCAAACATTGATATGTTCTATGTGTATTCTTGTGTGACGCTTGCATCCCTTTCTTTAGCATGCCTCAAGTTGTTAAGATTTAAAATTTCTTTGAACAATTTCATTTTAGAGGAGCTATTTTTTTCTAGTATTTTCTATACTTAAAGGTATTCGTGAAACGAAATATTCTTACTAGTTCCTTTAAAGGACTTTTTGTACCCAAGGGACTTTTTTTTCACCATTCAGCGAGACTGAAGGATTCTATATTATCCCAATAGTTTCACATGAAGGTTCTTAGATTTTCTTCTTAGGTCTTAACCAATACTAACATGGAATCGGCGAAATAAGACCTACAAGCCATCTTGTAGCATCAATTGCATTGTAGTTTTAAGTTTGGCTGCCAGAATTACCTTAACTTTTCCTGAAATAGGTCTTTTAGTCTTCCCAGTTGGTACAATCTGCATCTGCATCAGCCCATTTACATTCCACTGCAGAGCACGGGCCTCCTCTACAATCGAGTGTACGTTTGTGAGGGTTAAGGCCATATTGTAGTCCATCACGCTGGCCTAGTGCGGGTTGGCGGACTTTACATACCTACCGTAGAAATTATTTAAAATTGCTACGGTGTGCGCGTATCCCCAGGATGTTTTCCTTCAACGTTATAGTGCGTCGTGATTGACTATCAATACACACATGTACCATGGTATTTGAACCCGCGACCACCATGAAAAATATGTTGGCAGTCGCGTCTGTCCCGTTAACAACAGGCCACTACGCACTTTAGCACCACTTTGGTATAATGAAATTAATAAATACTGTATACTATATTGATTACCATTCCAAGATGGATGTTGGGTCTGGTTAGTGCTACAGGGATTTTGATTTTGTTTTACAGAAGTTGTTAAGATAAATCAATTAGGTTACATTTTCCTCTCGTTTTCTCATCGGCCACAAGAAGTCCACTGCTGATCATAGGCCTCGCCCAAGGATCTCCAAATCGACCTGTTTGAAGTCGCCATTACATTTATGAGCATAAAATTAATTGTTTTTGAGTAATACTTCAAAGGAAGGTTTCATCGTCTTATAGTAATTCAGTAAACCAATTTACTTAAATGCCAAATAAGAAAACCGCAACTTTAGCTGTTCACTAACCACAGACACAAATTTGAAGTGTCAATTCACAGTTCGTTGGTAAAACGAAATCTGGATGTTACCTAATTAGGCATCACAGCTTTTCTGATTAAATAGGATGATACGGTATTCTCAGATATTGACACACGAGTTTCTAACTAACAGCAAAAAAGGAGCTATGGTGGTACCAGTTACCACTTTAGATGTTTTTTTTATAGTAGGTAGATACGCCGTAGTCATGACGACGGCATGAGTTGGTCGGCTCGAGAGTTGGAGACAGGCGTCAAATAGCAGCTCGGCTGTTGTGTTTCATTTCGTGAGGGTGATAGCCGACCGACAAAAATAGAAGCCCAACGACCTCTCCCTTCCTCCTCCCATCCTTCCTTCTTCTATCCTCTGGTAGGTAGTGCCTTGTCTGTGTCCCTGGTATTGTAGAGAATAAGAGCAGCGGTAGCCGTATACCGTTGCTTACCGCGGGCCGGTAACACGTATGCCTACTAGGGAGTAAGAAATAGGTTATCAATGCGACGAGTTTCCATAAAATTGTTATAATAGACCAAAATTATTTTATGGGAATTCTAAACACGTTTGCCAAATTCCATAAGTCTATATATGTATGTCCACATATTCCAAGAAACAGTTTTAATTGGATAACTAAATATGATTAACTTGCGTATCAGAAATTCCAAGTGGCGCCAACAAAAGGTTATCTACTACCCGCGTTGCTAATTCAGAGAAATAATAACGAATTCATCGAGGAATGTAATTAAGGCATAACAGGAAACTTAAATGCAGTGTAGGCGGACAGATATGATAAGGAAAAAGACTTAAGACTTACAGGGATGCCGTGGTGGGTGTTGAGACCAAAAATGAAAAGTTTGCCAAAGATTATTTTATCATCGCCAATAATGATGAAACTGTTAAAATATACGAAATAAACGATGTACAAGTATATTAACTTAATTTTATTGATATTGTCGTTTAATAAGGAGCCGACGGAGTTTAGGAATATTTATTAACACTTGAATAGGACGACCCACATCTTAGCGATCTTTTTGAGAGCAAAAGAGCGATACATGAATAAGGCCCGTGCGTCTATGATACACAATATCTGTTATCTAACGCTGAATGTTACGGAGCATGTAAGGAAGCAAGGAGTATTGAGTAAAATTTTCAAAGTCTAAACGAGCAGCCCTTATCTTAGACTTTGAAAATTTTACTCAACAGGTATTATTTCAGTTTGAGTGTTACTCAGACTATGGGAAGTAGTTTGGGAGTAAATCTCGCTCATTCGCTTTGCAGTCATAAAACTTATACATCGGTTATGTCCATTTTAGGTTTAGACATGTTATTTAGCTTTGACAGCCTCCGTGGCGTAGTTGGTTTGACGCCGACTGTGAAACGAGAGGCCGCGGGTTCTATCCCCGCACCAACACAAATGTTTGTGTGGCCCACAAATATTTGTGTTGGGTCTGGGTGTTTGTGAGACCGAAAAGTCTCTCGTAGCTTCTGATTCCCACGATCTTAGTGTGGGGTCAGGACTATGTGACTGTTGGGTGTATTTATTTATTTATTAAAATCCAAATTCATGTTCTCTAAATTCAAATTGTCAGTCCAGTCTAGATGTTCACGTTTACCCTACACGTTTCCAACCAGTCCATACATATGCTAAACACCTCACAAAAATGTCCGCTCTTTTGTTTTGGTAATTATTTATTCAAAATCTGCACGAGGTATTCCCGGACACAATAGCGCCAAACGATAATATATAAACACGGTCCTATTATCTGTGAATCCTTGATAAGTCACGTTTGATACGAAAAAATTCACAACACACGAAAATCTATTAATAAATATATCATATTGGCATACGAATTGTGAATTAACATAAATATTGATATGCAGGCGCCACTGTCTATTTTATTATATTACTGACTTGTGTACAGACGATTTATTGCAAATATATTCAGTGTTGTTAAAGATGATCAAAATAAGGCAACCCGTTGGATTCCGTTCGCACATTATACTAATAATCGTAAAATATTATGTGGACGACTTTTGTTTGGAGTGTCGGCGTCAGATTTGGTGACAGCGGTTCATTGTTACTTAATTTAGTTCATCCGTCTGTATACTCATTCGGATGTGATACTATAAAAAGTCCTTATATTATTTTAATACATTTACTATTTTATATCGATGCAATTAATCTCACTGTGTACTTATACTAAATTAATGATATTGATTTTATTTATTTCACTTGTATTATTGATTATTAGATATCAATTTAATCTTTTGCGCATTTTGTAGTCTCAGGTGCTTATACAATAACGGCCAAAGCTTCCTTAAATATACTGTCTGTTGTCATTGTATATTTTTGCCATTATATTGTCATTATATTAACAAAATATCCGATTAAGAATTTTTGCACGTCACAGTTTTAGACATTTTCAATGGTATTCATCAATAGGAAATAGATGGAAATTAACCGACCGAAGCAGAATACGTAACACCAGCCATGTATTTTTTTATAATATAGAACTTACGAACTGTAAAAAAATAATGTCACTATTTTTAAGGAGTTGGAAAAAACGTCCATCGCCAGTCAAAGTTATCTAACGGAATTTTTACACCAGATACATGTAACATATTTGGCCGCTCATCGCCAAAGATTCTTTAAATGCACAGAATCCGCAAAATTTGAATAGCCCTAACACATTCTAAAGTTTTAAGGAATTGTTCTTGAATTGTTGTCCTTTGTGAAAGTATAATGGTAGATTAAAGAATGTAATATATCACCAATCTTCCTTGGTTCTTAATTAGCGACATTAATATTACCATTGCTAAAATAACTACCGCAACTTGAATAGATTTGCAATTAATTAGGAGGAATTTCCGGACTGTCAGGTGTTTTCATAACAATTATTTGAACCACGCTTAGGAGCTCGTACTATAGAAGCCATGAAAACTGTTGGATGCTTTTGCCAAACCAAAATACATTTTAGGGAGTCGTGGTGTGGTGGAGTAGGATGTATGAATGCCGACAATTTATGAAAAAATAATAATAGCAAAAGCAAAATTGTAGGAACCTGTGGGTACCTGATGGTCGACGACGCCGCGGCAGACCAAAGAAACGCTGGCGAGACGACCTGGATGCTTTCGAGCACATGTGGCCTAAAATTTCTTTAGAGCGCGATCTATGGAGGGAGAGGGGGGAGACCTTTGCCCAGCAGTGGGATGATATAGGTTAAATTAAAATAAAATATAAGTATAAGACTGTTGAAAATTCAAACTCCACCGAGCCTCTTTAACAGACTTATAATGGCAGGTAAAGGAAGAGGATTTAGTTTTAATTTGACCAACATTTTTACAAAAGCGACACGTAAACACCAACGTTATCGGTATAACACACGTGATTCCCCAAACATTAAGGCATTTTGGCGCCGGCAAAGAATGTTGTTTTGTTGAATTCCAACCTTATTTAGTCTGTTCGTTTTGTATGCAAATTATGTAACTATTTTATAGACAACAGCCAGATGTAAATTAATGTTTTGTTCTTGCCTTTTGTTGGAATTGTTGAGATTCCTAGCATGGTCATGCTCACGGATGTTGGCTTTGTAAAAAGTAGATTTTTTAAGTCTTCTGCCTGACCTGTATGGGTCGGTGGACGTTTTGTTTGCAAAAAGTAAAAATTTACGTATGACGATGTTATGACTATTTGACGTCAATTGTTTTGGGGAATTGTATAGTCCCGGGATAATTATTCGAGTCGATTAATTACACAAAAACATAAACTCACGCCATTTTTTTCCGGAATGGGTAGGCAGAGGTGCAACCAGGACACCCACGTTTCGCCTTGTACTGTTCGTCCCATGATGTGATAGGGGGTGAGCCTACCGCCATATCGGGCACAAATTCCTGACTCCGGGCTGATAATGAATAGAATTACCCGCCCCTCGGCTTTGTAATCATATCGTAGTACAACTGCGCCACCGAGGCAATCTCATGTACTCGTATACGTATGTGAATATATCGCAAAACAGCAAAATAATAATCAGATAAGCTAATCAAAACAATATCGAAGGTTCTAGCTGGGTTTTTTCGCTGTTTATCAACTAGATACAAACGGAGACCTTAAAATATGTCAAAAACTTGTTGTCCGACCAAATATTTGGCGCGCCGCCGCCACTGGCGCCACTCAATCGTATACATTAGATATAACACGTTATACTCATCGAATGCGAATATTGACCTAATGGCTGAATGGAGGTTTTATTTTAGTCTGGTCTTTAGATAAATGTTGATACTGTCGATGTCTGTGGGTAATCTGTTTACTTAGATTTTTGTAGGGACTTTACTGCGCGTGTCATTGTTAATGGCTTCCTATTTTATGTTGTAGGGTGGTCGCTGAAAGGGTCCGAAAGTCCTAGCTGATGGTGAGATGGTAGGATTACCTGTCAGTAGCGCCTAGTTATAATTATTGAATATGAGCCAAATACCATTGCAATGTGGTAATCATGTCGCAGCAATCACAATCTACATAGGTGGGGATAGGAAAATCTTTAAACGAAGCTGAAATACAGTTTTCACCACACGGTATGCAGCGTATTGTCTGTGCTGCTGGCATTGTAGAACCCGTGGGGACGCGAAGCCGCTTGTCCATCAGGCGGGCCGCTAGCTCGTCTGCCTACGAGGGCGCACAAAAAAAGGGACATGAAGGTTATTACATTATAGAGTATTATAACTATACTAGTTGCAGGGTGTTTCCTTCTCCCAGGAACCGATCATAGGCAGATTGGAAATCCCGCAGTATCCTAGTATGTCAATGTTTCGTGACCAACCATTTTCATGCTGTGCTGGAATATCATCAAAACAGTCATGTTCCATTATTTGACACACCTATTTTTAAATTTTATTATATTTATGTGTTTGAATTTATTAATTTATTTACATGTAGTATATTATGTTATTTTTTGTGTGAATGTAGGTACATGACACTACATTTTTTTTGTTTTTTTTTTCTCGGTCTTTTAATTTCTCGGCTTATTAACCCCTGTTTTCCTACTTCCATTCACTCCAGTTGGCCCGAAGGTTGTCTGGACGATATCGCCGACAGCCATAAGACCGCCAGTTGTACTGTAAACATAAGTAAAGTGTTTTGTTGTTTATTATTTTTATTTTTGTTTTTCATCACATTTTATTAAATATTGTTGTACTCCTCTTGTGACAATAAATCTTTCTTTGTCCTTTCTTTCTATTTTTCTCGGTTTTGAGGTACAATAAAGTGTAATAAATAAAAATAACTGCATCAAACATCGTAATAATTAGTGTAGTTTGTCAGACGTGAGCTTAGAAAACAAGAAAACTCTCTTAATAGTTACAATACGGGCTATTGAAAGATGACTGTTTCTCAAGATTGAACCGATGAACCCATATAGTTGTTCATATTAACAGTAATAGTCGCAATTTTATTACGTTTAACAGTTTTGGTTATTAACCAAACAATTTATTTGTTCCTTTTTTAATGAATTGATATACGAGTAAGTGGTATTCCCAAATTCTGACGGAATTTTGTACGGTAACTTCTAGGCGCAGAGGAGGGTTGGCGAGCGCGGGGCATAGCTTTTTGCATTGCTGTATCAGCCCATATACGTCCCACTGCAGGGCACGGGCCACCTCTACAATCGAGAATATGATTGAGAGGGGTTAGGCCATACAGTCTACTACGCTGGCCTAGTGCGTAAATTCTGTAAAATCGCTAGGGTATGCAGGTTCTCTCAAGATATTTTCCTTCACCGTTATAGTGCGTTATAGTGGTGATTGACTATCAATACCCACATAACTCGGAAAAATCAGAGGTGTGCCCTGGGATTTCAACCCGCGACCATAACCGCGACATGAACATGTTGGCAGTCAGGTCTAGTCACGATGGCATAGGCCACCAAGCACTTATTAAACTACGCCATCTCTGTGGTTATTTTGCCATTTACCAGTTACCAAACTTCGTCCATTGCCAAGCAGAGTGTACTGCGAGCGGATGAATTTAATTTGAATAAAAAAAAGAGGATATAAGTTACAGATTATTATTATCCGAATTATATAACTAAAATAAAAATATTATTTAATTTTATAATCTCACATATCTCTTTTTATGTGTTTTATTTATAGATTAAAAATAGTGTCACAGTTATATAATTATATTTTATCAACTTGATCGACGTGTATCGGATCGTAAAACAGCTGGTGTTCCTTTTTATTGACAATAAAAAACTCTTAAACAAATAAAAAATGTATTACGGGATTGGGTTAATCTTTCGAGTGAGGTCTCGATGTATTTTATAGCTGAGAATAAGTAAATTAGGAATGTCGTCTGTTGGTACGAGATTAACACTCCACGTGTAGAACCATAACTCCGGTGGTAGATACCACAGAACAGTTGAATGTGGTTCTGTTCTGTGGTGGATACATATGAAAATCTATATAAACCTTATGCAAAAAGAAAGGATTCCTACTCAATTTTAAGTTTTCCTCTCCAGATCCGAATATATTCGTCAGATCTTGACCTTTTTTATGGGACCACCTGTGAAGTATACGCTTTGAAACAAAAAAAGAATTTTCCAAATAGGTTCAGGAGTCTTCGAGTAATCTGTGAACATACAGAAAAAAAATCGACGAATTGAGAATCCCTCCTTTCCTGAAGTAGGTTAAAAAGAGATTTGATGATTTACTGACTGGACAGTACCAACAAGAAAGTACCAATGCGAATATCATCATTGGTATTGAATGTGCTGATACTAAGCATGAAATTAATATACTAGACAGTATATTATGTTTATATTAGTTTTCGTCATGATGTTTTCTTTTACCGTCAAAGTGCGTGGTGGTCGATCTTTTTTTTTTTTATCTGCCCATATACGTCCCACGGTGGGCACGGGCCTTCTCTACAATCGAGAGAATCATTTGAGAGTGCTTAGGCCATATAGTCCACCACGTTGGCCTAGTGCGGGTTGGCGGACTTACATACCGTAGAAATTCTTTAAAATCGCTACGGTATGCAGGTTTCCTCACGATTTTTTCCTTCACCGTTAAAGTCCGTGGTGATTGACTATCAATACACACATAACTCCGAAAAGTCAGAGGTGTGCCCTGGGATTTGAACCCGCGACCACCGTGAACATGTAGGCAGCCAAATCACTGGTGGATCTTAACTTAAAAAAATTCAAATCCAAGCCACACATCTTGGAACCTCCGAACACTGACTCGGCAGTTGTCAGGTCGGTTAATAATAGATCTGCATCAGCGCATATCCATCCCACTGCAGAGCACGAGCCTCCTCTATAATCCAGAGTACGATTGAGAGTGGTTAAGCCAATGTCCACCACGCTGGCCTAGTACGGGTTGGCGGATTTCACATACCAAAGAACTTCTGAATCGCTATGGTATGTAGATTTCCTTACCATGTTTTCCTTCACCATTATAGTGCGTGGTGATTACCTATGAATACACACATGACTTCGATCACAATAGATCACCATTATTACTTGATTAGTCTATTTTACCAACAGGCCACCATCATGTATGTTTTATCACGCTGTAAAGGATCAAAGTTCATCTTTAGTGGCCTGTCCTTGTTAATTAAATCTTTTAAAACATTTCCATAACCGTAACTCACGTGCCAAATTGTTTATATAGCAAAATATGTTTGTCCACCTGTCCATCATAAATACTTCGCATACCTTTTAACCGAGAGAATTGGAACTTCGTAGGTACTGTTCTTGTACGCATTTTTGTAGAGATTTCAAACTACTCTAGTAGGTCTAAGATCGTCGACCTGAGTGAACTGAATAAAGGCCCTGCCATTCAGATAGGTCTTTTTGTATAAGAGAATTTATTACTTACGTCTGTTAGTAGATTATGCTTTGTTGCATTATTCCACAATGTTACTCCTGTGTGCTCAATTCTTTCCGTATAAATATCCTAAACATACCTATGTTCCTAATTTATAGGTCGATGTGGAGATCCTTGGAGGAGGCCTAAGTTCAGTAGTGGACTTCTTGTGGCCTGACGAGAGAGAGAGAGAGAGATACATAGGTATCTCTCATGAACATAGGTTCAGCAATGGACTTCGTGCGTCTGAAGATTACCGTTGTAATGTTCCTAGCAAGTTGTGCCATAAAGTTGCCAAATCACCCTGTATACGCGTGCAACCACACTTTATTGGCATCTGGACGAAACCGGATGCTAGTGCTAGTGTTTCCAATTTTTATTTGGCATGTGACAAATTAATACGCATTCATCATTATCGAATATGTTAATCAAACTTTTTCTCTAAGTTGTTTGACCTTCGCAACCAAGTTATGTTACATAAATTGCGGCGAAATTCTTCTTCGTAGATTAATCAATTAAATGATTGGGGAACAAAATTACCTAAACATTGATTAGCTATAAAATATTTGAAACATCCGCGTTTAATTATTGCTAAGATAGTCGGTGCTATTTTTAGCACAATTAAGATTTTGAAGATAAAATATGATATTCTCAAATAGATGTGTAGCCGACAATGACGATAGGCTGCACATGCAATTACTATACCAGGATACTTTTTTATGTATATTTAAAGTCTGAATGTATGGGATCATAAAACTGAGTTTTATCCATGGCAAAAGAAGGACGAGAGGCGTGTGGTTGGCTAGCTCTAGCATAAAATCACCATATTTTAAAGACGGTTGGTGCATTTTATGTATTTAAATAAAAACGTTGATATTCGGTTCCAATCATGCAAAATATTCGGTTTAGTTATGCATTTATTATTTATGTAAAAGCCACAACTAATATGATGTATGTTTCAACAATATTTTATGGTATGCGATTCTATGCCATATAAGGCATATGTATCTAGTCAACTTTCATAAATACCAGTGTAATATAAAAGTTTAGGAGAATTTATGTGTACAAATTATTTTATAGTATCTTGATTTTTTATACAACAGATCCGGCAAACAAGCAAACAGGTCACCTGATGGTAAGTGATCACCGCTACCTTTGAACATCCACAACGCTTGGATCATAGATGTGTTGCCGGCACATGAAATCGGAGGGCAAGGATGGGAAAAGGAAAGGGGTATTGGGCATCCGGCAATATCACTCACCGAACGAAATGCGACTGCGAAGCTATCTCTTCACGTGGATCTCTTGTGCGACAGTACCGCCACGGTGGAGCTAGTCGATTCATGCTGGAGTTAGTTTAGTCTATTCACAGCCTCCGTGGCGCAATTAATAAATAAATACACCCACATTAAGATCAATTAAGTCTTGTGTCGTGGGTATCAGACACTACGAGAGACTTTTCGGTCTCACAAACACCCAGACCCGAGACAAATACTTGTGGGCCTCACACACATTTGTCTCGGTGCGGATATCAAGACCGTGGCCTCTCGTTTCACAGCCGACGCTTAAGTAATTACGCTTAACTAATACGTCGGCTGTGAAACGAGAAGCCGCGGGTTCGATCTGCACCGAGACAAATGTGTGTGAGGCCCACAAGTATTTGTCTGGGGTGTAGGTGTTTCTGAGACCGAAAAGTCTCTCGTAGTTTCTGATACCCACGACACAAGTGGTGGTATACGACGAACTAAATGTTGTAGATGTTTATGGGTGGCAGTGATCACTTACACCCATGTAAGCTGTATGCTCGTTTGCCTGATCCATGCCAGAAATATATTCAAGGTACAAAAACGTAACGTAAAAACAAAAAAAATACCTCCTTTTCAAATAAACATTTTGTTGTTCTACTCCGTCAAACAGAATACAACAGAGACAATTCAGATGTGGTTAGGTATTTGTGTACGTTTTGCTTTTTCGTACATGTAATTTGGTATACCAAAGCTTTGTACTGAAATTCTCGGATTTCTCAATTATATTTTTCGCTGAAATTATAAATTGGTTTTCCTCTCCGAAACCAGCTCCCACACGAATTAGCCCTTTTGACGCCGTTTTTACTGCTTTTATTTGAAGCCGGATATTGTGGAACCTTATTTCGTGTTAGGTTAGGTTATGTTACGCGCTATCATAAATAAAGCGTATTTTATTTAAATTCACGAATACCTCTGGGGTTTTCCGATGTTAATTAGTGTCTGTTACAACACCATCAATTTCTGTCAGCGCAACGGGCTTATAAATTATTCTTATCAATTTATTTGGCACTGCTTTATTTAGTTTTTTGTTTTTTGCTAGCAATATGATGACTGAACACTTTAGCGATTAGCCTTAATAATATTTAGGTATTTGAATTGCTCTGACCATCAGGTACCTACATGGTGGTCACCTTGTCCTGATAGTGTAAGAAAATCTGATGTTTTATGCGCTTTACACTCCTAACCTGCCGGCCCGGAGACACAACCCGCCGGCACAACCCGGCGGCCTATAAGAAAAGCATCAAGTCTTCGGCAAGGGTCCGCACGTGTTACCAGCCGACATGACATTTCTACAACGCAAGCACACTGCTCTTCAACGTCATAAAATATTCCTTATTATGTCGAGCCGCTGCCATGTCGCCGTCAAAGTTTTGCGGCTTGCAATAACTGAAGCCGCCGGTTAACCCGCCGATAAATAAATAAATAAATAAAATGTCGCCGACATATGCCGGCGGCGAGGCGGCTTTGGTGTGTAGTGAGCCTTATATCTAAATTAGATAGGTTAATACAATAGGTATCCAAGAAATAATAACAACTACAGGACAAAACAGCATAATTTATGCCACTCTCCTTTTATTTCAAGAAAACTATTCGTTGATGTTTTAGCATTAACTTATTTTAATGTTGGACATTATCAGTGACCCCAGTGGGGTTAATATTATTAGCATAATCATAGTATTTATTAGGCGCAATAAAAATTTAGTGTTTTTACCAATACAGAGTGCAATAAAATTTAATTTAAAATAAGACGTCCATAATATTGTTTACTGACTAATATTGTGTTTTGATTGCCTCGGTGGCGTAGTTGTACTACGATACGATTACAAAACTGAGGTCTCAGGTTCGAATCCTGGGTCGGACAAAGTAATATTGGATTTTTCTATTCATTATGGCTCGCCTCTCACATCGTGTGACGAAACACACAAGGCGAAACGGGGTGTCCTGGTAGCACCTCAGCCTACTCTTTCTGGGAAAAAGGCGTGAGTGTATGTATGTACTTAATATTGTTTACGTGTGCAGTTGATAGGATACAAATCGCCAAGTCAGCGACAATCATGCTTGATGGTGGATACCCCTTCACAGATACCTATAAAAATATGCCGCGTTGGGAGTTCTCCAAGCACGAAGTCACACAGCTGAACAAAGGCCTCCTCCAAGAATTCCTGCGACGTGTTTGAAGCAGCCTACATCCAGGACTTCCTGCAGAGTTTATTACGTCGTTTTGGGTCCAGCTTATGTATATTCAACCATGCTAGTAAAAATTGTCCGCTGGCCAGCCATAACCATATCTCGAAACAAGTTGCTCTGTTTTGAATGCTCCGCACTAACTACACATATAATACACCATTTACTCTTTTTTACTCTTTAGTAACTATGATACACCATCACGTTTTTAATAGTTACTATTTCAAACTAGTACATATATACATAAACATTACGCCTTTCGCCCAGAAGGGGTATGTAGAGGTGCTACCACCTGTCCTGGTGGACGCCCACGTTCTTCTTTGTGTGTTCTGTTCCATAAAAAAGTAAAAATATTTTCAATAATAAAATGACTGCTTTTTATTCTATTAGCTGATATAAAAATGCACTCATAAATAACTCACATACCTAGTTCTAATTTCAGAAATAAATGTGCCTAGTTAATACATATATAATAAATGTTTCAGCAATCTCAACGGAACGAGACGTAAAAATCAAGGTGTTACGAGGACTTCAGAGGATAGCATAATCATTGATTTAACCTTTATATTGGTTTAACAGCTTTAAAGAGCTACAGCAAGGTTTCACACCACGATAACACTGTTCAATAACATGACTATGAATGTACTTCTGAATGACGCAGAGCAATAAAAGTGTTTGCTAAAAATGTCTTCACTTTGATAACTTATGCCAATTTACATCGAATTTTAAATATTTTAATGAATAATAAACAAGAATTATGTATGTGTTTTTTTCATTTCTGTTGTGTTTGGTAATATGTTGTTTTTGTTGGTCGATGACAATAATAAGTTTCTTGTAGTTCATAGAATATTTTATATACTTTATATACTTAATCCGTCGCAGCGCAGTAAGTAAGAACCTGGCTGTAAAATAAAAGGAAGTGGGTTCAAACTCCGCCCAGAAACTTTTGAAGTGTCAACAAATATTTGTAATTTTGGATTCTTAGTTACACGGATCACATATTACAAAGCATACATACATAAACATCACGCCCTTTTTCCAGAAGGGGTGGCAGAGTTGCTACCAGGACACCGACGTTTCGCCTTACGTGTTCCGCGCCACGATGTGTCAGGGGGCAAATCTATGGTTAATAAAATAATCACAAACAACTTAAAAAGTAAAATGTTTTAATGCTACTCGCATTCTGATAGATAGTTGGTACTTTTGGTTAATTTATAGCAATATGTGTGACATAAACCAATTTAAAGGTGACCGAATGGGATCTTTAAAAACAATTGTATTACTCACATACTTACATATGTATATGAACATTACAAGTATTGCATATTAATTGACTTCGGTAAAATGCGGATCTGGATTCAGTTAGTTTTTTGTTCACTCTACAGCATTATTTTTGAATATCATTTGGGCAATCAAAGTATTTTTCATTTAAAATTTATCAGTACCTAAAAGCATTTCTTCTTCATCTTCTTTCGTGTCAGTGGCCTTAAATGATACACTTGTAAAGAATTTCTTTTATTGCACTTCTCCCACAATTATATGAGGGCGATATTAAATTGTAGTTTTCTGCAGGTTGCAGGATGTTTTAGTAGTGCGTGGAGGCCTGTTGATAAACGGACCAGACGCGGCTGCTAACATGTTCACGGTGGTCGCGGGTTCAAATCCCAGGGCACACCTCTGACTTTTCGGGGTCATGTGTGTATTGATAGTCAATCACCACGCACCATAACGGCGAGGGAAAAAACATCGTGAGGAAACCTGTATACCGTAGCGATTAAAAAAATCTATGGTATGTAAGTCCACCAACCCGCGCTAGGCCAGTGTGGTGGACTTTATAGCCTAACCACTCTTAATAGTGCTCTTGATTGTAGAGGACGCTCGTGCCCTGCAGTGGGACGTATATGGGCTGATACAGTACTGGATGTTTTTGTTGATGAATTCATAATCGCCCCGCTTGGTTTTAACTTCACAGATCTTTCTGTGGCGTCTTAATAATCTGGTCAATATTTTGCTCAGACTTCTTATTGCAAAAAGTATTTTTCCTGTTGATATCTTTATGTATATTTATATACACATACTTTTGTATAATGTATTTGACAGCCTCCGTGGCGCAGTTGGTTAGACGCCGGCTGTGAAACCTGAGGTGGCGGGTTCAATTCCCGCACGAAACAAATATTTGTGTAATCCGCAGGTGTTTGTTTCGGGTCTGGGTGTTTGTGAGACCGAAAAGTCTCTCGTTATTCCTGATACCCATGACACAAGACTTAATTGATCTTAATGTGGGGTCAGGACTATGTATGTGATTGTTGGGTGTATTTATTTATACACTTTATTATTGCATACAAAAAATGAAATAAGTACAGTCAGAAATCACTGTAAAAAAAGGACAATTGGCAGTATTATCGCTCAAAGGCAATGTCTTACAGACAACCATGGGATGGATATTGGAAAAGGATAAACAGAGGGCAGTATTTATTATTAATAGGGTATATAAATTGTAATATCTGTGTTTCCTTAATCTATGCGCCTACTTTGTTTTCTCTCTGCATTATTATAAGGCATTAAGTCCGCCTTAGTTCTACACATATAAAGCATAACTAAATAAATATTATGTACAGAATCTTTTTACGGGATTTAGTCAAGAGCTAATATTATTACTGCCTAAATTTCAATGAAACGGTGCGTAGAAAAATATTTATTCGACTTTAAGGCGATAGTGTATCTCTACGACTATTGATATAATGATAGTGCGAGTTCATAAATTCTTTATAATCAGCACACTTTGACACCAAAAGGTGACCGCTTCAGATACTCCGCATCACTCGATCTCATCAAATGTTACGTACTTAACATGTTAATTGGTATTTCATAATATTGACATAATTTTTATTTTATTTTTAACTCCGGATTCGTGCGTAAGAAGTTTGTCTGCTGTAAGGTTACTTACTTTTACTGAATAAATAAATTTTCAAGATTTGATGACAAACGAGACAGGTGACACTAAATAAAAGCTTGAAAAGTATTTATGTTGTGCTGTACTTAATAGTTTTATAGAGATAACAGTCATGTATTTTTTTTTGTAGTAGATATGAGAAACTAAGGACTTTTTGATTACACAATACCTAGATCCAAGGTGCATATTGTTGACATAAAAAAATGTCACGGTGCAGGTATCTGACTTGTGGCTTTTTATTTTGGCAGAAATTGGGCATTATTATTAAATTTTTGAATTTCGCGACTGAAATAAAATCGGTGTAATTTTTAAGTCTCAAGGTAACAAATTGACACAAGAATCCATATTATAATTTAGTAAGGACGGCAAAGCAAAAAACCCAAAGGCTGGAAACGTGACGGTTGGCTTTCACCTTACATAACATTTCGAGTTCTGCCAATACTTTATTTACTGCATTTATTTTTACATCAATAACGTGGACATTCTCAGTGTGGTACTTCCCCTTACTTTTTTACCTTCCACTTTCACTAAGTGAAATGTTAGTATTACGAGTATCAAAATTATCAAAATATCTTCCCTTTCCTTGAATGCTAGCTTACGGAACCTCTCAGTCATGATCACTTCTCAGCTTGTCTCTACCGCCACAAGGTATACAAAAATATTTAATAAAAGATACACTAGTAATAAACATCACATTAGTCCTCCTACATTCCCGTGGTTGCCAGACTTTCGTCATTTTATAAACAGTATAAAAGCCGAATTTTAAATGTTGTTAAGGCAACTAACAAAAGATGTTTCTTTGGCATCCGGACACTTGTGGTGGTTCTTTTATCTTGCCAGACAGATTAAAGCTGATCACTTCCAAAACTACCTAGATCGGAACTTCATAATAGCTGATCGTGTGATGCCTATGTCGAGACATGCGCATACAAACTTTCAGTTTTCATAAAATGATTAAAGTCGACGGCCACGGGTTCTTGGTCAATTAAATCAGAAACTTCGAAAGACTTTTTGTACCAAAACAAAACACGCTAATATTTGCCTTGGTGCAGGGATTAAACCCGCGGTCAATTCACAGCCAGCGTTTAAACGCCATCTTGACAGGTGGTAATACTATTATCACCACCTTTACGCACAGCAAGCCCACTGCTGAACGTAGACCTCTTAAGATCTAGATAGATCCAGATAGATATCTTTACTGGTGGTAAGTCTTTCATATGTGACAGGCCGCGTGGGTAGGTACCACCCGATGTCTATTTCTCCCGCCAACGACAGTGTAAATGCACTGTTGTGTTCCGACTTTAGGGACATTGTAGTCAGAGTAAATACTGGAAATAATTAGACTGAGAGCTACTGTCCTTGACCGGTCGTATTGCTTATTATCAGGCGAATGGCATGCTCATCTGATAATCCATTGCATTAAAAAAAAACCATTAAAAGCGGTTGGCGTTCTGCCACTTCCCGCTTTCGTTTTATGTGGTCTATCCACCTTTCGGGCGAACGTCTAAAGCTGTGGTTATAGTAATTAGACTCCATATCACCATTCGAGAACCTTTCAACTTACCCGGCCATCAATTTTCAGCAGTATATCCCCACCCTTCTGCTACTTCAATTTGGTAATTATCTGGGCTATGTTCATTTGTTCTCCTGATTTCTGTCTCCCAACTAGTTTAAAAAGGAAATTTATAAGTGCAATAAAAATACATAAATAAATTCATATATAAAATTTCTTCTCAATAGAAATTAGCAATAAGCTACCACCCAATGGTGTGGAGGTGAGGCACGAAGGACGCCAAACGTGTTCTCTCTCGGAATGCTGTATATTATTATAATAAATCACTTGAGGAGTTTGCCAATTATGTGATATTAGTTATCGGCCTAGCGCGTTCAAGTTTTTAGTCACGTTTATGTAATATATAAACGTAATTTATTTCTTGTTGTGTTCTTGTGTTTATCATTGAGGCGGGTGTTACATGACCAACTCCAACTGCCATTTTTTTTCTATACTGGTCTAGACTTCTATAAGCCATAAGATCTGTATAGTGACTTGTATGAGATGTGAGTCTGAGGTCTCGGGTTCATATCCTACATGAGGTAGTTGGTAAGAAACCGGCTGTGAAATAAGAGACCCCGGGTGCGATCCTCACATCGATACAAATGTTTATATGCTTCACGTATTATATTTGTTTCGCGTCTAAGTGTTTGTCAAACTGAAAAGTCTTTTTTAGTTTACATACATAAAGTCAAGCCTTTTTCTCAGAATGGGTAGGCAGAGCCGCTACCAGAACACCCACGGTTCACCTTGTATATTCCGTTCCACTATGTGATAGGGGCGAGTCTATCGCCATAACGGGCACAAATTCCTGACTCCGGGCTGATAATGAATAGAACAATCCAATATCACTTTGCCCGACCCGGGACTCGAACCCTAGACCTCAGCTTTGCAATCGTACTGTAGTACCACTACGCCACCGAGGCAGTCAGGTACATTGTATTGGGACCATAAATATGGATTGGAACTTTAAAAAACATATTCATCGAATACCATAATAATATAATGTGTTACGTAGTAATTTACGTAATTCTACTAAATATAAACGGCCTTATTCATAGACAGATTTAAATCCTATTATAGTTATCAAATGTTTTGTTCCTTTCGAACGACTTTAGAATTCACTTTGAGCGAAGAAGACAAAACATTTGATAACTAAAATAGGTTTTAAATTTGTCTATGTATAAGACCGGAAACGTTTAGTTTTCGTTATGATAAAAACAACAATCATATAATAATACACTTCGTATTAAATTTAGGATAACAACATGTCTGACTCATTTAAGACTATTTTTTTTTCTTTAACAATATAGCGTTAGTAGTTATTTTATGACGCGACACCTATAACACAGGTCATCAATAATATATCATAGTAACAAGAATTAACTTGACCTCATTACAAATAATACCACGTACTGTACATACATCATATACCTAACTCGCGCATTACTAAAATATCCTCAGCCTATAACTTTGATAATTGCAAAATGTTTTCATAATTAAAGTGTGACTTTGTTTATTAACAATGATTTGATAATGACCTATTTTAAAAGTAAATTTGATTAATGTTAACGCAATTACGCGTAATGACAGATATTTGTTCTGACGCATTTTTATGGTATACTCGTATACAGGATTTCTTTTATCAGCCCTTATACGTCCCACTGCTGGGCACGGGCCTACTCTACAATCGAGAGAATCGATTGAGAGTGGTTAGACCATATAGTCCACCACGCTGGCCTAGTGCGGGTTGGCGGACTTACATACCGTAGAAATTCTTTTAAAATCGCTACGGCATGCAGGTTTCCTCACGATGTTTTCCTTCACCGTTAAAGTGCGTGGTGATTGACTATCAATACACACATAACTCCGCAAAGTCAGAGGTGTGCCCTGGGATTTGAACCCGCGACCACCGTGAACATGTAGGCAGCCGAGTCTGGTCCGTTACCAACAGGCCACCACGCACTTCCAGGATGATATTGACATATGGTATTTAATTTAAACCAAATGTGTCTAGCCACTGCAGGTAACATTGTACCAAGTATGAAAAAAACTGACACGATTCTTTTACCGCTCAGTTAGGTTCCCGAACTGAAATTGAAGTTCAGCTAAGCGGTAAAAATACTCGTATCTATACGGGGTTGGCAAATATGGTGAAAACTATTATCACGGTTTTTGACAAAAAATAATCTCCATTTTTTGTATAATGTCATAATGCTGGGGGTGAGAAACATGTGGATCAAATTAAGTAACATTTGTCAATATCACCTGTATACAACTTGTATGGTATGTAAATCCGCCAACCCGCACTAGGCCAGCTTGATGGACTATATGGCCTAACCACTCTCAATCGATTTTCTCGATTGTAGAGTAGGCCCGTGCCCAGCAGTGGGACGTAAAAAAAAAAATCCTGTATACGAGTATACCATAAAAATGCGTCAGAACAAATATCTGTCATTACGCGTAATTGCGTTAACATTAATCAAATTTACTTTTAAAATAGGTCATTATCAAATCATTGTTAATAAACAAAGTCACACTTTAATTATGAAAACATTTTGCAATTATCAAAGTTATAGGTTGAGGATATTTTAGTAATGCGCGAGTTAGGTATATGATGTATGTACAGTACGTGGTATTATTTGTAATGAGGTCAAGTTAATTCTTGTTACTATGATATATTATTGATGACCTGTGTTATAGGTGTCGCGTCATAAAATAACTACTAACGCCATATTGTTAAAGAAAAAAAAAAAGTCTTAAATGAGTCAGACGTGTTGTTATCCTAAATTTAATATGAAATGTCGTATTGTTCTATGATTGTTGTTTTTATCTTAACGGAAACTAAACATTTCCGGTCTTATTCATAGACAACTTTAAAATCTATTTTAGTTATCAAATGTTTTGTCTTCTTCCCTCAATGTGAATTCTAAAGTCGTTCGAAAGGGACAAAACATTTGATAACTAAAATAGGAATTAAATCTGCCTATGAATAAGGCCTATATTTAGTAGAATTACGTAAATTACTACGTCACACATTATATTATTATGGTATTCGATGAATATATATTTTTAAAGTTCCAATCCATATTTATGGTCCCAATACAATGTACCTGACTGCCTCGGTGGCGTAGTGGTACTACAGTACGATTGTAAAGCTGAGGTCTCGGGTTCGAGTCCCGGGTCGGGCAAAGTGATATTGGATTTTTCTATTCATTATCAGCCCCGAGTCAGGAATTTGTGCCCGATATGGCGATAGACTCGCCCCTATCACATAGTGGGACGGAATACACAAGGTGAAACGTGGGTGTTCTGGTAGCGCCTCTGCCTACCCTTTCTGGGAAAAGGGCGTGCGTTTATGTATGTATGTAATACAATGTACCTATATTGTACTTTGGTTTTCCCGTTCATAAGACGTACAGTTAAGCTGTTACTGTACTTTCACATTAAGAAGAAAGTTAATTGCAAGATTACTGAGCTGCGACTGATGATCGAAATACGCACAAATTAATAAATGCAATATATCAGTCACGTCATTGACGGAAAGAGCCTATAGGTTATTTGGTGGAATGTAATTTTAATGCCATTGCACTTTAATTACCGAGAATCGAATCCAGGGCGTTAAGTCCTATGTTTTTATGATGAAGTTAGGCAGTCAGTTTTTGTACCTGACGTTCTTAGATGGTAGCCATGACCAAATTTCTCAAAAGCTATAATTCTGTTCTCAGCTACAGGAAGGCAACTACTGAACATAGGCCTTCCCAAGGACTTTCATAGTGGTCTACACAGAGTACATTGCTATATATGAAAAGGGTCTGTTGGAAGCGGCTTGCATCCAACATCTTTTGCAACTGCAACTAGATCCTATGTACCAATTGTAGATGCCCAACGCTTTGCTCGTCTATATGAAGCCTCCACTCAAGAATAACCTCGAGCTGCTGGGCTTAAATTAGATAACTTACTCTTTCTGTCTACACTTTTTTCTCTGATTTCTTTCCATCAATTATACTCCAGAGACTTTCCCGTCCACACATCGACCACTGCAACTCCTGTCAGTCAGGATGAACAGTGACACGCAAAGAATTGTCATCAAGCTAAGTCTCTTAGGGACACTAACTTGTCTTTGACCCGCATCGAAATTAATCAAAATGAATAAAATTAATTAGAAAGAAAAAAAATAGCAGAAGTTGGAAACAAATAATTGTCCACTTCCCCCGCAGCAAGCCTTCAATTATACGAGTTACTACTCTTCTTGTGTTTGGTTTTATCCCACAATAGTCGGCGACATATAACTTTTCAGCCATGTTGTGCAATAATTTGACGTAAAATTTTACGTCCGGCGGCCTGTATGTCATTGCCCTCTTTGACGACTAGAGACTTTAGCTTGTAGAGTAAAGACTTTAGGCTAGACTAGGTGCTAATTGAGTCAAATGTATTCGTCCACCGAACGGTACCAAGCGGAGAAGATGAAAACCCTCGCCCTCATTAGTGGAAGAAGCCCCGCGCCCAAGTGTGATGTTTATGAATCAGTCTACGTCACCAAATATAGTACCTATCTAAATAAAAATAATAATAAGAACAAATCCAATTCAAAAGAAGTAAACGGCAGGCTTGGTAGAGCCTTGCTGCCAATCATTAAATGGTAAGTACAAATGGGTCGGCATGACTGGGCTGTGTACCATAGTCTTAGAGAAAACCGATGAAAATTTACATCTCTACTGACAGTGAGAAATGTCCTTAATAAATAATAATACATTTCACAAAGTGCCCCACTACATTACCACGCATGAATATCGAACTCACGACGCCGCAATTCACGGCCCATACCCACTAGAGAAGTAAGGTAATTCTCACAATCACTTAATAGTAGTGTGACTATTCAAAGCCTTATAGCTGACGACAAGCACGCAATAAAACCACAAGTCACAAACCGGCGCTAACCATAAATAACTCGCGAAATTATCATCCAAGAACATTGGCGTCAAAAGTCTAAAATAAAACGAAAGTCGCCATATACAACGCGGATCTAGCGCTACGTATATAATAAAAAAGGTTTTTGTTTACACGTAAAATGATGAATCAATCGTAAATCCCGAGGCACATTCCTCAGACCATAATAAGGCCGCCTACACGCCGACGACTTTGCGAATAATAGATTTTTAACGAGGCGCCAACGATTGTTGGACCGACCGAGACCTTTTATGGATGTATGTCTAGGTGAGAACTGAAATTTGTTTGGTTTTACTGTTAACAAGCCTTATTTTATTATTAGCATTTCAAGTTGTGAAGTTTGTCAAGTCGTTGATCTATTGTAAAATATATGTATTTGAGTATGGCTTAATTACTGGAATAGTTGATTTAATACTAATTACGGTTCCGATGGAGTTCATAAATATTGGTTTAATGTCAAAACTGAGTATAATTTAGTAGAAAGATTAAGTTAATTACCCGTAACTGCAACAAATCGTGAATAACCAAGGACACAAACTAAAACTAACTATATTAGTAAACTGAGTTACGAACACGAGTAAGCGAAAGAAATCGATTAACAGTAATAATTTAATTAGTCAATTGATTTAACACGAAACGGAGCAAATGTAATCGATTAAATACGGTAATCGATAGAAATTAATCCGTCTAAAACAATATTGACGTTACAAAAACATTTAGCAATATTTGAAGTACATTAATTATCATACAACAATAATAAGTATATGCAACGTAAAAGGATATGTTACGAGGAAAGTCGCTAGTGTGCGCGACGCCGCATCTTAATAAAAACAGAGGACCGGCCGGCGACCAGACAGTTCAGTTTTGGCGCTCGGACATTATAAACTGTTTATTGATATCGTGTTTGAAGATGGTGTCGAGAATCGTAGTTTTTGCTTTGCTTGTTTGCGCCGCGAACGCAGCCACATGGATGGACTACCCGCCAGCGAAACCCGCGGAACTTGGTATGTATAAACAGTAATCACCAAGAATTGTGCCGATACTTTAAAAGTTTTTCAAATATTAAGTGTTACAATTAAATTAAATATAAACCAAATGTATTAATTACAAATATTTTTAAGTTATTTTTAAAATAATTATTTAAACACAAGGAAACAGTGTAATCAAAGTTTTATATTGATCTATTTTATATTTTAAATAAGCGACTCTCTTAAAAACCAACTGAACTTGCTAAGAAAATCAGCATTCATATAATTGGCTGTTTAGAGTACAGTAATTGCATACTTATTTTAAATTACGTATAATGTTAATAGCTTACAGAAGTGTGAAGCGACATTAAGCGTTTACTTATCCTCATTACTAATAGTTATCGTGACATCTGTTAATTATTGTAAGTCAGCTATATCGATAACTGCTATTCCACGATTCACATATACGTCCCACTCTTGAACACGTGTCTCATTTATGATTGAAAGGGATTTAGACTTACAATCTATAGCAATTAATAATTTATTAACTGTCAGTAGTCATAATTGAATAGACATTGAGAACGGATGAATGTGAATTACACATATGTAATTCTATAATCCGCATCAATAATTATAATATCTGTGTGACTGTAATGTCTGGTTTCAAAAGGAAGGTAATGAATAAATATCAATATGATTTAATATTATTCACGCATATTATCAAAGTTTTATGAAGTGATTAAATTGATTATACATTGACGTACTTCTACTCTCACAAATATTATAGAACTGGTTCAGAATATACCAGTTTCTAATCAAGATTCAAAACAAATGTTTTATGTTTAATTTTGCGAAGCTAGAATATGAAAATATAAGCGGAGACTACGTTGATCCGGTTAAAGATCGACTAATAACAACAAATATTATATTTGCAAATTAAAGAAATACTCTTGAAGCCAAAGCATAAGCACTTAAGTTGAAACGCCTAAATACTGACTAATTAGGGTCGCATGGTCAGCAATCATCATCATGACGAGAGCGTGATAAAAAATGATTCAGATAAAGATTCCCCGAAGGTTCCAACCAAGGTCCACGAAACAGCAGTTAAATTCGTAAACATATCAACATACAGTGAGACGCGACCTCAAGATCAAGGCACGGATTGTGAGACATTTGACACTATCGAGATATTACGGTTCAATGCGGTGGCATTTACTATTTATCGAGGATTAATTAACTACATAGTTGATGTGACAAACAATAAAACTGCTATAGTAATAATTATAGCTGAAATTCACGATCAGACAGAACAGAATGAAAAGGCAATCTTTTTGAGGTGTATTTTTACATGTGAAAATCTGGTGTGAATTTAGCTCCTGTGTAAAACAATCTAGGCATTCATATAGTCTTGTTTCTTCAAGTTATTCTTTAACCGTCCCTACTTCCTTAACTGTCTAAAGTAACAGTTTAATTATGGCAGTAATTTCATCCTTAATATTTACTAAACCAACTGAATAAAGCAGGGAAATTCTATCTCCGCTAATGAAAAGACTTCATCGGCATGATTTAATCGAATCTGTCTGTTTATCTTATTTCCTTGTTCCATGTTTGTTAGTAACAACGTTTGCAACTCGCTAATTGTGCAGCAACGACCCCCCTATTTAACATTCCCGCCACGAACTCCCAGACATTTCCGCGTGTGTATTAATTTTCTCCACACATAAGTTGGCTTGGTTATTTCGGTATTCAATATGACAGCACACTCGTGTTTGCATGTTGAAATTGTCTTCTGAAAAGTCTAAAGTAGTATGAAGTTATTCCTTCATTGCAAGTCTTTTGAAAAGTTTATAAAAATTGTATTACAAAAATATGTTATCAATTATTGCATCAATAATGATATAAGATCAAAACCAAATATCATCTTAGATTAGCTAAATCTTTTCCGCCATCATTTACGTATCGTCAGTGGCTTATCTTAATGTTATAAGTTTTTAAATGAATGGTTGAGAAACATCTGATTTACTAAAGACTTTTGGATAATGTAAAAAACCCATAGTGCATTCTATTTTTGTGTTGAAATACCAACTAAAACTGTACCTAAGATGTCAAGATTTACAGCCATTTAATACGTAATAAGACCAAGGAGATGATAAATACGTGAAATGATATTATAGAAATATTATTTATTTATTTAATACTTTATTGTACACCAAATACATGAAAAGTGGAAAAAAATACAAAAAAGAAAATGTACAAGTGGCGGTCTTATTGCTCAAAGCAATTTCTGCCAGACAACCATGGGATGGATAAGCTAGCAAAAACTAAAGTTGGGGCAGTTTCATTATATTGAGAATTTTAAAAAAATACTCGCCGAATACACATTATCTCGTGGAATTTATTTTAAGAAGATGCAGCGTCGGGTCAAGGTTTACGTATGTAAACAAAAATCAAGGATTCTATATGTCTTCAATTTCGTATTGATATGGCGGGTCAAGTGCTTGCGGTTTAAATCATTGGATTCCAATTCTTGCTTTTGTATCGATCTTTAATATTGAAATAGCTTGGAACTTTAATATTTAATTTATTTAAAAATAAATCAATAAAAATATAGGCTTTCAATCATATTTTATAATACAAAAAAAATGTTTTATTTACTAACGAGTATTATCAGAACAGTTTGTTTTTTACTAAACAAAATACTTGAATCTTCACAATGTAATCTTTAGTTCGTGTCGCTTCAATTTTCTAAGCCATAGATCTCCGTTGTTGCTTTGTGATACAATCGCTAGGTCAGGTCAAAAAACTTGTGGCGGAAGATTTCTGGTTCTAATCTGACTGCATGTAAACCCATATTAGCCGAAACTCCTTTAGTTTTCCTTTCATGGTATCAATGTGAATTAAGCGGATAAGTAAAAGAACACTAAATTAAAAATAAGAGTACTTGTAGAGTGGACTGTAACTATATAAATTATTATATTTAAATTAATATAAAATTAATATATTAATATTAACATATAATTATAATTATGTGTTATTATATGTTTTATTTGTTTTATATGTTATTATTTTATATTATAATTATTATTATTAATTAATATTAACTATCAACAAGAATATTGGAAAAATGTTTCTTTCAATTATCATGTTTAACTGGAAGAAGAGTTTGATCAAGATCTAAAAAGAATAACGATCAATCGTTCTACAGTTCACAATGAATACAATACAATAAAAAAATGTACTGAATTGACGCTACAAGGGTTTATATTGCAAAAATAGTTTCCAAATAACAAATATCGAAAGCTGCATTGTCTATCAATAAAGCTAAAACATTTTGATAGGTTTCGGCCGAATTGAATGTGCGTTTTATTCGAGCCTATGTTTTTACCTCGAAATTCAATTTGCGGCCGGTTGACAGTATTTGATTAAAGCTTAGTTGAAACCGATAGCAGAATCTATTTAAAGCTGTTTTATATCCGTGTTGAATTGTAAATGTTAGGTTCTGTGTAGTCCACTCGGGTAGGCTTTATTGAATATTTTCTGGGTTTTGAGGGTTGGTTAATGTTGGGTCTATGTAGATTGGGTATATCGCCTTTATTACTCTGGATGATCTAGAAGTATGTATTAAGTATATTTAATTCTGTATTATCGATGCAGTGGCAATTACGTTCATATATTAATTTAGAGTAAAGTTGGTGCCAATAAATGAACTGCTTTCACTTAAATCTCCATATGCATTTCCTACACCATGCGCTCCACGAGTAAGGTATCCGATAACTATAATAATTTGGATCAAATGTTTGTTCCAATACGCTTGATCATAGACATCAACAACAAAGTAAAGAAATAACTTTCAATGTTTGCTAAAGATCATTGAACATCGAATCACGAACTCTTCCCGGAAGCATGATAGCATCAACATACTAAATGAGCAAACACAATGTTTTTGCGGATCCTCGGATATTTCGTGAATTACTCATTCCTTTACGTCATAATACTAATTTGTATTTCAAACCGTAAGAAACCGGAAACCGATGACGGTCGTGTTTTGACGTCACACTAATCCTTCGGCAAACAATTCGACTATAAATATGTACGTGATTAGAATAATATTTGTTTTGTTGCGGATATGGCCTTTAGATACACAGAATTCATAATAAACGGAGTTCTATTAAGTATTGATAACAATTTCGATTTCTATTACAAAGACGTAGCTGTTCTTAGTAATGGACAGCCTTAGCAGCAATTGTGGTCCTTTCATATAATTAGTAACATAAGTTAAGAGATATTTTTACCAAAATTAATTGTTATGTCTCTATTGTTTTAGCAAACAAAAGCGGCTGTTACATCAAAGAGGTCGATGACGTAATACCATACGGAGTAGAAATCAAACCCATCGGCCAGTGTGTCAGGATACTCTGCTCGGAGGATTTGATTGATTATGCATCGTAAGTATACAATAATATAGATGTTATTCACCTCTATTCTTAATTTGGTAGGCAAAGGTCTAGTTTCTAAGGTCATTAAGCTCTTAGGGTCTAAGGTTCTAAGGGTCTCTAAGGAATTTCTAAGGTCTGGTTTCTAGTGATTTCCACGTTTTCGCCCCAGGTTTAATAGCCTATACCTTTGCCTTTAGTTATAAAATTTGAAATTTCAAATAAATAAGGTAAAATTCTCGACTTGAGAATCGACTCTAGGTTTTACGACATATTGACACGAGACAATGACATGATCAGCTATAATTTATTTTCACTACCTGGCGATATTTCAGTCTGATAGGAAAAAGTTGTATCATCTTAAAATACTCTTAATATTTTAGTAATTCATAGATAGAGAAGATACAGGCAGATTGTTTCGTATGTACTTATGTATGCACGACATTATCGCTATAAAAATCTCTAAAAGATATATGTATATTCTCAGCAGTCGACATTCTAATTCCTGTTGATGGTAATGAAAATTAATAAAATCCTTAATTCTTTACAGATGCGGTGTGGTTGGCACAAGTGACCCGAAATGCCACAAAACCGCAGGAGATAACACGAAGCCTTACCCCGACTGCTGCCCTGACATCAAATGCGATTCTGAGAACGACGTTTAAAATGTTAGAATAAGTTAATTGTACATCTGAGTATTATTATGTTGACATGTCAAATGGAGAACACATGGAATTGAAACGTCCTAGGTGGTTACAAGGTTGTAATAGATGCCAATGGCGCAGAAGATCTAATATGTGATGGTATTTTAATAAGCATTTTCGTAGAAATGTAAAAAAAGAAACTAATACAAGAGAAGGGTATTTTGGTTAAAAAGGAGTAAAATTAAAATACATTTGGATAAAGTAAATGCTCAATCACACCGAAATTGAGATAACGCGGAAGAAGTCGGAGAAATAAACGGTAAAAATTATCATGTAGATGATAATAATAATAACATTTAAGCGTAAAAATACATGGAAGAATGTATAAACAACCAAGAGCCAGGAAATAAATGTGCAAGAGAAAAGTACAATCCTTTGAATGGATCCCAAATTGAGAGAAGAAAGAAAAACATGAAAGAAAGGAAAAGGACAATGTCGACATTATAATTTTGGGTGTCTTGTTAAGACTTATTAGATAGAGTTCCTTTACAAAGAGTCGTAGTGACTATTAGTGACGTCGATTCTAGAAGCTATCTTGCCACCAAATTATTGTTTATTTATTTTTATGAAATAAGAAGTTATTTTGATACTACACTGTATTTTCATTCTATTTCCCCTAACTGCATGATACGAGAAAAAAATTATCACAATATATATTTTTTAATACTTTAAAACATATGTAATTAATCAGAATATACTTGTTATTAAATTGAAAGCATGGGTATAATAATAATCATATTTAATTATTATAATCTTCTCTTTTTGTTTGTGTTTATTGGATATTTAATGGATTTTCTTAGAATTTATTGATGAAATATCATGCATGGCTGATGGCATAGAGCGTGCGAGTGTCCTACATAATCCAATCTACCTATCCTCAACCTTTTCGGAATATTTAGTAACGGAAAAATGGGAATATCGAATAGAATTTAATATTTCATATCGAAATAACTTACTCTTACTTAAATGCTGATCTGGGTAATGCATTTTCATTCCATGACCTTTCAAACTGTTCCTAGGTATTGGTTTTCTTTCTCAACTCGTTACAAATTAACAAAAAGTTAGTGTCCCTAAATATTACATGAACTTCAGTGCTGGGTTAGGATTCTGTGCTTTCTATTGATATTGATCTTGGCTGACAGGGGTTGATGGATGTAAGGACGAGAGGATAATCTCAACCCAACATTAGAATGAAACCCACGAGTTCACGGTTCGTAATTTATGTTTTTTTTTAAACTGGCACGGCATTAAGACTGCACTGCGCCTGATGGTAAGCGCGAATGCCGTCCAGATGGAGTATTAAATGGCATTAGACGGCGGTTCCATGTCATTCGATACAGTTATGCTGGCCTGAAATAATGTAGGCAATCAAAGATTCATGAGGTAATAATCAAGTTGTACAAAAAGTAAATATTGCATAATCTGCATCATCCCTTGTACGCCCCTTTCCAGGGCACGGGCTTTTACTGTAGAGAGTGGGACTGAGAGGGGCTAGGCCAAAGTCCACCATGCTGGCCTGACCACCGTGAACATGTTGGCAACTGCGTCTGAACCGCTACCAACAGGCCAACAATATTACATAATACTGGTAATAAAAAATACTGATTTATGCACCACCAAACGGCTAGACTGCGTAAATCAAATTGATAAAATCCGCATCATTAACGAGAGGAATTCTAGAAATGTTTCAACTAGCGCGGACAGTCAACAAGCAGGGAAACCCCGCGACCGAATTTAATTAAAACTAGCCCCTGCCAGTGGTTTCGTCTAAACTTTTTGGAGGCTCTACTATTCGTATTATTCAATTTGATAAAAAATTCCTTGAATTTTTTGTTTTTTTTTTTTATATTAGCCTATACGCGCACACTGGTTCATTCCTATACAATAGAGGGTATGATTGGGAAATCTAAGGCCACAAGGCACTATGCTGGCTTATTTATTAATATTAATTTATTTATACTCTCAAGTTACATAATAATCCAGGTTGGTGAATTATACATAGGTTTTTTATTGCATAAAGGTTTCCTCATGATGTTTTTCTTGACTATTGAAGTGTGATTGGGTGGCAATTACTAATAGCATTCATGTGACTCCGAAAAATCGATGCGCGCCATGTAATTAGAACCAAAAATCAATGTCTTAGCAATTTGCGTCCAGTTTGTTCCTAAGAGGCAACAAAGCGTATGTAAATTATTACAATAAATAAAATATATTATTAATTTGACATCGGCGTGTATTTATCTTACCTGCCACCTGGGTCGATGACAAAGGTATTTACATAATTTCAAAGACTAACTTCACGAGAATTTGCGAGTTATGTATGAGAAATTTACCAACACGCACTATCCGAAGGTGGCTTTATTCAACATCTTACAATCATAGACGCAGAAGCGACAAAGCCTAAATGTGTATGTGGAGGAGAAAATACACGACCTGATTTTAGACTTAAATAACTTTTTTTCAGCCCCTCAAATTTACACGCTTAAGATCGGGACATTTTGGCTCACGGCAGCGTCTTTCTACGCCCACAATCGCCCATATAATAATAATAATAATCATCATTTATTCAAAATTATTAACTATCCTAGTATTAAAATATATTTTTAATATTACAACATAAACAAAAACAAAAATAACTGACGGATTAAAAAAAATCATGAGAAAAAAGAGCTATACTCGTCGTTAGTTTATATAAATCTCCATTGCAAATACGACGTCACACCGGTATAACACAGAGGCTATTAATTGCTCTATGCAACTATTCATAGTCCAAACGGACAGCAAAAGGCGTCATGTAAAAACAGCAAAAAAGTCGCCAGTCCTTTCTTTTGTATGCCGAATTGAAACCAGAGCTATATACGTAAAAACGTGGACATCGAATGAACATTCACCTTTCCGCAACGTTTTCAACAGAGAATATTGATTGAAACACAAACGCCTTATTGGACCATATGAAACGGCGGATCCAGTTTCCAATTTACAAGATGTATCGTTTTTATTATCAATGTGATACCCGCTATTTTGAATAATTTGGTATATTTGTGTGAGTGATAGTTGATAGGATCTAAGACATACACTTTCGACTTTTAAAATGTACGTATGACCGTATAACAAAATTCATTACTGCTCACTTTAATGGCAAAGTTAATGGTGGTAGGTGTCCCATATGTGAGAGGTTGCCTGGGTTGGCATCATCGCAACGTTTATTTCTCCCGCCATCAAGCAGTGTATATGCACTGTTGTATTTTTTTTTTGTATAAGTCCGGCAAACGAGCAAACAGGTCACCTGAAAGTAAGTGATTACTGCCGCCCATGAACATCCACAACGCTGGATCATGGATGTGTTGCCGGCCCAACTGGGAGGGGAGCGGGAAGGAAAAAGGATGGGAAGAGAAAAGGGGTATTGGGCATCCGGCAGTCTCATACACCGAACGAAACGCGTCAGCGAGGCTGTCGCTTCACGTCGATTTGCTGTGAGACAGTGGTACCACCTCGGATGAGACGCCCATTCATGCTGAGTCATGACTGACTGCAGTGTGGCTCTAACACATAGTACATTAAGGTCTTTGGAAGTTAAAATATATTTTTCTATATTAACCCTCCACTTCTGTATAAAATAATTACCCAGAGCTATCCCATAGGAGCCGTGCATTTTTTAGAATAAAAAGTAGCTTATTTTTTTGAAACATTTGCAACATAGCTAAAAGTCATATTGCGTCGACCGGTAATTGAGCAGAAGAAGCAATATAATAACTTTATAAGTAATACTGAAACTGAAATGAATTAACAAATATATATTTTAAAATTTGATGTGGCCTTTTTATGTTACATATCAGTATTACAGTAGTAAGAGTATATTTTTGGTTCCAAATTAAACATGGCAGCATAATTGCACAGCCGACAATTTAACTTATTAATTTTACCTGTTTCAACAGCTGATACGTCGGCGCCGGACGGACTTGCAAATATTTAATAAAATACTTATCATTATTGTTGTAATTTGTATGTTCTCTATTGGATTTTTTTCAATAGTTAAATTAATTCATTTATCGATTCAATAAATATGAGCATTTTAAAAAGACAATCGCATTAATTAAGTTGTCGAATTGTGTTACTTTTATATTTAGTCAAGATTATTTGAGGAAAGATTTTCATCTGATGCTTAAAAAATCGGATCTTAGTGAAATAAATTAAAATTGAGACTTTATACGAAATATTTATATGTTTTACTTGTATCTATTATCCCTCTAAATTCGACATGGCAATAAAAAGATGACAGTAATTTGTTAATTTTTCATATTTAAACAGCTGATGCTGTATGCTGGCGTCTCGACTGCGTACGAACTTGCAAATATTTAATAAAGTATCAATAATAGCTCATTGGCTGCCTTATATTTATATATTAAAACATATCGTTACTATTACATTGAAGGAATGTAAAATTCATTATTAAACATAAATATATTAGCCCGTATACGTCCCACAGCAAAGGTGCAGGCTTCTTCTAAGATTAAAATTAAATTGGGACTTTAATAGATAACTGACTCGGTGGCGCAGTACTACGGTACTATTACAAAGTTGGGGTCGCGGATTCGAATTCCGGGTCGGGCAGAGTGATATTGGATTTTTCTATTAATTATCAGCTCAGAGTCAGGAATGTATGCCTTATAAGGCGATAGTCTATCCCCTATCATATCGTGGGATGAATCCCACGATGTGATGTGGAACACACAAAACGAAACGTGGGTGTCCTGGAAGCACCTCTGCCTATCCCTTATGGGAAAAATGCGTGAGCTTATGTATATATGTAACAGATAATAATAAATATAAACATTAGTTGAATTATATAGTTCTTACTCCACCTTAAGATATAAGTCTTATATCGTGGGTAAAAGAAAGCATGAGACTTTTTGGTTTCACAATTACCCAGTCAAGATAAAACTACATATATGTATGTATGACACAAATATTTGTCTTAGTGCGGCTCTTGTACCAGCGGCGTCTCGTTTCACCAATAGTTTCCCATATCCCGGAATTAAACTCAGTACCTAACGCTTTATAGGTGGACATGCTAACACTGAACTAACGAAGGAAATTAAATTATTCAAGAAAATATTAAAATATTGATATCAATAACCATCCTACAAGACCATGTAACTTTAACAGACAGAGTATCTTTCAAAAACACAAAAGGTTGTTTTTGAAAGATTCGATATTTAAAATACGCTCTTCTATTTAAAACCTACATACATACATAAACTTTTTCCGAGAAGGGATAGGCAGAGAAGAATGTAAGATTTTTATGGCAAACGTACTTATCCTTCCAAACAAAAGGAAGTGTAAAAACTGGAATAAGAATCTCTCTCTTTTTCTGTGTGGCTTCGTGCTTGTTGACACTGCACTATCACCCGTCCAATTTCATCCACTTGGAAAACGGTTCTCTTACATCCTCTGTACACTATCAAACCCATTTTACCGTAACAACAGTGCTCATGATTACTTATAATCTATTTAAATATAAACAAAACATCGCACTCATATATACTAATAATATAAAAACAAGCTGATAACCGTTCATTTCGGATCATAAAAGAACACACGCAAAGTGCTAGAGACATTCTCCTGGCGCATTTCACGCAACACTTTAAAATAAAATGTTCAGTTTACTAATCACATCGATTTTGCTAGCAGCCGTGAAGTCGGATTTTGACGTCAATCAATTCTTAGGAGAGTGGCTGCCTGTTGTAACATACCCAACAACAGCGAATTTGCCGTACTGCCATTGGTTTAAAATAACAACTGAAGATCGGCTAAAATGCAAGTGTAATGGCAGAGACACACCAGTGCTTAAATTTGTCAGCACTGACGAAGATCCAATAGCCATGCCTGTTATCGCAGTCAATAGAACTGAGGATGTGGTTCCCGCATTACGCAGTGTATGTTCTTGCAACGGTGTCTCTACGGATGCTAGTGTTATAAGAATAGTGAATTCAAATTATTTTGTCCTGCACGATATGCCGCCACCGCCGGATTTCACCAGTAACAGCAAACTAGCTGCAATTTTATTTTTGAAGAAAGTGCCTAAATTGTCTGACCTTCAAGCGGTAGTCAACAGCATTTCTGACTTAAATAGTAAGGATTCTGGATACTTGTGTGAATCGAGTTTTTTTGTCAACGAAAAATTATAAATACACATTACATTAATCAATAAATGGTTTTTAAACGTGTGTGTTGTCCTAATATTAAGGAAATTATTTGATATGCGTTTATATTCATCCCATATATTTTATATTGTAATTTTTTGTATCATATACGATAATGGTAATGGACTTAACATCGAAATAACCTTTTAAATTATTTATAACTCTTGCACTTAATATTATAATAGCAGCCGGATTTGTTTTTGCCTCCCCTCCTTATCAGAAAGTATTATTTTGTGAGATGTTATTAATTTACACGCATACAACATAACTGCCGTCGTCTACAAGTATACTTCTTTTCACAGCCTGTCTTGTCTATGTCCTACTACTCTAGGCATGCAATCCGGTCCTCTCATGTCCCATTTCATCCCTCCACATCCAAATCTTCATTTTGCTACGGAGACATTTTCAGACATTTATGGCCTAAGATATTTATTTAAAGCAAAAGATGGAAGGGCACGTTTGTTAACTATCCTTTTTTACTAATATGCGAGCGCAGGGGAAAGCCAAGCATTGCTCTGTAATCATGCTGTTATTTGGTTTTGAGACTGTCCATGAGCGATCGCATCGCTTACCATCAGGTGAATGGCACGCTCTTCTCGCCATACATTGCAATAAAATAACAATTTTGAAAGTAAAACTTCTGAAAGTGGTAGAGCCACGCTGTTGTCAGCCATGACTCAGCAAAAATGGGCAGGCTGATCCAGGGCGGTACCACTGACTCACATAAAAACAGCTTTGCTGTGGAGAGTCGTTCGGTGAGTTTTTTTCTCTTCCCATCCTTTTTCCTTCCGCTCCCCTTCCGATGTCATGGGCTGGCAACACATTCATGGTCCAAGCTTTCTATATAAAGATATAAAAAATAAACATATAAATTTTATAGTACTTATTTATTTGGGGTTTTCCTACATCGAACAAAACAAGAAGAAATGCGGCACTACAACTACACCCACACAACGATTTACAAGTCTTAATCATTCGAAGAATTCGGAACGGTCCATTTTTTACCGCTAATGTGGGCATATAAGGTAATAAAATTGTTTTATGACAAAAAAAGGTAAAACTAGCTCGTAACTAGCTAAAAGACGAAAATATTTTGTCTTATTGGGAATGATGAGACTATAAGCAAGTTGCTCTACTGTTGGTAAATATAACGCCTGCTCATAATCAAGAGCAATTCTATTCAGAATTTATTAAAACTATCAAGAACTGCGCTGCGTTTGTAATCCAAAAAGTAATAGGTGTTATATTATATCTTCATACTCAGTTACCGCTGGTTGTTATTTTCTGCAAACCAAACCTACCTAGCTAGTACCTAGTGTATTTAGCTGTCTACCTAGTGTACATAGCACTAATCATACAAAACAACTCGATGGGTTTTGTTTTGTCTATGGAATGAAACAGAAATTATCTAAAATAAAATTAAAATAATTCCATACAAAATAAAATTAAAACAACAATATATTAAATTTGTAATGTTATGCGTCTCTTAAAGTCCGTTTTTTATCTACTTTGCCACCAGTTTCGGAAATATTTTTTCACCCCAGAAGATTGGAAAAGAAAACCAAGTGTTGATTTAAAAAAATCAGAACACAGTAAAAGTAATATAATATTATTAAAAAAAATCGAAGCTATAAATAGAAAATAAATAAATGAAACAACAAATCAGAAGTACCTAAAGCAACCGAATGCATAAAGGCAATAACTGAAGCATAGTAACGTGAAGCGAATCTCATATATCAGGATCGATTGAATTTGAGATCCGTATTGCCTGCCAACCGCTTCGAGAAAGTGGCGTGATTATTATGTGTAGAACTAGCAAGGTTTAATTTGCTTAAGAATATTTTGCTGTAACAAAGTCAACAAACGCACGGTTCATTAGAATACCAAGGGATATGTAATTACGAGTAGTAGACAAAGCAACTATAGTATTTGCCAGTCACATCACGTTCCCCAAAACGGATTTAGGCAAAGCGTGGTTAATTATACACGAAAGGAGGCTCTAACTTGATTGTATACAGCTTTTATGTCAATATAATAATCGGTATATCTGGCGAGATGGCGGGACGACTTGCACAGGAGGGCCGGCAGCGACTGGATGCATGAAGCAGCAGACCGGGCTCTGTGGCGTACATTGGGAGAGGCCTATGTCCAGCAGTGGACTGCAATGGGCTGATGATCATCGCCAGATGATGATGATGAATAATCGGTACTTCTACTACGGATAATTTGTGTATTTAATTTAGTGTGCAATATGGTAGGTAGGTAGGTTGCTGGTGACTTACCGGGCGCGGCTGACAACATGTTTACGGTGACCGTTGATTCAAATTGCAGGGCACACCTCTGACTTTTCGAAGTTATATGTGTATTGATAGTAAAATATCACGCATTATAACGGCGGAGGACATTTTGAGGAAACCTGCATACCTTAGCGATTTTTAAGAATTTCTAAAGTATGTCTAGGTGAAGTCCGTCAACCCACACTAGGCCAGCGCGTAGGACTGTGGCCTGACCCCTCTAAATGACACTCCCGATTATAGACGAGGCTCGTTCCCTGCAGTGGGACGTATATCGGCTGTTACGGATTAAAGATAAGTTGCTAGTTAGACATTCCTAGAAACTCGCTGAGCACAGTGTAATTAAAATACGAGGCAGTATTGATCCTAGCTTACAGAAGTTGCAGTGGAGGGTGTGAGTGTATTATGAAGTCCTAATATGATCCAAATGCATATATTCAGATCATAAGATTATATATTTTATAATCATTGATATGCGTAAAACACAGCTGACCAAAATAAAAACCACTGATGATGAAGGAAATAATCTTCGTATATTATTTTACCCAACTAAAGACAAAATGGATGCAGATGCTAATGGGTCCGCCATCTGTTCTTATAAGGAATAATGATTCGTACAATGAGAGAAACTCAAAACAATAATTGAATGAAATACATTTAAATGAATATGGCACGAAGAGGACACATACTGTTGATACAAAAACGGTAGTAGAAGAAACGAAATTCACCAGGGATATTTTTATGCAAGTAATTTATGTACTTCTTTATCTAATCTGCTTCCAACATGTTGGTGTAGAGGTCCTTGGGGGGAGGCCTGTGTTGAGCAGTGGACTTCCTATGACTTAATAGATGTATAGATAAAATCTTTGAAAGTAGAAAAGAGAGTTATTTATAAAAATATTTCTACACACTTTTAATTAATTTATCTTCGAAGATAAAATAGAGAAGATAAAATCGACTGCCTCGGTAGCGTAGTGGTACTACGGTACGATTGCAAAGCTGAGGTCTCGGGTTCGAATCCCGGGTCGGGCAAAGTGATTTGTCTATTCATTATCAGCCCCGAATCAGGAATTTGTGCCCGATATGGCGATAGGCTCGCCCCCTATCACATCGTGGGACGGAATATATAAGGCGAAACGTGGGTGTTCTGGTAGCACCTCTGCCTACCCCTTCCGGGAAAAAGGCGTGTGTTTATGTATGTATGTATGTATGATAAAATACAGAAAAGGGGGAGGGACATGAATTTTTGGATTTCTTCTTCTTCTTCTTAAGTCTATGTCAGCATTGGGTGGATACCTTGTGGGCCTCATGTAATACACGCCAGGTTGTTCTGCCCTGGATTTGAATTTAAGACAATATATTTCACGTTACATAATTTTACAGTAAAGCACGTATGTTGGTATTAAACAATCATCGATCACTCTAGCACGAGTCTTGGTTAATCCCTAAGATGAAATAGTAATTTTATGTGCGAATGTATGCTTCTGTACATGTAGGTTAAATATTATTTTGGGGCATATTAATCGTGTCTAAGTGAATACATTTGCCATGTGTCGCGACATCGCGATGCACTTGTGGAACGCCTTGCGGTGCAGAGTAAGATCGATAGGAGAAGACCGCGTGGTAGTGCGCCATTACGTTGGACCGACCAAAAAAAGGTGCACTTGACGGTCCCGTGCATAAATCCACTAGAAAAGCGTCAATGAGAGAGGAATTTACTCTCAGTAGGATATGTATTACATACATGTAGATATGTACTACAACTACATACCTATATCCTACATACTATGTACTCTACTATGTATGAATATTAAAATAGAAAAAAATTAAATATTTTTGTGTTCCTCAGTTTCGTTGTGTTTGTTAGGCATCGAGAGACCAGCAAAATCTGTTGTGCGGGAGTTATTCGTACTGCTATTACTTCAGCTACAGGAAGTTCACTACTGAACACAGGTGTCCGGCCTCTTCCAAGTACTTCCACAGCGATCTGTTGGAAGTGACCTGCACCCAGTGCCTTTCTGCAACCTATAATACGTCGTCTGCCCACTTTGCTGATGGACGTCCAACGCTGCGCTTACCGGTGCATAAACTCCACTCGTTAACGATTGGCCCCATCAGACATTATATCTTCGCGCTATGTGCCCTGCCCACTGCCACTTCAAAACTCGCCCTCATACTTTGTTTCCTTACACTGTAGCTTGTAGCCAGTGATTTAATAAAATAAATTAAAAAGTCATTGTCATTAATACGATATTAAAGTAACATCATCATCATCAGCCCGTTGCAGTCCACTGCTGAACATAGGCCTCTCCCAAAGTACGTCACACAGCCTGTCACTTTATTTATTAAAATATGCTAAAAGCTGGATAACAAAGAACACGACTTAAATAAAAACCTCTTCGAGGTAAAGACCTCCTCCAGTTTGTCCTGATATTTTCTTTTCTTAACTGACACTATCCAATTTTTGCCGGCTATCTTTTTGACATCGTTTCACCGTCGTTTCTTTGGTCAACCTCCCACTCGCTTCCCATTAGATCCTTATCAGTAACCAATTATTACTGAACATTGTGACGAAGTAACGCCGCATTCTAAGCACATAGCAGTATCATATTACGAGTATAATGTTTATTAAAATTGGTGAAGCGCGGTGTTGCTCTTGTTTATGAGCAGGCGTGAAGCTTATCATCAGGAAGTGATTTGTGTATTTCATTATTTTCGCTAAAGAGCATAAAAATATGCAGTTTAATACCTGCTTATAAAATTAAGTATGTTATATAGAATATAATATATTAAGAAAGGAAAAAGATAAATGGACAAAAGCAATAACATAATGGCATCCTAGGGACGGAATATGAAACAGAGGAAGGCAGTGTAAAAGATGGAAGGACGATCTTGAGAAAATCGCAAGTCTACTTTGGGCTCAGGTAGCAAGAGATAGAAGGAAATAGAATAGCCTTTGTCGAAGGACGAGCTGCCGAGAAACAACCTATTGCCGATGTATAATCCACATTGCTACATTATGTTTAAGTGTCATTTTTATATGTTAGAATCCAGCAATAAAGGCTTATTTTTATCTACGAGTATTTTAAGAAAAATAAGTTAGGGTTTGGGTACACCGCAAATTACCAGAACTTCCCTACATCTTCACTGTCGATGGATTCCGAGTTCACGGCTACTAGCAACACCGATGGATACTGATCTCATCTTTAGCAGCGTATTCCACCCCAGTGAACACGAGAATATCGGTGTCAGACCGCACGACTCTTTATCTAGGCACTTATCTGCTGTTTCCCAGAATAATGGCATGTTTACTGCGTGATGTGTTTTTAACGCTAATTAATTGGAGGTTTCAGCTAACATTTATATTTGAAGATATATTTTTACCTTAAACCCAATTGGTAGTAATTGAACAGATAACTAATTAAATAAGTTACAATTATATTATATTTGGTACATTGGCAAGTCAACTTGAAAGTAATATCGTCGACCCCACCGAATAAACATGCAACTGTAAGTTTAGTGACGTCTATTGTTTGGATACATGACAATTAAGTATATTAATTCAACTTTAAAATATTAAGCGATATAGTGAATTGCCAAACGTAAAATAAGCATGTTCAAACACTACAACTCGACTGCTGAAAAATCTCATTCTAAATACATACATACACAAACTTACACCTCTTTTCCACGAGGTGTAGGCAAAGGTTGTCCTGGTGTTAACCAGGACACCCACGTTTCGCCTTGTCTGTTCTGACCCACGATGTTATACAGGGCGAACCTATCGTCATATCGGGCACAAATTCCTCACTCCGGGTTGGTAATGAAAAGAAAAATCTAATATCACTTAGCCCGATCCGGGATTCGAAGCCAAGCCTCAACTTTGCAATCATACCGTAGTACAACTGCGCCACTGAGGCAGCCAAATGTAAAATAAATATGTTCAAACAATCAGCTAGTGAAATATACCGAACTAAATGGTATGAAACAAATTAATATTCTCATCTGAATTTTTATGTACAAACTATTTGATGTGCAACGTATATAAACTTGAATGTAATATATATTTTTTTGTGTTTTATGAATATTAACAATGGTTGTCGAGGGATAGCTGTGGTCTAGAGTAGAGAATAATTTCAATAGTATATATTTTGGTAACGCTGAACAAAACTGAGATAGTAATTATCCAATAGACTTTCTAATTTGTTTTATTTTTTCGACGGCTCTGTAGTTTATAGTTCGTGACGGATAGCCTAGAGATAGAACCTAGAAATCAACTTAAGTGACTCTTATTAAATTGAATTCCTAAGAAGAGAAACGGGAGGTTAGTACCTAACTTGTGAGCTGGGGTAGTTACTTAGCTTATGAAAGAATTCACATTATTTCTTAAATAACTTTAAAGGATTCGTAGTAGGGAAAAGTAAAAGCACACTGGTGAATTAAGATCAGACCTCTTGTTGTGAATAATTAACAAAAAAATACAATATTTATTCAGTTTCTCAGTATAATCATAACATCAGCATCATAGTTAAGCATCTTCTTTGGGGAAATCACTCGGCTTACAAAAGTATTTTGGTGTCTTACCGCGTAACTCAGCAATAGCCGCTAGTTGCTTTTGAAATTCTGATAACTTAGGCAGCGTCTTCACAAGTACGTTGGAACCTATTTCGTCACTTTCAGGGTTATTGACGTACACCATGATGTAGTTGTCGTTGATCTTCTTTAAAACAAGTGGAGATTTAGGCACGCCGTTACAAGTACATTTGACTTTTAAACTGGAGAGTATATCTTCACCTTCTCTGATGACCAAAATAGGCGCCCTATTTCCAATCGGTTCACTGACTTCCCTTAATTGAAGCATTGGGACATCTTTACTACCGCAAGTGCATGTCTTGCTGTCACGTTTTTCCAGGACCAACAATGGGCATGGTGGGTCGAAATCTCTTCTATTTGGGTATGTCACAACAGCATACCACTCTCCAAAGAATTCATTGATGTCTGACTTCACGGCTACTAGCAACACCGACAGAATCAGTAACCTGAACATCTTGAAAACCGGTGTATTGCTCCACAATCAGCACTAGAATGTCTGTATCAGCTTACGTGACTCTTTTATATCTGTCTCGGAACTTATCTGCTATAACGTGATGTTTTGTTTACGCTATTGATTAGGTGTTCCGTTTAGCAATAACATTAGTTTTGTTTTTTCACCTTTAACCCTACTATCCGAAGAAAAATTAAAGACTGTGTTAACTTTTAGTAAATAATAGAATTAAAATGTTTGTTGAAAGGTCGAGTCAATTTGAAAGCAATATACTGCATACTGCGTCTGTCATACTGCAAAAATATGAAACTTAAAAGGTTTTTGTCATGTTAAGAGTTCGATACACCGTAACATGGACATTAAGCCAACTTCCAAATAATTTGAGGAATATTGTTAGTAGCCAAATGTGGATAGGGAGGGAGACCTATGTTCAGCGGTGGACTTCCTGTGGCTGAAAGGCGAGAGATAGAGAGAGAGAGAGAGCCAAATGTGAAACCAATCGATTCTGGGCTCTTGTAGATGTTACAATCAAATAAGTAAGATAAAAACATTAAAAAGATCACATGACAAAAAAAAATTAACGTAAAAAGAAATCTGTCTCGACCTTTTAACTTTTTAAAAATAATCTATTGTTGTATTTAAGATGCTTGTCGCGGAGTTGAGGGAACGCTAAGTAAATCAAATTAAATAGTTATACCTACATAAATATGTCTCTTTATTATAGTCCTGAAGGACAGATGTATTATTGCTTATTTTATGTAACATGGTTTACAAATTGCGCTACGTGTTCCTTCAATAGAAGGAGATCACATCTTGCATTTGAAACACATTAAATAAAAGAATAGCAAGCTAATAGAATAAAACATAAACACACGCCTTTTTCCCACAAGGGGTAGGCAGAGGTGCTACCAGTACACCCACGTTTCGCCTTTTATATTCCGTCCCACGATGTGCCATATCGGGCACAAATTCCTGACTCCGGGCTGATAATGAATAGAAAAATCCAACATCACTTTGCCCGACCCGGGATTCGAACCCGCGACCTCAGCTTTGCAATCATACCGTATTACCACTACGCCACCGAGGCAGTAATAGAATAATTGCTATAAAAATATTAAAAATAGTAAAATAAACTAATTTAAATCGAACAAAAATGCACATACATAACGCACCTATTGTGCATCGTCACCAATGTTATTAATGAAAATAAAAAAGAAGAAAATTATTAACGCAGTACAGACAATCTTCTTTTTTGCTACTGGCACAATAAAGTATACATTGTCTAAGGTCTTTTGGCGAGAGCGTTGTTGTAATGCTTTTGTCTAAATATTAGGAACAGTTTTTCTCTCTACACATTTTATTAAATTGGACATACTATTTAATTACGTGTATTAATGCTTGTTGTTTATATTATGAAACATACCTCAAACATTACGATAAATAGATATTTTATAATCATAATTGTAGTTCCAAATTTTGCCACACGCCAATAGAAATTAAATGAAATATATGAATTTACGATCACAATGTGCATTATAGTAGGATCAGTCTGAATAGAGAATCCTCCGGTGAGACGTTATCCGAGACCTTTTAATAAGAACTAAAAGGCACTTGTGAATTTCGAAATCTCTTGTATACGTACATGGTACCATCCCAAGCTACGTTCTCATCAATTCTTTGACATCGAATAGAAGAACACGTTTCTTGACTTTCAAAGACGTTTGTGAGATATTAAAATCGACTACTGAAATTGACGCAACAGGAGAAATTATAGGAAAAACCACAGAACAGTTGAATACGATGGGAAAACAGTATCTTAATCCCTTCTCGGAAAATAGTGCTGTAACTAGAAAATTATAATTAGTCCGTTTCAAGATGTTTTATTAGTTGAACGATCAACGTTTCAACATATAAATTGGTCCAATCCTAAACCTTGTTATATCCTCTATCCTCATATTGTTCCATAAGCATTTTAATTTTTTTTATTGCATAGATCCGGCAAACGAGCAAACAGGTCACCTGATGGTAAGTGATCACTGCCGCCCATGAATATCCACTACGCTGGATCATGGATGTGTTGCAAGCCCAATTGGGAGGGGAGCGGGAAGGAAAAAGGTGGGGAAGCCGAAAGGGTATTGGGCATCCCGAAATTTCACTCACTGAACGAAACGTGATAGCGACGCTGTCACTTCACGTCGATTTCCTGTGAGACAGCGGTACCGTGCCGGATGAGCCTGCCTGAGTGATAGAGACAAAGCTAGACTTATGAACAAGACAAATATCTCTACAAATTTAGTTCGGAGAACTGCCGAGAGATGGCGCATAATATATAGGAGTTATCGTTTCATATACGGAGGCCAAGGATTATCTCAGGTCGTTACGCTATAGTTACTTTAGATATGGATTAAAACGTACTTCTGAGATAGATAAAAACGAACTGATTCTTGGACTTATTTTTGTAGTTTCTGTTCATATAAGTAAATACCTACATGCACATATTATAAACAGCAGGCCGTTTTCCCAGAAGACATAGGTTGAGATGTTACCGAAACAACCACGTATGGCCTAGATCCGCCCCACGATGTGATAGGGTGCGAGGCTATTGCCATATCGGGCACAAATTTCTGACTCTGGGCTGATAATGAATAGAATAAATGTTTGTGCGATCCACATGTACGGGTATTCGTTTCGGGTCTAGATTTTTGTGAGACCGAAAAGCCTCTCGTAGTTTTTGAACCCACGATAAAAGATTTGATATTAGTGTAGGGTCAGGATTAAGTGTGTGACTGTTGGGTCCATTCCCTTGTCCCGAAATTATAGGCTGATATTCTGGTAAACACATATAGAAATCTTGGACATCTAAAACAGTCCGCTTAAATTAAAAGTTGCGGACAAACAACAAACGCAAGTATTATCTCGTGAGATAATTAATTAATATTTCAAAAAACATTTGATTTGTCACAATTATAATCATATTTGTTTGTGTTCCTAAAATTATTTCAATGTAAACATTTTCTCTGCATTTTATTTTGATATATCCAGACTGCGACCGAAAACGAAGCCAGATAGTATTAGTGACTTCAGATGCAATGCGATTAAAATTTTCGCAAAACAAAGTGACATATTTTTTATTGTAATTTTTTACCTATCGTCGTATTTGGGTAGTAAATACATCGTTTTGCCAAAATAATAATGTACACCTTTTAATTTTCAAAGATCATTGGTACGCAAGGGTGTAAATTATAATTTTAGAAAAAAAGTAGGGATTAACCATCTAAACACGATGGTATTTAAAAAATTGCAAAAATAAACCTGCCGATTTTGAGAAACTTTTAGTTGCATTGTCTGTAATCACTAAAACTACCACCTGGCTTGGTTTTCGGTCGCAGTCTTGATATACCCTGAATAGTGAAGTAATATAGTAAAACATGATTTCACGTTCCAACGTCGAGACATTATTATTATTCTCTTATTTCATGATTAGTAGGTTCATACACCACTCATCATCATCATCAGCCCGATGCAGTCCACTGCTGGACATAGGTCTCTCCTAAGGTACGCCACTGAGCCCGGTCTGCTGCTTTATTTACTACTAATTCTTTCAAATTATTTGAATTTGAAAATTAAAATTAAAAAAATTAAATTAAAATTATTTAACGGAGAACTGATGGCCGATGGGGCCAAAAAGTTCTCGAATGGAGGCCACGAAGCGGAAAGCGCAGCGTGGGACGTCCACTCACTAGGTGGTCAGACGACCTGGTAAAGGTCGGGTCGGGTCGGTCGGGACGTCGCTGGATGCAGGCTGCCTCCAACAGGTCACTGTGGAAATCATTGGGAGAGGCCTATGTTCAGCAGTGGACTTCCTTTGGCTGATGGATGGATGGATGATGGATATTTGAATTTATCATGAAGTAGCGTACATACATCAATTAAAACAGAGTAGTAACACTAAGCACTACTCGTATAAATAACTGAGAGTAGTTTCAATAATATAAGGATGGGGCTCGGGTTAGCGTGAGAAATAATTATTCTGTCGTATTTTCCTAAATTTTTAGTTATGAATATGTAATGGGAAAGAGTGCACGAGTGAAATCAGCTGGGCCTCTAATAATTATGGACAAAAAAAAAACACCTTTTCAATAATATTTATTCATTATTCTAATACAATAATACTCGTAAGTACCTAGTCATCGTCTTTAGCGAAATTACTTGGATCGCACACATATCTAGGTTCCTTGCCTTGTAATTCTGGGAAACTGTTCATCGTCACTTCAAATTCTTTAAACTTTGGTAATATAACATGCGATAATATAGCTGTTAGATACTTGTCGCTTGATTGATCATCTTCGTATGGAAAATATACTGCGGAGAACATTAAGCTGATACCCTTTATAACAATATTTTTTGACACAGTGCCATCATTACACGTGCAATCTTTGCGCATGTTCGAAACGGTGTCATCACCTTCATCGATTATGATAACTGGGATCTCATAAACACCTGTGGCGAAGATATCTTTATCAAATTTAAACACTTTTGCGAGTTTGTCACCACATTTACAATGCTTCTCGGCTTCTAGTGTGTACTTGATCAGTGGACATGAGCTCATGGGAAATATATTATCTTTCCCAAATTCACTTTTCGGGTACACCGCAAGGTACCAGAGCTTCCCTACGTTTTCACTGCCATCGGATTCTGACTTCACGCCTATTAAAACAATCGATATAATGAGTAATCTCAACATTTTGTGCTAGATACTGATTTCACCACAGTCGAGAGTAAAATCTGGCTATCGGCGTATGCGAGTCTTTTATATCTGTCGCAGAACTTATCAGTGTTCTGGAAATATTTTGCATGCTATTGCGTGATGTTTTGTTTACGTATCTAGATTAGTGAAGTTCAATTTAGTAATTAAAATAAAATATTAATTTTCTGTTATCTTCATCACCACACTTCGGAGTGGGCGAAAATTAAGAGCGCTTCATTGAATTGTATTACAAACAAATAAATTACGATAACGTAAAAATATCACGGAAAAAATATTTCCAGACTATCTTTAGAAGTGCCTGGTAGCCTGTTAGCACATCTCTGAATTTTCGGAGTCTTGTGTGTATTCACCACGCACTATAACGATGAAGGCAAATATCGTGAGGAAACTTGCATGCAGTAGGGATTTGTAAGAATTTCTACGGTATATAAAGTCCACCAATCCGCACTAGGCCAGCGTGGTGGACGAAATGGCTTAACGCGTGTCCATAGTATTTTCGATTGTAGCGAAGGCCAGTGCCATGCAGCGGGACGTATAAGGACCGATACAGATCCCATAATGCCTATTATTTACGAATATCCTGAAATCTGTAGATGTACTTAAGCGTCTTTCAAAAATAAAATTAAATAAATAAATACACCCAACAGTCACATACATAAAACTTAAATTAAACTCCTACGGTAAGAAAGAATACGGTTTAGACGTTACCTTGGACAATAAAATTGGTTGCAATTTTTTATTTCTTTTAAATAATATGTGGTGAGAAGCAGAAACGCCCATTGGTAAAGCACGGAAGCTATGGCAAATTAACAAAAATAAAAGGTGTTTTTGAGAATATTTATTCGGTTGCATATTCACATATTCATTGCATTCTATTGTGTGATGTTTTGTTTGCATATCTAGATTAGCGAAGTTCTAGTTAGCATTTATACAGCTTATGCGTATACATTAGCTTACGCCTGTTTCCCAGAAGGAGTAGGCAGAGCAGCCAAGTAAACAGCCAAGTCACAATGTAAGGTATAATAAGTATGTTAAAGTTAAACTAATTTCATTGACTTTTAGATACTTTTCAGGTAATTTAATTGGAACGATGACATGAAAAGAGCGGTCGGTAGCGATCAAATAAATAATTAAATAAATACATAAATAAATAAGTAAATAAATACACCTAAGAGTCACATACATAGTCCTGACATCACATAAAGATCAATTGAGTCTCGTGTCGTGGATATCAGACATGACGAGAGGCTTTTCAGTCTCACAAACACCCAGACCTGAGACAAATACTCACAAACATTTGTCTCGGCGTGGGGATTGAACCCGCGGCCTCTAGTTTCACAGCCGGCGTTTAACCAACTGCACCACAGAGGTTGTCAAGATGGATGATGTTTGCTCAAGACCGCGACGGTTGGCACTTACTTGGTGAGACTTCCCCAGCAATGGAAGGTGATAGGCTGAGTTTAAATAATTGGCAGTCTAATATCTTTTAAACGTTAAAATAAAACAGCGATAATAGTCATATTAAATATGTCATATAATTAAACAAATTTTGTTTTATTTCGATAGTGGCTAAGAATATACAATGGTGCAAGCGTAATGTTATGTTGTTGTATTTTAAAAAAAGTTTAGGCCAGTTGTGCGTGCAATAAAACATTTCAATTAAAATAAAACAATAAGTTATCTTCCCTCTCGGATAACCTTTTATCAATTGGGCTTCCGCGAGTTGCACGTGTAAATATAAATATTTTTCACACATTTCCAGAAACTGAAGATTACGCTCGTGTTCCTATGAAAGTTTACAACTATAACAAGTTTTCCCCTATTAAAAAAGGTATCACTGCTTTGCCATTTCTGCCGTCAAGCTGCAGTGGATTGCGATCTGATTGTCGCCAATGACTATTAAAGACGATACTTTACACTTAGGGCCAATTGCACAAACTAACTGCCCATAACTTTGAAAAAGTCAATCTCATACATTAGCGATGTCAGCTAGTTCTCAAATGTATGGCGATGACTTTGTCAAAATTAAATTTCTCGTCTAAGCTCGTTTATGCAACTGGGCCTTAATATGTTAGGGCCGATTGCATAAACTAATTTTGCCCATAACTTTAATTTTGACAATGTCATCGCCAGACATTTGTGACGTATTTGACATTGGTAATGTATGGGATTGACATTTTCAAAGTCAAAGTTATGGACAAAGTTATTTTGTGCAATTGGCCCTTATTTGACGAGCGTAGCACAGACTGCAGTGCCGTGCAGTGCTTTGTAAGATCTGAAAAGTGTCGCCCTTGTTGTTAGGCAGACGTGACACTTGTCATCGTTCGATAAAAATACTGTGATTAGTAATTAATCTCAATAAAGTCAGATTCTTTATCCGAGCAGGAAAAGTTTGCTCGAGCAACTAAAACTGCTGGATGAAGTTACACCTCACACTTTACCTTATTCATACGACATTAGACTCCAACCCACAGATTCCATTTAATAGACAGCCACATTAAAGTGTTGATTGCTTATATTTCAACCCGCCAATATTCCACGATGACATTTTGTGACTATGTATTATATTTTTACGTGTTCAACTTAGGTGCGAAAACACCTTTTTACAGCCGAATCCTCATTTTCATATAAGTAACATCTCGTAAAGGAAACAATAAAAGGCGTTCTCTAACGAACGCCCAATAAACTGAACAGAGGGGGGAGGGGGAGGTAGGGGAGGGACGGGCGGTTTTTTATGATTATTACACGCTACCAGTCGCCTCTTTGGTCGAAATTATCCTATTCACTTTAATGTACTTCCTAACTGCCAATCTTTGCAGTGACTCTTTTTAATTTTTACCGTGACGCCGAGCTAACTGCTTTGTGTAATTGGATTTTTTTATAATGATGTAACGGAATGTTAGATTATAGTAGATTGCATCGTTTACGATTTAATACGCCCAACAGACACACGTATGTAGAGGGCTAACTTTTAAACTGTAACATCTACTGTCAAAAATACTTACATGTTTTTTATCAGCCCATATACGTCCCACGGCTGGGCACGGGCCTACTCTACAATCGAGAGAATCGATTGAGAGTGGTTCGGCCATATAGTCCACCACGCTGGCCTAGTGCGGGTTGGCGGACTTACATACCGTAGAAATTCTTTAAAATCGCTACGGTATGCAGGTTTCCTCACAATGTTTTCCTTCACCGTTAAAATGCGTGGTGATTGACTATCAATACTCACATAACTCTGAAAAGTCAGACGTGTGCCCTGGGATTTGAACCCTTGGCTATCAAAATTATATTCTTAATACCTTAAATACTGATCAATACTGGTCATGCTTGAAATACCAACATTAAAAATAACTTTTTATTAAAAAGAATTGATCATTACCAACATTATTCTTCTACGTAAATCGGATCGCAAAACCTATTATCTTTATAATTGTAAATCAAGTGTAGTTTTATTGTAAAAGTCAATGATCGGATGATCAATAGTTCAGTCCGTCCCGTGACCACGAAAGCTGTAAATTGATCGAAACGTTGGACAATCAAAAATGTAAAACATACATACACACATAAACACACGCCTTTTTCCCTGAAGTGGTAGGCAGAGGTGCTAACAGAACACCCACGCTTCGCCTTGTATATTCCGCCCCACGATGTGATAGGGGGCGAGCCCATCGCCATTTCGGGCACAAATTCCTGACTCCGGGCTGATAATGAATAAAAAAATCTAATACCACTTTGCCCGACCCGGGATACGAACCCGAGACCTCAGCTTTGCAATCATACCGTAGTACTACTACGCCACCGAGGCAAAAATGTAAAAATTAATCAAATTCGCGATAAATTCCGTAAGAATTCTATTTCAACTAAAAAGTTGTCCGGCCATAGAGGTGCTAATTATACAAAATGCTTTAAGCCTGCGTTTAACAAAAGACATTTAGTTGACGGCTATTATGCGAGGAATTAGAGGGTGTACTGATATACGCCGGTTCATTACAACCAGGCCTGGTGCAGTTGACTAATGCACGTTATTTCCTTGGTCAGGAATTAACTATGCCTCTGTTTTGCTCGTCTGTCTGCGGAGCGCTACCGTCGGCCACAAGCGGGCGCGGTTTTAAGGAAATAAATTAGAATATTTTACGCATTATTATTAATATAGTAAGATATTTTCATTTATTTAGTTTAATTGCGGTCAATTAAGTCCATGTATAGAATTGTGTTAATTATAAAAAAATACAGATAGCACGAAGGAGTTGTTCTAAAAATAAAACTATAGTATTATAAAAAATGTCATGACAAAAAAAACACCTGTTGAAAACTAATTGCATATGTGTCTAATGGACTTTAAGCTAATTGTCGACATGAGACATAATACAAAATAAATATAAATCAATAAAAAAGATGCTGCAACAGTCCATGTACCTTGATTGTTGATTGCCGGATACTACTCTATTATCGGGAAAGCCATATCTTTAATATTCTTTTGTTCACATCGCTAGTGCAATGTGGTTTGGTACAGTTCACATACCAAAGACATTTTTACAAAAACTTCTATGAAGAAGCTTCCTCGAGATATTTTCCTTCAACGCTAAAGTGCATAGTAATTGAGTAACTTCCAACTTTGGAAAACTGCTTCCACAGTTTCCGTATGGTTGGTTTCAACAGACTAACGCGCATCTAATAAAATGGAATTAAATAAAATAGAAAAATAATACACTTCAAAACAAAACAGAAAATTTGAATTAAGAATTATTTTTGCTATAAATAGTATACATTTAAGGTATTGCCAGTTTGAAAAATACATACGCACATGGATATGGCTTAATAGAAAAGTACTTAAATAAAGATATGCTCTATGTTCTAGTATATTTCATAATGCCTATATGACATAGCTGTGGGCTCTGTGGCGTACCTTGTGAGAGGCCTATGTCCAGCAATGGACTGCAACGGGCTGATGATGATGATGATATGACATAAACATAGATAGCCCATCACTATAATGAGGTGCAAACAATACAATAACACATAGTCACCAAAACATCAATCGCTTATGACTTAAGCCACCAAACATTTCCGTCGGTCTATCTAACCGCTGCAATTTAAACCCATTGTCTTAATGAAACAGGCCGTTTCTACACATCGCGCCCCTCCGCTTTGCGTCATTTGTAACGCAAACATTGAGTTACGACCCCTGGCTAAATGTAATTATCTTTTTAAAAATTCACTCGTCTTCACATTACCGAGGTAGGGTTAATGGTCCTTTAATACTTTTAAGTTAATTCTATTTGCATAGTTGCAATGTTGAAACTTGAAACAATTTAATATGGACTTTTGTACTGTCTATTACCTGCGTAGGTCGCTGTGGAAATTGTTAAGGGAAGCTTATCTTCAGCAGTAGACTTTACGAGCCAGAAGAAGAAAAATATAATTATTATAACATCTTTCCTGTTCCAATTCCATTCTAATGATGTAAGGACTAGATGGCAATATGACATTACAGGCGGCGCCACTGTTTGTGGTGGTGTAGGTGTTATGTCAAAACAATTATATATATATTTTTTCAAACGAAATCTACTTTCTCTGTCTTAATTTTTTCGGTGATTCAGGTTGCCGGAGACGCAAAAATCCTCCACTCGTTTTTTTCCCTTCCCATTCTGTATCTTTTTTTAATGATCGGCAACTTACCTACCAGCCACCATCATTTTGGTTGTTTATGAACAGCTCACCATCAGATGAATAGCTTGTTCATTTACCGGACCGTAGTGACAAAATAATCGAATTGCCTGACCAGCTTCTTTCAACTTGCCGTTCACAGTTAATATACGTCGCCATTACGTAGAATTTCGTATCAGCGATTTCATGGACGTGATTTGCCACAAACAATCAGAGGTTTTATTAAAAACATTCCACTTGTTACCGAAACTTTATACAGCCCTCGTGTTGCCGCAAAATTATCCACGAACGCATATTAGACGAGATTCCCCCTTAAGTGCCTCGTCTGACGGCTCCTTAAGAAATTAATAAAATAATAATTGCTCGCTTATGAAACGACCCTTAACCTTTGATTATCTGTGTACAGTGTCGGACAGAACAATTGTGCATACAGAAATTTTAACTGATTTGTTTTAGATCACGAAATCATACAAGTGTTTATTTTTTACACACATTGATAAAAACTGTGTTTGTTATAAAATGTAAAAAAAAATATAGACACGAAGTATGGTTCCGCTATTTTATGCGATAGAACTCATCATGATATTGTCTCAAGCAAGGGTGCTGTATTTCAAATTCAGCCTATGCTGTTCCAAGGAATAGGACATACTATTCAACCACGCCAGCTAAATTGTATTGTATTACAGGATACTTAGTTTTGATTTTTGGATATACCACCAGGTGCATTGTAGGAACAGTGTATTACGGTACGATTACGAAGGTGAAGTCTGGGGTTCAAATCGTGATTCGACACTGACCCGTGGTTCAGGCAAAGCAATGTTGGTTTTCTATTAATTATTAGCCCGGAGTCAGGAATTTATGCCCGATATGGCGATAGGCTTTCGCCTCCTATCACATCCAGGGACAGAACATATAAAGCGAAACGTGGATGTCCTGGTAGCTCTTCTGCCTACCCCTTCTGGGAAAAAAGTCTATGTTAATGTATGTTATGTATCTATCTATGTATGTAAATGTAAAACTGATGTGTGTCATTATTATTTTTATACATAATGAAAAATATACATAATTTATAAGTATTTGGGGCGATAAATTGGCCGCCATTGTACGCGAGGTTAAGCATGTACTTTAAGCAAACTCCAGTTGGTAATATCTGCGCCCGGAGCAGTGTAATTTTGTTTACATACCCACTTAATAAAACATACTTGGTGATTGATATTGAATATTATACGTGATTAAAATGTATGATATCAAAAAGAATTTGAAATAAATTTAATTTGAAAATAAATAAAAAACAAGCCTAAAATTACATTTCAATATTTTTCATAACTTATTAGTTTTTCTTTGAATATTCACTTTTAACAGACATATAAGATATTATTATGTTTGTAAAACCTGTATTGGCTTGAAGCATACTTGAATTTGTGTTTGTTAATTGTATCATATTGAGGACTGTAAAACTTTAAATTAATCAAAAAATATGAAAAGACTATCAATGCAGAACATTTTTTTTCTTTTGTTACACATATAACACGATATCTCCGCCAATTGTCATTCGATTTTGGGACTGAAGGGGCCTAATTTCTTGTACGTAAGCCACCTACCGGCAAACATAGCATTGGATTTGATCACAAGTTGAACAGGCGACCTAGTAATGGCTGCAAGAAGTCGTTGGATGCAGGCTGTTTCAAACAGTTCCATGAGAAAACACTGGAAGGAGATCTATTTTAACAGTGGACTTTCTGTGGTAAAAGACAATGATTATTTAATGAACGATTTTTCTGAATGCATGTGTGATTTAATAATATAATTCTAAGACCATACTTTAGAAAAAATAAACTCTCGGTTTAGGAAAATAAACGATTCAATACCAAAATTATCAATAATAAAATTGATCAAAATTATCATTATGAAAGTTCTATTTAATTCTACTTATTGATCTATGTACTATAGTTGTTGAGATTGCCTTAGACCGGTGAGAAATCATTACTTGGCTGATCGACAGTTAGTCGACGAGTATGTCGACCTGCTCAAAACCGCATGTATGCACTACAACATCCCAGATCGCTTAGCACTTATGTAGGACACTATGCTGGGTTTGGGTACCTGCAGTACGGCCGCTGTCCGAGCAGAGAAAAAACACTCTGTCATGAACTCCCACAACCTTAAACGGGGGTCCAAAAATTGTCCTAAGTGTGGGTCATACGGTCCCCCTACAACGGAAAGACCAGCAATGGTTTTTCGCCGGGCGGTCACGTGGAGGTAAATCACGACGCTCACGACCTTAGCCCTGGGATGTCCGGTGCCGCCCACAATGCGTGTGACGGTCATCAAGGCGTTTTTAGTCAGTATGCTAGCGCAGGTATTGTTAGGGATCCAGATCGACCACAACATCCTCAATGTGCCGGGCTTGAAAGCCAAAGACACTGGCATACCCTTTTGGGCTCCTCCGGGGTACCGAAAGGGGCTTAATAAATTTTCTTCTATAACAAAAAAAGAAAATAAGAGACAAAAAACCAGCAAATGAAAAGCAAATGTATAATAAAAAAATGTAATGTGTAATGAAAAAAATATGAAAACCTACAATAAATTACGCGTTAGAACGGGACGGCGATGCTAACAGGTGTGTTAGAGCACCTAAACGTGGGTGGTAACAAAAATTTTATTATTCGACAGGATTTACGATCTATTTGGTAGGAATCACCCGCTTTGCCAAGTTATAGATTATCTTTGGTAAAAATGTTTTACATACGTTTATGATCCTTAGAATTTACGTTTCTATGAAATTCGCTTATTTTGTTAATACTAAAGAGATTAATTATTAGTCCGCCAACCCGCACTAGGCCAGCGTGGTGGACTATATGGCCTAACCACTCTCAATCGTACTCTCGATTGTATAGGAGGCCCGTGCCCTGCAGTGGGTCGTATATGGGCTGATACAATACAAAAAAAAAGAGATGAATTATGGTTCCATAACCTATCGTTATCGGGAGAGTGTGGAGTCTGTTGTCCCTTGCAGAAGGTTTTTACGCATCACAGATTTTTTTAATTGGAGGCAAACGTAAGGCCGTTTACGGCTACTATCATGGGTACATTCATATATATATATGTATGTACCCATGATATCATGAGAACATTCTTTAATAGATTGGCAACAGTGGTAGTTCTGCGTTTGCTCTTACATAACTTTTAAATAAAAAGGATTATACACATTGGTACATAATTAAAAATAAAACTAAAACTAATTAGAACGTGAGTGTAATTAATAACATTGTCTTATTCACAAAACGAATGTAGCACAAAACATCCCAGTTGTGAAATTTCCCTAAAAGTATGTCGAAGTAATATTCGTAAGTAGAAATTCATACCGCGGAAAAAAGGCTAAATCAAAAAGCAGGTGTGCCGTGTAATCCGGTAAGGAGACGTCAAGTACACAGAATTAGGTTGGGCGTGTTACGATAATACCTCGCGATCCACTTTTGCCTTCATCCCCGCTCAAAGCTTGTTGCTAACAAATCCACTGAACGAAATAAGAACACGTAAGCTGCTTACGAGACAGCAGGACTTACTTTAAATGTGTTTTTAAATTGCATGCGAGGTAATATTTAGTTCTTCATCGCTATGCTACAAAATCCAGTTTAAGAAAAATCATGGGAAATTCATCATATCGAAAAACTCACTTGAAGCTCAATTCAGGAATCGAAATCAAAAGAAACAGACAAATACTAGGTCAAAATGAGTCCAGACATATTGATATTTGCCAAATCCAAAGAAATGATTGAAATGATCCCACAGCATTTGCAAATTGTATTGTATTGTATCAGCCCATATACGACCCACTGCAGGGCACGGGCCTCCTCTACAATCGAGAGTACTATTGAGAGTGGTTAGGCCATATAGTCCACCACGCAGGCCTAATGCGGGTTGGCGGACTTTTACATACCATAGAAATGTATACAAATCGCTATGGTATGCAGGTTCCCTCACGATGTTTTCCTTCACCGTTATAGTGCGTGGTGATTGACTATCAATACACACATGACTCCGAAAAGTCAGAGGTGTGCCCTGGGATTTGAACCCGCGACCACCGTGAACATGTAGGCAGCCGCGTCTGGTCCGTTTACCAACAGGCCACCACGCACTTTTTTTTATTTGTAAATAATAAACGGAATATATTTAGGTTACAAAGATCAATGGTGCCGTTGTGAATAGAGGCAGCCTTTGCTCTCTGTTGGTTCATTCACTTAGTGCAGAGAATTTTTACAACGCAATACACTTACTGAACCAATTTGAGAAAATCAATGTCCGAGCGTTAAGAACCGGTAGTTTTGGCTGACGTGATGTTGTGAAGGTTGGATGCGGTACCGTTATATTGCTCTTTTTTGGGTAGGTGCTGAGTTTGGTTTTAAAGACAGTTCCATTACATAAGCTCACGACTATATAGCTGGAGAGGCACAGGAACCTTCTTCTAGAAATCTTCGTGTGTCTGAAGAGAGGCAGGTAAAAGGTAGGGAGAGAGAGAGAGAGAGAGAGGGAGGGAGAGGCAGAGGAAGATCTCTACCTATTTGCCTCTCAATTAATACCACCTACGGTTCTCAGAGTTTATTTGCGTTTAATGTGGTGAAGACAAACCCATAGCTTTTAAAATTAATGGAAGATCATTTTAATATGAACGATAAATATTCAGATCCAGGGTCCCGATTTCAGGCTGATGGTAGAATATTCCCATCCGCCATGTTGATGCTATGCTATTCGTATCCACCGTATAGGATGGTGGCAAATCCATAATCGTGACCTATGCAAGTGGGTTTGTTTTTGGTTCAGCCTGCGTAACATCCATCTTCAGATAACTCTATTTGTACTGCGATGCACACACTATCAAATGCATTGTTATATTCCATCATTATTCTGTGACTTTTTTTACTTTATTCTGAATTTTTTTTTACTATTAAATTCCTTTGGCCGAACAGTGCATACCGATTCCGAGTTTTGGGCGACTTTACTTAATTCAGCCGTACAAAATAACTTGGCCAATATTATTATGAATCAATCATTATCATAAATTATACAATAAACTGCTCTGAATTCAACTAAGCTGCGAGTCCTGTATAACCACTGTATTGTAACTTCTTTTGAAAAGAGCAACGCTAAAGTTTCTTGTCGGTTCTTCTCTGGTGAAAACAGCCTTGTGGACCGGGTGGTGTTGGAAAAAGAAAAAGTGCCTGAATCTAAATAATGTATAACATTTTATGGGTTTAATAAATATTTTTATTTAATTTCATATGATATGTCGGTGGAAACTCTATTTACAAGTTTTACCATCAGATGCATTGCTATACAAAATAAAAACCGTATCTACGATGTTTTCTTCGCAGTCCGTTCCCCAGTGATGTAACCTGCCGTAGGTACAGATTCCGCGGCATCTGTTCAATTTTGCCCGGTTTACTAGATTTTGTTTCGCTTGCAACGTGTTCCTCTAGTCCGCGGATATTGCCGGCCTATTTTTCATTATGCTAAAAGGAAACAATTTTTTAAGAAGACAGTTCGGTGTCGGATATTGGTTTTGGGATGCCTTTTGGTGTTTTGTAAATTGTTTACATATTTTTTTATTTTTTGCGGAAAATACGGGCGTTATACAGGCAAATAAACAAGCGGTGTACGGGTATACATAACAAAATTTCTTAGAATTATTCAGAAATTATGACCATCTGTATAGCATGGTTGTTTTATTTTTTTTAAATTAAGTGGTTTAACAGTCCATCAACAATCCTTTTGTAAATACATAGGCATGTCAAAGAATTGCAAAAGGCACAAAACGTTGTTTAAGATAACAAGCTACGATTTCGCCATTTGTTTTTTTTTTAGTTTTTATTTGTAACTTGAGTTTTTTTTTTGCACTCAATGTAATTAAGTATAATAAAATTTATATACATCCTTTATAAAGCATTTTAGAAGAATGTTGTGTGTAAACAAAAATTGTTGACGTCACATCTCTTATTACGTTATTGACAAACTTTACCCTCCTGGGTAAAGTTTATACTGGGTAAGGTCTGCTACTAAACCCATAAGGCCAGATCATTCATAGCCTTTTCCATTTTATTCCATTGGCCACGCATTTATGGTTATAAAATGATTTTTCCCATAGCCGGTTCCATACCGGCGGTACTTTAAAAATTTCCGCATCGCCACCGGATGTGTTAGTCAATAAATAATTCACGTCAATAGTGTTGCAAACGGGATACTTGGCGCGATTAAAAGTCGTAGTATACAATCTTTATATTAAACAGTCTAGACCATAAAACAACAAGATCAAATATATTAAATAAGGTAGACAATTTTTTTTTTTCATTCAAATAATTCTGATCAATAATTTAAATAAGCAGCTATATTTTATTACTTACTATTGTATTTTATCAGCCCATATACGTCCCACTGCAGGGCACGGGCCTACTCTACAATCGAAAGTACGATTGAGAATGGTTAGGCTATATAGTCCACCACGCTGGCCTAGTGCGGGTTGGCTTACTTACTAAACTTTGTAAAAAAAAAAACAAAATTCTATATTGGATTCCTAGATTTACGCGACTGTTACACATTGAAATAAAACTAACTTTTACGGATTTTATCGCGAATTTTATTTAATTTTATACATTATTCAACTTCCCGACGTTTCAAAGCGAAAATCTCCCGTCTACCACCAACCGCAAGTTGGGGCCCCTAAAAAGTTTGCTTACACTTTTATTTATTTTTCACCATTCCCAAACATCAATTTCACGGGTACCTTAAACTTTTCTGTTTGTTAGTACTCAGTTTGTACTGGATATTTCGACGTTCGCAAAAACAATGTGGTGTTGAAATTCGGCCTCTCGGGACCATAGGCTATTAGACTTTACTAGGCCAAACTATTATTTTACTTTCAAAAGGATTTTTTGTAAAGTGCCCGAGAGGTATTTTTGTTGAAAAATTGGATTTCAAATGCTTTTGCCGTACACTGGGTTTTATTGTGTAAAAGCTAGGGATTTGAAGTTATTTTATATTGTGTTATTTTAATGTGAATAATGAAATATGTTATAGTGTAATTATCTCTCTATCTAGGAATTATCTCTTGCATGCGCGAAGTTAGTCTGAGACAGGCTGAATTTTTATTTATCGCTGTGAATGACGAGACGAGCACGCCATTCGCCTGGTAGTAAGCGATACAACCGCTCATGGAAAGTGGCAAAACCAAACAACCATGAATTATAAAGCAATGCTTGGCATGTAACTGCGCTCGCCATTCTGAGACATAAGATGTCAAGTCTCATTACGTCCAATAGTTAAACTTGCTACAATGTCCTTCAAACCGGAACACAACAGTGCATTTACATTGTTGCTTGCTACACGGGAGAAATAGACATTGCAGTGGTATCTGCCCAGGCAGTCTCTCACATATGAAAGACCTACCACCAGTACAATGTACATGTTCAACATGAAACGCGGCACATTGACGTGTTTCATTATAACGGATAGTATAAGTGCGTGGTGGCCTGTTGGTTAACGAACCAGATGCGGCTACCAATATGTTAACGGTGTTCGTGGGACAAATCCCAGGGCACAACTCTGACTTTTCGGAGTCATGTGTGTAATTATAGTCAATCACCACGCACTTTATCTGTGAAGGAAAAAATAGTAAGTAAAACTGCACACCATAGCGATTTGTAAGATTTTCTATGATATGTAAAGTCCGCCAACCCGCAGTAGGCCAGCGTGGTGGACTATATGTACTAACACCGTTCAATAGTATTCTCGATTGTACAGGAGGCTCCTGCCCTGCAGTGGGACGTACCTGTGCTGTGCTGATTATATATATGGATATTATGTCTCCATCTTCGGTGGTCATTATCGTTATAGTAGACATTATGAACGTACTACCACCAGCAAATATTTTGTAATACCTATACAGGATTACTGAAGTATTTCCGTTATCAAATAACCTATTTTTATAAGTAAAATAGATTACAAAGCTATATATATATATATATATTGAATGAATATTAAAGTTTAGTCAGCTGACCCAATTTTTAACGCCCCCATAAATTACTAGAAACACTTCAATAAGATCGTGTCTCGATATGAATCCTTCAAAACTTTAAAACAAAATAAATCATTCAACCCTAAAAATAATCCCGGGAGTGGCGCCCGAACGATTTGCCTCCTCCGGGCGATATTTTAAAATTTCCAGACAAAGATTCCCACAGATTTACGATGGTTCTGCGAAAATTGGAAAGTTCTCGAAGACATATTGCGTTTTGCGGTCCAATTAATATCGTTTTTCTCTAAATTATTATGGGTTTTGTATTGTTTCTGTTTGTTTATGGCGATCGTAGATAGTCGTTATTTATTTTGCAGTAATTACACAGATGAGGTTATTTTGTATTTACATACATACATAATAAACTCACGCTCTTTTCCCAGGAGGGGTGCCTACCCTTCTGCCTAGAGGTGTTACCAGGGCACCTACGTTTCGCCTTGTGTGTTTCATCCCACGATGTGATAGAGGCGAAGCTATCGCCATATCAGGCACGTATTCTTGACTCCGGCTGATACTAAAAGAAAAATCCAGTATCACTTTGCCCGACCCGGGATTCGAACTTGAGACCTCAGCGTTGCAAACGTACCCAAGTACAACTACGCCACCGAGGCAACAGTATTTTGTATTTTCAAAATATTCATCGCTTTGATACTATTACTGTTCATATTGATACTTCGGCTATTTACGCATTGACCATATTTACCGAAATCTATGTTAATAGATACCAATAGAATTGAAATTCGAGCTATAAATGCTGTGCAATAATTATTAATTGCGATGGCAGTAAATATTTTACTATATGATATCGACGTATAAACTTCCACTACTGAGTTCCATTAAAATAGAATGTGTGATTGAGAAGGCTCCATGATCTACCATTTTTTAAAATTTATCAATCTTATGCAACTTTTGTCACGATGTTTTCCTCACTATTAAAGTGTGTGGCAATCAAGTAATTATTACAATCATTATCATCATCATCAGCCCGTTGCAGTCCACTCCTGGACATAGGCCTCTCCCGAGGTACGCCACAGAGCCCGGTCTGCTGCTTTATGCATATAGTCGCTGCCGGCCCTCTTGCAATTCGTCACATCATTACAATTATATCAGAGTAAATTTAGTTATTTTAGGCAGCTTCCGTGGCGCAGTTGGTTAGACGTCAGCTGTGAAACGAATGGCCGTGGATTTGAACCCCGTACCACGTCAAATGTTTGTGTGAAGTTGTGAACCACAAGTATTCGTTTTGAAAGTAAAAAAAATGTAAAAATTAAATCAAATTGCGTAGGAAGTCCGCCCACAAGGTGGTCAGACAACCTAGTAAAGGTCGCGGGACGTCGCTGGATGCAGGCTGCCTCCAACAGGTCACTGTGAAAATCATTGGAGGAAGCCTATGTTCAGCAGTGGACTTCCTTTGCCTGATGAATGGATCAAAATCAATTTCGCGTCAAACTCCGTAAGAATTCATTTTATTTCAATATTCGTTTCGGGTTTGAACATTTGTGAGACCAAAAAGTCTCTCCCAGTTTCTAATACACAAGAGATGTATCTTAGTGTGGGGTCGGGACTAGGCGTGTATGTGACTGTCGAGTGTACTTATTTTTTAGATTAGATTAAAAAATAATTAGACTAAGTGACTTCTCAATGCTATTTACGAGTATAAAGCATTGCCCTCAAAACAAGAAACCAACCAAAAGCATAAAACAAGAACATACGCTATAAATAAGAGAAACGTCTTAAATTTTTGAACACCCATTCTCATGGCACGGCGAGCGTGAAAAAAATGACAGAATAAAAGCGAATCTTTGATTTATTGAAGTTATGACAAACGTAGACAATATTTCACCAATATATTTTACGATACATCACAAAAGCGATGTTTTTCGCTGTAAAAATGTTAACTGAGCTATCGTAAAGAATATTTCAGTGTTTTTACGTCTTATAAAGTGTGTACTAAATTATCTTCATGTCATGTTTCGCGTTAAAGGCTACATAGGATGTAATTTGGATAAAAATGTCTAAAATAACAGGATGTAAAATTGTCTTAAAATTTTCCTATCATTTTGCGAGATCGTGTAGCAAATTTACTTCGCAAGCTATGGGGTGTTTTAAGAGTGTTATTAAGTTCTCGTCTTAGGTACTGGTAAAGGGCAGCGTGGGACATCCACCCACTAGGTGGTCAGACGACCTGGTACGTCGCGGGACGTCGCTGGATGTAGGCTGCCTCCAACAGGTCACTGTGGTAATAATTAAAAGAGGCCTATGTTCAGCAGTGGACTTCCTTTGGCTGATGGATTGGATTGGATTAGGTACTGGACGTAACAGACTTATTAAATCTACAGCATTTCATCCAGCCACCTTTTTCATCCACAGGATCGCTACTGCCGAAGACAGGCCTCCGAGAATTTTCACAGTGACCTATTGGAAAAAGCCTACCTATATCTGGTGATGTCTTGCAACCTATTTTCATCGGCAACTTTGTAGCTGGACCTTTACTTGCCGGTATATGGTCTCCATTCGAGAATTATTCCTTCTTATTTTTTTCCCTGAGTGCTATGCCTTGTTATTTTTTAAGTCTGGCTTAACGAGAGTACTCTCCTCACGGTAAGTAGCGATCTGGTTGTGCTGGAACTCTGGCACTACAAACGTATGCTCGTCCGCCTGCGTAGACCATAAAAATCTAGCTTTAAATAACAGCTCTTAAAGAAAAGATGGGAAAGGTAAAGGTATTTAGACATCTTAAAATCCGTCACCACGGTAGTTAAGACAAGAACATTACCATAGTCAGGTAACCCGTTTATTTTGTAATAAAATCTGACTACAACATACTCCTCGTATAACTTAGACAGGTGCGTAAATACATATGTTTCATAATAGCAGGTTATTAGATACATATTTTTTGCTGGAAATAATTGGTACAAGCAATATCTATATCGCTTTCGTGTATTTTTACGTGATGTACTCCAAATTCACTATCTATTGAACATATATTTTCTTCTTTCAACAAATATGCTCGATAAATTTCAATTTACTAGACTTGTTTTCTTTGGTAACGATTTGATAGTTCACATTTTTACTCGAAAATATTAATTTTTATTTGGTTTTCTCATTTTCCTCCCGTGATCAACTGAAAATGTTAAATAATATTATTATAAAAACTTTGTACGAAATCAAAATAATAGTTTCAGTACATTATTTCATAACTCAATTGTTAATTATAACCCACATTGGATTTTCATAATATACTCTTTGATTAAACATGGAGATAAAGAAAGAGAAAGTAGAGCTTTACTACTTAAATTTGTGCGAAATAACTTTACCCCGTAATTAATTCATGCAATACAATTTAAATTCAGACATAATATAGTTTCTTACCACGAGCATTACATTTCAACCTGTTCACAGTCCAAGTTATCAAATGATCAGCACATTTATCACCAATGACGCATCTGTTTAGCTCGTCGCACCAACCACACCCGTACTCCGACGGGAGCATTCTACAGTCATCACAATTCAATGCCAAGGTTTCACAACGGTAGACGGTTACTGGAATCTCATTAGAAAACGGCTCAGCCCCTCCCCAAATTAGCTTAAAACCCCCAGTTTCTGTATCCTGGTACTCAACTGTACTCAAAGTAACTGGATAGCAATAAACATAATCATTCACAATCATTCCTTTCAAATGTGTCAGTTTATTTTTAAACTTCAACTGACATATGATGTCTGAATTGTAAATATCTGGATCCGGAGTTATTAGTTTTACCTTGATGTGCCTTCTGACTCCTGCTGGTATTATAATAGAGTTTTTGTGGCTGATGTGTGGGCAGCTGTTGATGTAGTCTATATCCTCTTTACTTATTTTGGCATACGGACATAGGTGTTCGGGTTTGTTTGTGCATCCGAAACTATGGCACCAGCCGCAGTATGAAGTCCAAAGGCTTTTGACGCACTCATGACATGTTTTAAAATTTCGGCAATCAACAGCTGGATTATTTGAATGTGTTCTTTCACGGTTTTTGTATACTACGCTCGCTGAGTCTGTTGTTTTTTTGGTTATATCTTCATCGAGTTTGCTAGTAAATTCTTCAATGTTAGTCGCTGGAGTATTGATGATAATATCTTCAAAGCGTTCGAAATATTCCTGTCCAGAGTTTAACTTTTGTAACGTTATTAACATTAATAGGAGCACGAAGTCGATCATTGTGATCTTTTAGAAAGTTTCTTGAAGAATGTCGATATTGAATGTTGTTTTTCATTATATAGGCTGTTTTGTTTTATCTTTCTTGCTTATTCAACGTAATAGAAAATTGTGTAAATAGCTCAGTAAGTCGTGGGAGGAGTTAATCATAACACAATTATTCTTTGCTGCCTTTTCCCACAGTTAATAAAAACCGTTTCTTTAATCAAATACATAGGTTAATAGAAATCATAATATTTTCCTTGTTCAGCCATTACTTCTCTGATATTATATTCATTAAATTTCATTTCTATGTCTTGTGATGTGTTTCTATTTTATTGATTTTGGTGGTTTTTGTACAAAAGAAAATGAAACATATCTAGTTGCATCGACTAATTTTAATTATAGAAATTAATATAATAATATCATACTTTATTAATGATTATATTTCTTTCTTTTTCTTTGTCACCGCAGTGTATTCATATCTACTGCAATAATATAATTAAATGCTTAAAACGCATATTTTGTTTAATAACCGTACCATTTCCGTACGGTCGTATAGCGCTCAGAACTGATAGCTTTCGGGTTGAAAAGTTCTGAAGTTCAGGCCATGTACTGTAAAACCGCAGCGGTGGAAATCTGTACTTCAGTCGACAGACGATCTTACTGAAGTTGTAAGAAGTTGCTGGATACAGAGTGTTTTCGACAATAATTATTGGCAATTGAAATCTTTGAATCTTACGTTTATCAATCGACATCCAACGGTAATGATATTTCTTATAATATCGAATCTGTAACTGCCTCGGTGGCGTAGTGGTACTACGGTACGATAGCAAAGCTGAGGTCTCGGGTTCGAATCCCGGGTCGGGCAAAGTGATATTGGATTTTTCTATTTATTATCAGCCCGGAGTCAGAAATTTGTGCCCGATATGGCGATAGGCTCGCACCGTATCACATCGTGGGACGGAATATATAAGGCGAAACGTGGTTGTTCTGGTAGCACCTCTGCCTACCCCGTCTGGGAAAAAGGCGTGAGTTTATGTATGTATGTATGTAAACGTATACTGACGTTTATTAAGTACTGAATAGTACTGCTATGCGTGGGTAATGAGATATTTTAATCATTAGTTTCTACCGTCCGCCAACCGCCGCAAAGCCAGCGCAGTGGACTATATGGCCTAATCCTTCTCAATCGTACTCAGTTGTACAAAGGCCTGTGCTCTGCAGTAGGACATATATGGTCTGATACAGATACATTATTACTAGCTTCTATATCCTTCATACGAAACCACAAGTCTTATCACTTACGTAGCTGCTCCGCGGCAGAGACAAACATAGCATTATATGTTTCTAATTACATGGCCTATAACATACGAGGGACCTATCTCAAAGTAAATTGAAAGAGGAAATAATAATAAATTTTTCTATACACAATTTGTGTAACATTTCCCCATCCATACTAATAAATTACTCAACTTTTACTTTAAAACTCCATTTCATCAAAAATCCTTCATGATACAGCAATATTCCAAGCGAATTCAAGAAACTCGAAAACTTTAAAAACTTTTTCACAAAACAGTCCCATTTTATTTTCTAGGTAACATTGCAAGAGTAACTTATAGTTGACTGTGGAACTCGCAAACACAGAAGCGGATTTGGTGCCATCTTGTAGAGTTGTAATGAAAAAGTTTCCATCGCGCCATTCAACTTGGAGCTCTGTTAATCTGTTACATTCATGTTTGCTGCTGAGACAATCTAGAGTGGATTTGTTAAAGTACCGACTTGGAATGGTTCATAACTCTGCTGTTTCTTCTTTGTTTTCTTTTGAATATTTTCTGTGTGGTTATTATTGTTCTTTGGCGTTAGTTTGTGAAATGTCTAGGACACATTGTTTGTTATTTCTTTTCATAAAAATACTAGTTATGGATCGGAAAGAATTTTACAAAATCTCAGCTTTCAAGTCAAAATATTGATCTAAAAACTCAATCTTGTTATTCCGTCACCAAAGCAAAAAGGTAGTACTCGTATTATAATAAGTTTTCACGTCGATTAAATAAGAAAAGGACCCACAGTAACCCGCTACAATCAGGTAGGTTGTCAATACCTACGTAGACTAAGTGGCAAAATGGTCGTGCAGTTTTAATTTATACATACATTAATAAAGAATTTAATTTAAACGTTAAACGTTAAAGCGTACATAAGAAATTTTCCAGCCGCGTGTGTTGCCTGTTTTCAACTTTAAAACATTTGTGTTTAAGTCCATTATCAATCGCATTATAGTAAGTTTTATATGCAGGGAATATTTACTTTGTTGTTAACGAAAACATTTTGATCATCCACTGTTTATTGGACAATAGCTAAAAAAAGAAAGAGAGGGCCAAGAAAGAGGGAGAAAGAGTTAATTTATTTAGCCAGCGGGAGCGGCAGTGGCAACGGCGCCCTTAGCAGTGGTTGCATCAGCTCCGCCCGTACTGTTCCCTACAGTAGTATCTGCAGCCTTGCCAACTGTCGTTATTTCATCTTTCTTCGTAGTTTCAACTGCTCTAGACTTCTCACGACTCACATTCTCTTCTCCAGACTGTTGTTCTTCGGAAGACGATATTGGACGTTTAGTAGTGGTTGTTTTCTCTGAACTGCAGCCCACGTATATGTTGACCGATAGCGGGAGGTTGTATGGTGATGTGATTTGGAGTACAACGTATTTTTTTCCAAGGCCACCGCGGGTGATTTGTACTCTTGGTCCACCCCCTACTCCCAGACGGTCTACTACGCGGAAGAATGTAATCTGAAAAGGAAGTCAAAAGTAGATATATTGATATTGATACATATTCAACCTATGCAGATCAGGGTTTGAAATGTATGAAAAGATAAGCCTAACCCCTCTCAATCGTATTCTCGATTGTAGAGGAGGCTCGTGCCCTGCAGCGGGACGTATCTGGGCTAATACAGTGTGAAAAGATAAATGAAAATTAAACGAGGTTTGTGGTACTTCAAGTTTGCATGATAAGGTCATTCATTGTCTCTGCCTACATCTGAGCGATAGTGTCATGACATTATGTAAGTATATCTAGTCGGGAATATGACATAGATTAGGTTGGTTTGTACTCAAATCATGATTAAAAAGAAGAAATCTACAACCAGGACATTCACGTTTCGCGTTGTATGTTCCGTCCCAAGATGTGATAGGTAAGATAATATATGATTGGACTCTCTTGTACTCAAAAATATACTTAGTTGTGGCATTCTTCTATTACCTAATTTATGAAAACTAACCAGGTACAAATTTAATGAGATAATCGGCCCCAGCTAATGATGTCATAATTGCATTTTAAGGTTAATTGTTTTGTATTGTATCAGCCCATATACGACCCACTGCAGGGCACGGGTCTCCTCTACAATCGAGAGTACGATTGAGAGTGGTTAGGCCATATAGTCCACCACGCTGGCCTAGTGCGGGTTTTAAGGTTAATATGGTTGTAAAACTTACAGGGCAGTTAAATATTCTTCCATACTTCGCAACATTATACATGAACGGTCTTCTTCCCTTATAGAGTCGGTCTTGTGCCACCAAAAAGTCATTTTTCTTGAACATTCCAACGTAAAAATCGCGACATACCGAAAAATTTACCATAAACGTTAACACTATGAAAGTGTTCATATTGAAAGAGCTATTGCATTACGTAAAAGGGCACTTAGGTAATAGGTTTTTTATTTCGTCGTAATTTCACACTTATGAATGCTTAAAGTAATTTAATTACGTAACATGAAATTTTACTGTTCACTAAATACGTTTGTTAAAGCGCAAATTATGAGTGATTGTAATTAAATGATTTTATTTCTTTAATTTCATATATCTGGTAGTTTTAAGAAAACCAATTTGAAGTAAGCTCGTTTGTCCATTCATTTACAAAGGCTATTAAAGCGGGCCCTAGGTGAACAATGATATTTCACAATATTACGAATTGTGCTATATTATTGACTTTTATTGTACAACTATGTTCAATTTTATTGTACAACAATATTGTACAATATTATTGTCCAACAGTATTATACAGTATTATTGCACAACAATATTGTACAACACTATTGTACAACAATATTGTACAATATTATTGTAAAACAGTACTATACAGTAATTATTGTACAACAATATTGTACAATATTACTGTACAACAGTATTATACAGTATTATTGTACAACAATATTGTACAATATTGCCGTACAACAGTATTATACAGTATTATTGTACAACAATATTGTACAATATTACCGTACAACAGTATTATACAGTATTATTGTACAACAATAATGTTCAATATTACTGTACAACAGTATTATACAGTATTATTGTACAATATTATTGTACAACAATATTATACAATATTACTGTACAACAATATTGTACAACATTACTGTGGATCTAGGGACCGAATTCCACTCCAACGGTATGCAAATATTTCATTTTCAGGTGTAACGGCGACGATAACAACTAACTATCAGGAGAGCCTTTTTCTTCTTTACCTAATTCGTGCATTAAAAAGTGAACGCAATAAAACTTTATACCATAGCAATTAGTAAGAATTTCTGTGGTATGTGAAGTCCACCAACCCGCACTGGACCAGCGTGGTGGACTACATGACCTAACTCTTCGTAATCGTTATCTCGATTTTAGAGGAGGCTCATGCCCAGCAGTGGGGCGTGTATGGGCTCTTACAACAGTACAGTACAGTGAAAAAATAGAAAAGGAAACATACAGTCACAATTGTTTTAATTAGAAGACAGAAGCGTCACATTTCCAAACAAAAGCTGTATCAAAGGAAGCCAATTTATTTAATGCGATGTATCCGTGGAATTATCTTATTGAGTGATGGAGCTCTGAGGGGCTGCCATCAACGACCCATTAGTTTAATCTAATGTGATTTCTATAACGTTTGATAAGAAACTTTGCGATGCTAAGTTTGGTTAGTAATTAGCAGATATCGATTTGCGAACATATCAGTCACCATTTATAGTTGAAAAGTCATATTCCGACCCAATGTGGAAGAAAACGAAGTATAAGGAGATTATTGAAGATTGATCCTTAGAATTTATTATGAAATGAAATATATACATACATCAATTTACGCATGTATCCCATTAGGGTAGACAGAGATCATAGAGCATCAAGTACTAATATCATATACGTCCCACTGTAGCGGCTCCTCCACAACCGAGAGTAAGATTGAGAGCGGTTAGGCTCTATTGTCCGCCACGCTGGCCTAATGCAGTTTGACGGACTTTCACCGAGTTTCGCTTTCAACTGTTATTAATCTTATAATCGTCGGTTACGAGTAAATAAAACACATTTATACAAACATACACAAGCGAAGACATATCAAAATATTCGCAAATTTCTCACCGTGCGGAGACACGTACATTATTCCCTGCACGTTTAAACACCTGACCCAATGCAATGTGCAATAAACAAAAATATTCACGGGAAATAGGAAATATTCAGACGCGAGCAGTGAGCACTAGTTGTCCTGAATGTTGAGCAAATATATTGGAAAATTTTATTAAGCCGCCGCATGTGTGTGAAGTGCTTCGGAATATGATAAATAGAATATTGCGTTTGTACGTATTGTTGTTTGGCCGATTTTATAAATAGTTTTTGGTTGTAGGTGAATATGGGTTTCTTTGTTTGTAAATGATGAAAAAACTATTGAATGTCAATGCTACTTTTATTAATTGATGGAGCTACTTTTCGAGAACGGTTTAAGATATCTATAATATTCTGAAAACGAAGGGTCAAATTAACATGTAGATTGTCGATACTATTTTCATTTATTAATGAGTCATAATGGATCAATAAGTGTTGGCGACATTATTAGGTACCTATAATATGTTAAAATGGTATTATATAAAAGGTAATAAATAGAATGTAGCTCATGAAACGTATTGGAATATATTTTTATACTTGTACTTGTTATACTTGAGTAATGTCTTTGCAGGGCGCGGTCCATAACTAGTGGTAGGTTCCCATTGCTCATACTGAATAATTAATACGATATTTGAATGTGATTCGAATTCAAATCAATACGCACTTTAATAGTGTAATGTCTAGAATTAAAAGTACTGCAGAGTGATGAAAATGTACTTATATTATCTAATATTCGACATCCTCCGTAGCGCAGTTGGTTAGACGCCTGTGAAACGAGAGGTCGCAGGTTCCATCCCCGCATCGAAACAAATATTTGTGTGAACCACAGGTATTTGTTTCGGGTCAGGGTGTTTGTGAGACCGAAAAGTCTCCCGTAGTTTCTGATACCCACGACACAAGACTCAATCTTAGTGTGGGGTCAGGACTATGTATGTGACTGTTGAGTGTATTTATTATTATTATTTATTTTCCGAATTCAATGTACTTGTGGCTATACTCGATAAATAAACGAAATATTAATCTTTATAGATCAGACGATCACTTAAGTCAGCGATGTGTGATTGATGAAGTAGTTGTACGCTTCAATAAATCATGTCGCGATACCGTCCCGCCAGATTTAACGCGAAACTTTTGAAAAATATTTCTGATGGAATTGTACTTGTCAAACTACATTGTGGAGTATTGTTTTAATTGTTAAAAAAAAAACAATTAGAGGTTTGAACTTATGTATTTGTACAACATTCCACTCGAAAAGTGCATTTGAAATAAAAAGATATCCAAATTAAAAGTCGCTCACTGAGATTCTGAAAGAAAAGAAGAAATTCTTCTCAACAAGAATTCCTCCAAACATTCTAAGGTGTGTTACGTCAATCAAATTGCACTAGACCAGCGTCAGTCTTCGTCCCTGTGGTGTAGGCCCATGGTCGGCAATTGTGTTGAAATTCTACTGAACCCCAGTAAGTATACACAAATGACGACAACCTTGTAATTTAATTATTAATGCAAGTGGTAGAGCCACGCTGTTGTCTGTCATGACTCAGCATGAATGGGCAGGCTTATCCGAGACGGTACCACTGTCTCACAGGAAATTACTGAAGCGAAAGCTTCGCTGTCGCGTTTCGTTCGGTGAGTGAGATTGCCGCATGCCCCTTGTCTCTTCCCGTCCTTTGTCCTTCCCGCTCTCCTCCCAATTGGGCCGGCAACACATCCATGATTCAGCGTTGTGAATGATCATGGGCGGCAGTAATCACTTACCATCAGGTGACCCGTATGCACATTTGTCGGACCTATAAAAAAAAAATTCATAGTACGAGCTCTCGAGCGGTTATGTTGACTCAGTATTGAAGTTAAGATTCATTACTTTGATTTTTATACCGCATCTATTTCTCACTAAATGTTGACTTTGGTATTAACGGTGATCAGTTCCACCAGGTGAACACTTCGTCGTTTCCTTCTAAAATAGCGACAGAAAATGCAAGTTTTCCTACTGAATATTCCATTCTTAGAATGACTATCGCCTTCTTGGCTTCCAAAAACTTGCACATTACCATTACAATTTCCATACACTTACACGCAAGTAGCAGTTATAGCTACATTTGATACAGACATGATTGTGTTGTTAAAGCCGTCAAATCCGGCTTTCACACTAATGTGTTTATTTATAAACCATTTCCCTTTGCTCATGGGGTGACGCACGGAACGATATCAGTTGTCGGATCGCGACGATTGACGATCAGATCATTGGGTCGGTTCTTGAAATCACGAAGCTATAATTAATTGATGGTCACTGCTAACTCGGCCAGACTAAAGGGGCTTACCAATTCATACTTTTGCCGCATCATTGATCTGCGGAACAGTTTGATATTCCACGTATTTCCTCTTTCCTATTATCTTGAGCTGTTCCTTACCTTACCTTACCTTGGGGTAGGGTGAAGAAGTTATAAAGGTAGAGAAGAGATAATTATCGATTTCTAAAACATCGATACTCTAGAGTCTAGAGTGTAGCTAGACCACATAATGTGCAGTCACTGCTGAGTTAAAATAAAATAAAAACAAAACTATTTCGATACTTCTGATAATAATCTATCGAGCACGTTGATATATTTTGTTAATTTAGAAAATGTGATACAAGTAATTGGAGACTCTTGAATCTTTTCAGTAAAAAAACTGTCTGTTGTTAACAAAATAATAATTAAAAAAACATATTTTTTGGAGCGTTAATGAAATTATTTTAATTTTCTGCGACATATTATCCACTACGATATTTAAATGAAATCGACACTACTTATAATTATATTTTCATGTTAAAAAAATACATGTTATTTTACGACTAGGCCCTTGACTTGTAAATTTTTTCGACGGCGGCCGTTCTTTGGCATACCAAGGAACAGTTAACGTCGATGGAATAGAAAATGTGATATGTCAAATTTTCAATCGAATTTTGGTGGCTGTAATTGTTATAATCTTACATTTGATTTTTAACGAGACGTCGCGTTTTTGAATACAATACTATCTCGTATGTTTCCAAAAGGGGATGTGTTCTGAATAGTAATGGAGTAATGGAGTGCGCTAATGCCGCGAAGGGTGCATTTTTGTATGCACTTGTATTGCCGGATTATAACAAAATGGTGCTTCTTTTATTATAATATTACAAGTCACGACTTCTGGATTAGATGGTAATGTATTTTATATTGTTGGGCTTAGAACCGAAAAATGCAATTTATTTGACGTTAACTTGTTCGAAAAAACGCTTCGTTCATGCATCTCTTTATTTTTTATGATGATGCTAAGGAATTTGTCTACCTCGGGATAAATTAACATTAGATCAGATTTATAGGCGTAGTTTTTTTATTTAGGACTAGACAGGACTTTAAAATCCGCCAAGCCGCACTAGAGCCGCGTGGTGGACTATATAGCCTAACCCCTCTCATTCGTATTCTCGGTTGTACATGAGGCTCGTGCCCTGCAGTGGGACGTACGAGCTAGTAAAGTACAGTGCAGTACTATCCCGGCTGGGGCTAGGTGCTTACAAATATTTTTTTATCCTGTATTTCTTAAATTGAAGCTACAAATGTCTAGTTATCCTTGATATTTTTCCCCTCTCGATTTCCCCTCTGAGTTTGAAACTCTTTTGAGCTGTATCACAAAAATGCCCTTCATCAACTGCAACACTTTTATTATCAAAACAAACAAGCTACTTTCTAAAATCAATTATGTAATTTCAAACAGCACGTATTAAAGTTATTTATATCACAAGTACAAAGATTCTCGCATCAGCACACGCAATCGATGTAATGCAATAAGCATTAAGCACTCTTCAATATCAATATTAACTGATATTGCGTTGTATCCGCCATTAAGCCGGAAAGCCAATACCGCTCGAAGACGTCCGGGCTGGATCCGACTGTGCGCAAACATTGGTGGATGTGATCAAATATTTGCACAGGCCGATCTCAGACCACATGCAAATGGGAACGTATGGGCAAACGTTTGGGATTTGTAATAGAATCTGCCAACGTAATACTTGAAAAGCTTGGCCGCACAATATGTGAAAGTACGACAGACCCGTTGTGACCCACTTTTGTTGAAGAAAGTTTAAAACATGTTTTCATTCGGGATAGCTGTACTTTTAGAGCGTTCCGGCTTTTCACTGGTGTGAAATAAACGGATGGAATTTTGTAGAGGGATTTAGATTGCAAGTGGCGACATCTTTGAGTGAGAACTTTAATTAATCTCTTGTCAGCGGATTAATTAAATTGAAGTGATGGCTCGATTTATGTTACAAATATTTAAGTATTTACCTAATATTTCGATTTTGAAGAAATCCTAAGTAAATGCAAACAGAAATAATTTGATACGTTCAGAGTAAACAAACAACGAAATAAGATAAGCAACATTTTCCAATTTGGACGTTTGCGAAACACCTGTGCCGCTTGATAGTCATGGCGGGTCCGTAGTTCGAGACGTTGGCAAAATGAATATTTGCCGAGTATTCCTATGCAGCTGTCGACTGAAAGCATTCCTCGTGAAATCTCAACAAAAATTTAATTTACGGATTTGGACGTCTGCTTTGACGCGTGTGTTTGATATGAACAAAGAAGTTTGCGTCTGTTCAGAGCAACTGTGAAAATACATATTTTAAGGAGGACGTATTTTTAAAGAATTGTGTAGGGTTGAGTGACTACCATGCATATTGCAATTGTGAGGTATTCAGATAGTGTATGGATGGATTAGAGAAGATTGAATCTCATCAGTCGCTTTAGTGCTGCAATAGAATATGTTAGAACCAAGAATGGGACTCTTTTGGGTCATCCTAGTGATGTTTATGCCTCGTGGCAAGGTCACAATTCTGAAAAGATACAAGTTAGATACAAGTTTGTCCAAAGCTGACCATAGCCTTTTTCAATGTTTTCTAGACCGACTTATGAAGTAGTAATACTTATAATATTGGAGCTTTGTAGTATATAAAATTAATATAAACTCCAAAAATACTTAAAGAACAATATGTTGTGAATCTAGAACAGCTTCATCTTACATACTCTCGTTTCAACAAGTCGCGAATTCCTCGAAATAATTAGGCATCATTTGACAGTTGAAAGAATGGAATTACTTCGTGGAATTCTTAATAGTTTTCCGACGAGTTTTCGCTTCACAAGAAAAATAAATTGGATTATAAAAATATATGTTAGGTGGAGTCACTTTGCAGTTAGTTTTTACTTGGAAATAAATGGGTCGATTTAGCTGGAATTGTACCAAAGGTTTGTTCTCTCATTAGGATTCATATTCAACATTTCTGATGATACAATATTAGTTTCCGTCTGGATTTCAATACAATGATAGAGAAGTCATTAAAGTGATCCTCACACGTGTGTTGAGTTTCGGGTTCAGCTGCTATATCCCGTTTCAAACCAGCCTGCATTATCATTTCGAACGTCAAAATATGACTATCTTTTGTCGGTGGATACTCTGTATGTTCCAAACTTTATTCACCACCCGATGCATTTGTCTTTTACAATGTCTCTCCAAATTTGATCGCGGTTTTGGATTGATGTTAACTTCCTGACATTTCGAAGACTTTACAGCCTTCGTGGTCACGGAACGGACTGAAATGGGAGTCTTTCGCAAAGTTAGTATTACAATGTAACATGTATAATATTAAGAAACTGTTTGTCTTACCACTGGAAAATATCAACTTCAAATAATGTTTTCTTTTGTAATTTTCCCCATATACAAAATAAATATTCTCATACTCTGATATGTGAAAGACCGCCTAAGTTGGTACCACTGCAATGTCTATTTTTTCTGCCAAACAGCAGTGTAAATGCACTGTTGTGTTCGGTTTGAAGGGCATTGTAGCCGGTGTAACTACTGGACATAATGAGACTTAACATCTTATGTCTGAGGATGGCGAACGCAGTGAAATGCCAAGCATTGCTTTGTAATTCATAGTTTGGTTTTGCTACTGACCATGAGCGTTTGTATCGCTTACCATCAGGCAAATGGCATGCTGTGTCTCAACATTCATAGCAATAAAATACTTAAATCGAGTAACATTTTTAAAATTAAAAATGTAAAACAGGCTACTACACGTCCGGTGGGTACTCCATGTTTTAATGGCATCGGAGTAGACAGGGGTAAAGTGTCAGTGTTGTCAATTTGCATCCCCTTATTGTTAGGGGAGGCGCGCTCCCTGCCGTGCAACGTATATACTCGGATAATGGTATCTGCATCGTAATCGTATCCTATTGATATACATATACATACGTATATACCTGGACATAGAAGTTTGATCCACGCAGGATGAATGCCATGCGCAATGATGATGATTGATATACATAGTGATTTGATGTAGGTGTGTACTTTCATAGAAGAAGATAGAGTTATATTGTATTTGCCTCGGAATATTATAGTAATGAGCCTGATCGAACGGAATAGTACAAGTGTTTCAAGGAAAACTGACGTGAGGCTGTAGCTTTGATTTTTTTAATGCCGTCACAGGCAGACTACCATCCGCCTGATGAAAAGCTGTGACCGCCGCTCATGAACCTTCGCAATGCCAGAGGATGCACAATCCGGTTGTTGCCTACTGTGGGAAGAGTAATCTCTTTAATACGGTGTTTGTTATTGATCCTTGTTGCCGGTTTTTGCCCAGAGAGTGAGGATTCCAGAGGCCTAATAGTACATTCCTTCTCTCATCCCTCAAATTTTGATAGACACACACAAGTAATATAAAATCACCCAAAAAACTAAGACTCAGAAAGTCTGATTTGGAAGCCGTACATAAATCTTGGGTTTTACATCACTTGGGCGATGACACTATACCAATGAGGATTAGTTATAATTACTAAAACAGGATTATCAGCAACCGAACTACCAAAGTATCGACTCATCACAAACTCTAACGAAAATACACCGAAACACGTTTTCGAACTGTCCATAATCCCCGAAATTGACACTCGTTAAATCCAGAATCATAATGCTGACGTCACATTCCGGCTCATTTGCCGCGGAAAGGGCCTCAAATAAATCCCTCCCTGACATTCCCTTTATACAAGCGTCGACGTAATAATTTTGCTTGGCGACATAAAAAATATGTATTTATCGGAAACTCCGGAGGCAGTTAAAAGCATCCGGTACTTGATAAGTGCTATTGGAGAATTATTTGAATGTTTGACACGGTGTTATGATTTATGTCAATTATAACTTATGTTTGTATTGAAAGTTAAATCTGTATGTTTAAGGAAGAAGGAAAACGTTGTAAGAAAGTTTTACACCTGGAAGAAGATAAGATTTTTTCGGTATGTGAAAGTCTACTCACATCACGCCAGCGTGGTTTAATTAAAGGCCTATTTCCGTAAATTTTGATGTTGGCAGGTTGTTATAATATAAGCCAAATTCTTCTGTAATATATTTAAATAATATATATTGTGAGGATCTCGTCAGTGTGAGATGTAGATAGCTAGAAGAAGAAGATTATGAAGATTATTATAGTTCTTAATGGCATTGATTACTTTAATTTTGAAGTAAAACCTCGTGAAAAACAATAGGAAAGGAAATGTCCTAAAAATTGGCTCAATTCGTCATAGGCCGTGTTAGAACTTCAGCGTCAATATACACACACATGTATAGATTTAGATAAGTACACACATACAAAATCCATTACCTTCTCATTGCATGAAAACGCCTCTCTATTTTTTGTATCAGCCCATATACGATCCACTGCTGGGCACGGGCCTCCTCTATAATCGAGAGTAGGATTGAGAGTGGTTAGGCCATATAGTATACCACGCTGGCCTAGTGCGGGTTGGCGGACTTTTACATACCATAGAAATTCATACAAATCGCTGTGGTATGCAGGTTTCCTCACGATGTTTTCCTTCACCGTTATAGTGCGTGGTGATTGACTATCAATACACACATGACTCGGAAAAGTCAGAGGTGTGCCCTGGGATTTGAACCTGCGAACACCGTGAACATGTAGGCAGCCGCGTCTGGTCCGTTACCAACAGGCCACCACGCACTTACACGAAAACGCCTCTCTACTCTTCTTCAATTCTTTCTTATTTCCCATCCTAGATATTTTCCAATTAATCTGTTCCCAAAACTGGGATCCCGATAAAACAGTTTTAGTTTTTTTTTTCAAATCGACAAGCGTTAACAAGGGGCTCGGTGTCGACGCACTATCGGTCGCAGCGAAGCCTTGCTAACTGACAAGAAAATTAAACTGTCGATCATTCTGTACGAAACTAGAATATTCGATCTGTTCAAATTCGGTCGTGGAGTGGACGGGTTCGAATAAACGCTGGTTGAAAAACGAATGTAAATATATTTAAGAATGAGCTGTGGTTGCGAACGGAGGTCTCCGGTGTGAGCCTGGGCATACACTCTGGTTTTACAAAAGGCTGTTTTGGTCTCGAAATACCCAGAATCGAAACAAAAAATATTATCCATACATATTATTTATCTTGAGGAAGCTATCGAATTCGCTGTCTACCGTCTCAAAGGCAACTCCCAGCTAACTGCGCTATGGAGAGTGACGACGAATATTATTAAAACAAGCGACCTGATTCGGCATCGACCTATGAAAAATTTAAAAACCTTTCCGTTCAAATTATCGAAAGACAGTCCACAAACGCTCCACAACCTAGATGTGCCAGTAGAGTTGACTGTCTCCATTTAAATAATATCTAATAAAACAGACAAAAAAACAAAAATATCAATCCAGCCATTTAGAATTCAGTCACACAGAGAAACTATAAAACAAATAAACAAAATTCCACTAAATACAAGCGCAAGTAAATGCCAAATAATTGGTGAAATTAACCAACTATCTATTTGCCAACAATTCCAACCATGCGGAATGAACTAAATAAATTTAAGTCAATTTCTGAGTCCCAGCGTTTCATCTCCAGACGTAATTAGTTAAAGCGGACGCCATACAAACGCCAGGTTCCTTGCTAAAGGGCCTTTTCTCAGTCGTACCGACGTAATTGGACTATTTACATATTTGTTCCTTCACTATACGTAGGTAGCTGAGTAGTGTTATTAGACTAAGCAAATAGTTTATTTTTGGGAGGCTCGAAATTAGTTTGACAGGGGTAAACTGTTGATAGGATAATTTTACATACATACACACATACTGTACTGTACAGTATCAGCCCATATACGTCCCGCTGCAGGGCACGGGCCTCCTCTACAATAAAGTGTACGATTGAGAGGGGTTAGGACCTATAGTCCACCACGCTGGCCTAGTGCGGGTTGGCGGACTTTACATACCATAGGAATTCATGCAAATCGCTGTGAAAAACATGATTTATTATAAAAAGCCACCTGTTCGTAAAATGAGACTACATAATATGTGTTGTGCCTCTAATATTACACTCTGTTTATTACATGTAAAGATTATGCTTAGACCACATTGTAAGATAGGAGAAGCATATTTTTGAATATTTATGATTCAACAATTATGTTAAGAACACACTGCTAACAAATAGACGCAGTTGGTTAGACGCCGCCTGTGAAACGAGAGGCCGCGGGTTCAATCCCCGCACCGAGACAAATGTTTTTGAGAAGCCCACAAGTATATGTCTCGGGTCTGGGTGTTTGTGAGACCGAAAAGTCTCTCGTAGTTTCTGATACCCATGACACAAGACTCGATCTTAGTGTGAGTTTAGGACTATGTATGTGACTGTTGGGTGTATTTATTTATTATTTATTCTTATTTAAATTTATATCCAAAAATTGTACTTGATTACATTGCTCATTTTTTATGTAGGACTCACTTTAGGTATTTTTAACTTTTTCAACTCTGAATATACGAAACAAAAGCGGCAAAGGGCGAAAGCGCACAATTTGGCCCATAAGACATTTCTCCTGATTTTCAACAAAATCGCTGCAGGTTTGACGCCTGTATACTCGATACCACTGAGCTAAACCAAAAACTTTACTAACAGGCCACCGCGCACTTCTGTTTTAGTCAATCAGAATCATTAAATTTTAGCCTTTATTATTCGTTAAAACATCCACTGATTTATAATTTAAAACAGAATTTTTAAAAAATCAATGATTTATCACAAAAAATTTATTAACAAATGAAAACACAATGAATATAATTATTATAGAGACTATTTATGCAATTGGAATTCCCATTACAAACTTTCAGAAATTGCGTAAAGATGTTATGAATATTCAATCTCAATATTACTTTTCAAAAAGAAATTCACTTAGAGAAAGAATAGATATAAATAGACGTAAAATTCTTTTGCAATTAGATAATATGCAACTACATAAACGGTGTTATATTAACAATGAAGACCCTTTGGGTACGAAACCCTAAAAATAAACCGTACGTCTGGCAACGCAACGCATTGTAACACAACCCAAGCCGTTTTCTCTTTGCAGGTAATTAAACTGAGCAAAGATTTTTCGCAAGACACACTTCAAGAACAATACTCGTGGTTTATAAAGAAAAAAGTCCCTTTACACTTGCAAAGTTAAATTAATTTTCACTGGCTTCAAGGGTGGCTTTATGCAGTTTGTTGATTGTAAGTTTTTCGTCAAATTAAATGTAATTTGAGCGAAGTTGTTTCGTCTTTGTTCGATGAAATATATTTTGGTGTTATTGTTTTTTTTTTGAATATTTTAAAGTATAAGTTAATGTTTTATGTCTGAAGGTTTATTGAGGAGAATTATTTGATACTGAATTTATAATGAAACATATATTTATATTATTTATATTTATATTTGCGCAGTGGAAGCGTGCTGGGCCCATAACCTTTAATGAAACACGTGAATATCGCAAACAGACAACACTTTATTTTTTTAAAAAGAAATTACATTGTACCATCCCACAAACAATAATACAAAAAGAGTATAAACTTTTATTATTTTGATACCTCATTCTAACAGAATTGTTAGATGTTCAGTCTTACAATGTGCAGTAATTGTATGTGTTTCAAACCAGAACACAACAGTGCTCATACAGGGTGTTTCGTAGAAATATAAAAACATCGGCGCTAGTAAATATCTACGTGCATGCAGTATAAAATTAAATTATAATAACACATTTAATAGTTCGTAGATCGTCAGAAATTTACTTTGTAAACTGCAAAGCGACGAAAAAATACATATAAAATATCTGCGTCCAACTTTTACACGGTTTGATAGAAATTTTTTGATGTTTTCCACCAAGCGATGTTTGCACGGCGCGGACGTTGGGAATTTTCATTTCAATTTGTCAGTGTTCCGTGTTTGTGTTTATGTTTGTGCGAGCAACAGTTTCCAGTCGAGAACTTCCCTTGGGATCGCTAGTTACAGATTGAAATTCATTCCTCGCGCCGGTAATTTTTGCACACGTTACAAGACCTCTTTTTAATTTACTACAACACTGCATTTATTAATTAAAACGCTATTCATTTTTATAATAACGGTTGTAATAATACATATGCTTTCTTTATAATCCCTACTATATTTTAGAAGCTAATAACATATTGTAATGTTATATATTTGTCCCATTACATTTAAGTAATAATGATATTTATATTATCAAGAATACTCACACAATGAATGGATGTCTATCAAAAATAGCAGTCTCCCTAGTAAATGTTGCAAAGTACCTGGATGCACTCGGTTATCAACTGGTCACTGTGGCAACCCATGGGAAGGCCTATGTTCAGAAATGAACTTTCTATGCTCAAGAATTATACTGACGACTTAGGTGGCTTTGAAAAGTCAGGTGTAGTTTGAGGAAAGTCCTGCAGGCCGCTTCCAACATATCAATGTGGAATATTCTTATGCTCAGCAGTAGACTTTCTGTGGATGAAGAGAGCAAGAGATAGGAAGTCCCAAAATGCACTAAAATACATTTATCTCATAACGAGAAATCACATCATATGGAAAAATATTGACAACTAATAGCATTCTATAATATTTTTTTACGTATTGACGACTAAAAAATGCTACATTTATAGCAACAAATACAAAAAACAATGCTCTAGATAAATCTCAAGAATTCTGTCTATCTCAATTCAAGTTACGCAATAACATTAATACTGAATTGTACTCTCACGTTATAAATTTAATCCTTAATATAAAGGTATCATTCAATTTTATTTATTCACAGGGGCTCTTTCCAAACTCGCTGAAGATCGCGATACGTAAGAAGGCTTACTCCTAAATGTATCCGCGGTCCAATTCATAAGAGTTTAATATTCAACATTTATAATAATGTTTAATCTTTATATTTATTAAGAAGTTTACTTGATTGTAAGTGGCAGCTGGGTGAGATACAGGGTTTTAAACGAGAAACCGAGTCTTATCTGAATTCCTCGTAAAATCCTTGAACCGAGACAATTTTTTTTGAACCTCAAGTAACAGTTTTCTAATCTTAGTAGTGTAGAACCGAATAATTCACCTGCAATTTCTAATAAAAAAGACGTGGGATAGGTAATGAATCTGTGTTCGGCGAATCTCTATATAAAGTTAACAAGTAACATGCCTCAGTTATACTGCCATTTTAGTTCAGTTTTCATTGAGGCTTTAAGTCAGTTTTACGATCGCCCATTCTATACTTAAAACTAGACAACATTAGAATATGTCACTTACACAGAATATAATTAATTGCCCAAGGAAATTAACTGCACGGAGCAGGACTGTTACCAATTTACATATAACTGTATGGCTGATGGTTTGAAGCAGTATGAAGCTGGGTACATAATATCTATTTAAATTTTTGAATATCATGTGGACTAATAATTTTGGTTTTAGTCGTCGAATCGTGGAATATTTCTTGAAAAACTAGCCTTTATACATTTACTACATACTAAAGAAACTCTAGGAATCCAATAGTCACACAACATTTTCTGAAGAATTGAAGGCAAATGAACAGATGACCCACCTAATGGTAAGTTGTCCATTGCCCGTAAACATGCACAATGCAAAAGTGAAAATTCTTTTAGGATGTCTTTTTTGCCTTATTTCCCTTGTAGGTTTCTGAATAGTTTCAGTCTGAAAATACTACTTGAACTTACACGCAAGTAAATCGAATCATTAACGAGCTTCATTCCTGTCAATAGTCCGAATCGAAATCGGAAGTTACAAGTAATCAGTAATAAAGCTGATAGGATATTCGGATCCGTCGGGACAGCGAACACCGTACATGTCGAATCCTTAACCACTGTTAAGGATTCGACAAAATTACTTACATAGCTACCCGTGGCGAAGGCTCCATATAACTCGATTCCCTGCGGCTTACCTTTTGTAATTTATCATTACACTATAAACAAGCAATTTTTTTAATTTTTTTTATGTAATATTTAAACTCATTTTATTCAACGACATCTGTCGGCCACATAGGTAAACATTACTGCGGAGGCGCATAGCAAACACGTAATTAGATTGCGCCGCGTTGCGACCTCTGGCGAATTACTGCCAAAATTGTTCGGCTTATTGAATAACAATGGCGCGGCCCGTGCGCCGACCGCCCGCGTCGGCTGCATGTTACGCATTAGTGTGACATGGTTGTGTATTTTGCAACAAATCACGCAAAATTGTACCTTAAACTTATAATGATTTAAGGTTCAATTTCCGTTAAAAAAGCAGGAGTCATGCTGGGAGTCTTCAGCATTTTGTGTGTTTATGTGTGTATTTGTGTAGATATCACTGCATTTGTAAGTGTTGTATTAACATTTTGACAGTATACGAGTATTAGCTGGTTCACGCATTTAATTTTTAATGTTTTAAATTACAAAATGTACATAAATATTAATAGTATTATTATGTTGTAATGGAAATTAATAATCGTGAGGGACGTACATGTTTAGATTGTCAATTTCGGAAATAACGTTACTGTTTAGATTTTAGGAAGTGCTCGACTACTAATAATACAACTAATAAAAGCGCGGCTAACGTACTTGTTAACATTGTATCTAGATCATTAATTTTTCTTTATTAATCTTATATTCACGTGCGGTTTAAAAATATACTTTTTTACTTTTCTCATGATGACATTGCAACTTTTGTATATCGGAAATATTAAAATATAATTGACGACCGCAGTACGTAGATGCCATCATACGAAACGCAATCGTTTCGTTTGGTGAGTGAGATTGTCGGAGGCATAATTTGCTGGCGGTTGGATATTCGCAAACGTCCGGATATAAGGATACACGTACATATTATGTAAATGTGTCGCGTTTCGGGCTAATTCTCTGAAGCATCTCACGATAAGTTGACCTACTCAATCTGGACTGCACTATGTTTACTATCAAGTATCAGTCGCATTGTCTTCCCTATGTAGGGCCAGTAGGTATAAACAAAATAAACACACTTATTTCGCGTATTGAGCTTCGGCTTCCCTTTTTAAAAAAATCACCCTTCGCCACTGATAGCTACTTAGGTGTGTGTCGCTTCGGGTTTATTCTCTGTATATCCGGATACAATCAGCGCAACATCATTACATCGACAAACGAAAGGTAATCCTTCAACACCGTTTGAGACTCTATCCAGATTTTTTACTGCACTGTTTTGAAGGACATTGTAGCCAGAGTAACTACTCCATATAATGACACTTAACATCTTATGTCTCAGGATAGCGAGCGCAGTGGAATGCCAAACATGGTTTTGTAATTTATGGTATTGTTTGGTTTGCTACTGTCAATGAGCGGTCGTATCCCATGTTTGTCTCGCCATTCAACGCAATAAATAAACTGCGCTTACCATCAGGCGAGTTGTTGTCACTTTTTTTTTTATTTTATTTAACACAAAACAGGTTACAATCATGAATGCAGTAACTTCAAGTATGTATACATTATTTTTCTGGACGATAATTATAACCCAAAAAATTGTGTTCCAGTGAGTAATAATCAAGTTACAAGTAAAAATTGGTGATAACAAAATCAGGTCGTCTGGTACTCGTTTGGCATTTTAAGCGAAAGTCCATCAATTCTTCCAAAAAAATCTGGCAGAATAATTATTTTGGTTTTTACTATGTATACGTCTGTATGTATGTATGTATGTATGTATGTATGTATGTATGTATATATAATTATGTATATGTATATATTTATCTATATAATATTATGAAATCTTTACATATAATATATTATTTTAATATTTATTATTATTATTATTAATTTGTTTTTTTTTAATTAGTTTATGCGCCTACCTTGATTTCTCTTCACGACCCAAAGGTTGACTGGGAGAGAATGCCCCAGGCATTAAGTCCGCCTGTATACTATGTATATAAAGCGTTAATAAATAAATAAATAACAATGAAATACAGTAAAACTAACAAAATGCAGATAAAAAAGAAAAGCCTTAATAACATGTTAACATTAATAACAACAAATGAAAAATAATTCTTAAGCTATACTTTGTAGTACCAGTAATGAAAATAAACTAATATTATTTGAACTCCGCTGTCTCCCATGACTTACAATACATTACAACTGACAGAAACTTTAGCGGACTAAAGCTAATTCAAGCTGACATTGACTAATATAACTTTTGGTGATGCCACGTCTTTTCCACTTCGTTTCTTTGCGTTTTTTTCTGCTTTCACCTTCTTGCATTATGAATTGAAGTGTAAACTCATTTCGTAAATGTACTTCTATATTCAGTGCGGTACGTTGAACCTAGTCTTGTTTACTTCAGAGTTGCTTTTATTATATTTTTCCTTCTGCTGTTGCTACGTGCGACGTCGACGTGAGACACGATACAATGTGATGGGGAATGTTTTGGTTCATAATTTTATGAACAGTGTATTGCTTGGTATCTTCCTTTTCGGGATTCAGCTCTAACAAATTAATGTCTTTCGGATCAAATGTAACACAAAATTTGTTGCAATAGGTAGTCCAACTTAGGATCTGACATTTTATTGTCATTCATTGCCCTTTACCTAATGAAGCCAACACTATGGGACCATATTATATATACAGGTTTGCTGTCGCGTTTCGTTCGGTGAGTGAGATTACCGGATGTCCAATACCCCTTTCCTCTTCCCATCGTTTTTCTTTCCCGCTCCCCTCCTGATTTCAAGGGCCGGAAACTTATCTATGATCCAAGCGTTGTAGATAGTCATGGGCGGCAGTGATCATTTACTCTCAGATGACCTGTTTGTCCGTTTGCCGGACCTATGCAATAAAAAAAAAATTAATATGAGATTTCCCATCTGAATTTGGAGAAGTATGTTCTTATAAAGGAGGATTATGCGTCTTAGTCCAATATTGATGCTAGATTATTTGAAGTACGTGTATCGAAGTTATTTCCGTATCTAATCAGGCGGCTTGACATTAAAATTTCTACACTAAAACTATGTGGTAGATATTAATAGGTGCTGTCTGGGTAGGTACCACCATTTTGTCCATCTGTGTGTTTTGTTAGCAGTTCTGTTTTAGTTAAAAGTAAATTAGGAACACGTGATATTACTGGGCATTATGCGATTAATTAATCCTCAATGGACATTAGGAGAGTGCTTAGTAATAATAAATCCTAAATTACGTTGCACCTGTTTAACTGACCACGATTCCAAATTACTAACATTATCGCCAACGTAAAACAGGACATTTAAAATCTCCTAAAACCAACCTACTTTTACACTCATTTTATGTTCAAGAAAATTTGCGAAACCAGCTTCTACTTTTACACTGGTTTTATGTTTAACATTGCAACACAAGACACAAACGTCCACGCTTGTTGGGAACACGAACAACTCCCAAGATACGTTGCATAAACAGAACAAATGCAACACGGTATTGTAAATCGGGTCGCCAGATAACTCCGGCAATAAGCTGTAAAGAGGTCGGGAAAATGAAGGCTTTAACTCGCCGGTAGTTAACAAGCTGTTTCTCATAACAGAAATGCACTTTTTTAATTCTAAAAGGAATTGCTGTTGAGTACTCTCAAATCGGGTTTCAATTGGTGTCGTTTCTTCTTTTGTTTTCTTGTTAGACTAGTATCGGTTTGCTATTATGGTTTCATTGCTTTTATATAGACAATGCTGTTGATTGTAAAGTGCCATTTTAAAGAGTCTCTGCAATACTAAATAGCTCCATTAATATGTTGCTAGAGAACCATTAAGTAACAGTTTTACTAATGTCTTATATTTGCGGATTTCGGGAGAGTTACATATCGTTTACAACTCACCTTAGTAAATCGTAAGCCGCTTTTTTGTTTGCTAAGCCAGCTATAAAAACAAACCCTCATGGAATAATTTTTAAGTTAAATAGACGTAAATTGACGTAACGAACAAAGTGTACAGGTCTTCTTTACAACTTACTAGGGGAAGAGAATTTCTAATACTGACCCTGGACCCATAAAATAAAACTGCATAAAATCTGTTTAAAATTTAAATTACTAAGTTTCTTAAATGTTAAAAAGCAATTACCTTTTTTAACAGACTTCAATTAAACACGCATATAAAAATTCACTATCGTTGAAATATTCCATCCACAACACCAGACATGCCAGTAAAGACACAAACCGTAATTCCAAAACAAAAAGACAATTCTAAACAAGCAACATTGATATCATCGTGTGCAGTTAAACCCTCGGAATAGTTTCTAATGTACAGTAAAATTTCGTAAGCTTATATGACACACTGCCGCATTAAATGCTGTAAGAGAGCGCCGTTCCGCCAGGAATGGATTACATTTTATGCCCACTAGGAGCTGGGAATTTTGTACGATGCGAAATATATCTATAATTGTATTTTTTTTTCATTTATTTAACTTACTTAAAAAATATAACGTTGGCTAGTAAATAACATCGAGAAACCACTAAGGTTTGTGTTTATGCTATCAGAGTTGACAATGAGTTTATATCTAGACATATCTAGACATTACAGTAGTATTATTAGGAGTTTGTGTTCATATTTAAATTTAAAATAATATAATTGTATTTTTCGGAGTTTTGTGTGTATTGATAGTCAATTACCACGCACTATAACGGTGAAGGAAAACATTGCGAGGAAACCTGCATACCGTAGCGATTTAAAAAAAGATCTACGGTATGGAAATTCCGCCAAACCGCACTAGGTCAGCGCGATGGACTATATGGCCTAACCCCTCTCAATAATTGGTTAAATACTTCATGAAGTCAATTATTCTTGTTAATTGGTTGTATTAATTAGGGATAGATGCCCTAAGGCCTAAGCGTGTCTACTTTAAAGTCTAATCTAATTAAATACCTTTATAAACTGTAAACATTGTACAGTTTCAAATGAAAAAATAAATAGATTCTAAAATCCGTATATTTTTTTGTTTTGTCTGCGATTGTTTGGTTCTTTTTTGCTCAATTAATTTTGTTATGTCTACATTTGTTTGTTACCAATTACATTTATAAATTAAAGTTAATATTATACATTGGTAAAACCAAGTATTATTTCAGTTCTGTCAGTTACAAAACATCTCCGGCTGTAGGACAAATCCTCTTTTAGTTTATCCTATTGTCCTTTACAAAGTTTATTATCTTTAAATGACTTCACTGCGATAGCTGTTCCTCGTATTTCAGCATTTATTCCTTCAGTTAACTCGAAAAGGCTACGCTTCTTATACCCAGCATTTTAGCAATTTTCTAAATCCTAGTTTTTCTATTTTGTATACTGCCACGGTAAAATGGCATGCACATGATGGCAAATGCTGTGTAATCCAAATATATTTATCATTAATTCTTGTTGGTTGAAACAATCCTTTTTCAAAACTGGATGTATTCAGATTTATTTTATTTCAATGAATGGCGTGACGAGCATGCCATTCGCTTGATGGTAAGCGACGTGACCGCTCATGGACACCAAACACCATGGATTAAAAAGCAATGCTTGGCATTCCATTGCGCTCACCATCCTAAAGCATGGTATGTTAGGTCTCATTATTTCCAGTAGTTACTCTGGCTACAATGTTCTTCAAACCAGAATAAATCAGTGCATTTATAGTGCTGTTTGGCGGGAGAAATAGACATCGCACATAGTCATAAGCGTCAACGATGGCTTGCTGTGATTTTCAACGCACGAAGAAAGTTTTACCACTAAGCGTGATCGATATCCGTCGCGAATTTAAATACAAATGAATTGAGTAGTATTATGTCGCTGGATGCAGGCCGCCTCCAAAAGATATATGTGGCAATCCATAAGGGAGGCCTATGTGTAGCAGTGGACTTTCTGTGGCTGAAGAGAGAGCAAGAGAGAGAGAGTATAATGCCAATGTGGGTAAAAATACGATTCAAATTACTCGATTTACAAAGTTGGTAAAAGAAGTATCAAAGAAATTTACAACACTACTACTTACTAAAAGTTTTTTAGTTTCTTAAATGTTTAGGTTATTTTACTTTTAAACCGTTTTCATCTCAGTAAATAAAACCACTGAGATATTACATTTATATTTGTGGGTCCCGGAGACTACGAACTTGAAAAATAAACAATTATCAATAGATTTACCAAATCACGTACCACAATCTCCAACATTTGCAACTTCAAGTCTCAAAACCCTTCATATACAAAACTAACCACTTACATGGCTATTTAGTAAGGGCACTTAATTATTTAAACGCGATGTTGACCCCTGAACGCCGTCGAGTACAAATGTGGCGAACTTTAATTATCCCAATTTCGGGGGCCCGTTTTAACGATTCCCCAGCGCGCAGTTGCTTACGCTGCTTGTATGTGAAAAGTTACTGAAAATGGCATTTCCTTTTAATGTTTCTGCAGACTTGAAGGTTTTGTTGTCTGAGAGATCTTTTGAGGAGATTTTGTGGAACTGTTTTGAGAATCTTAAATTTTGCTACTACTAATTTTGGGCTAACTACCTAAAGCAGTATGTCTAGTGGCTTTATTCATAGACAGTTTTAAACCCTATTTTAGTTATCGAATGTTTTCTCTTCTTCCTTTAAACTGAATTCAAAAGTAATTCGAAAGGAACAAAAAATTCAATAACTAAAATACGTTGTAAAACTGTTTATGAGTAAGGTCGTAAATCTTTTTATTGGTTGTCTGACCACCTCGCGTATAAACATTAAATATTTTTTAACAAGTAATAAGAACTATTGGCAGAGTATCTGCATGATCAGAGTCGTCTTGAGAATTATCTGTTTAACCATCTGGATATTTAGGGTATACCTTCAAAACAAGATTATGTAGCCTTAAACCTTATGAAGATATTCCTGGAGATGATGACAGAAATTCAAGAGTCTATACAGTTTTGTTCTATAAGTACTTTTTAAAGTAATAATGTGATATTCTGAGATCAATCTTACTCACACGCACCATTCATAAATAATACTAGACATCATGTTATTTACAGTCTACGTATTCTAAGATGGGCTTCAATCTACGTACAATGAGACAATTTGGAATTGGCTTACGGCGATGCAAAATTGACGCACGGATGACTTGCTCAATAGGACTGGCAGACACAATGGGGTATGGACAATACGTTTATGTTCGGCCTTAGACAAGCATCAGAGAATTAGGGCTGTAAATACCTAAGAAGGCTTTGCGAATAATAATTTGAAAGTGGGATTGATGGAGAAATATCTAACAGTTTTAATTATTAAGAAAAAAATTATAGGTTTAATTACTAAGCTGCAGGCAGCTTTGCTAAATCTAATTAATGTAAGTTTTATTTAGATAGATTTTAGTAGTGAAATGTTCTTGATGATTGATCAGACAGAAAGAATATTGACAAGGTGAATGGTTATTCTAATGAATATCATAGAAAGTCACTGACCGCAAGCAGTTTCAGCGCAGTCTTCAATTTTTTATTTATATTCTAAAGACCCGAAGACTAATATCATCAAATATTGGCAAATTTCATTATTTTTTTAACTGCCTCGGTGGCGTAGTTGTACTACGGTTGGATTAGAAAGCTTGAGTCTCGAGTTCGAATCCCGGGTCGGGCAAAGTGATATTGGATTTTTCAGTTCATTATCAGCCCGGATTCAGAATTTGTGCCCGATATGGCGATAGGCTCGCCCCTACATCGTGGGACGGAACATACAAGGCGTAATGTGGGTGTCCTGGTAGCACCTCTGCCTCCCTCCTGGGAAAAAGACGTGAGTTTATGTATGTGTCATTATTTTTTTGTACATATTCCTAATGCTTCCAGCAATTGCTACATCCGAGTGTAGGCGGCTAATTCTACATGACTAATGTTAATGAGCTATTTGGACGCTGATCGACTAGTTCCATTAACTACAACAATACCGCGCATAGGTTATTTGGAGCAGAATTCATTACTTAACCAAGCCTGTCGCTTATTCAAAGTGAATTCACTACGGAAAAGGACAAAAAAATATTCGATAATTACGTAGTTTTAATCGCACGCTGTTTCTTTGTTACGTGAGTAAATAAAAGTTTCTTTTACTAGTTTTATTAAATTTATAGCCTAGATTTAATACAGAAATAACAAAGACGGAAAATAAATATAGGTATCCAGGGAATCTAATTAATCTCCACCATTTTTACCACAAAACAGTCGTTATTAAAGTAGTTATAGTTTATCTGTAAGACTGTCGAATCTGTCGAGATTTACACGGGGAGAGTTTCCCGCGGCGAGAATCGTATGCGGTTATCGCATTACATAACCGTCATAGATAATCGTGTTCTGACAAACGTTTACACGATGCAACTATTTCATATCCTTACTATAATCGTATCTTCGAGGCGAGAAACTCTCCCCGTGTAAAAGAGGCTTAAATTCTATAAATATTTGGATTCAAAATTAATAATAAATAAACGTTAATTATACTATCCTTTCATGACTATTATTAACCAAATCGGTAATTACCATCCTCAATGGTCCAACAATTCCAAGAAATCCAAACCTTTTGTAATTACACGGTACAATGCTCAGAATGGCTCATTTATTAACTAAAAATAAAGCGCTTACGGCTTAAAAGCGGGAAGTAACTAATTCAAGAGCACTTCAAAGAGTTACGAGCTCAGGCCTAAGCCTATGGAGAGAAGGGTGGGAATTCTCAAAACACCGCCATCAACAGGCGAAAGCGAGATTTTGTCGTGTCTGTGCCTTCATACATATGCGTTTGAATGTTAGTTGACACAGAACTCGGTGAGCGCCGCGGCCACAATTGCAACGGGAATGAAGTCCGCTTCCCTCCGCTTTTTAAAGCGATGAAGGGAGAATTTTGCAATGTGAGAACTACTTACGAGAATCCAGACCGTCGTATTAATCTTTTTTAAATACATTCTGAGGAATTGCATGAATGTTGAATAGAAATGAGTTCGTGGAGAAAATAAATGTACTATTGTAGAGATAATTAATATTGTCTTGGGAAAAGTGGTATGCAAGCCGTGTAGGACGTTCACATTCAAAGTGAATGCAACCTACACTAATATATCATTAGTGTAGGTTGCAGGCCGTTTTCAACAAGTTGTTGTTCAATTTCTGAGGCGAAACCGAAATCCAGCAGTGGACTTCCTGTGACTCAAGAAAAAGATTTTTCAATTCATTTTACAAGACGAGATGTGGGTGTCCTGGTAGAACCTCTGCCTAACCCTTCTGGGATAAAGGCGTGATGTTTATATATATATAAACAAGCATGAGGATGCGCCTATTTCCCCGAAGGAATGGGCAGGGGTGACACTTAAGCCATCAAAATTCCCAGAAGATAAGTAGGTATGGCATAATTAAAACAAGTAGATCAGGGACCTAAGTCTCATAATAAAAAATAGTCTATTTCCAACATGAATCCCATTGCGTGTCCGTGTAAATTACATGCAAGTGTGTACTTTGTTAAACGAAATAATAAAATGTTGTTTTTATTTACACCGTGAAGATTGATAGTAATAACAATATTACATACATACATAAACCCACGCCTTTTTCCTATAAGGGGTAGGCAGAGGTGCTACCAGGACACCCACATTTCGCCTTATATGTTCCATCCCACGATGTGATAGGGGGCGAGCCTATCGCCATACCGGGCACAATATTACTAACTTTCCTATTAAAACTGGAATTTTGTAAGGAGCTTAAGAACTTTCGTTCACTACAGGACGTTCAACTACACGTTAAAGAAGTAATTTAATGCTCTTTCTATCTGCAGTCGGTGCCTCATTATTGAGAATCGTGACCCTCAATTATCTAATTTAACTAAGATTTCGTAAATATGATCAAAATCAGCCCAACGAATATTGAATGGTCAGTAACACCGCATTTTTTTTTATTGCATAGGTCTGGCAAACGAGCAAGGTCACCTGATGGTAAGTGATCACTGCCGCCCATGAACATGCCCACAATGCTGGATCATGGATGTGTTGCCGGCCCATTGGGAGGGGAGCGGGAAGGAAAAAGGATGGCAAGTGGAAAGGGGTATTGGGCATCCGGCAATCTCAAATTCGACCGGGCCGGGGTAACATTGTCGAATGTCGATACATCTACAGTTCGTTGTTTGAATCTCTATTTAGAGGGCACTACCTTTACTATGAGACATAACGCGGTCTCCTAGTCGGGCCAGAACAAAAATCAACAATGTTACCAATCACCCAACATTCCAACGCTATTGAATTGAAACACCAGTTTGTTCATTTCCTTTTACTTTTTAATCCGGACCAGTTCTATGCCATCGGCCCAACTTTGGAATCCCATTGAGTTTTGGCAATGTAAAAAATCCATCACCAATAATCCGTGAATGCGCAGAATGTTTGGAGTGTAGAAACTTTGCATAGCCGTCCGGCCGCCAATAAACCCGAACGCTTGGTGAATAATTAAAACGCTATCCCGGTTATACATTTAGATGCCGTTTTGCAATCAGCAGACTCGAATATAGACAGAGAGCAAGGCGGAAAAGAAGGCATGTGACACAAGGGACACAAATTAATTTTGTTACAAAATGATAAGGAGTACAAGAAACTGACGGCCAATCTTCAAGACTAAAGAAACATTTCAAGAAGAAGAAGATAGCAATCATGTATGGATGTAAGAGAGACTGCCTGAGGAACTTAAACAAGTCAATGATATATTTATAAAATAATACAAATTCACTAATTTTGTAATAGGTCAGATGCTTTATACTGAGCCATATACATTTTTATTTTGTTCAGATTCATCGCAAAATATAATATTTATTAAAGTACCTTTTGTTCTTTATACTAAATGTCCAACACAAGCCTAGAAATTTACAATGTGAAATTCAAGCCCATAATTCCAGTGGGTAATACAAAGAAAATGTAAAATAGCGGGAGGCGTGTACACTCAACGATCGCCGTAATAATGCCGGCCTGCGAACGGCAAATGAAATCTACGGATTACATCCTCCAGTATTTTGGAAGGGCGTCGACAGTCGTTTGTCGGCTAATTTCTATTGTGTTGTAAGAATTATTGCTCAGTTCTGGCGTAGTGCGTTAGCTAATCTTCGCTTTGTTTCGTAATAGATGTTGAAGGAGAATTTATTTGCTAATTATAAAGGATATATTCAAGCGTACAACGGAACGACCTTTTCAAGTGCTCCGGTCAATATCTTTATTGCGTTTAAAGTCGGATTACAAAGTGAGATCGCGTTATTGCCTATTTTTCTTCTGAAATGTGATCTTTAATTCTAGACATTGGAAGTGCGTATTTTATGTGGCTGGGTATTTTTTTTAGTTTGGCTTAAAGTAATTGTATTTTATTAGAATACACAATTCCAGATAGAAGATAATTAAATATCATCGCAATCTCAAATCGCAATCCTAGAATTGAAGAATGAAAATTGTAGAGAAAAATGTAATAAACCACTTGTTAAAAACACTAATAACAAAATATTCTCAGTTCTCCTTAACCCTTTTTGTATCAATGATCAATTCCTAGACTCAAATATATCAACAAGAACACGTATGGTTCCAATAATAATATAGCATTCATGACTTCGCATTGTTTTATGAAGACCATGTTTTTCATCAGAGCACCGATGTTCTTTCAATATGAAAATATTTTTATCAAACTAGCCTTTCATGTTATCTTAAAGAATTTTGGAATAACGCAACTAAATTGACTGAACAAATGGTATGTAGGTTTGAAATGTTCTTTTTTCTTTTTTTTATTGCACAGGTCAGGCAGACGAACAAACAGGTCACCTGATGGTAAGTGATCACTGCCGCCCATGAACATCCACAACGCTATATTATGGATGTGTTGCCGGCCCAATTGGGAGGGGAGCGGGAAAGAAAAAGGATAGGAAGAGGAAAGGGGTATTGGGCATCCGGCAATCTCACTCACCGAACGAAATGTCTATCTTATAAATTGAAATATAAAGGTCTACGGATATATAATAGATCTCAAAAAGGACGCCCGTGAAGAAAATAGTATCCTTGAAACAACGTAAATTGACCGTTCGCTACGAGTAATGATGAGAGCAAACGAGATTTTCTATACAATTTGTTTCTATTGTGAGCTTATTCTTTAGAAAACCTGATTACGAACTATTCGAATTAATACTCATGGTATGTTGAAGATATTACAATATTTAACTAAAACACGAGCGCAAAGAGTCAAACAAAAACCTACAACATTAAAATAATATTTTAAATCTATATACTCAAACAAACGGAGCAAAACAATTCTGAAAAATATTATTACAAAAAAACATGATTTCTACTTTACCGTGGTGCGATATTCTAAACGCGGTTTCAATGAATGCCATATCTCCATCTGTTATAATTTAAATTATATCAGAATTTGTATTACCCAAACACTCTAAAACTAACACGGAATCCAAAGCATCAATAACCAATGTTATTACTCCAATAATTCCGTGTACAACCCAAAATCCAATCCGCATTACATTTGCACGAAACCCATGCACATGCACAATTTCATTCGCAAATACACTAGAGGCCGCCGCGAAGTATATACCAACATTTTATATGTGACGTCACAGCGAGCGTGCGATTCGTAGCCAGGCCAAATCGCCTCCTCGATATCAGTTGCTTATTCAATCGGGCACCGATTTGAGCTAGCGAGCGAAAATACACTTTGGAGTACGGAACAATTTACAATTCACTCCTACCAGTTCTATCGTAGGGCTGGCCACAATAGCCACGTGTGATTTGAGGTTTGATTTTACACTGGCTCTCGCTCCGCCGGCATTGTATTTGATTTCTGGGAAAGACTTCAATTGCTTTATGGTTTGGTAATTTTTCATTCGTCGTTTCACCGTCGATTCAGCTTTCGGTGATGGAGTTGTGGAGAATTTTGCGGTCTTTGCATTCATTGACGTTGGAATATTTGGGTTTTAAATTCTCGACGCTAACGAAGGGGTTTTATGCGCTTATTTCTAAACGGGTTTATTTTTTACAAGATTGTATATAATTAATTATATTTTATGCATAGTAACGTCTTGCGTTCTTTCAATCCTTAAAGAATAAAATTCAGTTGGCAAACATAAAAACACTGATGATGTCACGTGCTATAATCATTGTGATGTAAACCAATATATATCTTAACCTGAGACGACATTTATTAAGTTCAAACCAGCATTTTATTTTGAATATTTTATGATGAGACATTACGAAATTTTGTGCATGTCTTTATTGCCTGCCCTGGCCCCTTATCGTACTGTAACAGTTTGTTCTCGCTTTTGTAATAGCTTTACAGAGTCGCTTTTCGAACCATCACTGACGCTATCAGAAACACCATTTGTACCTTTTCCGCTTCCCATTTTTCCAATCGTCACCCTTTAACCCAGTAACTCACCTACAACTCTGGAAATCATGTAGGTGCGTATTTATTACCAGGTCATCCACTTGCTAATTTGGTGCTTCTGTACTTTAAAAAATACGTGATAGCTCAGTTGAATATAGAGCTTCGAGACCAAATATTTTAGGCCTTTTTTTAACTTCCATAGGGGTTGATGTTAGACAGCTGGTAGTAAAATCATAAGCCAAATGCAACAAGGCTAAAAAGTCGTGTTGCGACGACAACAATATTAATAAAATAAAAATAAATACACTCAACAGTCACATACCTAGTCTTGACCTCATATTAAAATAAATTAAGATTTGTACCGTGGGTATCAAACACTCCGAGAGGCTTTTCGGTCTCGCAAACACCCAGACCCGAAACAAATACTTGTGGGCCTCACAAGCCTCTCGTTTCACAGCCGGCGTCTAACCAACTGCACCACGGAGGCTACGCAAAGAATGAAGGCTGTGAAACCGCATACACCTAGGTGCATTCTAACAATTCGTCGAGCAGATCCTTGAGGACGCCTATATTCAGCAGTTGACTTCAGAAGATGACTGAATAAATGAATACTTAAAAAAATATATGCATTCTCAAACAGGATGGTAACTTCAAGTCCCACCTGCCAAGTCGCATCGAAAATGGATGGGAAGTTAATTCATGCACATCCTATCAACGCGGTGACTCGTGTAGGTATAAAACAATCGCAGGCTGTAAAGTCTGCTTTGCATGAGCGGTACTATGAATATGCAGATATAGTGGGTACATCGCTTCGACGGAGACGTTTACTATGTTAACTGTGTACTAAATGAGGTGCATTCTGAATTCGTTACTGGGTTACCGGCACCGTGCAGGGGTACTGTGACCTACTTCGATGCCTAGTGTTTCGCAAATAAAACATTTCGAATTAAATCCGTGTCTGTTTCTTTTTGTTTGGGTGTAAGACGCTGGCTTTCTTTGGAGTGTTTTATCGGTTCGCTTTGTCGGAATGTTGATATAGTGCTGTATTTGAGCTGGGATTTGGGAGATCTTGATTTGATTCGCATATTCAACTTATACTTCATTTAATTAATATTATTTTAGATTTGTAAAGTATGTACTGCCCGGTATGAGATGTTGAAAGGATGAATAAATAAATAAGTACGACCAACAGTCACAAACAAAGTCCTGACGAAGATCGAGTCTTGTATCGTGGGTATCAAGAACTACGAGAGGCTTTTCGGTCTCACAAACACTCAGACGCGAAAGAAATACTTGTGGTTCACACAAACATTTGTTTCAATGCGGGGATCGAACCCGCAGCCTCTCGTTTCCCAGCTAGCGTCCAACCAACTGCGCCACAAAGGCTGTCAAAGACCAATTATAAAAATCATACGAATATAATATGTCACGCACGAATCGGTCTTATTAGAGAAGAATAAGAAAATGAAAGGCAAACAAAACATTTACATAATACATACATACTCACGCCTTTTTCCCAGAAGGGGTAGGCAGAGGTGCCACCATGACACCCACATTCCGCCTCTTATGTTCCGTCCCACGATGTGATAGTGGGCGAGCCTATCGCCATAAAACATTTACATATTTTAACTTCTTAGTCATCTTTGAATTTCTGAGAATATATAAATATAAACTCCCTTTATGTTTACACATTTATATCATGTCAAACCATGGCGGTATTTTCGTACATCCATGAAAGTGAATCTTAATATAACATGTTTAAAGAACATTCAAATTAGGAGCAATGTCTTAGTTACCAAATATGTCTGACGATTTTATATGTGCTATTATTGTAATTTAAGTTAGGCCATTGGACACAGTTGGACTGCCTCGGTGGCGTAGTGGTACTACGGTATGATTGCAAAGCTGAGGTCTCGGGTTCGAATCCCAGGTCGGGCAAAGTGATATTGGATTTTTCTATTCATTATCAGCCCGGAGTCAGGAATTTGTGCCCGATATGGCGATGGGCTCGCCCCCTATCACATCGTGGGACGGAGTATACAAGGCGAAACGTGGGTGTTCTGGTAGCACCTCTGCCTACCCCTTCTGGGAAAAAGGCGTGTGTTTATGTATGTATGTAGTTAGGCCATTACAGCGTAATCATTAGATATACATAGAAGTAATTTTTGTATGCAAAATGTAATTAATGGGACAAACCGCTTCACGTCACCCAAATTGGAGGTAAATCTCTCTAATTCTAATCACAAATCGCTAGATTGCTTTGATTTGTGTCAATAGTGTGCAGTTACCGGTCAGAAATCACCGGCGACATAATTATGCTGGCCTGGGCAAAACCGAACATGGAACCAGGAACATGACCTATTTGCGTACGTCATTACAATGGGTGTTCCGCCATCATGCTCGGTGGTCATTACCTTGACGTATATTATAATATGAAGCTTGTACAATACATGTAATTTGAAATACAATAGTAAAGACATTTTCCGTGCGGTTGCATACGTTCCTACTTATCCTTTGTGTCTTCAATACAGAAACGGGTCAAACAGATTTAGCGCGCGATTTGTTTACTTCCCGACGTTTTCAATTTTAACTTTATACGTTAGAGTAGTATTAAGATGTGTCATTGATCCAGCAGTAGCTTGTATAAATTGTGACACTGAGTTCGATTTCCAGATCATAATATTAACTAAAATTTAAATTTCAGAATGTTACTGTAGAAAAAACAATTAATCTGTTTTTTAATGTATATACTGTTGCGGAACCTGAATTAAATAAATAAATTTCGAATTTAATAATTGTGTATGACTTTCTCGAGAATGGAATTTGTGCCCAGCATGACGATAGGCATTTTTATAATCATTTGCACAGATGGAAATAAACATGACAAAATTCCAGTGATATCAGTAGTACCTGTATCTACATTATTGGGTTAGAGGCAAGAGCTTATGAACGTATGTAATCATAGTTTTAATCGTGAATTTTATTTGTATGAATGCGGATGTATATACATATGTATGTAATACTTTATAGATGCGTACTTAAGGTGGATAGAAATATATCGACAATTATATTCGATTTATCGTTTTCGACTTATCGTCATATAAATTTTCTAGGAAGTTGTCAATTCCAAATCACTCAAATGTGAAATAAACATTTTCTGTCACAAAATCATTTTTCTCGGTAAAGAAATTAAGCCCACGACCTTTCCTTTACCAGTTGGTTTTTCCCCTTGCTAATACGTACATACACACATTTTTTCCAAGAAAGGGTGGGCAGAGGTTCTACCAGGACACATATATTTCGCCTTGTATGTTCTGTTCCATAACGTGGCAGGGGGCAAGCACAAATTCCTGACTCTGGGCTGATAATGAAAAGAAAAATCCAATATCACTTTGCCATAACCGTGGTTCGAACCCGCGACCTCAGCTTTGTAATCGTACAGTAGTACAATTACGCCACCGAGGCAGTCAACTTGTACTTTCCCCTAGTACTTACTCAAAAATATTAGAAATGTGATTTTAGAAAATTCATAATTAAAGCAATGAATAATATATCACTCAATCATAATTTATTATTAAAGATTATTTCAAGTCTACATTAAGATCCACAGTTAACACTAATTGCGAACTTTATTAGTAATTTTAATTAACAAACTTGACTACTAAAACACTATCTATAAAGTTATTTCAAACAAAAGATGCTTGCTTAGTAACTTAAATTTTTCCATCACCATTAAAATCTGTCGCTGGGCACTGTAAGAAAAGGGATCAGTGCCGTACTTAGAAAGTATTATGGGAGTCGTGTGACCAGATAATTATTTGTCGTTAATTTATATATAATATGTTTATTGTCATTGTCATAATAACAAAATGCGAAGTTGAAAATAATGATTTAACAACTTACGCCTGGCTTACAGACAGCCTGAGGATGAATGCAAAAAGAAGAAATAAATATACTTCACATACATATCTCTTTTAATAATAGAAAATATTTTCAGCTCTTCCCAAGTATTAGTACATTAGTACATCAGTTTAGTAAGCTATGGTGCTAGAGCCACGCTGTGGTCTGACGCGACTCAGCATGATTTGGCAGAATCGTGCTGGGCGGTAACACTGTCTCACAGGAGATAGACGTGTAACGACAGCTTCAATGTCGCGTTTCGTTGGTTGATTGAGATCGCCGGATGCTCCTGACCAGCCGGACCCCTTCCCTCTTCCCATAATTTTTGCTCCCCGCTTCCCTCCCGAGCTGATGGGCCGCAAACGCATTCATGATCCAGGCGTTGTGGATGTTCATGGGCGGTAGTAATCACTTGTCATCAGGTGCCCTGTTTGCTCGTATGCTGGACCTTTGCAATAAAAGAAAAAAATATTCTTCCACTTACTTCACATAAAACACTAAAAAAAACAAAATATATGTTTTTTTCACGACCGTAATAAATTTAATTTTGGAAATATCCAAGCAATTTTACAGTGTTTTAAATGTTTACAAACATGTCTTGATAATTTTTATATTCTTATAAGTTTATTAGAGTTATAAAACCCTTACTCCGCCACTGGATGCATCGAGCAATTACTGTCACTCAGAGCGGTTCGCTCGTTGAGAATGAGATATTTGATATATCCAAACGGCAAACAAAATTAGTTTTATACTGTGAAACTTGCCAAAGAGTTTATAGGGGAATGAGGATAGGGAACATCGAGAAAGATATATATATCCATAATTCAGTCATTATATATGATTTTGCTGCATTCTTTAAAAATAACTATATAACTTATTTTTATATTACTTTTTGGAACATATTTTTTGGGTTACCTATAGTTATTGCCAATATTTTGTAAACATATGTTAGATGCTTACATGATTGTAACCAGTTTTGTGTTTAATAAATAAATTAATAATACCTTAAATTATGTTGTGCTGATGGCACGCAAGTAGAGTATCATATCGTTCATGAGGAATATTTATCAAACCGTGTGTTATAAATATTTATAGACATCTTAAAATTGTTGGTGAAATTCTGTGAAAAGATTAAAAGCAGGTAATCTTGTGTATTCACGTTATTGTACTGTACTATGTCGGCCCATAATAGCTTACTGCGGGGCCAGGGACTCTTCCACAACCAAGAGTGCGGTCGAGAGGCATTGGTCATAGTGTACCACATGTTTCGTCAAATATTCTGCACTTGAATTCGTAGAAAGCCTAAATATTAAACTGTTGCCTCTCCTGTTTAAAAATAGCAGGCTTGTATCCTTTGTAGATGTGTTTCCGGCCTTTTGTATAAATATTGCACCAATAAAAATCAAGTCTGTTTTACTGGAGAATAAAATTCAAGCCTTGATTTCACGGAAAGCTACAATAAAAACCGTTCGGTCCGGCCATGCGTTAATTTTTACGCTCGATAAATAATTGAATATTAATTAACAATTTTATACAGCTGTTCTACCGGTTCGGTTTCGATAAGTTTTTGCATTAATTTTTGAAAAGTTTTTTTTTGTGATCGAACTCGAGTGATTTAATGACGTTTATTTTACTGTTAAAATGAATTTTTTACATTTTTTTTTGGAATTTTTGGTCCCCATTTTGTGCTCTTTTGCTCGTTAATTTAAAATATTGGCATGGCATCTGAGATTACCTTTCGTTACGTTTAGGGGTAATTGCTTTAGAGCCAGTAAGGAACTGTGTATGTATTTCAACACCTAACTGCGAATATGTACAGTCCGCGCATCATATACTTTGGGAGTGTAATCTTGGACAAAATGAGTGGTGCTTTACAGCTCGCTTCTCTGTCTGTAAAAGTCTTTATCCGAGGTAATTTACCTCTTTAGTTTATTGATTTATCACCCGCTTCACTACGGAGGGAAGTGGACAAAAATGTCCAGCTCCTCCTATTATTTAACTTTATTATGATTTCATTGCGGGTTAAGACAAGTTAGACATTCCCGGAGACTCGCTGAGCTTCAATGCTCGGTGTCATTAAAATGCGTGCCACTGTTGATCCTGCCTTCAGAAGTGGAGGGTGCGAGGGCGGAGCAGTCTCCATGCCATTTAACACCACACGATAAATTTTTTATAAGATCAGGAAAAAGAATTTCGGTTGCAAATTTGTTTCTAGACAGATTAATTCAAAACATAGTGTTAATCAGTCTAAAGAGGTGTGGACAAATTACACCAGAAAAAATCCGGACCAGACCGTCGGCTGATAATATACAAACTTCAGTGTAAAGTCAGAAACAAATAAACTATTTCGTTTTACACTTTCACAGTACCAAAACCGGAAAAATAATGACGAGGAAGATAATTTGCCCGCTGAAATATTCCAACGCAAACAGGAAAAAATATTGGCGACCTAAAAATTCACGAGCCAAATTAGTTGACCCAATCGAATGTCGAAATGAATGCAAAGTCCACCGCTCTTTGCGATTATTCATTATTCAAGTTTAAAACTGAACTATTTTCATTTTGAGCGTGTATTGAAATCTGCCTGAAAAAAATCTCCATTGAATACTTTTTGTAAAACTTTCAACGAAGGCTTATTGTTTCGGGAACCTCGTTAAAAACTATCCATGGCCGAAGGGGCGGAAGTATCGTTTGTCCTTTTTTAATATTCCCATATTTTGGGGATGCGTCAGTTGAAAAATTCCGTTGTTGGAATTTTGATGCGCGTCGATGCGTGCAGTGCACTGGTATTTGGTAGTCCTGCGTCGAATATTTAGAGAAAATATATCTAATAATGCGGTTTTATAGCTTTATAAACTTTTTTTTTATAATTATCCTTTTTATATTATCCTTTTTTGATCTAGTGTGACTTTAAGCTGTGAACAATAGGAACTGTGTGAATTGTGTTTGTGTGCCTCCAAGGATGTCTATAGCGACCTTTTGGAAATAGCCTCCAAGATCCATCCAGCGACTTCCAGGAACAATTATTACATTGAATCCATATATTTATTTTATCAGATACTCTGATTTATACTCTCTTATGTATTTCAAATCCACTATAAAATAGTAAAACCTCGTATTTTCCTACCTTTCAGCGAATATATCCATAAAATAAAATTCTAAAAAAACTGATACGGCTTCAAAAGGCAATACCGAACGATGGCGACGAAGAATTAAATGGTGCGAGACTAAAATTGTCGATTTGAAATTCAAATATGGCGGCACGTTTCCGAAAACGGGTCCCGTACTTTTCCAATTCACTATTGCAACTAATTAAAACTTTAGTTAAATCCGAGATTCCCATTATACTTTCAGACATGGCGACGGGTTAACCTAGAATTGCGGGAGGGGAGATCTTTTTGGCCTCAATTATACCGTTGTGTAAGCGCTATTGGTTCATTCATATGTATGTATATGTTTATGTTATTGTTTAATTTATTTATTTTAAAAATTAGGCCAAGATAACATCAAATTTGCAAAAAAATAAGTCATTAAACATCACAATAGCAAAAAATTGCGAGCGCTCAAAAGGTTAAATCGAGTGTTAATTACAAAATAAAAATTGCAATTTCTTCATTTAATAAATCTTTCGAAGATCCACTAACAAACAGAACGAAATTTAAATTCAGACAGTCGTGACATAAAATAATTCGTATCTTAGCTATTGGTCCCATTATAGGCTCATAAACACAAAAACTGTTATTTTAAAGATTTGTAGATGCAATTATCATCGTCAAATATTTGCCGAAACGTTTGCCAAAACTTTGCGCAAACCAGTTCAAAGTCTGACTGTAGTACATTTACGTTGAAACTAAGTTTGGCGGACTCACAACTGTTATTTATTGGTTACTCGATATTCTTCGAGCCACGAACTCGTAGAGAGCCAAATCGTAGACATATTTGTTAAAGTTTTGTCGTACCGCGTTCGGCTTTGGGCTAAGAAAAACAAACTACAAAAGTCTTTAAAAAATATTTTACATTTTCAGCCAGCTCGACATTCTTATTTTGAAGTATAATTGAACTATCGAAATTGAGACATAAAAGGGGAACACAGATAACTAACAGAAAATAACTACGATAGAGACCATTTCCAACATGTAACTGTGAAAACCTTTTGATAGGGGACTATGCTTAACAGTGGACGTATTGTGGTTGATGATAATAAATAAATACACCCAACAGTCACATGCATAGTCCTGACCCCGCATTAAGATTAATTAAGTCTTGTGTCGTGCGTCTCAGAAATTACGAGACACTTTTCGGTCTCACAAACACCCAGACCAGAGACAAATACTTGTTGGCCTCACAAACATTTGTCTTGGAATCCGAGGCCTCTTGTTTCATAGCCGACATGAATCATGATGATGATGATCTTATATATACAGTGTGCTGATTATAAAGTATTATAACTATATTTTCAAAGGCTCTTTTATTTTTATGTGTTTAAAGCCAATAGCTACTAAAAAAATTACGTTCGCTTCGGTGTGATACCCCATCCAAAGCGACGGGACTAAAACGCTAAGACTTAAATGGGTTCCTCTTAACCCTGCCAATTTACTAACGTGCTGATTTTCGCCTGTTGACATTTGATAGTGACTTCCTTTCGCCCCCCGACACTTTTGTTATTACTTATTAAAGCTTCAATTCGGTTTAACGTTCAAACGATGGCCTGTCAGCTGTTCCGTTTAAACTCCAATTGAATTTGGAGAATGCTTTAATGATAGAGGTACATTATTTTTCGCAGTCGATTGAAATTTAGTTGTACAACAGTTAGCAATGGAAACTAAGTTGTTTTATTAACTTTCGCTGTAAAAAAATGTCTAGTTTGATTTAATGATCCATTTGTCTATGATACATACATAAATACACGCCTTTTTCCCAGAAGGGGTAGGCAAAGGTGCTACCAGAACACCCACATTTCGCCTTGTATATTCCGTCCCACGATGTGTTAGGGGGCGAGCCTATCGCCATATCGGGCACAAATTCCTGACTCCGGACTGATAATGAATAGAAAAATCCAATATCACTGTCCGACCCGGGATTCGAACCCGAGACCTCAGCTTTGCTATCGTACCGTAGTACAACTACGCCACCGAGGCAGTCTATTTGTCTATGATATCATAGCTGATTAAAGAAACGGACTCAACTAAATGGTATTGGTATATTTGAATGGCGATTGTAGGGAGTAGTTAGATGCAGACCATTTGCAATAGGTCTTTTGAAGCACAGATCGGCAGGAGAGGCTTAAATTCTCTGGCTAAAGAAGATGAATCGAAAACCTCACAATTTACCAAAGTGGAATGAGATTAAAAGATTTGTAGCTTTTCGGATTGATTTATCTATCTAGATTCTTCTATTATATTTCTGCAACAAAGCAGCAGCGAGTATTCATTGATGTGCTCAGGTTTGAAGGACAGTATATAAGTAGATATACCGAGCATTGAGAGACCTATATAATTTAACGTCTTGGGGTCACGAGCGCAATGCAGTGTCATGCGGTACGTAGTAATTATAACTTGTGAGTGGTGGTGCTTTTATATATTTGACAGCCTCCGTGGCGCAGTTGGTTTGACGCCGACTGTAAAACGAGAGGCCGCGGGTTCGATCCCCGCATCGAAACAAATATTTGTGTGAACCACAGGTATTTGTTTCGGGTCGGGGTTTTTGTGAGACCGAAAAGTCTCTCGTAGTTTCTGATACCCACGATACAAGACTCGATCTTAGTGTGGGGTCAGGACTATGTATGTGACTATTGGGTGTATTTTTTTTTTATATATGGGCAGGCGTGAGCGTGATCATTACCAAAAAGTGATCTGCTCGTCTCATCATCCACGATAGTAAAAAAAGTTTGTAACTTTACATAACTTTTGAATATCCTGACATTAAAGGACTTCTGAAAACCCACGTGCATAGCAAATCGAATGCACCTAATACCTTACTGAATACTATGTAACCACAATAATATTCAAGCACTATTAGAAAACCAAGAATCAATTTTTAGTACTTTACACTCAAATCACGTAGGGGCCATTGGACGGATTTTATATGGCTTCTAAACTATTGTTTATAGCTTAGTGTTGTTGGGTACGAGGCGCTTAATGTCACTTCTAGTTTAGAACTGATCGATATTGGCACTAGCTTTGCACTGAATTTCTGGGGAAGTTTGTTTTATTATGTGACTTGCTTGTTATGAAGTCCTATAGTATTGAATAAATAAATAAATACACCCGACAGTCACATACATAGTCCTGACCCCACACTAAGATCGAGTTTTGTGTCGTGCGTAACAGGCACTACGTGAGACTTTTCGGTTTCACAAACACTCAGATCCGAAACACACAAATATTTGATTCGGTGCGGGGATTGAACCCGCAGCCTGCGTTTCACAAACGTCTAACCAACTGCGCCACGAGGCTGTCGCTAATTAAACTCCTAACGAATTAAAAATAATTTTTAATACATAATTCTATTGGCAAAAAAATAAAAATATGTGACAAAATAAGTATCTCCAGTGAGGTAAAGGCCAGTTTGGTGAAGCCCCAAGATATCGTAGATTCAAACCCGGGACACACATTACAGACTTTTGGAAGGTACATACCTACTACATGAATGTTTTCAGTTAATTATCGCTTGCATAAACATAGTGCATAAGCCTTACATCTGAGTATTCTCCAGAAGCCGGTTCTCTGTAGACTACACCATAAACCGCATAGCTCAATTGTTGTCGTACCACTATCCAACGCAAGATGAAATTATAACCTATCTATCCCATCCTGTTCTGTTCGTAAAATTTTTCCCTGTCTTTATTCTTTAATTTTGGATTTGGCGCAAAATATCGTCACTTAAGTCACAGGGCGTTGTTGTTTACCTTCTATCAGGTGATTAAACTGCTCCTTTATCAGACCAATACTATAAAAAACTTTGCTTTGGTACAGAAAATTGTGCTCATAATTATTTGTTTCAATCGGAAAATAAAAGAAACATATTTACGCAAAAGGAAACCCTTTTAAGGCAAAACAACGCTGTCCCTATTTTTGCATTATTCAGTTTTCTTTGTGAAACATTGCTGAAGTTCAGTTGTTAGGGAGGCACGTGACCTACCGCATTTCGCAACTGATGCCAACGGTAATCGGAGAATAGAAAAGGCGCTGGCTCTCAATATTCGACCATTCTTTTTGTTCCACGCTAGGATTATTCTTTTTTTTATACAATAGGTCCAATAAACGAGAAAACAGGTCACTTGATGGTAAGTGGTAACTGACGCCCATTAACATCCACAACCCTTGGATCATAGACATGTCGCCGGCCCTATTTGGCATCCGACAGTCTCACTCACCGAACGAATCGTGATGGCAGAGCTATCGATTCACGTCGATCACCTGTGAGACATGACTGACAACAGAATGGCTCTAACTGACATAAACACCATTTGCATTTAATCATAATACAATCTACTTTACCAATAACACTTGTCGAGCTTCTATGTTCTTATCGAATCTCAGCGTGGCTCTACCTTTTTTCAATATATTCTTTGTATAATGAATGTTTTTTTTTCCAGACAAATTAGACATTAGAATCAACATGAGGATATATTGCAATTGAGCGTACGACCAGGGAACTAGACAGGCCTAGTTATACGGGTATTGCACGCGTTTATATGACAGATGAGAGTTGCACATACATTGAACATATTTCTAAATATCCAAGCCAATATCGAACCCGCAGTTCGGCAGTACTCGGCGTGCTTCAGCGCAGTGATCTGTGGCTTCGTGTGAAAGTTATTGTCAACCATTAAACCATTTTTTTTAATATTTACGTGAATATTTTTTCATTCAGTAAAAAGTAAATTATAAAATTTTATAAAGCAAAAAATGTTTTTTTTTTCGTTTGTATATTTTGATTATTTCATTTCTTTCATGAATGAAAAATCATCTATAGCATATCATGTTTGGAACCACTGCTACAAGGAAAATTTATATGGTACGTTGATTAATCATAAGCGATGATTGAGGTTCCCTCATGCCGAATTTTTTGACGAAAATTTTCTCTTTTTAAGTAAATTTGTGAACGAAGCCATGGGATTATGTGGATAACGTAAATGTCGAGTTGTAGGAAATTAGCTAATTTAAACAGAAAAATGAAGGTTAACTAAGGTGAACCGAACGTTATTTTTGTGTGTTGGAATAAAGTGAGTTTTTGGGTGTAACAAATAAACTTCTCGGTAGCGATGTCTCTCTTTGAGAAGACATTGAACGAAATGAAGTACAGAAAATTAAAATCCACATTGAAATCACTATGAAAACTCGTTCGAGCGTATCGCGTTTGTCGCTTTAGACATTGTACATCCAGTTTGGTGAACGTTTGGCAAGAGTCCTGTGAATTTATGATTCGCAGTTCGTTATAGACAAATCGGTAAAATCAATAAGCGAGTCTTCCAGAAACCACGCTGCTCGCCTATCACTAGTAACGAAATTAATCAAAAGGAAAACAAATAGGAATGGAATTTATATTTTCGGCAGTTAAAAGTTCATTGGCACGAGATATGTTCTTACAGCTAGACCGAATATCTTGCGGCCAAGTGTCATGCCTGGCGGACCGAAGTCGCCCTATATTCCGTGTTGGGAAGTGTTTTGCTTATTCAGCCGATACTAGCGTTGTCTGCGCTCCAAAACTATTTCGTGTCGAAACTTTGTTTGCCAAAATGCGAACATAACCTATTCTAGCGAGATATAGGATTACTTTTGTATACTATTAGGTATTATTCGTGCGTTATATCGTAATCGCTAATAAACAGGCGATGGTAGTTATCTTATTTCTGACAACACTCCATGGCCAATGTACTGTATAACTGATGCACTATAATAACTTTGTAGGGCTCAAAACTTATATTTAAAAATCATAACAACAACTGGGCACTTAAAATGCCTTTGGAGATATATATTTTTACACCATATACAAAATTAATCTCATTATTCCCAATCAAAATATTTTTCTCAATAGGGGAAGATTTCATCCATCACCTATTTTAACAATATTTCTGCTTCAAAACCCTTCTCAATATCTTTCCAGAAGGATTCCTTGGAAGTTCGTCGAGGAACATAACTTCCTTTATCCTCTTGAATTCTGCCACTCTTTCTGCAACGAATCCGAGGATTTCTTTATGTTCTACTTTACTACCATCCTTTAATACCACAAAAGCTTTGGGTACTTCTCCAGCTTTCTTGTCAGCTATACCCACAACTGCTGCATCTAATATAGCTGGATGTTCTTTAAGAACATTTTCAAGTTCAGCTGGAGGCACTTGAAATCCTTTCACCTGTGAATTAAGTTCAACGTTGTCATTAATCTCAATCTAGAATGGATTCTTAGGGGACGCATAGGCTATAAGGACTTACTGAAAGCCCCCGTAACACATCAAACGACTTTTACTTTATTGTGGATACGACTACAAAAAAAAAAATATTTAGCGCAAATACCCACACCAGAATATATTTTTTTATCGAAAATCTAATTATTCCTTCTATTATTCCTTCTTGTATTATTGGGGAAGTAAATTGAACTGAAAATAATTGAGAAACTCACTTTGATAAGTTCCTTCAGTCTGTCAGCTATTGTAACGGCTCCATCTTCGCCAATTCTAGCTAGATCACCAGACCTGAACCATCCATCTTCTATGATACTGGCTTTTGTTGCTTCAGGATTATTTCTATAACCTTTCATGACTTGAGGACCTCGTATTAGTATTTCACCAACCTGAAAATGTATGTCTTTAATTAATTTTAATATAGAAATTATATAAAGTAATCTTACATTTCAGACGGCTACAAATTGGTTTTTTAATTTTGATTTTGTAAAACCATTGAAAATATGGCAAAAGTAGTTCATCATTTTTGAATTTACGTATTAAGAGCCTTAGTTTTTGCTCACTGGAATTGCCAACGAGCGCTCGATTATTATAGTAATGAATATTATTTTTTATTATAAAAATCCTAATAGAACAATTAATAAAAGCAAGCCACTCAACGGATTCACAACATATTTAGAAATGTTTTTTGCTAAATAGTGTATTTTTTTGCGTACTTGCGTCTAGACATGTCTTTAGTCTAATCGAGCGTTTAGGTAAGCAGTTAGGTAATGGTACCCCAAATTCGCTGTCTCGTATATTTAATTAATTATTTCTGATAATTGCAGTCACATGTGTATTTTAAATAGGAATTATAATAAAAAAAAGCAATAATCAATGATAAAAATCTCAGTTAAATTGAATGGAAATAATTTAGATTATTATATTTATTTTAAATTAGATAGAATAAAGAAACAAGTCATTATGGAAACCCTTGACTTCCTGCTGCTGAAGATCATGATGATGAAATACTATAGATTGAATTCATAATCCGTGGATCTTTGTTCGCTATGTGTTCGTACATTAACAGATAACATTTTCTATCAATCTTTTCGTAGACTAGCTGACAATTTACAATGAGCGAAGCCAGGGGTCGAGCACAACTCAGTTCATGTTTCTTAATTGCAGCAGAGAACCGCCAATATATTGAAGATGCCGTTAATAAACCCACCCAACAGACATATATCTACGTAGTACCTAGTAGTAGTACCTTCTACCTCCATGATGGGTAGTGGGATCCCATCCACTTGCACACTAGTACAATACTTGTAAGACAGAATCAGCAATAACGCACAAAGATATGCCACTGAGCACCGAAGTTCTTTAAGTTTCGTAGGGTACCTAAAATTTTGTATAACAGATAGGGCTATTTAAAATGCAAACCTGGTTTGGTCCTAAGCTACGCAGATCTGAGTCAACAATTCTGAGTTCTGTGTTTGGTACGGCTAATCCGGCAATGGAGTAATCCTTAGAACCTAGTACCATCGCTGCGGCCAACGGTGATGTCTCCGTTAACCCGTAGACTTGCAGGAAGTCCATTTCAGGCTGGAAACATATTGTCATTAGGATAGTGTATAATCATTGGAAGACAAAGGCACATGATATTACTAATACATTGAAAATGTTGTTTAAGACTGAAAAGAATGAATGAACTTCTCATTCATTTCATTCGCATCCTTAATTTTAAATCACCCAAAGTGACGCTAATAGAATTCCACAATTTAACACTACCCAAATGTTGGGTATTTTTATTATTGGTCCCTCTTTAATTTGACGGTTGACGTATTCAAACAAAATTAATAAAAATGAATGTATTGATTATAAAATATCTTCGATATATACATATATCTAGATACGTCGTTAATTAATTTACGGCGTTAATATGATACTATCAAATAAAAATAACTATGTCGTATGTCTTTATAAAAATAACCTTTGATTTCTTGAAATGCTGGCTACACTTTTAAATGGGGTATACTCAATCGAATCTTTTTGCCAAAAAGTAAATGAAATGAGATTGGCATTTTTTGTTTTCTTATACGATATTGCTTTTTGCAGTGATACATAGTAGTAAGTGCATTTACTGCTTTGTTGCCGCATCTAGATATTTTATAATTCAAGTATTTTCAATTATATTATTTAAGTACCTATGAAGGTTTTATTTATTAGTATATCAAAACATTTCGTAAATAAACAATCGTATAGTGCGTGGTGACCTGTTGGTAATAGATCAGACGAGGTTGCTAACATTTTCACGGGGGTCGCTGTGTCAAATTAATAGTCAATCACCACTATAACGGAGAATAAAATTTCGTGAGAAAACTTTGCACACCACAGCGATTTGTAAGAATTAATATGGTACGTAAAGTCCGCCAAGTAACATTAGGCTAACGTGGTGGCCTGACCTCTTTTAATCGTACTCTCGATTGTAGAGGAAGCACGTGCCTTGCAGTGAGACGTATATGGACTGATACAGATATATATAGTATACAGATAATTACGGTCGAATTTCGACCGCTGGGTGTTCCGTAGTTATAGTTAATGCATGTTACTGCATCATTAGTTTCACAATTTTACGAGCAGGTGCCTCTCTGACTGTTGTTCCTTTTGGGAAATTTTTAGACACGTGCATTTATATTTTTGAATTTGAAACTTTAAATAGGAACTTATAAATCCACGAATCTGACCTTGTATATAACAATTTCACTACTACCAGTCCACTGAGATGGCGGATGTTAATAGCAAAATTAGATTTCTAAACCTTCTTGCAAGAAAAAAAAAGTTTATTGAACGCTACCTGTGCTTTCTCTAAGACTCTTTCAACGTCTGCTCTCGGTACCGGTGCGGCGCCACAAGTAATTGTCTTGATTGATTCCAAATGCTCTTTCTTAACGTCGGAATGGGATCCCAGGAACAAAACTAGAACAGCATTATTGATTTTGAAATGTGGAACAAAGGGCATTTGTTGTTTATCAGACTTAAATATAGAATGAATAAATACACTCAACATTGACCCACGACATAGTCTTGACCCTATACTCTCTCTCTCTTCAGCCACAGGACAGTCACAGTCCACTGCTGAACATAGGCCTCCCCCAAAAATCTCCACATTGAACATAGGCCTCCCCCAAAAATCTCCACATTGAACTGTTGGAAGCGGCCTGCATCCAGCGACTTCCTGCACCTTTAACCAGGTTGTCCGTCCACCTTGTAGGTGAACCCATGATAATAATAATTGGAAATCTTACGTCGTGAGAATCAGAAACCATGTGAGACTTTACGGTTTCATAAACACACCAGATAATAGAATCGCCTTTAACTAGGTAACCGATAGCGATTGACGACCATCCGGGTATGTTAGAGACATAAACAGACACTTCAAAATATCAGTAGTGTGTTCTTGGTATGAACCAAGGTTTTCTTTTGTCCATTATATAATTGCTTATGTGTATTTTGTAGTTATCTTATTATATTACGTTACAAAAGTTATACTTTACTTGTAGGAGGAGCTGCACACAGCAAATTTATTTTATGGTCTTTGAGAGCCGTTAAAAATGTGTTCGGTTGAAATTTTGGCAGCGTCACCACTTTTAAGCCGACGCTTAGTTTATGTAGTAGTACTATGACTAAACCATAGATGTGGTAAAATGGCACTACTCCTAGAGTTGAATCTTGATTTAGACCTGAAAGAAAGAAGTAAATAGGATGATTTAATTTAATGCAAGGCTTGTTACAGTTATTTAAAAACAAGTTTCCGACGCATTGAGAACCTCCTTCTTTTTTTGAAGTCGGTTAAAAAGCACCTACATTATGGAAAAGCCGGATCGACTGTGGTGGTCATAGAAAATTGTATTGCAATAACAGTAACACTGTCGCCTTTTATTTAAAAAGAGAGTTTATTGGATATCATGTCATCACTTTTGTCTAATCCTCCAGTAGTGCATCATCCTTACGACTTTTTTCTAATTTGGCACGAAACAACAATAGCCTAGTACTCGTAGTATAATGCACCGGCCGGTACGTGTCTTGAAATCCAAATAGAGCATCCACAAGCGAGGAAAGGTCGAGTTTCATAGGATAAACACAGGCGGAACCCGAATCGTGATATACTTGTATGTGTCAATTTAATGGGTTTTCTATTAACATATACATAGATGATTATTCAGACGGATACAAACTGAGGGTACAAATGTCCTTGTAACGTGAAAAGGGAGTGACAGCTGGTAGGATATTGTAACTTTTTCAAAAACTTTTTTTCATCTATATTGCGAAGGTGATAGCTTTTAGTCTATTGAAAACAAAGGCCCCTACCCCACTGGCGTTTTACGAGCGATAGCGTTTCTTGAACGTCTCCGCAACGTCGACGTTGCGTTGACGCTGCAGTTATCTTTAGAAATTCCGACGAGAAACACTACTGTTGGGTTTGCTCTCTCGACAAAAATTACATATTCTCGTATTGAAATATCCTGTAACAAAGTCACAGTGTCTTGACGCTAGACAACCGCGGCGTCAACGCAGCGTCGACGTTGCGCAGACGTTCGAGAAACGCCACCGCTCGTAAACTTCCAGTGGGGTAGGGGCCAAACCGGTACACGTCTTTGATACAAAAAACAAGAACAAGATGCAAATATATACTTGTGTATTCAGTAAACTTGACCCAAATAGGCAAACACACCGACGGGTATCGCATCGCAAGGTCCAGAATAGATCACTTTCAGACAATGTCATCGCTGGGTCACCGGCGCGTCTGATCCAATATGTACCGATATTGCGACAAAAAATAATTTAAATATTAAGCGGGTCGTCACAGTGGACCAAGTGAGATGAAAAGTATTGGAACTGAACTAAGGAATAAGGTTTATCAGTGTTTTTACCCAGAAGTGGGATGTGTATGTTCTTTATTGTATAAATGTATTTATTTATGTATAAACTTGTCACATTGACCTACTTTGACCCAACAACCTTTGAGTTGATACGAATGACATAATCGCATGAGAGGCATGCTGAATAAAAGCATCGAAATTATATAAAAACAGAACATTTTATTTTTGAGAGTTTAAATATTCGCTAAAAGGACACAATAATTATGAAAATGAAAATAATAATTATAAAGTATGTAATTAATAATTTAGAATTCAAGGTGTAAGGGGTTCCAACTAACACATCTGAGCCAATACCAGCAGGATTCCAGCACGAAAGTTTACTCTCGGAGCTCACCAACCTGCTAAGGGGACCGAGTATCAGCAATCATCCCACGTTTTTTTAATAATAAATAACAAGAAACAATATTCTGTTTCAAAGCCAATACGAAATGTAACTCCATTGCATCCAGATATCTATTTTAATCTTTAAAAAACAATAAAATACACATTTATTAGTTCCTACTGAGAAATCTGCGTTGCGCATTCTGCGATCGAAATGAATAGAGGCGCCTTCGATAATAAACCAATACAAAGTCAGGTCAAGTAGAATGAAGCTACTTTTAATTAAGAATACGCTCCCTGGGGATTGAGTTCTAGTAACAATTATAGGAGCGGTTCGCAGCTCATCTAGCAGAATGTTATGGCGCAATGCGACTGCGTTTTAATGGCGTGAATTTGAATTCACATAAAATTTACTGGTTTTCGGATATTCGTAGAGACATGCGTTACTGAGATACGGCTTGTATATTTATTTATACGGTTTTTGAAAGGTTTAGTAGTCTTTATAGAGAGCATAATGCTAATTTAATAGATAATAACCCAAGTAAGGAAATAAATATGGATATTCGGACGAATCTTTTAATTAGTTACATATTATATGCATTCAGTTGTTAGGGTAAGCTTTAAATAGTTTATAATAACAAAATTGTATTATAATTAATTAATTCCGTATTAATGTCAATTAGAAAAGCTATTACGAGTATAACATTTATAATAATTAGACTTCAATACTTACTAGTAGTGTCATTATAAAACTTAATCCCTTCGGCTTCTTGCTGTGCACAGTTAGCAACAATATTTCTGTTCGTCAGTTCAACACCTTTTGGTAGACCTGTAGTGCCACTTGAATACGGCAGAAATGCTATATCTTCAGGTTTTTTATTAACTTCCTTCAGAACACTAAGATCTGGGTTGGCATCGATTACGAATTCTTTAAAAGATATTACTCCTGGCAAATTTGATCCATCATTAGTGACACCGATTATAGGTATATCCATTTTGGCAAGTGGCAGTGCTTCTTTTATGACTTTTATTGTTTCTGGTATGCCGATTATGACGTTTGGTTTGGATAGAAATAATTGCTGTTGGACTTCGTCTGTAATAGAAACAATATTTTACTTAACGCGATATATCATGATTGCTTCTAAAAATCGTTTTGTAATCTCTGTCTGATCGATGTTCAGTAATGAACACGATGTATCTAATGAGTAAATACACCTAAGAGCCACATACGTATATATTCCCGACACCTCATTAAGATCGTCTTTAGTCGTGGGTACCGAAAACTGAGATTAATTTTTAGGTCTCACAGACATCCAGACACGAAACAAAAACTTGCGGAGGGCACAAACATTTATCTAGCTGCGGGGATGGAACCCACAGCATCTCGTTTCACAGCTGACGTCTAACTAACAACACGAAGGAGGCTATCAAATAATAATACTCACGGAGCGCAGTGCACACAGAATTGCAGTTTCAGTAAAAAAAATGATCAACCGAACAACTTTATATTAGTTAATGTTATCGCATTATGTTTTATATAAGTCCTTGGTAACGTTAAACTGCGAAAGTGTGTAAAGATATTTGTGTTTTTGTTAGCAGTAAACTGTTAAAAACTTTTACTCTTTCATGACACGATACATTGCCCCTCAAAAATCCGAAGACTGAGTAGAAAAATGTTAAGGATTAAGGACTAATTTTATAAGGAAGATTTTTTTAAAAAGTGAGGTCATTCACAAATAAAAAACTTAATAAAATAAATTATGGAATAAATTTTGATAAAATGCGCCAATTTTTGATAAAACATGCCTATGGTCATATAGTAAATATATTTTTTTATACGTCGTGTCAAAGTTTATCAATAAATAATTGAATTTTCTTATTTGACGAATTTGATCATATTTCTTGGAAACTAGACTTGTTTTGATTTAAATTAGTATGTATTTCTTAAGCTTATCTTTTGTTTCTCAGCCGTCATAGTTTGGTCTATTTCCCGTTAATGATTTATCGCATAGTTCTGGGACAACCTGTATATAATATCTCATGAATCCTTAAAATATATGATTAAACTATTTGTTTTACGAAACGTATGATCTCATACAATGTATGCAGAATAATAATATGGAATTAACTGAACCTAGTAATACATTACATTATAGTGAGATGTAAATTTTCTAATGACTGTAATGCCTGGTGTTTGTAAATGTGCATAACTTATTTTTAATTATATGTATGTACCTTTCGACTGCCTCCGTGGCGCAGTTGGTTAGACGCCTGTGAAACGAGAAGCCGCGGTTTCGATCCCCGCACCAAGACAAATATTTGTGTGAACCACAGGTATTTGTTCCGGATCTTGGTGTTTGTGAGACCGAAAAGTCTCTCGTAGTCCCTGACAGCCACGACACAAGACTCGATCTTAGTGTGGGGTCAGGACTATGTTATGACTGTTGGGTGTATTAATTTATTTATTTACCTAAAATTGCAAGTGTTGCTTTCCAGTTTTTGGATAAAAGCATTGTAAATATAGAATCCAGAATTAATAAATGACAGACGTTGAAAAACAGCCTGTTTAAGGGTCTCATCTGAATACTATCCATACTAAAATCTCTATAGAAATTTGCAATAACTTACGTGCAGTATAAATCGGGTTTATAGTAGTAACTTCGGCACCCGATTCTAGTATGCCTAGTATCGCTATTGCGTACTCCGGAGAATTAGGCATCATAATACAAACGACGTCACCATCTCGAATTCTCAGCTGGGAACGAAGTTGTGCTCCAAGATTTCGTGAATATTTATACAGCTGTTGGTAAGTGAACGAGCGGTTCGTCACGCCGCAAATCTACAAATATGAATAACTCAAGTCAATTGATTTGAATTTTGCTCGACCACCTTGTGGAATAGCTGAATTTTAACGCTTTTAAGAATTACGTACATAAACATCACGCCTTCGTCCGAGAAGGGGTAGGCAGAGGTGCAACCAGGACATCCACGTTTTGCCTTATTTATTCCGTCCCATGATGTGATAGGGGGCGAACCTATCGCCATATCGGGCACAAATTCCTGACTCCGGGCTGATAATGAATAGAAGAAACTAATATCACTTTATCCGATCTGGGATTTGAACCCGAGAATTCAGCTTTGTAAGCATACCGTAGTACAACTACGCAATTGTGGTAGATTTTAAGAATTTAATATGAAAAATCGCAAGGATGATGTTTCCCGATTCGGCGATATTCCGAGCTAGCAGGCTGGGGATCCCGAGACCCGACATACCTTTTGCGTCTTCCTCCGAGGCACCGAAGGACAAACTTAAGGCAATTTCCTCTCGACAAAAAAGGCAAAATTATTATTATATTATACATTATATGGCCTAACCACTCTCAATCGTACTCTCGATTGTAGAGGAGGCCCGTGCCCTGCAGTGGGTCGTATATGGACTGTTACAACAACAACAACAACAACATTATTTTATTTATACTAATTTTCTCAATTCATTATTGATAACAAAAAATATAATTATACATTCTTTATGAGAATAGGTACATAACATACATAAACACACGCCTTTTCCCAGAAGGGGTAGGCAGAGGTGCTACCAGAACACCCACGTTTCGCCTTGTATATTCCGTCCCACGATGCGATAGGGGGCGAGCCTATCGCCATATCGGGCACAAATTCCTGACTCCGGGCTTATATATGAGAATAGGTAATCATTTACTATTAGGTGAGCTACTTATCAGTTTACTCGACATAAGCTACGAACTTCATGATAGACATTGTTTGAAGTATCGACAAACGTCCATCCGTTTTCCTTCCTGCTTCCCTACCAATTGGGCCGGCAACACATCCATGATCCAGCGATGTGAATGTTCAGTACGGCAGTGATCACTTACCATCAGGAGACCTGTTTGCTCGTTTGCCGGACCTATGCAATAAAAAACACGATTCAGAGAGTTCAATACAGATCAAACTAATAATTTAAAGATTCGTAAAGATGTCACTCATAATAACAGACATTTGTACTCTTAGCAGTCACTCACCACAGCAGTTTTATCAGCCCATTTCACCACGTTCTCCCAAATATGCTCCGCGACGGTTCGGTGCGGGATCACGACATCTTTGTGTGGAGACTTTACAATGTTGTCTGCAGTCCAAAGACTACTAAATCTAGCAGATACTACACTTCGGCAGCCGAGTATTCTTTGCGCTGTTCTTGTTAATTTATTCATATAGGCCATTTTTTCTAAAAAAAAAAATAGTGTATAAACCTCACGTGTTAAATTTTGGAAAAGAAACTCTTCTATTATCGATTTCTTCTTTAGTACCTAACAATATATAAGCACTATGACCTAATGTGGCTCTTGAAGGATCGGACCAACTGACTAGCATGTTGTCTCATTCGCCAATAATGATGTCAGTTCTTGGATTGAATAAATAAATTCGATTTTAAATTTAAATTACAGAAATTTTTAATTACAGATAAATGTACCTATCTAAGTTAAACACTAAACAGTATAACATTAAAGCGAATAATATGATAAGCTTATAAATATGTTTTAACGTTTGGATTATGCTTAACCTTAGCGATTCGCAGTTGACCATGAACTTCAACAATCATATTACAAATTAGACAAGGTAATCAAGTATTGTTTGGTTTATAAACGCGACATAGTAACAAATAAAAATGTAAAATGACCTTTTACTAGTTGAAATAAAACGAATTCTTACGGATTTAATTGCGAATTTGATTTAATTTTTTTAATTTCCCGGCGTTTCGATCACTTTACTTTCAAATTCGCGATAAAATCCGTAAGAATTCGTTTTATTTCAATGTGTAACATTCGCGTAAACCCAAGACAACATTATGCTTTTACTAGTTGTTTTGATAATGCCACAGTTTCGAATATTGGTACGACAAAGTGACAGCAATGAACTTATTGATAATTACAAATTGAGTATCCAGCGATGACAAAATATTATCTATTGAAAATTTATATATTATTATTGATAATTACAAATCTGAATTGAGTGTCCAGCGGCGTGAGAATATTATATGAAAATTGATACATTATTTATCCCGATTTGATAGGCCGGCAACACACCTATGATCCTAGCGTTGTGGATGTTCATGGGTGGAATTGATCACTTACCATCAGGTGACCTATTTGCTCGTATGCCGGAGCTATTGTAAAAAAAAGTTCAATTCGAAGTAATCGTAAATGTGTATGTGTGCGTATTTGTGTGTGTGTGAGTATCACTGATGAATCTTGACTTTCATACATTTTCAAGGATCTACAGCAAGTATAATTCATCTAAATTCTATTGGCGTGTGGCGAAATTAGGAACTACAATTAAAATTTAAATAATATCTATATTACGCATTGTCTGAGATATCTTTTTCGTAATATAACAAGCACTTATACTCGTAATCCGGTAGTGTAATAAAATAAATATATATAATAAAATGTAAAGAGAGAAAAACTGTTCCCAATATTTCGACAACAACGCTTTCGGATGCCAAAAGATTATTGACAGAGTACAGTCTATATCGATTGTTTGTAATAATCAGTTTTGTACTCAATTAAGGATATCTTGATTAAGCGATCATAACTGATCATCAGTAAGATATACTGGTCTTATCTGAATTTGTAACTATTTTGTTTTGATTAATATTTTTTATATTGTGACGTTTTAGTGCTTACTGAAATTTAAACAGAATACAATGTAATTATGTTTTCCTTCGTCTTAGTAATGTATCATGAGAATTTTGCGTGGAGTTGATTTAGGTTACATAAACATTGATAAAATATGAACATTATAATGAACACTATACATAGCCAACATCTAGCTGTAAGACATTTTGAAGAATATTATTATTGACATCACACCTTTATGTTTTTTATCATGAATTGACTAAGTCTATTCACATACAATATAAAAAATACTTAACACGATGCTTAAAATTATGTACATCTAGCTTATAGCAGGCCGGCATAATTTTGTCTAGTGACGAGAAATGGTTATCTCTCGGATACTCAACTTGAATTGCACCGTACTTGACATTGGAGTCACTTTGTCGTGCCAGAACCAAAATCAGCGATCACAATGAAAAAAAACGAAAAAAAAGAAGAAGATAGTTCGTGTTGCTGAGACCTTCTAAATTAACTATTCAAAAGGTCTGAAAGACCATTTAAAAAAATAATATTTTGATTTAATATTATAATCAACGTAAAATTTCCGCGTAATCTATAATCAGAAATCTCTTCATACATTCTCGTCAATTCAAGGCTATCATCTGTCCTGGGTTTATATTTAAAAAAAAAACTTACCGTCCAATGTTTATACACATAAAAAAACACTACACAAATCTCACGGCACATTCACTTACTAAAAATTACTAATGGATGGAACTGTTATCATATCTTATATAAATAAATTTGTTTTTCTTTCTTTTCTATCATTATCATTATAATTAAAGATACCACGCTGAGTACATTTTGGACGTGTACTTAGCTTACTGCGCTCGAATTGACTGGACAGTGCGTAGTTGTAAAACGTGTTTGGGGTTCAGTGATCTTAAACAGATACTGATAGCAGGTTTTTTTTTAAAACTACGTTGCGTCAATCAATTCAACTATTTTTATGATATATTTTGTTTTATTAATTAACTGTTTCGTGTTAGATTGTTTTGTGAAGCAATTAAAATCGGTTTTAAAATAATTTGTTGAGGTAGTTTAAACTTCGAAACTTAACTGTGAGTTGGAAAACAATATAATTTTGAAATTATTTTCTCCTTGTATTTTTATTTATCTGTTAAGAATTTTTTTACAAAGGATATTGTAATTACTTAAAAACAAGACACTCAAATAACACGGGAAATATTGTAATGAAATAAATATAAACATAGAGATAATTAATTGTTTTCCTTGTACACGCTCCAGCAACATTCTCACCTTCTAACCTCTGAATGTAATCATTTTCTTTTATTATCCATTTGTACATCTTAAATCCATTTGTGTCGTGCGTGGTGGCTTGTTGGTATCGGACCAGACTCGGCTGCCTACATGTTCACGGTGGTCGCGGGTTCAAATCCCAGGGCACACCTCTGACTTTTCGGAGTTATGTGTGTATTGATAATCAATCACCACGCACTTTAACGGTGAAGGAAAACATCGTGAGGAAACCTGCATACCGTAGCGATTTTAAAAAATTTCTACGGTAGGTAAGTCCGCCAACCCGCACTAGGCCAGCGTGGTGGACTATATGGCCTAACCACTCTCAATCGTACTCTCGATTGTAGAGGAGGCCCGTGCCCTGCAGTGGGTCGTATATGGGCTGATACAATACAATACATCTTAAATAATTTTTTTTATCAAGTATTAATAAATCTATTATATATAATCCCTACATATATAAGATAGACTGACTTCACGCATTAAATCTAACATTCCCTAGCAGTAAACACACACACACACACAAACACACACGCTCGCACGCACACACGCACACACATGTTACATGCGACGCGTATATCAAAATTGCTGACGCCCTCAACGCACTGGAAATTTTCCACAATTAATAAGTGTAGAAATATCCGGCACGAGGCAGCGTAAACGCTGACTCCGCGACCTAAATTCGTAGTTATAAGTTTTAATTGTAAAATAAATTCATTCTTGTATCTAGCATCGAACAAGTAATTAGTATTAAATAAATTAGTATTAAAAACTTTTGGTTTTTTTTAAGTCCTTCAGCTGTGACTAACGTAATTGGCGCAGTCGGTAGGATTCTAGAGTCAGTGCGTGGCGGTCAAAGGCTCCATAAAATCGTTGCCTAGCTTGACTCCGTAAAGTCGCTGGCGGGCTCCTAAGCCATCGTCTGGAATCCGAACCTACGAGGGCACGGCCGGGGACGTACTCAAACTTCAGTACTAAGAAAAACCAACTTATGTAAGTACCTAAAATTTTTTTCCTAAGTGTTGCCTCCTGTTCCCAAAATTTTCCACCCAAGAAATAAAGGGGAGGAATCTGTCTCTTCAAGACAGGTTCATAGGAATTACGCTTTAGATAGTAGTAGGAATTTAGAAAAAATGTCAATTGATCCAGATAACATTTATAAGGCCCTGCGGCCGGTCCCTGAGTTCGATGGGAACCCAAATGTTCTAACTCGGTTCATTCAAATCTGTGACCAAATAGTTACACAGTACATGAAAAACGAACCAGCATACCAATTAAGTAATTTGTGTCTAATAAATGGTATCTTAAACAAAATCACGGGTCCTGCCGCTAGAACAATAAATGCTAACGGCATCCCCGAGAATTGGCTAGGTATAAAGAACGCCTTGATAAATAACTTTGCCGATCAGAGGGACGAAACCGCCCTTTATAACGATCTTTCTCTCGCGACTCAAGGCAATGATTCTCCTCAAGAATTTTATGACAGATGCCAGACCCTATTCAGTACAATTATGACGTATGTATCCTTACACGAAACAGTGAAAACCACGATAGAGGCTAAACGCGACCTTTACCGTAAATTAGCTAAACAAGCATTTGTTAGAGGGTTAAAAGAACCCCTCGGGTCACGTATTCGCTGTATGAGACCCGAGACAATTGAAAAGGCTCTGGAATTTGTCCAAGAAGAAATAAATGTTATGTACCTACAGCAGCGAAATGATTCAGTACCTGAGCGGCGTAACACGTCGGCACATGCGAGCACACCACATAAGGTACCGTCCTTAGGTTTCAATTTGAACACACCTAAAATGTTTAGTGTACCTACTCCTAGTTCAGTTTGGCCGAAACAACCTCTCGCGTTTGCACCCCCTTATATGCCGCAGCAGGCACCGCTATGGCGTCCTAACGCCCAGGTTTCTCAACCACAGCAACGCATGCCTTCATATCCCACGCGTACGCAGCAAATATTCCGGGCGCCGCCGCCAAACTATAACCCGAATAATAATAATTTTAAATTACCACCACCTAGGAACGTACCACCACATAATGCCGGGCCAAAACCCATGAGCGGGGTTAGCCATTACGTACCAAAAGTATTACCACCAAGTTTAATGGGACGCGATTGGAGAGTTCACGGCAACCCTCCGCCATCTAACTATTTTAAAAGTAGGGAGATGAATTTTAACGAAATTGCGGACTATAACGATTATTACGATAATTATTACGGCGATTATTATTATGAACCATATCGATATCCTTATTTGGAACATTACTACGACATCAACCCGGAATATGAATATGGTATCGAGCAGTCGCAATACGATCATACTAACTCAAATAACGTTACCGACGGCGAGGTGCAAAGTCCGGTTGATAACGAGCAGGATTTTACCAAGGGCCGTCCCAAGAAAGAACAAGGATAGAATTAAATTTACATTCGAAAAGGGAACTACGCTATATACAGATAGCGGACCCTCCACTAAAGTTATTAGTGGATACCGGCGCGAATCAATCTTTTTTGAGTCCTGAAGCATGTGATACATTTTTTCCATCTGTTCCGCGCGATTTTGATCCATTTGAAGTAACTAATTCCCGAATTACCAGTGTACATGAACATTCAATTACAATACCCCACTTTCCAGAATTTAATGAACAAAGATATGCGAAATTTTTCATATATAGATTCCATAATCATTTTGATGGTCTTATAGGTTTGGACTTGTTAGAGAATTGTAACATAGACTTAAAGAATAATTTATTAATCACAGAACATGCCACGATACATCTCATGCGTTATAAGTGTCGAAAATCGAACCCGCACGAAACGATCTCAGCCTTCTCATCCAAACTCATTAACGTGCCGATATATGACTCGGACGGTGACGTAGGTGACGAAGGTCACGGATCGAATAGGCATCATTGAAATCGAAAACCCCACCTGTAACGATATTACTATTACGTTCGAACAACAACCGCGCTTACAGGTATGTAATATCGAATGCATAAAGCCAGGGCCGGACTCAGAACGCGTTAAAAATGTTTTAAGCCGTTTGCGGACTGATCACTTGAACGCGGAAGAAAAGGGTAATTTAGAGGCTCTATGTGGACGATATGCGGACGTATTTTATCTCGACGGAGAACCCTTGACGTTTACGAATAAAATCAAACATAGGATTAGGACAACTGACGAATTACCGGTATATAGTAAAAATTATAGATATCCATTTATTCATCGTCAAGAAGTTAGGGACCAAATTACTAAAATGCTAGAACAGGGCATTATTAGGCCATCCGATTCCGCTTGGAGCTCGCCTATTTGGGTAGTTCCTAAAAAGGTTGATGCTTCAGGGAAACAAAAGTGGAGAATAGTCGTCGATTTTAGGAAGTTAAACGACAAGACCATAGACGATAGGTATCCGATTCCCAACATCACGGATGTTTTGGATAAGCTAGGTAGATGCCAATACTTCACGACCTTGGACTTAGCATCAGGTTTTTATCAGGTCGAGATGGACCCCAACGACATTGAAAAGACCGCTTTTAATGTCGAGCATGGGCACTTTGAATTTTTACGCATGCCAATGGGTCTAAAGAATTCACCATCAACTTTCCAGCGTGTAATGGATAATGTGCTCAGGGGATTACAAAATGAAATTTGTCTAGTTTACCTCGATGACATCATCGTCTTTAGTACATCTTTGCAGGAACACATAGCAAATCTCGAAAAGGTGTTCGGTAGGCTACGCGATTCTAATTTCAAGATTCAAATGGATAAGTCTGAATTTCTGAAATTGGAAACAGCATATCTAGGCCATATAATTAGTCGAGAGGGTATAAGACCTAACCCGGATAAAATAACGGCTATTCAAAGATATCCACTGCCTAAAACTAGTAAAGAAATCAAACAATTTTTAGGGCTGTTAGGCTATTATAGAAAATTTATTCCGGATTTCGCGCGTATAACTAAACCGATGACTAAATGCCTAAAAAAATCTCATAAGATAACGTTTGACTCTGAGTATATTGACAGTTTTGAAAAATGTAAGAATTTATTGGTCAACGATCCGATACTACAATATCCGGATTTTTCAAAAGAGTTTAATTTGACTACTGATGCATCTAATGTAGCCATAGGAGCCGTCCTTTCGCAAGGACCAATAGGATCAGACAAGCCTGTATGTTACGCATCTAGAACATTAAACGATAGTGAACAAAATTATAGTACCATAGAGAAAGAGCTATTAGCCATAGTATGGGCAACCAAATATTTTAGACCCTACTTGTTCGGCCGTAAGTTCAAAATTCTGACTGACCACAAGCCCCTTCAATGGATTATGAACCTAAAGGAGCCGAATTCCCGGTTAACACGATGGCGGCTCAAGTTAAGTGAGTACGACTATACTATAGTCTATAAAAAGGGCAAATGCAATACGAATGCAGATGCCTTATCGCGAGTCGAAATTAATAACGGGGAAACCGACTCGATGGTCGCTAACCCATCAGAGAGACCACCCAGCCGCGCTGATTCATCAACCGAGACGGTTCATACTAGCAACGAAAACCCGATTCTCGAAGTTCCAATTACCGATGAGCCATTGAATAAGTTTCATAGACAGATTTGTTTTACAATAGTAGGTGATATTAAACGACGAACAACCGCCACAAAGCCGTTTGACACGCACACTCGTACTCATATTCAAGTATCAGAATCTAATTTAGAACAAGATGTAGTTAACGCTATAAAGGAATATGTTAATCCGAAGGTTAAAACTGCTCTTAAAATCACACCCCCCATAGGCTTGTACTCCATAATTCCTATTATACAAAATAATTTTAAAAGCTCTTCTATGAATTTAGTCTTAGCAAAGACTGAACTGGAAGATGTCAAAGAATACTTGAGACAGCAAGAAATTATTAAACACTATCACGAAGGAAAGACCAATCATAGGATAGGAGGAATAAACGAATGTTACTTATCACTTTCCCGGCGCTACTATTGGCCGAAGATGAAAGAGGAGATAACTAAGTATATAAACGAGTGCACAATTTGTGGTCAGTCAAAATATGATAGAAACCCTATCAGGCCACAATTTAACATCGTGCCCCCAGCCACTAAACCCTTCGAAATAGTGCACATGGACTTATTTACCGCTCAAGCTGAAAAATACCTAACGTTTGTCGATTCATTTTCTAAGTACGGACAGGCTTATCATTTACGTGACGGAACTGCAATTAGTATTCTACAAGGGTTATTAACATTTTGTACTCACCATGGACTACCCTTAACCATTGTAACAGATAACGGTACCGAATTCACGAATCAGTTATTTGCCGAATTTATAAGATTACATAAAATTAACCATCATAAGACTCTGGCGAATTCACCTAACGATAACGGTATTATCGAGAGATTCCATTCCACCTTATTAGAGCATTTGCGTATCTTAAAACTAAAACAAAAGGATGAACCTGTCGTGAACCAAATGCCTTATGCAGTATTAGCGTATAATAGTTCGGTTCATAGTTTCACTAAGTGCCGACCTCATGACATCATACGTGGTCATTTTGACCCCAGAGACCCCTTAGATGTAGACTTAACGGAGCATCTTATGCAACAGTATATCTTAAACCACCGGGATCAAATGAAAGTCGTGTATGATCTTATAAACGAATCTGCTATAGCTGATCGTACTAACCTAATGAATAATCGAAATAAAAATAGAGAACCAGAAGAACAATATCAGCCAGACCAACAAGTCTTTATAAGTAACCCGTTAGCGAGTAGGCAAAAATTAGCGCCACGTTATACTCAGGACACTGTTCTTGCAGATCTTCCGATTCACATACTGGGTGTAATCGCTTAACGTCACGAAAAAAAATGTGTATGGCAAGTACATGACTTAGAAACGTTTGGCATACATATTTTAATTTTTTTTTGATTTTTTTTATGTAGTGTAAAATTAATTTACCGACACTAGTTATTAATTTATAATTAGTTATTCATAAAGAAACGTTTTTCAGAGAGAGATGAAAATAAATAAAAATATCTCTACAAATACACATCATTGTTACCCTACTTTATACAATTTGAATCCGAGTAGAAATTTCAAAATCTAGGTAATAAAACTGTCCTTTGATGAAGCCGCCCGTAACACCGAGCCGCCGCGCCCCGCCGCAAGCGCAAGTACAAAGCGTCCCGCCGCCCGTTCCCGCGCCGCTGACGCCTTCCAGGGATGTCGCCACTTCCCCAGTCGCGCGAAATTCGGCACTAAGTGACGACGTACGATAGTTTTTTGGTTAGTTTTTGCGGTAAAAATGAGTGATTACACGAACATTGAGTATGTGGCAATGATGAAATGCTATGTCCGATCCAATGAAAACTTGGATCGTGCAAGAAGTATGTATGCAGATCCAGAACATCTGCAGTCTTTGCGCAGGAATGGGATCTTGAATCCACGAGTTCCCAGCACAAGACTTATTTTAAATACTTATCAGAGGTTGCTGGATCATGGACAGTTCAGACTTCCTAGTCATGCAAGAATCCGTGGCCTTCCACTACGAAACGTTCGTTTGGAAGACGATATACTGGAGTATTTTGAAAGAGATCCAAGGAGAAGTACACGCCAAGCGGCTCGTCGATTTGGTGTCAGCCACTATTTGATATGGAAGGTACTTCGGTCCAGGAACATGCATCCATATCACCACATACGCGTTCAAGCCCTGCACGGGCCGGACCCTCCGCGTCGCATGGAGTTTTGTCGTTGGCTACAGGAGCACATTGAAACTAATATCTTGTGGAGTGACGAATCGATTTTTACACGTGTTAGAGTTTATAACGCACGCAATGAACACTGGTGGAGTTCCCAAAATCCTTATAAAATAAAGGAAAACTCCCACCAAGTAAGATTTAGTGTCAATGTTTGGGCCGCAATTATCAACGATCGGATAATCGGTCCAGTATGGATTACGGATCGCCTCAGAGGACTCACGTATTTGAATATGATACGTTCTGTTGTAGAAACGATGTTAGACGATGTACCTCTGAGCTATCTGAGAGGGATGTACTTCCAGCACGACGGCTGTCCAGCTCATTATGAACGCTCTGTGCGCGAATACTTGGACAGTGAATTCAGTGGTAGGTGGATAGGTCGCGGGGGACCTGTAAATTGGCCAGCGAGGTCACCGGATTTAACGCCATTAGACTTTTATTTGTGGGCTGAACTAAAACGTTTGGTGTACACCGAAGAAGCCCAAAATGTGAGAGAGTTGAAGCAACGCATTGTTGATGCTTTTGATATTTTAAAAAGTAACAGAGACACGCTGGGTCGTCTCAGAAACAATTTATTAAAACGTGCAAGGCTGTGCTTGGAAAACAGTGGTGGACACTTTGAACATTTACTCCAATATCACTAAAAGGTATTTACTTCCTTTTTTTTATAAACATTGATCGTTGTAATTTGTAACTTAGTAGATTTAATAAAAACGTCTAGGTTAATGTATTCAAAGGTTTAAATAAAAACAAATCCAGCTTTTTTAAGACAGGTACGTTATGAAAATAATATGTTAAAATGCAAATCTTAACAACCTACCAATAATTACATGTGCTTACATGAATCCAAATGATGTATGGTAACATTAAGAGTAATAATACCGATAAATAGACGCGAAGTAGGTTCAAGGTCACTCCTCGCTAGTCAGCTGTGGCGCGGCATGACTCATAAATGCGCGCCGCCGTGTATTTATCGGTACGTTGCACTTTTATGTGTAGGGTGATTAAAATTAATATGTATTTTGGGGATATCTTGAACCATGGTAAACTAAGTAGTATTCAATGTTTAATCTTGTATATAACGTTAATTTCTCACACACAATACACTATGCAATTTTCAAGACCCTAAGCGATTCCACCCTGTATATACGTCTAAAACGAAAGGTCCCATTGCCAAGTCTAGACTTAAACGTACATGTAAGTCATCTCGATTGTTACAGGATTCGACTACTGATAATAGTCCAACTGAGCCTGGCGGCCGACATAAGACTCGAGAGTCTTGACGATGGACCGGGCCTCCTACCATTTAATCTCGGACCCACAAGACTTATTACACATTATCATTCTTTCTTACAGTATATTGAATTATCTGACATAGAGCACAGAATTAATTCTATTCAAAATCAGCTTAATCATTTTAAAAATGCGTTAGACAACCATACACTAGCTCTATTTGAAATACAGATAGGTTACCTTAGTAATAAATTAATAGAGTTAAATTCACAATTAAGAGGATTAGAACCTAACCGCGTAAAGAGAGGCCTTATTGACGGATTAGGATCTTTAATAAAGAGTGTGACCGGAAACTTAGACCATTCCGATGCTGAAAGGTACAATAATGCTATTAATGTTTTAGAAAATAATGAACACAAGATATCATCTGAGTTAAATGAACACATAAGTCTTAATAAAAACTGGATGACACAATATGCTAGTTTAATCACACATATTGTCGATAACCAAGAAAAAATTAACAAGACATTAGAAATCTTATTAGACGAAAATGCTCACGCGGATTATACATTAATAAAATTTGCCAAATTTGCTCAGTTATTAACGATTATAGGCGATAATGTGAAGGATTTATCTCTAGAATTAGTTAAGTTAGAAAATACCTTAGCATTTATAAGTGCATCGAGCACTCATCATAGTATGTTAGAAATTAGCAACTTAGTTAATATAATAGATAAGCTGAAATATTTATACAGTAAGGATCAAATATTAAACGCGGAGTTAAGAGAGTATTATAACATAATTAAACCAGGATTTTATTACGTAGGTAAAAGAATAGTTATTATTTTTAAATTTCCCATAGTCTCCCCAGATAAATTCGAGTTGTATAGGCTATCCATTGTTCCTAATAAACACCACCAGACCTTTATCCCTTCATATCCTTTTATGGCAACCAATGGGAAAAGTTTTATGTACATGGAGGCTGAATGCCCGAAGTTCGATCGTCGACATCTATGCGAGGAGAGCATCAATCATCAACCCCGAGGCCATGCAGATTGTATCCAGAGTCTCATCAGCAATCAGCCCCTTCACAAATCATGCCACCCGACGGAAATTATTCTCACCAAGGAAGCTATGGAGCAGCTAGATGACCAACATTATACAATCGTTATCCCGAGACCAACGAGGGCTGAACTACAATGTGGACGCCAGGACTACGTAACGTTAATCGGAAGCTACCTCGTCACGATTCCACCTAAATGTTCGCTGCGCACCGACGAATTTACCCTTATTAACATCAACGGACAAGTTACAGGCCGACCATTGAAAATTGCGAACATACCGAGTGATTATTTTACAAGAGGTGATACCAGCATCGCTCGCCTTGAGCTGACATCAATAAGTTTGAAAGGACTACATGATATCGAAGATAAAATTCAAGCACAGCAACCAGTAAATTTGGACCACGCGATATACCATACCACAATACCTCTCTATACAGTGGTTCTTGTTATAATCGCAATAATTATTGGAGTCACTGCACGGCATTACCTGAAAAAGTCCAAAGAAAACTACCCTTTACAACCTGAAAAGGATACAGCATCCAGCCAGGATCATCTATATGCAACCCCTGAAACAAGAAAAATTCAGACGTCCACCCCAGCAACATTTTCGCTCAACGTTCTCAAATAGTTGCTGCTCTGAGGGGGGAGGTGTTACATGCGACGCGTATATCAAAATTGCTGACGCCCTCAACGCACTGGAAATTTTCCACAATTAATAAGTGTAGAAATATCCGGCACGAGGCAGCGTAAACGCTGACTCCGCGACCTAAATTCGTAGTTATAAGTTTTAATTGTAAAATAAATTCATTCTTGTATCTAGCATCGAACAAGTAATTAGTATTAAATAAATTAGTATTAAAAACTTTTGGTTTTTTTTAAGTCCTTCAGCTGTGACTAACGTAATTCACACATACACACACAAACAAAAACATACATACGTAAACAAACAGAAAAATCACGGCTTTTCCCAGACGGGGTAGGCAGAGATGCTACCATTTTCTACGGAACCTTATTCAGTAGCTAGAGTACTAACAAACAAAATCAGCTACACAGTCGTCAACGACCGCTCGTCTTAATATTCATGGCCATTCGTACGATGACAATTGTTAAATGACGTTAGCGTCGTGGTTTGAATTAAATAGATATATACAACGTAATTGGTGTTGTTAAAGTATGGTTTTTGTGGGTTCCATCTCAACGCGGATCTTAGTTTTTATTTTAATAATGATATTCAATTATATGCCTTTATGTTTAAGGTCGCAACGAGTCGCTGGATGCAGGCCGCTTCCAACAGGTCGATGTCGAGATTCTTGGAGGTATACCTTCAGTAATGAACTTCCTATGGCTGAAGAGAGACGAAGAGATGCGCGTTTATAAGACCCGTTCACGGAAGCACGAGCCTATTCTACTATTAAAACTTAATTTACATAAATTATCCACTTATGGAATTCCATTCTGGCGGGTCACAGTTGATCAAATAAACGTAATGTAACATCTTATTGCAACCTGTGTTCCACAATAAAAAGGATGTTTTCTTTGAGACGGGGGGGGGGGGGGGGAGACGAGACTAAGTCCATCAGTCTAGTCCAGTGTGGATTCATGTTCTGATCTGATCTGTTCCGATACATTTGTAATATGTGATAATTAATTACAACTACACAGTACCAGGACTTTTCGAAGTCATTTCTGTATTGATAGTCAATCACCACGCACTATAATGAAGGCAAACATCGTGAGGAAACTTGCATACGGTAGCTATTTGTAAGAATTTCTATGGCATGTAAAATCCGCCTCTCAATCATACTCTCGATTGTAGAGTATGCTCGTGCCCTGCAGTGGGACGTGTATGGGCAGTTACAGTACATTACACAATACCAGTAACGGATGGGGCTAATATTTATTAAATAAACGTCCAATCAAATGCGATTACAGTACTTAATAGAAGTTGTAGGAAGTCGCTGGATAGGAACTTGCTTTCAATACGTAGAGTAGAGAAAAATAAGTAATATTTCACATTTTTTATTGCGATGAATGGCGAGACGATCATGCCATTTGCCTGATGGTAAGCAATACGACCGCTCATTGACAGTAGCAGAACCAAATAACACTATCAATTACAAAGAAATGCATTTCACGCGCTCGCCATCCTGAGACATGTGTGTGTGTTTCCTTAACAGAACCACAGCTTGACGGTTCAAACCATCTCGGCGCGAACAAAAAAGTTCGCAAATTCTTTTTTGTGCCGCACTGTGAAGCTGTGGAATTGTTTGCCGTCACACGTGTTCCCTCCTTCCTATAATCCTGGGTCCTTTCGCCGTAGTGTGAAGAAGCATCTCAGCAGGCCGGCATAATTGTGTCGAATGGCATGGGACCGCCGTCTGATGCCATTCGATACTCTGTCTGGTCGGCATTTGCGCTTAACATCAGGTGCAGTGCAGTCATCATGCCGTGCCAGAATAAAAAAAAAAAAAAAGAAAGGTCTCCTCACTATGTCCAGTAGTTAGTAGTTATTCTCCTGTTACTCTGAACATTTTGCAGATTTAATCAATTATTTTCAGATTTAATTTTTTATTTTAGGTTACTATGAAAATGTTTGGTGAAACTCCATGTTCAGCAGTACTTCTTGTGGCTTAAGGTAATGACACCGCAGTGGCAAGTGCGGCGCCATCCAGATAGTCATGATGTGTTGCCCTTTTCAAGTACAAAATGTTGACGATCATGCGCGATCATGTATAAAAAATATTCCAAATATATTTGTTATCTAAGCAATAAACTTCAGTAGCCATAACTGCTGCGTAACGGACTTTATCAGATAAGTAATCGATTATAGCCCAATAAATACGAAAATATCACATAGGAGATAGTATGACTGTTTGATAATACGAGTATATTTTTTTATGAAATATAATTCATTTGCTAATTACGTTGATTTCTGGCGTAGTTCTCTACAAGGGATACTTACCTCTCTAATATGATATTAGTAAACAAAGCAAAGACCTAATCTTTAAGACAAAGGAAAGAAGACACATTTTTTTAATTATACAGGCTGATGGATAAAATATAATATATAATTATAATATTATATAATTATATTAAATAAGGGCTCGGTTCGGCTTCACCCGGTTGCAGATAGTTTTTAAGTCCAATACACATCAACAACATATTATTTAGCGCATTGTTTCATATTTGAACTCAATGTGACCGCCGTTGAATATTTTCCGTTCAATGTTTCCGTCCCGTGTTTTTATTCCCGTTCTGTTTCGTCTCATTTTGTCCCATGACGAAGAGCCTTCAATCCTTTCATCTCCTGTTGCATGCCATCCCGAATGGATAAAAGAACTTTGAAACAATTTGAAAGATCAGCAAATATGTATGTATATTTGAATTCGTTACTCATTCCATGGGAACACAATTTTTCGAGATAAATGTGTGTACCAAGGTGGCAGCTACTCCTACAACAAACTTCATCAAAATCGGTCCAGCCGTTTTTGAGTGAAAGAGTAACAAACATCCATATATACAGCCTTACGCAATTATATATTAACCTTGTAAGATAAGGGCCTCTTCAACTTTTCGCTATTGAGCCTGTATCGAGAAATTTTTGCTAATATTCACAAACGCCAGATTGGTGGATAAGTAAGCATTTAATAAATTATGACGTGGTTACTGATAACTAAAAAATGAAATTCTGTTATCATTGGTAATAAGTCTGAATATTGCCGACGTACAATAACACAGATAGGATATTCAGACCATTATGTAATCTTTATCACACGTACTGCTTTGTATGCCTGTCAAGCCTATGTAGATATTCCAGTTATCTTGTGTTTCTTGTTATTTAATTTAGTTATTTTGAAAAAAAAAATTTTTTTTGTCTGCGGCCGAAAGATTTTGGATTGGAGGCCACTTACAAACAAGCGAAGTGTCGGACGCCCACCCACAAGGTGGATGGACGACTTGGTTAAGGTTGCAGGAAGTCGCTGGATGCAGGTCGCTGGCAACAGGTCTATGTGGCGATCTATGGGGGAGCCCTATGTTCAGCAGTGGACTTCCTGTGGCTGAAGAGAGAGAGAGAGGGAGATAATCATTTCTATATTTATGCACATATTACTTCATAAAATAAAATCATATTAGAAAAAAAAGTCGTTATATTTTTGGTCCAGTAAATAAGAAACGGTAAGTAAGAGAGTGTTTAGGCCATATACGAGTAGTCCACCACGCCGGCCTAATGCGGGTTGGAGTACTTTTACATACCATAGAAATTTATACAGATTTGTACTCGACACCACCGTGAAAATATTGGCAGCCGCGTTTGGTCCGTCACCAAAAGGCTACCACGCACTTCAATCATTTCAAATGTTTTTTCGTGACAGTATCTAACAACCTCTTTATACCTTGATCGAATGATAAAATCACTTATTAGCTAAAACCGGTTTCAGCAAAATTACCCAATTACCAGATATAACATTTATACCACAAGAGTAATGAGCAGTGATCAACCACGTTATTACCTTGACATGAATCGAGTTTGACCTTCCAATATCGCTGGCGTAACCCCCCTCTCCTCTCCACTTCCTCATCAAAAATACTATGGTGACCTCATCGTAATAGTTAAATGTATTTTCTCTAGTTCCTTTATGCCAGGAATAGATTGGTACGGCAATCTCATCTACATGTGAGACTCAAAATATATTTATCAGCTTCCATTAACCATAATCCCGGATTAAATCTTTTTCGGAGCTAAGATTAAAATGTTTACATTATGGTAATTATAGCATTCATAATGTGTATTGCATTTTAAATATAATTTATTTATTCATTGTAAATGTGGTTAGATTTATTAATTAATTTTGTATTCGTTGCACTATATAAAAAAATACCTACCGTATATTATCAGCGTTCTTTTTAACTAAGACCTCTTATAGTTCCAGAAACACATAGTAACTACATTTTTATTTATTCATACATCTTGCCGAAACACTGGTATGGGTGGAATTTATGCCTAAAGCCAATGCTTTAATGGTAAGTGTTATTTATAATACAATTATTATAAATAACACTTACCAAATCATTTATAACAGCATAATTTAATAATTTGATACCTTAATAATACAAATAATATATTTTTAATACTCGTAGGATCAAAAACAAGCAATTAATCAAAATATTTAAACTATCACAATAAATTATAATACCCAGTACAGAAAATCAAATACGAAACATCTACTGCATAATTATCAACGCAAATATCATCCGTACGACAAAAATAACAGTCCAAACACCGGAACAATCACATCCTAATGTTATAATAATAACGCCTATTGATTCTCACTTAGCAATAACATTGTCTTCGACATGCATGACAACTAAGAGAAATCAAACAGGCGTTAGCATTTCGCTGGATAGGGGCATGGGATAAGTCATTAATGAATAATTTATTTCAATATTTGAATTCCTTTTTAATTTATAACTGCTTAAATATGTTTAGTAAAATTGTTTAAATTTGCAGAATTATCATAATTATGACAGCTTCCGTGGCGTAATTGGTTACACACCGGGTCTGAAACGAAGAGCCGCGGGTTCGATCCCCGCACCCCGAATTACATATATTCAGTTACAGGAAGTCTGTTGCCAAACTATAAACATAGGTCTTTTAACATTCTCAAGGATATCGATAGAGACTTGGTGAAAGTAACCTGCATACGTCGCCTCTCGTGTTAGGACCCTAATCTATAATCAAGAATAGTGCAGCATTATTAGCTTTCTATCTCTCTCTCTCCTCAGCAATAGGAAGTCCAGAAGTCCACTGCTGACCATAGGACTCCCCCAAGTATTTCCATATTGACTTGTTGGAAGAACATTCGCAGAGAGAACGAAAGAACATTCGAGTTTCGTTTCGGATCATAGAGTAAAATAAAAACAGTTTATTAAATATTTATTACTTTGTAACATACATACATATATACATAAACACACGCCTTTTTCCCAGACGGGATAGGCAGAGGTGCAAACTAGACACCCTCGTTTCGCCTTGTATTTTCCGTCCCATGATGTGATAGGGGGCGAGCCTATCGCCATATCGGGCACAAACTCCTGACTCCGGGCTAATGAATAGAAAAATCCAATATCATTTTGCCCAACCCGGGATTCGAACCCGAGACCTCAGTTATAATAATAATATAATAATAATAATAATAATATATTAATAAATAATATATAATAATAGTTATATTAATCATACCTTAATACAACTACGCCACCGAAGCAGGCACACTGTAACAATATTTTAAATTCTCGAGTTACGCACTAATACCCCCGGGGTCAGTAATAAATCGGCTATTAGTTGAAAATCGATGTTTAAACTTGTAGCCTAACAACACTTGCTATAAATTCACGGAAGCTAGCTTAGTTTTCTAACTCCGGAAGTATGTATAACACGTATACTTTATACGCCAATGATGTTGGACTTTTATAGTTTCGTTTTATTACTTGCCACGACCCAGTTTCAAATTTTTATATCTGTATTTTAAAGTTTATAAGAAGTCACGTTTTAATCGGCTGTAAAATGTTAAATTATGGTCCATGTGTTTGAAGTATCTTCGGTTAGTTTTCCATAGCTCTATAGTCTATAGCTACTTACAAAACTTTACGCAAAAATCCCGATAGAGTTTGACAGCGATGTCTCTAGTGCAACTCACAGTTCACAGATGTGCAACAATAAGCATTGCTTGAAAATCTGACTTATGGAGGTCGGAGATCATCTCTCCCATTGCAAGTACACCGCCTATAAGGCAATGACCTGCTTGTCCGTTCTGGTTCCCTCTCCAATGCTTCTTTTAGTGCTATTGCCTCCTAGCATATAAAAGTAGTTTACTAGTAAGTCGGTTTTATTCTATAAAAACAATTAACCACAACTTAAAGTTTTCCATCTAAACCAATAGATGGCGCTCTAACGTAATGACCGTTAGCCACAACAAATCGTGAAGGCTTATTACACCCTTCAAATCACATCACTATCATTTAGACGCTTAAAACTCTGGCACTAGGCTGGCTATTAGCCCGAAAATATCCCTCCATTACTGCGATTATAGCCCATACTCATTGCGGGAACGTTGTATGCTTCAGGATGGATATTTTGTGACGTTGGCTATTTTTGTTATACTAAAGTTTTACCGCCTGACTTTACCGTTTGACTGCCCCGGTGGCGTAGTTGTATTACGATATGATTATAAAGCTGAGATCTTGCGTTTGATTCCCGGGTCAAAAAGAGTAATATTGAAGTATCCTATTCATTATCAGCCCGGAAACTATAAAATTCACGTCTTTTTCCCAGAAGGGGTAGGCAGAGGTGCAACCAGGACACCTACGTTTCGCCTTGGGTATTCCGTCCCACGGTGTGGTAAGGGCGAAACCTATCGCCATATCGGGCACAAATTTCTGACCCCGTGCTGATATTGAATAGAAAAATCCAATGGCCTGACCCGGGATTCGAACACGAGATCTAAGCTTTTTAATCGTAACGTAGTACAAATACGCCACCTAGGCAGGCGAAACAAAACAGTGATTACATACTGTGTCTAAAGCGAGGGTACCTACACAGTTCTTTGTATAGGGACCTGTCACCTAGTGGTTCTTACTTCCCTCTAACAGGATTTTGTTATGAGGTGACACCCCATACGAATCTCCTACGCAGCTGGACGTACATTAAAGTTTGATAGCGCGAATCTATTTAGCGCACAGCCGACTGGTTCGATTATGACAACGGCTAAAGTATGCACGGTACATTTAACAATCGCCGGTTCACGAATCCGCTCCGAGGAAACTCCTCAACTTTAACATTGTTCTAAAAATATTCGCGTTTACAGATGACGTGATTTGCGATGTAATGATACTTTGTTGATTTTTTATTGGCGTTATGTTTGTATCTGTCAGATTGACGTGAATATTGTCGAATAATTTAGTTTATTAAAAACATTTTTAATGTTTAAATTCATACAAAATTAATTTTCAAATAATACCTTATCGATAATACCTTGAACCTTCAATAAATAATTTCATTAAATTACGAAAATTTATCGTATTACATTGTGGTCGAATCGCCTTATAATTATTTTTTTTATTACCCAGCAGTCGAAGTCACATGTTTTTAATATATTTATGGGTATTGAGTCGTCTTAACTTTTATTTAAGTCTTTAAAGGGGTCATTTAAGTTTCATATATCTTAAGTAATAAATAAATTCACCTCACAGCTGCACAAATAATCCTGACCCTACACTAAGATCGAGTCTTATGTCGTGGGTATTAGAAACTACGAGAGTTTTTGGTCTCACAAACACCCAGACCCGAAACAAATACCTGTGGTTCACATTAATATTTGTTTCAGTACGGGGATCGAACCCGCAGGCTCTCGTTTCATAGCCGGCGTTTAACCAACTGCACCACGGAGGCTGTAGATACCATATATTACTAGGGCCCATATTTTAATATCTCAGCCACAAAAGACCATCTCTCATAGATCCATTTTCATCCAACCTTTGTAAATATACCTACCTCAAAAGTATTCCATTAACAAGTCATTATATTCTCACTTCGTAATAAAACAATGAAAATGAGAGCACAATAAATAATAAACAGGTTCCCTTTCAAAACGCGGTATCGAAGTAAGACCCCGACCGGTATCGTTGGATGAATTATCTTTTTCCCAAAAACGGGTAACAACCGAACTTTGCCGGAGTTTACCGAAGTTTACCGAACTAAATGTGCTTTAAGTAACTTCTTAATAAGTTTATTGAAAGTTCGACGTGTACGAAACTGACGGATCACTGGCGAAATATATTTCGTTTATTAAGCAATGAATTTCGGCAGCTTGGCAGATAGTGGAGCGGGTGGAAATTGGAAAAAAATGGAAGTTTTTTTTTACAAAATGTAGTGTGAGTTGGCTGGTAGTTTTAGGTGGATGTTTGAGAGCATTTATAGGAAATAGTTTCCAATGTTCTATACGTTATTTGGAACTCGTTTTTTTCTACTTTTTATACTATAGAATTGCAGTCAAAAAGTGGCTTCCGGAATGACGACATTATTTGCTCAATCATTGGGATTTGCCAAGTTTAGATTAAAGGCAAGAAATGGCATAGCGCAGAGGAAAAGAATAGGATTTTTTAACTTTTGTCACAATTTTATATCGTGCGATTATAAAATGTGTTTGTAGAAGCTATTGAGCTTGCACCATTATGAACACAGGGCTCACTAGCCTGGTGTTAATTTTGACCCTAATAATTAACTTCCGGATTGGTAACTTTTTTTAGTATAACACAAAAAATTACAAAATTGAACTCAGGACCTCGCGGATCACAGCCTATATCCGCTACCATAAAACCAACCCGTATATCGTAATTGGATACACACATAAACAAACTCCAAAAACTCCGAGCAACAAACCCATTCAATAACTAAAAGAGGATTTAGGAAAGCCGAAAGTGGTCAGCAATTTTTATTTTCTTATAGCCCTTTAATATTCCACATGATGGACTTCCCAAGGCATTTAGTATAAAGGAGTCGTGAGTAAAGATCTGTATTATTTGGCCGCAATATTTCGTGGCAAAAAATGTCTAAAGCGAAAGCTAAGCAAAGTCATATTTGAGAAGAAAGTTTTATGAAACGGCGAAAAATATGGGCAGGAAACTAGCGTAGTTTGTGTACACGGTTTTGTGTATAATAAAGAATTACTTATACATCATATGGCTATTACAGCCACTCCCAAAGAACAGCGACCAATATTCGAGAGCATATTGAGAATAGCATCGATCATGGAGGCTTCTTAAAGTTTCGAAGATAGATGCTACAAACTATCATTTGATTTAAAAAGACACCTGGAATAATCTAAATAAATAAAAATAATAATATCTATGTATAATGTATGTATCAGCTCATCGTGGTTTCTTAGTCTTTTATATATTATGTTTGTACTGTACTGTACTGCATCAGCCCAGATACGTCCCACTGCAAGGCACGAGCCTCCTCTACAATCGAGAGTACGATTGAGAGGGGTTTGGCCACATAGTCTACCACACTGCTCTAGTGCTGACCAAGATTATTCATACCCGCAACAAATATTTTTGAACTAGAATTTATATAAGCATTTATGACAATGTTTGAGATGACAATGATGAATTCCTCTCGTTTCACGGACTTATTAACCAACTACGCCACGGAAGTTATTGAAATATGTTTCGATGTAATCGGATTAATATCGTAGGTGAACGCAAGGCGTAAAATCTTAAGCCTTATTTCTGTTATGCATGGCATGCAGGCCATATAGTCCACCAAGCTTACCTAGTGCGGGTGGGCTATGCATAAAGATCTCGAAAATAAAAACGTCTACCAATCTGCATCAGGGCAGCGGGGTAGACCAATGTCTGAATCAGAAACCAATATCCAACAGGAAAAATTCAATTACAACATTACTATCCAGTGACAGAAAAGAAAGAAGAATCCATAATTAAATTGCAAACGATAACATGCGCTAATTATATCCAGGTAGCTTTCATTTTAATTGTGTTCGAGGGCCGCAATTTTAATTGTGCGGTTTTAGGTTCACTGCGATACAGCAATCAATTGGTTTTAATTAGTGTATGAGTTATTTGCTGACATGCGCTGCTTTTCAGTAACATTCATGGCGGTTCAATTAATTGAAATATTGCTAGAATGCACCGTGCGCGTACGGCGTGGATGATTTATGATCATCATTAGCGCGCTTCGGTTTTGCCGGACATGCACTTGCAAAACTCAGCGTTTTGTAATATTGTAATTGGTATTATAAAATCTCTGGCATAATAGTGTGAAGCTTTACAATCGTGGACAATAAAGATCGGACGAAATTATGAAGTTAGAAGATACAAGAGACCCTGACATCTGCCAAGAGAACGCTAGAAAATACGTGCAATTGCAATGCTTAATGCAAATTTTCTGAATTATATTTTATAACTTTCTAAAAAAAATTGTCACACTTTTTTACTCATACGTGAGAGGTCGCCTGGGTAGGTACCACCCCAATGTCTATTTCTTCCGTCAAGCAGCAGTGTAAACGCATTGTTGTGTTCCGGTTTGAAGGCAGCCAGGCACGGTAGCCAGGGTAACTGCTGGACATAATGAGAACACCTTATATTTCAAGATGGTGAGCGTAGGGGAATGCGAAGCATTGCTTTGTTATTCATGCTGTTGTTTGTTTTTGCTACTGACCAAGAGCGGTCGTATCGCTTACCATCAGGCGAATGGCATGCTCATCTCGTCATTCATTACAATAAAAAAGTCACTGACTGCCTCGGTGGCGTAGTGGTACTACGGTATGATTGCAAAGCTGAGGTCTCGGGTTCGAATCCCGGGTCGGGCAAATTGATATTGGATTTTTCTATTTATTATCAGTCCGGAGTCAGGAATTTGTGCCCGATATGGCGATAGGCTCGCCCCCTATCACATCGTGGGACGGAATATACAAGGCGAAACGTGGGTGTTCTGGTAGCACCTCTGCCTACCCCTTCTGGGAAAAAGGCGTGTGCTTATGTATGTATGTATGTTATGTAAAAAAGTCACTACCAGATTCCTGATCCCATAAGAAGGTACAAGTTTTGTGCCGTGGGTATCACAAACTACGAGAGGCTCTTTGGTTTTATAACTTACCCCCAAAAGAAACATTTGAAGGCCACGCAGACGTGAGTATTTGTACCCAATAATACCCCAAGGTTTTAATTTCACAGTCGGTTTTTCTACCAAGTGTGTCTTCAAGTGTACCAAGTGTGGTTTCTTAGTCTTTTAGGTATTATGTACTGTACTTTATCAGCCTAGATACGTCCTACTACAGGGCACGAGCCTCCTCTACAATTCAGAGTATGATTGAAGAGGGTTAGTCCATATAGTCCACCACGCTGGCCTAGTGCAATTTGGCGGTAGGTATTATGTCTACACCGATATTATCTCTTTCCTATCTTCTGCTATAAACATAATACATACATAGACTCACGCCTTCTTCCCAGAAGGGGTAGGCAGATGTGGTACCAGGGCACCCTCGCTTCGCCTTGTGAGTTCACCGTCCCACGTTGTGCTGGAGGCAAGCCTATCACCATGTCGGGCACAAAAATCCTTCCATAAAACATATAAAAACATGGAACTTGTCTTGTAATTGCTGATATAAATAATAATCCATCCAAAACACCTGAAGCACTTGTATTGACAACGTTAGTGTTGAAAATATAATAAAAATATTCTCCAGATATTTAACTTACCTTCAATGGGTATGTGATTATAAATATATTACACACGGGACATTGGCTCGAAGGTGGACTAAAAGAAGATATTTATCTGAATTAAATTATCAGAAGTAAGTCTATTGAGAATAGCCTACGTTTTCATAAGTTTTAACAGTCTTCTAAGTACCCAATAGATTCTTGTATGTCCTTGTTATAACGTCTCAGTGAACTTGTTACTAAAACCTGTATTATTTTTCATATGTAATGTATATTATGTATCAGCCCATAGACGAGCTGAGCACGGCTTTTCTTTATCACCGAGAGTTCGAATAAGATGGCTTAGGCCATAGCCCATTGTTTTTCCTACCAATACGATAAAGGTACTAGACCACAGTCCATTAACCCTCATTTACTTGGCGAGAGTTTCTCGCCTCAAAGATACGATTATCATAAGTACCAGATTTCTACTGTTTGCATTCCTTCTTGATTGTAATTAATTAAATAAATACACCCAATAGTCACATACATAGTTCAGACCCCACAGTAAGATCGAGTCTTGTGTCGTGGGTATCAGGAGCTACATACGAGCGACTTTTCCGTATCACAAACACCCAGACTCGAAACAAATACACAAACATTTGCTTGTCATAATTATCATCATAATTAGCTTAATTTTTATGGCATCAGGAAATTAGGTTGCGTACAATTATTATTACATGGCCAGGAATTAACAAGCGGACAGGATGGGCATTCCCATGAACAACATAACACTCGTGGGATTATACATGCATTAACATTTTTGAAAATGGATTGATAAAAACCAGGGTAGAAAAGAAACAGTAAGGATTGTCTTTCCCTTTAACATTCTGATTAACAAAACGCGATACCAAAACTAACACCTTTTAAGTCAGTTCAAAAAGGAAGACAAATACAAGAGTGAGCATCAGCCATTAATTTCTCACTTCGTCGGTTTTAAAATCTTGTTGAGGAGCTTACTACAGGTCAGTGGAAAATTAAACACGTACTCGGAATTATTATTATAATGAGGTAGGATCTTTAAAAAAAATACTAGTTGGTTCGGGTGTACACGAAGTTCTAAACTCTTTGTGTTAGATTTTTTGTACTTAATACAGTGATAGTATTGGGGGCTGGATAATATATTCTTGGGATCTGTTAAATAGTATGGTGTTTTTTGTGAAAATAACATGAAGATGAAAAATAATGCAAAATTAAGAATTAAAAAGAAATTTTAAAGTTCATTTGTGTTTTAAATATTAAGCCAAGCATAAAACATGGTTTTTATCTTTATGATTTTGTTTTTAAAAGTTAGAAATAAATTGATGTTATTGTTATCACAAAATAAATGCTTAAAATCTTAATTTACAAAGACTTAACACGACCAAATATAAGTTATGAACTAAACTTTACTAAGAACACAACATGTAATATGTTAACAATATAATTATCTGACTATTATTAGCGCTAAACGTTCCACCAGTCAAAAGTCGCAGAAAGATACTGAATCACGAACATTTACAATAGTCTATGATAATATGATGTCCATGAATTTGGATATTTAATATTTGAGAGAAACTGTATTATGTACCGAATGATTATTCTAGGCCTGATGTTTAAGATAATGAAGGTACAGATTAATAGTTTTATAGCCGAAAATAAGGCGAAAAGTACGTGAATTTGCCTTTAACTGCTACAAAAATCCCTATTTCCCTTAAGCGTAGATTCACTTGCGTGTGTTTCTTACCAATACTCACCTACGGTGCTCAAGCCTGGTCTTTGACCGAGCTTCAGAGGTCCAAGCAAGGGGTTTGCCACAGAGCTATGAAACGCAGCATGCTAGGTGTTACTCGCATGGACAGAGTACCAAATAACACCTTGCGCTCCACAACTGGAATTAGGGATGTAGGGGAAATCGGCCTAACTGAAGTAGGAATGGGCGGGCCACGTGACGCGCATGCACGCGAAAAGGTGGGCGAAAATTGCCACGCATTGGCGCCAACGGATGGCAAGAGGCGACGAGGAAGACCTCGAAGAAGATGGCGCGACGACCTCGAGAACTTTAGTTGCGTAAGGATAGCAGCTGCAGAAAATAGGGACAGATGGAAAGAGTTGAGGGAGACCTTTGCCCAGCAGTGGGACAATATAGGTTCATAAAAAAAGGTAATTATTTATACCCAATAAGATAAGAATGGTTCGATATCGTATAGTCTGTACAGTAAATAACAAGTGAGACATGTTTCTGCCTCCCTGGGCCATTGTAATAATCGGATGAGCAAAAAAAGGTCTCCGTGCCGTAACGATACTAATCGTACACACTGCTAGGCTGGTTGGTTTTTAAATTAATATTGAATGAAAAATTTACGGTATCAGTCGATATTTCAATTGTGAAGGGAGTGGAAGTGTTTTCGATATCCTAATAAATGTTCGGATGATACATTAATATTTTTTCATGTCTATGTGTTGTGGGAGTAAAAGTAAAAAAATATATATGTAAAAGTCCGCCAACCTATACTAGGTCAGCGTGGTGGACTATATGGCCTAACACCTCTCAATCGTACTCTCGATTGTAGAGGAGGCTCGTGCCCTGCAGTGGGACGTATATGGGCTGATAAAATATAATGTGTTGTGGGAGTGTAGCATAATATTTACTTTCTTATGTCCATAACTAAACATACATATTTGGGTCCTTACGAGGTTATCAGAATACTAGAATAGTACTAGTAGACTATTTTATTAATATTTTATGTTTAGGTCCTATGACGGTTGATATATCACCTTCAACATCATTGGAGGGATCCGTTGAGAAAATGCAAGTATTTATAATAATATTAATAAATTCAATGACGGCATGTTATAAGTTAAAAGTTATTTTTAATTTCTTATTTTGTTACAACAAACTGACGATCTTATTCATAGACAGTTTGAAAACCTATTTTGACTATCGGATGTTTTGTCTTCTTCGCTCAAATTAAATTAAATAGTCGTTCGAAAGGGACAAAACATTGGATAACTAAAACAGGTTTCAAAACTATCTATGAATATGGCCGTAATTTAAGGTAACTAACTTCAACTTTATTAAACAATCTGTTCTCCACCGATTAAAATAAAACGAAATCATACGGATTTTATCGCGAATCTGATTAAAATAATCGAATTCGTTTTATTTCAATGTGTAATACGCGTAAACCCAAGACACTATTCTCCACTGATTAATTTTCGATTTTACTACTACCTATGATTACTAAATTAAACGTAAAGATAAAACGGTATATAATTGAGAGAGCATCTACAGATCAATATGTTATGATATAATAGAACCGTTCATATGAAAATATATTTGCAGACGTTAGCGCATTGTGAGAACTTGCCAAAAATATTCATCAATCAAACATTATAAGAGACACAATAATGTGAGAAATCACATCTGTCAGCTTGGTGGAATATAATTGAATTTCTTATTCTGATAATGGAATGTGCCTTTCCAAACCGTTTATTTGATGTTGCAAAAATTGTTTTCTGTTGAATCAATTTTCTTTATTATTTTGGTCATTATGTTCGCGGTATTAGAGCTCTGCTGACGGCTAGAATTTGCAATATTATAATATCGTTTTGGATATTGGACATGTAGAGGTTGAAAGGAGATACTTAATGGAAGAATTTTTAAACGCTGTTTTGTGCATATTCGAGTTTAATATTATTAGTCAATAGTTGACATTTATAACTAGAAGAAACATTTTAAAAAAAGTTTTTCACGCTGTAATGTTAAATACTGACAAAGACAGGGGCCAATCATTATTATCATGAAGACTGGTATGTCTTTCGCCGAAAATTTAGATAAAGTTAACAAATTAATTTAACCAATTAATTGATAGGTTCTCTATCAAGGTGTAAAACCTGTTGTAGTTACATTCTGTTTTCAGCTATCATACATCGATTTTCATCATGACCTACGGTACTGAGACTTAGACACTCACCGTACGAATAGTCTACCAGCTCAAGGTCGATCAGCGAGCTATGGCGCGTGCTATACTCGGTGTCTTTTTGAAGGACAAGATCCGTAACGAGCTTATCCGACAGAGAACCAAAGTTATCGACATAGCACACAGGGTCAGCAAGGTGAAGTGGCGGTGGGCTGGTCACATCTGTCGAAGAACCGATAACTGCTGGGGTAAACGTGTTATTGAGTGGAGACCCCGTCTTGGCAACCGTAGTGTAGGTCGCCCTCCACCCAGGTGGAGTGACGATTTGCGAAAGGTTACTGGCAGATGCTGGATGCGACAAGCCGAAGACAGCGTGAAATGGCACAATTTGGAGGAGGCCTATGTCCAGCAGTGGACAACAGAAGGCTGATGATGATGATGGTTATGACATCGATTTTTAAGCAGTCTGGCATGATTGTGTTGACTTTCGAGTGTCTATACTCTGTCTGTACTTTCCTCCTCCTGTTCGCCTCGTATTCCTCAGTATTGAGGGTCGTGACCCTTCTGTATCACTTTCTCTCGGACGAGGTTTCTCCATTTTATTCTGTTCCTAGAGGTGTGAAGGGCGCTATAAATTGTAGAGTCGCGAATGGTGCGGATCAAATTTCAAATGTCGTGATTATGTTGGGTAATTTCTATCACGGGTGATACTATATTTTAACTTTCCATCAGGTGTAGTAAATTAAAAAAAACAATACCTTGATTTAATCTTTAAATATATCAAGCCCTTCAACGTTTAGTTGTTTACTTATTGTCTGGTCAAATTTCTCAAGCTACACATTAATAAGGCCCTGAGGAGCTATTATTATGATAAAGTGAAGCCAAATAATTTCATTATTTACACTCAATCTCATTGTGGTCTCGTAAAATATTTATGAGATGTTTTAATACTCCTGAGTTAGATGTAGATTTATTATTTACTTTGGCTAATAGTGAGACGAAGTATTTCAAGCAAGTAAATATTTTGCGAATTTTGTGTTTTAGTTTCAACTAGCTTCTGTGCGCAAACTTTGTCTGCGTGATTAATTTTATTTGAAATTTCTTGTCCCGTCTCATTCTCACTCAATGTAATCCATTCCCATCCCATCCCTTCGAGTATATAAAAGTAACAAATATATCCATACGAAATTTCATCGAAATCGAAATGTTTTGGGTTATATTATGCTAATACAGACCCCCTACATTAGATTTTCTCGTTAACTTCCATGTACAGATACCGATTGGTTACAAATTTATGATTATATTATATATTTCGGTAGACGCAACAATTTTTAAACTGCTACGGCGCAACTTTCTAGGTCTTCTAGCATTTTATCTAAGTATATAATATATCTATTACTTCTACCTAATAACACACTTACTTTTCTACCTGAATTTATGTAACACGATCATTATCATTCAGCGCACTATTCTTTGTGAATTTATCGGATCTGTTTTTTATGTTTCGAGTTACATACTCGTATGTCCTTATTATGCATTCGTTATGTTATTCTATTCTAGAGTTTTTTTTAAGTTTACAATTGTTATGTTAGATTATTTTAATATGTAATTCATTAATTAATTAACTTTTATTATGAATGTTTTACACCTATAATTGGTGAGTAGACTAGGTCTTGAATTGTATACGTTCAATTATGCATATTTGGTCTATTAGCTGTTGGTGTGTCTTTGGTAAATAAATAATTATTCTATAAATCACTTTCAACTATACCAAAAGGACAAATAATAGTTTCAAACATCGAACACCAATGTCACATCCAACATCAGTTCTCCAAAGCCATGTGTCTCGCATAATAAGCGTGCTTCCTTCAAGTAATTTTCCACTTGATCAGTCTTCCGACTTTTTTCCTCCCTATTTCTGTTTCCCCGTCGCAAGTCAAGTGAGAGCTTATTGGGCTGCTAAGAATTCTAATAAAAGTTAGGTACACCGAGTTAGTGAGCCTAGTGGGCCCTCAGATACGGATTCTCCGGCACTCGATTTAAATGGGGTTTTATTGACTGATCTCCGTTCGGTTTGTTTGTATGTATTGTTCGGCTGATTGGTTTCTTTGAGGATGAATTTGATTTTGGAGTCTCGTGATTTGATTTAAATATTGCTAGTAGGTATTGGTTTAAAATGGATTGGGTTTGTAAATAGTTGGATTACAACGTGATTGTCAGCTGCTGGAAATCTGCTGATGTTTGGCTTTCGCCAAGAATTTCCACGGCGACCTTTTGGAAGCGGTTTGTTAAAGATAATTACGTTTTGTCCTGATATAGCGCTGAGGTCTCGGGTGCGAATCCCGGGTCGGGCAAAGTAATTTTGATTGGATTTCTCTATTCATAATTATCAGCTCGGAGTAAGGAATTTGTGCCTTATATGGCGATAGGCTAATAAAGGTAAAGGTCGCGGGACGTCGCTGGATGCAGGCTGCCTCCAACAGGTCACTGCGGAAATCATTAGGGGAGGCCTATGTTCAACCGTGGACTTCCTTTGGCTGATGGATGGATGGATGGCGATAGGCTCGCCTGCTATCACATCGTGGGACGGAACAAACAAGGCGAAACGTTGGAGTCCTGGTAGTACCTCTGCTTACCTCTTGTGAGAAAAAGACGTGCGTTTATAAATGAATGTAGTTGCATTTTACCATAAAGTGTTGCGTTTATAGAACAGACCCCCTAGTAACATAATATTATCTTACTTTTCAATCAGTCGCTTGCTAATTTTTTGGCCCCGTACTCTTAAAAAGTTGCACCGCAACCTAAGCAGTCTCAAAAGCATTTCAAATGTGTAACATTCGCGTAAATCTAAGAAACTATTATGGTACGTTTTATTTTTGATTGGGCAAGTAATAGGCGAGGTGGTCTCTTACCAAAGAGTGTGCCGCCAGCCCCTCTGCCCACGCAAGCAAGAAAAGAAATACCAATTGTTATTGAAATTGTTATTCGAGTCAGTATTGGTTAATATAATTTCTTGTTTATTAGCTTTGTATTTGAATTCATCAATATAAATTGCCAAAACCAGACGAGTAAATAGTAACAGAAACGTCTTAAGCAGTTGTTCGTTCAGTTATCTAATGAAATATCCAATGGCAAAATTTGAGACGCGAACCCTATTATTATTGGCCGTTTTCAATTATAATCCTTTCGCAAACTTGGTTATTTACGTGTTGGGATGAGGATATGGTGCTATTGCGGAAGCGTTTTTATACTCCATGAGCAGCCCGGCCCTGCTTCGTTCGGGTGCTGATACTTTTTGTCAGGGAAACCGTTTTTGCAATATTTATCAGGATAGGTAACGTATCGCCAGTAGCTTTCCTAGATAATTGGGATGTCCAACAAAAAATATCAATACGAATCAGTACTTTCTTAAATTAGCGCGTTCAAACAAGCAAACTCTTCAGGCATACATATTAGTATATTTTATTTTACTGGTAGGTCTTCCATGTGTGAGAGGCCGCCTGGGTAGGTACCACCGCAGTGTCTATTTCAACCCAAACGGCAATGTAAGTTCACTGTTGTATTCCGGTTTGAAGGACATTATAGCGAGAGCAAGGCTCAGGATGGCGAGCGCAGTGGAATATCAACCATTGCTTTGTTAGTCATGGTGTTGTTTGGTTTTGCTACTGTCCATGAGCGGTCGTATCGCTTACCATTAGGCGAATGGCATGCTGGTCTTGCCTTCATTAAAATAAAATGAAAATAGTAAATGGATGGATCTAAATAATATAAAGACTGTGAATATAGGAGATTCTGGTATATAAGGGCTTAGGCTATAACTCATTATTTACATATACAGCCGCGTCTGACATAAATGTAACTACATTTTTTTTTTCCAAGCCTATACTGTCCCACTGCAGGGCAAAAGCCTCCCTTTCCTTCTTCAACCCTTCTCTATCCAAGGCTTTCTTCCACCAGTTGGTATCAAAATGGTCCAAGTCATCTCTCCACCTTCTGCGTGGCCTCCTGGTCGGCCACGCAGAAATGTAACTACATTTCGAATAAATTATATAACGTTCGCGAATGCAAAAACGTTATTCTGTAACTAAAACAGAACCTCGTTTAGAGAATAATTAATGAACTGTCTTATATTCAGAGCCACTCGTGTTAACTGAACGCGTACTGCGAGTGTGCGCGAATCGACTGCCAGATTGTGCGTGGCAGATACAAAGCTTCCAGTCGGAGTTGAGAAAAGTTACTGTAATTTGTCCAAAAATGTTTGTTTATGATGGAGTTATAGTAACCACGTCGTTAACATTAAGTTAGTGTCGATGGTGTGGTCGTTGGTGGTAGAATGAAGACGTGAAGTTTTTATAGTACTTAAAAATACGTGATTGGCTCAAGTCACGATATGTAAGTGAAATGAAATGAAAATATTTATTGAACCCATAAAATGTCATACACTATTTAGATTCAGTCACTTTTTCTTTTTTCACAACCATCGTGAACCATGCTGTTTTCACCTGAGAAGAACGGGCAAGAAAATTTTGTGTTGATCTTTTCAAAAGAAGCTTACAATACAGTGGTTGCAGTGGTGGTAATACATCACTGCTGAGTATCCTACAGCGATGACGTCATTTTTTGAATAAATTAAAACTTAAAGCGATTTATTTAACTTTTATCAAGAGTCACATACTTCCAGTTATAAGGTTCGCTAGTAGACAAATATGACCCGTACCGATTTTCTTAAGAAAACTTTCCCGTAAGTCTCATGGGTTCAACTTATTGGATTCAAGTTATTTGATAAACCACGGCGGCGAGGCGCCATGCTTATAAAAATGTTTTGTTTTATTTTATGGCTTTTGTTTATGGTAACAACTTTTATCTTCGAAAATGTTTTTACAAAAATACAAAATGGCTGGGGAATTCGTTGTTGATAAAAGGGTTTGTGATGCTGGTGTGACGTGGGTATGAATATAGGATTAAAAACTTTTTTTTGTTGGATATTATGATTATTTTGTATCACTACGTATTTCTATATGTGACTGTTTAAACTAATATAAAGTCACAAATAAAGCTTCTAGATGTTATTATAGTTTTTGAGTTATTAAAAAAACAGGTACAACATAGCAAAAATTTTCCTTTATTCAAAAATAATTGATACTGTTAAAATTATATATTTTTTTGTTGCATAGGCCCGGCAAACAAGCAAACAGGTCATCTGATGATAAGTGATCACTGGCATCGATGAACATCCACAACGCTGGGATTATAGATGAATTGCCGGCCCTTGAAACTAAAAGAGGAGCGGGAATGAAAAAAGATGGCAAGAGAAAAGGTGCATCCGGCAATCTCACTCACCGAGGGAAACGCGACAGCAAAGCTGTCGCTGCACGTCGACTTCCTGTGAAACAGTGGTACTACCCCGGACGAGCCTGCTCATTCATGCTGAGTCATGACCGACAACAGTGTGGCTCTACCACATATAAATATATAAATAGTAGACAAAAATTGTGTAATTCAATTTAATAATAATAAGACTAGCCCATACACCCTAAATAGTCGAGAGATCGATCAGACTTCACATACCACAGAAATTCTTGAAAATATCTATGATACCGCTTTCCTTCGATTTTTTCCTGCACTTGTTATTTAGATTACTGCTATAAATAAGAATATTGCAGATAAAAACCTAAACACACAATAAATAAAATGTGCTATTAAAGAAAATTTACTCTCAAATAACTGTTAACATTGTACGGAGAAATGACTTTCATTTCTAAGAATTCACACGACGGAAATTTAATTAACCGATCTGCGCCAGGCACTGTCTTCTTCGGTCCCATGAATGAAGACCCGATTCTGTGAAACCATACTCATGACATTAATGTCTTGAGGAACATTTACATTTTGTATCGTTATCATGCTTCTTTTTAATAAAGAAATTATGGGACTGGTAAATAAATAATTTAGAGATTTATGACTACATTTATGGCTAACAATTCACCAAACTCTCAAGGGAATTTTCGATTGTAGGAAGGCCTATGTCCTGCATTGGAACATATATGAGCTGATGCGGGTCAAATATGTACGACGTGGGAAAAGGTTACAATAATGCTGTTGTGGAATATTGTCAATGACACAAATATAAATAATATATGCAAATGTAGATTTTAAAATATGTTATTAGCGCTTTTAGTTTTTAGTATACTCGTATAAAGGCCTTAGTCATATACAGTTTTGAAACTTATTTTTAGTATCGAATGTTTTGTCTTCTTCGCTGAAACTGATTTCAAAAGATTGATTTGATTTCAACACTCGTTCGAAAGGGACAAAACACATGATAACTAAAATAGGTTTCAAAACTTTCTATGTATAAAGCTGTAAGAATGTAGTTTGGATAAAGTCTAAAAAAATTATTTATTTAAGAAATATATCTTAGTATGTAATACACAGTCTATAATTTCAAAACCGCTTACTTGCAAAAACTTTATGTCTTCAAAATAACGTCGCTAAGTGTCGAGCAAAAAGCAAAAAAATATAAAAACTTACTATCAAAATTCCTCCACGGAATATGACCTAAGAGTTTAGCGGTTTCGAAATATTTGCCAAGAATATCTATACAGTTGAAACTCTGTTGGTCGATTTATGAAAATATCCTAAAAGTTGGTCTGCTCGCTTCCTAAGAGTCGACGGGACGTTACTTATGATATTAAATTTACACATGCGAGAAGACGTTATAAAGATATTAGAAAACTCCTGGGACTGTACTGCAGTGCCGAGTTCCACAGCAGAATTATATAAATAAGATAAGAAATAAGAGCGTTTCACATTTCTCTTGTGAAATGTTTTAAAACTGTAATTGAATTGAAATTGATTTTAAGTACAGTACAGTTGTGTTTTTATTTGTACACTATGGATATAGTGTAAAATTTTGCGTTATCCGAACTAAGAAGATATCAATAGGTTTTTAATAAGTTGTAGATTTGTATCTACGGCAATTCAGGATGTGTTTAAAATATTTAATTTCGAAATTACATTATGAATTTTGCTTTCTTTTCTGTGGATGTTTTTTTTATGTCGAGAGGCAAAGCTAATAAAGCTCCAATTTCCGGAACACGGAGGAGGTCAAAAAGGGTATGTCAGTGTCACTGGCCTACCAGCCCCGCACGCTGCGGATATTTCGGCCGAGTTGGGTCCCTAGCAGAACCTACAGCATACTGGCTAAAATTCCCTGATGATATCTGTGGATTATATAGTCCAACAACTTGACAGTTTATGTTTATGAGACCAAATGTTATTTATTACTAGACAGCGTATCGTATAATTGGGAAGGCTCACATTTTCTGATACCCACGACGACGACTTGGCCTCTTACAAAGAGATCAAAATGTGTGACTTATTGGTGTATTTTATTATCATTTACTCCGGTATATGGTGTCGTTACTTTGAAAATAGGATTATTAATTATAATATTAAACACAATTTCCCATATGTAATATGAGTAAGTATAAAGTATAATATTCTCAGTATCAGCAGTAAGAGATTGCTGAGGCTGACTTGTATCTAAAAGTTTTCAATGGAAGCAGATGAACCCTTTCCTCGGGCCTCTTAATTTGTTTTAAGCAAAATGCTTTTGGCACACGTTGTCGTAGAACAGTTGGACGGATCTAGAACGAATCTAGATACAACAATATTTTGCTTCAAAATAGCAGAAAACATCGTAAACGGTACTATGGTATACAGCGTAGTGATTTTAAAGAATTTCTACGGTATGTACGGTACGTCTGTATCATGGTGAATGCTCTGAGGAATTGTTTAGTTTGATCCCCTCCTCTCCTTTCCTTAACAGAACCACGCGTGCTGGCTTGCGAAGCCACAGCTTGACGGTTCAAACCATCTCGGCGCGAACAAAAAAGTTCGCAAATTCTTTTTTGTGCCGCACTGTGAAGCTGTGGAATTGTTTGCCGTCACACGTGTTCCCTCCTTCCTATAATCCTGGGTCCTTCCGCCGTAGTGTGAAGAAGCATCTCAGCAGGCCGGCATAATTGTGTCGAATGGCATGGGACCGCCGTCTGATGCCATTCGATACTCTGTCTGGACGGCATTTGCGCTTAACATCAGGTGCAGTGCAGTCATCATGCCGTGCCAGAATAAAAAAAAAAAAAAAAAAAAAAAAAAAAAATGTAAAGTCCACCAGCCCGCCCTAGGCCAGCGTGGTGGACTATATGGCCTAACCCCACTCAATCTTACTCCCAATTGTAGAGGAGGGTTGTGCCTTGCAGTGGAAAGTATATAAAATATAAAAATAAATAAATACAGCCAACAGTCACATACATAGCCCTGATCTCACACTAAGATCGAGTCTTGTGTCGTGGGTATCAGGAACTACGCGATACTTTTCGGTCTCATAAACACCCAGACAAATACTTCTGGTTTACACAAACATTTATTACGATACGTGGATCGAACTCGTGGCCTCTCGTTGCACAGGCAGCGTCTAACCAACTGCGCCACGGAGGCTGTATATGAGCAGATACAAATACATGTAGTCATTATGGACTACAACATGGCCATTTTTAACAAGAATTTCTATCGTAAATATTTTGCCGGGCATAGGCATTTTACAAGATTGAAAGGGGCTAGGCTTTCCACCAGGCTTACTACGGTTTCGCGAATTTTAAATACCTTTAAGATCTAAGTGGACATATCCGGCTACGGCGTTTTCCTTTACCGTAAAAATAAAAGACATCTAACTATGGATACTTTAAAAACTAGCCTTATACTCAATTTTTAAATTGGTTATATTATTTCCAAAATATCTTACATATAAAATATTGTAATTAGGGTTCAACAATATACATTATTTTTTCCGTAAAGCCGTTTCCAGAGCGCGTACATCGCAGTCAACTTTATTTCTCCTCTATACATTCTGCCACGTGGTTTACGTTACGTAGCAGGACCAAAGTTTTGGTGTACAGCGACGGGCTACATTTTAGCTTAATTAGATTTTCACAATGTGTTCGTATACGTACGGAAAAATACACGAGGGGCGCGTTCTTACCTGACGATAGCGCACGAAACGCTTTATGTATCTTTTGTCAGTATAATATATACTTTAACATTCTATCTTTTCTTTTTTTAAGTCACTTAGCCTTTTGATCATGTATCTTTTATCAGCCTGTTCTGTTGTTGGGAAATCAGAAATTAACTGCTGAATAATGTGATTGAAAATCTTTTAGTTAATCTTACGGTGTTGTAGTTTAAAGTGAGCGAGTAATGAATTACAAAAACGATTTTGTATATGAAATTCGAGATCGGTTGAGCCCCGTTTATACAGGGAGAGTTTCTCGTCTCGAAGAAACGATTATTGTAATGATATAAAAAAGTTGCATCGTGTAAACATTGTCAGACTGTGATAATCTATGGCGGTTATGTCATGCGATAATCGCATACGGTTCTCGTCGCGAGAAACTCTTTCCGTGTAAATGGCGCTTAAGCCTAAATTTCACCTGCTATTGGTTATTCTAAAACCGACATTGGCATCTATTGTTTGCATCTAATAAATAATTACTGCTTATGTAATAATTGCTTTCTTGCATAATGTGATATATTCTGCATTGAAATTTTGAAGAATTTAATCACTTTACATCATATCATAAAAGAAAATAATCATGATATTCGTCAAACAGAATAGTGTCCTCAGTTTAGAATTCGCGGTTAAACTGATCCTACAAAAGAAATAACAGACAGCCATTTCAGCGTCAAAACGGACGAGCAAAATGAATTTATAAGCGTTCCCAATTTGATACGAAATGGACCTAAACAATTTTCTGCCAAATTCTATTTAGCACGTAATAAATAACCGTGGCTGAAACCGCAAACCTTCGTACCTTCGGACCGAAAAAGAAATTCGCAACGAAGCATTTCTGGGAAATTCGGCGAAACGTTTCGCATAACATTTGCTCCAATAAATGTTAATTGGCCACTGTAAACTACACCGCCGCATCATCCATAACTAAATTACATCTAAACCAGGGGTTGTAAATCATTGGCACGTTTCAAATTAATTCGCCGCCGCGCCTCTCTCCAAACCGTTGCGCAATCAGTACGCTTTTGTGACCGAACTTGATTTTAGTGCGGCGTGCCATCAGCGATTTTGATTTTATTGCAACCCGATAAACAGTTACTACGTCGTTATGGTTGGTTACCTCTGGCTTTTCAGTTTTTATGCCGCTAACACAGTTTTTATACCATAATACAATAAAACTAAAAATAAATATAACGTTTAATATTTTCATTCTTTCTTTGAGAAAATTGTGTAGAAATTTAGACAAGCAATGTTGCCGCTTTTGGATAGCACTGTGACCTTAAATAAAAATTCTCCGTAAAAAAATGAATTTCCGAAGAACTCGTGAGCCACCCATGTGAAATTAACGTAGGTATGGTAAAAACCCTGAAACAAAACGAAAATACAATTGCTATGGAATGTTAGCTCCACACACAACTATAGCCAGCCACGCTGGCCTAGTGCAGGTTGGCGGACTTTACATACCATAGAAATTCTTACAAATCGCTATGATATGCAGGTTTCCTCACGATGTTTTCCTCCACCCTTATAAGGCGTGGTGATTGATTATCGATACACATGACTCCGAGAAATCAGAGGTGTGTCCTGGGATTCGAACTCTCAAACTCAGCAGCCGCGACTGGACGCCAGTCCGTTACCAACAGGCGAACACTCACTGAATTATACTTTAGGTGAAATGCGAGACTGACCTTCTTAAGAACACAGTTTTTAGCTCCGAACCTTGATTCTAATAAGGCACCTATGACCAAGTGCTGACATGGATTGTCCAATTTGTAACTCCATAGTTGCGTTTGCTTGTTCCCCGGTTTGACGGTATACACTGCTATTTTAATCTGAAAAATATATTAATAAATAAATAAAACAATAAAATAAAAAAATATATAAAATAAAATAATTAAGGTCGTGATTTTATTATAATATATTAAGCTTTTGTATTATTTTATAATTCAATTTAAATAAATAAGTTACATTGTGAATAAGCTTAAAAACGAGTAACCAACGATCGATTTAATATGATTTGAAAAGTCAATAAATTATGTACCTGGTTGTCTTCGCTAAGATTTGAAAAGTGGCGATAACAGAGTCATGTTAATTTGATAATATGTAATAATTTAATGACGAAATAAATCGTAGTCAATTGTATTTACGCATACACATGCCACAGTGTTGGCATTGAAATAGCCTTTATCGGAAAGAGAAATACGCACATTACTGCCATTTACCATTATTGGATAGCTCATGACTCAAAATAAAAGCATATAAAAAACTAAATTAAATTTTCAACTTTAAGTTAAATTACTTTTAGGTCCATTAAAAGGGATCACAAAATTCCCATACTGATCCATGGTCAAAATAAACATAGCAATGGTTGTCTACACCAGCAGATATTACAGTTAGGCTGGGTCCCTGCCGTGATCCCAGGGACTTTACGTACCATAAGTTGGCAGACTTTAGCTACCATAGAAATTCTTATAAAAGGCTATGGTATATTACATCATAAAATCATCATACCTCATCAAACCGAGTAGCGCTGTTAAAAGTGAAATTAAACGGGGCACCATATGATTCTCCATCGGTCTGTAGTTCTGTCTTGAACAACCCCACGTTCTTGGATTTAGGTCCGCGGCATTGTTCGTAGTGGTGCCACTTCGCGTTGAATGGTCCCTGGTAAAGATATAATCGGATATACTATGGCCTACCCAAAAGTCCCAAACAAGAATTTAAAAAATATATAAATAGTTACATAGGGAATGCAGGTATGTATAATTCAATGTTTATTACATCAGTTCAATTCAGTCTGTTGCAGAGGGTCTACTCTCTAAGAAGTCTTTCTTCACTTGCATGCCACGCTTTTCCATAGCATTTCTCTGAATAATATAAATATTCTTGCGACTTTATCACACCCTTGCGACTTCATCATACCACCTACCACCTGATTTTCATTTTTGCCATCGTGCTTAATTACTTATATCTTGGAATTTTGGGTTCAGAACGTTACAATACGTATGATACGATGGGTCCAGTCTTCCGTAAATTCGACCAATATATTTTATGGCTGCGTTATCTCACTTTCTCCCCTGGAAATCCATTACTGAACATGGGCTTCCCCCAAAGATATTGATTTCCTGTTGGAAGCGACCTGCATGTACATTATGAATGCAATATTTATTTCATGTTTACAGCTATCTGCGCAGAGTGCCTGACAATGGATTGATAATGGCCGCCACACACGAAACGATATAATTGTGCAATAACTATAAGTCTGAGTTTGCACCAGTCTGGAATCAAAAAATTGTATGAAGTTTGCGCAGTTTGCCCACACACGTTCCAGTATTCTGGTGCAAACCGAGGTTTGTTATAAGAGAAGCTAAGATCACTCAGTAAGTTTCTTTAAACACCACTAAATCCACTAATAAGCTAATATAATTTAAAAAAATACTCACATAATTATCCCTGTTAGCAGCAGAAAAATCCAGTACATACACATCTGTAAACAAACTGAATAACACACACAACATCGGAATTATCATGATTGCCTCGGACCGCATGTTGCCTTAATATCTTCACCATTAATGTATAAGGTTATAATGCCGCCACTAATCACTTTTTGATACGGATTTTTTAATATTTAGCATAGATTATTGGACAGATGGTGCGTTTGATTTAATTTTTATATATTTTTGGCCCTAATTCTTGTTATTTTTTTGTTTTTATTGATAAAATTTTTAATCGATTTTCAATATCTAACATTTCTGTAATAGGCGTGTAAAATATTTATAGTGTCTTTATGCACTTAGGTGGAAGATAAGGGCAAGTAATATAATAAGACTTTTCGACATGCATAATCGTAACGCCTGTATCCCATAGGGGTAGGCAGAGACTATGGATCGCCACTTTGCTCGATCCTGACATACTACTTTCACTTCATCCAATTTCATCAATCTCTTCATGCATGCTCGTCGGTTCAGGGTACTTTTGACCTGTCCCTTGTTGAGGGTTTCACCGATTTGGATGATGTGTGATAAGACTTTTCTAATAATCTTTTTGGTACAGCATTTGTTAACAAGCTGGAAAAAATCAAAACATACCCACGGATTTATTAGCTATCAAATATTTTATTTATACTTGATATAAAAATTATAACACTATGCTTATTAACGAATTGATTACAAAGGTGAAGAAATTCTTAAAACCCAATTATTAAAGAAATGTTACAACTAATGGTAATAGCTGAGTTTTTGGACTGTCAGTATAAAATTAATAAATTATGAAGATTAAATATAAAAATAAAATTATAATTTAAAATAACAAAAAATATTAAAGTCTAAATCTTCTTCATAAAAACCGGATTGAAGAACAGGCAAGCTATATTCCCCTTCTTTGACCAAGCGATTAGTCTGAACGAGAATTCTCCGTAGAAAAACGACGTGCCTAAATACCTGTATGTACACTCTGTGAAATTGGCTACCGAGAAGTAATTACTGCAAAAGATAATTATGTTGTTATTCATCAGGTCGTATGGAATGAGATGGCAATGTCATATATTATAGGCTGTTGGCTTCAGACGTCAACGGTGTCATTTAATAACATTGCCCATACTGAGATGGTGATATCATAATACAGGGTATATCAAGACTGCAACCGAACGAAGCCAGGTTGTAGATTTAGTGACTTTAGACACAATGCAACTACATTTTTTGCAAAAAAAGCAACATTTTTTTAAATCTTTTTCCTATCATCTCATTTGAGTGGTAAATACATACAAATCCCAAAAAAAAAAATGTGCACCCTTTTATTTTTAAAGACGATATAATAAACAAGGCTTTAAATCATAATTTTAGCAAAAACTATTGATCTACCACCCAAACACAATGGTATTTAAAACATTACGAAAAAGTCGTCGCGTTTTTTTGCAAAAAAAATTCTTGCATCGTGTCTGTAGTCACTAAAACTACCACATAGCTTTGGTTTTCGGTAGCAGTCTCAATATACCTTGTCTACTGCCCCGGTGGCTCAGTTGTACTACGGTAAGATTACAAAGCTGTGGTAGAGAACACTAGTCGCGAAATCTAACTTATAATCTGTTGGGTCAATTGGTATTGATATTCTGAGAAGGATCGTGTAATCGGTCTTGTAGTTTAAAGGTACATTCAGGTACTATAATCCTGACTCCACAATAGACACCAGTCTTGTGTAGTGGTTGTTAGAAACTATTAGAAGCTTAGCGTATTATATTTGTGGATGAAACAAGCCCAAAATATGTTATCTGTGATCTTCGTTCACAACCGATTTCTTGTCGTAGGTACACGTCAGAGGCTTTAATATGATCATATGATTTCGTAAGCCTCTATCCATACATGAGGAGAAAAGACATCGCCTTTTTTTTTTAAATATACCCAACAGTCACTTACATAGTCCTGACCCCACACTACGATCAAGTCTTGTATCGTGGGTATCAGAAACTACGAAAGACTTTTCGGTCTCACAAACACCCAGACCCGACACAAATATTTGTGGGCCACACAAATATTTGTATCGGTGCGGGGATCGAACCCGCGGCCTCTCGTTTCACAGTCGGCGTCTAACCAACTACGCCATGGAGGCTGTCAAGCTCCTTTAAATTACGTAATTGAGCGTTATTCAAAAAAGATTTTCCTAATCTTATACTCTTGAACAAGCGGAATGCGTAATATCATAATCCCAACACAATTCTATATTAGATGTAAAATTCATACATACGTTTACCTACTTTTTCCTGAAAGCGGTAGGCAGAGTTGCTACCAGGATACACACGTTTTGCCTTGTATGTACCGTCTCACGATGTGATAGTGGGCAAGTCGTATCGCCATGTCGGGCACAAATTCCTGATTGCGGGCTGATTATAATTAATAGTAAAATCTAACATTACGTTACCCAACGTGGGATTCGAACCCGAGACCTTAGCGTTGTAATCCTACTGTAGTACAAATACGCCACCGAGCCAGTCTAATTAATATATAATAAAACCATCATAATTACTTACAGCAAATCAATTACCTTAATTACCGCTATTGGAGTAATTACTAGGATTTAATATTACATTAATATGTACGCGTGGTTACGCTTATTTTATTTCTAAACAATATCTGTATAGTGGTTTAAAATTAATTGTACTGTGTAGTAAAAACCCACAATTGAGTGTATTACTATGACTGCCTCGGTGGCGCAGTGGTACTACGATACGATTGCAAAGCTGAGATCTCGGGTTCGAATCCCGGGTCGGGCAAAGTGATATTGGATTTTTCTATTCATTATCAGCCCTGAGTCAGGAATTTGTGCCCGATATGGTGATAGGCTCGCCCCCTATCACATCGTGGGACGGAATATACAAGGAAAAGTGGGTGTTCTGTTAGCACCTCTGCCTACCCCTTCTGGGAAAAAGGCGTGTGTTTATGTATGTAGTAAAAAGCCACAATTGAGCAACAATTATAATAAGAATTATCATCGAATGACTCCGACTATAACCATAATAAATTACAATTTCCTCCTGACTAGCAGGGTTCTGGCATGCGATCCCAGGGCCTCATATTAGATTTGATTAAACTTTTTATATATTAATGTTCAATGTCATTAACTTTAACAGGAAAGGAAAATACCTCCTGTTTCCTGCATACTAAAGTTCTCTTGGTTTCGCTCATTCTGAGGTTATCTTAGGTTATCTCATTCTGGATGCAGGCTGCCTCCAACAGGTCACTGTGGAAATCATTAGGAGAGGCCTATGTTCAGCAGTGGACTTCCTTTGGGTGATGGATGGATGATGGATGAAAGTTCTCTTATAATTTTAAATGTGGGTACGTGAAGTGCGCACATAAGAAATATAGACTTAGTCAAAGCCATATTAACACGGGGAGAGTCTCTCGCCTCGAAGATTATCGTAAAGATATAAAAAAGTTGCATTGTTTAAACTTTTTTAAAACACGATAATCGAATAGCGGTTATATCATGCGATAATGGCATACAATTCTCGCCGCGAGAAACTCTCGCCGTGTAAATGGCGCGTACATCTACTTGCCATTCTATTTTCAGATGATCTCGCATTCAAACAATTTGTGTACACAAGAAAAAATATGTGTTATTCTTGAGTCTACCTTTGGTAACAAATAAACCAGATTTGGGAAAGGTCGTTGTCGTTTGAAGAGCTGATTTGTGCTTACAAATAGAACGTAATAGTCTGTCATCTTCTTCTATACAATATCTTCTAATAAATTTGTAACCGATCGATGTCTATACATGGAAGATAAATGAGAAAAACTGTGTCAGGGGACTGTATTAAAGTAGTAGCATCTAAAACAATGATATTTTTGATTTTTTGTCTGTGCCGTTGTGTGCAATGATCTCAGAAACGGCTAAACGGAATTCGATGAAATTTGGTATGGAGGTAACTGACCATCTAGATTAACATATAGTCTACTTCCTAGCCCGAAAAATGTAGTGTTTCCGTGGTATAAGAAAGGAATTCAAATATATGTGTTACTTTTTTAAACTTAAAGGGGATGGGAAAAGGCAGATGATGACTATATTTGGACTGAAGATGAAATCTTCATTTGTAATTTAAATTCATTTGAATCCAACTGTAATGTAGACAAACAAATAAGCCTACGTACTATATTAACATTTGCCATTGCATGATTAATTAGCTTTGATTACATTTGGAGCGCACGTAACATAACATTTTGCTGAGAACTGAACGTAAAGCAAGTTATTATTATGTTACCTCATTAATATTGCTAATGTACGGCGATATTGGATATGTAGTGGAATGGTGATGATTTCTGAGTATGTTAATGAGTATAAATTGTATTCTAAGGCCTCTATCCCATTGGCGTTTTACGAGCGGTGGCGTTTCTCGAACGTCTACGCAACTTCGACGCTGCGTTGACGCCGCAGTTGTCTTCGGGAATTCCGACGAAAAACGCTAATGTTGGGTTTGCTCCCTCGACGAAAATTACATATTCTCGTATTGACATATCCTATAATAAAAGTCACAGTGTCAACGTTTGAAGCTAGACAACCGCGGCGACAACGTTGCGTTAACGCAGCATCGACGTAGCGCAGACGTTCGAAAAACGCCACCGCTAGTAAACCACCAGTGGGATAGGGTCCTAAAATTAATATTGTTTACAAAATCTATGGAGGTTTGTACGCTGCTGAAAGAAAAATCTAAAGAGGCCTCTATTTTACAATAGACTTCTTGTGGCTGAGAATGATGATTATGATAATTATACGTCTTTATAGATACCTGATGATAAAGAGAAACGTTTGCTAGTTTCATGACAGACTGCCCAGCGGTTTACATGTATGTTTACTATGCCAAAGCTTGTGGGTTCTATTCCCGCGTATATACATATTGGATTATAAGGATTGTTCATAGATATCGTATTACAGATTTGGGTATTCTTCTTCTTCTTCGTTCGAGTCAATGGCTCAAAATTGTGGGTACTTGTGCGTTTCAAATAAGTTTATAGAAACATTTGATATATATTTGGTAATCTATTCAAAATAAAAGACAGTTAATAATAATTGTTTTTGGAAGTTCAGACGCAAACCTGACGATACTATCAGATGCAGTACCGCTGTTATTTGCCTATTTAAGGGAAAAAGGCAAAGAAAGCAGCCGTTAGTTTCCCTAAAATAGAAAACACTAACCTTTTTAAAATTGCAGTCGTTGATTCCGTAATGTGTCTGTAGAATCTTTGATATGGCGTAGTGCTGACAAGGTTTGTCTATCCTGTAACTCCAGAGAAGATTCCTGCGGCCCGCTTTAACGCTGTAAACAGTCTCACCTGAAAATAAAATTAAAACACACTCAGAATGTTATATTTAAAATCCCGGAATATGAAGCGATATTTTAAAGCTTTCGAATATAATTTTTTGTTCAGTACTTTCCGTTTGAACTCAAACATATTGGTTCGTTGAAATTTCGTTGGTAATCTGATTTTAATAGTCCATTTTGATATGGCGCGGTACGAGTTTGGGGTTTGAATGATAAAAGTGAGAAAAATAAAGTAGTAAATAAAATGCATAAATTCAAAATTGTAACTAGAGTGCATCGTAATTTGGATATTGCAATTTTCAAACATTTTATTTTACAGCACAGGGATATTATACGAACAAACTATTGCAAACGAGATCAATACAATCGTACTACTAAGGTACTTGAGTAATCCTGTTAAAGGATCGACGACGGAAGGCACAAGGAAAGAAAAGGTAGACAGTTAGACGTTACTGCACCAAAAACACGCCACCAAAACTATTAGTTCACGTCAGTTTTTTTCAGACACCGCCAGCTAGCCTATTCGTTACTACTTCAATCACTTATTATATACTCCAATCAACATTGCATTGCTTGAGTAGGCACCAAGATCAGATTTACATTAAAAAACGCAAACTGTATCGACTTCAAGGAGTAGGTCATCTCTAGCAGCGTGTAATTTGTTTGCTAAATGATACGTCTGTCAAGTTACTAGTACCTACCTTGGTAAATGCCTATATTACATTAATATTGAATACATTCAAATAGATACACCTAACAGTGAAATACACCCTAACCCCACATTAAGATCTAGTCTTGTGGCGTGAGTATTAGGAACTACGAGAGAATTTTCGGTCTCACAAACACCCAGACCCGAAAGTAATACCTGTGGAACAAAGAAATATTCTTTTCGGTGCGGAAATCGAACCCGCAGCCTCAAGTTTTACAGCCGGCGTCTAACCAACTACCCGTCAAATACTTTAATAACTTTAATCAAGAAATATCTTTAACAAACCTTTGTCATGTTGATCGAACTACAATCAAATGATTTTAGTATTCCGCGTACCTGAATAGATACCACAAAAGCGTTTACGTCGAGAGGATGGTGTATCAAACTCAAGGCGTAGTCGTCTCAAGCAACCTGTGGTTTGCTTGCTAAATGATATGTATTTCAAGTTACTTCTACCTCGATAGATACCTATATTAGTCTAAACAGCAAATATTTGTTTTAAACAATTGACTTCAGCATTCCGCGTACCTAAGTAGATGCGATACACAAAAGCACATCAAAATTCTTTACCCATTCAAAAGCATTCATACCTAGTAGTATGTATTTTAAGTTGCTATTACCTAAATCGATTCTTGCATACTCCCATCAACATAATTATATTTGGACCAAATGATCGATTTCAGTACACCTATTTCAATGTACATCACAAATACCTTTATGTCAAAAGCCTCCAACTATATGGAATTCAAGAAGTAGTCATCTCTAGTAGTCTGAGATTTGCTTGCTAAAGGATATGTCTGTAAACTGACCCCAAATCTCACGTGCAAGGTGTATTAGCAATTCTCAGTGAGGGGAGTGGCAAATGAAGGCGTACAGCGACCTATATGTCTTAGCCGCCGCAAACGCATTTGCTTAAGCGAGCTCTGATACTAGTGATGCTCGCTACATCTGTGAAGCACATTCTGGTTACATTCAATTATTAAAACTGGACTGTGGACTGCTTCTACTACTGACAAAAGTGAGTTCATCACTTCTTCCAATAGTTCGTGGAAGAAGTGATAAAAAGAAGCTGTTGGAGGCAAATAATCCTCTCTGAATGCGGTACATCAAACGATGACCACGACCCTCAGTCATTAGGGACCGACTGCAAAGAGAGAGAGAGTGGACTGCTTTGGTGAAGTTGCATTAAGTGGATAATTTTTTAATAGTTGGACTACACTGTGATTATTGATCAACTCTCTTGTGAGATTCAACTAACAAAGCTTATAAAAATTGAGAATGGCTTTCGTGGTGTTGGATTATAATGCGCCGTTATTATTCCTTTGTTATCTTTTTTAACTATTATATTGCCCCATATGAATGGCTTATCGTTTGTATAATTGTAGGTAAATAAGTTGACTGATATATACGTGCCAATTTAAGTAAATATTGAATAAACACTGACTGCCTCGGTGGCGTAGTTGTACTACGGTACGATTACAAAGCTAAGCTTGCGGGTTCAAATCTGGTCGGGAAAAGTGATATTAGATTTTTCTATTAATTATTATATAAGGCGAAATGTGGGTGTCTTGGTAGCACCTCTACCTACCCCTTTTAGGGAACAGGCGAGCGTTTATGTATGAATGTCTATTGTCCAGTCAAGGAAATCGTTAAGGTTGTAGTGAGACCGAAAGAAGTAGACCCTACACAATAACATAGAAAACTTTACCCGCCTGACAGTTGACTAATAGTTGGGCCAAAATAAATCATACCTTTGAATTTAAAATCCACGTTAATTTACCAACGTCTTCCACAGTAGCGAACGTAACAAAAGTGAAGTTCATAACTCCTTGATACGTGTTGTTCTCGACGACTAGGCACGTGTTGAAATTCGTCAGATTTACGGCTTTCGGCGCCTTACATGTCCCGTAGTCGTTCCATTTCGCCACAAACGGACCCTGTAAATGTATAAACTCGTGCATTTTTCTCCCTTTTGTGGTTTTTGTGGATGTTTTTGTACTTCCGCTCTTTGTAAGACAAAGAGTTATGAAAATTAAGTGTACAAACGAGAATTTAAAGGTTTATTATTTGAATAGTTTCGTTTTGCCCAACATTTTTTGTTGTTTTAAAATGTCTGAGGTAGTGTTTATACTCAAAATGTTTACCTTAGCCCAACGTTCATAGTGTAAAGATATATAGGTCGGTCAAGGGACAAACCATTATTAAAATATCTTTGACAGGTATCCGTAATCACTTGTGCATTTTTTAAGAAATCTAGATTTAGGTACTATTAAATACATAACATGATAATAATATTTATAATATTTAATACATCGTACTCTCGATTGTAGAGGAGGCTCGTGCCCTGCAGTGGGTCGTGTATGGGCTGATACAGTAAATACATAACATGGTAAGCAGGTTTTGTTTTTCTTTATCAAACTATGGTGAGTCATAGTCAGATATTATGAGCCTTCATAATAATTCGCTACTGTGAAAGAACTTTAGCTCATACCATCTACAGCCAAGTTTCTTTGGGTTTTAAATATTTAATAAAATACTTACGTAATTTTCTGTGTTTTTTTTTCATTATAGCTCCCACCGTGGCGTGAAACAAACACATGTTCTGAGAAATACTTAAACAAATGACGACATGTTTGTAAAACATGTTTGGCAAGAGTGCACCGACTTAAAGATCTTCATACTAATCCACATTAAATTTCATCACATCCGCCATTTAATTTCGACGCTATTATTTTCGTATTTGTTGCTTTAGGTGAATGATTTTATTTCTGTCCTTACTACTGTTTACTGTATTTTAATGTTTTGTCATAGTAATGTACTTTAGAAAGTTGTCGACTACGGTCATTGTTCAATGTTTGGGAGGAGCACGGCCAAGTTCAGAAACATTGTTATCACATAGTATGTAGCATATACTGGCTAATGAACTGAAGTCGAATGATTTAGAAACCCACCCAGTAAAGAGCAAACTATATTTTTCGAATGGAATACTACTAACTTTTTTTCCTTTCACAAGACCACCTTTAAATTTTCGCCTTTTAATTTCCTACCAAAATCTTTACAATTTATTACAGGGTATATCCAGACTGCGGCCGAAAACAAAGCCAGGTGGTAGTATCAGTGACTTCTAATACAATTCAATTAAAATTTCGCAAAAAAGGGACAATTTTTTTGTTGTAATTTTTTACTTTTCGTCGTATTTGGGTAGTAAATACATCGTTTTTCCAAGATAATAATGTACGCCTTTTTATTTTAAACACACAACGATACGTAAGGGTTTACATTATAATTTTAGCTAAAACTAGGGATTTACCATCCAAACACGATGATATTAAAAATAGCCAAAAAATTTGAAAGAAATCTGAGAAATTTTTAGTTGCATTATGTCTGTAATCACTTAAACTACCGTCCTCGGTTTTAGGTAGCAGTCTTGATATATTTCAGTATATTTATACTTTGAAGTACTGTATTGTTAACAGACTTATTAAGCCGTGCATTTAATCCAGATAATAACAACCGGCAGCGGCATAAATTATACTTGACCATCTATAACTGATTCAGATTAGCCTAATTGCATCTCGATGATGTAGTGTCGCTGATATGGGGTATTATGCGGCACCTACCATTGGTATTACCATGTACTATAGGATATTTTATTATTCTATTGAATATATTTAAATTTCTAAAAATACTACTGCCGGAAAATTTTAGGTATACATTGTCTACGGTGGCGTCGGAATGCGTTGTCACGTTTTTGTCAAAATATTAGGTACAGTTTTTTCTCTCTTCACATTTTATTAAATTGGACAGTATTCTGTTACATTACGAGTATAAATGCTCGTTGTATATATTATGAAAACATATCCTAAACAATGCGTTAACTAGATTTTTTATAAATGTTTATTGTAGTTCCAAATTTCGCCACACGCCAATAGAATTTAGGTGAATTGTACTACGTAATCATTCACGTCAGTTTGTCGTGCTAATATAAAAAAATCACATGGAACCCGAAAAGACATACTATTAATGTATGATGAGTTTTTCACAATCATATGCACGTTATAATCAAGACACTGGTTATTTCGTGCGGTATTTACGAATAGATATGTGCATACGTATATAGGAAAAAAATTCTTTGGAATTGTGGATTTAGGAAACACATAATGCTCTCTATTTACAAGAAAGATTTTTTTAACCGACCAAAAAAAAAAGGCGTATGTGCTCAATGCTTCGGATTTTTTAAATATGTTTACCAATCACTCGAAGACACCTGAAGTGATTTGGAAAATTCTTTTTTGTTTCAAAGGGTATATATACTTCACAGGTAGTCTCATAGAAATATGGTGAAGATCTGATGAATATCTTCGGAGCTGGAGAGTAAAACTCCTCAAATTTGCGTAGGATACCATTTGTTCTTAATACATTAGGTTTAGCATGAGAGTTATTAACTACCACTTTTTTGTTTTTTAGTTTATTCAAATATCCGAGATAGCCTCTTAATTAATTCTATAGTAAACATTGTAGTATCTATCCACATACTCAATCATTTCATAAACCACTTGCAATCCAGTAGTAGTTGGAATAGTTAATCATATTTATCTGAATTATGTCTCTTGATAGCAGTATGTACTACCGCGAATTAATTTAGCCGAATTAATTGATCACTTTACGGCTTATTATTGAATAATTCAGTCAAACGCGTCTAATGTCATAAATTGGGGTGTCATTGGTTTTCAATTATTAACGAGTTGAATTACTTACATACATAAACATCACGCCTTTATCCCAGAAGGGGTAGCGAGAGATAACCAATACACCCACGTTTCGCCTTGTGTATTCCGTCCCATGATGTGATACGGGTCGAGCCTATCGCCATATCGGGCACAAATACCTGACTCCGGGCTGATAATGAATAGAAAAATCCAATGTCACTTTACCCGACTCGGGATTTGAACCCGAGACCTCAGTTTTGCAATTATACCATAGTACAACAGCGCCACCGAGGCAGTCGTTCAACGCAGTTTTTAATAGGTCTTGAACCTATTTAATAATATGTAGAGTTAATGCATTTTTTTGTTGTGTAAAATAATGGTTCATTATTTTACGATAGGCCATTATGTTTACAAGTATATTCTTTCTAAAAGTTATAACTAAGTGCCACGAGTGTGATCCGCCGTCTGCCAAGATTATTTTGGTCTTAAAATGTGATAGAGAATGGGTATTATGGTAGCTCATATACGTCTTTTTGCTGGGCGCTGGGCCTCCTCTTCCACTGAGAGTTAAGGTTCAAAACATAGTCTACCAATGGCGTAGGTTATTAACCTTTACTTTTGCAGAACCAGATAGGTACGCCAGTTTCTTCAAAATGATTTCCTAAACTGTAGTATGTGAAAATTAATATCTATAAGAGCTAATTACAAACATTGTTGTGCTCGACATCTGGCATTGCGAAGGTCCATGAGAGGTGACCGCTTATCTTCAGGACGCATGCTCGTCTGCCTGTGAAAGCAATAAATTTAAAAAAAGAAAATACAGTTGAATTAAGAACCTCGTCTTTTTCATATCGGTTAAACAATATAAAAAAACATCAAAAAATTAAAGGTAAATACCATAAACGCAACCTTTTGACAAAAACAAAACACAGTTTGAAATATTGTTATCGCAATTCATTCATACTCCACACTAAACCGAGAGGCAATTATCTCAAAAACCAGCGTCGCCAATCAACGAAGCGCTTGAAAGAATAAATATTTTTCACAAAGCGTACTCGTACCGAATCATAGACACACTTGTGAAAATAATATTCTTTTATGCGGCATTGATCAATTAATATCATAAATATTCAACAGGGCATTCGCTTGACGGTTTTTATTTGCATATAGATTTCGACTGTTTTTCATGCAGCGAAGCAATTATGCCGTATTTACAGATTGTGTTTTATGAACTCTTTCAATAATAGGCTGAATTATTGTTTTATTAATCAGGATTTATTTGTGGAGGCATGTTGAAAATTGACTTCATGAGTAACGCACACGATGATACATTGGTTGTTTATTTTGTTCAGTATGTATTTCTTTTTATTTTAACAACGATAGCGTTTTGAAAATTTCTCGTTCGTCGTGTAGTATAATAACCCTATTGTAAGAACATGGAGTTTGCAAACTCGCGCAACCACGTCAGCGGTGGACTAAAATTCTCGTCTTGAAAGGGTTTATTCAACAAATTTCAACGTATATGATGACCACATAACAAATTTTGATTCCGTTTGATAATTTACTGAAGGATTGATGTTAGATTACCGATAGATAGGCATAGTTGAATAATGAATAAAAAATATAACAAACAATATTACTTACTATTCTTTATTTTCTACACTGCCCCCTCTATCTCCTTCTTTTCAATCCATCCCATGGTTGTCTGTAAGACATTGCTGTAGAGCGATAAGACTGCCATATGTATTTTTTTATTATTGTTTCTGTACAGTGTTTTAGTTTAAAGTGTACAATAAAGATTTAAGTTAATAAATATTATAACATTCGAATTAAAAAAAAAACTTTAATCTCGTCATCGAAACGGACATATACATCCATTAATATAATTTCACACGGTCCGATAGGCATTCCGCAACTTATTTACACATACAAAGAAACCCCAAAAGCCCACACAACCGCGCACTATTAAAACTTCCTCAAAACTCGCCATTTCACGTTAAAATTACTTTAACCCTTTAAAACTTTACAAACGAGTTAAGGGGTAGTGCTAATCGTTAATAAAATTTTAAGTGTACTCAACGCTCGCTGACGACACTAATTTTCTTCGGAGCAGCCCTTTCTCGGCACTCGGTTACTTGTTGTTATACCTCCTTACACTTTCGTGCTGTGCTGCGTTTGATATGGTGAGGGAGGTTACAATATTAAGTTATTTAAAAAAAAGGTTCTATATAATGAGAGCCTGCTACTGTTAAGAAATACAAAACTAAGGATATTTCCATTTTTTTATAATCATTATATTTTTTAGAAGTATAATCGCGAGAGATCAGTACTAAGCAGTTTACACGTTTAAAAATGACAAATGTTGCCCGTGAGTACTTTGGTTGCATCATAATAGCGATGTCGATTTTAACGATGGGTAGACCTTGCAGAAATATCCATGTGCATAATCAAAATGGAAGAAGGAAATTGGAAGTGGTAGAGCAACGCTGTTGACAGTCATGACTCAGCATTAATGGGCAGGCTCATCGGGGGCGGTACCACTGTCTCACTGAAAACCGACGTGAAACGCCAGTTTCGCTGTCGCTTTTCGTTCGGTCAGTGAGATTACCGGATGCCCAATACCCCTTCCGTCTTCCCATCCTTTTTCCTTCATGCTCCCCTCTTAATTGGGCCGGCAACACATCCATGATCCAGAGTTGTCGAAATTCATGGGCGGCAGTGATCACTTACCATCAGGTGACCTGTTTGCTTGTATGCCGGAACTATGCAATAAAAAAAGGAACTATGGTGTAGCTAGCTTTGACATCATCATGATCAGATCTGCTAAACAGGTGCTCATTTTAGTTTTAATTACATTTGATCAGAAAATAAATATTTTGATTATGACGTTAACAACTTTCGTCGTAGCCTTAACATCGTAATCGCACAACTCAAAGGTACGCAGATTAAGCGATGAGCTGCTGAAGACAACTGGCGGTATTTTCAGGAACTACTGGTTTATTCGTAGTAAAATGCTTGATGAAACTTATGAACTTACATTCTATGAAGTGGTGATAACAAAACAGTTCAGAATGCAGCTTGAATAAGTAAGCCCATTCTGGAGTGGAGACCGCGTCTTGGAAAGGATAGCGTGGGACGCTCTCTGACCAGATGGCGAGACGACTTGCACAAGAGAGCAGGTCACTATCAGCTTGTTTATATTTAGCCAAATCAGGCAGATCATCATGCGCCTATCAATATTTATCATATGAGACTTGCAATGTACACGTCTTTCGTATTTATGTGTGATATGTAACAGCACATTGTCAGGTACGCCAATTATTTGTGTGACAATCCTGAAGCTAAAAAAGAACACACATTTATAATTTCTCAGAACCCTTTGATGAAACGTTAAAACATATCAAAAGCCTTTCTAGCTAAATGACGTGGAAATCACAATATCATTCAATTACATCTTTTCATTTTCCATTCAAGCGACTTGACCCAGTTACTGGTCGTTACAAACGCTCCTTTGAACACAAGATCTTAATCTTGTACGAGCGCACTTGTTCTTGAAACTTTAATATCTGTATTTATTTAAAATAAGAATATTCTACTCGAAAATATAAAGAAGAAAATTATTTACTTTTCAAACGAGATGGTATTAAAATGACTTTAGCCCTAATTATAAAGTTACAACGTAGTAGATTTTAATTAACGTGTTATTTTAGTGTTTGATGAAATTTGCAATGTATTTTGCCTTAAATTATATGTAAAGAAGTGCCTCGAGCAATAAAAATTAACATTGTAGATTAACATTGTAGATTTTAACAAATAGGTACGTAATTCTAGTGTAGAATTACATTTTCAACTTATTTAACATTGTCGGTAGGGCCTTGAGCACAATGTTTACATGATTTTGTAGAGCCAGAGTAGCAAACGAGAACGCGGCGAACTTGGTGCGAGTATAACTGATTGGCGCCACCGAATATATACAACAAATAAAAACTGTAAAAAGATTGTCTTGGAGTTAGAGAATGCAGAGTCCAAAATCTCACAGAATAAATGATATATACATACATAAACATCACGTCTCTATCTCAGAAGGGGTATACAGAGGTGCAACCAGAATACCCACATTTCGCCTTGTGTGGTGTGTCCCACGATGTGGTAGGGGGCGAGCCTTTCGCCATCCAATCCAATCCAATCCATCAATCAAAGGAAGTCCACTGCTGAACATAGGCCTCTCCCAATAATTTCCACAGTGAACTGTTGGAGGCAGCCTGCATCCAGCGACGTCCCGCGACGTTTATCAGGTCGTCTGACCACCTACCTTTCGCACTATCGGCATATCGGGCACTAATTTCTGACTCCAGGCTGATAATGAATAGAAAAATCCAATATCACATTGCCCGACCAGAGATTAGAATCCGAGACTTCAGCTTTGTAATCGTACTGCAGTACAACTAGGCCACCGAGACAGTCCATAGAATAAATGATTAACTTAAGTATTGTTGTTGCTCATTCAACGAGCGATCATTCAGCTTTCAAAAGGTCACGGTTGGGAGCCCGAGGAATTATACCCTATATTTTATAATACCATTAATTCTGTATTTATCATTCACAATTAATTTTTTGTTAAGCTGACAGTGATAAATTTCCGTAATGTATGTGTTAATCCATATAATAGGGAAAATTAATTAATTATCTAATCTAAGAGCGCTAGAATTAATTGAAAATGCACTTGCATTAACTAAACTGCAAAACATAGCTTAGAATTTAATATCCAGCAAGGGGTAAGAGTAAAACAATGACACATTTCCACCAGACAGTTTGGTTTTTGCAAAATGAAAACGCATTGTTTGCGTGGTAACTAGTTGAAAGGACGTCGTGCTAGTACGGAATTAATCTCGCTCATATAAATAGGTCGTTTAGACGTTCATTTTGTGTGATTAGTGGCTAGTTGATATTTGTCTCGCGGAATATGCGAACCTAGATCTTAGCTACATAGGTAGACACTAGATCAGGCAATTCACTTTTTTGTTCTTGGATTATAAAAGCAAGAAGAATTGATGAAGCAAATTAGGTATGTATGGACCGTAGCACTTGGCGCTGAATAGTCTCTGCCTACCCCAATGGGACATAGGCGTGAGATTATGTATCCATCCATCCATCAGTCAAAGGAAGTCCACTGCTGAACATAGGCCTCCTCCAATGATTTCCACAGTGACTTGTTGGATGCAGCCAGCATCCAGCGACGTACCGCGACCTTATCAAATTAGATTGTGTATATATGGGTTCTAAAAATGTAGTTGATGGAATTGCTTGATGTTGATTAAGTAACCTAAACCCTCTCAATCATACTCTCTATTGTAAAGGGCTCATGTTCAATAAGGGGTGTTTAGGGAGGTATACAGCACAGTTAAATGAAAAAAATAAATATTATACTGTAATTTCTGAAGCATCTACAACATTCTTACGTGTTTCGTATAAAATATGTAATATTGAAAAGTCATAAGCTGAGTCGTTCTGTGAAATATACAAAATTCATATTGCGTCAATCTACGTAAGTGTGTAAGCGGATATAAGATAGGTGTGAGTAGAATTGCAATAAATATTGCAAATCTGGAATATTCTAACTTGTTCTTTAATGTTGCTTGATTTCATCCCACACTTACATAGAGTCGCCACAACGTAAGTTTTAATCTCTATATGGCAGGTTAATTTGACTCATTACTTGCATAAAATCAATGTTTTCAGCGTGACTCTTTTAATCAAACACATTGACTTGATGGCAGACTTAAATTTCTTTCAAATTCAGTTGATAATTTTCAATCAACTGATTCCAATTACATCGAAATTTTAAATTAGGACCATTGCATCAATATTAGTTATTGTTAACTGTTTTCTCTCTCTATTTCTAAATCTTCAGCCACAGAAAGTTCGTTGCTAAGTATATGCCTCCCCCAAGGACTATAATTGTTGTTTTTTTTTCAAACTAAAACCAAAAAAAATATTTCATAATTCCTCCATCCCATGTCTTATTCAAACAAGAGACACGACACAAGTAAAGTAGAAACATTCGCAATAAAAAGCACCTATGCGCGACGTATTTACGCCGAGACGTGGAGCTCCTCTGTTTATTATTTACGCCTTGCAGCTTTGTTGACACTGGATAAGCGGGTGTACCACTGCCGGCTGAGTGCGACGGAATTTTCAGGTTTACTTTACTTGTGGAGTATTGGAATGTGTTTGTTTGTGTTGCTGATTTGCCCAGCAGTGGGCAATTGTGGGCTTATACAGTACAAGGTTTTTTGACTCAATCAGAGAAATTCCGATAAATGTTATGAATTCTTCCTTGAATTATTTTATTTAACGTTCATAGAGTTTCATTTTCTGCATATTTTCCTAACACGTGACTGAATTATTCAGAATTGGCGAATTATTATAAGGACATGATAATGTTTCCTTTATTTCTAGTTAGTGGATTTATTTTCCTTAGTTACTTAATGCTTCATATATTTTCTTAAATTACTTCCTTTCCTTCTATCCGCCAACGTCAATTAATTGATCTTACCTTTTTATAAATTCTTAGTAGTATCTAGATTCTACAATATTACGATTCTTAACTATGTTCATAAGAAAACTACGGATCTTTTGAGCAAGATGCAGCTCATAACATTTGCATCTATTACTACCTCGACCATGGCAAGGTTGTTTACTAAATTCTGCTTTTAATCTTCCTCATAAAATCCAATGCACTTATATAATCAAAAACGCACCAGTAAAAATGCACCTTAAACTTCAAAATATGAAAGGTGCCCGATGAAGTAGCGGTATATAAGACAGGGAATATAAACCGCACCGACTTGTATGCACTCCAGCCGTTTTACGGAGATTGCATGCACATTGCGCGCGTTTTAAACTACTTAATAGCAGACGGTTTTGATACAAATATGTTTTTCTTCTAGAAAAATGACAATTCAGGTTGGTGACTAAATATTGATATAGGTTGACTTAGGAGTTTTGATATTAGACGCTCGGTGGTGTGATTGCGTAAAAAGGTTATAAATAAATACCAACAGTCACATACGCAGTTCTGACTACTAAGACTGAGTCTTGCGTGGATATCAGAAACTACGTGAGACTTTTCCGTCTCACAAACACCCAGATCCGAAATAAATACCAGTGGATAAATATTTGTCTCGGTGCGGGGCCCAAACTCGCGGCTTCACGTCGCAGCCGGCGTCTAACCAACTGCGCCTGGCTGACGATTGTCTTTTATTCTGGCAATGTGACGACCATGCAACTGATAATAAATACAGCCCAGGGTAGAGTATCCACCGACGAGAAATAGTTATTTCTCCAATCAACACTGCTACACCGACTTGTTTGTATATTTATAGGAAGAATTCCAAACGCGGCACACTATATCTGGCTCACTATGACGTATTTTGACGATGGTCGCTATTCGGGCAGATAGGAATACCCAACTACCAGCAAAGGGTATTGAACGATGACTGGAAATAAAAGTCTTCTATTACTCCCCTCATATAGCTGTTTTCCCCGCATACCTGATACGCTGATACAAATTTAGCTCGGGATTTATCTCTCTCTCTCTTTCTCCTTTTAGCTCCAAGAAGTCTATTAGGCCTCCCTCAAGGATCGACATCGATCTGATGGAAGCGGCATGCATCCAACGACTTCCTGCAACCTTAGCCAGATCTTCTGTCCACCTTGTAAGCGGGCGTCCGATACTATGCTTGCCAGTACCTGATGTCTACTTTAGCATAATACCTTAATGTTCAGACATAAACATGCGTGGAAACAGTAACCACCTATTTTAAAATAAATATAATGTTTCCCATATTCAGGAAGCTCATTGTACTTCCTTCAGCGATGTTGCTTTTAGTCGCACACCGTCAGTTGTTATTCGATAAGCGGATGTATCGAAATATAATTGATCTGTAAACCTGCTTTTAGAGAATTTAATCGCTAAATTACTGTCTAACATTATTATAAATGGCGAAAAAATTACATGCTAAGTTGTCACGCATTTGAAGGGGCTTGCGTCATCTGTATAGATTTATGTCTGTGCTTCGAACCCTCACAATACGCGATACGCGACGCTTACGACACGTTTCTACAGCGACTCACTTGTTAAACTAGGGTTTTCAATCGTCAAATATTTTGCAGTACAAGCTGTACAAGCAAGGAAGATTAAGCTAATAAGAAATTATAATTGGCCTGTTTTTTTTATAGAAATAATAGTAGAGTTATTTTAAAACTAGTAATAATATTTGAAGAAAAAAATGCATTAAATTAACTGCACCTATTGCCATATCGGGCACATCTTTCTGACTACGGGCTGATAATGAATAGAAAAATCCAACGTCACTGCCCGACTCGAGATTCGAACCCGAGACCTCAGCTTTGCAATCGTACCGTAGTACAACTACGCCACCGAGGCAGTCATTAGGCATTAAAGCTCAATAACACGATATTGTTCCTATTTCAAAATTATATATTTTTTTATTGACAAAATTTAACTCGTGTTCTTAAAGTTAACTTCTGACCTTAAATAACTATTTTTCATTAAATAATTCTAATATTCCTATATCGTCATGAATATTTAAAATTAAAAGAACGTCATAATAATTTCTCCAGCGTTCCTTTAAAAGTTTCACTTCTGTTACAAAACCTGTATTTTTCATTACCAAGTCAGGTCATGCCATTAATACCTTAATGTACAAGGCTGACGTAATCTTGGCTATTCGACTAGACGAGGCAATTTGGCCTAGACCTGAGGGTATCCACTTAAGTCAGCTCAGGCATTTAATTAGAACCATTAAATGGATGTATCTGTCTCGTGCTACTTAATATATTTAGATGAATGGAACTGCATGGATTGTTTTGATAGATGGAATTTTGTGATGGGTATACACACATTAAATTTTAATATCTTTCATAAAAATTTAGCATGTTAACTAACTACTACACGCAATTTACCTTCGTGAGCCATTTGGGTTTTTCCACTTCTACAATACTAGTTAAATCGTTCGCGTTTTCAATTTGCTAATTATTGCATGACCACGCATCATAAATTGAGGCTAAAAAACTTGGAATTCCACCTATTCACGAAATAAATACGAACAAAAATTGTCATATAGAGTTCGTTACAAAAAACCGTTAAAAAATTTACTACACACGTCAACGGAATTTCGCTTTTGTTTACCGCTTTTGATTTATGGCTTTCGACGTGCAAATCTCTATTAATAGACGGGATAAAAATGTACAGATGTGCAGTGCTGTGGATAAAAAATAACGTTTGTTTTCAAAAGCTTCGTTGGGGAGTATGTGAGCTTTTTTGTGTAGCATCTTGAGTTTGTTTATTGTTTGCAATAAGTGTATTATATTATATATTACATGGCTAAAGATGATGACATGTACAATTCGTGTCACTTTTGAGGTAACAATATCATCAGCTTTAAATATGCTTAATTTGAAATTAATTGACTTGTGTGATTTCGAGATATAAGGACATTAAACAATAGCTATTCGATCAGCAACCTATGTTATATTACCTTTTAGTAATCACTACATAGTATAAAATAAATTCGCTTCCCGCTGTCTGTCTGTCCCTATGTATGCTTATATCTTTAGGACTACGCGACGGATTTTGATGCGGTTTTTTTCAATAGGTAGAGTGATTCAAGAGGAAGGTTTATATGTATAATAATAGTGTGAAGCGGAATCAAAAAACATCTGCATCCAAGTGATGCTAGAACGGGCCGCTGGTCAAAAATATAGTTTCTATCACAATTTACCGTCTTTTATTTTTTTTCGTTGCTATACCATTAATCAGATTATTGAAACAAGTTATTAAATATTTTCAAAATTCATACTTGCACTATAGATAAAGACTTAGTATTTGCTTCTTTACGAAGTTCTTGAAACTTTCTTATTAACCACTCGCCAAGACTCGGCACTCAAATAGTGCGAAGTGATTCAACAACAGAAAATAAACTTCGCCACGAAAGTTAACTTGAGCTTTAAATAACAAAGTGTGAAGTTGCCACAAACTTTCCAGTTAATATTTTTAACTTTATTCATTTACTGAACATCGGTGTTTTGAATTTTCTCAAAATTTTGGATTTCGTAAAGCGAATTTCGTGATTAATTTTCAAATCGGATTACGCGGCATCGTTTGAAGTTTACCACTTTCGTATTTTGTCTGAGGCGTAAATTGACGAAATTGAGTAATAGATTTAAAAGTATTATATTTTTCGCTATTTTATTAAGCGGCGATGTGTTTCCATAGACGGTTTAATATTTTGTTTTATTAGTTTTACAAAATATTTTGCACATTTGTGTTCATACTACATAGCGTAGTTTTTGTATTACTAGTCAACAGTTTAACGAACACATTTCCTATTCAAATACAATAGGAAACCACCCCAGCGTTAATCATCATCAGTCCTTCCGCGTCCACTGCCGGGCATAGGCCTCTCCTATGGCGCGCTACTGGACTCGACCTTCAGCCCATCGTCTCCAACTGCTACCAGCCATATTACGAATATCGTCTCTCCATCTGGTTGAATCGAGCGTTCCAGCCCAGCGTTATAGCTATAAATTGAACAAAACCCCATACAAAGTAAATTTGCCGGCCTGGGAATGAAACCCTTACGGTTCAATCAAAACATGCCACTACGGCAATAAGACTTGTACCATATTGTCATTTCATTAAAAAAAGAACATTTTTTATTTACACATAATATATCTAATAAAAAGAAAAAAAATACACATATATAAGCATGATACTCAAGACCCCAATACTAAAGGGTTAAGTCATCAGTCATAATACCCTAAGGACGGGATTCGTCACGCCAATGAAACACTCAGGGGACGCCTTGAAAACGTTAAACAGGGCACGAAATGCATGTGTTTCTTTGTTAATACGGGTATTTGCATAGGTCGTATCTGACTGACGGTAAATTATGACGTTGTTGTAACAATTTGAAAGATACACGCTATGACGAGTGTTTTTGTACAACTAACGGCTATTCATAGCAGTTTTAAAACTACTGTTACTACTACTCAACTTAAAAAATGTTGTCCCTTTCGGACGACTTTTGAGTTCAGTTTGAGCGAAGGAGACAAAACATTCGAGAGCTAAAATAAGTTTTAAAACCGTTTAATAAAAAGGCTACAGTTAAAATTATTGCATTCTACTATACTATCCTTAGATTTACGAAATTGCAATTTTCTTTTTATTAAAATTTGTTAAGTTTAGTAGATATTTAGGGAGGTATAGTTTCATAGGAATAACACTTTTTATATAGAGATATACATACGTACCTGACTTCGGGCTGGTAATGAATAGAAAAATCCAACATCACTGCGTGCCCGGGATTCGAACTCGAGAGCTTAGTATTGTAATCGTCCCGTAGTACAACACCGCTACCGAGGAAGTCACGCCAATGAATGAATACTCCGGGGATGGCTTGAAAACATTGACTGTGGCACGAAATGCATATGTTTCTTTGTTAATTAGTTTATTTACATAGGTTGGGTCGTGTCGGACTTACGCGACGGTAAATTATGACGTTGTTGTATCAATTTAATAGATATGCTATGGCGAGTGTTTTTTACAGTGGCGAAGGGTGATTTTTTTAAAAAGGGAAGCCGAAGCTCAATACGCGAAATAAGTGCGTTTATACCTACTGGCCCTACATAGGGAAGACAATGCGACTAATACTTAATAGTAAACATAGTGCAGTCCGGATTGAGTAGATCAACTTATCGTGAGATGCTTCAGAGAATTAGCCCGAAACGCGACACATTTACATAATTTGTACGTGTATCCTTATATCCGGACGTTTGCGAATATCCAACCGCCAGCAAATTATTCCTCCGACAATTTCACTCACCAAACGAAACGATTGCGTTTCGTATGATGGCATCTACGTACTGCGGTCGTCAATTATATTTTAATATTTCCAATATACAAAAGTTGCAATGTCATCATGAGAAAATTAAAAAAGTATATTTTTAAACCGCACGTGAATATAAGATTAATAAAGAAAAATTAATGATCTAGATACAATGTTAACAAGTACGTTAGCCGCGCTTTTATTAGTTGTATTATTAGTAGTCGAGCACTTCCTAAAATCTAAACAGTAACGTTATTTCCGAAATTGACAATCTAAACATGTACGTCCCTCACGATTATTAATTTCCATTACAACATAATAATACTATTAATATTTATGTACATTTTGTAATTTAAAACATTAAAAACTAAATACGTGAACCAGCTAATACGCGTATACTGTCAAAATGTTAATACAACACTTATAAATGCAGTGATATCTACACAAATACACACATAAACACACCAAATGCTGAAGAGTTGCAGCATGCCTTCTGCTTTTTTAACGGAAATTGAACCTTAAATCACTATAAGTTTAAGGTACAATTTTGCGTGATTTGTTGCAAACTACACAACCATGTCACACCAATGCGTAACATGCAGCCGACGCGGGCGGTCGGCGCACGGGCCGCGCCATTGTTATTCAATAAGCCGAACAATTTAGGCAGTAATTCGCCAGAGGTCGCAACGCGTCGCAATGTAATTACGTGTTTGCTGTACGCCTCCGCAGTAATATTTACCTATGTGGCCGACAGATGTCGTTGAATAAAATGAGTTTAGATATTACATAAATAATTTTGAAAAATTTGCTTGTTTATAGTGTAATGATAAATTACAAAAGGTAAGCCGCAGGGAATCGAGTTATATGGAGCCTTCGCCACTGGTTTTTTACTGGCATGACTAAAGCCATTTACACGGGGAGAGTTTCTCGCCTTGAAGATACGATTATCGTAAGGATATAAAAGTTGCATCGTGTAAACATTGTCGGAACACGATAATATTATGGCGGTTATGTCATGCGATAATGCCATACGATTGTCGACGTGAGAAACTTTCCCCGTGTAAATGGGGCTTAATGACTACAAAGGACACCGACACTACGTCTTGTGTGTTCCGTTCCACGATGTGATAAGGGGCAAGTCTATCGCCATATCGGGCACACATTCCTAACTCCGGGTTGATAGTGAGTAGAGAAATCCAATATCACATAGCTCGACCGGGATTCGAACCCGATACCTCAGCGTTGTAATTGCATTGTAGCACAACTGCGCCACCGAAGTAGTCACGAATAATATGCGTAATAATATACAGACACGAAAAATTATAATTCACCTGACTGTTAGTCCTGTCCATTTGGATAATCTGTCGATATAACAATATCCTAAAGATATCAATGTCACCAGTAGATACAAATACGTCAGACTGTCTGAAACCAGATTAACACGGGCCGATTCCGCAACGCGATAACCTTGTATCGGTCACTACAGTGTGTTTTACATTTTGTACGATCGTGTCGGCAGTGACACACAAATATACATTAAATTATATTCCACGGAACCACTACGAACCATATTATAATATTTACTAGATTTTTAATTTTGTAATTACCTTTTTTTTATAGCACATGTCAGGCAAACGAACAAGCCGGTCACCTGATGGTAATGGTACTCACGAAACGAAACGGCTATCGCTTCACATCGATTACCTGTGAGACAGCTGTACCGCCCCGGATGAGCCTGCCCATTCCAGCTGAGTCATGACAGACAACAGCATTGCTCTACCACTTCCAGAGACTCCTATCCTTACCTCATTTAATTTCAACAATATTTATGAATGTGACACCTTTTTTATATCATAGGTTCGGCAACCGAGCAAATAGGTGACCTGATGGTAAGTGATCACTGCCGCCTATGAACATCCACAACGCTTGGATCATGGATGTGTTACCGGCCCATCAGATCGAGAGGGGAGCGGGTAGGAAGTGGAAAGGGGTATTGGGCATCCGGCAGTCTTACTCACCGAACGAAACACGACAGCGCAGCTGTCGCTTCGTCGATATCTTGTGAGACAATGGTACCACCCCAGACGAGCCTGCCCATTAATGCTCAGTCATGGCTGACAACAGCGTGGCTCTATCACTTCTAAAAAGTACCAAATTTTACAATTAACACATGATTTTATAATATTGGTAAACTCCGCAGCGTACGGGATTAGGGGACACCGGCTGTGAAACGAGAGACTGGGGGTTGGAATCGCGCGCAAATCCATAATATGAGTTACGATTCTCGGTGTTTGTTACACCGAGAAGTCTATTATAGTGCCTTATATCAGAACTGCGTGTTCCTGTTGGGTGTCAATTTATTTTGTTTCTCAATCAGTTTGAAAATATTTGACAATTTAATAATAATTCTATTTCATCAACACATACATATCGCATCATAATTCAATATCGCATCTCAATTCTATCGGGCTGCATGTTTGGCACCGAATATCAGTCGCGGTTCTCAACTGCTTTGAATTCATGTGCGCTGTACTCCGGTGGTTTCCTTAAAACGTGAGCTACGTCTCAGCGACATTCCCTGGGTCTGTCACAGACGGCTGTGCTATGCACTTGTACTCGTATGCAATCTGAACGCAATGCACTCCGCCGCAGAACTAAGAGCATTGTCATGCGTAGTATTGATATTTTGAGTGGATTAACAGTATATATGCATATATATTTATTTGATATCTACAATGTAATTAAGATATGAATCATTGACACAATAAAGAAAAGAAAAAATAAAAAATAATTCGTCTCGCTCAGGCTGTTTCTTACGCCATATGTATTTCACAGCTACAACACGTTCCGAAGCGGTGGTAGTAATTAACGAATCAAAATATCTCGCGAAAGACTATTTGAATAAAGAATATTTTTATTTTTATTTATTTTCCTTTATTATCACACATTTATAGATTAAAGAACGATTTGGTCTAAGATTTGTTTTTTTTTTATCAGCCCATATACGTCCCACTGCTGGGCACGGGCCTACTCTACAATCGAGAGAATCGCTTGAGAGTTAGGCCATATAGCCCACCACGCTGGCCTAGTGCGGGTTGGCGGACTTACATACCGTAAGATTTGTCTTAATATTAGATTATTCAACTTTTCATATGTACACTACAATGCTTGTAATTACTTTCTTAATAATTCTTAGGTGTAGCTTACGGGTAGTAGTTCGCACTTTTGGCTCTTAATTTCTTAGTGAGGCACTAATGTTGAGATCATTAATCTTATGACATGACATACCTACGTTCCTTCAGGCAGTAATGACGTGTGCCTTGGGTTAAACCCTTCAACTTCCTTTTAGCAGTTGGTTCCGCCTTCAAAGTTATGTTATCGGACAGTTACGTATTGTGTGCATATTAAATAACAATTATAAGGAGTATTAAAACTTAATCCGCTTAACACGTATCATATAATTAAGTGAATTACCAAAATATTATTTCATATTTATTCACCATTAATTCAGCCACATAAAACGAACAATCGATAGCCGAACACAATATTTTTTTCTAATTACCGACCACAATAAACGACACCCGAGCGAAATAAATCAGATGTGTCAATACCAGACGTAATAATTCCCTCTGTAAAGCCGGCTATTGTGGGATCCCTTCGCAGCCATTGTAACAGCTCAACATAATGTAGACAATAAATAAATGGTCGCAAACACTATCAAAATCCTGTCGAGAGGAATCGTATTACTTCCATTATTGAGGGCAACAAATCAAGCATTTAAATAAATATAGGGACGGTTTTTTCTGTTTGCTTTCACATCGTAAATAATGTGTAACTTTATTATGTTTTGTATTAATGGACAGTGTACTCGTTCAATGGGTTTTTATAATAATATTATGCGATGTTGGACTTGTGAAACTTGTTTAATTGTGAATAATAATTGTGTGCTGAGTCGCATTATGACGGGGTCTCGGTCTATACCTTTTGAATTTTTTTAATAATTTTATGATAAATGATACGTCTATATGGTTCAACAATACTATGCATGCGTGGTAATAATTCCTCTATCTGTACTTTTCGTACGAATTCCGCCTTTATCTCAGAAGGGGTAGGCAAATGTGCAACCAGAATACCCACATTTTGCCTTGTGTATTCCGTCCCACGATGTGTTAGAGGGCGAGCCTATCCCCCTATAGGGCACAAATTCCTGGCTCCAGGCTTATAATGAATAGAACAATCCAATATTACTTTGCCCGACCCGGGATCCGAAACCAAGACCTTAGTTTTGTAATCGTACCGTAGTACAACTACGCCACCGAGGCAGTCAGTATTGCAGAATTATTACGCTTAAATGGGTGAATAAACATTTCACGACCAAAGAGATGGAAAAAGACGCGCGGAGTAGGTACTGAGATACTGGACCTTTGGCAAAATCACTCACTGAATGACACATGATAGTGATCCCGTCGGTCTTTTGGTGATACAAGAATACCTTCTCCACTTTCAACCGCCTATAGGACGGAATTACCTCCATGGATTCTGGTTGGTAATAGTGTCAACTCTGCACAAACTTTAGGAGAGATAAGCATGAGCATTTTCCGCTTGGTGTGCTTGGTGGCCGGTTCGTAACGGACCAGACGCACGTGCCTACATGTTCACGGTGGTCGCGGGTTCAAATCCCAGGGCACACCTTTGACTTAAAAGTGTCATGTGTGTATTGATAGTCAATCATCACGCATTATAACCGTTAATGAATACATCATGAGGAAACCTGTATACCATAGGGATTTGTAATGATTTCCATTGTACGAAAAGTCCGCCAACCCACACTAGGCCAGCGCGGTGGACCATATGACCTAACTCCTCTCACTCGTAATTTCGGTTGTAGAAGAAGCCTTTGCCAGTGGGACGTATTATATGGGCTGATACGCTCTGACCATCACTATTTTACTACCTTTTGTCTTCTCTTTCCAACATCTTTGGTCACGGAATCCTCCTATTTGTGGTTACTCATCACCGCCAATCATCACTCACAGTCAGAGTAATATTTTGTCGCGTCAGCTAGTGACAATTAAAATGGTAACTGCTCTACACACGAAACTAATTATTTCACATAATTAAATGAGTCATCCCATGCCGCTTTATTACTGTAAAAGCCCAGTAGTGCAATTAATAAAATATTTCGACGTGTGGATAAACGCATCAACCCACACTTTAAATGTGATCTCGATACATATAGTGGAAATAACGCTGACAGTTGTGGTGAGGCGAGAAGCCCCCAACGCTTCGAAGAATAGGGTATTTGACACATTTTTTTATTTTACTTATCAAAAGGTATCCGTATCCAAAATCTAGCCAAAATAATTTTGTAAATATATTACGAATTAAAAAAATAGAAACGTTTAAGTATTGCAGTAAGAATAAAAGAAAAGAGATGTAAAACAAAACGAGAGACGTCACTAGTTTTGATATGCATTATGGTGTGCGCGTGTGAAAGAGACGGTAATATGTCCCAACTCTTTTTTTTGAATACTAATATTTGCCTTGACTTACAAGCTACTTTAATACTGTGTTGATAGAAATGTTTTATTCTGATGGCATTTGTGTTCGTTCTCAAAATAAAAATAAAAATTAAAGTCAAATTCCCTATTGTGAGTGCGATACCTGTATTGAAATCCAAAAATATTTGTTTTTGGTCAAGGTTAATCCAAAAAGTAATAATGTTTAATTTCTGTTATTTGTTCAAGTACGATATTTATTATGAAATTACAAACAATAGCTGCCTGATATTTCCTTTTCCGGCATTATCCGATAAAAGACTCCATGGTATCACGTTTATGAAGCAAATAAGTATACAAGTAAATAGTTTTCACCAATGTTTTCACCCATAGCAGAAGCCATCCAATCTTATATACAGTAAAGGTAAAGGATAGTGATTTAAAAAAAACACTATTCTACAACACAATTTAACTTGAAATTTTCTCTTCGCATAGTCGTATACAGTAGGTTCCCATTTATAGAAGGGCATTTTTCTCAAGTTGATTTCGTATAATAAGATCTTCTTCTATGGAAATGGAAGAATAAAGTGTATTACTAGGAAAGAACCAGTTATTTCTCGAGGGCCTAGAAAAGCTATTATTACTTTGATATATTAGGTATTCATGGCAGATGATCATTGGCATTAGGTAAAGTAATTGCATTTAAAAATAAACAGTTCTGAGAAAATAGGTTGATTATAAGCTTGAAAGAAAACCAACACAAAGCGATGCCTTTGCTGTCACGTAAATTTCCGTGAATGAGATTTTCATGGGACTAAAACCTCTTCTTTCCTCCTACCTTTTTACCTTCCTATTATTCCTATTATTAGTGGCAATGGGCGGGGCACATAGCACGGAGAACTGATGGCCGATGGGGCCAAAAAGTTCTCGAATGGAGGCCGCGAAGCGGAAAGCGCAGCGTGGGACGTCCACCCACTAGGTGGTCAGACGACCTGGTAAAGGTCGCAGGACGTCGCTGGATGCAGGCTGCCTCCAACAGGTCACTGTGGAAATCATTAGGAGATTCCTATGTTCAGCAGTGGACTTCCTTTGGCTGATGGATGGATGGTTGGATGATTATGAGAGACCCGTCAACAGTTCCAAGTATCGTTGATAGTCATCGATTTTTTTATCGCCTAGAGCTGGCAAAGGAGCAAACAGGTCACCAGATGGTAAATGATCACTGCCATGAACATCCACAACGCTGGATCATGGATGTCTTGCCGGCCCAATTGGAAGGGGAGCGGGAAGAAAAAGGATGGTAAGAGGAAAGGGGTATTGGGCATCCGAGAATCCCACTCTCTGACCGAAACGCGACAGCGAAGCGGTCGCTTTTCGACGTCGATTTCGACATCAATATCCTGTGAGACAGTGGTACTGCCATGGATGAGCCTGCTCATTCATGCTGAGTCATAACTGTCAACAGCGTGACTCTACCATTTCCAAATGTTACCACCAGGGGAGTTGTTTGCTCCTTTACACGACATATACAACAAAAAAGCCCGTCAACTATGTCGGAAGATAATGTAAGAATAGTTCTATTGTTTCTGCCGAAATTTCGTGTCCAAAATCACCGTTCGATTTTTTCAAGCGAATTAAATTAATTTGTCTTCAAAATGAATTTCCTTAGAAATTGTACAGGACAGAACTAATTTCACACAATGTCTAAGTTGTTAATGGCTGGCAATTACACAAATAACTGTCGTAAAATAATTGTAGGCAATTTGCGTTATGTACAGACGATCGCAGTTGACAATTTGCTCCTTGTTCTATTCAACCATTTATTAGTATTATTAGAAATTATTAGATTTAAGTTACGAAAGTATGGCATTTCAAAAATTAAATTAAATTTCGTGATTACAGTATGAAAGCCGCTGGCGCGACCGTTGTGTTATGTCTCTTCGTGTTATTAAAAGCAGACGTGAAAGAATACCAATGTTACAATTTTCGTATGGTTACCAAGGTTTCTGATTGTAAGAAAATTGTTACAAAATTTTCCTCTCATTCATCATCATTATCATTCCGTTGCAGTCCACAGCTGGACATAGGCCTCTCCCAAGGTACGCCACAGAGCCCTGTCTGCTTTATGCATGCAGTCGCTGCCGGCCTTCTTATGCAAGTCGTCCCGCTTTCTAGCCAGACGATACTGATACCCAAGACACAAGACTTAATTGATCTTATGTGGGATCAGGACTACGTATGTGACTGTTGGGTGTATTTTTTTTTTTGGTTGATTCCAGGGCCCGATGTCATTAATCCTGTTTTTGATCTTTATTGTCTTCAGTTGTTTAACCATTGCCTTTTTTATGTTTTAATGAAAAATTATTCTCCCGTAGAATTCTCACATCTTGGACCACCCGTCCAGGTCGAACCGTCCGGTACTTAAGCCGTAGTCGCGACTAAAACGTCTGCGTTCAAAATAGCTACGTTCAGTTGCAGTTTAATTATTAATTGCACACACTTGGACGGTATCATTAAATCATTCGCATTTAATTGGTTCGCTATTCAGCTGCTTTTAGTCGATTAATTTCGGTTAATGAACTGCTCGTGCCACGCGCTATTATATTTGATACTAACTTTTGACTCCATCCAGATGGAAATTTATAAGAAGTTTCCCAGAATAAATGTGTTCTGTTATTTATTATGGAATTTATAATAGTTTAGTTGGAAGTGAGATGGATACCCAGAACAAAGAATTAACAATTTCAAAAGTTAACCGTTTAATAATATTCCCATTGGCAGACGACTTCTGAAAGTTTGTTTTTCCTATTATATCTAATCTCTCAAAAATACAATTATTCCACAGTATTAGTTCTTTAAACAATATTACCATTTTGCCCAATGGTAAATTAAAACTTGAAAACTTCATAGGCAATTGAAGAAACGTTGTCCAAAAGTATACTAGTTTATGTTAATTGCAATAATAATGGCATGACCCTAATTGTCGACTCACACTTTTATTTCTCCGCTATTAATATTCTTCATTTTATACCGTACTTTTGTAATATGAATATTTAATATAAGTTATCAGAAATGCACTAACAAAGACGATACCTAGCCGTGATCAAAGTACCTTCTTTGTTTGAAATATTACTTAATGGCGAAGTAAAAAGTTGCGAAGACCGACGGACATTGGGGATGAAATTTCCTAGAAAGTCTAATGCGCAATGAAAAATATTGTATATGAAAAAGACTTATTAAATGTAGCCTGTCTGAGCCTGTGATGTTACTTTTCATGCTTTAATTTATGAATGAAAATGAGAATTCTGAAAATCAAACGAATATGATCAACAGGGGGTGTGTAATAAACAAACAAGGTAATTTGTTTCTAGTTCCATTCATATTACAAATATAGCTATAAAAGCTTCTACATATCTTATAGCTGGATTCAATTATTTTTATTGTTTGGGAAAATGATGAGACGACCAAGTCAGTCGCTTAACAATAAGTATCTCACCGGATTTTAAATAGGAGCAATCAGTCAGAAATTATTAAGCACTGTTGCCATCCAATCAGCCAAAGAAGTCCACTGCTGAACATAGGCCTCCCCCAATGATTTCCACAGTAACCTGTTGGAGGCAGCCTACATCCAGCGACGTCCCGCTTGTTGCCATATAGTGTTTAATGATTTCTACTGTTGTTGTCACCCGCAAACAAGGGGTCAAGGGGTCTCTTAATCCCTAATAATTTTACTGGCTACAATGTATTTCAAGTGCGTGGTTACGGACCAGACGCGACTGCCAACATACTCACGGTGGTCGCGGGTTCAAATCCCAGGGCACATCTCTGAATTTTCAAAGCTATGTTTGTATTGCTAGACAATCAGCACGCACTGTATCGGTGAAGAAAAACATCCTGAGGAAACCTGCACACCATAGCGATTTTAAAGAATTTCTGTAGTATGTAAAATCTGCCAACCCGCACTAGGCCAGTGTGGTGGACTATATGGCCTAATCCCTCTTAATAGTACTCTCGATTGTAGACGAGGCCCGTGCCCTGCAGTGAGACGTACATGGGCTGATACGGAATGTTTTTCAACCAGAACACAATATTGTTAACACACTGTTCCTCTCTTCACGTTTCGTTACCGATGTTCTGGTGTAAAAGAAAAAGAAGTTGTTTCAACATCAATTATTAGTCCGAGGTTATGAAGTCCAAACCTTACGAACCCTAAAATATTATTATATCTGAACTGGGCTATGCACGATCTAACTAATATTTGTACGCCAAAAATTTTGGGTCTTGGCCAAAATCCAAAACTCTGCTCCAATCCAAAGCTCTGGTACATTTAACTTATTTGAATATCAAAACTAGGCCTTTTTGTTGTGGGTAGTATTTGGTTTAAAAATAGAGATCTATATACATACATATATAAACTCACGCCTTTTTCCCAAGAGGGGTAGGCACACGTGCAACGGGGATACCCACGTTTCCACTTGTATGTTTCGTCCCACGATTTGATAGCGGACCAGCCTACCGCAATATAGAGCACAAATTCTTGACTCCGTGCTGATAATGAATAGAAAAATCCACTATCACTGCCCGACGCGGGATTCGAACCCAAGATCACAGCTTTGCATTCATACCGTAGTACAACTACTCCACGGAAGCAGTCTAAAATAGAGATATAATTATTGCAATTCCGAGGTAGAATTCTTCTTCTAATAGTTTGTAATGTATCCTTTGACTGTTGACTTTATCGAGGCCTGGTATTATTTTAAAACAGAACTTATTACCTTTGAAATAAATTTAGTGTCCCATTAGTTTTGATAAGATTACCGGATGAATCTATCAATTCCTTCATAATCCCTTTCCATCTCAATTCAACCTGCTGTGAGGCAGCGGTTCCGCCCGGACGAGCCTACCCATTCATGCTGACTCACAACTGACAACAGCGTGGCTCTTATAAATTTCCGCTAATATTTCATTTAAAAAAGGAACGCTTGGAATTGATTCAAATTATTCATAACCCACACGACATCAATGTCAGGTCTAACCAAATTGTATGTTATAGGCGATAAGAATGTTAATACAAACATCTAACAAAGGGTAAATTGTGTTCCCCAACGGGCCGCGTATTCCATAACACGTTTCGAAAAGAATGTGTGTGACAAAATAAGTTATTTAGAAACTCATTTTTCTGCTGCGATAGAGATATTTCGCCGAAAGGAGGTGTAATAACGGTAAATGGCGCCCATCAAGGAACGGCGCATTAACATCCGTCGCTATGGGAATCGTGTTGGGACACCTTACTATGGGTTCTCGTTTGATTATCACTTTAACCTCGGTATCGAATATTGATACATTTTCTTTTGAACTGCGGGGAGTGTGACAACATCATTTTATCTTCATGTCTTTTATTTTCCTTAAATAGAATGTTAGAGAAGTCAACTTATCACAATTTTATATATCGCTCCTTGAATACAAAAGGGACACAAATCGAAATCCATAAATTTTACAGGACAGCCAAAACAAACTTTTGAAACTGTTTTTTTATAATATTTCATATATTTATTAATTAAATATAAGATGTTAATATATCATTAGATGCGTATTTTTTAGCTCTATCTATCTATAATATAAACTTTGTTATAGCTGTTACCTATTAAGAAAAAAAAGCATAAAAGTCCCTTTTGCTAAATTCAAAATTTGAACCAATATTATAAAAAATATGTCAAAAATTAAACACAGTTTTACAAATAAAAATGGTTTATTGTACCTTTTTGGTAAAAAACCGTATTAAAAAGTTTAATCTTATTACTAAGTAAAAACATAAGTGAATGGACACCAGGAAAACATTGTATTAAACAATCTAAACTAAAAAACTTAACTTATTATTAAGTAATATACCTAGTCAGGTCATAAATTCTGTCACATGTTTAATATAAAATAATTGAAACAAGTTTATTCATTATGTAACCATTTATATACCAAAATGAACTTAACAAAACATAGATTCTTATGACACTAAAGTTTATTCAAAATGACCTCCGTGATTTTGAATACAGGCCTTCAATCTGCGCGGCCAGTCGTCTATCGCAGCACGAACGAGGTCCATGTCAATATCGGCGGCTGCCTTAATCAAGGATGTCTTGAGTGACTCCAAATTGGGATGAGGCTTTGAGCACGCCTTTTCCTCCAAGTGTTGCCATATCTTGTAATCTAACGGATTCAAATCTGGACTGGAGGAGGGCCAGTCTTCGTGCCGGATGAAGTCGATTTCACGCGCCGCCAGCCAGTCTTGTGTGCTCTTCGCTCTATGAGCTGGCGCCGAATCATGTTGGAATACCCAGTGCCTGTTATTGAACATGGTATGAGAAACAGGTTCCACAAGGTTCGTCAGGACTGTATTTTGATACACAACTGCATTCGTTTTTACACCTTTCTCACAAAAATGTACCTCTGTTAAGCCCCAATAAGAAACTCCCAACCATACCATGAGCGAGGATGGAAAATGACCTCGTTGGACACGCGGAATACGGTTGCTCGCTTCTTCACTACTGTGTGCGTACACCTTATCATTTTGTTTGTTGTAGCTCTCTTCTACGGTAAAAAATGTTTCATCCGAAAAAAGAATATCCCGATATTTTTTTCCCGCGTACCGCTTCAACAAAGCGCGGCATCTCTTCAGTCTCAGGTCCATTACACGAGCATTCAAACGATGTCCTGTTTTTCTTCGATATGCCCGAAGCCCTAAGTCTTCATTTAATACCCTTTTCACCGTGGTTCCGCTTAACCCCATCTGAAGGGTCAACAATTTCTGCTTACGTTTGGGATTTCTTTGAATTCGCGCCTTCACAACTTTTATCACTGCTGGAGTCCTAACAGACCGAGGGCGACCACTTCTTGACCTGTCATCTACACTAGAGTCTCCATTGTATCGTTTTATAGCCTCAAATATTGATAGGTTAAGGTTGACTGTCTGCTATAGAATTTGTATCCGAAGAATCAATGGGTAACGTGACGGGTAGACCGAGTGCAGCTGGACTATTAAAGAAAGTTTTATTTTGCACATTATTATTGTGGCCAGGTAATGCTGGAACTTTTTCCGATTCTTGAACGGAGGTTGCCATATTCAACATTTTTCGTGCTCTATTCATTTTGTCAATCTGTAAAAAAAAACATCTTTAACGTTTTATAACTAAAAAACATAAAATACCCACAATTCTATACATATATTATACAGTCCTTATTATATACACACAATCAAATACATAACAATCCTTAATATCACATTTTCAATACTAATTTGCCAGTAATAACACCTTAATTATATTTGACAAATTTAAGCTACCACCTCATGTTTAACATTCAAATTCACAGAAAATATGGGGCAATGCATCTTAATCACATATTTTTCAACATTTACGAATATCTACCCATATTATTATAGGTCCCTATAAACACTCACTGATATTATTTAAAAAAACTTTAAATTAGTGACGAAAGCTACAGGGACAGGGCTTCAATTTAGTTTATATTATTAATTTACAAACAAGTAAATACATTTGTGTGATTTTTAAGTTAAAAATCACTGAAGCAATAGGAATAGAACAAAATTAACATCAAAATGGGAATTTTTATTTTAAAAATTGTAACGGAAACTAAAATTATTATCATGCAAAACGGCCATATTTCTGGCCTTCCCATTCTAGCACGCTAAAAATAATTATTTATTCCACTATAATTTAATGCAAAAGGGACGTATTTCAAAATATGCTACTGTTGTATTATAAAATATAATTATACTTAACTAATATTGTATTACAAAAAGGACGCATTTCAAATATGGCAATTTTGTATTGCAAAATATAATAACAAATACTAATGTTAGAATGCAAAACGGACGTTTTCCAAAATATGGCACTTTTGTATTATATATTATGGTTACAAATACTAATGTTAGAATGCAAAACGGACGTTTTCCAAAATATGGCACTTTTGTATTGTAAAATATAATTACACTTACCTTAAATTTTGAATCCAACACAGACGTATTTTGGATTGTGGCACTTTTTCACGCAACCGACGTGCGTTTGCGTTGAATCTCCGGGCGCAACTAACAAAATGGCGGTTTTGCACTGACATTACCTGTCAAAGTGAGCTAATGCAAAAATGGCGGTAAGTCAGTACAGCCATAATATAAGCAAAAATGATGGGAGTTTTTTTTTCACTATAAAATATAGTCGGTTCAGGTGTCATTTTTGTAATAAAACGTTTTTCATTTTTTTTTATTGTGGCCCTTTTGTATTCAAGGAGCGATATATCTCTCTTTCGCCGCACTTTGATACATATACCTTTATTGATTTTATTTAGCAAAGTTACATTCAGATACCCAGCGATAAAAATATTATAATAGATTAAGACATGTTATACTAACCGATGTCAATAAGATCATGGTCACAAAGAACGATGATTTTATATTTCGCACGAGTCATACGAACTTATACTACAGGATAGGGTGAAAACCAGTTTTGTCTCTTCGAGTTTTCACATAATTTATTTTGAACAGATTTCTTACCCCCAAGCGTTTAAAAACGGCAGCTGACTCGAAAATGTTGCTGGCCGGCTATTAAAAAACAATTTATAAAAACTTTTATGTTTGGTACAGTTGACAATCTCTCTCAATCGTACTCTCCATTATAGGAGTCCCGTGCCCTGCAGTGGGACGTATATGAGCTTACCAATACTAATACAATTGACGTTATTTCCAGACTGTATTTATTTTTTTGGTTGCCTCGGTGGCGCTGTTTTACTGCGGTATGATTGCAAAACTGATGTCTCGGGGTCTCTTGGAATCCCGGATCGGGCAGTGATATTGGATTTTTCTGTTCATTATCATCCTGGAGTCAGGAATTTGTGCTCGATATGATGATAAGCTCGCCCCCTATCACATCGTGGGACGGAAAATACAAGGCGAAACATGGGTGGCCCGTGGCTGGCTTGCACCTCTGAATAAAAAACGCGTGATTTTATGCGTATATGTATATATTTAATGTTTTGAATTCTGACTCGCCAAAGTGACTTTACTGTATTTCATAGTAGGTTTAGTTCTCATTCAGATAACGAGTATCGACTTGTAACAGATGATAACTCTTGTTAGTACTTAGTAGTGGTTCGAAGGTGACGCGATGTGGAGTAAAATACTTGTACTTATTACGTTGGGAAGATTTTCAAGGTACAAAGCTTTGTCCACATTTTTGCACTTTTACTTAGCGTTTTGTTACTTAGTTAAATAATCCCGGATCCGTATGCTTATTGCCTTCTGTTTTTTGTTCTGTTGTCTCCGAGGATTACGTTGATGTCATCAAGGATTTTAGTTTTTTTTTCATTCCGGCGTAATTGTTCCCAGGGGTTTATCTAAATTAAAGAAGGAAATTTTTCGAATGTCCTTTTACTTTGTAATTTTAATTTTTCCTTCTTTCGCGCTCTTGTGTTACTTTCCGTAACGACTGTTGTTATTAGGCTTGTATTGCTAAATGAAATTTCTTAATATTGGCTTGTTTCCTTATTTTTATTAGATCAGATCTCATTTTCATATATATTGTAGTAAATCGTTCTTGACCTTATTTTATATCCCAACATTTCAATTATCAGAGTTAGGATGTCTTGAGAATTATTCATTCTTTTTAGTAAAGGTTCTATAGCAATATTTTAATCCCATTGTTTGTTTTCAGACGTCCTCTTCATGATCATCTTAGCTACCATAATCCAAGTAAGCCATTTCATTTGTTATGACCTCAGAAACTGGGGTTAGGACTGAATGTCCTAATTAGTTGAGATGAGAGTCAGAGGCGAGGGAACTGTGACTGTCGCCTACGACATAATTCACAGTAGCATAGCCTACATTTCGTGGATGATTCCCACGTAATTACCAGCAAGACGGATGGTGTAATATGCCTGTACTCGGCGTGAATAACAGGATTTACTCTTTGTGCTATTATTTTTTCGCCGCAAACAAGGTGAAAATTCTTGTATCTTTTTAATATTGCAGGATATTTTTAATATAAGAATTTTACCACGCGTGAGATTTGTGTTTTTATAATTCGGGGTTTTGTTGGCAGGAGGTTATGAAATGTTTCAGCGGAGATTTTTTCATTTGGTATTTTTAGCAAGTAGGTTTCTAAGAAAACCTTAGTTTTAATCATACTTAGGGAATTACAACTACCTAAAAAACTATTTTAAAGTAATTTAAGGTCTAGTAAAAACTATTCAGTCATTGACGAATGACATGCAGCTTAGATCGATGAGACTGGAAATTACAATGCTATTCAATGAAAATTTCCTACATAAGGGGATACTATTAAAAGATCGTCCAGATTCATCTTACAAGAAGATTATATAGGAGGTCAATCTATAACGTGACTCAACATTTTTTTTAAATAAAACCATGAAATCTGTGGTATGAAATCTAACAGCCAAATATGTGAATAAATTATTTGTTTAGATAATAAATTGAAAAACACGAACAACAAAAACCAAAACAAAGGAATAATTGAACATTTCAATTTCCGTATCTCTTCTATTTGTTGTTTTCAATAGAAAATTATTGTATGGAATCGGATAGTCGATGAATTGTTCACATTTCAATTTAAAAATTCAGTTTTGTTTTATTGTGGTACCAGAAAGTGGCGTAGAATAAAACATTTGAATGGATACTGGATTTAGGATGATGTTGCAGATAGTAATGTCTTTTTTAAATATATGAATAACCTTCTAAAATATTGTGAGGGATGGAAAAGAAATGCAAAACCTTGCGGTTGTTTTAGTTTCTCCAACGCGTGAGATCATTGCTTTGGGAGTTAGTACTTGGTCTTCTTGGTATTCCTGTTCTGGTCAATTCAGTACCGCCATCAAGTAAATTGCGATTGTCTTCACTCCATCACTAGACCCATCACAACCTCTAGCTACACATAAAAATGGATCAAAAAATAAAATAAAACGAAAGAGATTAAAATAGAACGCATTGTTGTCACAAAAAATGAAAGGCGTGGCTTTGCTGCGGCGAGCCGGCACCGCAACACTGATGTTCAACAGAGGCTATCTGCGAATTTTGAATGTTGTTTTAAATAATTCCGCTTCGTTAGCTTTGATGGTTATGATGTCTTTAGCCTAACTGTTGCTTTTTTAATTGAATTGGCCTAATGAGTGCAGGATGAGGCTTTGTTTATTTCAATTCTGTTCCGTGGTGAAGTAATATATTTGTGAATATTGTAGGTCTGCTCGCTATCGACTTTTAGTTTTGAACTAAATTCTGTTCAAATGTTAAAAATATTATATCGAAAATCTATACCCATTCGCCCAAAGGGTTTTCCTAAATTCCTCTTTTTTAAAAAAGAAGTCGCCGAACTGTCGTATAATTGACATTTTGGTGTAGCATACGTGAAAAGTTTGTTTTGAGCGGAGTCGAATCCGTTGATTCTTAGTTCACTGGTGGGTTCATGTCTCTACGTTTTCTTTGTCAGCTGCTGTATTTTGCTGGAATTGGTCCTGACGTACATATCAAGTTATACTTACTAAAGACTAACCTTCTCACTCGTCCCTCTCTCTCTTTTCAGCCACGGGATGTTCACTGCTAAACATAGGCCTACCCCATGATTCGCCACATTGGTCTGTTAGAAACGACCTGCATCCAGCGACTTCCTGCAACCGTAACCAGTTTGTCCGTCCACCTTGTGAGCGGGCGTCCGACACTTTACTTGCCTATACTGCAACTATATAACCTCGGCGAGACCTTTGGAATCCCTAACTTATACTTAGCATCGGTATTCTGCTTATCGCATCGAGGATATTATCGAGATGTTGCGTTCTTATTGTTCCCTTGATCGATTTTGATACCCTCGGGGTTCCGTTCAATTAATCCCAAAAATCCGATACGCCAAGGGTTGGTGCGATTTTTCCGATTTGACACGGAAATGGATTCAAGATAAGCCACACATGTGCTTTAATGGATCCATCCTGTTCCCTAGGGACATTATTAGATTTTTGTCAGATCACAGTTTAGCTTCAATAATATTTGAGTTTCTATTTTCGTGTTTTATATTAAAGATGATAATTTAATTGGTATTTGAATGTACTTCTTGAAGTGATGAATAACACAGTTGATTACATTCTCGGTATGTACCTTGTGGATTAAAATCTGAATGAAAACGTCACATCAATAAAATGTGCTATACAACGTGTCAATTATTTTTTAGGAAAAATTACAACCGCCTTGTTTACTAAGGATTTGCTTATTTAAAATTAAAAATATTTACACCCAATAGTCACATACATAGTCCTGACTCCACACTAAGATCGAGTCTTGTGTCGTAAGTATCAGGAATTACGAGAGTCTTTTCGATCTCACAAACACCCAGACTCGAGTCAAATACCTGTGGATCACACAAATATTTGTCTCAATACGGGGTTACAACCCACGGCCTCTTGTCTTACAGCCGGCGTCAAACCAACTGCACCACGGAGGTTGTATTTAACAACATAATATCATGCCAAAGCGCATGATGTCGTAACATTGGTAATTAAGTAAGACTTTATTATTAATTAATGTTCTCATTATTAATACTTAATAACGTAAGGCAGGCGTATGAATATAACGCTTTTTCCACAATGATTTATAAATTTAAAATATCTGCCTTTCTCACTTTAATCCTTTTGAAAATCCTGATATTATAAGCAAACGTTTTATTATTTATTTTATTTTACATTTTTTAAATTTAAATTTAACTTAATAGTGAGTTTGATATTTTGACGCCTATATTGTGTAATGGTAGGTTAAATTTTAATTTTATATGTACTCTATTAAGTAGAAATAAAACGATATTATTCCTCACTTTAAAGGTTTGCAAGGCTAACGCTGCACTACCTCACAAAATATTCCCGCTACGCTTGCTTAATAGGTATTTCTCGTATACTCGCCGGAATACAAGCGTGGCTCAAGTAATCACATGCCAGTTACTGAAACTTGCCTCCCAGCCTCCCAAAGGTAACGAAACTCCATTATAATTCTGTGTCATTAGCCAAAGTTGTGAAATCAGTCTCGAATAGTTGGGAGGCCACACTCCGGCTTCGTATATTGTTCTAAAAGTTGTCCACGTAAGTAGGTGAGGGTGCTGGGGTATCATTTTAAGGGGTAAACTGAATTTCGCTAAGTAGCTCCTGCGTTTCTGAGTACTTGCTACTCTTAATGTATTTTGTTTAAGTCTGTTCAGAGTGCAATTTGGAAACTTTCGCACTTAAGATTTATTTTTTAATTATTGTTAGTTTTATCAAGTAGTTCTTGAAATTTGCTGTTTTTATTTGGATATCTCAGAATAATTTAATGGCCCCTTAACTTACTTTCATTATAGTATGTTTTATAACTTAATTCAAATTAAATAATAATCATTGACAATAAAATCCTCATCAATAAAAGTTTACCGGTGAACCTAGGTTCTGGAATTATCTTTAAATAATTTTATTGAGGAATCTTTTCCATCACCTTGAGCCTTAAGAATTCCACTGCCTTTTCCATGGATTTCTAGAATTTCAGCTTATTATTATACTATGATGGTTTTAATCCCGGGGACGGAACCAAAGGTACCCTTCACGGCTTTAGAATCTTGCCAATAAATAAATAATACGAATTGTCATCACAAATTTTATTGATAGGCAAACCTTTACAACTAATTCTAATATTTACAATTTGTCGTAACTCTTTATTATGGTACATTTAATCGCACATTTTTATTAGGAAAAAAGGACATCGTTTATTGAATCTTTATTAAGTGTCTATTAAAAACATTTAATGTAATAACATCTTCAAAATTTGGTACAATTCCATTTAAAGCATTAATAGACCAGCGACCTGGCAATATTTGGTACGAGGATACATTCCTTTAGAGCGAAACAGTTGGATATTACGAATAAAACATTGCCTTAATTATTTATACAACTATCCGAACGAATTTGGAAAATAATTACCCTTAATACCTAAATTCCACGTTGCAATATATCGCGTTCGAATACGTACGTGTTTGAAACAACTTCAAATTTTCAACAAGTTGGAACGGATCCAAATGGTCACTACAAACTGCGGTGCTATTGGCATTTTACTGCTTCCAATGTCCCATCGCGATGATTCGAAATATTGCAACAATGACCATAAACACTGCGAAATTACATTAATTACTATCACTGTTATAATTTAGTTAAATATCTAAACCAGTCTTCATTTTTAATGTCTAGATTAAATCAAGCGCTAGACTGTGATTACGTGATGTCTGTAAATTCAGAAACTAGCATTTCTTTTTACACAATTTCTTTATGATTCACGTAGAATTTGAACTATTTCGGGTTACGAAAAATTGAAGTAATAACTCAAGTCGATTGAAGCCTGACTACGTTAAAAAAATTGGTTATTTTGTAAATTTCACACAAATCAAAAGGAATGAAAATGTAGCACGAAAACATATTACTGCGAAAAAATATAGAATCAAATATAGCAACTACGACAATTGATAATCATCAAAATTATAGTGACCTATTTTAGACATCACGTTTCAAAGCCTCTAATAGCATTCAATGTACAAATAACCACATCACAAACATTATTCACACAATGTCCAGCATTTCAAATAGCAAGCCATATAACTAACGTGACTGTTAGACATAAACTCGATAGCAAATTGTGGTTCGCCTCCGATCGCCAGTAGCTCTCGTCTTTCGAGGACAGCATTAGGGAATCTTCCTGTTTCTGTACAAGTTCTCCGGGACAGGGCATTGAGTCTGCTGCCATAGTAACTACAGCTACCTGATTGGTAATAATCGGCTGGACAGTCGGTTCGTATTTATACTGGCTTATGTAGTCATAATCTTCGTTCCCATCTTGTTGTAGAACTTCGCTGTTCGTTTCGATTTCGTACAGTTGTTCGGTTTTAGTTTCTGCGATGATTTCTGCTTTCACTGCGTTGATGGCTTCGATTTTTTTGACGGAATTTGGTACGCATGTTACTTCGTCAAGTGCTGCTTTTAGTGGGTCGCTTTTGGTTTCGTTGCGAAGTGCTTGGATCCAGGTAAGTCGGCAGTCGCAGGTTAGTTTGTTACCTAGGAAAAGAAAGAAATAATATAAGTTGTATGCCACAGTGATTGGTATTGCTAGTGCCACAGTAACTAGTATTGGTTGCGACTATAACAATAAATTTTATACAACGCAATATACAATGCCGAAATTCGAACTATTTCGCAGAGACTTTAAAGGAACAATATGGTAAATTAATAATATCGTTGATTTAACTTCTATAACTGATTTTACTGAGAATAACAAGCTAAATGAATTTAAATCAGCTTTTAAAATAACTGACTACGATAAATAATTTTAATTAAACTTGATCGCAACACTATCGTACGCAGAATAGTTTTCTAGATTAAATTTCGCCAAGACGCGTGCCAGTCACTCACTTTTAATGAAAATGCAGCATCCATTTAAAATTTTAACATAAAACATTGTTACTAATTAAACTAGGAATTTAATAATAATTTACATTACGCAGTCACGTGTCTATTCATGATTTGATAAAAAATCTCATAAAATGACCACGTTTGTTGGCTTTCATTAAATGGGAAATATTTCATTGTATCAAAATCGAGTTATTGTACTATTGTTGATTCGATAAAGGGGAGTTCGTACACTCATTAATTGTCCTTAATGCGAGGGGTCTGCGAATAGGGGATTACCGTACTAAAGGGTGTGCGCCATTGTTTGAAGTAAATATAGTCATTTTATCTTCACATGTCTGAACCTATGTATTTATTTTGTCCTTAATAATACGTTTGTTCAACGTTTCATGTAATGGTCTTGCGATTGGATTATAATTTGAAGTTTTATTATTGTTATCCTTTCTTCACAACCATGACCCCAGTATAAAATTTAAATAATAAGATATCATCAAGATTTTGACGTCACAAAGGCACGAAAGTTAGGCACGAACTCTATTTTTAATCGACATCTTTAATGTTACGAAGTAAAACTATTCTAATAAAATAATATATTTCGCCAAGGAATGGAAAATTAATAATTTCAAAGAGTTGTTATATTACCAAGCATTTCAATTTCTCGTAAGACGATATTAACATTCCGGTAAACAAGAGGAACGGCGATTTTTTGAGAAACCCCAGTAACTCCTTAATATAAAAGTAGTACATCTTGATAAATTGCAATTGCTTGATAAGTTACAGCCCCGCTGTGTTCGCAAGAACAACAGAAACAATAAACTCACCGCTCAAATACAAAACCGATGTCTTCATTTTCAAATTCTCAAGAATGGGCTTGACAGTCTCGTAAGTAAAATATTCCAACTCATTGTTCCTCAAATCCAATAATTCAAGACCACGGACACCTTCCAAAAGCCCCTCGTTGATTGACTTCAATTTATTACCGGTCATAGACAATTTCTGGAGCAGCGCGAGCCCGTCGAACGCCCTTTCATCGAGATATTTCAATTCATTATTGTCCAAAAGCAGCTCGTTTAAATTCCACAATTCAGTGAACGTTAAATCACCAATCATATTCAACTTGTTCGACCTGAGATCCAATCTTGTCAAATTAGCCAACCCCCTAAACGTGTCTTTAGTCAGGACAGTTATCAAATTGCCCTCCAATATCAGATCGTTGAGCACCGTTAAATGCTCAAAACAACCGTCGTGCGCCAGATTAATGCTGTTGGATGACAAATCAAGATATTTCAAAGAGGGCAAATCGACGAAAACATCCCGCTGTATCTCAGTAACTTTATTCTCTTTTATAGTCAAGTTTACGAGCGACGGGAGATTTGTAAACGATGAAAAGTCCAGTTCTGATATTTTGTCGTTCATTAACGTTATCTCTTTCACTGTTGACATGTTTGTGAATGTTTTCTTGTCGATTTTTTCGAGCGTCGCGTAATGGATGAACAATTTTTGTAGCCTCTTCAGTCTGCGGATCACTTGTAATGGGATGAATTTGAGCGCGCCGTCTGATCTGACGTTGAATGTAAGTCTTTCTAGATACGGTTGCGAGCTGAAACTGGTCCATACAGGATCTGTTTCGTCGATGCCGCCATTGAACACCCAACAGTCAGCTCGAGTGGCTGTTTTGAATTCAGTTTTCTCGCAATAACAATGCACTTTCGATTCTCTATTAGTTATTTCGCATATGTTGTCCTTCACTTGGGCGCCATGGTAACGTCTCTCAGTTTTATCTCTCCGTTTTTCATTTAGACGGCTTTCAGTGTAGGATATTTGCACTGAAGTCAACGCCAAAGCCAGAAGTAAATATTGGACGACGGTCTCCATGTCCCCCTTGCCTTTTCAGAAACCTGAAACAAACAAAAAAATAAATTAAAGAGGACTTGCTTTCAAATGAGTCTTTCGTCTATTCACGGCAAATGGTATTCACCGTATAAGTATTTTGGCTACTTTCCTCTGTTTCTTAAATACAACGATAGGAATGAAACGGAACCTCTTAACTAGCTTTATGCTTTGAACATTTTTACATTAGTAATAAACAAGATTACTCTTAATAGAGATGCATGGAAGAACTTAGGGGAGGCCTTTACTTAGCAGTGGGATTTTTTAGGCTAATATAATAATAAACTTTTCTACGTGTATTTTACATAAATGTAATGTAAAACGTACACAATCTAGCCTTAGTTTACTGCTTATAATACCACGAAATAAAAAATCCTATTATACATTTTATATAGTAGTAAACCATAGCTTTCATAACGGTTAATGGAGGTATAGCTCATATTACACAAATTAAAAACTATTATCCCCATTTTAAAATTAATATCCCTCGTATCATATGCATTTCGGACTATCCATCACTCATGACTTGCTTTCACCTGCACTTAAACTAATTCGTAGGGAGTAATGAACCCACCGGAAAATATCACGTGACTTTCACCCATAATACCCCCCCTTTTATATTTGAGCATTTTTTATCGTAATTACTTTGATAATGTCCCTAAGTGATTCGGTAGGTTGGTAGATAAGGGTAATGCATTTCCGAGTGCAAGCCCCTCGTATAATGCTTTTTAGCTACTTCGTGCCTTGGTGGAAAGATATTTAAGATGTAATTTAATAGGGCGATAAGTAGAAAAGCTGTTGAAAGCGATGTGTGATGTGATTTTTTAGTGATTAGAAGTCTATGCAACTTAGATTTGGTATGATAATAAAGATGGGTTTAGTAAACGAACTGTTTTCGATTTCCTGTTATTTTCAATTTTGGGAAAAAATGTTTTGTTTACAATATACATATTTATTTATGCGAGGACTCATGCATTTAGCGGCAGATACAGCACTTCCTGATAAAGTTTCAGATAGCTATCTGACTTCTAACACGATCTGTCAGATAAAGGTCGCTGATAGTCGCTGATATATTTTTTGGTTTCACCATATAACTTCCGAATAAAATAACTGACTGATCCATTTTGCCGCCACTTCTTATTTCACGAAACGTCCACGTCGCTTTAGTGCGCTACTTTACAACAGTCCTGTACTCTGTGGTTACAACATCCCAAACGGTTGCTATTTAAAAAATATTTTGAATAAGTACTTAAATTGTTGAATAGTATAATATTTTTATTTAAAATAAGATACATTATTTTTTAGTGTTCCCAAATATATTTTTATTATATTAGGATGATAAAAAATTATAATATGTAATATATATTGCGTCATATAGAAACGCAGATGTTATATTTTGTTATGTCAACAACAATCTTGCGATTTTATAAAACCCATATAATAATAATGTTTACCGATCAATGACTTTCCGTCAAAATATATAAAAATAAATAAATGTTAACATATTTACGTTACATTGTTTATTTGCTATCACAATTTAATATTTTAATACATAAAAGAAAAGTAAAAATCGCCCTTGCCGTATTCAAATTTTACTCGATCCAAATCCAAATATTTTATATTTTCTAATACTTTTACCCAAAAATATTCCGGAACATTTTCGGAATTTCAACATTTCAATTACATGCAACTTTGAATATAAAGGCGAATGAAAATTGAAATTTTTAAATATTTTTCTTCAAAGCTTATTTCATCTGCCAGATAAAAACTTTAATAGCCACATGAATCGGCTGATAAAATTTACGAGCACAGATCTGTCTAATCAGAACTTGTGAAACCGAATTTTGTATTTTATCTCACAGTTGAATGCCAGATAGGCTATCAGGGACTTTATCTGGAACTTGTGAAATGTATTCCTTAATGTACCCAATGAATAAATGACAGCTGTTCCGTTACAATAAAAAATAATATTCATTCACATTGACCCAAAATAATTGTATAATCATTTACGTATTTATGAACAACTCTAATTTCCTAAGAACTCAATACAATTCTAAGAAAATATCGGCTTCATTAAATTACATTTCTCTTGTGTGCTTCAATCTGACAGGATCTTTGATACGCGCATGAACATCATTAGGTCCCTTAAACAAATACCTATTGTCTTTAATAAAACAGGCAACGACATCGAAGGGCGCATTAGCTTTACAACAGACGTCAAAATGCTCCTTTAAAAAGCCCATTACACATAGCAATGCCGTCTGATCAGAGTTAATTAAAAATCTTCATCATCTCTCTTTTGCCAATGCGGATGTTGATTTGCGCGAGCAGGACAAAAAGAAGCGGCGACCTTTTGTTTTCTAAATGGTTATTGGGGATTGAAAATTTCAGGGGTGTCCCCAAGACGGCCTTTCGTCCGTTTTAATTAGAGCTATTGTTGCTTTTATCAAGTGAATTTTCAACAGTGCCGTTGGTGCGTCGAAAAATGCTGGATGTGCAATTTTGTATTGTTCTTTTACGGAATCCATTTTTTGACGTCACAAATTGACTTCATCAATCGTTCACGAAAGGCGTTGTCTAAAACTAGGACACGCGACTATTCACACATGGGACTCGATACTATGTCGATTGATAAAGTAATTGGACATAAATAAACTGGTTTCACAACACACCTGGCAAACATGTTCCATAAAGTTTCAGAGCAATTTAGTGTTCATTAAATAAATATACCCAACACATTGATCTCATAATATAAATCAAGTTATGTGGGTATTAAAAACTAAGAAAGAAACCATAAAAATATTGTAGGTATTACGATTTTTTCCATGCAAGTATCAAAACCGCTGCCTGTAGTTTTACAGCCAGCGCAGCGTTCTAACTACCCTAATAAAGAATGTCTAAAATAAATGAAGAATCCTCAGAATAATTTAGTGGGTAGCAAAGGCTAGGTTATACGGGTGCAAATGTCTTAGAAGGTCGTTGCCGAGCGTTTGCGCCATTGTATGTACTAACTAGTGAGTAAAATATCATACAACCTTCATAACTTTAATTAGCTGAAGTAACGTTCCATACATTAGGTTAAGAAATTACTTTCAGGTATATTGAAATCTAAACTGACTTTGACTTTAGTTAGAACATAACAAAATTAAAAAGAAAGTATAGCTTGCAATGATTCAGAATAAGATATCATAACTTAATAAATTGTACTTTAGGAGAAAAAATCAATCCTTATTGTGTTTCAAAAAAATATTAGTGTATTGGGAAACTTTTCGATCTACTTTAACAGTTTTATACAACAATCATTGAGGCATTTAAACCAATTATAACTTATTGGTTCTTTTAATAGCGTTTTTAAGTGATGTCTGAACTGGTTTTTTTAGGTTTACGTGATTGTTTTTTTTTATTAGCACATATACGTCCCACTGCTGGGCACGGGCCTACTCTACAATCGAGAGAATCGATTGAGAGTGTCTAGGCCATATAGTCCACCACGCTGGCCTAGTGCGGGTTGGCGGACTTACATACCGAAGAAATTCTATGTGAATGTTACACATTGAAATAAAACAAATTCTTTTTCTTCTTTTAAAATATTATGTCCCGATATGAGTACATCTAATTTGTAAAAGTAAGTACAATTTGTCCTGATTTTTGTAATTTCATTAGCGGTCCGAGGTCGCGGCCAGAGAACATCCCCAGAGCCATACGCTACAATACGAAAGGTCTCAGCTACATTTGTTTTCGTTTCTTTGTCCCCGTTTATTTTATCAGTCTCCCAACAAAAAGTGTACGTGTATGTTTTTCCTTTAAATATTTGTTTCCTTTGTATGTATTTGGAGGATATTGTTTCTGTCAAAGGGCGTGGAATAATAATCTTTTGCTGCTTTGTTCCTGTAATCGGTTAGTCGGCCTCAAAGAGGCAGTGTTTTATTTTTGTTCCGAGATATTTTTTTGCTAAATCGATACCTACTGAACTGTTTCGCAGCGTAATGTTATTGCGTTGTATGGAAGTGAAATCTATTCTACGGGGTCAATAGGTTGTTACGATCGTGTTGGAACAACGCTCTATGAAATAGTGGTTATGATATTGTTTTCCTACAACAACGATGTTCCTGTTATCCGCAAACAAAACGAATTGCTTGCAATATGATATTTTGTATATTATCTGCGTATGTAAGTATAAAAGAATATTTACCTTTTCAATTTTTGTAATGAAATTGTTTGCAGTTTGGTAGATGGAAAAAGGACAGATCGACAAAGTTTCTTTATGATTCATTCCGTATTTCTGAGCGTTATATATATAAAAAATATCTTAAAATAAATATTTTATTTATTTTCTATTTATTTAATCAAAAATATTAATTACACAACATACAATATCAATTTGGTAACGGTAGCACAACAGAACGGACGCAAACCATCTGCCCGCGTATTGTATAAATACGGGTCCTTGAACCGTCACATTTCATCTCCAATCCATTTTGTTAAAACAGTACTAAACAAACATAACGGATGGATCGTATGTTTTTAATCCGATAAAGATTGGGTTAAATATTGAACAATACGGAACCGTGGACGGCAAATATTATTCATTTAATTTTAGTATTTTTAGCACTTCAACGGTGAAGGAAAACATCGTGAGGAAACCTGCATAGCATAACGATTTGCTAGCATTTTTATGGTATGTAAAGTCCGCCAGCCCGCACTAGGCCAACGTGGTGAACTATATGGCCTAACCCCTCTTAATCGTACTCTCGATTGTAGAGAAGGCTCGTGCTTTGCAGTGCGATATATCTGGCTGTTAAAAGTTTTTTTTTTTCAAATATTGTCCAAATGCAAACCGTCATAATGTGGTAAAAGTATTAACAACGTCTCCGTTAGTTTTATGTTTGTGGAACCTTAGTTCCATCTCGTCATAAGTGGTAGGACATACTATGGATATAATTCATAATTCTATGATGACAACACGGGTTCGATATAAGTTTCGATTTATGTTTTAAGACAGTTATAGGCTTTTTAGCGACTTCATATCTCATAAAGGCATACAAATTGTAATCCAATACTAAAAATAAGAGTATACATAGGTGCTCCAACAAACACATTTTAATTTAAAATCCCTTTACAATTTCATAAAGGCTAAATCTAAATCAGCAGATCTGCATCATCAACAATTCTTTTTGCGTTTTAAATTTATTTGTCAGATTTTATCTCCTGAGTCCACAAGCCAAAATGAGCGAAGAGTTTTCGTTTGTTTTTTATATGCAAGGTTTAGTTCTGCACGTGGAGCTAAGTGGAAAGCTTTTGTGAAATTTTAAAACAATCCCGAATTATATTTATGCTGTATAAGTTAATCTTTTGTTTAATTGTCCGAGTATAATCCTCGGTCTAGAAAACGAGCTAATGAGTAATAGTTTTAAATCTTCACATGTTTGGGGTTTTGTTAAAACCTCGTTAGTAGCATGACTAGTTGGAATTTGTTTAACATACTCACTGTTCGGCAAAGGCTTTACATTATGTGAGGCGGTACGGGTCTCAGTTTGATATGTGAAGTTAATACGGCTTGATGGATCATTAGTTTTGTCGGTGTAATCAGTTGTGGCCAATATCATAGCAGATTTAAATCCGTCGTTGAACTTCTGACTACTGTTATTGATAAAAAAACACTGGGGATTGATAGTCATAAATATTCTGTCCAACGCACTGAAAGTCTGTAATTTTGTTACCTCCAAAAATATTTTATTTCTATCCAAAATTTTATTTATTGTGACGTGACTATAAAGCGTACTACACACCAAAGCCGCCGGCCCGCCAGCATATGTCGGCAACATTTTGTTAGCGGGCTAGCCTTCAGTTACTGCAAGCCGGAAAACTTTGACGGAGGCATGGCAGCGCCTCGACATATTAAGGATCATTTTATGACGTTGTTGACGTTATGACGAGCAGAGCGCTTGCGTTGTAAAAATGTCATGTCGGTGGGCAATACGTGTGGGCGCTTGCCGCCGACATCATGCTTTTCTTATAGGTCGCCGGGTTGAGCCGACGGCCTGATTCGCATAACGAAGCAAGTTAAATATGTAAAGTTCGCCAACCGGCACTAATATGGCCTAACCACTCTCAATCGTACTCTCGATTGTAAAATAGGCCCGTGCTCCAGTGGAACGTATATAGGCTGATACAATACAATACAAAAACACAATCAAGCAGATCACTGGATATTGGCAATTGCATAAATATCACCAAATGCGAGTATCGAGTGGCGAGTAAAGAGTAATTACGCAGTACACATCTGCCTGCCTGGTAATGGATGTCGGACGTGGAACTTAAATTAATTGAGAGTAAATGGACAGATCGACCCGATATTTATTTACACCTACATATGTGTGGTCCGCGCTGGACTATTGTGTGCTGACCAGCAATTACTAATGATTGTTTTTTTTACCGCTAAAGTGCAATTTACACGGGGAGAGTTTCTCGCGGCGAGAATCGTATGCGATTATCGCATGACATAACCATCATTGATTATCGTGTTTTGACAAATGTTTACACGATGCAACTTTTTTATATCATTACGACAATCGTGTCTTCGAGGCTAGAAAATCTCCCGTGTAAATGGGGCATTATTGATTATAATTATGGTATATTAATACTATGGCTGCCTCCTCTCCTCAATTTCTGCCATGCCCAACATACATATACATCTGGACAATCTACATCTACATCATCATCATCATCATCTACATCTACATAAATCTGGACAATATGTGGTGTGCAATAAAGAAACAGTTTTCTACATTCTTAAAGGCCAGCTACACATCTAATTGAAATATTGAAATAAAATATAAGATCCGTAAAAATTGTGTTATTTCAATGTGCAACATTCGCATGAATCTGATAAGAAACAATCAAGCATCCAATGTTCTAATGTTAAACATTAATGACAAACCTTAACATCTGATCAGTAGACGGAAAAAAATAGAGCCTAAATGAAGGTCTTCACCGATAAACCGCAATGTTTACTCGAAACATACAAAAAGATAACCCACAGATTGCAATAAATTCAATGTCCGTACATTGACATGTAGTTACGTGCGGTTAGGATGCGGTCGGAACAGCAGCGGAATTGTATGATTAACACTAAAAGCTATTACTAATGCATAGCTCAAATTAATTGAACCATTAGCTCAGATAATACGGATTAACTACAAATAGATTTTAAACCGTCAACGTATTTTGTTGACGTTTGTTTATTGGAATACGAGTGGTAATTGTATCCAATCCAATCCATCTGCCAAAGGAAGTCCACTGCTGAATATACACAGGACTCTCCCAATGATTTTCAGTGACCTGTTGGAGGCAGCCTGCATCCAGCAACGTCCCGTGACCTTTACCAGGTCGTCTGACCACCTAGTAGGTGGACGTCCCACGGTAATCGTATAATTGATGAAAATTAATAAAATAATTAAATTAGTTCTAAAAGTAAGTTTCTTGTGCAAGAGCTCTTGTGTTTTAGAAAACTAAAAATTTCCTCTTAAAGAAAATGAAACTTTGATACAAAATAATATTCTAGAAAACAATTAACAAAACAATATTAAATATTTTATCGAAAGTCTAGGTACTGATTATAATAACAGTGTCTCAAAATTATTTGTAGTTATAAACATTATGATTATTATAAATGTTGATAAACAATTGAAACTATTCCAATTTGACGCCGCGCCGTGATTGTATGCCAGTAACATCCCATTCTTCTCCTATCTATCTCCTACCACTGAGCAACAATCCTTCCTTCAACTAACTTAAGGCTTCCTAAGTTTCCATACAAATACTCCTGCACAATCACAGCAGCTAATTATCAACGAAAACATACGTAATTCCCATCAAAGTTGCCACACTGGCGCCGCCTGCCGCGAGTTACGGGAACTACAATTGAGTTATACCAACTGTGTACATTATTCACTTGTTTGTATGATTTGGCTGCGGCGCGCGCTGAACTAACCTCATAATAGTGTTACGTTCTCGACTGGATTTTGCTAACTCGTTTCAGCTGGGATGTATTGCAAAAAAAGGCTTGGAGTAATTTCGTCAGGGTTAAAGCGATACTTTCTGATATTAAATTTCATTAAAAACATTGCTAGATGTGGTGTTATTAAAACGCGTGCGACAGTTGATTGTGGCTTAGGGGAGTTTCAGTCGCGGGTGTGAGGACTGGGCAGTCTTCACACAAGCCTTAATTATTTAAATCCAGTATAAATAGCTCGGTTTAACCAATGCACTGTTGTGTTCCGGTTTGAAGGACATTGTAGCCAGAGTAACTACTGGACATAATGAGACTTAACACCTTATGTCGTACGATGGCAAGCGCAGTAGAATGCCAAGCATTGCTTTGTAATTCATGGTGCTTGGTTTTCTTACTGTCTATTAGCGGTCTTATCGCTTAACATCAGGCGAATGGCATGCGAGGCTCTAGTACATCTGGCTCTCAAAGTAAGTGTAAGTGGACAACGAAGAGGACGAATATACCAGAAAAAACATAGTTTTAACATGTACGTCATGTTGCTCCTACTAAATTATTTTGCGGGCCTAAAAGAAAAATATAAGAAATCATATTTTTTAATTTAATCCGCTGCCCGCGTTCAAACTGACCATCCCTTTACGAATGTCTATATCTAAAGCGTTTATTTTAGACGAAATCAATACCGATGATGACCGCTCCCATTGGCGGCGTTTATCCGTCAGTTTGCTGAGCTTTTCAAAATATTGTATGCTCTTCATACTCCTATAATGTGGATGAATCCGTAGACTGATTTTGTAGGGTTTATTTTTGCTTATGTAATTTAATTTTTTGACGATATAAAGATTCGTAGGGAAAATATATTTAAATAAAGTGGTAGGACTCATGATGTAGTACTCTCTCTCTGCAGTCGGTCCCTCATGACTGAGGACCGTGGTCATCATTGGATGTACCGCATTTAGATGTAGTACTAAATCAGTATAAAAGAAAATAAGATGCTATATATGGCTTAGTTTAATTTAAGAACGAAAGCAAGAAGTAGGCCGGTGCAATCGCTTCTCGCTAGTGAACAGTATAAGGAGAGCTGCGCCAAAACTATCAGATGTCACTTTATTTATAACTTTGTACTCATCCTCCACAACTGTGTTGAGATTAAACTTTGTGGCAAGATTACGGTTATTGTTTTAAAAATCCATACTACCTTCAACTTCAGCGTTCACACCTAACTAAAAAGAATACGATGAATTGTAAATAACATTAGCAAAATAACGTTAGTAAAAATAAATAACGCTCCACTACAATAGCGTAGACAAAAGTCCACAATATGTACGGAAAATAATGACACGTAATTAAAGTGAAAATTTGATGACCTAGCAGCCCAAAACCAAACATTGTCATCGCTAGGCCCGTGTGTCTATAAAATAATATCATTTTTTCATTCAGTTCTCAATTATAGTCAACAAATTCATGATTCACAATTATGACTTCAATCCCGTTTTGTATAAGGATAGTAAAACAACGGTACTCGAAATATAAATCTATGTATATTTAGGCCCAATTGCACAAACTAACTTTATCCATAACTTTGACTTTGAAACCCTCAATCCCATACATTAGCACATCTCAAATACGTCTCAAATGTATGGCGATGACATTGTTGAAGTCAAAGTTATGAGCAAAGTTAATTTGTGTCATTGAACCTTAGTTCGTAATAATAAACTGGAAGAAAGCACAATCGATGAAATGTCATAAGTTAAAAAAGAAATAGAGTAACGGCCAATGAAGTGCCAGTTTGGAAACAGAACAAAAATTGAAAGGCAGTTAAATTGTTAGGTCTCCTATTGTACTAGATAGCTTACTGGCTATTTAGGGGGCCTTGGTATACCAAGGTGGTATACCAGGGTAGCATACCAAGGCCCCCTAAATGGCAAACGAGACTGTGGGCTGTGGGACTCTCTCTCTCTCTTCAGCCACAAGAAGTCCACTGCTGAACATAGGCCTCCCCCAAGGATCTCCACATTGCCTGCTTGAAGGTGTTGAACCGTGGGACTATGACTGGGCTATTGAGGCCAACACTGGGCTATTATAAACTCATGAGCAAAGTTTGTCGCTGCAAATAGACCGTAATTTTTCGCTGTAAATGAAAGTGAGGTGCCCAATTAGCAACAGCTTGAATTTACGTGCTTCGTGCTCGCTCTGTTGTTATGACAACAGATTTCAGCTATACTAATTAACCTTATTCTGTAATTAATATGCTGCTTAATAAAATTGTTTGAATTGTATTGTGTTGGAGAATTAACACTGTGACGTCATGTAATAGTGCAAGTTGATTATTGTGCTTCATTTAATATAGTTTAAATTATCATATGCATATTTTGGAACTGTAAAAGTTTAAACCTCAACTTTTCCTCCATAGCCCACTAATATTCGACATTTTAAAGGATTTTTGTTTATCTGTATTTGTATCAGACCATATACGTCCCACTGCAGGCTACGGGCCTCCTCACCCGCCGAAAGTACGATTGATTGGTTAGCCAGAATACCTAGACTACCAGGCAGGCCTAGTGCGGGTTGGTGTTGCTGTGTTTATGGATTATTATTCGCTTTAACGGTGAAGGTTAACATTGTGAGTAAACTTATTTCCACTTGTCAGGTATATGTTTATAGGTTGTTCGAGACCTCTCGACCTCTTACGAGATTCGAGCCTAGCATTCTTATGATCCCAATAAAAATAACTTCACTGACACTACCGCGGATTATTATAAAAACAAACAGAATTACAGACATTAAAGAAAGTCTAAAAATAATAAGGTGTTTTTGAAGATATTTTTGGGTCTTAAGAGTCGTGAACACCTACGCATGTGACTTAAATACGCGAGCCGCACCCGAGCGCACATTACCGCTGATCTTTATGTCAAGTCATAAACCTGATGAGACATTTATGAAAAATGTGGGGAATTTACTCGTTAGTGATCGTATTGAATTAATGGAATCATTGTTTTCTTTGTATGTTGACTGTAACTCGGCCTGTTCTTAATTCTACTTAGATTTTGAAATTATTGTGTCATAGTTTTGTTTTTTTTTTTTATTATTTATTGATATAAATACCGTAGAAATTCTTTAAAATCGCTACGGTATGCAGGTTTCCTCACGATGTTTTCCTTCACCGTTAAAGTGCGTGGTGATTGACTCTCAATACACACATAACTCCGAAAAGTCAGAGGTGTGCCCTGGGATTTGAATAACATTAATTCTAATAACGTTATTTGCCACCCAGTCTAGTATTTTTATACCTTGTACTTTTTGTACCTTTGTAGTTATCACCAGTAATGCCTTTAGCTGTTCCTTCAAGGATATAGTCATGACCTTATGTATATAATACAGTCTATACATATTATTAATAACATTAATTCTCCTTATATCAACGAACATAACAAAATAATTCATAGAACATACCTATCCATTACCACAATAAAACAAAACCGTTGCAGAAAAAAATGAAATTCAATTAAGAACATTTTCGGTTACAAAGGCTCTGGCGTGGCGTATAAAATAATCTTTATGATCTTCGCTCGGTAGATGGAAATCTCCTTATACTCCGGCCGCGTTAATCCCCAAGAAACATTGCCTTTCATGCTCCTTTAGACATAAGACTTGTTTCGGGATTGATAAAAATCTTGATAATGGATTTTCGTGGTATCTGCATGTCTCCGATGGATTTCCAGATGAATTCGAGGTGATATTGAAAGATTTCGCCTTTAATACATTTTAAGACAAAAAATATTGTAAAAGTAAGAAGAAAGAAGTAATAACAGTTATATATCTATCCATATAATGCATTTGTAACCGATCGATGTCTGTACATCGAAGATAAATGAGAAAAAACTGACATGGGGGGACTATATTAACGTAATAGAACCCAAAACAATGATTTTTGTCTCTGTGTGTCTCTAACTCCAGTGTTAAGTCATACTTCTTATCGTACCCATATACCAAAAGTTTTCAAATACGTCAGTTATTATCTCTATAAAGAAAAATGTAGCAATATAAATGTACATCGCATTTCAAACAATTAAAGTACCTAGCGAGAATGGCTTCCTCGTGAAGAATGTGTAATAAACGCCACTCTAATACTCGCAGACACGGAGGAAGTGTAAAATTGCATCTCCGAATACTATAATTGCTTAAATATAGTATAAAATTACTCTATTTTGAAATTAATTCTGCTTCATTCGCATTTATAATCATCTGGTGAATTACGAGCAATTATAAAGGGAGATATTTTGCAGCTTTTTAAACAGAAAAGTGTTCATCAGTTGTTGAGGCTTCAAATTATAGTCTACTATATTTCGTTCGTAGTATTTGGTTCGTGTGAAGGTATTTAATATAATAGAAAGTGTTTTTATTATTAAAATCATTAATCACCTTTTTATGTAATAAACTATCTTTTTATTAGTAATTTTAGAGTTGTTGAAGCGCTTTGAAATTTGAAACGTTTATTTAAATCCACCCAACAGTTACATACGTCATATATAAAATCGCTTACAGCGATAAGACCGCCATCTGTACTTCTTTCTTAATTTGTATTATCTGTGTGTTTTTCCTTTTTGTGTGCAGTTAAGAATATATAAATATGTATGGTTCTGACCCCCATTAACATCAATCAGGTTTTGTGTTGTGGGTATCAGAACCCACGAGAGGCTTTTCGGTCTAACAAACGCCCAGACCCGAAACAAATATCTGTGGATCACACAAATATTTCGGTGCGAAGATCGAATTATTATATTAAGGAAAGATATTGAAGTTATTTAACTGTTGTAAGTCTCAATGATTTTTAAATGTATCCATACAATTCTCGCTAAATGTTTATCTATTACTATTCTATTGTTAATAAATATCCTTTATAACGCATCTATTGTCACCTTCGATCTCGGGGTGTTTACAATTTTTTCCTAAACCCACGGGGTTTCTTTACCTGTCGCTTTTTGTGTGTTCTACCTGGAAGTGAATTCTTTTGGTTTTATTTAAGCAAGGCTTGTCCTCTTTCTCGGAATGCGTGAAAGAAATTTCAAGGCTCTTGTGTTAAATTTTTAGTGAAAGGGACAATTGTCTGTTATGTTTGCAGGTAAACAAATTGGTTGTTTCGTAGTTTTTGTTTTCCGGAAACTTCTTAAAGTATTCACTTATTACACCTGTTATAAATTTTAATTATAATCCGCCATTGGTTTGTTAATGCTTAGGACTTTTAAAAGGGGCCAAAATCTACCGTATATTTTGTATAAAAAGGAGAAACATTACAAATTGTACATTTTGTAGTACTAACAATATTTATAATAGAACACAAGGATGTATTCCAGTCTACTAGATATAAGGGCGTGCTCAACCGTCGCCATGTTCACAGAAACCCGCATTAAACAGTTTTATTGTCGCGTTAACTTTATACAGGGCGTATCAAGACTGCTACCGAAAACGAAGCCAGGTAGTAGTTTTTGTGACTATAGACAGGATGCAACTAACAACTTTGCAAAAAACCACGACGATTTTTTTAAATTATTATTTTCCTATCATATTTGGGTGGTAAATACATACATTTTCCTGGCTTCGCTTTCAATAGCAGTCGTGATATACCCAGTATAACAAGATGGACGGGACTCAATCTTCACCTTTCCTTTCTCCACTAAGATAATACTATCGATAATGTTGTCCAGATTTACAATTTACGCCAACTTCAACCCAACAACCAAGGAAACTAAGACGCACATAATGAGCGTCGGCCCTAAATATTCCGCTGAATAAGTGATAACTTGCACTCGGCCGGTCCTGTCCGCTGGCCATTCATGGCTCAACTAGTCGTAAATCTGGTCGAGGCTATTATGCCACGTAGACGGCTCCGGAGTGTCGGTGACAGCGACAGCGGCAACGGGCCTCTCCTTTGTATGATATAAAATATATTTTTTAAATCTTTATATTTCTAAGATGTCTTTTTGCTTGTTAAATGAGTATTGCTGGTTTTCCGCCGTGAGTATAATTTCGTCTTAGAAAGATTTCTTCCTTGTAATCAAATGTTTCGTGTATTTTGGTTATAAAAACAACAACAATAGAACATTTAAATGTTGTCTTACATTCTTTGGTAATTACAATGATACTTGTAAATCTGTCTAGTTCATTTATGGGCTAAAACCGATGAAGCAAAGTTAGTTTGAGTTCAATTTATAAAATGCTTTGGCCTAATTGCACAAACTAACTTTGCCTATGACTTTAACTGTGACAATGTTATCGCCATAAATTTGAGACGTATTAAACATTGCTAATGTATGGGATTGATGTCTCCAAAGTTAAAGTTATTGGCAAAGTTAGTTTTTGCAATTGGCCATTGATGTCAAATATGTAAAGGGTGCATCGTTCACGGATAGTTATGCAGTGAGTTTAGACTGTCTTTGGTACTCATAATATCACATTACAAACTCTTTTTAGTTTGTGCCATTTGACTATTAGTAGAAAACCGTAACTTATTGGACAATACTGATAATTGACTGAAACCAAAGATCAGAATAATTAAATTAAAGATTCTTTCAATTAAATATATTTTTCAAACATAGATAAAAATAAAATTTAAAACGCTAAGTATCCTTTCGGTTTCATAAAGTTACGACTCGGTTAAATGCTGCTTTCGAAGTTTGGGGTTAAGACAATTATCTATTTAATTATGATACTTAAAGGATTTTGTTTGATGAGCTCAAAATGTGCTGAAATTTATTCAAATCTCTCACAAACTTTGCTATTATTTTTACGGTTATATTGTTTGGATTTTGTGTTATGTGTTTTAAACGCAGCGTTTGTAAAATCCTTATGTGTGCTCTAATTTATATCAGCCCATTTTATATTTCTACGCGTACAACAAAATGTCAACAATGTAGATAATGGTAATAAATAACATAAAGCATACATAAACACAGGCCTTTTTTTCCCAGAAGGGGTAGGCAGAGGTGCTACCAGAACACCCACGTTTCGCCTTGTATATTCCGTCCCACGATGAGATAGGGGGCGAGCCTATCGCCATATCGGGCACAAATTCCTAATTCCGGGCTGATAATGAATAGAAAAATCCAATATCACTTTGCCTGACCTGAGATTCGAACCCGAGACCTCAGCTTTGCAATCATACCGTAGTACCACTACGCCACTGAGGCAGTCCGTCAGGTAATAAATAATAAATAAATAAATACACCCAACAGTCACATACATGGTTTGACCCCACACTAAGATCTAGTCTTGTGTCGTGGGTATCCGAAACTATGAGAGACTTTCCAGTTTCACAATCACCCGGGCCCGAAACAAATAATTAAGGTTCACACAAACATTTGACTCGGTGCGTGACTCTAACCCGCGGTCTCTCGTTGCACAGTCGGTATCTGGCCAACTGCGATACGAAGGCTGTCAAAATGGTAAGTACATTACAATGCAATTAAAGTTTAATTAGTACAAATATGCGCAAACCAATAAGTGGCGGTTAGTACGAGATAATATCGACATAAAAAGTCATTACAACGTGAAAAATCAAATTGCCCCAAATGGGAATTTGTGCCTACAAGACGATAGATTCGTTTCCAATCGCTTGGAATAGAAATAGTGCACCTCTGACTACCCCTTCATATAGACATGATCTAATACATGTACATACTCATACTTAGATACTCATACTCGATTGTAGAGGAGGCCCGTGCCCTGCAGTGGGTCGTATATGGGCTGATACAATACAATACAATACTCACACTTAGGTCAAGACTAAAGAATTGTGAAAATAAAAACCATAGATTCTTCTAGATAATAAAACTTTCCGCAGGTTACTGGCCTATAATTCTTTCGTATGCATTATTACCAAGATTTAAATTTCAAATATGTGATCACCCTAAGCGAAATTCAAGCGAGTCAGGAAATAAGAATGTGTCAGGTAATTTCCATTGGATATTTTATTCTGTTAAGTATATTTATTGTAATGTGGAGTTCAAATGGAGTTACAAATTCTACTGCGTAATAAGCGCCATTTACACAGAGAGAGTTTCTCGCGGCGAGAATCGTATGCGATTGTCGCATGACATGACCGCCATACATTATCATGTTGCGACAAATGTTTACACGATGCTACTTTTTTATATCCTTACGATTATCGTATCTTTTAGACGAGAAACTCTCCTCGTGTAAATGTGACTCAACTCTTCTGGAAGATATTCAAAACATTATCATCATTCACTTTTAAACTAAGTATACTAACCAGGAACTGATGAAATTAAAACGGATTTCATATACTTTAGTTTTAATAGACCACACGTTACAGAGCACATTTTATGACAGACATTTTAAAAAGTTAATTACATAGACAATTATAAACTTACCATAAATTAAAGTATAAACGATAAACAAAACTTTCAGCTGACACTAATACACTGGAGGAACATGCAATTTTAATTTTAATTTTCAACTGGAACACAAATGATAGCCGATATGTTATATCGAACAAGTAAAGCTTTAAAATTTACTAAGCATAATTCATAAATAATTTAGTTCAATGAAACGAGGAATATCTAACACTCAATAGTCATTTAAATTTAATTATCGGACTAAAACTATTAACAATTTCGCTTAATATTTACCGTTCTACGTACTGCGATTCATTGCTCGGTTAATAGTAATTAACAACCAAAGAACAACCAACCGGCTTTTATGCTTTATAACATTAATTCAATAAATTGTCACACATAATAAACCACTTTATATAATTTCAATTTTGAAATTGTCATATTATATTAGGCGATAGTCTATAAAAGCGAAATTATTTTGATACACAATTATTAGAATGAATAATTTTGACAGTCTCCGTGGCGCAGTTGGTAAGTCGCCGGCTGTGAAACGTGAAGTCGCGGGTTCGATCCCCGCACTGAGATAAATGTTTGCGAAGCCCGCAAGTATTTGTCTCAGGTTTAGGTGTTTGTCACACCAAAAAGTCTCTCGTAGTTTCTAATACCCACGACACAAGACTCGATCTTAGTGTGGGGTCAGGATTATGTATGTGACTGTTGGGTTTGTTTATTTATAATTTTATCATCATATCACGAACATTTGGCTGGTGGTAGGATAGAGTTCGCCCGGATGCAACTACCATACAGGTGAGGGAAGCCTGTCAAGATTGCTATGAAAGCGTATTACATTTCGGGTAAAATTTTTATACATTTGATAGCAAGATAATAATCAATTGGGATCGTGTCGCACTTACTATTAGAAGCACTTACTATTGTAAAGATTTTTCCTAGACTGAGATCCTTTAATTTTTATGATAATAAATACCTCTCAATCCAATAAAACTGTAAATGATATTATAGACATGAACCAAACAAATATGTTTTACTGTTTCATTGCTAGCCATATTTACGTAAAAATATTTTGTATTTGTACCACATAAACAATGCGAAGTCACGAACATCAACTACTTTATAACGTACAATATCGAAGTCGCTTATTTATATTCAGAATATGTTAACAGCAGCCAATATTATTTTCAATTGTATGCGTAAAATATTTTATTCCTTCCCCGCGGGAGCCGTTCCATTTTTCATTACAAAATATTTTCATATTATTGCTGGGATCAGACGTAGTTATTTGTTGAATGTACCCACTACGATCGGAAATGGGAATTTGGTACAATTTCAACAAAAAAGACCGCAAACGACTCAAATTATGGTAATTGATCCATACTTATGAACCTTCTAACTATCTGAAGAATCATAAAAGCCTTGTTGATATTTGATTTTCGAAGAACAGCCGACGGATCATGTGAAAGTAATTCACACTAACTTACCTTAACACCAAAATACATCGATTCTTTGATGAACTGAGAGGATGAAAATTATTTTAAATTTACAACCTCTCCAGCAATTATAGAATGAAATAAATTTCTATGGATTTGAAAAGGCCCCGAGTATAGGCCACGTATCGGCAACCACGACGTAAGACATCTATCCAGAAGGTGATAGATGATTTAATAAGGGTTGTAAGAATCGCTGAATATAGGCCGCTTCTAACAGGTCGCTCTGGAAATTGACAGAGGTCTATATTCAGCTAATGTTGCGGCTGAAGAAGAAGAAGGAAACAGAATAGGAAATATAGTTTCTCTTTTGTGACAGCCTCCGTGGCGCAGTTGGTTAGACGCTGCCTGTGAAACGAGAGGCCGCGGGTTCAATCCCCACACCTAGACCAATGTTTATGAGGCCCATAAGTATTTGTCACGGGTCTGAGTGTTTGTGAGATCGAAAAGTCTCTCATAGCTTCTTATACCCACGACACAAGACTTAATTGATCTTAATGTGGGATCAGGACTATGTATATGACTGTTGGGTGTATTAATTTATTTTTATTCTTTGGTGCGACACTAATAATGCCTAACTTAAGCCGCTCCACTCACGTTGTAGGCAAGACATCAAAGATAAAATTTCCAGTATGTTTAACGTAAGTCTCAGTAATGAAAATCTATTGAAGTAAATCCTATTATAATTTAATATATATAGTTTGCTGAAATCTTCCGACTCAGTCTGGCGCCGCAAATAGATTCAAATTGTGGTAAATAGTATTGTATTTTATAGAAGGAATACTTCTATACTATAGTCATTTTCAATAATGTCGCAACGATTGTTTCAAATTCTGAGTGTTGAATTAAATAAAAATTTGCAATGGGGTCGTAATAATGTTTTGATTGTCAAAATTATTCTGGTTATTAGACCATGGCCGCGCAATTGCTAGAACTTTTTTATCATATCCGAATGTTTAATTTTGATGGATTTTATATCAGTTTATTTTGGATTATCTATAAAAAAAAAAACAATGAGCCAGGTGGGAGATAGGTTAAGGTCAAAACCTTCATTCACAATTCGGAAGTAAGTACAAGAAAGTACTAAATCGGCCGATACACATAAAACTTGGATAAGTTATCTTTAGTTTAAAGAAATAAACAAAAAGATCTTAGCATTCGAATAAACGAATATTAAATCGCATTTCTTCAACAATTCCGTGTACAATTTTACCCATACCTGACATAAAAGATTTATATCAAATATCATTTCGAAAACAAGTATTACCGCCTCACAAAGGTTTCGTTGAAAAAGATGGAAATGAAATGAATATGATGATTCAAACTTGGAAATTCACAAAGTTGTCGGCGGGTCGTGATCACTCGAGATCTAGAAATGTTAGGTATTAAAAACTTTAACGTTTATTTGAATGTGAGCTTTTTACTTGGAAACTGTTGGAAATATGAGGAACTATCGTCCTTTGGTTTCAGTCGGTAGACCATAAAAGTAATATTAAATTTTTATTACTGCAAATTGACTTCTGGTTTATAGCTCGTTCGTGGCTTAGTGTGTGACGTCATTTTCTTTTATAGCAAATCGGTAAATTTGTTAAATGATCAAGTGGTTTAAGTGAGGGTACATGATTACCACTTCTCGTGAACTATTAGATTGCTCTGAGATTCCTTAAGGCATTCCAGGCCTGTAAGAGGCCTGTGTCAGAAAAAGGTGATGAATTAGACTATGCGATTGCTAGAGGTCAGACCATTTCTTTGAATGATTAATATGTGATATCAAATTTTTACGACGCGTTGGTGTGACGTTGTTGTAAGACCGTATGACCCCTTTTGTATGATTATCTAGAGATGCAAATAGTCTGCAGAGTGGGTTTCCCGTAAGTTCAATACGTCATACTATCCCTCTCTCATACAAGTTTAATATACTATCGCCAAAAGGTTTACAAGGCACCTACGCGACCTAAGCTGTTTTGACGCCATCGCTGACGGTGTTCATTCTCCAGCAAATAGAATAATTTTGTAAAGTAGGAAACATAATTTGTTCCATTTAAATAATCTACAATACAATTAATTCAACAAAAGATCTAAATCGAAGTAAGGACAATAAACACTCCTCCCTTAGGATGCAAATTAATCAAAAACAAAACGGTACATAATATACATTTATTCGCTACTAGGCGTCCATTAAAAAGCAATAAAACGTCCACTGTATAGTTAACTCTCCAGGGAAATGCAAAACAAGCTGCTTAAACGGTCGAGAGGAAAGTTCAAATGGGATTTTTTCTCGGCAGATACTTAAATCAAGAGGATGATGTATATAGTTCCGTACTTTTGAAATAAATGGTGTATTTTTAAGAGTATTTATGCGAATTGTTTTAATAGATTATAAACACATTCAAAAATACTACATTAAGGAACAAGTCGTGTCGTGGTTATCAGAAATTATGAGAGACTTTTCGTTTACACAACACCCAGATTTGAAACAAACCTGTTGATCTTATATACGTTTATCTCGGTGCGGGGATCATGCGGTTTTGCGTTTTATAGCCGACTTCTTGCTTGTTCAGGCCTGTTTTGAGACAGAAAAGTCATTTTGAGTTCCAAAAGAGAACACAAGATGTATCTTCAGTGGTGCGCGTTTAGTTTAAAAAGCCTACTGCTAAACGACACCACGACTTCGATCGCTGTACCGGGAAAAAGGCCTCTCCGACTTAAAAATAATTGTTCCTTATTAATAATTAAATAATTGTTACTCTATGATCCGAAACGAAACTCGAATATTCGGACGTCGCACGTAAAACTGTACGAATGTGACTAGGTACTCCACAAAATGTTTGAATCCTCGATCGTACGTCCTAACTACAGACCTAGTTTGGAGTGAATGATAAGTATCATTGAAAATATTGTTGATTTTTAGAAGTGGAAAATTTATATCTTACTTCAGACGTCGAACGTCCAAACATTCGACTTTCGTTTCGGATTATTGAGTAAACCCCCTGGGTATTGTACTCGTAATACCAATAAACTTGTATTTTCTGATTATCATGTCAAAACAAAATATGAGTCGAAATTGTGCGCCCGTCGGGTACATTCAATTGTTTTATTTACCTTTTAAGTTTCTCCGTTGCTAGTTTCTATTAAGTACCAACTTGCGCTAAGCCACATTAAAACAACCCAGGGGTTTAAAACTTGGGACATTAAAGTAGCCTCCTGCCCTACTGCTTGTAGAGCCCGCAGGAGCATCGTAGATTACTGGACAAAACTTGGCCGGGACGTGTTACACAATAAGAAATCCTAAACTGAAAACTCTGTTTAGGAAGTTGAAACTTTCAAGTGCTAAGACCAAATTTTTGCCAAATGTCTTTACATGTTTTTTGAAATAAATAAGCTGCAAAAATGTTTTAGTCGATTGGCATCTTAATATTAGATTTTTTGACTGTCTCAAAATAAGCTTTCCCTTGGAAATGGATTGGTTGTAGTCCATCACGCTAGGACAGTGTGTAGAATTTAACTGCAAAGATCTTAATATCATTTATCTTCATACGAAAACAATGGAGGCTAAGATTGCTTTCACTTTAAGGCATAAGGAGATTTCCGATTTTTTTAAACTTGATCATGGCTGCTTCTTATTCCGAATTCAAACTAACCAATTCGAAATACCTTAATTTTTTCCCGATGGAGCTACTCCAATATATTACACAATATTTCTGTTTAAGAAACATTTGCGTTCTACAGATTCCATTTGAAAACTTTAATTAACCAAAGTCAAGCAGCATTCACCAAATTCCATTCCGCGATTACAAAGTCCATAAAAAACTTATGGTTAATTCAGCGCCGTGGAACAAAGCCTCTTAAACGGCGCGCCGCACCAAAGCGATGTCAAATGAAAAATTCAGGGGCGGGGAGAGCATTACGCTTTGGTATTCCTCCGGTGTTGTTCGGGTTATGGATAGGGCAGCGGTTGTGAAACTTTGTTTAATAGCTCACGATGCGTGCATACATAGTGGCGGAATGTAGATCAGTGTAATTCCAACCAGTAGTGATTTAAAGGGTTAACAAATGTTGTACATACATACATACATAAACACACGCCTTTTTCCCAGAAGGAGTAGGCAGAGGTGCTACCAGAACACCCACGTTTCGCCTTGTACATTCCGTCCCACGATCTGATAGGGGGCGAGCCTATCGCCATATCGGGCACAAATTCCTGACTCCGGGCTGATAATGAATAGAAAAATCCAATATCACTTTGCCCGACCCGGGATTCGAACCCGAGACCTCAGCTTTGCAATCGTACCTTAGTACCACTACGCCACCGAGGCAGTCACCAAATGTTGTAGTCGAGTTTAAAGAAGAACAATAAGAAGAAGTAACAATAATAAATTATTTTAATATAACTAAACCTGACCCGACTATTCAACATTCTATTAAAACCAAAAACTACTTTTTACATCGATGCGTATGGTAAAACCGTTCAAGAAATAGCAAAATAAAATGAATTGCTAAACATCTATAATATTACGCCTCGTTAATCACTTGACCCAGACCATATTTAAAAGCTGTATCACAATTCTGAAACCTTTGAAACAATTGCTATTACAAAACAGCCAATCATTCCACTTACGAAATATCCAAAGCAATATTTTTAAAAATACATACCCAACATTATTAACTCATGCTCAGGACGCGAACAAACATCAAAGATTTCTCAGAACGTTAACTCGAGACTCAATGAAAAACTTAATCAGAAAAATAAAAGGACATTTATTAACAGAATGAATTATTGCAAAACTTATAACAACTTGGAACGGGAGACCGTTCATTCTTAACTGGAAACTTTATTGAATCATTATGGTTAATAAATATCGATGAATACGAATAGAATTTTTATTGCTGCTAATGTACTTGGTATTGAGTACTGGATTACTTACATCAAGAGTTTCGATCTGAACTAGGAGCTTTTTGAACTGTATAACATATCATGTTTCAATCACCAGTACGAAAAGTTACTGTGCATTTTATTTGTAACCGCTTACTATTTATTTCAGTATATGTGTCTCCTTATACACTAATGCAGATTATTGCAGGAGTCCTATCACTTTACACAACTTTATTTTTAGTATACTACAAAGCCGCGTGTTGGTCGCTCACTGATACCTACAAGAACCATACCCGTCCCCGCCATGAAGAAGAATTAGAGAGTCCCGTGCGTCATTCAAGGCACGGGATTTTTTGTGGTAACCCGTCACCGTGTTGGTTCATTATTATTATTGTTTCATACTTTTCTCTGGTCTTTTAAACCAAAATCTAATTTGGGTGTTCGGCTTTATGGTTTACAAAATTTAATGTAGTATACATTTAAGCACTTTAATCAGATTTTTGTTTATGGCTAGCGACGATCATTTACTAAAAATAGGTTTTGCTCTTGTTTTATTTTAACTTTTAAAAAATATTCAAGATTTGTTTTTGTAAAATATAGCATAAACAACCTACACAAATTCAATAACCTATGTATGCAAAAGGATAGATTACTAAATTCTTCAAAGCGATAAAAACTAGTCCAGGTCACCTACTTTCCGTCCAGACATAATTAAGCACTAGACACGCTAATTGGCTAACTTACCGCTGTCGAATACAAACGCTCGCAAAATTACTGCTACAACGGAAAATCAATGAAGTGCTACCGATAGAACGGTAGATAAATTCATCAACCAACAAGTAATAAATTGGGCGCAGGTGGTAAGGTAAACTGGTAACCTGTTTTACGGTACTGTATTAGATCAATGACAGCAGTCGTTAAGCCCGTCTGGACCAGGTGGCTTGCAAATTCTGAGGTTTTCATTAGATCGGAATTGAGTTGCCTTTAGCTTATCTTATCGGCAATAAACACATTTTGATATTAGGTCTTATCACAGAAGATTATCACTTATTGAAGAAGAAGTGTACATTATCAATATATTTAGATAGAACTATACGATTTGAAATTGAAACATTTTAATTGAATAATATTTAGCATAGGAGAAGCAAGACTAGCAAAAAAATTGCGATTTGTGGTCAAACATTGTCGCAAAAAAACTAGTTCGAAGAATATTATACCCAATACGACTTAAAGATAAGTAGATTCAAGCAGTTCGCAGTAAATGAATTTCAAAGACAGATCAAGAGGTGTCAGTTCGTACAATTATGAAATATCTCCTAGAAAACGTAGTGGCAGAATGACGCAACAGGAACTACGTACGCTCCACGGTTTGTTAATGCGGAAAGCAGAGACGAGACTTCTTGGAACTTTCTTCTAATACCGATGTCTTATACAAGTATTCGTAATCGATACGTTGCATCGGAAATCCATTGCGGGGTTACAATTTCTTCTGTATCTTTGACTACGGCTTTTATACTTTCTATAATGTGAATAGAAAGAAGACAGCAATAATTAGGAATTGGATTCTTCTATTCCGTAATTAAATCATTTTCGCCAATGCTTTAATACTCATTAAGCAATTCAACCTCTCCGTTACTTACAACTTTTTTTTAATCAAACTCCCCCGAGTCTTTAATCAAGTTGATATTAGCTGAGACAGCTTCAAGAACATCAAGCTCGTTCACGTAATCAACTTAAAGGGCAACTGTAAAGCTTATATGGTAGATAATTTTAGCAAACATTATGACGGAACGCGAGTTGCCGCACGGGCGTGCACTTAACTAAGTAATGACATTCTATAGAGTTTTCATACATTAAAGATAATACTGCAACGGGCAGGGAGGCTGCCTAATCCATTAATCCGCGCCAGTGTCGGGGAAGCGGATCGCAAGGGTACTTCGATACAGCGCTTAAGTCTAGCGTGGTTTTGACTGTACTAAAGCGAGGAGACACTGTGTGGTTGCCGCGAAAATTCTCGGCTGATTTAGCGTCTTGTTTGGGTGCCTTCTTTTCGTGTGTTTTGTTCCTTCTTTATTGTGCATTTCTGTTTAGTCTTTGAATTTAGTAGTTGGTTTATTTAATATGTTTATCTGTTTCTTTGTTTTGTACTGATACCCAAATTGATTCTTCGAAGGTTCCTTGTTGTTCCTTAAATACTTATAATTCGCCTTAACAATCCAGATATTTCTCCTTGAAACTTTTGATCTATAATTATATCGGTCTTTATTCAACCCTTCCTCCTTACAATTTTTATTTATAACTTTGATTTATTCTGAGTATTATATGCTACCATTATCAATATTCGTGGGCGGCCAAGAACTTTCAGATAAAAATTTCTGATACCTTCACAAAAGAATGTGCAATTGATTTCCGAGAATAGACTACATCGAAATTAACAAAAGCGGTAACAATAGAGAACTCAATACAAGCTTCGCACTAAAGACGCAATAAAACGAGAAGTAATTACATTCCTTAGAATGAATATTCAGCATCGGAACGGTGTGTGAAAAATACGCCCTATTTGTCAACGTCGTACTAAATAGCTAAATTCAAATTCCTGTGTCAACTAGCTCAAGATTGCGAAATGGCTAATGTACCCAATCTGTCTCGGTGCCGAGTTTTAAGCTTTAAGCGATTTCGCGAACATTTGCAGGTTTCAGACATTACAATGTCATGAAAATTTCGTGTAGACAGTAGAAGGTTAATAAGTGTTGATTTGATTATTTAGATTTATCTATCTACTTTAATAAACTTAAGTAATGCACGAGTATTGCAAATCACGGAGTAAGTTCTAAAAGTAATTGGATCAATAACAATCTGAATGACCGAACTAAATATGACGGTAAATATATGATGTCACGTATAAGTTCTACATACATATTTAACTTTTTAACACACAAAATAGTCCTTTCAACATTATAGGCAAAATTGAACAAGTACTGCCTTAAAATGATAAAAATAAAAATCTGTTTCTCCCAACTTGCGCTACACCGAGGGTGACCTCCCTTCAGATGCCTGGCGAACTAATAAACGAGTGACACTAATTGGTCCTGAGCCTCCCCGCTTTGTGGCGTCCTCTCACAATGAGAACTCACAAAAAACCCCGCCAAATATCACCGGAGCCATATTTTCAACCGTTTATTAACGGGAATATGAAGGTATCAATTTTGTAAGGAATCTTTTCTTGGAAACTCCTTGGAATTTTCCCTCCGGTTTTCTGAGGAAATGGCCGATGGATTTCATGACCTAGTTAGCTGATGTAATGAGTTCCGGGCCAATTTTTATGCTGGAACGACAACGTGACTGTATCGCACCTGATGGTACGTGTAGAACGAAAAAAAAACGACGAGCGAAAGATGTGCTCGGAACGTTCGATACTATTATGATAGCCTGTTCAACGTATTTCTCACGCTTTTTAAAATTAAAAAGCCAAATTACAAAAAAGAGGAAATACGTGAGCGGGGTAACTATTCTACAGCTTGATTGAATGGTAAAAAATGTGACTTTGTTTACTTCTGTTTATGAAAAGATTTCATGCAATAGTTTTAATGTAATAATATTGCCTCCAGATTTATGAAATAATGACATACATGCCGAAAATAGATTTAAAATGACTGACCATTTGACGGCATCAATATTTACCATTAGGGAAGCGGTGTGAAAATAAAAATAGCGCTGGATATACCATGTTAATTGATGTTTATTGTAAACCATTTACAAATGTAACATGTTTTTCCTTTGGCGAAATTAACTGCGTTAATTATACTGCGCCGTTGTTATTACCGTCCAGCTGGATTCACGAGATTTACTCGGCTAGATTTTTAAAAAGTAAATATACGCAAGAGATATAAAGGCCTTTCAGAGATACTGCATTTAGTGATGAAATGTTTGAGCAGGAAGAAGGAGGACCTCGACTTTTCGCCATTTGACACTATATCTAACAATTAGGCAAGTGTAGGAACCCAAACGAGCGCGAATAAAATATAGACATAAGACGCATTTACGAACAGAAATAACTTTACCAAGTATCAAGATTTTTGTTATTCCAATTTAATATAAAGACGAAACAGCCCACGTACACAACACAGCAATTCCTATAATCCATGATCTTGAAGTTCGTATTGATGTGACACCAATCACCGAAATACGACCAGTCTCTAAGGATCATTATATTCTCACAATAAACGAATTTAAATTATAGCTACTAAAAGCAGGAAAAAGCTATCCACTTATTTCTATAGCTTTAACTAAAAGTGAATCAATCCATTCGAACCAAGTGACCAACAACAAAAAGGCCAACGAACTGGGTTTCAATTGTTGAATCATAGCGAAGTGGCTACGTGTGGGATTGCATCGAGTCTTTGATCTCGGTAAAAAGGAAGCGGGTCTTACGTTGAATATAAACTTCGCTGTGACCATATTGTGTGGTATTGGTGAAAATAAAGCGATTTATATTGAAAAAAAAACGGATATGCATCTAGTGGTAGCTATGTGATTTAACTCTGGAATTAAACACTTTAAAAATTATTGTACCTTAAAAATATAGTGAAATAACAAGAAACGTAAGAATGTTTTTATATAATATTGGTTAGTACTCCGCATTGCTTCCAGGTAGCCAAAATTATTATTCCGCGTCAGAAATTTAATTTAGTTAAATTGATTAGTCTTGGATAATTAATCTCTAACATAAGCTGTTTTCATCTTTTTATTATCTTCATGATATTTTTTTTTAAAGGTAAAAAAGGTGCTCGGTGTCTTTTCTATTAATACCTGTAACTGCTTTCGTTTCAGGTGTAAGTATGATGACTGTGCATCAAGGATATTCCACTAATGATTAATCCATTGAGTAGGACTAAATCTCACTTTTCATGTGATTTTAATAAAGAAAATCTAGAGATACTCATATTTATTATAATATTACATAATGTGGAACATATTACAACAGGCCTAAACTTAACACATCAACGCGTAATCTAATATTACAAGACGTACCTTTACCAACATTCCGCAACTCTCTAACCATCAAATCTACATGAAGTTACGAATACTCAGAACAAACTTGAACACAATCTAATAAAGCCTACAGACAGACTAACAGGGCTAATGCAATATCTATTAGGACCACGGCTAGTAACTCCTCGGAGGAGGACAAAGGAAATAATTTGCTTAAAGTCCCCGACACTGGAATGCCAACATTGACACCCTAATCGGTTGTAATCGAGTCTGCATTTGAATTGGATCAATTTATACAATAGCTGTACAAATGGTTATTTTGCATGTATTTACTGGCGGAAGGACACCCACGTTGCTGTGCTGTGTGAATTTTGGATTGATTATGCTTGTATGACTTTGATTGAAGATCTTATTCAGTGGAAACCAATTGAAGAGCAATGAAGTACCAGAATAAGCTGATGACAATGATATCTCTTTGTGAGTTTTTTTCATTGCGATGAGTGGCAAAGCGGGCAACCTGATGTTAAGCGATACGACCGCTCATGGACAGTAGCAAACCCAAACAACACCCTGAATTATAAAGCAATGTTTGGCATTCCACTGCACTCGCTATCCAAATACATAAGATGTAAAATCTCATTATGACTAGTAGTTACTCTGGCTACACTGTCCTTCAAACCGGAAAACAACAGTGCGTTTACACTGCTGTTTGGCGGGTCAAATAGACATAGCGGCGGTACCTATTCAGGCGGCCTCTCACATATGGATACCTACCACCAGTAAAAGTATTGCAAATAATATGGTCTGCTTCTGTCCATTTATTAACTGACAAGGTATGCTAATATTATGTGTCCGTTTAAAAAGGAAAAAATAGTCCGTGTTGTTGAAGGGTTTTCTTAAGAGGAAGGAAAATACTTTTTTGTATGGAGAATATTATTCTGATATGGTACGAAGTCCGGACTAGATTTAGGTATACTTTTAATTAGCATGACGAAAATACTACCAAATATGAAAATAGCCTTCCAGCTCACTAGACGAAGGAATAACGTTACATACGGATATCAAAAGCCATTGTTAGCTAGTCAGAATAGACACCGGCAATTAATCTAAAATCCATCTTGATCCATTGACGGTAGCGTAAACGGAAACCTCTCCGTGAATGCATGGGCTTTCAGGACCCTCTGAGACTGACTGACGGTGAAAAGGCACCTACCAAATAAGATGTAGTAGGGTAGGACCTAATATTGAGACGAGTATTTGATCAATTATTTGTTTTGGTTGCGCGTACACTATATCCTCTATAAAGACAAGTAGATTGTGTGGTCAAGGATGGGTTGTGACTATTATTTTATAATACCTACATAATTATAATGGAGAATGTTGTAAAAATACAAAACAAAATGTATATTATAAAGAAATAAATACACCCAATAGTCATATACACCACATTAAGATCGAGTATTGTTCTGTGGGTATCAGAAGCTACGAGAGACTTTTCGGTCTTACAAACACCAGACCCGACACAAATATTTGTGGGCCACACAAACATCTTTGTAGGTGCGGGGATCGAACCCGCGGCCCCTCGTTTCACAGTCGGCGTCTAACCAACTAGTTGGTGGAACCACAAGGCTGTGGTTGTGTAGTTTCTGATACTCATGACAGAACACTCGATCTGTGTTGAGTGTCACGACTATGTAGGTATGTGAATGTTGGATGTATTTATTTATTTCCTTTTCATACTTTATCAATACAAAATCAATCTAAGCACCCATTCTTTCTATGTTCCCTCTCCGTCTGCAAAGACGCATGCTCGCGTGGAAGGTAATCATTTAACTCTAATTACCCTGATTATCCGAATCAAAATAATAAACATAACGAAACATTAAAGTAAAAACAACTACTTTCGTTTCAACCACCATATTTTCCATCTTGTATTTATAATTTAAAATATTATGTCGTGGAGGGTAGTCATGTTATCTTATGTCATCTTGCTGAAATAATAGTTCAGTTTCTCGTATATGCTTGGGAAAGCATGGCGCGTGCTCGGATGCTGTGTGTTCTTGATTAATTTTGATTGTTTTATGGACAATGTAGTGCAAGTGTTGTTAGTGGTACAAAGATCACCGTTTTTGACAGCGTCTTCCAGCCAACGTCAGAAGCGAGATTTCGGTGAGTGATAGAAATGTATAGAGCCACCAAATTATCTGTTCAGGTGGCCATAATTGAAACTAAACCAGTGTTATCAGATATACGGTAATTACTGCAAATGCACATTATTTTTTTTACCAAAACCCTGCCAACGGTAATGTTATAATATTACCGGGTCGTTTCTACCGTATTTTATAAGATACATAACTGTGTATATAATTCTCTAATTTACTCTAATCTAATTCAAGATTTTTTTAAAGTGGCAGTACTCAATTCCTCACTAGCGACGATTCCGAACTTCCGACTGAACAGATAACTTGGTGGCTCTATACTATATTATTATTATAATGCATCGCTTATCGCTGTGTCGGCTGTTCTATGCACTATTTAAATTGCGAATTGTATAGAGCTACCTTATCGATATTTTATCAAAAATATTTAATTTAAATTTAATATATTACTTTGACTAAAAATATTCAAGTCTGTTCAACCGTTATCGAGTTTTGCGCTTAGCAACGCATTTAACTCCTTTATATGTATTTATAATATTATATCATTTTCAGAGAACTTTATCTTGTAAATATTATTTAAAGTTGACCTACTTGCTCTTAATATAGCGGTGCATACTGGGTGAGGTCAAGCTGTACCTATACACCTAAGCAATTTACATAATATATCTCAATTACTATAAAATTACATTACGAATTCTCCTATTAAAATAATAACTGTTTTTGTGCAAACTAATTTAAATATAAATTATAAATCAGCCTTGATACCAAAATCTAATACAAAACCCTGTTTGTCTCATCGCTTAGTTGTTGCATAAAGTCGATTGTTCGAGGAGCAGAATGTTTCAATAGGAAGCTCGATTTCTTCCGCTCAAAGGGGCCATTGTATTGTATTAGTTTAAATTTAGATTGCGACATAAAGAAGATAGCGATCGTGATTTCCGAAAATGCTCTCTAGAACGACTTTCAAAGGAGTTGTATATTATTTCCTTTATAACTTTTAATGCGAATAATCTTGTTAAGCTTGCTTGTAAGGAGTATTAGCAACGATTTTCAGTTTCAAATGTGAATTCAACTTTGATTATTGTCTGTAAATTACATTTGATTAAACGTGTTTGTCACCTGAGGGACTTATAATATACCGAATTCTCACAAATATAATGTAAATGTAGAAAATAAAATATTTAATTTTATACAAGTATAAAGAGTCATAATATTACTTGTTTCATTTTGAATGAAAATTGGAGTCATAATCTATACATATAACCACCCACATATAATACCGTGAGGGTTAATGAAACGAGACAACTAATGAGTAACACGTGTAGAATTTTCTCGTACTATTTGGCGAACTGAAATCATAATTAAGGAAAACCAGATTTCCTGGACGAAGAAAATCTATAAAGAAATAAAATGTACCACGAATTTGTGGTGTGGCAAAAAATGAATTAGTGAACTTCTTAGCTGAACCGAGATGGTGTTGACCAAACTGTGGCTTTGCAAGTCAAATCGCATATACTTCCATGTTATCCAGAATTTTTAAATTTGGCAAGTCATGGCTCATTTTAGTACACCGTCGCCAATTAGCGTGTACACAGATTACAGACTGACCGGACAAAGGCACAATAGTCTAGAGTAGCCGCCTCAAAACAATACAACTGATAGACGAGGCCATATAACAGCCACAATTATTATAACGTTATCTAAACTCTAGGAGTTGGGATTGAACACCAAAGATATATTTGTTAAAAACAAATAAAAAATAAAGTCAAACTTCAAGTCAGTAATTGGCGGGAGTTGGCACAGTCAGAGATATTTGGAGAACTCTCGTTTGAGAGGCCAAGACCGATTTGGGTTGCTGAGCCAGCCGAGTAAGTAAAACAAATAAGCTCACTTGCCAACCCGCACTAGGCTATCACGGTGGACTATAGGCCTAAACCCTTTCAATCGTACTATCGATTGAAGAGGCGACCCTACAGTGGGATGTAGTAAATGTGGGTTGATACAGTACAGTACAGTAAATAAGCCTAATAGTCACACACATAGTCCTTAACCTACAGGTACATACAAAGTTTTGTCTCGTGGGTATCACGCATATTTGGCGGCCATAAAAATATTTGTCTCGTTCGGAGAGCAAACCCGCGGCCTCTTGTTTCACGACCAGATCTCAGCCAATTGCATCAATTTAATTCTACTCTTTATAAATGAAGCAAGCTAGCTTTCAATAAATCCTATATGTCACACTTCATTGCTCAGTTGGATAAACACTGGATTGTCACATAGAAGGTTGCGGGTTCAACAGACACCAACGATAAAATCTCGAAATTTTTGAAATAAAAGATTGCTTCCCAAGTTTAAATTCAAAACCAATGAAATAAGGTTTAAAATTTAGTATTTTCATGTAATAGCTACTGGAATAAATATGTTATTTTATTTAATTAGTCGTGAGGTAACAAACTGTAATACAGTATTGCTAATTAAGAATGATTTATGACACATAATCAACCGTACAACCATGTTATCCAGGTAAATATAATACTAAATTTAAATTCCATATTTGCCTTCTAATTAAATATAAATATTTATGTATCACAGAGGAAATAAATTCAAATTTGTTAAGCAAATAGTTGGAGTTGGCCGATAGGCTTTGTAGCTTTCAACTCGGCAGTCATGAATAAATTTATTTTTTGTTTGCTTACGGATAACATATTAATAAATGTTTGTCGTTATTTATTAAACTAATGGAAAGGAATTCAGGGAGGGAAATTGCTTATCATGGAGATCTTTAGAGGCATTCCAATGCTATGTGAAATCTGGTTATTTAAAATAAAAGAGCGTAGCTGTGTATGACGTAAGTCTGCTCAATCAATCTCTGGACTTCAGTAGCCAATTGCTCCGCAGTGGACGATTTTTGAGCAATGAAATATTTAAAGTAAATTTATTTATTTATTGAAAGTCCAACAGCTTACATACAACACAATAGATAACAAAAAGAGCATTAAATTATTATTGCAGACTAAAGCATTAACTTATTATAATTCATTATGGAGTCTCATGGACGTTTTGAACATATGTAGGCAAACTAGTAAAACTAGTAACGTTTGGATATCAGCTGTTTGACTGCCGCTGGCGTTACCAAAAGCCTATAAACAGCAAAGACTAATATCCCGATTCTGTTTCTATTTGTTCTATTCTTCCTTTTTAATATTCAAAAGCCGGTACAGAATCTCCGAGATGTTTTAAACGTTGACGGGCGGCGGTAATCGCGTACCAATAAGCGAGTAGAGGGATCGTCGACAAAGACAAGCAATAAAATATAAAAATGAATAAATAAACCCTACAAACAATCACAGTCAAATACTTTTCTACTAAAATATTCCTTTTTATTTACTACTTGAGCAATTCACAACAATATTTTTTATCCTGAAAACGTAATGCTTTTGTAAAATGTACATTACACGCGGACGAAGTCTTAAAAAAATTTAAGATACACCTTTGAAAGATTCAATATTTATCCATAATTCACGGCATTTTTCCTTGTAAACAAAGTTATAATACCCTTTCAAATAAATCCATTTTGAATACATCCTTTTCAATCCAACAGAAAAATGTACATAATAAACTTTTATCAAACGGCATTGCTCTAAGAGAATCGCGGAGCCCAATCGTTTTATCTCCGAAAATTCTTTTTTAAGTAACGAGGTTAATCAGAAATCTGTTCGGAAATCGGCCGCTGAATTCGTCTAATTTTATACTTGTTTCCATTTCCGGACCGATGGAGATTAATTTACCTCCCGCGATTCGCTAATGTAGCCTTTTTTGTCAGGTAATTGGTTCTAGAATTGAATATATTTGATCGAACATAAATCTATTTAATTTGGTTTACGTATTTGTTTTATTGATGATATGGTTGGCGTTTTTACTGGCTTAAATTGATTAAGTCCCAGTTGCATTAACTAACTTTGCCCATATCTTTGAAAATGACAATCTCAAAAGTATGGTGATGACATTGTCAAAATTAAAGTTATCGTCAATGTTAGTACGAGTATAAGCTACTGAGCCTAAGTACATAGTATGACAAATTCATAGATATATTTTGTTTGCAAGTTAACACCTCAGCTAGTGCTAAATATGTTTTCCTATAGTACGAGCTCCTAAGCGTGGTTCAAATAATTGTTATGAAAACACCGGACACTCCGGAAATTCCTCCTAATAATTAATGAATTGCACATTTTATTCCAGTTGCGACATAAATATCAACCGAATGTGGTGCGAGAGGTCGCAAGTTGACTGAGAGTGGAATAGGTGGCCTACTATATCCGTAAATTACCGTTTTTTGTGGGTTTACAAACGTAGGAATTCACTCATATGATTTTAGTATTTAAAAAATCATAAATGCTTATAAAAAAGCTCATCATGTCAATTACTTAATTTAATAAAACTACAAAGCCGCTCTAATATTATATAAAGTGCCAAATACACACGTAATTTCAATATATAAGTAGAAAATTCTATTAATTCTTGATCGAAATATTCACTATTAATAATAATTACCATGGTGATTAATGGTACAGTAACACAATAAAAGCTCTAAGTAAAAGCTTCCTTGAAGGTGTTACTATAAACTAATGACTACGCCGATAATTTACTGTTTGGAAATAACTCTGTTTTAACAACTGTTATATTTCAATTAGATATAATATATAAGTGTAAAAAATAACATTGCAAATACAACAAATTAAACACTAGGAAAATAAAAACGAAGCACAAATAAAATTATTAATTAAAATAGGTACTTCAATTATCGGGTTTTATTTTTATAAATAATATTTTTTTGTATTTCACCCAAAACGTAGTATTTTAAAAAAGAATTTTATTTTATTTGTAGCACTCTTAACGAAAAAAATTAAAATTATCTAATACTAATAACATAGCAACAATCGTTCCAATGATAAATAATGAATTTAAAACCATAAATAACGTTAAATCCACAAAAAGCAAAACAAAAAAGAATACATAAAAAAATATGTTATTCCAAATTCAAAATAAAACCTATGAATCCAAACTGGCCAGTAATAAAAAAAAAATACTCACGTCAAAATTCACAGCACACGCACTGTCACGCCACAAGCACTAGAGACAAATTATCCAACTTAGCGTAAATCGGAAGTGGAAAGCCGCTGAGAGCCGGCGCGACGACGCACTGCCTCGCCTCGCGCGTATTGTCAACTGACGCGGCGGGGCGTGGAAGCCATCGAGTGGGGATGCCAGAGATGTTTAGGGACTATAAACAAAGAATTCTTATGATTTATATGGATATTGACTTTGAGATTAAAACGGTGTTAGTTGACGGAATCGGATTAAAATTTGAAATAAGAATAGATAATGTGGCGGGAATGCGATTTTTATTTCAGTTTAAATTTTGTTTTATTATGGCAATAAAGTATTGTAACAGTTATCACGTAGTTATGCATGGAATTATAACTATAAGTACAAATTTTATTTTATTGTGTGCATGGTTTATGAAAACAGTTCGGTAGTAGAGTCATATCAAACCTAGTACGGGAATATTACATACGTTTGGAGATAAAAATCGAAAATTTCATTTCCAATCCAATCAAATCCCAAAAATTGTTTTAAAAATTGTTGGCTTATAAAGAAGATATATATGTATGTACGTTCAACTGCAGGGCACAGGAATATAATCGACAGCATTATTGAGAGGGGTTGGGCCATATAGCCCACCACGCTAGCTTAGTGCGGGTTGGCGGACTTAGCTTATTGGTCCCGATTTTTACCACTTGGCGACATTAATATCTAGCGTCTTGAGAATAAACGTCATATCAATATAAAGCTTACTAATATTACAATTGTGAAAGTTTGTTTAAATGTATGGATGTTTGTTACTCTTTCGCGCAAATATTGCTGGCCCGATTTTAACGAATTTTGTTATTAGATGGCTGACACTCTGGATTAACACATATGCTACTTTGTATGTACAATGAATGTACTGTTCCTGTGGGATGAGTAAGGTAGTCAAACATACATATTTGCTATTAATTTAAACTCGAATGAATGGCACGGGATAGGCGAGGACAGGATTGCATGCTTTTCGTCATGAGACAGAGTGAGACGGGACAGGACAGGATGTAATGTGCCGGGACGGCAAAAGCAATATAATTGACGGCGGACACATTGAGTTTAAATATGAAACAGTTAGTATGCGAAATAATATGTTGTTGATGTGGACTGGATTCAACAACTATCTGCGCCCGGGCGAAACCGAGCCGGGTCGCTAGTGTGTTTATAAATGAATTTGTAAGTACCAATTTGCAAAACAATAAAGTAATCCTCAAATTATCTCTGAAAATATGTCCAGAATTTCGGGACCTCAGTAATGAGACCCGTTCAATCTCCAGACACAAACAAATAATTTCAAAAGACTGGGATTACTGGGAAAAATCTTATTACATTCGTACGTTGGAACATGATCTGGCAATTTGACGAGCCAAAGGGTTATTCCGTTTATTTTTATTAGTATATTACATACACACAATAAGGAGAGATTAACATGTATAGGTCTACATTGACGAAAATTATGGGACAGGAAAGCTTATAAATGTTATGCCAAATAATGTTTTTATTTTTATCTCTTATGTTTGGAGGCATCAAATGTCGTAGTTTAACTTCAGTTTAAACATGTATTGCATTTTTGCTTCAGTCAATATAGCTAATTTCGCTCCTCGTGTACAGTTATTGCTGTCCGTTAAATTACCAATATCAAATATATTATTTTTTAAATTTATAACGTGATAGAGCCATACTGAAGCTCTATAAGGCTTCAATATCAACGAGTCTGCTCAATCGCAACGGTCTCACCTTTAAGTGACATTTACACGGGGAATGTTTCTCGCGGCGAGAATCGTATGCCATTATCGCATAACATAGCCGCCGTAAGATTATCGTGTTCTGACAATGTTTACACGATGCAACTTTTTTATACTCTACGATAATCGTGTATTCGAGGCGAGGAATTCTCCCCGTGTAAATGGGGCTTTAAAACCTGACGTGATGTAATTGCTTTGCGGTTACGTTTCGGGCAATGAGTGAGATTACTGGAGAATCTATAGCTGGTGGGAGGATGAACATCCTATTCGTATTCAACGCTATTTTTATAGAAATCTTGAATGACGGCACAATATATTTTTCGGCGATTCTAAATTGCTACAATACATACATACATAAACACACGCCTTTTTCCCAGAAGGGGTAGGCAGAGGTGCTACCAGAACACCCACGTTTCGCCTTGTATATTCCGTCCCACGATGTGATAGGGGGCGAGCCTATCGCCATATCGGGCACAAATTCCCGACTCCGGGCTGATAATGAATAGAAAAATCTAATATCACTTTGCCCGACCCGGGATTCGAACCCGAGACCTCAGCTTTGCAATCGTACCGCAGTACCACTACGCCACCGAGGCAGTCAATTTCTACAATGCCATACAATTAGACAAATATTCGTTAAAATAACACCCTTTCTTGCGACAGGGGTTAAATCCGCCCAAAAACAAACAAGTATCAAGACGACGTATCCAGTGTATATAAAGTAAGGATCAAGATACCTAATAAAGGTCCTAAGCTAACATGGAACTGATTGGGCTGATATGGCTCCCGGCCGAGTCGATCCATCAAAACAAACGTGTTGACCAGGCGGGAGCTGTTTACCTTTCCTTATTGAATAAAAAACATTGGAGACGTCTGGGTTGTAAGGAGATTGCGTTTTGAGGTTATGATGGGAGGTCAAGTTGTATAATGATTCTTATTATGAGATAAGAGGATAGTAACGTGTTGCATATTTTTTATGAAATAATACCGACAGAAATATAAGTGGTTCATATACAACTATTTTATAAGGGTTACATCAAACATCGACAATATTTTAGGACAGCTCTATTGTGGCAAATCAAGAACGAAAAATTAGGGAAAATATTGGAAAGGAAAATAAAATATATTGTTTCAAATTCAGTTGCATCCTCCATAAGCGATAGTAATACAAGCTTGAATTTGTCATCACTCATCAAAGTCATCTTTTCATTTCGCTCTACAAGATGCCACTAGGGCTGATGTCAGAGTTCAACAGGTCTTTATGGAAATTCTTGGGGAGGTCTATGTTCGGAGTGGACTTCTTATGACCGAAGGAAGATAGAGAGGAACCAAATTTTCAAGGAAGAATAGTACCTATACCAGAGATTCAATTAACTTAATAATAGTTTATAGTTATTGTTGTTGTTAATAATATACTTTTTGTTTACGCAAGCGGTCCTTCGTAAGTATTTACTTAAATTCCCTTTTAAAATGACACATTTCAACCTTGCACCAGTATTTTCAAAATCTAATGAATATTTGTTCTGCTATCTGTACCTCCAAATGCATTCATAGTATTTTTTTAGCAACAGCTTAACGCTAAATCCGTGGTTCCTATCTCTTGAAGTTGTCCATAAGTTGCTTTTAGTTTAATTCATGCTAGAGCGGTCTGAAAATTTGGCTGACTGCCAAATGAGGACGGTCGTATACAACCCTTCTTAGACTGAGGCCGGTAATAAGAATTTTAGCGTCTGTACAGATAGCATTTCCTTGGTCGTTGGAGTGAGAACGGTTTCTGAAGTTTTGGATTTTTAATTAGCTGATATTGACATAATTTGACTAAAAAATAAGTAGTGGTATTTGTAAGTAGAGGGAGAGGAGGGATACCTTTGCCCAGCACTGGGAAGAAATAGGCTAAATAAAAAAAAATCCTGTCAGCTATTTTTAATAGATATATTTATAAAGGAAATCTTAACATCTGAGATTTCGCTACAACAAGGTACCAGTAGGTAACCAGTAGTGGGAGATCATCAATATCGTTGTCATTATAATCTGCTACAGAAAGTTCACTACTAATCCTAGGCCTTTTGAATGATTTCCATAGAGATCTGTTGAAAGGACCCAAATTCAGCGGTTATCCTCAATCTGTATTAGATCGTAAATTCCCTCAGATAGAATTCGTATGGGCTGATAAAATATAGAGAATTGTTAGTATACCTGTACCGGTAATTCTCAACATAACATACACAATACCATCAGTCTACCAAACCGCAGTTTATACTACGGAGCGACAATAGTAATTAGCAAGTCACGACTTACTACTGTCGAATCGGGACCAATTAATAGTTACTATCGGGAAGATACCTGCTCCTTAGTTGGACTCAAGACGCCACTATTTTTATAGTTTTCGCATCAATTCTGTCGCAGTGCGGTTTTTCTTATTGGGAAAAAGTTTTTCGGCGAGTATAAGTGGGGACAGGGGAGACTGTTTGCCGCTTTATGTATCCCCGGACGTGCAAGATATGAAGCGAGGCAAATTTTAAATATATCCGCTTTAGCGTGCAGTGTTGATATTGTTTTAAACGCCGCGCCGTCGGCTTCTTAAGCTTGTAATATTGTTGTGTTGGTATTCGTGTAGTTTACCTTTTTAATAATTGTCAAGAGATGCATATTTTATGATATAATACGGTGATATATTATTAATATACTTCGGTAAATTATTATCATCGTTCTCGGCCACGTAAAGTTTATTACTGTACATAGCCCTCTAGAATTTCCATAGCGACCTGTTGAAACCGACCCGTAGCCTCCATTTTCTGCAACTTTCATCAAGTCCCTCTTATATTGCGATCACAAAATGATGTTAAATCCCTAGGATTGAGGATAAATTGCTTAAGTGTTATAAATTTTTCTCTCGTTCATTTCGCTGTTTGTTTTGATTGTGATTTCCAATAAAAACCTATGTCTTCGTGATTGATATGTAAATTGTGTCTTAAGCCTTATTTACACGAGCAGAGTTTCTCGCCTCCAAAATACGATTGTCGTAAGGATATAAAAAGTTGCAACGTGTAAACACTGTTAGAACACGATAATCTATGGCGGTTATGACATGCGATAATAGCATACGATTCTCGCCGTAGGAAACTCTCCCTGTGTAAATGACGCTTTATAATCAATTACTAAGCTATTTATAAAATTGCCTACTCCAAAAAAAACTCTCCTCAAAATTCAATTTCCCATTTCGCCCCAAGCAATCTCTGATTAATTTAATGTACTATAATTCCGATAATTTGAAGATAAGACAAATCAAATCAATACCAGCTGGTCGTCGTTCATACCCCATTGATTTTGCTTCAGTGCAGGCCCGTATCTACCGTAAATGGGGCAAAAGGATGGCTTTAGATAGAGGTAATATTTTGGATTAAGGCAGGAATTGTCTATATTTTTTTATGTTAACTACTGGCCTTTCAGTTTGTAGGATTTTATGATGCTTCCAATATAATTATGTTTTATGTTAATGAATTATGTAATATATTTTATGAATGAAATGAAATTAAACTAAATTAAAACTAAGTTTTTTACAGTTTAGGTTCAGCAAACGACGAAACTGCTCATCTAGTAGTAATAAATTAGGACTAACCTATTTAATAAGAACCAGGACATAAGACTGTAGTTCAAACATAGTACATACTATGCCTTTTTAATGATATAAGTATTTTCAAAATCAAGTATCACTAACTGCAAGGGTGATGAAAAAACTGTAAAGTTTACTGTCTTGAAAATTCTTTTAACCCCTACCTTATGACGACAAGGGTGATACCCAGACAGGCGGTCATAAAATCGTGAACCAAATAATTCTGCAAGATGCATAAAGACCGCATTTTACAGCCTAGATAAGGTTCCCCCTATTTGAAAGCAAAATCTGTTATTACCGCATCTAAAAAAAATCCCTAAGGAATACATGGGTATATTCATTTCGTTTACAAATTTTAACAATATTTACCACGCTTACGTGTCACCAAATTATTTTACAGGTACCTGAGTTTTTTCCCTGTGTGTTGTATTTGTATTGGAGTGGCTACCTGCCTGTGACCCATCGTCCTCGGTGACTCACCACACCTGCGTTTGAGGGTTTATTACCCGTCTAATCCATTATGAGTCACCCCTGGATAATTATTTGTTATTGCAATGATGGGTTTGATGTTATGAGGATTTGTAAGTGGTATCTTTTAACTCGGTATTTGTTGATAATTTAGGAGTGAAGAAATTACAAATTAGTTTTAATTGATTGATACTCTATACATACAAGGTATATCAAGACTGCTACCGAAAACGAAGCCAGGTGGTAGATTTAGTGACTTTAGACACAATGCAACTAAAATTTTTGCAAAAAGAAGCGACGATTTTTTTCTATATTAAGCGATGGTTTACATTTTATGGTATTGTGTTTGGTAAGCCAATTTCCTGGAAATCCAATCCAGTACCTGGAATCTGGGAGCTTCTCGCCCATTATCCAGTGCTGCCCGAAATGCGCGCGACGGCCATCGAGGGGTTTAAGTTGGTATACTAGCGTAGGATTTGTTAGGGACCCGCCTTGGTTGCATTACCCGCAGCGTGCCGGGCTGAAGTCCTTCTTTCGACCTCCTACGGGTACCGAGAAGGGAGCTTGACAGCTTCCCTCCTGACATTAAGAAATCCACTTTTGCTCTTCCATTTGATAAGCCGGCAAAGTAATTATGCTCCCAGTGTCGTAGACGTTACGACCCAATTACCCGATAGTTTCGTACCTGTGTAATAAAACAATATTAGGACAAAATGAATACTTATTATGTATTGAAGTACTTGTAACTAATTGATGATATTTTGGATGTTGATTATTTATCCCATAAGTGATTCAGGAGCGAAATTGAAATAATCTATGTGTCTAGTCTAGTAACAGTATTCAGGAACAAATTAATTATTATCAATCTAGATTTTTCCTTTTCATGTGAAGGCTTCTTCCTCATCATAACGTCTACGCAGACTTAAACGCGAGCATAATTATATAAGTATTGAAAGCATTTTATTGGCTCTATGGAGATTTCTATTAACTGCAACCTATTAAGTTCCGAGTTCTATTACTAGGCGAATGAATTCTTCAAGCGATATACTCTCATGCTTCCCTCCCTAAAAGTGTAAGCAGGAGTGAAAATTATATCACTAACTGACCCCCACAGTTTTTACATAGCCACAAGTTTGATGACATTGACTTTTATAAGGCTTTTTTACATGTATCCGGCATGGTTGTGCGTGTAAGATAAAAGTCTCATACGGTAGCTATATAAGGCTCAAAGAAGGCTTAAAGGCTGTATTATTGCTCGTTGACAAAAACCACGGCTAACGGAGACGACACTCAAAGATACGGAGTGTGTTTCCGTTTTTTGTCAGTCCCACCCAAGAACTGACCGCAGTTAATCCTCGAGACAGGGAATTAGTCACGATTAAATTCAATATAATGAAATTTTACGGTACTGAACTTCATTATTGGTAGCGTAGAATCGTGGAACGTGAGGTCCAGAAATAGCCTCTGTTGGAGTTTTCTTGTTTAACCGACTTCAGAAAAGAATGAGGTTCTCAATTCGTCTGATTTTTTTTTATGTATGTTCACCGATTACTTTATAATCTGTCCGTCCGAGTTAAAAGTATGATAACGTAATAAGAATTTTATGTCCTATAAAAAAAACCTACGGGACTTGTACGATGACGTCAGCATACTTAAATTTAGAAATTGTTACTTAAATGATTTAAACTCCATAATATGACAAATATATTAATCTTCCGAGTTGCATTGGAATCCTTAAAATAATCTTTAAGAATAGTCCCCGGAAGCACAAAATCCTTAGATATATAAAACTATAAATGAGCTTACCTCTCGTATACTTTGCAAAGTTAAAGCGAATTCAAATGTGTATTTAAAAGTAAGAAATCCCTTTCATAATCCAAACCTTCTTTTATAACTTTCTTAACGCTTTTACAGAAATCCTTTCGCATTTGTATGTGCGAGACGCAAAAGCTTTGTTATGGTTGATAGTTGAGGAAGAATATTTGAACTAAGTAAAACTATGGTTATATTGCAAGCCAATAGCGATTTAGATTCATTAGTACTCATAATACATCGCTGTGTGACCTTCAAAAATATTAAATTTTGACTTTGTTCCAGGTTTTATAAATAATAACATGTTATGATGATTCCATTAAACCTTAAACTGATGTAGTAATATTGTACTTGGTAGTTTCTACCTGCGATTTTGTGCTCATCATTAATTACTAGAAAAGTGCATTAATGGATTTTAAGTACCCTGTAATAATTTTTACCGTAATCTGTTTTTGGTGGGAAGAGGCTCAGCCTAGTTTAGAGCAGGTCTCTACATTTAAACTTGGACTTTTTCTTACCATACATTTTAATTGTGAGAAACTAATAATTGTAATAAAGAATCTCATCATTTACGTGTTATTATTTGGCACGTTGTATTTTAATTATTAGCAAGGGTAGTGTAGGACACCCTTCAACCAGGTGGAGCGACGATATTCGTAAGATAGCTCGTAGTGGTTGGAGACGATGGGCTGAAGATCGAGCCCAGTGGCGTGCCATAGGAGGCTATGTCCAGCAGTGGACGCAGAAGGGCTGATGATGATGATGATTTAATATCTAATTATTTTTATTACATCCCACGCACCAAAAACATCGCTTACAATACCACCGTGCCCTAACTACCTGCAAAATTGTTCATAATAAGATGTCGCTGTAAAGTTACACGGAACAAATGTAACACTCCCCACTATTGTAACTTTTGCACTCAAACGCATTGTCTCTTGAATTTTCAAGTATTTTTTACGACTGCATGCAAAACGAGCTCCATTGTTGGTCCCGAGTGATTGTGTTGTTCCGAGTGGGTCCTTGGCGGCGCGGTTATACATCTACAACTTATTGTTTTATGAGTACTTGAGTTATTGCTGTTATTGTTTCTATGTCAGCTTGAGTGTGGCATCCCAGTGTTGAGTTGGGTCTACATCCATAGTGAGTGAGGGGGATATTTGCATTGGTCCGTTAAAGTGTCTTTTTTTTAGTTTAGCTAATTTTGTCGCTGACCTTTTTTTCGATTTTGTGCTGTTTGTTTTCATTATTTTATTGGTGTTTTGTTTTTATTTTTTATTAAGAATTGGACAGCTTCGTTTAATGGCTTTATGACAATGGATTTCATTTATTTGGTCCCAGGCTCAATAAGATTCAATCGATGTGTGGATAACTATATTGATTTTGTTGTAATTATAGATTTCTCAATCGTATTATTTTAAACATTGAGCCACGCTATAATTGCTTTTATAGAATTTGTCCTATATTTTGCAAACAAAAAATACCCAGTCTCAAATAAAATTCTATTAATCATTCCACTACTTATCCACGTGGACCAAAATTGCAACGATCAACGTGAAATACAGCTTCTTGGCAGACGTACTAATCCATCGTCAGATTTATAAAGATTTCTGACGAGACTGATTTTATTGGTACATGGCAACAACTGAGACAAATGGTTTGAAATAGTCTGCAACATGAAGTCTAGACCGAGAACATAAATTCGCGCGGCATACGATCCGGGGACCCCTTACATCAAATCACCCTCCAACTGCGCTTCGGAACCCATAAAAAAATTCAATAATAACCTTCCGATATTTCAGACATACCTTTCACTATAAAATCTTCTAATATAATACGTATTTTTATTAATCTTTGCCCCTAATATGAAGCATAATATCTCGTCCGAATCCCTGACAATGAGATGCTATGGGATTTTTTCATAATAATCTCTTTATGAATAGAATCATCGCACCATGACCCTTTGTAATGTAAACGGTGATTGAAACTATACCTTTTAATAAAGAAATAAAGTTGGATTTACCTTGGCGTGGAAACAAAATAATCTATACTCTCATTACCATAATTTCATAAGTAAGAGCTAAAAGGTTTTATAATATTGAAGACATATTTTAATATTTTATAGTATTTTTTTTCTCCTTCAAACGTGTGTGGAGAGGCGTTTAATATTTTTATTTTATTACCTCTTTTGTGTGACTTTGTGTACGTTTGCTTTGAATTTATTGGTTAAAATGATGTGGCAAGCATGAGACGATATTTTTGTGGTGTGTTATTTTATTTTTGACAATTCTTTGGGATTAGGCTATCAAATATTTAATGAGATCACAATATCACTATTTTATATTTGTAATATTCATTTATATTATAATTTATTCTGTTTATTGGTTTAGTTTACCCTTGTTGTAAAAAAATGTTTTTGAAATGATAGATGGCTGTCTCTACTATATCTGCAGATGTCGCGGAGGCAGAGCGTGTGTCTCACACGCTATAGTTTGGATCAGTAGCCCATTATGCTAGCTTAGAATTGTTTTATTTTCTTTCGTAGCCTATATTGTGTCCCACTGCTGGGCAAAGGCTTCACCTTCATTACTCCACTTGACTCTGTCCTCGGCAAGCTCTTGCCATTTTGGCTCGAATGAATCCAACTCGTCTTTCCACAGCATCTTCGGTCTTCCGAGTGTTCTCCCGCCGTTTTGTATTACTTATTTTATTAGACTGATCGGTTAAATTTGAGGTTTGTGATTCCGGAAATTGATAGTCTGATTTATTATTTACTGTGTATTATGTCTAAGTTATAGTTTCTTAAATGTTTAGAGGATTTTACGCGTGTACATTTAAGCATATTTCTTGGGAGATATGACATTTTTATGTTCTGTTTTTAATTTTATTTTAAGAAATATATATTATGAGCACTTTACACGATAATTTAATTTTCCACGTCCTTTCTAATCAAAAGTCAACTCATTAAAAATGTTCACCAATATCCAAATAAACTTACAACATAAAGACGTCTAATATTACCAGATCGCACGAGTCCCCGAAGCCGTCAAAATAAATCCCCATAAATACCGTACAAGCAGTGTAGTGTGACATAAATAATCCCATACACGCGGGCGACGCTATAAATCGAAATCAGATGGGCCGCGGCCGTCCGTGATAAAACATCACTGTGATGAACGTCTATTGAACTTGGCCTGCAAACACGGAACTGATCGTTCATGTACGGCATGGTGTATTTTTTCCCTATACATCATAAATGATTTACAGGAAAGAGACAGATCGTTTTTAATCTTTATTCTTTGGTATTGTAATCAACTTATTAACGGCGATCGCGGGTTCAAATCTCAGGGCACATCTCTGACTTTTACGGGTGATCTGTGTATTAATAGTCAATCACCACGCACTATAACACAGAAGAAAAACATCGCGAGGAAACCTGCATACCGGCAATGCGGAAGAATTTATATGGTATAAAAATCCGCCAACCCGCACTAGACCAGCGTGATGGACTATACGGCCTAACCCCTCTCAATCGTACTCTCGTAATTCGGTGTGGACCCCAGAAGTACTCGTTGGAGCCCCCTACAAATAAATCCAGGATTACTAGCACTAAGTAAAATCCAACATGTTAGTCGTATCTACTTTAGTAAATGGAGTATCGTAACGACTGGTCGGACGATTCCGCTTGTTTGCGACGCCCGTACTGCATCGGGGCTTACAAATATTTGGTTTCATAAAGTTGAGGGAAATATTGATTGGAAATTTTGTCGATTGGATGAAAAGTGCCTGTGTATCTTTGATGTTTAAAATGGGAGTTTTGTAACGATTTACTTTTCATATTTGATTTATGGGATCGTGTGTTTGTGTACGTTTGGTTAAAGGTGAATGTGAGTTTAAATTTTTGTTTTCTATTGAGGTAAGTCTACTTGTATTGATAAAAAAATGTAGTTGAGATGGTTTCAAAAAATATTGCTAGCTTCGTTCAAAGATCTATACAATTTTGCAACTTGTGTTAGTAGTAATTTGTTAAGTACTAAATTAAATGTATAGTAGTTAAGATGATGATATTAGCCACAGAACTTGCAATTGTCGGAATTTTATTTAGCTTAGATAATTGGAAGCATGATAAAGATCACCTCATAGATTAGTGGAGGAATGACATACACAAATAACATTGCAGTACATAGATGAGTAAACCTACGATTCAATATCAGCACCACGTTCACAACCAGCAATGAACAGAAAACTGTCCAAAGAAACGAATTCACACATTAAAAACACCAAACACAATAGCGTTACAAAATAACAGCAGTCGATCCCTCTAGTGTTCGGACAATACAATTGTATCTGTAATCAGAATCCAGCGAGATTAATCTGCACACAGGCATTGTAAGCATTGCAGATGTTCGATTAACGAATAAGTTTGATTTGTAGATAACTGCTGTTTGAACGCTTAGGCTTGTCTCTGGTTTCATGCGGGCATTTACACTTATCCATTTTTATATGGGATCGTAGTATTTGAAGTGTGAAGGGGCCTTGTATAGTTCAACTTCACGGAAGGAAGACATTGTAGAACTTGTACTCTTAAGATTTTGTAATGCTTTTTCCTACATTGGAAAACAAGCAAACGGCACAGCAGATTGTAAGTGATAACCGTCGCTGATAAACGTTGACAAAATGGATTGCAGGCGAATTTTCGGTCTCTTGAAATAGATGAGGATAGTAATTAAGAAGAATAAGAGGCTGAGCGAGATATTGTGTTTCTAGTATCGTATGTTTTACCCTGTTCAGTTGTCAAAATCTTTCCGTTTTTTTTTAAATTCTGAAGTCAGGAAGGCGAAATTCATAAAGTTTTAAGCTAGTTCTTGATGATATCATTGTAAATTATAAATACTGTAATATTACCAATAAATGTAATATTAATAATCTTTTTAACATATGATAGATGAAAGGACATGACGCAATGGCTGAAGTTGAATGTGGATGGAAGAGTCGTTAAAGGTCAAGTTCACGAGTCTATGGCGGACAAATCGATGACATCCAGAATTAATGAAAAGATTGATGGTAGCGGGGGAAGCGAAAGTGATATGTCAGGATTGAATGCTGCGGGAATCTGTGACCTTTGATCTGTCCCATGTAGGTACGTGATATTTTGTGTTAATACACAGGTTCCAATTCTCATTGCACCATATTTTGTATTGTGGCATTGATGTTTTCTATAAAAAATCTTCTTTCGTCTCTCATCCAACGACTTACTGACATTCGCTCCACATTTTTTCCAGCATGTACCGGCGAAAATCTACGATTTTACAACAGCGCCTAGTTTTCTGTGAAGTCAAATATTTCATTAACTTACATGACGTCGAGTCTTGGATCATTCATTAATCATCTGATCTCGTCGAAAAAATATTATCGATTAAAAATTAAAAAAAAATGAACTTGGTCAAATCAAAACCTAAATATGTATTACGAATGCGAATGTCGGTGATCAATAAACCAACCTGTGTATTAAAAATCATTCCCAAACAATATCACCTTATTCAATTACATTATCATTTCCTTGTACGTACCCCTAAAAGGCAATCACATTACCGAATACATTAACGCGATATAAAAACAGGCAACGCAGTCTAATACTCATATAATAGATACGAAAGCTCAACGTTCATTCAATGCGTATAAATCATTTTGATCGATGCGTTGGATGTACTCACGTGCAAAACTGCGTTGCATTGAGACGTGACCTTCGGGTTGCGGCTTAAATTATAAGAGAAGGCGGTTAAGTATTAAGGCTCGTATTGCTGTGGCAGATTATGATTGGCGTTTGGAAAAAACGCTCTTTTAGTAATTAAATTAATTAATTTTCACTAGACTCCAGTATGGAGCGAAGTATAGGAACCCATGCTGTATTCAAAGAGATATAACTACGCACAGCAAATTTCGAAAAACGACTTCTATCGAGAAGTCCACTGATGAACATCCAAATAGTCGAATAGTCATCCCTTAATGTATTTATTATAATAAAATTATTACAACTCGAATTTAAATTTTAGTGACAATTTACTTTATGAGTTTCTTAGTGATTTTAAGTTACTGATTCTCAGAAGGAAAATACTGTTGTTAACTTAAAATGTCCGCGAAAGCAAACGAAGACTTTAAAATATATTTTATTTTGATATAAAACTTTCATCCAGTGTCTGAGCCAATAACCGATTTCCCAGAAATAGAGAAAGCAAGACGCTTTCGCCATATATTTATTGATAACAAATTTTATTTAACTTAAACAATTTTTTTAGACTTCATAAATTGAAGTTTATACTAACCTTTATTCCTACAGAGTTTTCCATAATTATAATACGTTATTAGTAATTTTACTATAAGTCGATTTAAATTGGATAGTAGTAAATTAAATTAATTTTTTATTGCTCTATCATGTACTATAGTATATTATACATTATTTAAATTAATAATATTATAATATCTTTATTCATTACCGCTACGCCATCCAACCTCTTATAACTTGCACCTGATTATTACATCCAAAAATCAGTCGCTCGGAACAGCAGATTCCTTTGTGATCCCAATATTCCCGTCCGTTTTAAACTTATAATAATAACAGCTAACATTCCGGGGATTAATTGTGTTATTTTTGTTAGAGCTGCCTTTTTGTGATCGTTGAGGCGTTGATAACGTACTGTTACGTCAATATTTTTACAATGCTTTATGTTTCCAGCCATTGTTTGGTTCGGTGGGAGTGGTATTCGTAGTGTAATTATGAATTGTGTTTGTGCCAAATTAAATTTTGTAGGCCGGGTAAGCTGTTTGTTACATTTTTTTGTAATTGGCAAATGAGAATTATTACTTCATAGTAAAGAATCACCGCCCATAATTACTAATATTTTAACGTCTTATGCGTTGGCGACCTTTAAAAATGATAGAATAAAAAGAAAGAGGGAGGGGAGGGGGAGGGTTGAAAAAGATAGGCATTGTGAGCCTTTGGTACTCTCACATACCTAACAAAGCGGAACAACACAGCTTTTACTTACACCAATTTCTGTCTATATAATATTTTTATAGCAATTTACGTCCTAGAGCGTCAAGCGACCGCTGGGCGGCATACGTTGAATTTTTAAATCATATCTAATTAAACTGACATTAAGCTGTCATGACATTGACAGTTGACAGTTGACAGTTGTCACTGACAGGATAGCGAGTCAGTACGTGTGAGGAGTTACCAAATTCTTACTAAACTTAAATTATAACTACAGAATTTTTTAAAATTCTCATTACATATGCAAGCGGCAAAGCTATATTTGCGTTTACAAAAATGACAGTGGAAATGTAGGTACTCGCCGAATAAATTCACTTTATTATGGCAATCGCATGTATAAAGTTACGTAATAATGATGTAGATACGCCAAAGATAGCTAATTGCTTTCAGATAGGAATGGCGACTTGATTTATGCCTTCGTCGTACCGGTACGGCTTGTCACGAACTAATGAAAAAGTGCAACACAATATCTACCGCCCCGCCATTTGTAACTCGTGCTTGCATGACCTGATCACAATTATATTAAAAGACCGAATAAATTATAAGACCGAATTTGCGAAATATAAATGTTGATTTAAAATTTGTATTAATAATTAATAATTCCACAATGATTAAATATAAAATCGAGTTTCCAAGCCTCACCAACCACTTCAAAATTCAACCACTGTAAATAATTTATATATGAAACAGTCACACAGTCTCAATCCTAAAGTAATGATACATTATGCTAATCTACGTGTATCAGTATGGAACTATATTTCAAAACAAACCGTCTACTTTACACCTGGCGGTAAGCATAGCGAAATCAAAACAGAATATTCACGATACTTATCTAAATCAGATATCGTATCGTATCGTACCAGCCCATATTCAACCCACTGCAGGGCACGGGCCTCCTCTACAATCGTGAATACGATTGAGAGTGGTTAGGCCATATAGTCCACCACGCTGGCCTAGTGCGGGTTGGCGGACTTACACTCCGTAGAATTTTTTTTTTAAATCGCTACGGTATGCAGGTTTCCTCACGATGTTTTCCTTCACCGTTAAAGTGCGTGGTGATTGACTATCAATACACACACAACTCCGAAAAGTCAGAGGTGTGCCCTGGGATTTGAACCCGCGACCACCGTGAACATGTAGGCAGCCGAGTCTGGTCCGATACCACGAGGCCACCACGCACTTATAAATCAGATAAGAACTAGCTAACAGAACCATTACTCGCCGGTAGACAACTATACCGGCCTTATAGAAACACGCAAGGTAAGCCCGAAGCATACTCTTGAGTGGATCGCTATTACGAATGTTCCATGTACAATCTTTGTGAGTATTTTATGATCCCAAACATTCATAGGAAATCAATACATGGTCCTTTCTCTCCCAGCTGGCTGCCAAAAAACCCTATAATTTATAGAATATATCCAAAGAAATGCAATCCATTCTTCAACCCAACATCGGTTCTGAATAATATCCCTCATCTATCGTTCATATGTGCGTGAGTAGTCGTTATAAAGACCAAGCGCGAACATTTAGCCCGCATTACATGATAATAATTCACCGGCTGAATTTACTGGATAGATGCGTGGTACGTGATAAATTCGTTGAAACACGCCGCTCAGCCGGTCACACTGAAATTTTCAACTGGAAACAATTTTTAAACGCAACACGGGGTACGGTTTGTATCTGATCTGCGCTGGGCTGTGTAATACGTTTTATTACAGAATTCAGGGATGGGAATGTTTTAGGTTTGTCTATTGTGATAGAATAACAAACAAAAGATATCTAATAAAATTTTATTATAATATATATATTTTTAAACCATTGCATTCCGCATCTCTACATAAATCAATATAGCTGCAGTTCGTTCATAAAATTGACACATGAACTGAATAAAACTGTAGAAGGTCACTAAACGCTGTCAGCTTCAATAAGGTTGTATTAAGCAAAGGATATCCTTTCATTGCTATAAATTTAATTACACAAAACAATACAATATAATATGTCAGGACTTCGGTTTTAGATTAGTTCAATGTAAATTGTTCCTCAATCAATATTTTGTCTCCATTACGATTTAATCCTCATTTACACGGGGAGAGTTTCTCGCCTCGAAGAAACGATTATCGTAAGGATATAAAAAATTGCATCATGTAAACATTTGTCAGAAAACGATAATCTCTATCTACGATCTATGGCGGTTATGTCATGCGATAATCGCATACGATTCTCGACGCGAGAAACTCTTCGTGTAAATGGGGCTTTACAGACCTTGTAACTAGAATTCAAAGACAAAAAGCAAATATTCCAAACTCAAATTCAGATACAGAAAATAAAAACTCAATACCAGTAGTACGTTAAGTTTTATTTGCTCATGGGCCTCGGTAGCTATCATTTTCTCATTATAGACTCGTGCTGCGCCACATTACCTACTTGTTAATGGGCTTTATACCGTTTATTTTATACTTGAACGCAATGGAAGACAGCGTGTTTGCGGCCCGGGTCGTAACTTATGTTTTTATATATTAATACGGTGGCTGTGGACCTGGTTATTTTTAACCGACTTCAAAAAAAGGAGGAGGTTGTGTTCTTTTCTTATTCAATTTTATGGTGATAGTACTTCCAATCTGCCTTTTATAGTATGGATATGACAAACGCCTTTAGACATTCAAGCATTTAAATGTCGGATGTGAAATATCACCGTATAAAAGTAATTGAGAGTATGAAGGAAGAAAAAAGGGAAAGTGAAAATTCTTGAGGTTTTCAATTTCTCACTGAGCGAAATGTGCAGCAAATTATCAGATTATTTTTAGAATAAAACCATTTCAATTCTTTGCATCGGTTGCACGCATTAAAATGTTGGGTTTGGGAATTATTTCCTGAGTGAAATATATGCCATGCCCTGTTCTATACTCCTGACACCACATTCATCTGTATTGTGCTCCTGATAATATGAAAGCCAATTATTTTCGTGTTTATTGGTTGAGAAGATAAGGCGTGAAATCGTAATAAACAAACTTAGTTTCGTATTTTTAGTATTAAGAATGCAGATTAATGAAGGAAGTATTCGCTATCAAGCTCACTTGAATCAGAAGCCAAATTACATAAACATAATATGATCGTTTTACCGCTAAAGCGATCATCAATACCAAGAACACCGCTAAGAGTAAGCGTTTACTTAGTACCCTCATTGTTCCCAAGTCCGCAGTGACCGCGATGCATCGGTACTTAAATACGTTAGTTTCCTTCGGGGTTGGGTTTACTGCATCTCAGGAGTACGTCGTAAAGTCGAACGAACTTATAGCTAACATTTGGACGTCCCCTGCGTTCAACTAAACATGAATGTGCATTTGAATAGTCCGATGAATGCTGATGGCTGATGGGGCCAAAAAGTTCTCGAATGGAGGCCACGTAGCGGAAAGCGCAGCGTAGGACGTCCGCCCACAAGGTGGTCAGATCACCTAGTAAAGGTCGCGGGACGTCGCTGGATGCAGGCTGTCTCTAACAGACCACTGTGGAAATCAACAGCAGTGGACTTCCTTTGGCTGATGAATGGATGGATGAATGCTGTATAGGTTTTTATATGAATTATTCGATGGTTCCAAGGAAGTGGAGAATGTAACAAAAGTAAATATGAATAAAGAAGCTCACTTCAAAATTACTGTTAAAAATCAGATAACTAAGCCTTGTCATATTTTTAATTATTTAGGACAGGGATAAGTCATATTAAATATAGAGGACTTCCAGATCCTTTTTCTCTAACACTCGACTGCAGATCTTATTAAATCCATATAATTAGTATTCCAAAGTCTTTTAAAGTGTCATGGCATGCAGAAGGATAACTCTGATCAAGTCTTCATAGCGTAAAGACTGGTCGTCTTATTCAAAAGAAAAAAACGTCGCACAATAGGTGACACATATGCATAAGTAGTTTTGAAGAGCAGTGGTTTTTACTTGAGGATGTCTATTTACCCTTCCATTTTTTAATCATTCATTTTATAAAAAACTCTTTATTCGCTAATTCAAAAAAAAAAAAAAACAATACATCTTCGAAAACGGAATCTACAACTTCAAAACTCAAGATATTCATTCGTTCAAGATGAAAAGATTTAAAGAAGAGCATTGCCGAGTGTATCGCCGTTCATGTTTCATTGAATCTTACATAGTAGTTGGTATGTTACCGGTTGAACTGCGAACCTCTTGCACGTTGAATGCACACAGGGGATTTGACAAGCGCAATATCTTGTTGAATTGTCTGCAGGCTAACGTGCCATCTTTTGCTTTGTATTGTATTGTTGCTTTGTGGTCAAATTGTCATGTTATTACTTTGTAAATGCCGACTGCTTGAGATGTGTCACAATTTTCAAGGAGTATATCAGATTTGTGTTATTAGTCTTTTGAATTATTTTTATATTTATAAGATTATCGATGTTTGTACTATTAATATAAGCTTGAAAAATTTAAGAGGACAATGTTTGGACAATTTCAATTATAATTATTTTAGTAAAGTCAAATTTATGAAATTAGACACATTACATTTATACTCCGACAGCCTTCGTAGCACAATTGTTTGGACGCCGACTGTGAAACGGGAGGCCGCGGTTTCGATCCGCGTATTGAGACAAATGTTTGTGTAAACCACAAGTATTTGTTTCGAGTCTGGGTGTTTGTGAGACCGAAAAGTCTCTTGTAGCTCCTGATACTCACGACACAAGACTCGATCTTATCTGTCCTGTGTGGGGTCAGGACTATGTATGTGACTATAGGGTGTAGGTATTTATTTATTATACTGTAAAACATAAAATGTGTTTCTACGAATACCCTTTCCAATTACCTCGTTTCCTATTTTTGAGTTACTTCCATGAATACACGAAAATATTATTTTAACAAATCGACTAAAAGCGATAATTTCAACTTATAATAGGTCTAGAATAGGTTAAGGAAATTTTCATTATTGACCTTAATAACAGCCTTAATATTAAATGCATCTAAAAGTAAATTTTAACATGACGGCTTTCCAAATTAATCCAGTACTTGAAGACCCTTCTACGTTTCGGAAATCTTATTAAACTTACGGTCCAAAATCCCGTCAAGCACCAGTCATCGGGGTAGCATTACATCTTGACATTAAGCCAGTTACTACACTCATATGCATGCTGAGTGAAGGCAACGGTCAGTGAGGGGAACGATGCGAATGCATATGTAATTCTATTACGCAGTTTAGCGGAGCTTTGAGAATATTAGTGCTTATTCTTTCAGAAGAGCTGGTAGAAATTGCACAGATATTTAAAGTGGATTTTTGTCCAGTGAATAATTAACTAGAATGGTTACAATTTCTGCATCGATCCATCGTTTCAATGTCAATTTCTTTCTGAATCCTTGTATGACTCGCAGAAGCTTGGTTTAAACTCTACACCTATCTACATTTATGAAGAAATGTTGTTGGCAATGATAACATCCGACAGTGAAATACATAATCTCGACCCACATTAAGATGATCTTGACCCTTGGGTATTAGCAACTACGTGATATTTTAGGTCGCAATAGATAATGAAATTAATATGTGTAATATTTTTTAAGCCGCATTAGTCCAGTGCAACATGTTAAACTAAAGCCTGCCTTTCAACGTCGGAAGTGAAATGCCGAGCGATTAAACATTTAAATTACAGATCAAATATTATTATATTTAGTGGGATTAAAGGGCGCTTTGATCTTAAAGAGAAGTGTTGCAACAATTACTCGAGTTACACCCATTAGTTGGAGTCAAACAATGGCTCTAAACGTATTCATTTCCGCTACGTTCGTTGCTCGATTACCCTCGCCGAAATAAGCCGATCACTCAGCGAACATCTTCACGCTAAGTAAACAAAGGGGAGGCAGGGCACAAAGCTTACGATCGGCTGGAAGTGGCACTGTAAATTGCGAGGTGTGATTACATTAATTTAAAGATATTAAACGATGGATGAGTTGAAAGGTTAATCAACGGCAAAGATGCGGATTATACGAGTACTCCGCGATAGTAAATAAGACAGCTTCGTACATTTGACAGGTGTATATTCAGAGCTAAACATGGCTTGCCTTAACTTTTGATAGAGTTCTCTACAAAAATATGCAAGAAATATGATTACTTATTATTTCAATTTTAAAATGTTTCTGTCCACAAAAATTAATAGCAAGATTGTAAATTGCAAACATGGTTAGTACTAACCCATTGTATCTGTATACCCAAAATTGACTTATACAGCAATATCAAGACGCAAAGAATTTATTCTTGACCTAAATCTCCAGCCACTTCCATTCGCACCGACCTCCGTCCGCACACATGAAGGCGGTTGTTTAATTTAGCCATTGATTGCTCATTGTTCGAGGGCCCGTGATCCAATGCTGCGCAGGGGTGCATTATACCGGCTGTTTGGTTTTGTTGTGTTTGATTTTGGGGTGCATAATAAGGAAATTAAATTTGCGATGGGAAAATACAGAGTTTGGTGACATACGTTTTTTGGTAGGAGTTGTGTAGAGGGTTTGTTTAATGTAATAATTTGACTCGGTTTCATTTGGAAGAAAGAAAAATTTACGATAATTTTGAAGGCATTGGGTTCAGATGTGGCTACTTTACGGTAGCTCGTATGTAGCCAATATGTATAATGTCAAAGAAAATTTCGTTAGAAATTTAGCTCTGTACACGTTTTATTTCGATTTCTACAAAATTGAGTGGCTTAATTTAGAAAAATCTATCGGAATACCATTTATTGTCGTTTCTGTAATAATGTAACATATTCAGACATACATAATATCAAGATAATTGGAAACTGTAGGTTTTCATTTGACTCTATGCTGACGTATTATTCACATTTATAAATCACTTCAGAAGGTTTCATCCACTCGTGGTGATCCTGACCTTATCTTCGCTCCAAATATCGACCAGTATTGACTTTTCCACACTTATGACTTCAAACATCCAAGATATGCATAATCTATTAATCAGTAATTCCTATGAAATTAAATGTAATGAAAATAATTTATTGAATCTGTATAAATGTTTAACATCATTTAGATTCAATCATTTTTTTATTCTACCACCCGGTTCGGAAAAACGGTTTTCACTAGAGAAGAACGGGCAAGAAACTCTAAAATATATCTATAAATTCGATATCAAATATTCTGAATAATTTAATACTAGCACCACTCTAAAACTTCATATGTCCTCTAGTCGGAATTAGTTAGAGGGGACTGCGGCTTAAAACCCCTTCTATTATGTGAAGGGAAGTGTAAGCCCCGCATTGAAGCGAATGGAGAATGTCTGTATTTTGTAAAATGTGCATCGGCCATTATGAGTATTGCAGACAGATTTTAATGATCATTGGCAGTGAAGTGTTGATACGAGACTGGGGAGGGTACCAATGGGCAAATGTATTAAATTAAGCACTCATTTGCTGGTGGAAGGATATTTGCACCATTCAGAATAGTGACTACCGTGCGGTGGTCAGGCCCTATTGTGTTATGGGTCTTTTTATTAATATTTAGATACGATCAGGCCGGTGTGATTGAGGAGATAGGCGAATGATCTTGCGACGGTGGTTACTCTGTCAGATAATTTATTTGGACCGAATGATGACCGAACCTGGACTAAGAAGTGCATTGTGGCGTGGTGACGTCACTTTATCGTGGTGGTAAAAAAGATATATATATATTATTTTGATCCAATTAAAACAGCATTATCCAATTACATTAATAAAATTCTTGAAACTAAATTCAAAATATCTTGTAAAATACTACTTAAATGAAATATATTGATTAGACGGAATTTCATTATACCTAAATAAATTTATATTTATGTTGCCAATATATGTAGGTAATAATTTTACAATCGGCTGCTTGTCGGATATCAACCCTTTCGAAAATAAACCGGTTAGTACTACCTAAGCCTAATGCGGTTTAGTTTACTTATGGAATTCTTGTAGAGAACTTTTAGTTTTCCTCAGTTTCTTGTTTATAATTTCAAAAAATCGCTTGATATTTTGCAGAGCTTGACCGATAAAATTTTAATAGTGTTTACGAGGACAAAATGTATCAAAAATTGTAAATTGAAGGATTTATGTTGAAATTGCAAAAAACAGTATATTTTTTCACTTTTTATTTACAAAATTTTAACAACAGCTTGGCAACAACGCATTCAGACGCCAAAAGACCGTAGACAATATATATCAGTGTTTTTAATTAATATTGATTATGATCTATATGTAATATATTATTTATTAAGAAATCCGAAATTTATTTCCCAGATCGAACTTACTCGATGTAACTTATTGTTGGGAACAATTAATAAGACTTGCTCGTGATAAAATATCCAAAGCATTTTTGAATAATAATTATGAAGCGTAAAACGATTTTCATTTAAACATAAATATTCAACGAAACATCAGTTAAATTTTGCTCATAGTTCGTGTGAATAAAGCTAATCAGATGTGCGGGAATTCAAAATACATGCAGTAATTTCCATGTTAAATGTTCCAGCGATTTTTCTGACAATAGCTTTGAATATTAGCAGAATAATAGTTTCTCAGATTTACGCAAATGTTACACATTGAGTTAAAACGATTTTTTGCGGATTTTATCGCGAATTTGATTAAATTTTTATATTTTCTAATTTCCCGAGGTTTCATTAACTTTTCAGCTTTCATGGTCACGGGACGGACTGTACTTAAAAAAAGTAAAAATTAAATCAAATCCGTAAAAAATCGTTTTATTTCAATATTAGCAGAATGTTCGAGAACATTCTAATACAAAATTTCCTACTCGTATATATTTCTTACTTAGTACATTTTATTTTCATTTTATACAAACATCAATAGCTCTGCTTTGTTCGGTCGGATTTTATGTTGCTCTCCGTGAAACTATGTAGCTTATGGACATAAAATGTATCCTAGTGTGAACCGGGATTTGTACTGCATGTTTATTTTATTAAATTACACATCGTGTGGTGTGGAATATACTTCTAAAGACATGCTTTTACATGCGTGATAGCTTAAATGAGAATCAGACTTCGAAATCACTGAGGATTTTAAATATCTGTCATAAGAGCTATTTAATTGTCTACGTGACCAATAAACGTATTTCATATCATTTCAAACATAATGGATTTTTAGAAGTAATGGGTAAATTTTTAGTTAATTAATACATGCATTCAAGAAGATGGGAAACATATTGAGGATGCATGCATTCCTATATAACTTGATAGTACAATAAAGCATATAAATAAATAATACCTGAGTTCAACACAAGAATTTCAAAGATATATCAAGTTAACCAACTACGTTAGATCAGGGTGGAAGACAAGAATGCCACCTCTCCATAAGATTAATCTCTGACAAGAAATCGTAAATTTGTAAGCAAAATAATTTGCCCTCTTGCACGTTGTAAGTTTCTTCTAGTATTAAAGGAAACAGAAAACGCTACACATACAAAGTATAATATCTTTCCACCTATACATACGTATGTATAACATACATTATCCTTAAAAGGAGCACGTTGTACTCAAGAATGTCAACATACGTGCCGCGAAGGGTACTTTTACATGTATTTTTATTGTCTCAGCCAGGTACTATTTTAGCATGCGACGTTTGTCATATTTTCCAGCGGATGATGGCTTTGTTGGCACGTTTTGTTACTTGTTACGTATGTTTGTGTGTGAAGGATCTTGTAAATATTGTTTTATGTAAGACAAACTAGATAGTGTTCCGTCTATATTGCTATAATAAAGTAAAAAATCAGGCGAAGAATGTGGAACCGAACTTTGTATAGAAGCATGTCAGAGATTTTTTTATCGTTTACTAGCAATAATTGTCACTGTTTTAAGTAAGTATCAGAGAAAGCTATGATATCCGAAGGAAATTAGCCACACTCCAGTGACTTCCTGCAAGTGGAAAATATTATGTCGTTTGTCCACGTTACTGTTAGACATCAAAGGCTGCGTTTTATTATATAAAAACATGTTTAATTATTTCATACGTGAACAAGATGTCTTATATTCTGGTCTCAAATATCACTTAATTAAAATCAAAATCACATCAATTAAAAACATTGTTTTCCAAGTATATCTTACAATTTACGATCCACAGCCCCTCGATCGTGTTTCATTTCTTTTCCATGACTCAACGTCTTATGTAAGATCTCTTGAGAAATTCCGGAGTTAATACAAGGCTTCATCAAAATCCAATCAGTGGTTCAAGTGCTGTTGAATACAAACGAATAAACATTGTACTGTCTTTGAATAAAAATATTACGTATTTTGTATTATTGGTCCAGTAACTGGATGACTGTTTTGATGCGACTCGGCCTCGACGTGTATTCTACCGCCAGTATAATGGACTCTGTTCTGAGGAATTGTTTCATATGGTGCCCATGGCCACATTTCATTATCTCACCACCCGCCGTCGGCAGCGATTTCATCCACAACACAAGTTAAATATTTCCTTGGGTATCAGAATTGAACCAAAAACAACGATGATAATTAGTGCTAAGAATTTCTCTATTTATGAAATGTAGTGGTTTGTTTACTCAACCTTTTGCGTGTCAATAATTTATTCTTATTTTTACTTACCTTAAAACTCTTACCATCTCGTACTGTACGGTTCCAGAGGATTTTTTTTTCTTAGACGAAGTTTTTTCTATTGCATAGGTCTGGCAAAGAATCAAGCAGGTCACCAGACGGTAAGTGATCACTGCCGCTCATGAACATCCACAATGTTGAATCATGGATATGTTGCCGGCTCAATTGGGAGAGGAGCGAGAAGTAAAAAAGGATAGGAAGGGGAAAGGGGTATTGGGCATCCGGCAATCTCACTCACCGAACGAAACGCAATAGCGATGCTGTTACTCCACGTTGATTTCCTGTGAGACTGTGGTACCGCCCCGGATGAGCCTGCCCATTCATGTTGAGTCATGACTGACAACAACATAGCTCTACTTATTATTACTAGTATGCATCGGCATACTAGTAATGTTGTTTCTGTGTGTTTGTATCAACAAACACACAGAAACAACATTAATGTGCATGTAATCTTAATTATCGGTGCAAATAGACCACTTTGTGCAAGCAGCGCCCGGTCACGAACATGATGCCAACTATCGATCCGATATCCTATGTACCGGGAAATTATTGTGTAGGTATACCCAGTGGCAGTATACTGCATAGCTTAGTAAGTAGCAACCGTATTGAAAGAGGACCAGACTGCCAATCCACTACCTTTTCGTATTGAACATCTGAAAATACAAACATACATTAACTGACGCCTTTTTCTCAGAAGGGTTAGGCAAAGGCGCTACCAGAACATCCACGTTTCGCCTTTCGTGTTCCATCCCACGATGTGATAGGGGGCGAGTCTATCCTATTTTGTTAGTAAAAAGAAAAACGAGACGAGCAATTTACTAGGTGATAAGCGTCACACCTGCCTATAGATAGTAATAACACCATAAATAATGATTTTTAACTAATGCATGGTATTGCATTGCGCTCCTCACCCCGAGATATTAGATTGAGTTTCTTAATACTCAGTAACCACGAGCTGTAATACCCTTCAAACTCGAACAGGGCGGAATGAGACAGAGCGGTAGTTACTTAGACTATCCCTTATATTCGAAGGATTTAGTACTGATTAATATTAATATCTCTCATCTCTTTATTTATAAAAGTTCATAGGTTTGTTTGAATTTGTTCCGTTCTGAAGAAAATTTGTATGAAGAAATTTAAATCATCCTACTCATATTTGGTCAGCCTGGTGTACGAACAATATATTCTCCTGAAAAAAAATGGGGTCGTGCAAACAAATAGTTGATTTTTTTTTACAAAATCTTCCTGTAACATAATCAAAAATCACTTAAAACCAACCCTGCACAAGTAATAAAAAAATGCATAGTCTCCCTCTATCTTTAATCCCACGCAGTCTACTTAACATAGGTCGCTCCAAGGGTTTCCATAGCCGTCTGTATATGTATACCTATATTTAGTGTACTAAAAATAAAAAACAAAAGCCCTATAATCTTGGCCCTAGAATAGTTTACATTGTCTCGTAAAATGTGGATACCAGGCCTAATGAAAAAATACCGCTCCCCTTCATTAGCAAGCCGTGGTCAGTGTCAAAAATTTCCCCATTTAAATTCGGTCCCTGTCCCCCTCGCGTCACAACTAAACACCAGGTATTACGTACTCCCCATAGTCCCAATTCCCCATGGCAATGACGGATCGGTCCAAGGTATGAGAAACCGATTTTTTTTTCATTGTATTTTTAATATTGCAACAATGATGCAACACAATCGCGAAGAGTGGGAAATATAAAATTAAGTCTCATAACAAAATTAACAATCATAATGTTTCTAAATAATATACCTATAATAATCAATCTAGAGAAAAATACTTTCAGGGGCTACTGTTTAAAATAATTATATTAATTTTGATTCACGTACTGGTGAAGCTTAATACAATATTAATTTAAGCATTATTGTCATATTTTTTTCGTCTTTTATTGGATTTTTTACGTAAATATAAATGGAATAAACATTAGGAATAATACGTTTTTAAAATCTATAATTGCACTACCAAATCAATTAATATAGTCGTTAAACTTTATCTAGTTCTAATTATAAATATGGCACTCGTACAAGAGCCGAATAAAACATGATTCCGTGCAAAAGCTATTATATTCCGACCAAATATATTGACAAACTAAAGGGCTTATACTCACTCCTCAACAACTTATAATGGCACTTCAAGAGGCGATGCGAAAATCGGACTTACTGGCGCTCTTACAGTGAAGCATTACGACCGGCTGCAAATTTCAATTAGCTGCACAACTTTAATAATATTAACAAAGTATTATACCTGTGAAATATTAATACATATTTGTATTGCCTTGAGTGAAATAGCATAGCAGTGGTGGACCGTCCATACAACCCGATTCCTACCGGCTTTCCTTTTATATCATGTGTCTTAAAACTTACATTTCTTGGAATTCCATGGAGAAATTCGAAGATATCGTTTAGAAAATAAGGGCTACAAATTAAGGACATGATGCTTTATTATGCATCAGTACTAAACATTAATTATCGTCAATGAGTAAAACGCGCTATTAGGGTCTTCGGCTTGCCGTTTAAAAAAATGACCCCTTGCCACTGTAGCATAGACAAGTTTTTTTAACTGATAGCAAGAAATCACTGCCTTCACATACTCATAAAATTTAATAATTCGTAGATATCAACGAAACTACAGCATGGCTCTATCAATGATTAAATAATCCATCCATCCATCAGCCAAAGGAAGTCCACTGCTGAACATAGGCCTCTCCCGATGATTTCCACAGTGACCTGTTGGAGGCAGCCTGCATCCAGCCACGTCCCGCGACCTTTACCAGGTCGTCTGACCACCTAGTGGGTGGACGTCCCATGCTGCGCTTTCCGCTTCGTGAAAATGAGGAGAAAGAAATGAGGAGATCCGTAGGAGAACTAAAGTAACTGACATAGCCCAGCGGATTAGCAAGTTGAAGTGGCAATGGGCGGGGCACATAGCACAGAGAACTGATGGCCGATGGGGCCAAAAAGTTCTCGAATGAAGGCCACGATTAAATAATATATAAATGATTTTGTTTTTACGTAACAACTCCTTTATCATCATAATCCGATGATTATAAAAGTCGATGATAACGATTAGTCGATACTAATCGTTATCATCGACTTTTATAATTCTCTCAAAATAACTGAACTGCTTCGGTGGCACAGTTGTATTACGGTGTGATTGCAAATCTAAGATCTCGAGTTCAAATCCCATGTCGGGTAGTGATATTAGATTTTTCTATTCAATTTCAGCTAGGAATCAGGAATTTGTGCCCGATATAGCAATAGGCTCGCACCCTATCACATCGTGGGACGGAAAAGACGTTAACGTGGGTATCCTGGTTACTACCTGGAGAACCTCTGCCTACCCCTTCTGATAAAAAATCGTGAGTTTATGTATGTATGTAAAATAACTGAACAAATCGCTTCATCCTTCACCTTGGCCACATTGCAATAAGGGTGCAACACACAATAGCGTCGGTGGCATAATTTCACGGGCCGATGCCGCCGCCTGCTCGATAATAACCACGCTGTTTACATAGCTTTATCTAGATGCAACACGAGGATTATAGTTGTTTAATGTCTACACTGTATCAAAATATATTCGCAGTATCGATCGAATTTCCTGTGCGGAAATTTATTGTCGGAGCTAAATTGGTGTTCATTCAAAGCACTACTAGTGAATTGGATTTTTTTAATGGGTTCAATTTTTTAATGGAGTAATCTGGGTATATTTATAAAAAGTGATAACTATTGTCCATTAAAATCTATATTAATTGGAGAAAAGTGTGTTTTGACTTGTGAACACTTAGATTAGATTTGTAAAGTATGAGAGTAGATGTTTAGGTATTATTGGAGTCCCGATAATTTTACTGACAACATACAACAACAACACATCGCACTGAAACAATCAACACAATATTTACGCAGTTCTTGCAAGTCGATTTTCTGTGAAATATTACTGTTAGAGCAGAAGCGGTCGTGCATGCATTTATGCACTTTTTAATAGCATGAAAGAGCAATTAGTTTTTTTATTTTATTATGCCCTTTCATGCTATTAGATAGTCACTACGAGTATACACAAGAGTAGCTCTACCAATTAAAATAACTTCAAACTTTCTTCACATTATTTGGTGTACATGTTTCTCAAGAATTTTCCCTTCGCTCTTAAAGCGATCTATAAATAACCAAAACCACACACCTAACTTCGAAAACTTCCTGTACTAAAAACTTACTATATAGTTCTACTCCCAACTAGTCTTGGGAGTTACTCTATCGTTACGTTATCTCTATCTTATCGTTAGTTACGGATTTTATCGCGGATTTGATTTGATTTGTTTACATATGTTTTACATTCCGACGTTTCGATCACTTTCACTTTTTACAGTCTTCGTGGTCATGGGCGTAAAAATTCGTTTTATTTCAATGTGTAACATTCGCGTAAAACTAAGAAACCATTATGTGCGAATGTGCCTAAATACTCTACAAAATGTTCATATCCCCTATCGTTTCATAGAGAATAATATTGATTTTTAGAAGTGGAAAACTTTTATCCTACACATGGACATCGAAAGTTCGAACATTCGAACTCTGTATCGGAGAATAGAGTAAGCCCCTGTCGATATTCTACATCATACAAAAAGGAATCCAAGGCATAGTTAATCGAAAAACCGTAGTGAATAACAATGCAGACACTTGGTAAAAAACACGAGTATAGTCAAAGTTATCTCGGTCCGGAGATGTTGTCGCATTGTACGGGTAGTGATTGATGCGACGTGGTTTTTATTCATGCTTTTTATACTGAATTTTCTATTGCGATGTTAGGCTTAAATCTTGATTTATTTGGTAGGTTTTAAAAAGGTAATAAAGGATAGTGTCATTATCTTATATTATCCAATGCCGCGCGGTGAACTATATGGCCTAACCCCTCTTAATCGTAGTCTCGATTGTAGAGGAGGCTCGTGCCTGCAGTGGGGCTTACCTGAGCTGATACAATACATTACAATCATTGTCTTACTTTGATGTATATTGTATTGACTTATATTATTTCAAAATCAGAAGTAATGTTAGAAAGTAAAAGACGATCGAGGAACGTTAATATGTGTTATTACCGAAAATGGAATGAAAAGAGATTTGTGAAACATTTAAAAAATATTTTATTAAAAGTATTACAGTTTACTTTAAAATGAAATATTTGAACAAATATTTATAATTTCTAAAATTAAATGTATCTAAACAATGCGAAACAAAATAAAAAAAAAACGGGCTATAATATTCTATCAGTAGACATTGCTTAATAAAAGTAAACTAATTAAAACAAACCCAGCAGACAGACAAGGTCTTGTTTTATTAAGGGTTTTATAAATAAACGAACAATTAACTCGCAAAACAAGCGTCTACTATTGAAAACCTACTTCGTTCAGTTTTAAATCAAGAATTCTAACAAAAGAAAACAATAACAGAGTAAATTCACAAGCCAAGCATAAACCGACCGTTATTATGGAGCATCAATACTTAAATCTTATAATCTCGATTGATGGAGCTATACAATAACCGGGATCAACATCCGAGATTTTACTGTTGCAAAAATATATCTATAATCCAAAATTTAACATCCAATGTAATCCAAAAAAAAAATGAATATTCATCAATCAATATGGGAAACTCATTATGATGTGCATTTAATAGGTCGCATGCAGAAGGACTCGTCAACGGAGGAACACGAATGACAAATGACTGCCATCGTTTATCTTCCTAACTGTCAACCGAGCCAATCAACACACGTGTAGAACCCTCTCTTTAACAACCATCCACCAACATAATCAAGCCAAAACCAACCTTGTTACACCTTATTAAGATACATTATAAACGCAAATTTAAATTTGCCGATACATTTGCTACGCCCAGCAGCAAATGACCCACAAAAGTAATTTGGTCTCGTAATTGACGCACCGAAAACAGGGGTCTTTATAAAATGGTGTGTATGCGAAAAAGAGTGGTTGGCATGACGACCGGGCCGGTGGTCAAGCGATAACTAATCGCGGCAATCAATCAAGTATTTCAAATGTAAGAAGCGACAGATGCGAATTAAATCTAGGGGATGAATGATTTTATCGTAATTTTAATACCGGTAATAAATAATTGTATTAAAAATCTAGCGGACTGATTCGAGATCGATTACGATAAATCGATTATTGTGGTGATAAAATTGATTGGTAATATAAAATAAATATCGAGTTGATTCTCTATTTGGGTGTGCACCTTGTCAATATGGAAGTATTTTTATTATATGCCTTTCAATAAAACTGCAACTGATATTAGTGTTATACGTTGGTACATAATACATAAATAAAACCAATAAATCAAACTCTATGGTAACGATAAAAAACTTAATGAATCGATGTACTAAGAACGTCAGCGCTACAACAGATCTTCTTTCCGTAATTCAACTATTGATGTAAAAAAAATCATCCATAAATCCAGTTCTAAATCAATACTGTAAACAAAATAGAACCATACGAAAATAAACTATTATATTTGTTCCATTCCAAATTTAAATGCACAAATATTTTTTTAATCCACAAAGTAAACTTACAGTATGTAACATGACAATCGTCACAGCCAGCTATCTTCATTGCACGCCACTAGGCCAATGGGGTAAAAACAAAAACCACACTTACCTAACCCAGTTTCACTAAGTAGCAGTAAAAAACTACTTTCTGAGTTTTTTTAGTTTATATCCAAAATAGAATAAGTAGTCTTAAAAGCGTGGAGCCGACGCCTTTCATTATTAATCTTCTCGAAATACTTTAAGAACCTCTTTCGTGGTATAAATGCTGTCTGCAACTATAATATCCAAGAATAACTTGGGACGTGTGATTTTTTTGTACCAACCGTTAAAGAGTAAGGCTGTAATGATACATATGTATATAAACATCGAGCCTTTATCCCCGTAGGGTTAGGTAGAGGTGCAACCAAAATACCCACGTTTCGCCATGTGTGTTCCGTTCCATGTTGTGTTAGGGAGCGAGCCTATTGCCATATCGGGAACAAATTCCTGACTCCGGGCAGATAATGAATAGCAAAATCCAATATCACTTTGCCCGACCCGGGATTCGAACCCGAGACCTCAGCTTTGTAATCGTATCGTAGTACAACTACGCCACCGAGGCTGTAATGATTAGTGCAGTGTAATACAGTTTCTATTGTTATTAAATATTATATATTTTTTTCCATTATTATTTTTCTAGGCAACCATTGATTTGTCTCAGAACTGTATGCAAATTAAGGTTTAAGAAGAAATTTATTATAATGATGAATTGCCTATATAATTCATTTAGCGAGAAAATAATTTTCAAAACTAAAATCAATAAGTAGTTTAGATGTATGCAAAGCCCATAAGCAGGTAAATGTATTTTTTTTAAATAAAGGGTAAAGGTGCATGTCAATGTCCTAATTTTACTTAAATCGAATTAGCCGTTTTCGAGAAAAAAATTGTTTTATAGTTTATAATTCTTTTTCAATTTATTCCAAAACCAAAATAGGTAGAGTTGAAACTTTCAAAATTAAAGAATCTTATCAGTACCAACATACACTCAAAACATCATCCAGATAACGTTCTGGGGCCCTTTTTCTACCCTATGTCTGTTATTTTGTGTATTGTAAATAATATAGTAAAAATCTTAGCTGGGGAAATCAATTTTAAACAACTCAAAGATCGTCAGATTATTTTGTTACATACAATTACATTACAGAGCACCAAGTATAATATTTTAGTAATTCAATTAAATTGCGTGTACATCCACTGCAACAATTGACTAATGATCCAGTCACACAGATACCCTTCAAACACCCTTGAATTATTTTAATTAATTAAATTACGGCTCTATCAAATTAATTACGCTGTGTTTAACTGACCCTATGATAGGACTGCCTAGGTTATGTAAAATAGGCTTTAGGAATCCCGTAACTATCTTATGAGAAAGAAGAATCATCGATGCGTATTCGTCTTTATATATTTTTATCTTTCAGTCGAAACGTGTAATTTGTATAGTTCTTGCTTAGTTTTGTTTGTTATAACACCGTATCTCTCTTTCTCTTCAGCCACAGGAAGTCGGCTGCTGAACATAGGCCTCTCCCAAGGATCTCCACATTAACTTGTTGAATGTGTCCTGCATCCAGCAAACCATATAGACCCATGAAATTTCAAAATAATGAATGTTGCTGAATCTTAATTACACTCCTACTTGCCTTAACATGATACGTAATATGAGGATTATGAACTAAGCAATTCTGTAGTTAACAAAAAACGAACTATCCATCATCATCACCTTAAGGTAATTTACTGCAGAGGACAGAGCTTCCACATATTTTGCTTCTGAAACGCAAACATAAACTTGCTAATTGTGAAAACAATCTCTATCTCTCTCTTCAGCCACAGGAACTCCACTTTTTAAAAAGTGTAATTAATCCTCTTTATCTTTTTTCAATAAAGGATATAAGACTTAATTCCTGTCAAGTGACTAAAACATTATTTTTAATTACAAAAGCACTCAAACGTCGGGCAATTATGACTTAATGAAATTACGAGCGGCCCTTACTCAAGAAAACAAAAAGAAAACGTTTTAAGTGGTGGCGAATTATATTTTTTTTATTCGTCAAAATAATAATTTGAGTGAAAACCTCTTTGGGGCGTACAGCTGAAAGTAATCAACAGAAGTGGCGATGAATGGGTGAGCCTTAAATATATTCTTGAAACATAACCCACGCTGTATGTGGCCACGAAGTTGACGGTTTCCCGAGGAATATTAGGCATAAGCTTTTTCAATCGAACTCTCTATTGTAGTGGTATCCTATGATCAACAGCGGGTGTATATGAGCTGATGTAATGTTTCTGTAATAAATATTTAAAAAAGGAAACATAAATGTAACGTATATTTAGATACCTTTGGTTCTCAACAAAACTTCACCTTATAGTTTATTAGCCAAATATGTTTGCCCAAATATGTCCCATTACTACACAAGGAACCCAAGAAAAAAAAAATCTTTGTATCACACTGGCCTAGTGCGAGTTTGTGAACTTCACACTGTTAAACTGAGTGAGAAACGTCTACAAAAATACGTGACTGCCATACTTTGAAACAACCCAGTCTAGCGTCAAATGTATTTTTATCTACAATTATTGTCGCTCTCAAATATAAAAAAAAACAAAAATATTAATTATCTTAAAAATATACTCAAAAATCGCGTATTTCATAGCCATCCGCCCCTGAGTTACTGTTTAAGGCGTTTTTTATAGACTATCATAAGGACATTAACAGACAGTCGTCTCATTGCGAACAGGGAGTGTTAAGAGGGGGTTTTCAAATATGTTCGTTTACGTGCGTATTTCATGCAATATACTTGCTTGTGGGATAGCGGAGGCGTTAAGGATGTCGTTTATAGATGGATGCGAGGGGAACTGGATGAATGTAGGGAGAATTTATTGGAAATAAGAGCGTGTTTTGGTTATTGCCGTTGAAAGTGTATTTTTCAATCAAATTATATTTTCCAAGTGCTAGATATTGTTGAAGTATTTTCCGATTATCGAAAAGCTTATTGGTTAGATAATATTGTCTTAGTAAATCGGGGCGAAATAGAAGGTGTGCTATAGATTTTGGTTCATTTAGTAAAATTGCAACTATCGAAAACTTCACCTTACATTTTTTATCCTACAGAACCAGCAATTTTAACGGTCATTTTTGCGTTAGGTGTTCCTTTTTGCTCGACTATTTTGATGGTAAACAAGTAATTAGTGGCCAAATTTCCAATCTCCTTGAGTAAAGTGATATTATAAGCTCTGGAATACCCTGATGCTTACAGATTATCATATAGGAAACCATCGCAACAGAAAAAACTATTAAAATCAGAATTTTAGATCTTGCTTAGAACGAAACAACCGCGTGCTTATGCAAATGAACCTAACGTGGCTTTCATAAAAAGTGTATTTTACACCAGTTTAGTGGAAAACCTTTTTACAAACAAAAATACTAAAATCAGTGTTTTAAAATGCTAATTGGACGGAGCAGTTTAGTGGTAAGACTGTGTTTAAGCGCTTTATATGCAAGGGTAAAGCGCGAACTAAATTAATTCTTCTTGAAAATTGATGAGAGTATTTTGTTTCAGATTTTACAAACGCCTTATTTACATTAAAAAGGTTCGTAGAATAGAGGGTGAGAGCTTGCTATGAGAAAAGAAGCTTTGAATTCAGTTCCATAATTGAGTTAATTTTGTTGGATTAATATTGATTTCGGATTTGACACAAAAGACCTTTTTTACACTTTACTTTATACGAGCTAGGAAGCCTAATTAGACTGATAGACATCATCTACCTTAGAAATTATTGTGGAAAATTTTATCCGCATTATATTTCAGTGCTTTGTATTAATATTTGAGAATAACTGTCACGGCTATCTGTTTACTTAAAATTAACTTGCTATTATTGTTACATACATACATAAACTCACAACTATTTCCCACATTTCGCCTTGTATGTTCCGTCCCACGATGTGACAGAGGGCGAGCCTATAACCATATCGGGCACAAATTTCTGACTCTGGGCTGATAATTCATTGAAAAATTATCACATTGCCCGACCCGGAATTCGAACCCGTGACCGAACCCTTAGCTTTGCAATCGTACCGTAGTACAAATACGCCACTGAGGCAGTCATTATTATTACATTTTTATTAATGTTTTAAGCTAATATTTAAGACATCCAACAAACAACTTCAATTTCTTTCAAACTCCCAATGGTAAGGATATTCGCGTCGCATTGAAGCTGTTGCTCCGAGACCATTATTACGGATCAAATGGGCTATTTGCTGTTGAGTATCGCCACGCCGACATTTTATTTTCATAGTATTAAAAAATGTATACAGCTTTTTCCGAATTACGTGTTAGGGCGTTGCCAAAGCTATTAACATAATTTATGTATTTTTTGTATTGCATTTTGACATAGTTTTGTTTATAGGTATTTTTTCATAGATTGCACGAAACCGAAGTCCATTAAATATTTTTAAGCTACAAAATATTATCCCTTTTAATAAATTGGAAAAATTAAAAATTCGTCATGTATAAATTGTTTATATAGCTAAAAATAATATCATAGTGCTTCTCAATGTATATTTTCCTGGAGAAAATTCTGCGCAGAGCACCTATTTTGTACTTTTTTTCTCTTATGTTATTTTTCTATTGTAATTCGCTCTATGTATGATCTAGAAGAGGATAAATAAATAATACTAAATAACATTTAAAAATATTTTACTCAACATAAATTAAAATAGATATGTACTAGGAATATAATTTTTTGGTTTATACACAACAACGTGCGCGGCGGTGGTATACAGCTAAATTCCGCGGCCCCAGGCAAGTCGCCGAACGCGGGACAACCGACCAGCTGAGCCGGAAGGTATATGTTATCTATCGATGTAGCACAGTGGAACTACAAGTTTTTGGAAAATAATTTTACTAATTTCAAAAATAGGTCTTACTTTGATAATATTATATTAATGTATACCTGTGTAAATTTAACCTATCGCCGTCCACAGCTGGGCGTAGCCCTACTCAAGTATACGCCAACCAAATATTTATTTATTTATTTAAATACTTTATTGTAAACCAACGGAAAAAAGTACAAAACAAATAAAAATACATTAACACTAGAGACATGGTTACAACGGCGGCCTTTTCGCTACCTGCGATCTCTTCCAGGCAACCTATGGATGGATTAGATTAATTGAATATAGAATTAATTGGGTAGTGCAAAGAAATGGGGGACAAAAATAATAATAATGAAGTGCGTGGTGGCCTGTTGGTATCGGACCAGACTCGGCTGCCTACATGTTCACGGTGGTCGCGGGTTCAAATCCCAGGGCACACCTCTGACTTTTCGGAGTTATGTGTGTATTGATAGTCAATCACCACGCACTTTAACGGTGAAGGAAAACATCGTGAGGAAACCTGCATACCGTAGCGATTTTAAAGAATTTCTACGGTATGTAAGTCCGCCAACCCGCACTAGGCCAGCGTGGTGGACTATATGGCCTAACCACTCTCAATCGTACTCTCGATTGTAGAGTAGGCCCGTGCCCTGCAGTGGGTCGTATATGGGCTGATACAATACAATACATATATCCACAAATAATTGAATCTCATTCCATGTAGTGTATTAAGGTTTATTTCCCTTCTTCATACATAATAACCATCATATATGCATCCCACAGGAGTAGGCAGTGACTATGGATTTATCTAATCTCTTCATCCCCTTTTCTTATGAGTTCTTCTGACCTGACTGTTGTTATGGGTGACATCTTTTTAATTTTTCAAGCTAGTATATCTACACGTACTTAAGCACATTTGTACATCGTTCAAAACTCGACTGCCAAAAATTTCATCAAGCATTCAATCCCTTCTTATACACAACGAACTTGCACAAAAATTAATAAAATACACGTGCATACATAGCTATGTTAATATTACTGCATCAATGAATACATAGAGCAGATAATTATCAACTGATTAAGTACCTAATTTGATTAGTATTTCAATTATTTCCAACTAATCAGAATCCTATAATACGTCGGTCGTTATCAATTAGATTAATACGCCGTTGCATACTTGAATTTAGCCATTCTAGTTTCACTAACTAGACACGTTTACTATGTACAAAGCTTTCGAACGTTTGATGTCCAGATTTTGCATTAAATAAATAAATGTACCCAACAGTCACATACATAGTTCTGACCCCACACTAAGATCGAGTCTTGTGTCGTGGGTATATGAAACTACGAGATTCTTTTCGGTCTTACAGACATCGAGACTCGAAACAACTTGTGGTTCACACAAACATTTGTCTCCGTTCGAGGATAGAACCCGCGACCTCTCATTTCACTGTCAGTGTCTAACCAACTGCGCCACAAAGGCTGACTAAAAATGAAAAACATGTATTTCCAATTGGTTAGTACTGTGCAAGTTGTGACGACGTCTGACCACGTCTGAGGGTGTTCCTCGCTGCATTAACCAAGTCAGGATCTCCAGATGTTCATGAATGGCAGCAATCATTTACCTTGAAGTAAGCGTTAAATAGACCGAATTGAAAGGTCAGACATATTATAATAACTCCTATCCAACTTCTTTTTTCATCACCCATACTAAATTCTTTCTTTCTTCTGTTTAGGCCAGCATTTAGCGTCATCCTGCAACTTTATCTATGTGGTCTTTAAATTTGAATTTAGTGTTATCATAATCATATTTGCGCCCCTCTTCATAATAATCCTATTGTCTCATCAAGCGAAACGGCCTCTATTAAATAATAATGTCGAATCAACAAAACTACCGCAATACAGTTCATGAGTAATGTACTTTTATGCTTATTTAGAGCATAATCGCTCGCAGCACGGTTAGGGTTATAGCTCGTAACAGCTTGTTTGATGCCAAATAGGGTGGCGATGTACGCAATGCGATGGCGTAGTTGTGTGAAACTTCATGTGGTTTCTCCATTTGTGTTGCACAATTTTTTTATATATATACCAGTATATCATGTTATGTAAACACTTAAATTAAATTAAAAGTAAATTCCACAGTGAATCCATTTAAAGTTTCGGTCGTCGAGAGACGGCTGTCTCCAGGTGAGATTACTAGAATTTTGATAATTCGAAGACTTTTACATTGGTGGTATGTCTATCATATGTGAGGTCGCCTGAGTGGATGGTCGCCACCGCTATGTCTATTTCTCCCGCCAAACAGCAGTGTATATTCACTGATGTGTTCCGGTTTGAAGGGCATCGTTAACCAGAGTAACTACTGGATATAATGAGACTTAACATCTTGTATCTCAGGATGACGAGCGCTGTGGAATGCTAGGTATTGCCTCGTAATAGTTAAAAGTGGTTTTTGGTTCTTTTGCTACTGTCCATGAGCGGTTGTATCGCTAACTATCAGGCGAATGGCATGCTCGTCTCGCTATTCATCGCGATCAAAAAATAAATATATTTTTCATTCCTTTCTTACCTTCCTATTCTTATGGTAACAATATACTAATGATCGTACTATTGATAGTAGAGGAGGCTTGTGCCCTGCAATGAGATGTATGTGGACTAATACAGATGCTAGCGATTTTAAAGTATTGTAGGTGTTATGAGGCAGTAGTGGTCACTTAGTATTTAAGGTTTCAGTTGACCTGTACTATAAAAATGCTATCTTACCGGACCCTTGAGGAGTTGGGTCGTCGTAAAAAGTGAGGATACATAGTAACTATTTTGAAGGTAAATACTTCCATTCAGTCCTTTACTAAACCTTGAAACGTTCATACAGCTTGCGAAACGCTATACAAAAATTACTTTCATACTTGACAAAAAAAAATCCACACTTTTTTAAATATATTTCGTGTAACTGAACACAAGTAACACTAAAACTATTTGAACGTGGCTTAAATGTATCTTTTTAGTTTATACGAGCAGTCAAATGTTACAGCTGGCTTGAACAGTTGCCAACATCAAGAAACAATAGCTCCCCAAACTATTAGCTATCAACATTATCTGCCCATTATCTGATTATAAAGACTGTTATTGCTAGTATTATAATGTTGGTAGAATTGCGTAACAACTGCATTGGAATGACGTCACGGTTCGTAAGCAATAATATTTATGTAGTGTAATACTAATATTATGAAATATGAAAAAAGGCCTTTGCCCAGCAGTGGGACACATTATAGGCTACAAAAAAAATCAATATTGTGATGAAAGTAGATTGGACTGTATTCTTCTACGATAACAAAACTAGATCATGCAGCCAGATGATTTGAATATTTAAGTTCAGTATTTTGTATAAACCCAGCATATTAAAATAATCTAAAGACATGTTTTAGACTAAAAATGAAGTCTTTAAAACAATCTCTGGTTGGAAGCATTCAAATAAAAGACAAAGAATAACAAACACATTTGGAAAATATATTTTGACAAATCTTTCACTGCTCAAGCAGCTAGGTTGTGGAATGCCTTAGCTTTAAATATAAGACTTGCTAAATCACTTACCTTGTTAAAAACAAGTCAAAAATCACTACCTATCCCTACTTAATTAAGAATTATATTCTTATTTATATATTATGTATATTATATTGTATAATTGTCAATGTGTATATATGCAAATGTCTATGTATGTATATGTGTATGTATGTATATTTATGTGTATGTATCTCGTATATAATATATATATATATATATATATATATATATATATATATATATATATATAATTTTTGTTTTCTTTTGTTAATGTACTCTTGTTGCACGTCAAGCCCTATTTATCAATCCAACAATTCCTGTTCATCCAAAGGTTGCCAGGAAGAAATCGCTCAATGCGATATGGCCGCCCATTGTACTACTTTAAGGTTATTTCTTTATTTAATTATTATGTAACTTGAGAGTACAATAAAGAGTATAAATAAAATAAATAAATAAATATTATCACAGTCAAGTATAATGTAAACGACGCGGGTATATAACATGAAAGCATTATATTGAAATCATAAATCCGAACATACATCTCACGTCAGTGCCAAAACTTTAGACATTTCAGGACTAAACTTCCTCAACTGAAGTGTTCCCAACTATCTAGAATAATTAGTAGCGTTCTCAGAAACACCCTCATTACGCGGACCTTGAGCCACCTACGTGTTCAGAATTAACAACTTGTATCGTTGTGACTGTCAAGGTTGAGGGTCAAGTCTTGTATTTAGGAAAGTTGGTGTATTAGCTTCCTGGTTTAATTAAAATGGGTGTACATAAGAAAGAATTGGTTGTTATTAAAGATAAAACACATTCGAATTTGAATTGCAAAGACTGTACAAAGAATGTGCGTGTTTGAAGGAAATTGTTTTTTATCTAGTTGTAATATCATCATTTGTGTTCATCATCACGATGCAAGCATTCCATAGCATACCGTAAGTCTATAGCTACTCAGCTTGGTGTAAAAACCAAATATACTTTCTCATTTGAATTTCGCACAATCTTCCGTATAGTCACTCGAAAGATCATTGGATCTCGGTATATGACACGAGGCTTGCTTTACAAACATAGGCAAGCTTTCGACACAACTTTAAAAGACTACAATTATTATAAGTTGATTTAAATCACGAAAACAAATTCCACCGAATAACTAATAAAATATTCAGCTATTTTCAGATCGTTTATTTAAGAATCAACGGATTCTGATATCGAATCAAGATGAAAATAATTGTTCATCCAATGTAAATTCAAGTGGCCTCGTTCCCGAGATCGATACTGTCTCACTAAATGACTTTTATATTTTACCTCGAGACACTAATTGACCTTTTGATAAGAATTCTTTAATTATTGAACAAGGCTTATTGTCGGATGTCACCTAATTACTCGTGGCGTATCCTGCAAGAAAATGAGAAAAATGTTTTCTTTGTAATGGAAATGTTTTGTATTGTCAGGCGAAATAGCTTTTGTTTTTAAGATCTGTTTGATTACTTGATATTGTCCTCGTACAAAGGTAATGGACAAGGTATTAGACAATAGGATATTAAAATGTTGATACAGTTTGGTTGATGTCTTTTCACGTAGTATGGAATGGTTTTAATTAAGACATACTCGCTTCGATGACTGACTTGTTATAGATGGATGAGGAAATGATGATGGATTTTACTTTTGCAACAGTGTTGGATAGATGATTTTTAGCTGATGATGATAAACGGCAGTCAATAAAAAATATTTCATAGTGTCGCGTATAGGCTCACTTAGACAACAGTATGTTTAAGCATGCTCATCCAGGGTGGTTGCAAAGACCTGACCGAAAACTGACTTGAGTAAGATTTGCTGTCATATTCCTTTTGAAATTAAATTAATTTATTGGTAATGAAGGCAATCAAATAGCTCTTATGGTAAGTCAATATACATAGTATTTAATGTCTATTATTTATATTAAATTTACTTATCTTTCGGTAGTCTTAAAGTATAATATTTATTTGTATTTTGTGTTTTTTTTTGTTGAATAAGACTCGTTCATTGAGATTTCCAAGAGCCTCGTAACCTTGGTTTTAAGTATAGATTCATTGTAAAGAACTTCGCTAATTAGGGCTTTCCAGTAGCCAAAACATATATTGTGTGGCTGAAAGTAAATAAAACTATTAAATAATTCGGGTTTTTGTCTTTCAAATATCTTTTTCTTAATGATATTTCAGAACATGAGATTTTATGCGTTATTAATTGTTGCATCGTATAATATCACCCCATATCATAGATCCTGAAAGTAAAGAGTAAATAAGAAGAATTTTCTTTCCGCTTTTCATTATAACCCAACGTTATTATCGTTCGTATTATGAAGGATACCATAAAATCTATCAAAGAAAATTGTTGGAAAGGTTTAGAAATTGCAAGTTTCTTTAATACTTTTTGTTTACCACGGGAAATAATATCATTTATTTAATTGCATGTCATCCTTATGGGTTTTTTTATTTTTTTATATGCCATAGGACTGGCAAGCGAACAAACAGGTCACCTGATGGTGAGTGAGCACTACCGCCCATGATCATTCACAACGCTTGGATCATGGATGTGTTGCTGGGCCATCAGATCGGGAGGGGAGCGGGGAGGAAAAGGTATGGGGAGAGGAAAGGGGTATTGGGAATCTGGCATCAAAAATATTTAGTTGTGATGAACTGTATGACATGAAACTCCTATGAGAAAATAAAACAGAATTATCCATCTTCAATGATGTACGCTTTCTCATCGACGCAAGCTTCTCTTAATACATGTTTTCCTAGTACTCAGTTTACCACCTAAAACTATAAAAATCGTAAGAACAACTTAAATATTTTACTTGTTCTGTCCAAACCATCAGTCTAATGACACTCACAAATTACCGCCAAAACGCCTCAAACATTCAAATCACAAAGACCAATACCCTCAATAGGCAAGCTTTCAAACAAACCACGATGTTTTGACTGCCAACACAGGGCGGGTTTCCATCACAGCCCAATACGCTTACCGGCGTCATACAGGGCCAACATAAAGCAGTTTGCCGACGCTCAGACAACATCCTGCGAATTATTGGATGCCGGTGAAACCCGCCCGCCAATATTCAGCACCACGCCCATTGCAATTTCCTGCCAGTTTTCATAACCGTACGTACAACGGAACGCTGTTTTGAAATTTGATTCGAATTTGTTGTTTTTCGGTGCGTCTGAGGGTATAATTGAAGGATCGGGGATAACTAAGCGTTTGAGCAGAGATGTAGAATAATTTAAATGTAATTACTTAATGTATTTTTAATTGGATATTTTTTAAATTATTTGTGTTTAATTTTATTTACGGCATATAATAAAATTTGCATCGTGTATTCCTAAAATCAAATGCAGTGACGGAAATATCCCATGTGACTTAAATAGGTTTAAATTAATTACAATCTAACCTCGCTGATCGATTCTCTATTTGCATCGCTCTGTATTACAATGCAGACAGCCTCCGTGGTACAGTTGGCTAGACGCCAGCTGTGAAACTAAAGGCCGCGGGTTCGATCCCCGCACCAAAACAAATGTTCATACGTTTTTGTTTCGAGTCTGGGTGTTTGTGAGACCGAAAAGAAATATTGCATCATATGGATGTTTTGTGTACATAATTATGTATGTAACAGCCCATATTCGTCCCACTGCTGGGCACGGGCCTACTCTACAATCGAGAGAATCGATTGAGAGTGGTTAGGTCATGTAGTATATTTGTTAATTATTACATGATTATTTCACCGATATTGTTCATGGACTGGGGAATAATATTATAAAATGAAATATATTTATCCAATAAATACCACGGCTTTCGTGGGATCGGTGTCATTTTTTTTATTCATCATTCCGAGGAACAACTAGTGATAAATACTGATTAAAAAACTGCAGTAGGGGTCGAGCAATTTTTTTTCGGTATCTCAAAATGTTTACAATGCCCATTATAAACTTGAATAGCCAACATGGAAATGCCATTCCTCAGAAAACAAAAAAATGATTTGTCAGAAGTGGGATTCGAACCCACGCCCACAGAAGTGGACTGCGACCTGAACGCAGCGCCTTAGACCGCTCGGCCATCCTGACTATTGCAGTATTGCAGGAATTAACCGTATGCATCTCTACTTCAACTGTTGTTTACGAATACAAATCAGTATTGAAAAATTAACTTCTTTAATAACATTTATAGGTCTATTTCATTGAATTTCTCGTTCGTTCGTTTCAGCCACAGAAAGTCCACTGCTGAACATAGGCCTTCCCCGATGATCCCCACATCGACCTGATGGAAGCGGCCTGCATCCAGGGACATCTTGCAACCTAGAAATACTGAATTTCTAGATACAGTAAAATATTTAAAAATACAATCTTAGCGGGAAATTTAGTCGGCATTTTTTAAATTTATTCCTATTTTTATTTTGTTACCAATCTGGAAAACAAAAGAAAAGCTCTTGTTTATGATAATTACAGAAGATTGAAGATGTCCGACGTAAGGAGTAGTCCAGAAGTTTGACTAGGAAAATACCTCGCATCGGTCAGCAATGCTTTATATTTTTTTCCTTTTTAACATTTACTAAAACTTATTTACAGACTGTTGTAGCCTGTTTTAGGAGTAAGTCGAAGAATTTTACATATTGCCCCGTAAAAAACTGCACCTTCTAAGAATCAATCTGCTATTTATGCAAAATATAATAAATTAATTTAAAATAAATTAGCTCAGATTAGCGTAAGAATCCAACATATAACTTATCCAAATTCCCTTGCCATAAATCCTCTCATACATTTAATGTTATAGATTTCTATGCGAATACGACTGCGGTACTACAAATCATAAATTCACATTGTATTGTTATCAATAGATCGCTGTAACGTAAATCAAATGCATTTTGATAGAAACCATATTAAATTGAATTGATGCAATATAGTTTATGTTGGAATACATTTTCAGATATTGAAATCGTATTGTTGTGGGACGGTTCAATCATAAGCCAATGTTATTTTATAAGTCAGAATAAATAAATACACCCAACAGTCACATATATATAGTCCAGACCCCACACAAACATTTGTGTTGGTGCGGGGATCGAACCCGCGGCCTCTCGTTTCACAGTTGTCGTCTAACTAACTACGCCATCGAGGCTGTCATCAGAATCTTCATAGAAAATATCCCTTTTGATTAAATTTATTTATCTTTCGATGATTATTCTCCCTATTTATATTAAGAATAAAAACAGATGCAGTGACATTGGTAAGGTGTCAATCAGCACTTCACAATCAAATAATAATTATTGAGGTTTCATGATTTAAAAGGTCGCTTCGCTAAACAATGAGATGTAGAGGTTGACCAAACTTATGTTATGCACGCACCAAGAAGATTCAAATTAGATTAAAATTTATCCTTTTACCTATGAATTTTGACATTTCAGGAGTACCTACAGTGTCTTCAGAATTTGTGCTTAGATAGAAATATTTTTAACCAATAGGTTATCTCATAAAACAAATATATATTTTTTGAAGTCAATCATGGTTGCTAAAAGCCATGATTTCAAAAGTCCCACCCACAGTCTCTCTCATTTGATGGAGTCCCGCCTCCAAATTGGTTCGTTGCGGAGGTTGTGAGGAAATTCAAAAATAATTTGAAAAGTAATTTACTTTTAAATCAGTCATTTATTGGAAAGGAATGTGGTGGAAAGCGTAAAATTATTCTGTATTTACAATAGTAATATTATTAAGGATTTTTGTGTCTTTATTCAAAAATGTATTATGTACTTAATTTAATAAAAAAAATAATTAAAATGTTCATTATTTACCCGCTAACATAATGCAAATAGGAGAGTCTTTCGTTTGAAGTATCCAATTACTTATGAATACTTTTATCCATGACTGTGTTTTGGCACATAATATTATGTATGTGACTGTAGTTTGGCATGATTTAAAAAAAATAGTTGCAGAAATATTTATTTGTCGAGCCATCAAAAATATTGGCTAAAGACATTACAGAAAAAAAGTACACCTTTAGAAACTTCCATGCGCCATTTGCTTTTTACTACCACAAAAACATACCGGAGTGGCAGTCATACTTGAGATTTAAAACACCTTATCGAAAATACATTTAAACAAACATTTCCATCTCGACAATGCCTGTTGTTTATCCACGTTTAAACTCCAGATCAAAAAAGTCAATATAAATCCCGACCCGAACGGAGGGCCATTAAGGCCGTCCGCTTAATAGCTGGAGCGGATTAAATTTCGCCGGACACCAGTCGAAAAACTTGTCCGAGGGCGTACCGGAGAGGTGGTAGAATTAATTGGGATAGACCCTTGTACGGATGAATTCGACCAGCGTTGTCCGCTTAATTTCACCGTACAGTTTCTTAACCGGGAACGGTTTTCGGAAAACAAATCGGAAATGAGGGTGGATTGTGTTTGAGTTCCTAAATGCTGCTGTGTTTTGCAATTACGAATCGTTACCGATAAAGGAATTAGAATTAGTAATGAAGTTTTTCAAGCTGTGTTTATATAGATTATTCTAATTTGAAGGTCTTTTAGCATTAAAATTACAGATGTATAAATATGCTTACTCTTTATCGTTTTTATGGAGCAAGTTGTAGTTTTATGGAATGGATATTCCATCAGCTGACACTAACAAATTTTACAAGGAGATAGAAAATGACGTAAAAATACTCTTAATTTGAATAGTCTTTGAGAACTTTTACAGCATTGTGGACTGTTAAAATAATACCTTCGACCGTATCACAATTGTGAAGAATGATTGGTACAAGAAACTCAGTACGATTAACGAATCAGCCAATTTGACGTGACTCATTGCAATTGTCATTCGAGAGACCTTGCGTACAAATCCACTGCAGCTTCCAAACCACAATCAACAGCGACACAAACTAAGAATGGCAATGAGGCTAATATAAGCAAGTCCCCGGAAACATTAATTTGTGTTAACTTGTAGCTTCGTTTAAAAGAAAATAAATAGGAGTAATTAGATACAAATTTATATTAGCCCAGCGTGGTGAGTCTACCACGTTGGCCTAACTACATGGCCTAATCCCTCTCAATCGTACTCTCGATTGTAGAGGGGGCCCGTGTCTTGCAGTGGGACGTATAGTATGGGCTGGTACAGATACAGATACGTAGTGTTTTTATCACGATGTACAAAAGAACGTATACAATATTGATACATACAATTATTGATTTTAAGCAGAATAAATAAATAAATATAAAGATATATTTATATTTATTTAGAAGTTACTGATCTGTTTATTACTAGTAATAACTTTAAATAGAGATTTATCATCTGAAACTAGAAAATGTGGCAAAACAGCGAATTAAAAACGGGGCAATAACACGAAAATAATGGTTATTTGAGAATTAACAAAATTAATTAACTTGCTCTCCGCACTACTAAGGAATCTTTAGACTTCAAACATGAACATTCAATTTACGGAATTTAGAACTATGTACATCACTTCAATGAATTTTGAAATGTTATACAATTATTAACCGACTTCAAAAACAGGAGGAGGTTGTTTTTTTTAAATGTTGTATAATGTGTATGTTTTTTTTAAATTGACAACAATGTTCATCTAGCTATGAAATCGCTTTTTCGACGAATAAAAAACCGGCCTACTGCGATGTGAAATCATGCATTCTGGATCCGTACTATAAAATAACCCGAACTCTAGAGGCCAACCAGCCTATAAATACTATTCGTATCAACTATTGTGAGCCAGAATCCAAATTAAAAAAAACTAAATAAAACAAAAAGGCAGAAAAAAAGAACCTTAATTTAGTAGATGAAAATCTATTCTGGATATTATAGCATTTCACTTTTAACACTTTTTTGGAAGTGGTAGAGCCGCGCTGTTATCAGTCATGACTCAGCATGAATGGGCAGGCTCCTTCGGAGCGGTACCACTGTCTCACAGGATATCGACGCGAAGCGACATGTTCGTTGTCACGTTTCGTTCGGTGAGTAAGATTGCCGGATGCCCAACACCTAATTGGATGGGCCAGCAACTCGTCGATGGTCCAGCGTTGTGGATGTTCACTAGCGGCAGTGATCACTTACCATCAGGTGACGGTTATTATTAATTTAGGTCGTCACAAAAATATCATTCAAAATTTTTTTTCGGATACTACGAGTATACTCGTACTTTAAAGGTACGAAATTCTAACTGTATAGTATTGTATCAGTTTATAACCTACTGCTGACTACAGAATTCCTCTAAAACAGAGAGTTCGATTGAAAAGCCCCAATTCGATTGACACAACCCTAAAACACTAAAAACTTAAAAAGAAAACCGCAAAACTATTTGTTATAAAAATATAAAGAGCCATTCACAGGGAGGTTCAAACAATGGCCCTCGTTCACATGCGTCGCGGTTCCCGAATTTACATGCAATGTCGCCGGAGCAAAAGCGCCTCGTTTCGGCACGTACACTCGCGGTGTTTCGCGTTCTGACCACGTCCAGTGTGAATGCGCCTTTGTTTTTCTTTTTAAAATAAAGAAACATTTGCAGAGATTACACTAAAGAAAATTCGAATTGAATTGAATGTGTCGTCTGCAGTGTTGTTAATGTATAAATGCAAATCAATTTATAATATTGAATGGTTTGTGAATTGAGATCTGTAATTAATTTACTGGCGAATGAAAATGTTTGTAATTCGGTTTAAAGAATATTCACAAAATAACTGTACTCTACTGTACTGTATCAGCCCAGATACGTCAGATACAGCCTAGATCACTGCAGGGCACAAGCCTCCTCTACAATCGAGAGTAGGATTGAGAGTGGTTAGGCCATATAATCCATCATGCTGGCTTAGTGCGGGTTGGCGGACTTTACATACCATAGACATTTTTGCAAATCACTATGGTATGCAGTTATACTCACGATGTTTTCTGTCACCGTTATAGTGCGTGGTGATAGACTATCAATACCACATGACTCCGAAAAGCCAGAGATGTGTCCTGGAATTTGAACCCGCAACCACCATGAACATCAACATGTTCACGGTAGTTGCGGCAGCAGCGTCTGGTCCGTTTACCAACAAGCCACCACGCACTTAGTACACGCGACATAAAATAACACACAAATTACATTCATATTTTATTAAATTAAATCACGATTCAATAAAAAGTTTTGTGTTAAAGATAAAGAACTTTTGTGATGCCTAGATAAATTAAATAAGTTACCAAAAATAGAGTACAAGGGTTTAAAACAATAAGGCTCAATTATCTCACTGTTGACTTTAGACAGGGTGCTCAGTTTTCTAAGCATCGTTAGTGGTGAAAATTTCATAATATTGCTATATATGCTGCTAATATTGCTATATTGCTATATATACTGCTATTGTATGATGCTAAACAAAAGTTGAAAATGAAGTGCGTGATGGCCTGTTCGTTCTGTTCAAAAGTAGCCAATCCGGATATTAATCCAGGGTATCAGCTACCTTAATGCTAAATTTCATTAAAATTGGTCCAGTAGTTTGAGCGGGAAGTCTTCTTGGTCATCCCATGGAAACACTACATTTTTTCGGGATAAAAAGTGGCTTATGTGTTAATCCAGGATATGAGTTACTGAAATGTAAAATTTCATTAAAATTGGTTCAGCCGTTTGAGCGTGAACAAGACAAACACACAAACGTTCGCCATTATAATACGATAGTAGAATTATGACGGGTTTTCCATCATCTTGTAAGGTTCAGCCTTTGGATGTCTGGTAATACCACCGGTCTCGTCACATCAGCGAGTCTGATAGATCGAATTTTAGTAAGAGTAGGACCTTGTTGTACATATATCACCATAATTTTATTCTCAACAGGACGTGATGCACTCTTTATTTAAATTTTTCTATTGAATATCCCATTCAAACATTCACGTAACAGTCGATCAAATACATTCATGTACACGTACGAGACGACGCGTCTGTCGCTTTTTGCACATTCGTTCTAAGTGACAACATTGACAAGTGAGATAGAAGGAATAATATCGTTGCGTCATATTTACTTTTGTAGAGTACAAAATAAAACATTTCTTACATATTTTTTAACAATAATACGAAAATTGAATACGATTATATCGTCTTTTTTGGAGACTAGCGAAATACTTTGATAAGAGCAATGTCGGAGTAGTACATAAAATAAATAACTTCGAATTATGAGCCTTGGAATCATGTATTAAATAAATAAATTGATGGAAATAAAGTTTCTATGAAACAAACAAAAATTTAGCAGTGGACCGCTTTCTGGTCTAGCTTCATAGGCATTTTTTTTATTGCCGTTATAGGTAGACGAGCTAGCGGCCCGCCTGATGGAAAGCGGCTGTCGCTGCCCATAGACCTCCGCAGTGTCAGACCTCCGTATTTAAAACTACAAAAGTACATGAATATAACAAAATAAAAAGTATTCACTACTAATACGCATTTTTTAAACTGCTCCATTATACAATATGGTTGTTGCTTGCGCATCACGTAGGTGTTACGTTACGTGAAGTTAGTTCACACATAAACGCAGATCTTTGAAATACATACGAAATCTTCATAGTTACTGGCAATATAATATAACCAACGATCGGCTTCACTAATGTTCTTTAAGTACCAAATATAAAAGAAATATACTTTTTTCTTTATTGTTTTATACATTACCAAGCCATATAAATAGATGTTGTAAAATGAGAAAATAAAAACAGCAACACATATTTTTTTAATTATAACATTAACGTAATCTTAATTTAATTAAAAAACTTATCGAACGTAATATACTCTGTATAAATAAGGTTTAACTCCCACTAATTAAAACTGCTTTAAACTAGGTACGAACACCGCATATTTTAAAAGAGAAACACCACTTTTAAAACCTTAAAAATGTTTCTACATAAATTACGCAATGTAAACGAGCTTTTTTTATGCTCTAATAAAAAGTTCACTAAAATAAGCTAGTTTTAGAGAGCCCGTGACCTAGGACTACGCTAGGATTTTGTGCACGTTCAACTTGTCTGAATAAAAAATATGCATTAATTTTGCTAACTGCATAATCTAATTAGAAAAATAATTTTAAATTAGCGAGAATGACGAGACGGACAAATCAGTCGCCTAGAGGCCTCACACCTTCTCATAAACAGGAGTAATAATACCCCTTAGACCCTATTATTGAGAACTGAGAAAACTTGACATTAAAGTAGAACACGATAGGCGACTGTCCCGCCCTCACACCCATCACTGCAACTTCTGTAAACCAGTATCAACAGTAGCACGCATTGTAACGACACTGAGCATTGAAACTCAGCGAGTCTCCGGGAATGTCTAACTTGTCTTTAACCCGCAACGAAATCAATCATAAAGTTCAATTAATAGGAGGAGTGGGACATACACTTTTTTTTTCATACAAATTATTGTCCACTAGAACATGGTAACTACAAGTAAACCTACATTAAAGTGTGAAAACTTGCGTCGCTGGATGGATGGATGCTGGATGGATAACAAGTTACAGTAAATATCCTTCATGAAGACATGTGTTCAGCAGTGAACTCCCTATTGCTAAGAGCGATAATTATGCTGACTCAAAATATACTAAAATTAATAAAATCTCCCTATATCCCCATATACATCGCAGTGTAGGACACGAGCCTCCTCTACAATCGGGAGTACGATTGAGAGGGGTTAGGCCAAAATTATTAAATCTCTTTTTTCAAACAAACCAAGAAAATAATCTACAGTGGTCAAATAGAATTTAATGATTTTCTGTTTACAACCTATTAACCTGGTTCAACTGGATTGCCTAGGTGGCGTAGTTGCACTACAGTATGTTTACAAAGCTGTAGTTTCGGGGTCGTATCCCGGGTCGGGCTAAGTGATATTGGATTTTTCTATTAATTATCAGCCCGGTCAGAAATTTGAGCCCGATATGGCTCGCCCCCTTTTACATCATGGGACGAAACACACAAGGCGAAACGTGGATGTCCTGGTTGCACCTCTGCCTACCCCTTCTGGGAAAAAAGCGTGTTGTTTATGTATGTATGTATATATGTGACCTGGTTCAAATAAGGTCGTCATGACGCCACAGGCTGATATTTTTAGTACAACAGAGCAACAATAAAACCATACAAATATTATTTAAAAATAACAAACAGCGGGTTTTCTGCTTCAAATGAAACAAAACTTTCGAACTCTTATATAAACTTGGAATCACGTGCACTCATTAATTTTCAAAGTATAATTTCGAAACACGGAGGAAAACTGTTTTTTTTTTGCCGTTTTATATTGAACTTATAGAATTTTCCAGGCTTCACTTTGGGAAACCAAACATAAATTCTAAATCAAATATAATAGGTGTATAAATAGACTTTCTTGCAATTGTAGGGCAAACGTTCTTTGACGCAACTAACAAGAAAACCGACTGAAAAGTGAAAAGTTGTGGATTCTTTTTCCTTACTAAGACCAACATTTGATTTGCGGCCAGATTATCCAACGCCAAAACGGCCTTTGTTGTTTCTGGTAGCCACTACATCATATGACACAAATTATATCTTGATGTAACTTAAAGAATATTATGTGTATGAATATTAACTTATTTATTGATTTATTATTTGATATTAACATTATGCTTACAATTATTCAAAGCATATTAGGTACATATTATGTATTTTTTCTGAACATAAAAATTATATTCAGAAAAAATAATTCCCGGTAATTTTTTAATAATTTAAAATTGTTACAGGGTTTAACCCGTTGGCCCTAAATAACTTTACTTATAACCAAGATCATAAGATAAATTTCATTTCATTTATTTCTTTACAAAAATAATTTCAAAGACAAACCGACTTAGAAATTACAAACAACCGCACAATCTCCCAAAAAGATTCCACTCCCTAACTCCTCGCATTTTCGGGCGTCGTCAACATTTTTTCATTTGCGTCACCTTTAAAAATTCTTTTGTCAACCCGCAAAGGCATACGGAATAATTAAAATTTAAACGGAGAAAAAATTGAGGCGAGAATCCACCGTCCGCCCGCGGCAACGCTGTGATATTTTAATTCTAGCCCTAAATTGCCGGGCCGTTTCGACCTAATTGCCCGGTGTAATTTTGCAGCTTTATAAGGGTTAATTTAATTTATCCGACAATACACGCGGTGTCGGCGGTATGATTGCTGTGAAAATTTTATATTACACTTTGTAATGCGAATTAAAAATGTTTACAACTCCATCTCGGGTCGTGAGTGGGGTAACGAAAATATGGTAGAGACTTTTTGATTACACCAGCGTAAGGATAAGGCCCTGAGATTGGGATTAAATTAGACCTTAGTTGACTTGGTAAGTGCACATACCATAAAAAATTATGGCGAATTTTAGGTCTGTTGTTTTTCACACGTTTATCTTCACAGCTAAAGCGACAAATAATAAACTACCAATTTACAAGCAATTACTAGAGCCCTGAAATTGAATCTACCCTCTCAGACTTAACGTTTTCGTCTATTCAGGTATTCCGTTGTTCACTACAAAGATTATTTGCTCTATAAATAATTGGGTGTAACTTGTTCCCGGTGTAGCGATAATGTCGTCTTCATCACATGTTTGAACCAAAACAATCCAAAACGAAACTTGAATGTTCAGACGTTCGACGTATGAAGTAAGTTATACGTTTTCGCTTCTAATAATAAACACTATTCTCTGAGATACTTATCATTCACTCAGAACTAAGTCTATAGTTTTTTTTTTGCGATGTCCGATCATTCGAGTTTCGTTTCAGATTATAAAGTAACCTATCTTTAGTTCATACAAGTGCCATCTCTACCTACCCCCTCATTTACAGGCTTGTTCATATAATTATGGAAAAAGCCAAGCGTACCGTCACTGAAATTGAATCATATATCATTGAAATAATATTTTTCTTTGTCAAACTCGGTACGTGTATTTTGTGTTTATCGCTACAAAAGAAATAATCAGATGGCCGGGCGCCATTCATCAATCAAACGAAATGAATGTCGGATTCGTTTAATGACTTTTTGGACGTCATTTGTCAGGCCTCTTGTTGCTGTGGAGGATTTTTGGTCCATTCAGTATTTATGCGTGTTTATGATTTATTCATATAAACATTCTTAGTTGTAACATACTCGTATATATTGAGAGTCAAGATAAATTGCACCGTGTTCTGCAATTAATTATTAATTATTAATATTATTTATTTTATAAAGATTTGGTGGTAGGTCTCTCCTATGTGAGAGGCAGCCTAGTCTATTTATACATGACAATGTATATCTGCCGCCAAGCAGCAGTGTAAATGTACTGTTGTATTCGGGTTCCAAGGATATTGTAGTAACTACTGGAAATATGAGACTTAACATCTTATGTGTCAGAATGGCAAGCGCGTGGAATGCCAAGCATTGCTTTATAATTCATAGTGTTGTTTGGTTTCGCTCCTGTATTGCGATACGACCGCTCCAATGAGCGGTCATATCTCATTTTATTCTGTTTTTTATATGATAAGATATAATTTCTTAAACCGAGTTGTTTATCGTAGTTTCGGATACCGTCGGTATAGTATACGCTTAATGTCGGTATAGTATACGCTTAGTGTCGGTATAGTATACGCTTAATGTCGGTATAGTATACGCTTAGTGTCGGTATAGTATACGCTTAGTGTCGGTATAGTATACGCTTAGTGTCGGTATAGTATACGCTTAGTGTCGGTATAGTATACGCTTAGTGTCGGTATAGTATACGCTTAGTGTCGGTATAGTATACGCTTAGTGTCGGTATAGTATACGCTTAGTGTCGGTATAGTATACGCTTAGTGTCGGTATAGTATACGCTTAGTGTCGGTATAGTATACGCTTAGTGTCGATATAGTATACGCTTAGTGTCGGTATAGTATACGCTTAGTGTCGGTATAGTATACGCTTAGTGTCGGTATAGTATACGCTTAGTGTCGGTATAGTATACGCTTAGTGTCGGTATAGTATACGCTTAGTGTCGGTATAGTATACGCTTAGTGTCGGTATAGTATACGCTTAGTGTCGGTATAGTATACGCTTAATGTCGGTATAGTATACGCTTAGTGTCGGTATAGTATACGCTTAGTGTCGGTATAGTATACGCTTAGTGTCGGTATAGTATACGCTTAGTGTCGGTATAGTATACGCTTAGTGTCGGTATAGTATACGCTTAGTGTCGGTATAGTATACGCTTAGTGTCGGTATAGTATACGCTTAGTGTCGGTATAGTATACGCTTAGTGTCGGTATAGTATACGCTTAGTGTCGGTATAGTATACGCTTAGTGTCGGTATAGTATACGTTCGCCTCTGGGGTGCAGTTGGTAGAACGCCGGCTGTGAAACGAGAAGCCACGGGTTAGATCCCCACACTGAAACGAATATTTGTGTGAACCACAGGTATTTGTTTCGGGTCTGTCGTTGTTTCTGATACCCACGACACAAGACTCGATTTTAGTGTGGGGTCAGGACTATGTATGTGACTGTTGGGTGTTGGTGTATTTTTCATTTATGTTTACTACGGATCTTAAGTTTATTTTTCATAAAATAAGGCTACTATACATAATCTACTATTTTTTTATCAGCCCATATACGTCCCACTGCTGGGCACGGGCCTACTCTACAATCGAGAGAATCGATTGAGAGTGGTTAGGCCATATAGTCCACCACGCTGGCCTAGTGCGGGTTGGCGGACTTACATACCGTAGAAATTCTTTAAAATCGCTACGGTATGCAGGTTTCCTCACGATGTTTTCCTTCACCGTTAAAGTGCGTGGTGATTGACTATCAATACACACATAACTCCGAAAAGTCAGAAGTGTGCCCTGGGATTTGAACCCTCGACCACCGTGAACATGTAGGCAGCCGAGTCTGGACCGTTACCAACTGGCCACCACGCACGCGCAATCTACTATACATAATATATAGGTAATAAAGTACATATAATCCTAAATAATATTGCTGAAACAAATAAGACGTCGTATTCATGAATATTAATACATACGACATTAAATAATCCACTTCCTGGATAAACATTAATTTTCCTCGCGTTATATTTACCATTATTGCTTTATATGACGACAAACAATTGTACTATGTACAAAGATCGTATGGAAATAAGGTAAACAGTTATTTATTTTATTATAAGCATATGACAAAAAATTGCGAAGGCGGATACGAGGAAAGTATCAATTAGTAGAGCTACACGTATTACACGAACCAGGGGGTTACTACGAAAAACACAAATAAAAGCTTACGCCTTTTCCAAAAATAATGGTAGGCAGAGGTGCTACTAGATCACCCACATTCACCTCGTGTGTTCTGTTCCGCGCTGTGATAGGGGCGAGCCTGTCGCCATGTCGGATATAATTTTCTGACTCCGGGCTGATAATGAATAGTAGAAAAATCCAATATTCCTTTGCCCGACCCGGGATTCGAACCCGAGAACTCAGCGTTGTAGTCGTGCCGTAGTAGAACTGAACTACCAAGATAGTCTATTCGATATATTGAGTGATTTTTCGAGTTGAAATCTACTCTTAGTGACTGCGTTTTTAATATACCTAAAGTCAACGAATACTTTCTATTTGATACTTGTTAACAATGTTGAATCGTTTAACAGTCGATATAAGCGAAAACTAAGGCATTGGATGTATATTTAATACGCGGAATCGTGCGTTATATTTGATTCTATACTAGAAAAGAGAATCGTTTTTTATAGTAGTCCCCCAGATCCTATACTAGAAAAGAAAAATCCCCCTACTCTCAATATGCCTATGTGATAAACTATGATCTAAGCCTTCACAATTATACTCAATTGTCGAGGATTCCTGTGCGAAGAAACTTTATACTATTCAAAAATAGAACGCAAAAAAGAAGGAAATAAAATTTACATTAAAATACACTTATAATTTAAAAAATATGTTATATCGAATATGAAATACTGGCTAATAAATTATAAAAGAATGACATGCCATCCACGACGCCTCATTGCTGTGGGTGTACGTAGGCAGTTAATTTTCATCAATTCCTGCTGACTACTTCATTCCATCACAACCAAGGTACAAATTATTGCAACTCCCAGCATTTATCTTTGAACTATTTCACAGAAAAATAAATAATATTAGTGATGACGTAAAGGGTCCTATTTATGAATACTTTGCAAGTGACATTTTTAAGTTTTCTAGTGACAGATGTTTCCATTCTGCACGACTCCTAATTGGACGCAGCTGAGGGCTTCAAGCCCACTCCTCTAATCTTTTAACAGGATTTATATAAAATTGGGGCGTTCAAGTTTTTCTGTGCAATTTGGTTGAGTGTTTTCCTTGTGTTTTAAGTTTCTTATGTGTAATTAGGGTCGTGTAGGGTTTTCGTAAGTTGTGTAGGAAGCTGGGGTGCTTTGTCGGGAACCTCCACGTGGTGCACCCTGGGCAACGTGGGCCATCATAGTTGCACGTTGCAACTATGATGTCCGACGGCAGATACCCGACGGGGAGGGCAGTGTGTTTGGCGGTTGCTGTCTCTTGTGGCGGCCGCCCTCACCTGTAGTTTGAGGAGCGGTCCTTCTTAGGGCCGCCCCCCGGTTCTGTCCTGGGGGATTCCGGCGGGCCTGGCGTGCGCTAACCCCGCCACCGGGCGGGCAGTGGGAGTGTCGCTCTCATTGCCGCCGTCGCAAATCGTAATCCGGTCGTGAGGTTTGTGGTCATGTCTCGCACTCTCACCGGACCGAGGGTCTTGGCTTAACCGCCCGGACCGCGAGGGAGGATGCCTCTATAAAAAGTACCCCGAATCCCAAGCGGCGGCGCACCGCGAGGGGATGCATGGCTGACGGGAAGTTCAGTCTCTAGTGCGACCCCCGCCAGAGTACCGGCCGACCCTCTGGCGGGTTACGCTAGGCTTACCCAGGTACAGGGGGCACTGCCTGGGCGGACATTCCTTTCCCCCATACTCGTGGGAACAATATGGACTCTAAAATTAAAACTATTTCATGTTCTGTGGTGGTAGACAGGCTCGACTCGGACACTTCACAGGCGTCCAGTCGGGCAGTGTCCTTGATGGGACCGCCTGCGGAGAGGACCGCGCCGTCCCGTGACTTCGACTCGGAGTCCGGGATGAGCAGCGACTCTTCGCATGCGAAGAAAAGGCGTACAAGGCAGAGGAGAACTTGTTCTGCCGAAAAGCGGCAGAGGGCCAGCGATGGTGGCAGTATGGTGGAGACGGACTCCCGTACTGCTACCAAAAAGATTAAACGCCGGCCCCAGGCTTCAGCGGTGAGGTCAGGCGCGGATGACGACGCAGTCGACAGGGCGAGGACGGCGTACGAGGCTGCTCTGCACGAGGAGCGCATCGCTGAGGCCGAGATGATGGAGGCGGATGAGGCCGATCTGCGGAGGGCTAAGGAGGCTCATCCGTGGACAAAGCTGACTCCAAAAGAGGCAGCCCCGGTTACCCGAAGCGAGGCCCTCACAAAACTGGCGGAGAGGCTCCGACACGTATCTCGAACGGCCCGAAATTTGAAAGGTACATATGTTCGGGACCTGAACGAGAGTGTGTCGGAGCTCCTAACATTGGCGCAGGAACCGGCCTCTGCGGAGCTCGCTAGGGTAGCGGCGGCGAACAGTGCACTCCGCGAAAAAGTAACGGCGCTGGAGGCTGCTCTCACCGCCCAAGCAAAGGTGTTGGACGACCTAATGGCCACGGTCCGGCAGCGGCCAGTGCCTGAGTCGGCGGCGACCTCTGGCCCACCGGAGGCCGACGTTGTTAAGAGGCTCCTGGAGGTACACATGGCGAAGGTGGACGCAAGGCTCGAGGCGATCGCCATGCGACTGCCTCCAGAGCCGATTCTCCGCCCGCCGCTGGCTGCTGACCGGGCTCGAACCCAGGCGGCATCGAAGGCGCGGAACCTTGTCGTCGGAGCACCGAGCGAGTCGTGGCCCACCCTGGGAACGGCAGGGAAAAGAGTTGCCCCAGCGGCTGCTGGCCGTCAAGCACCAGCAGCCCGGCCGACTGCGGTTGCACCGGTCCCGCCACAACTGGCTGTTCGGGAGCCACGTGGGCGACGCCGGGGTAACCGGAAAGGTGACCCGCCTCGCTCGCAAACGCCACACCCGCCCCCAAAATCCGCCATTTCCACGGAAATTCCGTGGACTGTGGTGGCCAAGAGGGGCAAGAAGAAGTCCCGGGCGGCTCCACAGGCGGCCCAGACCTCGCGCAGAGCTGCTCCCCAGCTCCGTCTCCCGCGTAAAGCCGCCGTGACTCTCACGGTGACGCCGGAGGCGTTGGAGCGGGGAGTAACCTATGCGCATGTCCTGCGTGAGGTCCAGAACAAGGTGGACTTAGCCAGCCTTGGTATTACAGCGGGACTGAGGCCGAGGCGAGTGGCCACAGGGGCCTACCTCTTCGAGGTACCCGGGCCCGAATCCGAGGCAAAGGCCGACTCCCTCGTTACTAAAATGAGGGAGGCTCTGCACGGGTCGGAGGAGGACGTTCGCGTCACCCGGCCTGTGAAGACTGCGGAGCTGCGCGTTTCGGGGCTGGACGCCTCAGCCACCTCCGAGGCAGTCGCAGCGGCCATCGCCCGTCTCGGCGCTTGCTCCCCTGACGAGGTCAAGGTCGGGGAGATTCGCGTCGAGCGCTCGGGCCTGGGCGCGGTGTGGCTCCGCTGTCCGGCTAAAGCAGCGGACAGCGTGGTGAAAGCCGGACGTGTCCTGGTTGGATGGGTGGCAGCGGGAGTGCGGCTCCTCGAGCAGCGGCCGATGCGTTGCTTCCGCTGCCTGTACAGGGGACACGTCCGGGTGCAATGCACCGGCGAGTGCGACCGCAGCGGGCTCTGCTACCGCTGCGGTCAACCGGGCCACAAGGCCCGGGAGTGCTCCGCGGACCCGCACTGCACGATATGTGCAGCTGCAGGGAAACCCGCGGATCACCGGGTGGGCGCTAAAGCCTGTGTTGCCTCCTCGGTCCCGCCCCGCTCTCAACGTGGCGTGGGCGCCGGGGTTGTGACGCGGCCGCAGCCGTCCCACCCCGAGACGATGGAGATCGCCCATTAATCAATGGCGCTTAATTTCCTCCAGGTGAACATTAACCACTGCAAAGGAGCACAGGGCATGCTTGTCCAGTCTCTGGCGCAGTGGTCGATCCACGTCGCTGTGGTCTCCGAGCCGCACTCTGTCCCGGCCACTGATGAGTGGGCTGGGGACTTGGATGGCTCGGTGGCCGTCATCACCAGGGGCGCCGTCGGCTCCCCGCCCTTTGAAAAAGTAGCGAAGGGTACGGGATGCGTGGCGGTTCTGTTGGGAGGGGTTTGGATAGTGGGTGTTTATTTCTCTCCCAACAGGTCCCTGGCGGAATTTGAAAACTTTCTCTTCCGTCTGGGAGCCCTGGTGGTACAGGACGGTCAGCCTCGCCCCGTGCTTGTCGCCGGCGACTTCAACGCCAAGTCCTTGGCTTGGGGTTCGCGGGTGACCGACGCGCGTGGCGAGGCCCTGGAGGAATGGGCGATCTCCATCGGGTTGGTCGTCCTGAATCGGGGGTCGGAGAACACGTGCGTGCGGCACAACGGCGGTTCGGTGGTGGACATAACGTTCGCCACCCCGGGCCTTGCCCGCCGTGTTCGGGACTGGAGGTCCTGGTAGAGGAGGAGACACTGTCCGATCATCTTTACATTCGGTACAGCGTCTCTACCTCCCAAGGCTCCACCCAGTCCGGTGGTAGTCCGACTGCCCGATTCATGGGCGGCCGGCGGTGGGCCGCAAAACGCCTCGATGGGGAGGCCGTGAAGGAAGCCGCGATTATACAGGCGTGGCTCCCCGTGCCGGACGGGCCGGTGCGGGTCGAGCAAGAGGCGGAGTGGTTCGGGGTGGCGATGTCGCGGATCTGCGACGCGGCCATGCCCAGGGTCACCCGCCTCCCAGTGAAACGCCAGGTGTACTGGTGGTCGGCCGAGCTCTCGGAGCTGCGCGCGTCCTGCATGGTCGCGCGCCGCCGACTCGCCAGGCACCGTCGTCGTCGGACCCGTGCACCCGACGATGACGAGCAAGAGCAGCTGCTTCACGGCCTCCACAGGGAGGCGAAGAGAGCGCTGCGGGTGGCCATTGCACGAGCAAAGGCCGCGGCGAACGACGAGTTCCGGAGAACTCTCGACAGTGATCCATGGGGGCGCCCGTATCGTTTTGCGATGAAGAAACTCCGCGCATGGGCGCCCCCGCTGACGCAGAGTCTCCGGACTGACCTCGCTGAGGACGTCGTCGCGGCCCTGTTCCCGGCCATCGAGGATTTCACTCCTCCACCGATGGCGCCACATCCACCGGCGCCATCGTCGTCGGTTTCGGTAAGGGATATCCCGGAGGTTTCGCCGCAAGAACTGGAGGCGGCAGTGCTTCGGCTGCGGAGCAAGAACTCGGCCCCGGGGCTCGATGGGGTGCCCGGTCGTGTCTGGGTGCTAGCCGTCGAGTCGCTGGGTACGAGGCTCCGTGGCCTTTTCTCCGCGTGCCTGGAGCAGGGCATCTTCCCGTCGCGGTGGAAGACGGGCAAGCTTGTCCTGCTTCGGAAGGAGGGGCGACCCGCAGAGTCGCCGTCGGCCTACCGGCCCATCGTGTTGCTCGACGAGGTGTGCAAGCTCTTTGAGCGCATTGTGCACGCGCGCCTCGTCGAGCATTTGGAGAACACGGGCCCGGATTTGGCGGACTGCCAGTTCGGGTTCCGGCGGGGCCGTTCAACGGTCCACGCCATTCTGCGGGTCAAGGCACAGGCGGAAGATGCAGTGTCCCGGGGTAAGGTCGTGGTGGCGGTGTCTCTCGACATCGCCAACGCGTTCAACACCATGCCCTGGGCCTGCATCGAAGAAGCACTGCGGTACCACGAGGTGCCACCCTACCTTCGGTGTCTGGTGCACGCGTACTTGTCTGACAGGTGCGTTGTGTATCCGGGCGCCGACGGGTGGCATCGTAGGGCAGTATCGCGCGGTGTTCCACAGGGCTCGGTCCTCGGGCCGCTCCTGTGGAACATCGGTTACGACTGGGTGCTCCGTGGTACCAACCTTCGGGGCGTCGCTGTCGTCTGCTATGCGGACGACACATTGGTGACAGCGACGGCCAGGACTTATAGGAGGTCAGCCCTGCTCGCCTCGTTCGGCACCGGACTGGTGGTGGGCAGGATTCGGCGACTAGGCCTCACGGTGGCTCTGAGTAAGACCGAGGCCGTGTGTTTTCACGGACCTCGGTGTGGGCCACCGCCAGAGGCTCACCTCACGGTGGACGGCGTGCGGATTCCTGTCGGCTCGAGCATGAAATACCTCGGGCTCTTTCTCGACAGCCGATGGGATTTCCGCACGCATTTTGAGACGTTGTCGCCGAAGCTGGTGAAGGCGGCGGGCGCACTTGGGCGCCTGCTGCCCAACACCGATGGTCCTGGCATTCCTTGCCGAAACTTATATGCTGGAGTCGTGCGGTCTATGGCCCTTTACGGTTGCCCCGTTTGGGCCAATTCCCTTGGCGGTCGCTGCGTCCGCTTGCTGCATCGCCCGCAGCGCATGGTGGCGCAGCGCATCGTCAGGAGCTACCGCACGGTCTCGCATGAGGCGGCCTGCGTGTTGGCGGGTACTCTGCCTTGGGAGCTGGACGCACAGGCCCTCTCGTCAGTATTTTTCTGGCGGGAGGAGGCGTTCAGACTCGGGCAGAGGCCGGCCCTCCGAGAGGTCGAGGCCATGAAGGCCTCCATCCGCAGGGCCGCCGTGGAGGAGTGGCGTTCCAGGCTGGAGAACCCGAGTGCGGGCGTGAGGACCGTCGCGGCAGTGCGACCTGTCCTCGAACAGTGGATGGACAGGCGCCACGGTGCGCCGACATACCGGCTGATGCAGGTGCTCACCGGGCATGGTTGCTTCGGTGAGTACCTGTGGCGCGTAGCCGGAGCGGAGGAGTCCGCCGTGTGCCACCACTGTGGCAACTGCCGTGAGGACACGGCCCAGCACACGCTGGAGGAGTGCCCAGCCTGGGACGATGAGCGCAGCGCTCTCGAATCGGTCGTAGGAAGGGACCTCTCGCTGCCGGCCGTGGTCGCCAGCATGGTCGGCAGTCGGAGGTCATGGCGAGCCATGCTCTCCTTCTGCGAATGCGTCATTTCGCAGAAGGAGAGCGCCGAGCGGGATCGGGAGCAGACCGATCCCGCTCGTCTCCAAAGGAGACGAAGGAGGCGCCGGGATGTCACCTAACCCGGCGCCGGAGAGGCCACATGGGGTCGCCGTCCCTATCCTGGCGGCCCCCGAGACGTGACGCAACATGCGTCCCATGCCGCGTCGCAATGCGGCAGTGCACATGGAGGCGGTCCCGGCGCAATCCACACACGGTATCCCGGGGCCGTCTCTGAGGGTGCACCGATGGTGGCCAACGCGGGGTTTTTAGTCGGTATTCCGGCGCATGATCTACGGTAGGGACCCGACCCAGCGGTCGCTCTGCAATCTCGCTGGGTCGGAAGGCGCCGGTGAGTCCGACACACCCCCGCCCCTCCGGGGGTGGGATGGTCCGTAAAGGGATTTTCCCCGCGAAAAAAAAAAAAAAAAAAAAGTTGTGTAGGAAGCTATTAAGGATTGGGGACAAAGCTGGTATTGGATACTTTAATGATACTACTGCATTGATATTAAGAATTTATCTAATATGGAAGTGGTATGAAATAAGTTAGAAACAATTTGTAGGTTTTGTGAAGCAAAACTGCTAATTACTGTACAGAATCAGAATTTTTCATTGCAAAATATAAAAAACCGCCTCGGTGGCGTAGTTGTACTACGGTACGATTACAAAGCTGAAGTCTTGGATTTGAATCCCGGGTAGGGAAATTTGATATTGGATTTTTCCTTTCATTATCAGCCCGGAGGCAGGAATTTGTGAGCGATATGGCAAAGTGCGTGGTGGCCTGTTGGTAATGGACCAGACTCGGCTGCCTAAATGTTCACGGTGGTTGCGGGTTCAAATCCCAGGGCACACCTCTGACTTTTCAGAGTTATGTGTGTATTGATAGTCAATCACCACGCACTTTAACGGTGAAGGAAAACATCGTGAGGAAACCTGCATACCGTAGCGATTTTAAAGTATTTCTACGGTATGTAAGTCAGCCAACCCGCACTAGGCCAGCGTGGTGGACTATATGGCCTAACCACTCTCAATCGTACTCTCGATTGTAGAGGAGGCCCGTGCCATGCAGTGGGTCGTATATGGGCTGATACAATACAATACAAAAAATGGCAATAGGCTCGCTCCCTATCACATCGGGACAGAACAAGGCGAAATGTGGGTGTCTTGATTGCACCTTTGCCTACCCCTTTTGGGATAAAGGCGTGATGTTTATGTATGTATGTATGTAAATATAAAATATGAAACTTGGTTTATCAAATCCCTTCCACCAACTCACAACGCACAAAGCTATGAGACAAAAATATAGTAAGTACCATTTACAGTGAATCCTTCAGAAATCCGAACAACGTGTGTGGGTGTATTTATTTACTATTATTTATTTAACGTACGCGTATTGGTAAACTCAATGTGTTTTGAATAAATTTCATATTCATGGCATATGAAATAACGGAGCGGCGTCCAACTTTTATGTTTTATTATCAGCAAAAGTATTGTAGTTTTGCGCACGTTCGTATACGAATATTTTGCCGCTCGTACGTGGCTACTTTAGCGTATAAATTTATTTTTCTCTGCCGCCTAGTGTAGCTAACAGCTTCATAAACATTACATCTTTTTTATGAGCCGGCATTCTGTTTTAATCTTGTTTCTCCGCTCTGTTATCTTCGCTATGATTGAAATTAAAATTGTAGTATCCGTTGTTAACGCTTACAATATTACAGCGTTTCAGACTATAAGTTTGATATTGGAAATAAAAATATTTTGGAATTAATTGATATTGGATTTTCCTATTCATTATCAGCCCGGAGTCAGAAATTTGTGCCCGATATGGCGATAGGCTCGCCCCCTATCACATCGTGGGACGGAATATAAAAGGCGAAACGTGGGTGTTCCGGTTGCCCCTCTGCCTAACCCTTCTGGGTAAAAGGCGTGTGTTTATGTATGTATGTATGTATATTTTAAAATTCTGAGTATGAAAAAAGAGATCACACGTTCGGATCAAGAGGCAAATGTTAGTGTCAATTTCAGATTAGGCTTCCATCTCTATCATCCGGATGGATGGATGGTATTCCTTAACAGTGAGATTTAGGTACACGGCTTTTTGTTTTTTGTGGGATTAGTTTTCTTCTAGGGTATTTTCTGACCGCCACTTTTGCCCTATTAGATTTGGGTGTTAGAAGCCTCAGAGACTGACTAACAACCACTACAAGGTAAAAATTATGGCAATGGGACTGCTTGTCTGACTGGGAGGAATATTTTTCAGGCCGACATAATTGTGACGAGTGGCAAAGGCAATTATGTTGCCAATCGGCACTGTTTCTGCACGGCGTGGCACTTACCATCACTCCGCACTTTGCCATGTTAGAAAAATTAAAAAAAAATCCAAGTGAAACCCGAAAATCTCGCCAGTATAAGGGATAAAGTAAATTATTCAGCAACAGGTGCCCTCCTATTTATTAGCAAGAACTCACGACTTCTGTTTGTTGCTTCCCCGTTTTAATTGGGCCGAAAGTGAATTTATATTCTTTCCTTAAGCACTTTGTGTACATAATTGTCGGCAATGATACATTTCTCCAGCTATTTAAGGATGTTTATCGAAGTTTAATTGGGTAATTTAAATATTTATATAGCAGAATTTCGATTCGCGATTCGTTCACTTTTTCTAGCAAAGCACGCCTATGTTCGCCGGATGGATAAAACTTTCTTGTAAAGTAAATATATCTTGATATTGGGCTCGCTATTAGATGTAGTGTATTAACTTATCTGTGTTAGAAGAAAACGAGACGTCATGAACAACATACTTCTTAATCATAAGTCCAAACTGAATTTAAAAAAATATTACATGACCAAATATCTTGTTGAAAAAGCTGTCACCGCACCGACGATAATTCTGGTGTTGTGTTCGTTGTCGACGGTGACTACTTACAGCCCTTGGCCTGTTTGCTTGTTTGCCCCTATTCCATTAAAAATATAAAATATCGTATATTTTATCACAAACACCTAAAATACACCTACAGTAGCGTACACACTCTCGGTAATACGCACGCAACCGAGCGTGCCGTTTTTATTACTAACATTTGTATGAAAATAAAAGTATTTTTGTAATCACTCGTAATTTAATTTTTATTTATGTCAGGTTTATCGCCATATTAGTCGCTTGGTGCAGGCCACTTTGAACAATGTGGAGATTCTTGAGGGAGGCCTATGTTCACCAGTGGACTTGCTGTGGCTGAAGAAAGCGGGAGAGAGTGTTTAGTAGTAGTTTAGAGGCTGTGAATCATAGAGTCATGGGTTTACTTGGAATTTTATAACTGTTTATATGAATCAGTAGCAACGTATCACAAAATAGTACTTCTTACGTATGAAGAATAAGGTCTGGTAAAAAAATAAGGGGACACGCTACGACGATTTCATAAATAGCATGCAAAAAAAATCACATTCTATATATTTTTCTTTTGATACAAAACAAGTATTTTAACATCGTAATTGAGTCTTAAAATAAATAATATAAATTCGGAATTAGTTGAGGACCGCGCAATAACTTCTTAGGTGAAAACAAAAGTCTATTTAGAAAGTTATTTATCCTGAAATAGGAGTTCTAATAGAATTGCTGAACTCGTGATTAACTAAGCAATTTAGGCAATTTTCAGTAAAGAACTTTTTAAATTAAACGTTTGCTAAAAACAGTGTTTGAAATTATTTCATATTAAATTTTAGAGGAAGAATTTAAAATTTGTATGTTTAAAGAACAGTAGGTAATTGATAAATACATACACATGAAAGAAAGGTAGCGACGGAAAGAAAAAGATAGAAGAGATTGAGAAAAATACAAAGCGACTTACTAATTGATATAATTATACGCGTAGAATGACAGAACTAAAATAATAACTTTGATTTTATGTTAGGTGAAATAGCAGAGACTCGACGTCTGTAACTCTAAGAAAAAAAGATTTAAAACAAAGTAAAGTAAACATTAATCGGTCTTTGTGGTGATCTATTGGGGGGCCTATATTCAGCAGTGGACTTCCTGTGGCTGAAGAGAGAGAGAGGAACATTAATAAACACGAGATATTTTTTTAATCTTCTTATAATATGATTTGTCATTGTTATTTGTAAGTGGCCCACAATATACCTAAACACGCAACTCAGATGAAGATCAGTAGCAAAACAACTTTCTAAAGTCACACAATGAATATAATTATAACCTAAATTGTAAGAAATAAATGAAATAAAAGCAGCAGAACTCGGTAATTAAAATAACTAGATTAGTCTAACCTTTCAATTCCCATAAAATAATTAGTGTTAAAGCGAACAAAGTAGACCATGTTGTCAAATAAATTAAAACAAATCAACTGTATCCACATAATTTAGTTGTAACTGAACCTTTATAGTTCTACAAAACAGCTGGTTTTAAGGTCATAAATGTATTTCACGAAACACCACTAAAGAATCACAAACAAGTGTGCGTGATTCGGCTCATAAAGTTGTGTGTTCGCTCGCGCAGTCCGTTTGGGAAATAGATATAAATATTTGTTTTTGTCGCTAGAGTATGAGAGTTCCGTATTTAAATAAAATAATTTACATGGAAAAAGATGAGTAAAATATTGGGCAAAGAAGAATCTGGATCTAGGCCGCTTCCGAAAATCAACTGTAGAAATCTTGAGGAAAAAGAAAGCATCAAAGAAGAGCATAATTTACATCACTCTAATTATCTAAAGTTAATGATAACTGACAATGTCTAAACGACTTCATATTTATAGCCAAAATTCTGACAGCATTATTCAGTTTTTAATTAATAAATTAATTATTTGGCTGGTCTAGACGACCTTAACGTTTTATCTTGTAGAGTGAGCTACAGCTTCCTAACTTAGTATATAATACACGAGGCAATTACAATGAAAAACAAACTGGAATTATTAATTCAAATTTTCAGCAAGGCCGCGCACATGATGGCAGTGGGACACGAGCGTCAAGAGGGACTCGTGTGCTGCTGCCATCGTGGTCTCGGCCTTAGAGATTAATACTTTGAAATCTAAAGCAATGTTTTATTAAAAAACCGACAAGAATACACGAGTTCTTATTAAAAGTTATAGTGTACCAATATCTGGTATTTTTTTTATACAGCATAACATAGCTATTAAAATGCACATCGTAGTATACACAATTGCCTTGTAAATAACTTTACAAAGTCATTCAAAAGAATAATATGATTATTATTCTGGGATTATATCAACTTGGGATAATATTTTCTCGAATTATATATTTTTTTTATACTGGCACGGCATAATGACTGCACTGCACCTGATGGTAAGCGCAAATGCCGTCCAGACAGAGTATCGAATGGCATCAGACAGCGTTCCCATGCCATTCGACACAATTATGCCGGCCTGCTGAGATGCTTCTTCACACTACGGCGGAAGAACCCAGGATTATAGGAAGGAGGGAACACGTGTGACGGCAAACAATTCCACAGCTTGACAGTGCGGCACAAAAAGAATTTGCGAACTTTTTAGTTCGCGCCGAGATGGTTTGGACCATCATTTACAAATATTTTTGTGATTGTCCATTTAGAAGCGAAGGCGAACCAACGCGCAGTAGCTCGATAAACCCTGGCTAATCGGGCTTATCACTCTGGTCGGTTTACACCCTATGCTTTAGTTCCTTTCCAGATGTATAATGTTTTTCTAGTCACTGATGTTTTTTCTATTATCATTGCATTGGACCAGCAGATGACCTCACCCTACGATGAATCAGTACGGGCGCCTTTCAGTATCTACTACAATTGGATATTAAGTGTGTTGTCAGCCTTTCAAATTGGAAGGTTAAAGTGAAGGTACATGAAAGGGAGGAGGACAGCAGTATTTAGCATTATTTCGGTTTTTAACTAAGTAAATAATTTTACGTTATTGAGGAAGTTGAAGGAAAACATCGTGAGGAAACCCACATATTATAGAGATCTTAAAAGATTGCCTATGGTGTTTGGAGTTTGCCAACCCACTCTTGGCCTAAACCCTCTCAATCGGACTCCTGATACTCCAGTGTTTAAAAGTGCGCAAATAGGGGGTGATGTGGTACTTTATTGAGTGAATAATAGGTCTCATTATTAACCCATTATCTGTTTATTCACTGTGTAGCATAATAAACGGGCTGTGGAATATAAGGTTTTAGTTCAAATTCCCAATGGAGCGATCAACTTGCTTGGTTTAGGATTCAAATTTATAGCAAAGGTTATTAGGCTGGCTCTGTAATTTACCGAATTGCGAAATAATTTAACAATGTGTGACGATGACTTTGAGTAAAATCGTTAACTTTTATTATAATACACCCAAAAATCACACATAGTCCTGATACCTCATTAACATCAATCTAATTATGTGTTCGGGGTATAAAAAACTACGAGAGGTTTTTCTGTTTCACCAACACCCAGACCCGATCGCAATACTAGTGGGGCACACAATATTGTCTTAGTGCGTATACCGACTCTGCCGACTTTTATTATATAAAACTGTTAAATTATGGAAGTATATTATACAGGGTATATCAAGAATGCTACCGAGAACTAAGCCAGGTGGTAGTTTTAGTTACTACAGACACTATCATTTTGTTTGGGTGGTAAATCCTTAGTTTTTGGTAAAATTATATTCTACGGCCTTGCGTACTATAGCGTCTTTCAAAATGAAAGAATGTACATTATTTTTTTAGGAAAATGTATGTATTTACCACCCAAATACGATGATAGGAAAAAATACAAAAAAATCGTCGCTTCAAAAATTTTAGTTGCATTGTGTCTAACCACTAACTACCACTTGGTTTCGTTTTCGGTAGCAGTCTTGATATACCCTGTATAAAGTACTTATATAAGATTTTTCTTTTAGTTAGAACGACCAGGGATTCCTAAAACAGGGGAAAACAGGTCAGCAATAAATACAAAGAAACATTATGTCCACGTATGTTTTAATTCAAGGTTTCATTGAGACTAGTTTAGAGTAATAGCTAGGTTTTTGCTTTCTTTTAAACATAAACCAATTACAGGTAATATTATAGAACAAGGTTAGACATTTTAGTCCACTTTATAACAATGTTTCTAGAAAAGTCTTACGTAATACTGACTGAAATGTAATCCGAAAACATAAAAACACGATTGCTTTGGAATTGTATGACTGAATAATGAATATTAATATTTTATACTTGTTAGAAATTGTTGACTGACTTGACTGCCTCGGTGGCGTAATGGTACTACGGTATGATTGCAAAGCAGTAGGGTAATTCACGTAATTAAATAAGTTTGGTTGCAGTGCAGTTGCAGTTAAGTTTCGATCAAAACAGACCTTTTTGTATTCTCGTAATTTTGACAACCGCTGTCAGATACGCTCGCGTCAAGTCCGCGTCACGCGAGCGGTTTAGTGTATTCTACTGCTGTGTGTTTTATGTGCGTGATTCAAATCGCAACTTGATCGGTATTCACGTATAAGCTTCTTGCATACGACTGACGTACAGTTGACGCGCAGCACACGCGCAGTTTACGCACAGCTTAGGTGCAGTTCACGCGCAGCTAAACAATTACAAGAATACCATTTGACACTAAGACCTAAACTTCATTGCAACTGCACCGCAACTTGATCGGCACGTCAAAAAATTACGTGAATTAGCCCGCTGAGGTCTCGGGTTCGAATCCCGGGTCGGGCAAAGTGATATTGGATTTTTCTATTCATTATTAGCCCGGAGTCAGGAATTTGTGCCCGATATGGCGATAGGCTCGCCCCCTATCACATCGTGGGACGGAATATACAAGGCGAAACGTGGGTGTTCTAGTAGCACCTCTGCCTACCCCTTCTGGGAAAAAGGCGTGTGGTTATGTATGTATGTATGTAGAAATTGTTGGTCTAGACATTATAAGGTAAAGACTGGTTATTTCATACCAATGTTCTTATGTAACGCTTGAATTCCTGAAAACGTTTTTATATTTTTATGGATGTCTTATATGTCTCACGGCTGGGTTATATTATAATGCTTATTTATAAATGTTTTTTACGTACCACGTTTAGATTACGAGTATATGATATACCGTGTATTATATACAAGGGTTTTAAATACCTGGGAAAAAGGTGTGATGTTTAGGTATGTATGACGTATGTATGTATGTATGATTTTCAATACCTTGGATCTGTGTCTGAATTGCGTTTAAAATGCGTTAGCGCATAACTTCTGCGCATCCTCGGCGCGTTAAAAATATGCCTTGTGCAAAAACTCTGAACCACATCTTGGGGTAGAAATTCGTTTGACATATTTTAGTGACAGCCATCACTATCTACCCCTGCTTATCTTCGATGATACGGACGTGAAATTTACACATAATAATATATGTTTATGCCTATGGCCTATGTCCAGCAGTGGACAATAAAAGGCTGATCATGATGAATGTATGTTTAATTGTTTGCACATACAAGTACCTACTATGAAAGACCAACTTTGGCACTAGCAATAGTGTATCATAATACTTATTAGATATACTCTCTCTCTCTCTTCTGCCACAGGAAGTCCATTGCTCAACATAGGCCTTCCTCAAGGCTCTCCACATCGACCTGTTAGAAGCGGCCACTAAGCTACAAATAAATACTACAAATACAGTAATTAATTCATGCATCAAGTTGCACCAAGTTCCACATCGTGGGAGGATAAAATAAGTATTAACAGAGAAATGTTTTAATTAACTCACGTCACGATATAAATAAGGTCCGCGGGTTTAATGCCGCATAAAAATGCAATTTAAACATGTCACGGAGCTCGGAAAGAAGTTTTAAAAATTCGCAATTTCCGCCTGTGTGCAGCGGGAAACACAGTATTAAAATAAGCATTTTATTAGAAATGGTAGTAAGCTACTTAGATGGACGAGTTTTGATGAGATTGTTTATTTGTTTTGTCGTATTCTCTTTACGTGTCGTGAGATATTTATTGCTGGTATATATGTTGTATGAAAAATATATGTTTTATTAGTTGCTAGTTTAATTGGAACTCATTGGGAGATGCTTATGTTCACCAGTGGACTTTCTTTGGCGGAAAAGTAAGGGAGAGAGGGGGTATTGATAATTGCTGTTCAGAAACTCCCAATTCTCATAGGGATTGAATCTCAGTTGTCGACATTGAATCTGAAGGGAAAATAAATAAAATTGACTTCAAAATTCTTATGCTTGAATCAATTAATTAGATATGCGAAGAATAAATAAATGTAATGTACTATATTATGTGCAATATCGCGACCTATTAAACGCAGTACGCATCCAACAAATTCCTGATAAAAATCATTTTACATAACATTAATATCCTCCTCCACCGCTCAACAAAAACCATATTACGAATAACTGCATTGTCCTTTCCACAACAACCATAAATAAACAGTTACTTAACTTTACAATGGGGGCAGGTTTGAAAAACGGCCACCTGGCGCGACCCCACAGTTGATACCACTTTATGATACCGCTGGTGCAACATAGTTATTAGTTGGCGAACTGAAACACCTGCATCTAGATCTTAAGTGTCCTTGGGACTTATTCACACTGTGTATCGAAATATTTTCGTCTCCACTTTGTTTAATAATTTTCAGTGGGTTTTGAAGTGATACAGGGGGCATTTCATGTGAAGCGGACAACAAAAAAAAAATGAGGTCATGAATTTTGTTTATACTCCGGTCAGTTATACTTCTAGTAGACGTGGATGTGTACGCACATTTTTTTTTAAGTATGAAGCTTTATTGCATAGTTATGAGCTTTTAAAAGTTTACCAAGAATGAAGTCACGAATTTTTGGATGCTTATTATCTGCATCAATTAATTTGTAAAAATACTAAAAATATATTGTTTCTTAAAGTTAAAAAGTCGAAGTATTTAATTTTTTTGTCGAATTCTAAATTTAATTTTTTTTACGTAGAGTAAACCGGAAATGAAAATTTCAAATCGATATTTGAGTAACTTCGACACTTTTTTTTTAAATATTTTAAACTTAAATGAAAGCTTTAAACGTATTAATTCTTCACAAAAAAAATTAAAACGTGATCATCAATAGTTTCAGACTTGGAGCATATAGAGCACATACACATAGCTATGAGCACTTTCTAAGCGATCGGCTTTATGCGCTAACATGCTAAAATACTACGATATTAATATTTTATTCCTTCATTCTAACCTGCAAAATTATAAAAATAAACGATTTCATTAATTCTTCACTAAAAAATTTAAGCATGATCGCCAATAGTTTAAGACTTAGAGCGGTTTTATTGAGATTGAAACAGTTTTAACTAAAATAGAGATTTATTTTGTAATTTTTACTATTCGCACTGCCACTAATTATATTTACTCATAAGCCCTCATTGGTTTGAAGAAAAGCATGCAGTTGTTTAGTTCCTGGAACGGTGATAGCGGAAGCAAAACGGACTCGTAGAAAATCTCGCTCTTGTTGAATACTTTCCTTCGAGCAGTAGTAAATAGAAGTCTCATTCATATAATATTATAGGTATAGAGATAGCGTTATTCGTGGACTGTAAGCTTGCACGGGGTGACAAACGTTTAAGGTTTCCCCCAAGACCGTCACATGGCCTTGTTCCATGAGTGGTGGCATGGAAGTGTAACTGTGCTTCTATCTTAAAATTTTGGTTGTAGTGAAATAGGTTCACAAAATTGAACCTATTCTTAAAATGTTGGGGAGCTCCGTCTGTAATGTATTTCATGACAGAAACCACAATTTTATGCTCATCATGGTTTTATGCGCATAAATTCGATTGTTTATAAAGTGCTCATAGCTATGTGTATGTACTCTATATGCTCTAAGTCTTAAACTATTGGGGATCACGTTTTATTATTTTTTGTGAAGAATTAATATGTTTAAAGCTTTCATTTAAGGTAAAAATATTAAACAAAAAAAGTGTTGAAGTTACTCAAATATCGATTTGAAATGTTCACTTCCGGTTTACTCTACGTAAAAAAATTCAAATTTAGAATTCGACAAAAAAATTAAAAACTTCGACTTTTTAACTTTAAGAAACAATATATTTTTAGTATTTTTACAAATTAATTGATGCAGATAATAAGCATCCAAAAATTCGTGACTTCATTCTTGGTAAACTTTTAAAAGCTCATAACTATGCAATAAAGCTTTATACTAAAAAAATAATGTGTGCACACATCCACGTCTACTAGAAGTATAACTGACCGGAGTATAAACAAAATTCATGACCTCATTTTTTTTTGGTTGTCCGCTTCACGTGAAATGCCCCACAGTCATGATGTAGGTTGTTCATAGGTAAGCTTTTTTTATTGCATAGATCCGGAAACCAGCAAACAGATCACCTGATGGTAAGTGATCACTGCCGCCTATGAACATTCACAACGCTTGGATCATGGATGTGTTGCCAGCCCAATTGGGAGGGAGCGGGAACGAAAAAGGATAGGAAGAGGAAAGGGGTATTGGGCATCCGGCAATCTCACTCACCGAACAAAACGCGACAGCTGAGCTTTCGCTTCACGTCGATTTCCTGTGAGACAGTGGTATGTGTAGTGGTATTGGGAGTGTAGTTTAATACCCTACGATTTATAGCCCGTACAAACAGCTTGTAGATCAATGATACAAATGAATAAGCCAGCGTCCGTGTCGCAGTTGGTTAGACGCAGACAAATGTTTGTGAGCCCACAACTATTTGTCTCGGATCTGGGTGTTTGTGAGACTGAAAAGTCTCTCGTAATTACTGATACCCACGACACAAGACTTAATTGCTCTTAATCCCAAATTAAGAGCCATCATCAGGACTATGTATGTAACTGTTGAGTGTATTTATTATTAATATTATTTATCATTATTTATTATTTACTACAAAAATGCTGGTTCAAAATTAGACGAATGCAAATTCACAATTCGCTTCGGTGCAAATACCGACCACACTAAAACTTCGACAATATATCTAATCGAACCAATACTCTGTTAGTCAAATTTACCAACATTCCAGATACCGACGTCTCACAAACAAGGCCACGTAAGCCAGAGTTTATGTGCACAGCAATCTAGACAACTAGATTCCCAGCTGTAGTCCATAGAGTACTAACTTTAAGAAAATGCAATAACTGAGTTGCTATTAAATGGTTTTCAATGTCTTAAATAGCCTATGAGCAAGATTAGTTATATAAAGCCCTTGACCGAGATGTATGGAAGGCGGAAAGAGAGGCCTTTGCCCTGAAAAATGGGGTTATGACGTCTGATGGTTTAGTAATAGCATCTATAGGCTGTTATACTTGAAGCCCATTATCGATTTCAAAAAGGCCTATACATTTTTTGATTAGTCACAAATCACAATGTAGCTTTACTGGTATTGTACAATTTTCCGGAAATATACCAACTACCAAGCACAATAAATATGAATATGTTTAACGTTGTGTTCACGAAAAATCAAAAACGACAGAAGAACAGTTTTGAGGATTTTTTAGTGATATGACATAAACGTTTTTACCATGAAATATTTCATCAAATATAAAGACACTGCTTCATGAAAATGTTTGAGTGGTTCACCGCGAAAAAGAGCATATACATAACATACCATCGCTTATTCATTGGAGTATACATCACACTGTCTATATTCCTACGGTATGTAAAGCCGACTAACCCGTACAAGGCCAGCGTGGTGGACTATACGGCCTAATCCCTCTTAACCTTACTCTCGATTGTAGAGGAGGCCTGTGCCCTGCAGTGGTACGTATATGGGCTGATACAGATACAGATATATCACTCCGTCACATTAGATATATCGTTGCATCCTTCATCATTAAAAGTCGCCAACAATGGGTGTGTTGGCGACAATCCTAAAAACGTCGACATCAAAAACAACGGTGACTTAAAAAGCCCTCCTTCAGTACTAATAAAGAACATAAAGTTCATTACATTCCCAAGTAAATTGAGAAGTACGTCGCATGTTTGTAGACGTAGAAAAAGGTTATAAATCTCATAACGCAGCCTCGTGTTGCGATATTTCACACGGTTTCTTTATTTTCACTGTAATTATGGCTCTGTGGGGAGGAACGGCTGCTGCAAAAGTTCATCTTCATCCGTATATAAAATAACGTTTGCATAACTTTCTGTTACGTTTTCTGCTTTTCTGGAATTAACTTGATTTTATGGCGCTATTTTATAGTGGTCGTATGATGTATCATAGATAATATTTTAAGTTCAAATGATTTTGGATTTTGTATGTTAATGGATATTGTGGGTATAAGTAACTAAAGGGTATTCTCCGGTCCGCTATACTTAATACCGATTAAAACTACCATCACAAACATTTGTCTCGGAGTAGATTGTAGTCTAAATCTCTCTTCTAACAATTAGTAAGTGGTAGAGCCACGCTGTTGTCAATCATGACACAGTGTGAATGGTCAGGCTCATCTAGAAGGTACTATTGTCTCATAAGAAATCGACGTGAAGCGACAGCTTGGCTATCGTGTTTCTTTCGATGAGTGAGACTGCCGGATGCCCAATACCCCATTCCCGTTCCCATCCTTTTGCCTTCCCGCTCCCCTCCCAATCTGATGGGCCGGCAATACTTTCATGATCCAAGCGTTGTGGATATTCATGGGCGGCAGTGATCGGCTCGTTTATCGGACCTATGCTATGAAAAAAAAAAAAAATTTAATTGCATTCGCGATCTCCGTATCAACATTATTACTTTTCGCTCGCAATTAAACTCGCTCAGTGATAAATAAGTACATATAACAAGCATTGAAATAAAAAGAAACATCAAATGTTTACCATGAACATTCGAGCACATAACAGAAAATTCTTCAATCGAAAATAAAATTTTGCCCTCACAGCAAAACATTTGATTTTATCACGAAGAAATTCGAAAACGATGTCTTGTTTCACAACCATTCATATTTATGTCCGTTGAATAGACACCGAAAATATACGTTATCTGTGCTATCGAGTAAACATCGGGAAAAAACAATATTGTCTTTATCAGAGATCCACTGAAATCTAAGACCGTGGGCGTTTTCGTATATTGTTTGGAGTAGCTAAATTGAATTTGACAAGTAAATTAAACAACTTTGTTTTATTTTGCCTTGGTTATAAATTATTCACGATTGAGGCAGTTTTATATTTCTTGTCGATTTACTTCTTACTGACCTCGTCGCTACCTTTTTATTCTGGCATCTGTCATTTCTTCTTTATTTGCCTGCGATAATATCCATCCATCCATCCATCAGCCTTAGGAAGTCCACTGCTGAACATAGGCCTCTCAATGATTTCCACAGTGATCTGTTAGAGGCAGCCTGCATCCCACAGACAGCCTGCATCCAGCGATAATATAAATTATCTTATTTTTCGGCTTGCCCAATGACTTGGCTTAAATATAATTTTATGACCGCTCGCCTACCACACCAACCTTATTCGGAATGGGGTATTTTTAGACTTAACACAGTTGTTTCTTCACGTCTATATTTCTAGTTTTTAATGGGGTTTTATTTAGGCTGTGGTCATATTGACCACTGCAGATCACTTCCAAAGACTATTCTTAAATCGGACAGCCTCTGTGGCGCAGTAGGTTGGACGCCGCGCGGGCTGTGGGTCGGGAGGCCGTGGGTTCGATCCCCGCATCGAAATAAATGGTTGTGTGAACCACAAGTATTTATTTCGAATATGGATGTTAGTGATGTGGAAAGTCTCTTGCACCTTCTGATATTCACGAAACAAGACTCGATCTTAGTGTGGGGTCAGGACTATGTAAGTGACCGTTGGGTGTATTTATTTATTCATTTTCATTTCCCTATCTATCAACACTAATGTTGTTTAGCTCTTTTCTGGTGGCTGGTGCAAATAAATAAAAAGATAATTAATAAAACAAAGACTAGATGAAAACACAGTTTTTGAGAATAAACATTTTGAGAACGACAGAACATGCGTGGAAAAAGAAAAACAAGGTACATGTTGTTCTAGATTTCCTACAGCCGGGCTAAAACTAGACCGACATCTATTCAGGTAATGTTAAAGTCATTACCCCCACTTAAATACCTTGACAATAGCAACAATCCCACCACAAAATGATTCTCCTTTGAACTATTTTGACACAAAACCCGGTCTGTTTTCTTTTCATTATACGGTTGTATTCCCATTTGCATTGTAAAACAACGTCGATGTGAATGTCGGAAGCAGCTTTAAGGAATAATAAAACCTAAACTAACAAAGAGAATGAACGGCTTTGTGTGTCAATCTTTAGTAAAATCGTGGCTGTGTATTGAATTTTTGTAATTAGCTTCGTTTGGGAGTTTTTATTGATTATTGAGTTTATATGCCCAATACCCCTGTCCTCTTCCTACACTTTTTGCTTCCCGCTCCCCTTCTGATCTGATAAGTCGGCAACACATCCATGATCCAAGTGTTGTGGATGTTCATGGGCGGCAGTGATCACTTACCATCAGGTGACCTGTTTGCTCGTTTGCCGGACCTATGCTATAAAAATGCATATATTAAATGAACTGCGTGTCCAGTTGAAGCAGGCAGAGGCTTATGAATAGCAAATGTGGTACTCTTAACTTTTTTTCGTTTTAACTGAAAATTTCATGCAAGCTTGTTGGTTATGAGTGTTTTTTCTTTAACTCTTATTAAATGATAAATAAATACACCCAACGTCACATACATAGCATTAACCCCAAACTAAGATCGAGTCTTGTGTCGTGGGTTTCAGGAACTACAAGAGTCTTTCGGTCTCACAACAACTCCAAAAAAATTTACCTCCGATTGTGCTAATACATTTAAAAAGGTGAGGAATGACCGTCTGTCATCAACCAATACTCTTTGCGGACGGCATTGCATATGAAAATTGTTGTATCACTTTTCCGATCCTGGACACGAAAATCCCACTTAATTTGTGACTGTTCATAATCAGCCGTAACATCTCACCATAATTTGACTCGCTTGCTCTACAAATCTCTTTACAAAAAAAAAAAAACAAAAACACAAACACCAGTGTCCAGCCACAATTTAAGCCGTAACTCGCACACAAGTCTAAAACGACGTAAGTAAAAAGCTGCAATTTTTCAACTGCAAAACTGAAATGGCTTTGAGTTGCGCCGTTTTCAGCGAGAGCAATTCGCCTCACCACTGAATTGAGTCACGGCTCCCGACCCGCACGTTCCTTCACCGCTACTATTTGTAACGCTGATTTCAGAAACATTCATCTGATAGCGAGTTTTGGTTGTTGTTCTATAGGTTTTTATCAATGATGTTTTAATAAAGACCACGCATATCCATATTGTGCCACGTTTAAACATTGTCCCATTATCATCCATCATCCATCCATCCATCAGCCAAAGGAAGTCCACTGCTGAACATAGGCCTCTCCCAATGATTTCCACAGTGACCTGTTAGAGGCAGCCCGCATCCAGCGACGTCCCGCGACCTTTACCAGGTCGTCTGACCACCTAGTGGGTGGACGTCCCACGCTGCGCTTTCCGCTTCGTGGCCTCCATTCGAGAACTTTTTGGCCCCATCGGCCATCAGTTCTCCGTGCTATGTGCCCCGCCCATTGCCACTTCAACTTGCTAATCCGCTGGGCTATGTCGGTTACTTTAGTTCTCCTACGGATCTCCTCATTTCTGATTCGATCTCGTAGGGAAACCCCGAGCATAGCCCTCTCCATAGCTCGTTGAGTGACTTTGAGCCTCCTAATAAGGCCCATAGTAAGAGGCCACGTCTCATGTCCCATTATGCATATACCTTATTATTTGTCAATATTATAGGAGATTAATAGTAAATGAAACAGATCATACAGAAAATACGAGACGGAAAGAGATAGCGTTGCGCTGTTGCTATGCGACTAGATTAAATGATACCAATTGCCCGAATTTGAACGCCTCGGTTTCGATGCGCTAGTGCGGTATCTACCTCATTCTATATATGTGTAAATAAATAATTGGATTTTATGCCAGTAAAGAATGATTATAACTAAAACTGGTATGCCAGTGATTATATTGTAATACGATTAGTGCAATTCAATCTAAATGGAATAACCTGGTTGATTTTAGAGGACGGAAGATATAGGGACAAGGAAAAAGCGCTTGAAACTGACGAGCGTGTATAAAACATTAATGCCATTCGATGAAGCAAGAAGTATACATGGACTGTATCACTCAGCGCTTTATAGTCGCTGCCTACCCCAATTAATTATGAAAGGCGTTTCGGTCTCACAAACACCCAGGCCCGAAACAAGTACCGGTGGTTCACACAAATATTTTCCTCGGTGCAGGGATAGAACCCGCAGCTTCATGTATCAACCAGCATCTAACTACTGCGCCACGGAGGCTGTCAAAATATGTATGTATGTAGAAATGTATACACAACTCGGATTCAAAATGTGTTCAGTATTCTAACAGCTAAGCTATGAGCCCCTCATTTCAATATGGAAGGCATGTCTAATGCATGAAAGTGATATATTGTGTCGCTGAGGGAGTTTCGCCGCATCGTCTGTAATGCATTCCGAAGTGATGGTTATAAGTAATGATTCATAAATTCTTGGAAGAAACTCTGTATACTGTACGTAATGATTACTATTTTCTGTGCAATGAGTCACATGTTCTGTAGGATTATTCACGTAATTAAATAAGTTCAGTTGCAGTGCAGTTGCAGTTAAGTTTCGATCAAAACAGCCCTTTTCGTATTCTCGTAATTTTGACAACCGCTGTCAGATACGCTCGCGTCTAGTTCGCGTCGCGCGAACGCTTTAGCGTATTCTACTGCTGCGCGTTTGATGTGCGTGATTAAGATCGAAAATTGAACGCTATTCAACTATTCATTTGACGTCTCAAATGACAATTTAGTCCGATCGACGTGCAGCACATGTGCAGTTTCGATTACGCTCAACACAAGCTCCTCGCCACCAACTTTTGTAAATATAATTGTTATATTTGTTTTAATCCAGCTGTTTTTTTATGAAGGTAAGTGTTTAAATCGAATATTCGTCTTGGTCAAAATGTTCCTAACATTTTGTCTCTGGCAGACCAAATAGACGTAGAGCGTCGGTAAGCTAGGAGTATAAGGCTGCAAAAGATCCATACTCTAGTTTTCGGATACGAATTTTATTAAACCACCGTCTGAGCAAAGACTTGGCGCTGCAATTAATAAATCGTTTGGCAGCATATTATATCCCAAAGGAGAAAAGGATGGACGAATTAAGTGTGCAAGCAAAGGTTAGCTGAACCAAACTGATAATATGATATGTGAACAATTTAAAATACCCACATAATTTGATTTGTCAGTAGTATACACATCAGAGTAAATTTCAGGTATTCATAACACTATCCTTTTATGCTAGTGGATCATACCAACACTGGTGGGTCAAGTCAGGTACCATGGTACTTACTTGACAGCCTACAGTTTCAAGGGCTACTCGCCAAGTGACGAAAGCCCTTATCATGAAACACATATTTAAATAATATGTTAAAGTTCCTATGATAAGGTAAGCCCGTGATGATATTAAAAGATGGTAAGTGTCCTTTTTACCTACTAGATAGTTAGTAGAAATATATCTATTAGGCTCTTGTTTTATTTTTCAGTTTCTATAGGAAGTTCAAGTTGCCGGGGGTAATTGGCTGTATAGATGGTACCCATGTTGCCATTGTAAGACCTAACTAACATGAAGAACGATATTTTAATAAAAAATGATATCATTCTCTCAATGTTATGGCTGTATGTATTTGTAGTTCCCTCATGAACACAAAAGACTAGAAGCCATGTCAAAAGTATTACATACTACTGACTTACAGTTGACGTTGACACACGCGCAGTTTACGCACAGCTTACGCGCAGCTAAACAATTACAAGAATACCATTTTGCACCAAAACCTAAACTTAATTTCAACTGCACCGCAACTTGATCGGCGCGTCAAGAAATTACGTGAATTAGCCCGCTGAAAATTAGTAATATTTCTGTGATTTTTATCATGTGCAATCGCATGAAACCTCATGTAGTCTTTCATACATAAGAATAAACGGGTGTGTTTTGACCTGATATCATCTGAACTTAAAACAAATATTTGTTAAAATATATGTATGTACTATTCGAAACCAAAAACCATCGTTTTATAGTGTTTGGATATTAATTATCTTTAGGTATTAACCTAGATTTCAGTAGTGTTTAAAAATCGAAGTAAAAAAAAAATGAAACAATCAAATTTTTTTCGAAAATAATTTTTCTACCTCTACTAGATAACTTTAGTTTTGCTTCTAATAAATTTTAATAAACTTTACATTTACTAATTACCACAAATCAATCATAACTTCATCCCGATCCCTTACAAGTAGTCCATTGGGCCTTAACTTCCTCTCGATACAGGTGCCCGTGCCCGGAAGTCGTCAATTTTCCCGGGATATCCCAGATTTGCCGAGACGCGGTCTGCACTTCGGAACTTATTTACTACCACTTACATATTTAATGGTACTTTACAACCCACATAAATATTACCAGGTATTTATGTGGGATAGGATTTATTAGTAGGTTTTATTTTTCATATAACTGGCAACCCCGTTTTCAGTTAGATTATCTGTCATTAGTGTCAAGGTGAAATCCGCATTAAATTATTTAATAATCCCACATTTATATAGAACAGTTATTTGATTTACAATTGAAATCGGTACTGTTTTTTTTTATTTTCAACTGATAATAAATGTAGACTTTAAATAGTACGAATTCCCTTATGGTGTTTATAAATAGAGAGTAACGCCGTTATTTTCTAAAACACCAAAGCAATTGCGTTGCCGATAATTTACCACTGAAAGAAAAAGAAACATGAATGAGAGTTGTTTGAGAATTTCTGGCATCCGTACTGAAAAAGACGCATTCCCCACTCCAAAACACGGTTAATCCAGCGGTTATCTGTTCTGCGACATATGTACAACCGTAGCGTGGAACGTCCTCGGGCCAGATGGTGGGGTGACTCGCACAAGAGGGCCGGCAGCGTCTAGATGCATAAAGCAGCAGATCGGGCTCTGTGGCGTATCTTAGGAGAGGCCTATGTCCAGCAGTAGACTGCAACGGGCTGATGTTGATGATGATGGTGTACCGAAAAATATAGATATTAGGTAATATAACTCACATCAATTGGTTTTTCTACTATTACAAGGGAGAGACTACTTCATTGGAGTCCATCTATTCTTACTGTAGCCTAGATACACAGAACGTGGTTCTAATACTTAGATTATCAGGTAAAAAATATTAAAAAAAATACAGTTGAATTGAAAACCTCCTCCTTTTTTTGAAGTCGGTTAAAAAGTAAAATGTCAACAACCTCATAAAATTAATATACCAAATGATTCATTCACGTGTTAGAACTTTAAATTCATATTACTAAATATTTTATTTCCCTCTACTGAGCACTAAGGACATTACTGTAAAGACAGCTTTACTATACAATAAATAAACACGAGAACCACTAGTATGTACAATATTTTATTCTTAAAAACGTACAGCGGCGCCGACGAGTCCACATATCAACAGCGACACAAACATTGTAAACTCTCGTATACTTCGCTATAAAACGAGCAACCCCATTCAATAACTTCATGTTTCAGCAATCAGCGATGCTCGGACTTGCGGGAAAAATTCATATTTTTTTCCGCCCTAATATTCCATCGACTAGTGGGAGAAGATTATCACAAGTTATTCGACACAAATATGTAGGCGTATTTAATTGATATTTTACGTCGCGTTTAAGGGGGCTGAGGCTAGAAAAAAGATGGCTCAGATATGAGATAGTGGTCACAAAATCTATTTGTGCTTATGTTGCACAATACTGTATTTATGCTGTGTAGATAAGGCATCGAAAACGGTAAAAGATTGTGCTTCGTCTTTTAACAAAATTATACCGGCCTAGAGTAAGCGTGTTCTGGAGTGGAGACCGCATCTTGACAAACGTAGCGTGGGACGTCGTTTGGCCAGATGGCGGACGACTTGCACAAGAGGGCCGGCAGCGACTGAATGCATAAAGCAGCAAACCGGGCTCTATCGCGTACCTTGGGAGAGGCCTATGTCTAGCAGTGGACTGCAACGAGCTGATGATGATGATGCCGGCCTATTCATACGCTTCGTCATGTTGCGCTTAAATAAGCTAAGATTATATAGGAATTATGGCTTACTTAAAACACTTTTTTTTTCCACCACTGTCGCAGAAAAAGGACATACTAAATCTTGACGTCATCGCTATTATTACAGTCTGATTTATAGCAATACTTCCCGGTCAAGTCAACCTTTTCATGCTAAAATAGACCTGGACCAAAATCACACCACGAGCAGGTTTATTTTCATATCAAGAGAGGTAAAGGAGCCAACAGGTCACCCGAGCTACAAGTAGATTAACCGAAATTCCGTTGATTTCAGTTAATTCGTGTGACAACACGGTCTTTGTTCGTTCTCATTAAAACAAATTGGGAACTGAAAGTTTAGACACTAATCCGTTTATACTAATAACGTGACCTTTCTACGTCCATTTATACAGATTAATAGCGTAAACTTTTTCGAATTACCTACGTCCATTTGAAATGATATATTTCTAGTCGTAAAAAAATATTCTGGCAGAGACAATTAAACTTAGACACAAAGTATAGAATTTAAATAAGTTTTATAATTTTACCAATCACTAGAGAAAAAGCTATTTTTTTAAAATTTAACATGAGGTAACCACTAATACGTTTTACCACTGTCTCACAGGAAATCGACGTAAAGCGACAGTGTCACTGTCGCGTTTCGTTCCATGAGTGAGATCGTCGGATGTCCAATATCTCTTCCCTTTTTCTTTCCCGCTCCTCTCCTGATTCCAAGGGCCAGCAACTCATCTATGACCCAAGCGTTGTATATGGTCACGGGCGGCATTGATCACTTACCTATGCAATAAAAAAAGTCTCAGTAAAAAACAATACGTCATACAGCATCCTTTAGTTTATACTGCCTAAGCAGAGCTCTATCATATTGTTTCCTACCATAAGCCAGCATCAATCACATGCGACTAAAATATATTGGATCGGACAGTTCGAAGTTTGAATTTCCGTTCCGTTCGGACACCGCAATTTATTTTGACTATAAAGATGTCATTTGACAACAATCCAGAGCAGCCGCATTACACACTCTCGCTTGTACGGGCTGCAGTAGAAATCGGAGTAATTGAAGTTAGCAAAATATATTTCCCAATCAAAATATGCTGTGGCTATCGTCTATGTTATCAGCAAAAAGGCTTTAAATTCTTGCAACTATTTTTATCGTCATTTAAGTTGTGAATATAAATATTTTTCAGACGCTCCAGACGCTAATTAATATCTTTCAGCTCAGGGCATAATTGTTTCTATTCTATATCTTAGAAGACTTGAACATGCTAGCAAAATATCAATTATTTTTTTTACTTGTAAGTCCAATGGCAACGTTTTTGTGCCACCTAAGACTTCTAATTAACAACTGCTGTTTAAGCGAAATTCTACAATCAAAGGTAACTGCTCTTGATGCAAAAGAAGTAGTCACGTCCAATATTAAATGCGTTTTCCAATTGAGTTGCAAAGAATCATGTTAAATTATTTTTATAATTAAATCTGTGATATTACACAATATTAACTAGACTATAAAATCCTTATCTTCACATATTAAACTCAATACTCACGTATCGATCGATCATATTCGTTAAAAAAACAGCAGTAAAATGTCCTCATCGTGGAATATTTATTAGAAGAGATGGTATCGGAATAGATGCAGTCGCAGTTGACCATGCAAGCCTGCATTAGGCGTCGTAAATATGAATTTATGGTGGGCAATAACTGGTAAATAAATTGGCGGCGAGCGAGAGCCGAGCTGGGTTCCGCAGGGTACCATCACACCCGCATTTTTGCTGCCCATTTTTGTTCAAAACTTACATTGAATTGTATTGTTCTCTAGACACTTGCCGGTGTATTTTCAAAAGCTGAATTTCCAGTACTTTTCGTATAAATATAAATTAGTAAATCTATTTTTTCGCTTTGGATGTGAAAATTTCTGAGCAAAATTGTATTTGTATTTCTTGTTTCATTTTGCTGGGATACTGCTAAATAATATTTTTAAATAAATGGAAAGTTGTTTTTAGCATTATCTCCAACCAGAGGTAGGTGTTCTAAAATGATTTCAAAAATCACTTATAAAAATATTTAGAGATAAATAAGATGTAAAATGTTCAAGCCACAAATACGCCTTTGTAGTAAAAATCTATGACCTGATACAATCGATTGAATAATATACACATACGATCGTTAAACCAAAAACCCAAATTCTGAATCGGGTGAAATCAACGCTATGAAATTACACACAGTCTCAAAAAAAAGCATATTTGTTAATTGATACACAATCCATTCCTACTGCCAAATCTCCTATACTGTAGACACAGCAGCTCAAACTACACGATAACCTGTTCAAAACAAATGTTTGCATTGACCGGCGCTCTAGATACGTTTATCGAGGGAATTAACTGCGGAGAAAGCGTTAAAAGTGAGCTACAGCTCAGTTGAGGGTATCGGACTGTTAAATTGGAGGTAGTTGACCTATTTTTTTCTAAGTGACAACGATTCGGATGGTATTTTTAGGATGAAGTAAACATCATCAGGTATACTTTACATCCCGAAAAAGCAAAATTATTTCGGAACATGCATCAAATAGCGTTATGCTAAATATATAACAATAATATAATAATAAATACACCCAACAGTCACATACATAGTCCTGAACCCACACTAAGATCGAGGTTTGTCACGTGGGTATCAGAAGCTACGAGAGACTTTTCGGTCTCACAAACAATCAGACCCAACGCAAATATTTGTGGGCTACATAACATTTGTGTTGGTGCGGTGGGTCGAACCCGTGGCATCTCGTTTCACAGTCGGCGTCTAACCAACTACGCCGCGGATGCTGTCAAATATGTTTGGAATTAGGGTAGCCAGAAAAACCGGTTAACGGACGGGTATCCACTTGATTCCAAAAACTAAGATACTTTCCGAAATAGTATTCATAAACACTTAATTTTAATTAATCATCATCTTCAGCGACAAGAAATCCCCTTGGCATAGGTTTCTTTTAAGACAGCTATAAACTCTTTGCAATAATTATATCATCATATTGGGGAGTTATGTTCATAATATTCGCCAAACTTGGCAGGCAGATTGGCAAGCACAGGACTGGGCGTAGTTGATGGACGACGTCCGTCACCAGTATGTCATTTTGCCGTTATTTTTAAGAATGATATTTAAATTAAACCTAGCAAATATTTAACCATTACTTATTGACAAGACAAATGTTTGCCCAAACTCTTATATCCAATACTTTTAACGCAAATTGGCAACCAATAAATTGGCGTACAAAGTAAACGTAATGGTTTGATTTTGAGAGTTAAAGTAATGGTAAATATATTGTTTTATTTTAACTATATAGTAAATGTTTATTATGTACGAATGAATATAACTATTATAGTAAACTGCCTGCTCTGCCTCTGCCTCGGTGGCGTAGTGGTACTACGGTATGATTGCAAAGCTGAGGTCTCGGGTTCGAATCCCGGGTCGGGCAAAGTGATATTGGATTTTTCTATTCATTTTTAGCCCGGAGTCAGGAATTTGTGCCCGATATGGCGATAGGCTCGCCCCCTATCACATCATGGGACGGAATATACAAGGCGAAACGTGGGTGTTCTAGTAGCACTCCTGCCTACCCCTTCTGGAAAAAAGGCGTGTGGTTATGTATGTATGTATGTATTATAGTAAACTCAAATTACCGTATAAAATATATTTTTTATGGGGTAAAGCAAGAATATGCTGAGTCATTATTGACAACAGCGGGCTCTAGGGCAGGCTCGTGCGGAGTGGTACCACAGTCTCACAGGAAATTGACGTGACTTTTTGTTCGGTGAGTGAGATTTCCGGATGCCCAATACCCCTTTCCTCTTTCCATCCTTTGTCCTTCCCTCTCTCATCCTGGTTTAAAGGGCCGGCAACACATCTATGAACCAAGCGTTGTAGATGGTCATGGGCGGCAGTGATCACTTACCATCAGGTGCCCAGTTTGCTCATTTGCTGGACCTGTATAATAAAAAAAATAAAAGTCGCTGTGGAAATCCTCAAAGGAGAGTCAATGAGACTTTTTACTTTTAAAAAGCAGGATGAGAATAAAATTTAATATTATAACAAACATTCGTCTCAATGCTGGATCAAAACTGCTGTCTCTTCTGGCATGTTTCAGAAGTTTTCTTAATCTAATATTCCTGCAGAACCCCAACACCAATCCGTAAGTTGGTGCGGCTGCAATTTTTTCCCGTTATAAATAATAGTACACCATTTTTTTTATTACTACAGTTAGTACTGTGGCAATTGTTACGGGGGTTTTAAAAATGCATCTGTATTGTCATACTGTTGTTATATTCTTTTATTACTGTTTTTTCTATTTATTTGCTAAAACTATTAGGACTCTGCAGTTGTTTTTGAGGCGAGTAATTTTAAAAATTGCGGAAGACCTAATTTTGTAGCTACTGGAAATGCCAATTCAACAAAATTATTCTATGGCATCTATGAAATTAGGTTTTTTTATTGATTGTTATTCAAAATTGATATCTCAGTAGTTGAATTTATTTGATTATATTTTTACTAAAAAAACGATGGCTAATGAAAAAACCAAATCAATGTACTAAATTCCATGCCGTTATTTTTACACACTGAATCAGTACGTAGACAAGGATTAAGTTACAGAGGAGTTCTTTTTCACTTCACCAAGAAGTTTCATCCAAAACAACGAAATTTCAACACTTAGAAGGGTCATTCATTAACCGCATTAAGTTTTTCAAACGGGGTGCAAATTCTGTTGTTTGAGACAAGAGTATAGATTGGCAAATTCATGCGCGACCGTCATACGGAAATTGCTAATTTAATCACATAACAATAACTTTGTAAGTGGTAGAGATTTATTATAAGGATAGGAGAGGAACTTTTGTCACACAAAAAACAGCTTTAGTGTTGCGTTTCGGTCGGTGAGTGCGATAGCCGAACCCTCAAAGGCTGGTAGTAACATATTGCCGTCACCTCGGATAGCATATTATGTAATGGTTCGGGTGGACACTTTGTTTGGATTGCATTTTATCTATGTCCTCGTTGGCCTTTTTGTATTTTTTTTGCATCGGCCCATATACGTCCCACTGCAGGGCACGGGCCTCGTCTACAATTGAGAGTACGATTGAGAGTGGTGAGGCCATATAGGCCACCACGCTGGCCTAGTGGTCGTTGGTCTTATCTGACTGTAATATTTAATTCGTGGGCAACGGAGTTAGTTGCGCTTTAACTTAATTTTAAAAATTTTATTTAAGATAAGATAAATGAAAAAAAATTAATATGCTTGACCACTGTCACGCTTTTTAAATATAAAAACTAAACTAATAAGCAATTACAAACATCAGCCTCCCCGCTCTGAAATTATCCCTGACAATACTAACTGACTAATAACTCCCTGACAATATCCATTACATCTCGGCTCTCAAGAACGGTCACGCCTGAATTCGTCAGTCTATAGTACAAAATTCCGCTCAATGTTTCTCTGGAGCGCAGTGCAGTGACGTCATTTGCTCCAGAATAGGAAGTAAACTTGTTTTCACTCCTCTTTTGAGCTCTCGCTGGGAACTTTTCTTTTACTTTAGTGCAATGCATCAAGAACTTCCCCTGTTTGCGGCGTGGCAACAGCCTAAATAGTGTTCTGAGAATCTTTTACTCTATTGTGAAGTGGCTTGAATGTCATGAAGTTTAATCCAGGATGCTTTATTGTTTACTCAGTGGTAAGCACTGCGGGGTATGTTTATGTTATTTTTGGTTTGAATGTTTTAGAATTTAAGTCGGAATAAAAATCCTTTTGTTTTAGAGTTTCAAACATTTCTATTCAGAGGTATTGTAGGTGTGTCTCGTAAACATAAATACGAGATTAAACCTGTAGAATTCGGTGCATATTTCGCTAAAATTTTAGATGTACTTAGAAAGATAACACTTTACGCGATTATACCATTTTGCCATTATTTCAACTTCATTGTGTGTTAGAAGCAAGATTATCGTGATACCGAACACAAATGCAGCCGAATCTACTCTAATTTCCGGCTAAATTTTGATCCTCAAATCCAGCTCCAAACTTTCACAAAGTGGATTGGTCGACCTAGTAATCGAACCCACGACTTCACGGTTCAAAGCATTTATGTACGATTCCCATAGAGTAAAATGTCTGATCAACTCTCGTAGCTGTGTAATTCATATACGTAGCAATTTGGAGCAGTGCTACGAAATGGCTACGAAGCTCTACGTATAATATACTTTAAATAGTTTTCCTGCACTTTAGAGCGCACTGACTTTAAAGAGGTTTAGTAGAGTACTTCTTATGTTATTTATTAGGGAGAAAACTTTAAATATAATTGTTTCAGTAATAATTTAGAGGAATGGAATATTAATAATAGTAATTTTGTAGTTAGATAATGACTAGATTTTCTTACATGAAATATTCGTAAATCATTCTCCAAATACTGTATTTAAGTTATGAATAATTAATAAATACGCCAACAGTCACACACATAGCTCTAACCTGACACGTGGCTATCAAAAACTATGTATTTGATTCTTTTAAGTCTCGATACACTCAAAACTGCAGCAAGTACTTATTTATGTCTCTCACATAGTTTGGAGGTCTATGTCCAGCAGTGGACAATAAAAGGCTGATGATGATGATGATGATATAGTTTGTCTCGATGCGCAGATTCAATGTGCGGCCTTTTATGTGACAGCCGCTGTTTTTAACCAACTACGCTAAAAAAGGTTGTTAATATATTCCATAATATATACTTAGATGAGAACTCATAAGACGTCACCTCATTGGCACCCTCTCAATAGAAGAAGCTCGTATGACAAGAGTTTGGTTTGTATTGACAATTATATTATTGTTGTCAGAGATTTTTTTGTGAAAAGATATAAATTCTATTATTTAATTATTTTTATTTAATTTTCTTTGATAATTATTTCTAATAATATTTATATAGAGATAAAACACGTATTCAATGAATGAATGAATTATAGCTAACTACATTTTACATACTTTTGAACGAATTTATATTTCGCAAATTAATAAATTACCTAATATTATTTAATCTTACCTTACTAAAGAGTCTCATTTGTCGTAGGTATCAGTATTTATGAGGGAATCTCGATCCCAGCTCCCAGACTGGTTGCAAATATTTGCCGATCGGACAAACAAGGTGCGTGAACAGCCCTTATTTGTGCGCCCTACAGCTACCAGCCTTGAGAATTGTACCTATTGATCTAGGCTTCAGTATAAAGGGGGAAGATAATACTTTGTTTGTATAATAATAGCAAAAAATATCAGGATTGGTCTATGCTGGGTGGCAGATTTTTTGGAGCTGAAATTTGTGATAATTATATTAAGAATATTTTTTTCTTGGTAGAAACTACCACTTCTACTCAATATTCTGCAAGTGCATTCATAAGTATAAAATATAATCGTGAAAAATATTATTTTTGTAATACTATATATAAGGTGATACCTGAGCGCTATGACCTGTCCTTCTTCAAACGAGGCTTAAAGAGAGTACTTTCCTTAAGGTAGGCAGCGACTTTGTTGTGCTGGACCCCTGGCACTGGGGAAGTCTATGGGCAGCGGTAGCCGCTTTCCATCAGGCGGGCCGCTAGCTCGTCTGCCTATAAAGGCTTAAAAATATATATATATATATATATATATAACTAGCGATCCGGCCCGACTCCGTCCAGATGCAAACATACTTTTTCAAAATTATGCTACCACCTATGTTCATCAGGGGTAATGATGGTCTTATGGTGAAATAATTTTTCAAATCGTTCCAGTAGTTTCAGAGCAATGCATACAAACAATCAAATCCTCCCTCATAATATTAGTTTAGGTACCCAAAATTCTCACTACCGGCCTACCAACGAAACATTAATATGAAGTGAATTTCCATTTCTGTTAATTACGCTAAGTAAATGAACGAGTCGATGTAAGTCCGCGTCAGTGACGTGTCTGCGGTAACCCTTAGGCCTTCGGGCTCATGCAGGACTAACGTATTCAGACTGGACATACGGGCGTGCGTTGCGACGAACAAATATCGAGTTTGAGTGATACTGATGTTGTGTGTGTGTGATGTGTATATCCAGACTGCTACTCAAAACGAAGCCATGTGGTAATATTAGTGACTTTAGACCCAATGCAACTAAAATGTCGCGAAAAAATGGCTCCATTTTTTTATTGTATTTTTTTACTTATGTCGTATTTGGGTAGTAAATACATACAGCGTTTCCCCAAAATTATAATGTACACCTTTTTATTTTTAAAGATACAATGGTACGCAAGGGTTTAAATTGTAATACTAGCAAAAACTAGGGATTTACCATCCAAATACGCCGATATTCAGAACATTACAGAAAAACCTGTCGCTTTTTTTACAGAAAATCTTAGTTGCATTGTGTCTGTAATCATGAACACTACCACCTGTCTTCATTTTCGGTTGCAGTCTTGATAGATCATCTTTAGACGGTACGTCAATATCTCCGATAATTTTCATTACTAGTTCCTACCAAAACAGAAATACAATCGTCAAGTTAAATATGTGTATTTTATAATAATTTTATATACTACGAGTAGAAATTTTATCCAATGGCCTAGCAACGAAACCTTAATATGAAGTAAATTTTCATTCCTGTTAATTAGGCTAAGTAAATGAACGAGTCGATGTAAGTCCGCGTCAGTGACGTGTCTGCGGTAACCCTTAGGCCTTCGAGCTCATGTGGGACTAACGTATTCAGACTGGACACACGGGCGTGCGGTGCGACGAACAAATATAGGAGAGTTTGAGTTTTACTAATTGTAAGCACGTACGTAACTGTAAGTAGGGATGATGTGAAGTGAAATTGTTATTAAATGAAATGAATCTGATGGTAACTGCTATTGACATATTTATGCCCGCTTAAATAGAACCGGATCTATACAAGTGAAAACGGAAACCTCTCTTGTGTGAGTTTCTTGGACGCATTGTGTATGAACTCTTGTTTAACGTTCCAGTCACAAGTGCCATTTCTCTCGTAACGTTAAGATTTTAAATTATATATTTTTTAATTGCATTCATTTACTCTTTTATTGCAACTGGAGATATCATCATCATTTTTAACCGCGGGAATTCCACTGACTTTTGGCAACCATTTCTACTTTCACCGGATTTTTGCAAATCGCCAAAAATTATACAAAAAAAATGTTCGACAAACTATCTCCTTGTATTTCCCTTATATTCCTCACGCATCTAAACACAAACATCCCAGGATTAAGGAAGTGTACCTTCCATTTGTCACTCAAGGAGGCCTTTCAAAGGGCCATTGTTTCCAAGACGCCGAAATCAGCGGATAATAACTGGTAACTACATCCGGACCACTTTAATAGAGGGAATTAAATAACTCCACCATTGTTACATTGTTTTCGGATGGGATTTGCTTTTCTTCGCTTGCGGTGTCTCATTGTGTGTGGATGTGAGATATGGGGATGTAATGTTATTCCGCTGTTTGTTTTGTTATTTTGATATAAATTTTTGGTCATTGTGTAAGAAGGTCTTAATGTTTAGGCGCGTGGTCAGAGTTTTAGTTAGTGTAATTGTCTTAGTTTTGAGGTCGTGTTTTGGAATCATTGTTTAATAAAGTAATTTACTGAGCTGTCTACAATACGCTTGACTTGTTCTGGTTGTTTTAATACACGCCTAAACTCAAGTCTATTTCCTACAAGGGGTGGGCAGAGGTGCTACCAGGACACCCACGTTTCGCCTTGTGTGTTCTGTTCCACGAAGTGATTGAATTGCTCGATCCGGATTCCAACCCGAGACCTCAGCTTTGTAATCATACCGTAGTACAACTACGCCACCGAGGCAGTCGACTATTGGATGTTTTAAGATGTTAAATATTCTAAGCCATGAGTTGCTATTGAATTTTCACGATGAGTAACCAACAAATTTCTGGAACGTATTATCGAACGTATTATTATCGTATTATCGTATTATTAGGTCACTGTGGAAATCGTTGGGAGAGGCCTATGTTCAACAGTGGACTTTCTTTGGCTGATGGATGGATGATGATGATGGATGATTATCGAACTGAAAACACATTTTTTTCTGATCCCTAAATGGAAAGCAACAATATCCGATTGCCAGCTAATATACATTACTGTTAGACTAAAAAGGCATCAGGATTATTTTTTCAGATTTGATTTTTGAAATAAAAAAAGTGTTTATCAGTATATAGGTATACATTTGGATTCGTGTACAAAATTAAAAAAGATAATTCTATATTTCAGGCGGTTTTAAACCCTGGTATTATTCCCAAAAGACCTTAAAATTTCATGGAATTGAAATGGCCAAATAAGAAAATGACAGTGGCTAAGAAAACAGCAGGTTGAACCCAACGGATCGTCTTGCTCAGACCAACGCAAATACGCCTAGACAAATAATGGCGGCCTGGTATAATATTTCAATTTGCCTCGTAAATGTTTATTAATGTAATTAATATCTTGAATAACGTTTTGGTACTGTTGTCGGGCAAAAACAGCCTTTATTAATATTATCTGTTAGTATTTTAATCGTCCAAATAGTGACTTTATACACGACTATGAAGATTCGTCTATCTCAATGAACAATTTTAATTGAAAAGCAAAGCTTCACGTCGGTTTTCCATAAGTCTATGACGTCACGTCGAGCCGACCCATTCATAACATAGCTTTAATTAGCTTCTTTCATACATCAGAATGTCAATGACAAGAGTTCTTAATATTTTCTGATAACCCAAAACACCATACGAGTAAAGTTGACTAACATTATTACTGCAGGAATAAATTCACCGAAAAAATACTTAGAGCCTCGCAAAAAGAGCAGCAAAGCGCCGTTTAATGCCAGATGTGACTCGAAACGTTCCAGCAAAGTGAATAAGAAAAGGTGAAATTTATTTGGCAATGCAAGGCGCGCCGGTGTCGTCTGCCGCTCGGAAGGGATTTTCATGATGCATGTTCAGACTGCGTAATCTCTGAACAATTCGTTTGATAAAGACGAGTATTCGCTTCACTTGCTACAGTCGAGTTGGTCCGCTGAGTAACAAGTGTTGTGCTCGTTTTTTTCTTGCAATTTACATATCATCTTATAATACGAGAGGACTTTTCTACGGTAGGCAGCGACTTTGTTGTGCTGGACCCCTGGCACTGTTAAGTCTTAAACTAGAACGACAACCTAGTGCGGAATCACATAATTTCGGAATTCTTGAGAAGATCTTTAGTAGTAGTATATATAGAGTACACACTGTCTGAACCTGGTGACATACTAAAGTAGGTCATTATGACAGTACTGAAATCGCTATTTAGCTGATTGATATATCCTTCGGTTTTATTTATATTGAAACATTAATATCAGTTAATTTTGCTACCCCATGATTCTCCATTTCTTTAACATTTATCGCATCGTGTTCTGTAGACTGTAAGACATTGCCTTGAGAGACAAGAACGGCAGTTGTACGTTTACTCTGTATGATGTTCACCACCGACTAATAATTTTGTCATATCTTCTATCAATCATATACATATAATACATTTTTAACCGATCGACGTCTATACATGGAAGATAAATGAGAAAAACTGATATGAAGGGTCTGTATTAACGTAATAGAACGACAAAACGATGATTTTTAGAATGTTTGTCTGTGCAGTTGTGCGCGATTAATTCAGAAACGGCTTAAAGGATTTTGATGAAATTTGGCATGGAGATAGCTGACACCCTGGATTAACTTAGACACTTACAACACTTAGGCTACTTTTTATCCCGAAAAAAATTGCGTTCCCATGGGATGGGGCAGGAATTCTGATATTATATTTGTTACTTTTTCATACTCAAAGGGATGGAATGGGACTGAATTAAATATCTAGAGTAGGAAGGAGAATGACGTGAGAAAGACGGGTCGTAATGGGATTTATTTTATAAAGATAACCATGCAAACGGAGTCGCGGGCAGAAGCTATTATTATATTTTTTTTTTATCAGCCCATAAACGTCCCACTGCTGGGCACGGGCCTACTCTACAATCGAGAGAATCGATTGAGAGTGGTTAGGCCATATAGTCCACCACGCTGGCCTAGTGCGGGTTGGCGGACTTACATACCATAGAAATTCTTTAAAATCGCTACGGTATGCAGGTTTCCTCACGATGTTTTCCTTCACCATTAAAGTGCGTGGTGATTGATTATCAATACACACATAACTCCGAAAAGTCAGAGGTGTGCCCTGGGATTGGAACCCTCGACCACCGTGAACATGTAGGCAGCCGAGTCTGGTCCGTTACCAACAGGCCACCACGCACTTTATTATATTATTATATTATATATAAATAAATATCAGCCTACGTCTCAAATACAGGCGTAATAATGTCCAATAAGTTTCAACAAAAGACTTACACAGATGATTTTACATATTCAAAATAGTCTGAAAATTACTTGGCTGGCCTAATCTTTCAAGAGCAAACAGGCTTTCGAGACTTTGCTTTTCAGACGCATATAATTAATTTTAATGTCCGAATTAGTACTTAGTGCAACTTTCCCAAGAACCTAATACATAATAGAATTAGTCTGCATTCATTTAAAGCTTATTCTAAGTAGTTTAAGTTTACAAGTTTTATAATAAACACAAGTTTGTATGTTTGCGAGCGCTCGTCAAAGAGATATGCGTTGCGAGAACTGTGGGTGTTATTGTTTTAATTTAGAATTTTAGGAGAATTAACGCTAGTGCTAATTTATGTACACCATATATACCGACATAGTCCAGCGGATTAGCAAGTTGAAGTGGCAATGGGCGGAGCACATAGCACGAAGAACTGATGGCCGATGGGGCCAAAAAGTTCTCGAATGGAGGCCACGAAGCGGTCAGACGACCTGGTAAAGGTCGCGGGACGTCGCTGGATGCAGGCTGCCTCCAACAGGTCACTGTGGAAATCATTGGGAGAGGCCTATGTTCAGCAGTGGACTTCCTTTGGCTGATGGATGGATGATGATGGATGATATATACTCATACATTAGTGTTGTTGACCTTATTTTACGCCGAGGAGAGGTTGGTGTAACCTTTCAATCATACATCAGCAATGTTTGGTTCCTGATTTTACTATCTATGTATTTATTTATTTAAAATTGCATAATACTTACATATTTGGCAGTTGAATATATAAATTTTCAGCCCATAATTTAAGAAAGTTGATAATACTCGTGGTAGGTCTCTCATATGTGAGAGGCCGCCTGAGTATGTGCCACTGCAATGTCTATTTCTCCCGCCAAACAGCAGTATAAATGCTCTGTTGTGTTCCGATTTGAAGGCCATTGTAGCCAGAGTAACTACTGGATATAATGAGACTTAACATGCTATGTCTCAGGGTGGCGAGCACAGTGGAATGCCAAGCTTTTCTTTATAATTCATGGTGTTGTTTGGTTTTGCTACTGTTCATGATCGGTCGTATCGCTTACCATCAGGCGAATGGCATGTTCGACTCACCATTAATCGCAATAAATATAAGTGGAAACTTTATTGATTTATGTATTTTAAGTTATGTTACCTAGTTTTTAAGAGTAAATAAAATAAATAAAAAATAGACAATAAGCTAATAAATACACCCAACAGTCACATACATAGTTTTGACCCCACATTAAGATCAATTAAGTCTTGTGTCGTGGGTATCAGAAACTACAAGAGACTTTTGGGTCTCACAATCACCCAGACCCTAAACAAATATTTGCGGGCCACGCAAACATTTGTGTTGGTGTGGGGATCAAACCCGCGGCCTCTCGTTTCACATCAGCGTCTAACCAACTACGCCACGGAGGCTGTCTATTTATTGGTATTGGCTAATGATTGGTACAATAGCTAAACTAAATGTTTGATGTTCATGAACTGTACTTACAAGTTAGTTAATACAAGTCATTCTTCATCCAAACAGTAAAGGAATTTCTGAAACAGGTTGCTTCAGCTGAACTGAAGCCATACTATACGAAACCAAACTATGCATTTCGAACTTTGTGCTGCTCGCTCTTAGTTTAATGGAACCCTGGTTATGAAATAATTGCATTTTGCGTTATTTATTAATACTAAATTATTTAATTACTATTATATTTACACATTTATAATATAAATATATACATATATATTTTCAACTACGTGTTAGCATTCAGTGTACTGTACTGTATCAGCCAATATACGTCCCCACTGCAAGCCACGAGCCTCATCTACAATCGAGATTACGATTGAGAGGGGTTAGGCCATATAGTCCACCACGCTGGCCTAGTACAGGTTGGTAGACTTTAGATATCATAGTTGTTCTAAAATATCGCTATGCTATGCAGGTTCGAAAAGTCAGAGGTGTGACCCGGGTTTCAAACCCGGGACCACCGTGAACATGTTTGTCAGCTGCGTGCGGATACCAACAGGCAACCACGTACCTCGCATTCGGTGTAATAGTATATAAGTCCATTATTTATAATTCGCCACCAGACCTTACAAGAATAAGGTTCTGAAACTCTTATTAAGAACTCACATATACGCATGTTTCCTACAAAGGCATAGTTACGAAAAAATATTATTGCCTAATAACTTAATAATATAATTACTGACTGACTCAAAGTTTTTATTACATTCAACGTAGAGATACCAAGTTGTGTACATATTACCAGGTTTGTATAAAATATTAATGGAATCAATTTATATGCAAAGCTGTTTGCTAACTTCACTGTTATTACGAGACTAGTTGATAGCGCGATTCCATCCGCGTCCGAAAATATATTTTGTCTAAAATACACAAATATCAAAATATTTTTAATTTCAATCGCCATTAGGCGGCCTCTAGACGATCAATTATGTTGCGCAATATTACGAAATGTGTCTTATTATCGACCATGTCGGTTTAATATTAAAGATTCAGCAATACTTATTGTTTGGATTGAAAGCGCTTCCAATCAATTGAATAATATATTGTACAATGTTATTGTAGGTCTAGAAGCCGCCTCGTAGTAAAAGGCGACCTAAAGGGGTAATTGGAGCCGCTGGGTACTGCGAGGGCGGTGCGCCCTCACGTATAACGACTCCTAAATGTGCGATAGAGTCTCGTATTTATCATGGACGCCCAAAAACAATTTAAACGGGCGACGAAAGATAGTCGTAAGTGGGAGTCATCCGGGCCTCCTATAAAAAAAGAAATTTGACAATTGAGATATTGTGTTAGATATCAAAAATGTTCGATGTCCTTTAAAGAATGATTGTTGGTATCTACACTATCAAAGATCTAACCTACGTATTTTGTTTATAAAGCGCACTACACACCAAAGCCGCCAACCCGTCAGCCTATGTCGGCAACTTTGGCGACATAGGCCAGCGGCATTCAATGCAAGTCGGAAAACTTTGTCGATGACATGACAGCGGTCTGACATGACTTGAGGAATATTTTTATGACATTGTTGGGTGTCGTCGGGTAAGGGAGCAGAGCGCTTCCGTCGCCAACATGTCGACAGCAACACGTTCGGGCGCTTGTTGCCAACATGTTTATTTTCTTTTTCACCACCTGGTAGTATCGTCGGACCGGTGGCTTTCGTGTGTCGTGCTCTTTACATAATAAATCTAAAAACTATACTTCGATGATTCAAAATACTATCTAACCATTCGAATGAAGAATGTTTTACTTTAATTTTCGCAGTGAAAAAAGTATCGAATAATTAATTACAAAGCCAAACTCCGGAAAAAACAGTGTTCATAATTTAAATTTTAAGTTCACATTTAGTTTTTTTACCGGAGCAATATCGCCGCGGTTTATAGAGTCGACAGTATTGAAATTAAATTTTCTATTAAATTATTCAGGAATTTGCATCGGCCGCTGAACGTCATTAAGTTAATTGACGCGCCACTTCGGCCGTGTCACGTGTACAAATTATAACACTTCCAGCTTGTTTCAGCCCGTGGTTTTATCAGCCGACAAATATTTATGGGGTTTTAAATATTTATTAAATTAGGTTATCATTATGAAGTCGTAGCTAATTCGTATATTTCGTGAACGCCATAATTTATCTATACAAATTACTACCTACGCATAAATACTCGTACCTACTAACACACTATGCTACCTTTGCAAGTCCTATGGCATATACTGTCTATAAAATATCTGATTTTAGTCAGTATCTGGGAAGTCTTAGTTATCTTTACAGATACAAAAGTTTTACGACTGCCTCGGTGGCATAGTTGCACTACGGTACTATAACAAAGCTCGGGTATCGGGTCTCGGATTCGTATCCCGGGTGGGGCAAAGTGATATTGGATTTTTTTATTCATTATATGGTGATAGGCTCGCCCCCTATCACATCGTGGGACGGAACATACAAGGCGAAATGTAGTGGTCCTGGTCGCACCTCTGCCTACCCCTTCTGGGATAAAGGCGTAATGTTTATGTATGTATACGTACACAATTTTATTAGAAATAATATATGTAAGTAAGAACACGGAATCATAACGATATAATGAATAATAAACACTATTATTACACCACAAAACACAATATACAGGTATGAAAAAATCTACATAATATCGTGAAACAATTGGCGGCCTTATCACTACTAGCGTTCTCTTCCAGACAACCTTATGGTTATTTTATTACTTCCTTTCATGAAAAAATAGGAGACAAAAAAAATTAACATCTAATGCGGTAGAACAATGTTTCATCTCAATTGTGGTATGAATAGATTGGTTAAACTGATGTAGCAATGACCCACATATTAATCTTTTAATCTTATTCGATAAAGATTAAATCGAAATAAAAACATTATATATTTAACTATATAAAAGTATTGCTAATATCTCAATAAGACCGTCATGGCCGATTCGGAATATCGGTCTGAATGGAGTCGTACCTATCAAAGTAAATTTTCATACGAGAGAGAAATGGTCAGTTCGAATTAGGACTCGATTGTTAAGCCCAGATTTCAATGTGGATAAAAATAATTGAATCTTTCAGAATGTTACTGTAGCGAGAATATCTGGATTAAGAGACATATTTAATTTGTCTGCGTGGTATGGATAAAATGTCATTGCTTTTTACTGAATGACATTATATTAATGAAATGCGTGATTAGTTATCTGTTAAGCCCCATTTACACGGGGAGAATTTCTCGCCTCGGAGATACAATTATCGTAAAGATATAAAAAAGTGGCATCGTGTAAACATTTGTCAGAACACGATACTCTATGAAGCTTATGTCATGCGATAATCTCATACGATTCACGGCCCAAGGAACTCTATCCGTATAAATGGAGCTTTAGCTTCCATGGCGCAGTGAAGACGCCGGGTGCGATGCGAGAGTCCGCAGATTCGATCCCGACACCGAGTCAAGAGTTTGTATAATCCACAAGCATTAGTTTCGGGTCTGAGTATCGTAAGATTCAAAGGTGTCTTGTATGTAATTATGAAGTATATTATTCTTATATGTCGATAGTCTTGTTTTGTGGGATCTTTTGAACTAGTTCGTTAAGAATTGTTAGTTTGAAATGAAATGAAAATAATTTATTGAATCTGTACAAATTTTCATCATTTAGATCCAGTATTTTTTTTATCCTACCACCCGGTTCAGCAAGCGGTTTTCACTAGAGAATAACGGACAAGAATCTCTAGTGTTGCTCTTTTCAAAACCAGTTTACAATACAGTGATCATTATCTACAAATGTAACAAGTTGGTTTGAATCAGAGCAGTTCATTAACAGTTGGTCATGGTCATGGTCAATGTTGGTTTGGTATCAAATCTCAAATAATGAATCACTTAAGTGTCTGGACTAATATCACTTATTCACTTCTGTGGCACGAAACGTCACCAATCATCGGTAATTATACCCAACCTTAAAATAAACTTTTAATAAAACTCCAAAGAACCGTTAAAATTCTCAATAAAACCCCATTCAATAATAAATTCACAAAATATCTAAATCGAACTCCACAAGATCGAGTATCATTTAAAGTTTGCAACTTACTGGTTGTAGAATTTATACAAGATTCAGACGGGAGCAACGTTGCCAAATATCGATTGAGAATTGCATAACATTGCTTACATCCGAGTGTACTTAATGTTTATAGTAATGGTTTAGTGAACTGAGTGTCTTAGACCAAGTGGGCTTCAAGACCTTCGATCAAGCATCTGGTTTATGGAACAGTGTCTGGGCAAAATGGAATTGCGAGAAAATGACTGAAGTCGGTTGGAATTTAATGTTTTAAATTTTGAGTGTTACTATGGTATTCATTGAGCCCAGTGGAGCATACTGACTAAAAACCTCTCGATTACCCACAATGCGTTTGACGGTAATCGAGAGGTTTTTAGTCAGTATGCTAGCGTGCCATAGGAGAGGCTTATTTCCAGCAGTGGACGCCGAAAAGCTGGTTATGATGATGACTATGGTATGGATTTTAAATTTGTTTTTTCTCAGTAATTAAACTAAAAAGTGCGTGGTGGCCTGTAGGTAAACGGACCAGACGCGGCTGCCTACATGTTCACGGTGGTCGCGGGTTCAAATCCCAGGGCACACCTCTGACTTTTCGGAGTCATGTGTGTATTGATAGTCAATCACCACGCACTATAACGGTGAAGGAAAACATCGTGAGGAAACCTGCATACCATAGCGATTTATATAAATTTCTATGGTATGTAAAAGTCCGCCAACCCGCATTAGGCCAGCGTGGTGGACTATATGGCCTAACCACTCTCAATCGTACTCTCGAATGTAGAGGAGGCCCGTGCCCTGCAGTGGGTCGTATATGGGCTGATACAATACAATACACAATACAAATTAAACTAAAGTTACAAACGTACATAAACATCACGCCTTTGTCCCAGAAAGGGTAGGCAGAAGTGCAACCAGGACGACATGATAAGGCGCGAGCCTATCACTATATGGGCCACCAATTGCTGGCTCTGGGCTGATAATGAATAGAAAAATTCAATATCACAATGGTAGGCTATGTAAAAGGTCAGAAAAATCCTAAGTGAGTCGGTTGACTACACGTATCTTTGAATTCTAGTGAAGTTGGAAGATGTATTGCGCACAATAAACATTAAGTGTTTTATTTACAGAAACTTTTTTGTATAATAATAATTCTTTAGTGGTAATAAAAGTAAGCATTTGAATTTAGTAAAGCCATTAAAGCCTTATCGCTTATCAAAATTACATCTAAAAACGGAAATTAATGTTGTTTATCCATATTTTCAGATACGTCGTAAAGTAAAATTAATTATATAAATCACCTTTATATATCGTAAATAACGTGAAAGCCAACTAAAAGGTCGTAAAATGTCGAATAAAAATATTAAATTTTCACTTGATTTTTTTCATTAGCGCGGTATCCATTGAAGCATTTTATAGGTGCTATAAAGTTCACCATAAATTATGCTTTGGAGGGAAATGCCCTGTTCGCTCCATCCTTCTGAATTTCGTATTCAAAGGGCGGTTTTCTCATAACCGGTCGGTGATACTTTTAATAACACTTAATTCGGCGCGAAGTGACGGGTGAAATTTCGAAAATAACTGGTTTGGCTTGACTTTTCCGTTGCTGTACATCACGTAAGCTAAGGTATTAAAATGTTAAGCATACAAATATCTGTCGACAAGATAGTAGTCTAGTAAAACAATAACACGAATTGAATATGTTATCACCAAGTAGTAAAGCTGTTCTACTAGGGCTAGTGGATCTAGTATATCAAGTATATCAGGGTATATCAAGACTGCGACCGAAAACGAAGCCAAGGCAGTGTTAGTGATTACAGAAACAATGCAACAAAAATTTCTCCAAAGAAGCGAACTTTTTTTTTTGCAATTATTTCAATATCGCATTTGGATGATAAATCCCATGTTTTTGCTAAAATTATAATTAAAACCCTTGCGTAACATTACGTTTTTAAAAATAAAAATGTGTACATTATTATTTTAGGAAAACAATGTATTTACTACCCAAATACGACGATAGAAAATTGTCGCGTTTTTTGCGAAAATTTTAGTTGCATTGTATCTGAAGTCACTTAAACTACCACCTGACTTCGTTTTCGGTCGCGGCCTGGATATACCTTGAACACGTAAATTCGGTAGTCAGGCTTCGGGCTTGAATCCGAGACTGTCTTGTTGGCTGTTCAAATCTTTTTCAACAAGGCTATCGTTAAAAAAATAATGTTTCAAACTTTACCGTTTATTTTGAAAAAGTACACACATTATCTGTCCAACACCACCTGGTAAAAGTTCGACGACAACGAACGACAATAGAAATAAAACATACGAATTTAAACAAAGAAAAATAATGGCCAGTTCACAATAGAAGTTGCAGAATTTTATTTCATTTTGTTATACTGAACACTGCTTTGTAAAAGTATAACAAAAAGCTTAGTTTGAATAAAGTCAGTGACGTGTGTAAACTCCGCTGTATTTGTGTTGGAAAATGCTCAATGTAACTTAAATTTAAAATAAAATAAAATAATACATTTGCGCATGTATGTGTATGTATGTGCAGTGATGGTTGAAATTCACAGAACTAAACAAACGGAAATTATTTTCTGAATGCCTAGGATGTTTAGGCATGACAAAGCGACTGCTATTCACTTAAGTTTTAGTGAGGTGGAATAATATAGAGTAGCCACTATCAACTCGGCTTATGCAACCGGCTTATGAAATACACATACATAAACTCTCGCCTTTTTTTCCAAAAGGGGTAAGCAGAAGTGCCAGCTTGACACCCACATTTTTCTTGTATGTTCCATCCCACGATGTGATAGCGAGCCTATCGCCATATCGGGCACAAATTATTGACTCCTAGCTGATAATTAATTGAAAAATTCATTATCACTTTGCCCGACCTGGGATTTGAACCCGAAACCTTAGCTTTGCAATCCTTCCGTAGTACAACTACGCCTCCGAAGCAGTCATATGCACCGAGGCTTTTGAAATAATTGTTAAAAATGGGTCAACCAAATGTTACATTCCTATTTTAAGTGGCATACACACAGTCATTGAGTACCAAGTCGAAGTGGCATTGGACAGACAGTATGTAGTCTGAGGACATTCAGAGTCTCAGACCGATGGAGCTGAAATGTTCTCGAGGAGAGGCCATGCACCGCTGGCACAGTCTTGGACGTAAACTCAGAGATAGACCTGTCAACATTTTCAGAAGATTGGTTATACAACTGGTCAATAGGTTGCTTCTGCCAGATCGCTGTGGAAATCCTTGGGCGAAAGACAACCGCATAAATATATTCTACTAAACATAGACGTGGAAAGAAGATCAGTTTATCCAAAAGCATAGGTAAAGAAGCTACATGAACCCAAAGTGGATTTTTCCATCTAAGAATTGAACTCAGGACCTCAACTCACAACCCAAACGCGTTGTCACTAAACCAAAGCACTGACTCTCTCTTTTCAGCCAAGGAAGTCCACTGCTGAACATAGGCCTGCCCCGCTTACTAATTATTTAAAATGAATTGTTAAATATTGTTCAGTATTATGGCAAACGCTATATTCGCTCAAACGTAGCAACATTCCAAAAATTAGCATAATAATACCCAAAGAATATTTCCAGATAACACTGTCGTCCAAGCAGAGAAAATCTCGGCCAAAGAACTAGTTTACAATATATTTCGCATGTAACACTAGACAGGCAATTATAACGGATGAGGGAAGTTGAGTCCACGCTCCCGTCCCGGCCCGCCTTGAACAAAATCAACCAAATTGGGTACGCTACGGGTAAATGCAACGTTGCATCGATCAAGGGGACTCGACCGAACCGATCAATCCAAGAAACACTCTAACATCTTAAAAATAAGATTTATATTACACTGTGCGAGATCTTGAAAATTCCGACGAAATTTTCGTTGTGCGAACAGTACGAAACTTGGGATACTTTATGAACGTACACAGAATAATGTAGTGCATAAAATAAGCGGCAACTCGCTTGTAGTTTGATGAATTTTATAACGATGGATTTTGTTGTTTACGAGCGGTTTGATATTGGTTACTGCGATATTGGACCGTATTTGCTGTTCTTTTGTCTGTATTTTTAAGACTTAGAGTATTTATAATATAGAGTAATATACTTTGAAACGTAGATATAAATGGGGGTGCCATGCCACCGTTTTCTGCCCTATTGGCTGACATTTGACAGGTTGTCCAACATGCACAAATTATTAGGAAATAAAAAAAATAATAATTAGGGCTGTTGAATCCCACTCAAACTCGTTTTAATCGAATAATAACTAAATATACTTTTGGTTACCAACGAAATTTATAGCAATTTGCTTTTAAATAATAAATTACATTTTCACCAATATAGCCATCGTAGCATTATTTCAAACAAAAAAAATTATGACAGCGCTAAAGATTAGTTATTATTATTAGTTTTGAAGTTATTTCTAGATGCTGTACAAGCCATTTTACAAGTTTGCGAGGTATCACACGGTTGGGTTGAAGCAAAGCTTTTACACTTGTTCGTTGTTTAACGTCATACTCTATCTAAGATATGAAATAAATGTAAACAAATATATATTTTTTGTTTTCTGCAAATTACATCGGAAATATTGAGATACGTGTTTTTGTTAAAAATATATATCTTAGGTTGATATCTAAAGTCGTGTACGTGTATAGTATATGGCATAACAGAGGTTACAAATGCATTTTATGGTAACTACACTGTACGACCACGCGTTTTGCAAGAATATCTATGGTATGTAAAGTTCGTCAACCCGCACTAGGCCAGCGTGGTGGACTATACGGCCTAACCCCTCTCAAACTTACTTTCGGTCGTAGAGGAGGCTCATGCTTTGCAGTTTGACGTTTCTGGGCTGATATAGTCACATTTTAATTTATTGTCAAACTAATAATAATATTATCTATATAACAATTTAAAGATTTTGTTCATCAATACAGAATCCAAGTATACAAAGTAGATTTTTAAAGTAGCTCTTGGACGGCAAAGCAATACATTGAAAACTGTTTAGAAATTCATAAGCAGCTTTTTTCTTCTTCTTTTCCATTTCTTATATCCATCCAAAGGTTATTTTTAAGAAATCGCCTAGGGCGACAAGAGCGACATCTGTACTCTTTATTTTTATTTGTAATATATTTTATGTTTATTGTTGTTCTTGTGTGCGGTGAAGAAAAAATAAATAAATCAGCAGCTTGCTGGCTGTAGTAGCAATTCTTAAAATTGTCTTTTGCTTCTTACTTTTTACCTCAAATATTCCCTTTGTTTCCATGTATCTCACCGCAACAGCCTCAGGCTTGAAGTAATTAATCTATAAAACCAATATAACATAAACCCATTTAAATGTAAAAATACATTCTTCCTACAAAACTCACTTTGGATTAAACATAAATACGAATGGGCACAACATTAACGTAAAATATAATTTATTAATGTTACTGCAAGGTTTCGCAAATTAATTTTATTTCTTAGAAAAGTTGAAAGTGCTCGCTGTGAGGGAAAAATAAAATTTGTTGACCTCAAAACTGTGGCTCGTCACCGAAGCGTTTTTGAGATTAGTCCGAAGATAATCCGCCTTTCAGTTATTACTTTAAGAGTTTCAAAATAATTAATAACCAAGAGAGATTTTAAAAATACCAGCTTTACAAATTAGGTACACGTAATGCTACGGGTATCAAGATTATTTCTCGCTGGTCGATATAATAATGCCGCCCTTCGTGCACTCAGGTTAAATCTGGAACCTGACACTATTGCGTGGTTCACCATAGAAGATTGGTCGATATCTGTACATATCCATGATCCAGCGTTGTGGATGTTCATGGGCGGCAGTGATCACTTAACATAAAGTGACTTGTTTGCTCGTCTGCCGGACCTATGCTATTGCATATATATTATTTTTTATTAAAAAAATCTGGGCGAATTTGAATATCCTACTACTAGTTTTTGCGTCTACGCCAATTTTACTTACCAAACAAAATTCATTTGCACAGAGACAAATTTGAAGTTGGTTTATTGTTACACAGTGGTATCAGTAAAATATTATACTTTTTCACGTCCTTTTACTACACACTAAATTGAGGTCATTGTGACTTCATTTAATTCATATCATATAAAACAAGTAACATTACAATTAACGTTCGTCTTGCCACACAGTCTTTTCGAAAAATATCCGCTCCATAACTTCGTCCACATGGAGTTTCCAGAGATGGAAGGCCCGATCTAAAAATCGAACTCCAAACCTCATAATACCTACCCCATAGCCATTATACTAAGCCCAATACACTCAAAGTATAATGTAGTCAAATAAACGAATGATCACCGCATGGCCGCAACACGCGCGGTATGAAGATAACAGTGCGGTTGCGGTCGCCGCTGTTAACAGCAGATACAGTGCTGGAACCGCTTTATTGTCAATATTGAACACTCGCGACCACTGCCGTTTGTAGTTCAGTTATGGCTTCATCACTGTAAGCGCTTTGATTAAAGCGCTTGATTGCCATACAACTGCATATTTTGAAACGAGTAAATAAAGTGAAAAATGTTAATTAGGATTGTTTTGTAATTCTAGCAGCATGACGTTTAGGTAATAAAAAATAAAGTAGGTACTAGGTATTCAACTTTGTGTGTTATACAGATAACTATTTTTTTTATTGCATTGAATGGCGAGACGAGCATGCCATTCGCCTGATGGTAGGCGATACGACCGCCCATAGACAGTAGCAAAACCAAACAACACCATGAATTACAAACAACTCATGGCATTAACAGCACTCGCCATCCTGAGACATAAGTCGTTAGGTTTCATTACGTCCAGTAGTTACGCTGGCTACAATGTCCTTCAAACCGGAACACAAACATGCGTTTACATTGCTGTTTGGCGGGATTTTTTATGGTGTTTGCAGTCATGCCTGCTACAAAAGTACATATATTTTAGACTTAGAAAAGATTGCATCATAGGCAAAAGCTTGTTTCAATAAAAAAATATTACAAACGTAAAATTACTCAAATGCACTTACACACGTTCCCCGTAAATAAACTTAGAACAGAATTTCCATAAATAACAATTTTCATTATTATTTTCCCTGCTCCGTATCTATGCAATAACTAAGCAGTCACTCAAAGTAATAAGGGAAAAATGCTTTCCCCACTTAATTATAACAAATTGTAATAACAATGGGGACAAATTAAATGCAAGCAGGCCAGTGTTAATATGACCTAGAAATTGGAACTTCGTATAGGTGAGGTAAGGCGGCGTTTATATTTGAGAGAATTTTAATAACCGCACATAATACGACAAACTGTACGACCTAGGAACTTTGAATAAAAAAGCATAGATTTTTCTTGAATGCCACTATGATGTATTGTGAAGATTCATGTGAGGCGGTGGTCATTTACTGTTAGGTTGCCTGTCTGCTTTGCTACTATTCTACAACAAAATAAGACAACATTTGTTGCTCTGATATTGCTGTTTTCGAGTTATACAATGAGCGAAAAAAAAATCTTCTACCAATTGACAAAAAGTATGTTAGTCTGTTGGCATGTTCACAGTAGTCACGGGTTCAAATCCCAGGGCACACCTCTGACTTTTCCGAGTTGTGTGTGTATTGATTATAATCAATCTCTATTCACTATAACGGCGAAGAGAAACATCGTGACCTGCATACCGCAGCTATTTTAAATAATTTCTACAGTATGTAAAATCCGACAATCCGAACTGGGCCAGCGTGATGGACTATATGGTCTAATTTCTCTCAATCGTACTCTCGATTGTATGGAGGCCAGTTCCTTGCAATGGGACGTACATATATGGGCTGATACCGGTACAGATACAGATGTCGCTCTACTCGATTTTTTCTCCTATGGTATTTTCAGTGAGTAGCACTGAATGTTTACCGTTATATCTATTTACTAATTTACCTAATACCATAAAAATATATCTCTCTCATCACAAATCACAAAGAAAAATATGAATAAAGAAAAATCGCATCCACATTTCCCTCGCACTGTGCGACGGGCTTTAACCACACGAGCGACATAGTTCGACATAATGAATTGTTTCCGGTGTTGACATGCCACGCAAAAGGAGCTGACTTACCGCTGGAATCGCTAAGTGACCCGCGTAATACACTACAATATTTGCAGACTTCTTTGTAAAGAACATTTTCCGCGTAAAACATACACATGAGTAAGAGCCTTAAGCCCCATTTACACAAGGAGAGTGTCTCGCCTCCAAGATGCGATTGTCGTAATGATATAAAAATGTTGCATCGTGTAAACATTGTCAGAACACGATAATCTATAGCGGTTATGTCATGCGATAATCGATTCTCGCCACGAGAAACTCTCCCCGTGTAAATGGGGCTTAACTTATCACCCACACAAGCTGTACCTAGATGAAAATAAATTCGCAATAAACCCGATTAAAAGCTAAATTTAATAATTTTATATTTAATCATGGAAATCCAGTAGTTTCTACATCGATAAATATATTAAAGCACGCAATTTCGATAAATTGCTGCAACCTACATCGCATCTAACCTTCTGTGGGCGTACGTCAGTGCATAATTTAACTAAGTGCCTACCTACTAGGACCAAACGATTCTTATAGCATTTATTTATTCTTAATCAGATAATTTCACTATGCGTGGTGATAGACTATCAATACACACACGACTCCGAAAAGTCAGAAGTGTGCCCTGGGATTTGAATCCGCGACTACCGTGTACATGTTGGTGGTCGCGTGTATGGTATGTAAAAGTCCGCCAACCCGCACAAGGCCAGCGTGGTGGACTATATGGCCTAACCACTCTCAATCGTACTCTGGATTGTACACGAAGCTCATGCCTTGCAGTAGGACATATGGCACCCCCGGTGCAACACTGTCACTTATGCAAAAATTGCAATAATTAGTTAAATATTATGTAATAACTATCCTAAAGCACCCCTTTACTTGGGGCAATAATGTTACTTGGGCGTGAATGTCATTGTCGTTTTTTGTTGTGTAATATTTTTATAATATGTCAAAGTTTTAAATGCTTCTCCTGAAAGGTAGCATTTTTCATAAGTGACAGTGTTGCACCGGGGGTGCGATATATGGGCTGATACGAATAACACCGTAAATTTGCTAACAATAAAAAGCACCGATAAAACAGAAATTGATCAAGATCCATTATTAGTTATTAAAGCGAAGCCCATCAATCTCACGTCTGAAGTAATTGATGTAAACAAACTTTTTCCTTGCTTTTAAGATATTAATTTTCTTTCTAGACTGTTAGTCTTATATCTTACAGGCCTAAAATAGATTATAGTAGGTTCAGCAATCCAAATTATAAATATTCTGGTGTTTAATTTTCTATATTACGCTTTATAGTTCATAGTAACTGAATATCCTAGCTCTAATTAAAACACGGTACTTTTAAAAACAGAATTTGGTATTTTTTTTTTATATCAACAAGATATCCGTCGTTTAGGTTCAGCTAGTGTTTAAGCGATTTTTGGAATGATCATTTTAAATATCTAAAGAAAACTGAAAGAAGTGCGTGGTGGCCTGTTGGTAACGGACCATACGCGGCTGCCTACATGTTCACGGTGGTCGCGGGTTCAAATCCCAGGGCACACCTCTGACTTTTCGGAGTCATGTGTGTATTGATAGTCAATTACCACGCACTATAACGGTGAAGGAAAACATCGTGAGGAAACCTGCATACCATAGCGATTTGTATAAATTTCTATGGTATGTAAAAAGTTCGCCAACCCGCATTAGGCCAGCGTGGTGGACTATATGGCCTAACCACTCTCAATCGTACTATCGATTGTAGAGGAGGCCCGTGCCCTGCAGTGGGTCGTATATGGGCTGATACAATACAAAAAAGGAAACTAGTAGGTATGTGATGTTGAAAACTTAGCGTTACTTTGAAAGGCACACGCATGCTGAACTGAGGGGGTTACTCTATGGTCCAAAACGAAACTCGAATGTTCGGACGTTCGACGTCTGAAGTGAGTTATTAATTTTCCACTTCTAAAAATTACCACAATTCTCTATAATACTCATCCTTCACGTATATAGTTAGGACGTACGATAGAGGATTAGAACATTTTGTGGAGTACCTAGGCACATTCGTACAGTTTTACGTGCGAAGTCAAACATTTGAGTTTGACAGCCTCCGTGGCGCAGTTGGTTAGACACCGCCTGTGAAACGAGAGGCCGCGGGTTCGATCCCCGCACCGAGACAAATGTTTATGATTGCCACAAGTATTTGTCTCGGGTCTGAGTGTTTGTGAGACCGAAAAGTCTCTCGTAGATCTGATACCCATGATACAAGACTTAATTGATCTTAATGAGGGGTCAGGACTATTATGTGACTGTTGGGTGTATTTATTTATTTTATTGGAGTTTCGTTTCGGATCATAGAGTAACCCTCCAGACACTAGCACGAAACAAAGACTACAATGGGGCAGATGGTAAGACTATATGGCGAGAGATGGTTAACTGCGCTGTCGATATAGATATATTGGGTGATATCGACAAATTAATTATTTTAACCCGCATGTTTCTCATCACCCCGAGCGAAATTGTACAAATTTTGAAAAAAAATCCTAGATGATTTTTTGTCACGTACATCAATTATTATTTTCTTTTTCCTTTTTTAATACCAATACATAATTCGATATAACAATAATCTAGCCCATCCCAAGGTTGCCAGCTGGCTAATTCACGTAATTTTTTGACGCGCCGATCAAGTTGCGGTGCAGTTGCAATGAAGTTTACGTCTTAGTGCAAAATGGTATTCTTGTAATTGTTTAGCTGCGCGTGAACTGCACCTAAGCTATGCGTAAACTGCGCGTATGCTGCACGTCAACTGAACGTCAGTCGTATGCAAGAAGCTTATACGTGAATACCGATCAAGTTACGATCTGAATCACGCACATAAAACACGCAGCAGTAGAATACACTAAACCGCTCGCGTGACGCGAACTTGACGCGAGCGTATCTGACAGCGGTTGTCAAAATTACGAGAATACAAAAAGGTCTGTTTTGATCGAAACTTAACTGCAACTGCACTGCAACTAAACTTATTTAATTACGTGAATTGCCCTACTGGAAGAGATCGCAGCTAGCGATAAAGCCGGCTATTGTAACCATGCCTTTAATTTTTAAGTATCTTATTTGTTTTATAATGTTCTTTCATTTTTTGTCTACAAAAATCAATTATAAATAAATAAAAACAAAAATATCGCCATATTTTAACAAAATAAAAGCTCAATATTTATTTTATCATCCTATTTTCTTTTTTACAAAAACAAAATAGTTCTTAATTTAAAATGTGGACCAGAATGAATAGTCAGCCAGTGGCTTCTTTTAATCGTCTTACGGCTTCGGTGTCACCTGTTTAGATTGAAAGTTCAGACATCGCATACAAAAGCTAGTCACCTAGCGAAGAAGTACGAAAGGCATATTTTTAAATTTACCTATTAATTAGAATATCTCTTGTAGTAAAATTCAATAGACAGCATTTAACGTCTTAAGTATTTTAATGTTTTTTTTTAATTAGAAGTAAGAATGAAAATAAAAAAAATTGTAAAAGAAAAGTGCGTGAGTGCAATTTAATAATTATTACGTTTATTATTAATTGTTTATAACATACAAAAAGGTCCTACTTACAATTGCAATTTGTAGCAGCGATAAGGAACTTTATTTACAATAGAATATTGTTAATGCGCTGATTCAAAAGTAGTTTTATACTTTAATTTTCTTTAAACTATACCAATATCCGACAGCCCCCCTCACGCAGTTGGTTAAACGCCGACTGTGAAACAAGTGGCCGCGGGTTCGATCCCCGTAAAAAGTCTCTCGTAGCTCCTGATACCCACGACACAAGACTCGTTCTAAGTGTAGGGTCAGGACTATGTATGTGTCTGTTGGGTGTATATTTTAATATTTATTATCAAACAGTCATTAACTTAAAGATTTGGCTGGAAAAACTCACATGTAGCCTTTTTTTTTTTTTTTTTTTTTCTTTCTTTTTTTTTTTTTTTTTCTCGCGGGGAAAATCCCTTTACGGACCATCCCACCCCCGAAGGGGCGAGGGTGTGTCGGACTCACCGGCGCCTTCCGAGCCCAGCGAGATGTTGTGCCGCCCGTGGATGTGGACGGGCGGCCGCTGGGTCGGGTCCCTACCATAAGCTGCGCGCCGAAATACCGACTAAAAACCCCGCGTCGGCCACCATCGGTGCACTTGAGAGACGGCCCCGGGATACCGATGAACGGACGCGCCAGGACCGCCTCTTTGTGCACCGCCGCTTTAGCGACGCGGCGAATGACGCGTGTAGCGTCACGTCTCGGGGGCCGCCAAGGTAGGGACGGCGGCCCCGCGTGGCCCCTGCGGCGCCGGGTTAGTTGTTGTCCCGGCGCCTCCTACGTCTCCTGTGGCGACGAGCGGGATCGGTCTGCTCCCGATCCCGCTCAGCGCTCTCCTTCTGCGACATGGCACGTTCGCAGAAGGAGAGCATGGCTCGCCACGAACTCCGGCTGCCGACCATGGCGGCGACCACGGCCGGCAGCGAAAGGTCACTTCCCACGACCGCGATGAGAGCGCTGCGCTCCTCGTCCCAGGCTGGGCACTCCTCCAGCGTGTGCTGGGCCGTGTCCTCACGGCAGTTGCCACAATGGTGGCACACGGCGGACTCCTCCGCTCCGGCTATACGACACAGGTACGCACCGAAGCAGCCGTGCCCGGTGAGCACCTGCGTCAGCCGGTATGTCGGCGCACCGTGGCGCCTGTCCAGCCACTGTTCGAGGACAGGTCGCACTGCCGCGACGGTCCTCGCACCAGCACTAGGGTTCTCCAGCCTGGAACGCCACTCCTCCACAGCGGACCTGCGGAGGGAGGCCAACATGGCCTCGACCTCTCTGGGGACCAACCTCTGCCCACGCCCGGACGCCTCCTCTCGCCGGAAGAAAGCCGACGAGAGGGTCTTAGCGTCCAGCACCCAGGGCAGAGTTCCCGCCAATACGCAGGCCGCCTCGTGCGAGACCGTGCGGTAGCCCCTGATTATTCGTTGCGCCACCATGCGCTGCGGACGATGCAGCAGGCGGACGCAACGATCGCCCAGGGACTCGGCCCAAACGGGACACCCGTAGAGGGCCATGGCCCGCACGACTCCAGCATACAAGTTTCGGCAAGGGATGCCAGGACCATCAGTGTTGGGCAGCAGGCGCCCCAGTGCGCCCGCAGCCCTCACCAGCTTCGGCGACAGCTCCTCAAAGTGCGCGCGGAAATCCCATCGACTGTCGAGGACGAGACCGAGGTATTTCATCCTCGAGCCGATGGGAATCCGCACGCTCTCCACCGTGATGTGGGCCCCAGGCGGAGGCCCACACCGAGGACCGTGGAAACACACGGCCTCGGTCTTGTTGAGGGCCACCGTGAGGCCCAGTCGCCGAATCCTGCCCACCACCAGTCCAGTACCGAACGAGGCGAGCAGGGCGGACCTCTGGAACGTCCTGGCCGTCGCTGTCACCAACGTGTCGTCTGCATAGCAGACGACAGCGACGCCCCGAAGGTTGGTACCACGCAACACCCAGTCGTAGCCGATGTTCCACAGGAGCGGCCCAAGAACCGAGCCCTGTGGAACACCGCACGACACTTCCCTACGGTGCCACCCGTCGGCGCCCGGATACACAACGTACCTGTCAGAAAGGTACGAGTGCACCAGACGCTGAAGGTAGGGCGGCACTTCGTGGTACCGCAGTGCTTCTTCGATGCAGGCCCAGGGCATGGTGTTGAACGCGTTGGCGATGTCGAGAGACACCGCCACCACGACCCTACCCCGGGACACCGCACGCTCCGCTTGTGCCTTCACCCGCAGAATCGCGTGGACCGTCGACCGGCCCCGCCGGAACCCGAACTGGCAGTCTGCCAAATCCGGGCCCGTACCCTCCAAATGCTCGACGAGGCGCGCGTGGACTACGCGCTCGAAGAGCTTGCACACCTCGTCGAGCAACACGATCGGCCGGTAGGCCGAGGGCGAATCTGCGGGTCGCCCCTCCTTGCGGAGCAGGACAAGCTTGCCCGTCTTCCACCGCGACGGGAAGATGCCCTGCTCAAGGCACGCGGAGAAAAGGCCGCGGAGCCTCGTACCCAGCGACTCGACGGCCAGCACCCAGACACGACCGGGCACCCCGTCGAGACCCGGGGCCGAGTTCTTGCTCCGCAGCCGAAGCACTGCCGCCTCTAGCTCTTGCGGCGAAACCTCCGGGATATCCCTTACCGAAACCAACGACGATGGCGCCGGTGGACGTGGCGCCATCGGTGGAGGAGTGAACTCCTCGGTGGCCGGAAACAAGGCCGCGACGACGTCCTCTAAAAGTTCGGTCCGGAGACTCTGTGTCAGAGGGGGCGCCCATGGGCGGAATTTCCGCATCGCCACACGGTACGGACGCCCCCACGGATCTCTGTCCAGAGACCTCCGGAACTCCTCGTTCGCCGCGGCTTTCGCTTGCGCGATGGCCACCCGCAGCGCTCTCTTCGCCTCTCTGTGGAGGTCGAGAAGAAGCCGCTCCTGCTCATCGTCGCCGGGTCTACGGGTCCGACGACGACGGTGCCTGGCGAGTCGGCGGCGCGCGACCTGGCAAGCCGCGCGCAGCTCAGTGAGCTCGGCCGACCACCAGTACACCTGGCGCTTCGCTGGGAGGCGGGTGACCCGGGGCATGGCCGCGTCGCAGACTCGCGACATCGCCACCCCGAACCATTCCGCCTCTTCCTCGACCCGCACCGGCCCGTCCGGTACGGGGAGCCACGCCTGAACAATGAAAGCTTCCTTCGCGGCCTCCACATCGAGGCGCTTCGCGGCCCAACGTCGGCCGCCCGTGAATCGGGCAGTCGGACCCCCACCGGACTGGCGGGTGGAGACCTGGGAGGATGAGACGCTGAACCGAATGTAGAGATGATCGGACAGCGTCTCCTCCTCAACCAAAACCCTCCAGTCCCGAACACGGCGGGCAAGGGCCGGGGTGGCGAACGTGACGTCCACCACCGAACCGCCGTTGTGCCGCACGCACGTGTTCTCCGACCCCCGATTCAGGACGACCAACCCGATGGAGATCGCCCATTCCTCCAGGGCCTCGCCCCGCGCGTCGGTCACCGACGAACCCCAAGCCGATGATTTGGCGTTGAAGTCGCCGGCTACAAGCACGGGGCGAGGCTGGCTGTCATGCTGTACCAGGGCCCCCAGGCGCGCGAGGAAACTCTCGAATTCCGCCTGGGACCTGTTGGGAGAGAAATAGACTCCCACTATCCACACCCCTCCCACCAGGACCGCCACGCATCCCGCACCCTTCGCTACTTTTTCGAAGGGCGGAGAGCCGGCGGCGCCCTGGGTGAAGACGGCCACCGAGCCATCAAGGTCCCCTACCCAGTCGTCGCGGGCAGGGACAGAGTATGGCTCGGCGACCACAGCCACGTGAATCAACCACTGCGCCAGGGACTGTTCGAGCATGTGCTGTGCTCCTTGGCAGTGGTTGATGTTCGCCTGGAGGAAATTAAGATCCATCTAGTTTTGGGCGATCTCCATCGCCTCAGGGCGGGACGGTTGCGGCCGCGTCGCAACCTCGGCTCCCACACCGCGTGTACGGTGCGGGACCGAGGAGGCAGCGCAGGCCTTGCCGCCCACCCGGTGGTCCGCGGGTTTCCCGGCATCTGCGCAAATTGCGCAGTGCGGGTCCGCGGAGCACTCCCGGGACTTATGTCCTGGTTGACCGCAGCGGTAGCAGAGCCCGCTGCGGTCGCACTCGCCGGTGCATTGCACGCGTACGTGCCCTTTGTAGAGGCAGCGGAAGCAACGCATGGGCCGAGGCTCCAGTAGACGCACTCCCGCTGCCACCCATCCTACGAGGACGCGCCCCGCCTTCACCACCTTCTCCGCTGCCTTGGCTGGGCAGCGGAGCCACACCGCACCCAGGCCCGAGCGCTCGACGCGAACCTCCCCGACCTTGATGTCATCGGGGGAGCATTCGCCGTGACGGGCGATGGCCGCTGCGACTGCCTCGGGGATGGCCGATGCGTCCAGCCCCGAGACCCGCAGTTCCGCAGTCTTCAGGGGCCGGGTGACGCGCACGTCCTCCTCCGACCCGCGCAGGACCTCCCTCATTTTACTGACGAGGGAGTCGGCCCTCGCCTCCGACTCGGGCCCGGGCACCTCAAAGAGGTAAGCCCCGGTGGCAATCCGCCTAGACCTGAGCCCAGCCGTGATGCCAAGGCTGGCCAGGTCTACCTTGATTTGGACCTCACGCAGGATTTGCGCATACGTGACTCCCCGCTTCAACGCCTCCGGCGACACCGTGATAGTCACGGCGGCTTTGCGCGGGAGGCGGAGCTGGGGAGCAGCCCTGCGTGGGGTCTGGGCCGGCTGTTGAGCCGACCGGGACTTCCCCTTCTTGCCCCTCTTGGCCACCACAGTCCACGGAGTCTCTGTGGATGTGGTGGGTTGCGGGGGCGGGTGTGGCGTCTGCGACCGAGGCGGGGCGCGCTTGCGGTTGCCTCGGGCTCGTCCTCGCGGTTCCCGTGCCATGACTGGCGGCGGAGCCGTTGTGGCCGCGGTCGGCCGGGAAGCTGCAGCAGGGCGGCCCGCGGCCGCGGGGGCGGCTTTCCGCTTCCCCGCTCCTAGGGCTGGCCATGAGGCGGCCGGTATCCCCGCGACGGGTGGCTGCAGCTTCGGGGCTGTTTTGGCCCTAGCCCGGTCGGCAGCCAGCGGAGGGCGGAGAATCGGCTCCGGAGGCAGACGCATGGCGATCGCCTCTAATTTGGCGTCGACTTTCGCCATGTGCACCTCAAGCAGCTGCTTCAAGGCGTCCGCCTCCGGAACGCCGGATGCCGGCTCAGCCGCTGGCCGCTGCTGTGACCCGACTTTCGCCATTAGGTCCGCAATTATTTTGCCCTGGGTCGTGAGGGCCGCCTCCAGCGCCGTCACTTTCTGGCGGAGTTCGCGGTTCTCCGCCTCGACCCTGGCAAGCTCCGCAGGGGCCGGCTCTTGCGCCAACGCCAACAGCTCCGACACGCTCTCGTTGATGTCCCGAACGTATGTTCCCTTTAAGTTTCGGGACGTCCGGGACACGTGTTGGAGCCGCTTCGCCATTCGCGTGAGGGCCTCGCTGCGAGTGGCCGGTGGCGCATCTTTTGGAGCTGGCTTTGTCCTTGGATGCGCCTCCTTGGCCTTCCGCAGCTCGGCCTCATCCGCCTCCATCGCCTCGGCCTCTGCGATGCACTCGCTTTCAAGCGCCGCCTCGTACGCCGCCTTCGCTCTTTCGACGGCGTTGTCTTCCGCACAGGAGCCCCGCGCTGGAGCCGGGGGCCTCCGTTTCAGCCTCTTCGTGGCAGCACGGGAGTCCGTCTCCGCCGTACTGCCACCATCGCTTGCCCTCTGCCGCTTTCCAGCAGGGCGTGTCCCTCGCTGCCTTGTGCGACTTTTATTCGCTCGCGATGAGTCGCTGCTCATCCCGGACTCCGAATCGAAGCCGCGGGAAGGCGCGTTCCCCATCGCAGGCGGTCCCATTAGGGAAGGTGCCCGACTGGACGCTTGTGAAGCGTCCGAATCAGGCAGCCTTTCCACTACCACGGAACATGGTTTTGTATTTATATCATTTTCTTCCATTTTGTTCCCACGAGTATGGGGGAAAAGACGGTCCGCCCAGGCAGTGCCCCCTGTACCTGGGTAAGCCTAGCGTAACCCGCCAGAGGGTCGGCCGGTACTCTGGCGGGGGTCGCACTAGAGACTGAACTGCCCATCAGCCATGCATCCCCTCGCGGTGCGCCGCCGCTTGGGATTCGGGGTACTTTTTATAGAGGCATCCTCCCTCGCGGTCCGGGCGGTTAAGCCAAGACCCTCGGTCCGGCAGGAGTGCGAGACATGACCACAAACCTCACAACCGGATTACGATTTGCGACGGCGACCGTGGGAGGAACACTCCCACAGCCCGCCCGGCGGCGGGGTAAGCGCACACCGGGCCCGCCGATGCCTCCGGGACAGAACCGGAGGGTGGCCCTGAGATGGGCCCCACCTAAAAACGACAGATAGAGGCGGCCGCCACAAAAGACAGCGACCGCCAAACCCCCTGCCCTCCCCGTCGGATATTCGCCGTCGGCCATAGTAGTTGCAGAACAGCAACTACGATGACCCACGTTGCCCAGGGTGCACCACGTGGAGGTTCCCGACATCGCACCCCACATGTAGCCTTGCTCTATCTAACATTCAACCCAGGACCAAAAAGTTCACAGCTAAAATTGCAACCAGAATCTAGGCCAATGAGGAAGATAATTTATAGCCTCCGTGGTGCTGTTGGTTGGTTGCTTGTGAAATGAGTAGCGTTGGGCCCAACCTTTGATCCCAATGTCAAATGTTTGTGTAATCCACAAGTATTTGTTTCGGGTCTCGGTGTTCATAAGATTGATAAGTCTCGTAGTTTCTGATACCCGCGACACAAGAATTTATCTTATCCTAACTGTTGTATGTAACATACTGATCTTAAAACGGGATAAGATATACGGGGGATAAGGGATTGACTGCCTCGGTGGCGAAGTGGTTCTACGGTATGATTTCAAAACTGAGGTCGCGGGTTCGAATCCCGGGTCGGGCAGTGATATTGGATTTTTCTATTCATTATCAGCCCGGAGTCAGGAATTTGTGCCCGATATGGCGATAGGCTCGCCCCCTATCACATCGTGGGACGGAATATACAAGGCGAAACGTGGGTGTTCTGGTAGCACCTCTGCCTACCCCTTCTGGGAAAAAGGCGTGTGTTTATGTGTGTTTATGTGAAAACGGGATAAGAACTATACATGCGGCTAAAGGGATCAGGATAATCTGACTCCTGGATGTTATTATTATTTTTTTTAATTTTTACAACGCAGCTACAACAACAACCGCAACTAAAATACAGCCCGGGTGTGCGAATGTTTTAAAACAGCGATAACGTCCACTACAAAGTTAAAGGGATAAATTGTAATACACGGTCCAACTTTGACTTTTTTATAGCCGCCTTACCGCGTGTGAGATTACGGCGGTCCCAAGAAAGGTTTTATTTATTACCAAAACCCCGATTGATTTTCGTGGACACATTCAAAAATCGGGTGGCGATAAAAAATTTCATTGTTTGATTCCAAGTGGTGTTTGTAGATTTCCGAAGTGCTTCGCGGTTTGCATGGACTATGAATGTTGAGGACCTGCGTTCGATACCAGATGGAGCGGCACATTTTGTGGGATTTTAAGTTTAAAAAAAATCATAAATTTTGTTTATACTATTTTTACAAGGTATTTTTCAAAATATAATATGCCGAAAATTAATAAAATCAAAGTGTGTTAAGCCCCTATGCCCTATAGTTTTGCAGATGTTCATGAGCCACTGCCCATTACGTGACGTCATGTAATTACTATCAGGTGAAACGAATGCGCGTTTGCCCCCTATAATATTGAAAAAAAAAAACAATATGACGTAACATTAATTCAAGGCCTCAGTACGATAAACAGTTAATATGGATGTATACGAAACGTGAGCATTAAGGGTTCTCACCATCTACTTGCGGAGTTGTGCAATCAAAGTTCGCTGTATTTCTTACGAGTTATGCTGAGAAATCGTAGGAAATCATTAACATGTTACACTGAAGTTGAGATTAATATACTTGTCCATTAAATCCATTGGCTCAGTGACCGATTTCTCTTCCCGTTGGGTGAAGTGGATCATTACCGTAGTTATAGACTGAGTTTATTTATAATAATATGTATTTTGTTTGTATGTATGAATATTTCAATGTAGCGAGAAGAGGATTTGTAATGAGAGGATAATTAAAAATGCATTTTTAAAATACATAAATACCATCAGTTTACAATTCTGGAGTGGGTATCTAATCTCGAGAAAATTGACTAAGAGAGAGATACAAGATTTCAAAATTTTTTTCAAACCACGAAATCGAACCGAAATCGTCGCGATTCACTGCCCATGTGAACTTTCAGATCAAAAGGCTGTTAAATAAATATCTAATCTCAAATTATTTTCGTACTAGAATATTGTCAATAGAAAACACGCGTTAATGATCTTATTAGTACAAGAACCAGAAAGAACAGTTGACACAATTTCTGACTTCATTGCATTTAATATATTGCTTAAAACATTTACTAATCAAATTCGCAATCACAAAACAAATAGAGTTTTCCGATTATAACGCGCTCGGGGTAAACACCGTTCGTGGAACTTAGGTGCTGGCTTTTATATCACAAGCCAATAATTGTGGGAATGATAGAAAATAATTGTGGGAATGACGGGAAATAATTGTGAGAATGACGTGTGGCGATGGTCCTTCGCCAGTTGTTGGTAAAGGCATAATATACAAAGTGTACATACAAACATACACAAACTCACGCCTTTTTCCCAGAAAGGTTAGGCTGATGTGTAACCAGGACATCCACGCTTCGCCTTCAATTTTCCGTCCCACGAAGAGATAGGGGGCGAGCCTATCGCTATATAGAATACAAACTCCTGGCTCCGAGCTGATAATGAAAAGAAAAATCCAATATCACCGCTTGACCCCGGAATCGAACCCGAGACCTCAGCTTTCTGTCATACCGTAGTAAAACTACGCCACCAAGGCAGTATACAAAGAGTAAATCCCCATAACTGTGAAGCGTAAGACCGAGTCACGGACAGCGAAGATTCTTTGCGTAGATAAATACCGCCTCCAATTTTACCGCGTCTGTGTTTAACCTTTGACCCGGCATCCAAACCAGAGCTTCTGTAGATTTCCCCAACATTCTATAGAATCAACTCGATAGTCGACCCTATCGATATAGTCACATGAATATACTCAATAAATGCCTCGCATATATTGGAAAGGTTTGTATTTATATCGGAATTAATATTTCACTGTCGGGTAGAAAACTAGGGTACAACAGGAGTTAAGCCTTAGTCCACCAAACTAGCTAAATGTTGGCCGGTAGTTTAAATTTGTTTTAATTTTTTGTTGTGTATTCTCGAGTATGCAGGTTCCTTCAAGATATTTTTCTTTACTATTAAAGAGAAAAGTCAAGATCAGGTTAAAAGTATCCTTAACCGACGAGAATGAATAATTAGGTTGATAAAAGTAGTATATCAGGATCTGATCGTTTCGTACACCACGAGATAATCATCTATAGTCCTCTTTCCCTATTTGTTTAGTATTCCATTTAACAGGTGCTATTCAATCAATTCTCCAATCTGGTATGAGTAATAATGCTTTCTTGGATTTACGTGAGTCTTACGCATTAAAATAAAACAAATTCTTACGGATTTTATCGCGAATTTGATTTAATTTTTACATTTTTTTATTTTTCGTTTAATGTGACGTTTCGATCACTTTACAGTTTTCCTGGTCACGGGGCGGACTGAGGTATTAGTCATCCGCTTAATGACTGTTACAATTTAACTACCGTTAATTTACAATTAGTACTTCAAAAGTTAAAGTTAAAGTGATCGAAACGTCGGGAAATTAAAAAATGTAAAAATTAAATCATATTTGCCATAAAATCCGTAATAATTCGTTTTATTTCAATAGTATAAGTAATATTAATATTTACGTAAAATATGACGAGAAAAACTTAAAGGAGGCTAAAAACTGTTCACAGTTTCTGATCCTTCTGCTCGACTACTGACGTAAATTGAGAGCTTGTTTCACAATAGTGGCGCTTTGCCAACCCTTTTATCGTAAAGTAGCATTTTTTCAGCGGGATTAAAAGAGCCTTTGAATGTTTACAAAATCGACGGTTCTTGTTAACCGCAATTCTTTCAGCCTGAGGCTGTTCGGTTATTTTATTTTGTTCGTGAATTTTTAATACTGAAATTATTTGTACCTGGAACGGTTTATTGTGATTCATTCGGAGACGAAATTATGGAATGAGTAATATTCATTTCCTCCTTTTGTTGTACTTTACTGGTATGTGTTTAATATATTTTAATGGCTGCCTCGGTGGCGCAGCGTACTACGGTATGGAAAGCGGAGGTCTCGGGTTCGAATCCCGGGTCAGGCAAAGTGATATTGGATTTTTCTATTCATTATCAGTCCGGAGTCAGTAATGTGTGCAAAATATGGCGATAGGCTCGCCCCCTATCACATGGTGAGACGAAACGTACAAGTACAGAAACAATAATAAAATAAGTACAAATGGCGATCTTATCGCTCTACAGCAATGTCTGTATGTATGTATGTATTTTAATGAATTAAGTTTAAACATTAATAATCATATGTGCGCGCCTGTTGGTAATGGATCGGACGCGACTGATAATATATTTACGGTGGTCGCGGGTTCCAATCCCAGGGCACACCGCTGACTTTTCGGAGACATGTGTGTATAGACATGTGTATCATCAATCACCACGAACTATAACGGTGAAGAAAATATCGTGAGGAAACTTGTATTAACTAAATTAGTATATTTTTTCTTGTATTATTTGCATTTCGTTGTCATATTTACTTTTTTATATCCGCAAATATTAAAACATTTGTCAGAACACGATAATCTATGACGGTTATTTCATGCGATAACGGCACACGACTCTCGACACTAGAAATTCTCCGTGCGAATGGGGCTTTACTGTTTATATTCATGGTAATTTTCTGTCATACTACTACAAAATGTCGCACATGAATCCGTCGAGCGCACCGCATGCGAGTAGTGAGTGAACGGAACAAGTTTACTCGCGTTAACAAGCTGCGTTAGATCGGACGTGATTCCGCGCACGCCAACTGATTTATTTGCTTTCCAGTTCGACTTTATTCCGTCGCCGACCCCTTTTTCAGCTGGTATTATTGCTTACCTTTACGACTTTTATGTGCCAACAATACTGTTTGTCTGGTATAAGTTTGACGACCAATATTGTCGTAAAAATATCTGTTTATTTTATTTAGTTCACGTGTCTCTGACATAAAATACATGAGTGAAATTCAATATTATATTTAATTCTTGAACCCTCGTTGAAGTGATAAATATTTTCCCATTGCTAAGTAAAAGCTATGCCATAATAGTACTCTTCTTTACTGCTGCACTCTCATAATTAAAATATAACTACTCATGTCATACTAATGTCAATGCTCAAGTCACACAAAGTCTTATAATTTTAGATTTGCACATGAAATATAGTTATGTTATCTAATAATACGCTTCACTGTTGCACGATTTCGACGTTAATACACCAATAAATAAACATAACAAGGTCATCTCCCATCCAGTCCAGCGTAAGGATCACTCAGCAACCATATCAAAGATACGGTGGTTAATAAACCATGAGCAATGATAGGCCTGCCAGCCGACCACGTAATGGAGTAATTAAGGCCATCCCCGCTCCGTGAATATTGATGCGTGGTGGGGTGCCTAATCCCGATGAATTATGACACACGACGGCGTCGCATTTGGTGCAAATATTGTTGAAGATGTCGTTTGGACGATTAGCTGGATTTAGGCCGTTAGGGATACTTTGATCGTTTTTTTGTAATTGAGTATTGATTTTAATAAATATTTGATTTATGTTGAATATTGTCGGACTCTACCTGCGAGAGGAACAGACAACCGTGCTAAACTGCAGGAAGTTTCGAATATTAAGTACAGGCCCCTTCCATAGAGTATCTATGGAAACCCTTCAGGGAGGTCTATGGTCAGTACTTGACTTCTTTTGACTGAAAGGTGTGTGAGAGAGAGAAAGAATATTGATGCGTGGTGGGGTGCCTAATCCCGATGAATTATGACACACGACGGCGTCGCATTTGGTGCAAATATTATTGAAGATGTCGTTTGGACGATTAGCTGGATTTTAGGCCGTTAAGGACATTTGAATCGTTTTTATACATTTCAGTATTGATTTTAATAAATATTTGATTTATGTTGAATATTGTCGGACTCTACCTGCGAGATGGACAGACCGTGCTAAGCTGCAGGAAGTTACTGAATACAGGTCCATTCCAAAATGTCTCTATGATATTCTTGAGGGAGACCTATGGCATAATTAGTTCAGAATGCGGCTGTAAAAAGAAAAAAAGCCGGGTTCTAAATCTGCACAAAGAGAAAAGAGGGACCAAAAAGTCTTTTGTAGTTAACATCCATGGCACGAGACATATGTTTATTGGAGTATCAGGAATATATGGGTTAGTATTTCGATGTTGGATGTATAGGAATATATGGGTTACTATGGATTTTTTATTTATATTTAAACATCATTTAGGAAGCAGTAAAATAAACAACCCAAGTGCATTGTTTATCAAATAAAAATCTGCCGGTGACGTTTTTTTTATTGCCTTTAATGGGAGCGATTGGACTTTTTATCGTTAATCAAGCGTACAAAGAGGTATGGACTATTGTCCCTATTGCTGTACATTTATCATAAGCACTGTACAATGGGTGCGATTTATGACGCAACACATCGCACGCCTGATGCGTCCGTTTTTACGACTGGTTAAACCGCGCGTTGGATTAATGGAAATATGAAACTGGACTCGTTTGATTATATAATGTGTATTCTGCTGGTGGTGATAATTAAATGTGTGTTATTATATTTGTATAAAGTATATCAAGGCTGCTACCTAAAACTAAGCCAGGTGGTAGTTTTAATGACTTTAGACATAATGCATTAGAATTTTTCGCAAAAAAAAGTGACGATTTTTTGTATTTTTTTTTCCTATCAGCGTATTTGGATGGTAAAAACATAAATTTTCCTAAAAATAAAATGTACACCCTTTTAATTTTAAAGACACTATAGTAAGCAAGGCTTTAAATTATAATTTAACAAAAACTATAGATTTACCACTGAAATACAATGATATTTTTGTAATGCCTTAATCACAAAAAAATTGTCGCGTTTTTTTGCACAATTTTTAGTACAATTACGTGTGTAGTCACTAAAACTTACCACCTGGCATCGTTTTCAGCAACCAGTTTCTGTAATTCTTCTTAAACCATGTCACTTTCACAATTTTTGTTCGTTAATTAATTGGACTTTTCATAAGTGACATAAAGATGCCGATTTTTAAACTATCATAGGAAAACTATATTACTGAGCGCCTGCTCACAAAACAAAAGAGGACCGCTACGACACGTGCCCTCATTTATAGCTGCCAAGTGGCGGGTACTCTTGATTTAGCCACAGAAAGCACCTGGCACCGACATATATATGTTATTTGTACAAGCTAAAAATAACATTTATGACATACATAAACGTCACGCCTTTTTCCTAGAAAGGGTAGGCAGAGGTGCAACCAGGACACCCACGCTTCGGTTTAAGTAACATTTATGACAAACGGTAATAAACTATCTCTCTTAAAAACGGATTTCGGTAAGTTGCGCCATAAAAGCGTATATAAGAAACAACTACATGTGATTTTAAAATTGTCTTGCGTATATAATTATGATGAAGTCAATATGGACCGTATGAACAAAAGCTTAAAGGTGAATTGTACTCCATCATCATTATCCAGGCTCCGTGGCGCAGTTGGTTAGAGGCCGGCTGTGAAACGAGAGGTCGCGGGTTCGATCCCCGCACCGAGACAAACGTTTGTCAGGCCCATAAGTATTGGTCTCGGGTGTGGGTTTTTGTGAAACCGAAAAGTCTCTCGTAGCTTCTGATACCCGCTACACAAGACTCGATCTCAGAGTGAGGTTAGGACTTTGTATGTGACTGTTGGGTGTATTTATTTATTTATTTATCTACAATATATTGATAAATTAGAGACACGTACCATTCCTTTCAAGATTTCTACAGCACTCTAATAAAGCATCCAAAATCAAAGAACCTTTCCTCTTCAATCCGAAATTCCCAAACATTTTTACCAATTACACTCGTCGACACATGACAATTTTATCTCCTGACAAATGACCTTTACTTGGGAAGTAATTTCAGCCCAGAAAATACTAATGGCCGTAATGTTCTAGTGTGGGAATTTCCATCAGCGGTATGCGGCTCCTATAATGGATCACAACATCTGTCGCCGGATGGAGGGTCTAGTCGAATATCTAATAAAACGCCGCGAGACGTGCTCCGCTTACAAAAATGTCGAATGCTAATTTAATTTACCTTGCTATGAAGCTAGTTTTGTTTATTGTTTTGGAAATGTTTAGTGTTTTATTGCTTTAGGCGTTTCCCTAATGGGATTTTGAACAGTAATATTTCACTAGTCTAATTTACTGATTAGGCTACAGTGTCAATGATTACATGACAATACTTTATCGTTATCATCATTTTCAGCCACAAGAAGCAAAACAAAGATCAACAGCTAAACATAGATCTTCCTTAAGTCAGTTTAATAATCCATTGGACTATATCGGTAATGTTTACTTCTACATATAACCCTTTCAATATAGTTCCTTAAACGCCTATGCTGTATAATTGTTGTGGATGTTCATGGGCAGCAGTGATCACTGACCATCAGGTGTCGTGTTTGCTCGTTTGCCGGACCTATGTTAAGAAATTGCTCAATTTCTAGCAAATTGCAAGAATTGACTAAATAATATTATATATTGACATTATATTGTTACATTTATGACATGAACCATTGTAACTTTAAATGGCTTAAAAAAATAAAGACAAAAAAGAAGACATTTCGTGTTTCTGAGGGAGTTTATTGCGCCGTTTCTTCTTCACAGCTACAACACGTTCCGATGCGGTGGTAGCAGTAATTAACAATTCAAACGATCTTGTGAAAGACGAATAAAGTATATTTTGATTTAATTTTTTGATTTTATGCAATTAAAAAAAGAAACTTTTGGATAACATTTTATGATGATGACTATGTATAAGGCTATCTGCTGTATATTATACTAGTATTTATATTTTACCTATTATTACGTATAGAACTTATTTAAGCGAACTTACAAAAACGAAATACCCATTTGCACAAGAGATTATATGCAAAAGTGATCGTTTAGTGCCGAGCGAGCTTGCTGCATGTTGGCTTACCTATTCCATTTAAAAAGTAATCTTTAGACGGAATCGAGTTTCCGCTTGTACACTGCTGTTTTCTTTATCCCATAACATGGGACTGATATCGCTCAGTTGAATATTAACAGAGACTTCAAGTAAGGATTAAGATAAGAAAATTACTTATCTTGAGAGATAATTAACCCTATTGTTTCGCCATGACGAAGATCGCCAATAAAAACAACTGAATATATAAAAAAATATTAATTAAACTCTTTTTTTATTCTCCTTCGTCGTACCTTCATCTAGAACTTGCCTATCATTAAGCCTTTACTGATACATTTTTTTCGAATCGCTAATCTAAAAAACCAATATGACCTAACCCGGAAAACGAATACAGGACATCACAAACTAATAAAAACTTTTTAATTTAAAAACACAGCTAAAATCTCAACCTCATAATCGTTTTGTTATGTATAAATTCCCGTATCTCGTTACATTAACAGCGAAACGGCCATTCTGGCCCCGTCTGTCTGGATTAGGTCAATTATTGCAAATCGATCGGACCACATAATAGGGCCCTGAATGGCGCATTTTAAATTCAGGTCGACCACGATTGGTACTGAGCAAAGTGTTTTTATTTTTGATAAAATACTACATTCATTTTTATTATCTTGTATAAAGGTATACATATATAATTGGATTTTGGGAAATGTCCCAACGCCCCATACTTTTTTCTAATAAATTTCGTTCTTTTTTCTTATTTCTACATACAACAAAGAGCACCAGTGCGCCTAAAGCCCCATTTACACGGACTGAGTTTCTCGTGGCGAGAATCGTATTCGACTATCGCATGACATAAACTTAATAGATTATCGTATTCTGATAAATGCTTACACGATGCAATTTTTTTATATCTTTACGGGAATCGTATCTTCGAGGCGAGAAACTTTCCCCGTGTAAATGGGGCTTTATACTCTTCATTTTTATAATCCTTTATTGCACTTTAAGGAAACAATTACAATAAAGAAATGTAATAATAAGTACAAGAGGCGGCTTTATCACACTAGGCAATTTCTTACAGGCAACCTTTGGATGGATATTCATAATATTTGCAATTTCAGAATTTCGTATATGTCTGTGATAATTTACCACAAAAAAGACGGTGGATCATTTTCGGTGCTTATTATTCTTTTACTTAGCGCAAAATATAAAAAAAAAAACGAATATAGAAAAATAATATAAAATCATAATAATCCTCTCAGTTATTTAAGTACATGCAATGCACACCTGCTAATGACAAATGGTAATTACTAAAGGATTCAAGTAATTAATAACTTGGGAGCTCTTAACAAATATATGTATTCTTAGTCTGAGGTACAGATGTCAATGTTTGTCTCTTGCCAAGGACAAGGATAAGTTGAAGAAAGCGATATGATATCGTCCTGTAGGTCATAATGACTGCACCAAAATGAAAACGATTGCTTCGTTAAATGCAAAACGGTAAGTTAGAATATAATATATGAATCTAGCTTTACGTAATTTGGTGTACTTTTAATAAATTACTATTTACTTTTACCGTGAAGAAAAACCTTATGAGGAACTTACCTAGACGTCTTGGTTAGAATTTTAAAGGTATGTAAAATGTAGCAATACATTTTTATTAAGAAAGCATGTTATACTAACTCAGGTCTATTTCAAAACATAAGATCGATATTAAAATCATTAATCAAACGAAAATACAATATGCTTAAAAATCAAATTGCATGAATGCTACAAAGGTGTCGGATCTGTGTGTCGGATAAAATCAGGTAGCAGAAAAAGATTTACTATATTTCAAATGTTACAGAAAAATGCAAATCCATTCAGTTCACACTCTAATATTATGTAGGAGCTCGCATAGCAATCTCGTAGCACGTAGCATTTGTATCCGAAAATAGGTGTAGCAGACGCAGCGGAATGCGTAGCAAACGCGCACGGCGTAGCTAATAATTTATCATTGCCGTAACGTAGTACGTATTTTCCAACTAGATACCATGAACTAGTTTCACGCTGGATGGTAACTGGATTATTTGATAAATACAGAGCGTACTACAGACTGTGGTATTTGAATTGTAGCTGACACTACACAATTAGCACTCATTGTCAGAGTGCTACGGCTACGCCGTAGCTTTTGCTGTAATCACACATGCGATCTATTTATACTGAATTTTACTCATTATCAATGTGTTAAGATTTGATACCTAATACACTTGAAAACTACTCTCTATGATGACCTTTTTATCCTGTTTAGGGCAGTTTATACTGGTGGTCGGTCTTTTATATGTGAGAGGCCGCCTTCTTAGGTACACCGCAATGTCTATTTCTCCCGCCAAACAGCAATGTAAACGCATTGTTGTGTTCCAGTTTGAAGGACATTGTAGCCAGTGTAATTGCTGTACATAATGAGACTTAACAACTTAGAATGAAAAGCATTGCTTTGTAATTCATGGTGGTCATGAGCGGTCGTGTCGCTTACCATTAGGCGAATGCCATGCTCGTCTCGCCATACATAGCAACAAAAAAATCTGAGACTATGGATAACCACTTCGTTCGACTTGAAAATACTGTATTTACTTCCTCAACATTTTAGAATTTTTCTCTAGCTCATAGATATTAAATTTCTGCATAATTTCACATATTTTGTCAATGCGTCATTACACGTCTATCATAACCCAATACTAAAATGACAGCACAATAGACGTCATACGCCGTCCTACAAACTGACATTATCCGAAAATAAATTCATTATTATATAACCAGCGTCCGGTTTAGTGATGAGATTCCCGCAATAGAGTTCCCGAAATAGTTTTGACAAGTTGCGACTTGATCTCTCCGCGTCGGGTGTGACGTCAGATGTTGGTAACTGCAGTGCTCCGGCTCGATCCGCCACATAATTGACGCGTCGATTTAACGTGCTTATGGGTCTGTATTTATACTGTTTGTTTAATGATTTTAGGGTATTTGTGGTATTATTGATATATTTGGCATTATGGTTATACTATATAAATACTGTACTGTACTGTATCAGCCCAGATACGTCCCACTGCAGGGCACGAGCCTCCTCTACAATCGAGAGTACGATTGAGAGTGGTTACGTCATATAGTCCGAACACGCTGTCCCAACAATATCCCAACAGATATGAGGTTGGCATACAAATACACGTATACTATATTTATATAGTAGACTAGACTAGTAGACTTTAGTCTGATGAAAAAACCCTCAGAGACATGTGTTAATAACCAGTCAACTAAAATTTATATAAAATATTAAAGAATATACAGATGCAAAACAGTTCAAAATTTTAATAGTACTGTATATTTTTTTACTGTATATTTAACTGTATAGCACATATTTGCGTGCACAAAATATTTTCTCACAAAAAATATGCAGTGACAATTTGATGTTTTTACTAAAACCGCACTGTTAAAAAAAACTTTTTAATAATTTGAACGGTACGTTATGCCCTCGCGTACTCGCTCTCCATACAGATTTTCATTTTCAAATTACACATTTGTTCAAGTGACTACGAAATTAAAAAGATAAAAACGCTGCAGAACATTTATATCAGCGTAAGCGAGATCTCGTTATTTGAGCAATAAAAAAATTTAAATCCACTTCTAAAATCCAGCTTTACGTTTATCCCACCGACGGAACCCATAAAAAGAAGGTCCCGTACAATTATTTTTACATCAGCACCGGAACAGTCCCGGACACGATAAAGAATCTTCCGGAAAGAGATATTTATACGACCACCATAAATGTTACTAAAGAGGAAAAAAATATTTTCCCTTTCAACTTTAATAGTGATGAATAGAGTCGACTTTTGGGTGGCAATTTTTTCTTTAGTGTCGAGGGTAAAATGGTTGTTTAATGTTAGGAACTTTCGGGTGTGAGCGCAATAAAACACCTTAGCCTGAGGCGTGAAATCACAGACTAATTGTTAGTCTTGTTTCGATAAAATGAAGTTTAACCGACTACACAGCGGTAGCGGCGACAGTAGTACACTTTATTTGAATTTTAACTTGTTTGGACTTCTTATACTGGCGTTTTTTTACTGCAACTTAATATTTAAATTGGATTTAACACAGAAGTACATTGAATCAGGCTTCTCCTGAACCCATTGATTGGCGAGAGACGAGCGACGGAGGATGAGTACATTATGATTATAAAATTATGTTATTATATTGACGTTAAAAGCAAATGAATGATGATTTGATGATAATTTCTCGCAAAACATGCAATTCGGTTGACTTAGAGCATCTATTGGTAATAATTAAAGAATGTCATTAAATGCCATTGGAAATCATTATAACGGTTGACTCAAAAACTACGATGAAAGGACCCAAGATTAAACAAAGGAAGGACACGTGCTTTGACGTCCGCCGAGAATGTAATACTAATTAACGTAATTTAATATTCAGACAGGCTTCGCGGCAAAGCGGAAAAGAAGTCGGATGTGAAGTGACAGGCTACAGGCTCGATTGCTGGGTGAGACAAATGTTTATTTGTTTGACAAATAATTGCTTGTGGTTAAGGGTTTTATGGAACTTGTAGGTTCTAATATTATCTACGCCACAAGAGTTGCATTTTTAGTTAGGGTAGGATATTGTGTATATGGCCTAACCCCACTCAATCGTATTCACTTTTGTTAAAGACAGACAGATAAAATGTGTATGATTTATTTGTTACGAATTGGTACTAACTAAATATTAATATAATGATGCTATACCTAATTACCAATTGTGTATTCCTAAATATTTTTTTCATTACTATTTAACACTTTACCACTATAGAATTTGCTTTCAGCAGAACTCTCCATTTTCGACTGCTTAAACTTTTATTCTGACTAAAACGCCGAAAGCGCTAAGCCAACTCATTCACTAAGCCTTTAGAATCCGTAAATGGCCGACAGTAATGGATATTCCACAAATACCTCGAAGCTAGTTGTCAAAAACTCTGCTATGGGTAGATAATTAGGATAACTTGTCGCTTCGGAAGAATCAAATCTTTTTTTAATTAATTTTTTATTATTATTATTATAAAATTTAAAATCTATCAACATCCAACCACTGAGTACGATAAATAATTAACGGACAAGTTTATAAACTAAATAAGATCTTTTCTAACTTTTTTTAAAAGTCCAAGTGATTAGTTGTATTTTTTATGTCAAACGTTTTGTTAATATCTTTATTCATTTTGATCATATCCTAATGAATTAATCATAAAATCCTTCTAAGAAATTACTTCATCAACGAGCAAAACTTTCATTAAACTATTGAACGTACTTCTTGAGATATTCGCGAACAAACATACAATTCTAACCCAGAATCTCATTTTTTTCCTAACATAAAAACAATGACTTGCATCTCTGTCTATCCTCCACTGTAGCCTCTATAACTTCCCAACTAGTAGCGGATATGGTTGGGTATCTAAGCGTCCACGTCGTCAGGTTGATTGAGGCTGGAAAGTTTGAAGGGTTCTCGAAGAAAACAGTTCGTTACAAAACATGCACGTAAGGGATTTGAAACGCTGACGGCTCGTGGTAACAGTAACGATACTGTTGGCTGCTTATTGTCTTATTTACTGTACGTTTTGTGGTTCATTTACAAGGATGGGCGTTTTACAAGTACACTTTAATTGAGTATTTTTTTGTATTGAAATACACTATTTTTACAGAATTTGTCACGACTTTTGGTTTAGTTTACCGTCCCGTTGTTTTGACTTCACAAATTTAACAGTCACGGTGGGACCGACGCGACCTCTTGGTATTAAAATTAAAAACGATTTTTATTTAAACGTGCAAATTAAGCGTAAACATAATTCGCATTATTTGTTTATAACAAATATATACATTAGTTAATCAACATAATAATGCGCTTAATATTTTTACATTGTCTTTCTTACACATAAATAATAGGTAGTGTTTGTGCAACAAGCCCTTTTTGCTTCTCGTAGATTTAGTATATGACTTTATGAACGATCGCCTACCTGACGTCAATCCCTGCGGTAAATATTTTTCATGATAAAAACGGGCAGCATGTTCAATATACGGCAGTTCTGACATTCTACCCGGAACCTCAATTTTAACAGATAATGCTAGACTTCAGATGCGATAGATTAACAATTATATTATGTAGGTCAGTATGGAGAAAAAATATAATTACAAAATCAAGAATTAGCGGCAAAAAATGATTATCATCAGAATTTTAAAATAATATCGCCATGAAAATAGAAGGTGGTAAAACATAATGATACAAAAACCAGTCACCCTCTTGAGCTGGCTGTCTAAAAATATATGAAAGTTTTTAAAGTTAAAAATGTAAGTTATAAATACCAATACAATAAACTTATCTGTAGAATTCCTTAATCAAATTGAAACTTTCACAAATATTTAACCTCCATACTAAATAGCAACACAACTGTGCATACATGAGCCTCGTGCCATTAATACGCTCTATCAATATTACTGCAGCGAAGATTGATATTATTCTAGACTTCCAAATGGCGCTATCGAACATTCAGCCGCTAAAAGCGCTTTCAGCGGAGACGGCTGGTTGCCGTTGATTTATGAATTTGCGGTTGGCCGTCTCTCCAATTATGTGCCGACGTCGGCCACACATCAATCTTATAGACACGGGACAAACAACACCCTTTCTCGCTGATATTGCATGCTTTATGCGCTTCCGTCTTGCGGTGACGTTGTGGCATGCAAAATGGAACGTATGGTTTATCTCGCAGGTGATTTTGGACAGACATGTGTGATTTATAGTTTGTGCGATTTTTACGGAATAGTAATATTGCAATAAAGGATTATTATTTAAACCAACTACATCTATATCAGCCCATATATGTACGTCTTAGTGCAGGGCACGGACCTCCTCTACAATCAAGAGATTGAGAAGCTTACTGCATCATCCATCAGCCAAAGGAAGTCCACTGCTGAACATAGGCCTCTCCCAATGATTTCCACAGTGACCTATTGGAGGCAGCCTGCATCCAGCGACGTCCCGCGACCTTTACCAGGTCGTCTGACCACCTAGTGGGTGGACGTCCTACGCTGCGCTTTCCGCTTCGTGGCCTCCATTCGAGAACTTTTTGGCCCCATCGGCCATCAGTTCTCCGTGCTATGTGCCCCGCCCATTGCCACTTCAACTTGCTAATCCATTGGGCTATGTCGATTACTTTAGTTCTCCTACGGATCTCCTCATTTCTGATTCGATCTCGTAGGGAAAACCCCGAGCATAGCCCTCTCCATAGCTCGTCGAGTGACTTTGAGCCTCCTAATAAGGCCCATAATTAGAGGCCACGTCTCGGTGCCGTATGTCATCACTGGCAACACACAACTATCGAAGACTTTCGATTTGAGGCACTGAGGTATTTTGGACGAGAAGACATCGCGTAGTTTCCCGAACGCTGCCCAACCGAGTTGGATTCGACGATTGACATCTCTCTCGAAGTTGGACCTGCCTAACCGGACAACTTGTTCTAAATAGACATATTCGTCCACAACTTCGAGAGTCCAGCCCCCAACTCCGATTACTGCATATATATTTATAAATGCATAACACGCGCTTATTTTTATAACGATTTATTTCACATAATTTATTAATTGTTCATAAACTATAAAATATATTTGAAATATATTAATATTAAAGTACCTTTTACAATATTGATTTGTTAAAAGTAAATTCCAAATCTCGCTTGTGGCAAGCTACATATCTTAATTCTACCTTCCTCTGAATAAATCTACGTAATAAAATGATAACTTTTAAACATGTTAGGTAAGGTTTATTAAAACATAGATATTATGAGACATATATGGCATATTATGTTTGAAAATAAAAATATATTTTTTGAAAGATACTCATTATTGAGAACACATTTCTTTTGTTTCTCAATATTTCTCAGTAAGAGCATTAAGTCTCATATTATACGGACCTTGTTTCTAAGCAGATTTATTTGCCGTCTCATATGTTTTTCAGATGTTTTATTAATGAAAATGGTAGTCGACGGATATTTGACATGTAACAGATGAAGATATGGGAAAATATGCAGAAATGTATGTATGTTCCATGCTTTTGGAAAGGTTTCTAGTGTATAACATAAGAGTAATTATTTCAAAAAATGCTAAATTTTGTAATCATTTTCTCGCTGTCTCGTTGTATTTAAATAAATAACTCAATTACAATAAAAATTTCATTATATCAATAATAATTAGCCTCGCTGGCGCTGTTGTACTGTGATGTGATTGCAACGCCAAGGTCTCGGGTTCGAATCCCGGGTCGGTCAATGTGATATTGGACTTTTCTCGTAATTAACAGCCCGGAGTCAAAAATTTGTGCCCAATATGGTGATAGGCTCGCCCCCTATCACATCATGGTACGGAATACACGAGGACAAAACGTGGGTGTCCGGTAGCACCTCTGCCTACCCTTTCGGGGAAAAAGGCGTGAGTTTATGTATGTATGCAAAAATAATTAAGTTCAATAAGATTAATCACTTTTTTCTCACAAAACTTTTTTCTTGACCAAGATCATATTTAAAAAAAAAATGTATTTGAGATTATTTTTCGCTTAATATAATAAGGGGATTATTAAGCACCAATCTCTACTAAATATAAACCATAACACTGCACTGTACCAAACCGAGCTTATCACACAAAACCCGTGTATCCGCTTTAACAAAATTATATACAATAAACGAATGTCATGTGTAAATTCATAACAAATTCTAATTACGATGCAGGCTATATTTTCAGCGGAATTACACGCGGGCGGCTAAAGTGTTATATTACCAGGTATGGGCGGCGATTACAGCGACACTGCACGCGCGGCGGCGACTCACGCAAACTCACTGCGATTTCGAATTTAAAAATAGAATTCGTGATTTTAAAAATAGAGTTTTTTTTGCTTTTATAGTTTAGTTTTCTCAGTTTTTTTTTCATTGCATCTGATAGATTTTCTTATTGATATAATTTTATTTGGTCAGTATTTTATAGTTTAACTACTCGTAGTACCGTAAACTTAATGTTAAGTACAGTACGAAAGGAACACAGTACCCATTAGATAAGCGACACTCGAGAATTACTCGTAAACAATTACGACTGTTTACAAGTAATTCTTTCCATAGCAAAATACATTACATATACATTTACATTTTTGTGTAATATTATTCAACTGATGATAGGAGTGTAACTTGATTGTTATAATTAACGTTTACACTAACAAATACTACTAAATACTACCAAGCTTAAAATACAATCAAAACCTGAAAGCACACATTAAACAATAAATATAAAGTGGCAACATTTGAGCAATTTAATAACTTTAAGACCCAATTTCAACTTTAACACAGATAACTAAGGTGCAAATTTGAATAAATTATCAATATTTGTTTCGCATCGAAATAAAAACGGTTTCACTTAATAACCAACTATTGAGAATTTCCGATAAAGAAGTGGCACTTGCAGCGGCCCCGCCAACCAGACTACAGAACACTTCCATCCGATAGACATTTAATTAATATGTTGAAAGTCACTCGAATATTTAAAACACAGTATGCCGGAATTGGATTTTGTCTATTACTTACGTAGTAGTTGTTGGAAACCTGAACTAAACTGTTGAATATAAAACTGCTAAAGAAATACAGCGGAATTTTAAATACACTAGAACCCGGTTATGAGAACCTTCTGCAATCCTTTTCACTTTGGCTATCTGCATTGCTAGTAGACGCTCAATCCAGCGCTTCCACCTTAAACTCAACAAGAAGTTCGGCCCACAGATCACCCTCTGTGGTTCGGCCCTGTGCACTGTTGATTCTTTAAACGCCCAGCCACTTTATCTTGCGAAATTGTCGGTTATGTCGATGATATTAGCTTTATTGCAAAGTAATCTTTCATAATTTGAGTACTATTCTAAATTTCAGATAAATGTCGGTATTAGTGGCTAAGAGAAATCGGGTGTTAAAATAAATATTATAAGCAGTCAAAATATACATAGCTTCTAAATCAGGGACACTGTGGGGCCACCTCCGTCACAAAACTAACAAGTGCACGTGCACTTAATAACAAATCAGACACGGGTGACGTGGTCTAAACACGTCAATATCGAGGGCGCGAGAGCGTTGCATAAATCATCCCAAACAAACACACAGACGCTGGACCGTCGCATTAACATAAAAACAACTGCTCCGTACACGACCATGTTTGTATAGAGGTCTCACGTTTAGTAGTAGCTGAATAAAGAAAATTAATTAGCAGATTTATTTTGGTTGTATATTATTTAAATTTTATTATGTCTGCGGGACATCGCTGGATGCAGGCTGCCTCTAAATGTCACTGGTCACTGTGGAAATTATTGGGGGGAGGCCTATGTTCAGCAGTAGACTTCCTTTGGCTGATGGGCGGATGGATTATTTCTGGATAGCGAGTATCATACGCTAGTAGAAAAACTAACCTGAAGAATATACCTGCTGAATCAGAAATTCTTTTTTGGCCCTTGGCAAAGGAGCTCGAAAGAGGTATAGATGTAAATTAGTTATGTAGAGATGTTACGTTTTGTATTTTGTTGAATATAGAAAACAACTCTGAATATAAAAACTAATAGATTTATTGAGATCTCTCGTAAGATAGCCAGTCATATTTGCCAGGGCGCTATGAAAAATCTTTTCTTCATGTTTTATGGTATGATTATGTACAATGAGCTTTTGTTAATTAATGTTCATAAGTTTTTTAACAGCTATTATATTCAAATCTAGTATTAAGTTTCATTATCATAATTTAGCAGGTAGATAAAGGCATAATTAATTGTACGTGTATGAGTGGCACCTTGTCTTCTATCATTCATTGTCAACCAAAAATCACATGAGCTAGAAATAACTAAATACTTTAAATTCGAAATAGATAAATAGATACTATAGGCACGACAGAAATATAAATCCTGTGTTACTAAGCTGTAAGTATCAAAACCACAAACCGCCATTATAATGTTTTTTATGCATTTAGGACACCGATAGCGGTGATTTTAAGGCTATATTTTTATAGATATAAAGCCGAAAGGCTTCATTCGTGCGGAAACTAGACATCAAATTACATTGGCGCTTTGAAATTGCTAACAAGAAATACGACAAAAATAACTCCACCGATCCTAATTAAAAGCGTAGGGGCCTTGTCCTTAATGACCAACAAATACGATGACAAAATTCTATTTATATAACTTCTAAAATACAAATTTATAAATAATGCCGAAACCTCCGCTCAAAAATACAACCGTAAATAGACGGAAATTAAATTATGCTAGATCAGTTCAACGTAAAATGAACAGCTAAATATTATGGCGGAATTTCGTAAACAACAGGCCAAGTTTCGTCGAGTGGCCCGGAGCTAAAAACTACGTTATCAAAGCCGGCTTCAATGTTGTAAATAATTGTAAACGAAACATTTAATTAAATACGACATAGCTAAGTTTCCACATAAAGTTATTAAATCAAAAGGTCAGAGAACAACAGATTAGCCTCGTGCACATGTTAACGATCTACAGGCGGTCGGGTTTTGTAGGAGCCCTGTGATTTGGGGTGGGATGAGGATTTTGTCTCGCAGATTTTCTGTAACGTTTCGTATGGTGAGTAATATTTTAGGAGACAATAAAGATGATAGAAGTGACCATGATATACGATGATGACAAGTGTAATATCCACACAAATGCGTGCCGTTTCATGCAAGCTTGTATAAGTAGTATATCCAGTTCTGAACAGTCTCAACCACCGAGACACCAAGAGATCAAAGTTACCTTTGATTGCACTCTATGGATTGCAATGCACTTACTATGTGTTACAAAAGCATCCCTTCATGATATAAAAAGTAAGCAGAAACGTAATCTACTGATACCTACGGTATTTAGCTTTTAAGAATTCGAATATGCGAGTACGCCCAATAGAGAACGTGTGGCAACCCTAATAAAACAGCAAGTCACATATGACGGGTCTACATTGAGGCGTATTAAATTCAGCTAATTCCCGGGCCGAACCGGCCAAGTTCGCAAGTGGGGTCCAAGAGGCCGCCAGCGATATGTACGCAAATTGTTATTGCTCGCGATAGTGGAAGGGTTAACAGCTGTCGTTCGCGTTTTGATTCGGATCATTTATGTGTTGGTCGTGGAGTAATTGTTGGGGCCTCGCCGACCGTGTTATTATATTTTACGTAATCCTGTAGGGTTGATGAGCTCTTATGTAATTTTATTTGGAGCGTACCAATTTGGAGTCATGAATAAATTTGTACATTATGAATAGTTTACCAGTTGTAGAATAGTGACTGCCTCGGTGGCGTAGTGGTACTACGGTATGATTGCAAAGCTGAGGTCTCGGGTTCGAATCCCGGGTCGGGCAAAGTGATATTGGATTTTTCTATTCATTATTAGCCCGGAGTCAGAAATTTGTGCCCGATATGGCGATAGGCTCGCCCCCTGTCACATCGTGGGACGGAATATACAAGGCGAAACGTGGGTGTTCTGGTAGCACCTCTGCCTACCCCTTCTGGGAAAAAGGCGTGTGGTTATGTATGTATGTATGTATGAATAGTTTACCAACTATTATTTTCATTAAAGATTTCCGTGGACATATGCGGCGTATTGAAAGGCTCGTCCTTTATCTTGGTGTGGAGTAGCTTGGCGAACTCTAAGTTTCGTTTCACAATTAAAGCAAACAATAATGAACTGTAAATACTTGCTTACATATCATCGGTCCGCGGCTAGTTTCGAACTCGCGCCCTCTGACTTCCAGCCTATTCCATTCCAAGCTAGCTAACTAGAATACCAGTGCTAAATACTAAAAATATATAATATCCCGTCAACCGACGTCAAAGAACCACTTTTAAAAGTGCAACAAAGGCTCATATAATTTAAAGCAATCTCTTTCATATTCCCTTAAGGCGGTAAATTTTAAATCGCCGTTCACTCGATAAGGTAGAGTGCACGATATCATTAAGGCGTAATGCTCACAGATTGCCCGCGGAAAACTATTAGCAGCCACGCAAATTGCACAGGCTTAATTTCAAACTAAAACACCACGCGCGGTAAACTCATATTTAATTTGTAAAACTGCCGAGCTTTTATTTGTGTAAAAATATGTTAAAGAACAGAAACGGAGTGTTCAAAATTAAATGTTGAATTTAAATTTCGCTTTTTTAAATTTTATTTGACTTGTGTGTAGTGAGGCCCTTGATGACCTACGTAGGTAAAAGCGGTTTCGCTGCCACAAACTTTTTATAGGAAAAAAAAATGGTTGTGGGTAGTTCAGATAGTGATCACCGTTCATAGTAAGGGTCCCATCTTACTTGCCGATGTAAAAATGACGCGTTTTGGGTGTATCATATTAATCACAATACAATGAAACCGGCATAATATGTCGACTAAAAAGAAATAGTCCTCTCGCGTCAATAGAACGAACTGTAATTATTTCTCGTTCCAAAAACCCTGTAATACAATAATTAAATTAATAACACCAATGATTTTTAATTTAATATGAAAAAAACAAATCACATCAATAGAATGATTGGAAAATATTTCTGTTCCACAAAGAATTTACTCTAAGAATATTTTGCTCCCTTGTAAACTGACAAGTCGGACTTGCCGCCTTTTCTCTTTAAGCCGACGTCGACGATATTTTTATCTCTATAAAACAGATATTTTTATAAAAGCCGTTTGAATCGTAAGAAATATTTCAAAGTGGCTCTTATTGGCGCTGTCAAATTATAAATATGTTTGTTGGATTTGTTTTTTACTTTAACTGGTTGATTTTTTTATGAGCCCATTTTGAACCAATTGCCAGGTCAGACAATCTACTAATTGTAAAATGTTTACTTCTAAAAACAAATACTTGAGATTTACCAAAAAAAAATGACGACGAATATCAGTCCGGCGTAATGCCATCCACAAAATACATTATCTCTGTCTCTCTTTCTTCAACAACTGCTAAACATAGGCCTCCTACAAGGAAATCCATAGCGACCTCTTGGCATAGGCCTACATCTAGAGACATTCTACAATTTTAGCTAAGCACTGTCTTTGTAGATAGACATCCGACGCTTTATTATACTCTTAATACCTTAAGTGACCCGACGAGAGAGCATAAGGAAATTTATAAAAGTAGACGAAGCGAAAGGATAATATGTCCGAGTCCAGCAAAGTAGAGATATATAGCCTCTGCCTACCCCAGTAGGATGCATGTGTGACGATTATGTAAGTATATAGTACTATTACTACTTGATTTGATATTTCTGTAATACAGTGGAACTTCAATCAAACTGTTCTTTAAAGTCTCAAATATAGAACAGTACCAATATTTCTCACCATCGATACTTTTAATCACACTCTACTTCAAAATAATTTCCCAAAATGTTTCATCTCTCAATAATATTTATCAATACTAATTACAAAGGTAATCGAATTGGCAATGAGTTTCTCACACGCCTCACGTCTCCAGCTACATCCCAATAATGGTTATAATTATTAATACTCGTATTATGTGTGGCAATGAATAACGTGGTAATTACGTCACAAATTAGATTACGTGTGTTCATATACTTTTAAGAAAGTGCGCTTATTACGGAGTCTTGCGACATGTTACGATTTATTATAGTTAATAATTGTCGGTCCATTGGTCTAGTATACAAGTATGGATTTCAAATTACGATAATCTGGGTTCGATTTTTAGGTAGGAGAAATTCGCTTTATGTGACTTTACGATTTAAATTGCTGTTTTGGAATTTGTGAACCGGCATTAAAATAGACCTTTGCCCTACCACATATTAGATTGACAACAATGTTGTGCTGCCTGTCGGTAACACTATTGGTATTTTAGTTGTTACTCGGAAAAACAGACTTGAATAAGAAACAAATCATTCATAAGATATGATGGGGCATGCTGTAAATATTGGTGCAAACGTTAAAAAAAAAGAGCATACAATTGATGCTTCATATTGAAAGAAAAAATCTCCTAATGGTTGCTTCCATTATGAACTGACTAAGAGCTATTCACACATAAGTCTGGCTAACTGTGCAACACGAAATGCATAATTTTATTTTCATATCATTTATTATTCCGTAACGACTCTCATGCAAAAGGGATTAGCGTAGTCTACGATACATTGAATTATCATCCGCTTAGTTTTAACTTGACAAAGAATAAATGTATAATAAAGAAAACACCTGACAACCAAAATGAATCCATAATGTCCCGCGACACTAACTGAAGGCATTAAATGTCGAATGTCGATCGATACCGGAATACGTCGCCATACGGAGACTTCGCTCCGAATAATTTATCAAGGGGTAATAAATTATGTAAGGGAAGAACATAAGTACCTCATTACCGCAGTTCAAGTGCGGGTATATATTCATACTCGTTTATAATTGGGAAATACTCATTAATTAACAGCGTGTGGGATTCCGATCGAGTTCAGACTGCATTCGATTGGACAGTGACCGCCGTTACCGTGTAAACTGTATCCATATAAAATGTGTCAATTCCTTGTTATTATTATTTTTTACACAGATAATATAGTAAAAGTAGTAAAAAAACAACGCTGGCGTAACGACCTGAATGGTTTCGAGCCCATGTGGCCTGAAATTGCTGGTAACTACGATTGTGGACAAAGATTCCGACGAATTGAGAGCCTCCTCCTATTTTTGAAGTCGGTTAAAAGAGAGGAGGGAGACCTTTGTCCAGCAGTGGGATGATAAGTTTAAGAAAAAAAGAAGTAACACTAACTCTAAAAATAAGCACATTTAAAGTAACTTGTCACACTAGGAGAACTCTGGCAGATGGGTTGTATAAAAGTGAAAGAGAAGAAAAGGGCAGTCTGAGTTGCATGAGATAATCTTAATAGAAAATACTTATTAATTAACCACGTGTGGGATTCTTACCAAGTTAAATTGCATTCGCTTGGACAACAAATATAATTATAACTTATTTATATTATACTGTACACACAGATAATAATATATCAATTCGTGATACTCAACCATTTCGTTATTCAGTGGGAATGGCTGATTCCTAATAGCCCCATTTATTTATACTTTTGCCTCTTTCGTCCTCCTTTGTCAAGATTCGAAAAAGTACTTCCGATTCATGAGAAGTAATCGACCACTACGGTTAGTTTTTCCATTAGTGTACGATATTAGCTGTCATGATATATACACATATCTATCCATCCATTTCTTCAGCCACAGGGAGTCCACTGCCAAACATAGGCCTCCCCCAAGGATCTCCACATCGATCTGTTGAAAGCGGCCTGCAACGGGCGATTTCCTACAACCTCATGACAACACGAATATTCAAATATCCCTCCACCAGCCAAAGGAAGTCCAATGCTGAACATAGGCCTCTTCAAATGATTTCCACAGTGACCTGTTGGAGGCAGCCTGAATCCAGCGACGTCCCGCGACCTTTACCAGGTCGTCTGGCCACCTAGTGGGTGGACTTCCCACGCTGCGCTTTCCGCTTCGTGGCCTCCATTTCTATTCAAATATACTACTACCAAAATAAATCTGCTAATTAATTTTCTTTATTCAGCTACCACTATACGTGAGACCTCCATACAAACATGGTCGTGTACGGAGCAGTTGTTTTTATGTTAATGCGACGGTCCAGCGCCTGTGTGTTTGTTTGGGATGATTTATGCAACGCTCTCGCGCCCTCGATATTGACGTGTTTAGACCACGTCACCCGTGTCTGATTTGTTATTAAGTGCACGTGCACTTGTTAGTTTAGTGACAGAGGTACCTGACTTGTGAAATCCGATTATATTCATTTTGTAAGCAATTAGCTATATAGCCAGTTCTGTTGCCTTTTTTTGTTTTTGTATGCTAATTTTCATTTGTCTTATGGGAGTTAGTTGGATACAGTATCTTCTTAATTTATTGAAGAGTATATTGGGTACCTGCAATAATTAATTTTCGTCTAATGAATAATGATTGGTAGTCGACCCAAATGGCATTTCACACGTAGTATAAAATATGTTTGGTTCGATCGACATGGTTAAAAACCACTGATGTTAAATTAATAGAGCGTTATTTTTCGTATTTTCCTTTTGCCGTCGTTCTCATTCACCATATTACACAACTTTGAACACTTTCATTACGAGTTGGGTCAATGTTATTTGCAACAAAATTTTACTTAAGCCTTCGTAATTTTAATTTTCTCCGAAGTTGAAATAAGAAATTTTCTAAAGACGCTCTCCCAGGCTAGTTTTAATTTGAGCCTTAAGGCCATAAAAAGCCGTAGTGGGGCCTTCCGCCCGTCGCGAGTGGATCAAACTTGGTGTAATTTCAAACTATTGTTAAAGCCACGGTTAAACGGTTGATTAACGAGGTGATTTAGCTGAAACTTTCGCCAACTATCTTGTCTTAAATCACTCGTGGGCTTTTATTTTTATAGTTTGCATGTCGGCCTACTTAACTAGTAGGCAACGTAATTAGCTTACGTAATGTTCCTACAAGTACGTTAAAGTCGGCCTAATATGCCTCGATATTTGTACTATAATAATATTTATTGTTAAAGTTAAAATATTTTATTATATTACGTCCTAGCCTATTAAAAAAGAACCGGACCAGGCAGTGATGAGACGGTGGTTGCAGTATCAAATCACTGGGTACATGTCTAAATTTTCAAAATCACTTTTGTATATTAATCAACAACCATACAGTTTAATAATAAAAAAAAATAACAAAACCTGGTTACGATAGAGAACTTCAAAAGAATTTGTGTGATATAATGAAAATTCTACCAACTCGCACTACGGGGGTTACTCCGATCCGAAACGAAACTCGAATGATCGTACGTTTGACGTCTCAAGAAAGTTATAAATTTTCCACTACTAATAATCAAGACTATTCTCTACGATACGTCTTATTCACTTCAAAGTAAGTCTATAGTTAGGACGTACGATAGAGGATTCGAACATTTCATACAGTTTTACGAGCGACGTCCGAACATTCGAGTTTCATTTCGGATTTTATAGTAACCCCTAGGCCCGGGTGGTGCATATAGCCTAAGCCTTATCTTGGTCTATCTCTTACCCCTTCCTACCCTACTAAGTGTACAACACACTTTACCTGCCCATTTTACCCTTCTCATCGGTACTAAGCTCATTCCCGCATTACAAAAAATAATTCCCCAACTAATTTCCCGTTCTGCCACGTCATTAAACTTCACGCCATATAATTGCGGTGTGCTAAATCGTTTTAACGATCGAATGATTAATTAAACCGGGCATTGTCAACACGTAGACCGCGGCCACAGTATCGATTTGTTAACTGTCATGTATTTTTACCGTATAGTTAAATTCGCCGGCGTGCGGTGATTGTGTGAAAAATGATTTGTACGCGCCTTGTTTGGCGCGATTAGGGTACCGTCGGCGGATTGTGGTTTTTGTAAAGCTATATTTTATTTATAAAATTAATAGAAACACTCGTGCCTGTATAATAGAGGGGATAGCGAAATGCTGCTAATAAAACTCATATTTCACGGAGCTTATATTTTCCCAAGATGTGATTAGTCCTTAGGTCCTGAATTCATGTAATATTTCTATATCTGAAAATCTGGCATAAAATGCAGTATCCGTACAAGAAATGTAAATGAGCACCTCACTGTTCATAGATATGTCTACTTTATTCTACTCCGCGCATCGTTTTTCTTGTTGCTGAGGGCCGTGATCCGCTGAACATGGAGTAATCTTCATCTAGATCATGCTGCGCCACCTGTTCCTATTTTTGGCATCGTGGACCGCCACATGAAGTTTGGTTTAAGTGTTGACCTGATTTGATCCGACCATCTGATGGTACATCAGCCTCTCGGACGTTTGACGGTTGTCTACTTTATAATGGTGACTAATAAATTTAATAATAATGAAATTAGATTGTTATATATTTTTTTAAACAAATTAATATCATTCAAAATGAATTTTAATGTAACATTTTTAATCCACTAAAAACCATCTATAAAAAGCACATATTATACTGAACCCAGACTCCACAGGTAGCGCTCAGGCAGCCTCGTGTTCCGATATTGAGGTTAGATATCCTATAAAACACAATAGGCGCGTATTTTCTGCAAAAAGCGAATTTACCTAAGTAATTGCTTCATGTGAACATCGTGCTCTGGATTGTAACTAGAAAAAAAGAAAAAAATAGTCCCCACGCTATATTTACACTTCGAGGTGCTATTATATAACAAGTGCCGTCTTTCCTGAAAGCTGTATGAAAGGTTTCCAAAAAAAAAAAAATTTTCTGTTAAAAGAAAATATAATATACAATCTATGCCTATCTATACCTACCATCTATCTAAGTGCGTGGTGGCTTGTTGGTAAATGGACCAGACGCGACTACCAACATGTACATGGTGGTCGCGGGTTCATATCCCAGGGCTGACCTCTGACTTTTCGAATTTATGTGTGTATTAATAGTCCATCACCACGCATTATAACGGTGAAGGTAGACATCGCGAGGAAACCTGCATACCGTAGCGATTTGTAAGACTTTATATTCTGCGGAAAGTCCGCCAACCCGCACTATGCGAGCTTAGTGCTTATGGCCGCTCTGAATCGTACTCTCAGTCGTATATGAGGCCCGTGCCCTGCAGTAACTACTAGTAGTAGTACTAATTTAATTAATTCAATAACCAATGAGATTTTTTTGTTTGTTTGAACGGACTAATCTCAGGAATTGAAAATTTCTTTTAGTATTAGATAGCCCATTTATCAAGGAAGGTTACATGCTATATAACTTCACGCTAACGAGCGTAAAAGGTGCGGAGCACCGACGAAAAATGTTGCAAAAGCAGTTTCCCGTGAAAAACAATCTGTTCCCGAGCGAAGCCGGGCCGGACCGCTGGTACGTAAATAAAAATCCTGTTATTCATTTCCTCCTATCACAATAATCAACCGCCAAAGTGATAAACAGTTAGTGATGCGATGGGTCGATGACCTTAAATATCCACTTGTATTATACGGTAAATGTGTTCCACAATTGACGTATGCTGTGTCGATGTATTTAGATCGAATTTATTAAACCTATATTCCGTAGAAACATCGACTCTATTCATTTACTATTAACACAAATCACGTCCGTTTTATTTGCATAAAGAAAGAAAGAAATGCTTTTACTATCGCGTAATTAGCCGCTTACAACACTTTAATTATTATAATAAAACAAAGCACAAAAATAAACAGGAGAAGAAACATGTACGCATAGTATTTAAATTAGTTGTAAAATAAGAACAAAACAATTACAAAACCTGTATGAAAACAACAAGTTAGCACAAACATGAGTATTCAATTAAGCGGTCTTCTATTCGATGCAATGTTGGAAAGAGAGCAAGAATACAACCCGTCGATGCAGCGTAATGAATTAGTCCATTCCGAATTATGTTGGAAATATTTTGAGTTCTCTATTAACTAGTTATTTAATGAATCCGATTACTTAACCTACAGTCAATATTTTAGCTGTTTTCTTTTGACTTGACTGCCTCGGTGCGGCAGTTGTACTACGGTAGGATTGAAACGCGTAGGTTCGAATCCCGGGTCGGGCAGTGATATTGGATTTTTCTATTCATGATCAGCCCGGAGTCAGGAGTTTGTGCCTGGTATGGTGATAGGCTCGCCCCCTATCACATAATGGGACAGAACACATAAGGTGAAAGTTGGGTGTCCTGGTTGCACCTCTGCCTACTCCTTCTGGAAAAAAGGCGTGGTGTTTATGTTTGTTTTATTAAATAACGTTTCACTTATCCAAGAGTTCAGTTGCCAAGCTGAAAAATAAGTAAACAATCGATTGATGGATATCAGATAGTTTTCCGTTAATAAAACTCCGGATAAACTTACTTTTGAAAAAATCGAAGCGGAAAACTGAGTAAACCTGGTGTTGAAGTTTAATAATAAAAAAAAATATATATATATGCATCAATACAAAAGTTGCTCCGTCCGGCATTTTACAATATAGGTTGTTCGTTGCATCCACCTGTGCCCCTATTCTGTAATTATAATTCTCTATCGTATTTGTGGAATCCAATTAATGAAGTGAACGCTTTTATTTTTACGTATTGTCTCTAGCCTTCTATTGACATTTTTAATCCGGGATTTTTTGTTTCAACTGCAATCTGTTGATTAATATATGACGGGCTTCAATTATGAATGTTAAAATGTGGAACACAATGGGTGAGCTGGCTTGGAGATTAGAGGCTATGTATAACTACATGCCGGAACAAAATTATTTTTTTTATAACATCGATGATTTACAATAAGATAATTAGTTTTTAAAATTTATTTCCGATAGAATAAAGGCTAACATCTACATTAGTAATAAGCGGTTTATAAGTAAGATTCAATGAAAAGAAGACAAGATAAAAATCATATTCAAAAAAGCGTATAAAGCTTACTTATATATTATAATATCAACAAAAAACCCGTTAGTATTCATCTTATGCCCTAACTTTAAAATTTAACCAATAGACTAATATGATGGCAATCTTCAGAACAATTATATAGACAAAATCTTCAATTACTTTCTAAACGAATCTAAAATAAATACACTTCCAAGACAAAAGTTCTGCAGTCAGCTGTAATGTCGCAGCAATTTATTATTGCAAATATTGGCCCAGAATCGAAATACACAGAGCAGAAAACTGCAGTTTTATATCTTTTCCAATAAATAGATTACATACGTAAACATAAAATGTACCAATAATTTTCTTAAAGATCGATGACGAACAGCCGTTTTCTCCAGTGTAGTGGATGATCATATGCGATGGTGACCACTTACCATCAGGTGGCCGGTTTCTGCTCGTATATCCAAGAAAACTTATAACTATATTCCCAAAAAGATATTTTTAAAAACCAGCTACAGTTCGCCCAGTCTATTATCTCTCAAACATATTAAAGAGAACGAATCGCCATTCCTTTCCCCATCAAATAAAGAAATAGATGATTATAAATACGAATAATACTACACATTGTAATATGAAATATGAATTTCAACATTGAAATAAACAAGTTTTACACATATCCGTTTCTCATCTTCTTTGAGCTCACGTTGATAAAAAATAATTTCACTTATCAAAGAGATTGAGGCCTCGTAGTATCTTTATTGATTTTCCAGCTTCCATAATATAGTGCGGAAGTCTAATACAAAATACGAAGCCAAGGGCCCGATGGTCGCGACGTGACAGTTGATGTTTGTATGGTCTATAAATAGTTGTCTCAATGTCGGGTGCTTGGGATAGAGAGGCCCTTTTGGGTTCTGATACAAAGGTTACAAAGAGTTAACTAATACGTACGTATCTCCATACAAAATAACTATTTTCAATACATAAAGCGTCCAACAATGCTGACATATTCAGACCTTAGGCTAGGCAAAACAATGGAATATCTACCTTTGATCCAGTAACCGTACAAATTCTTTTTCAAGGAAAACAAGCAAAGGACAACTTAGCAAATATTTACAGACTATAGGAATTATAAATCAAATATCCGTAGCCCACCTTTCGGCGGGGAGTCGACATGTTCTATTATTCATCACGCCAGTCTCCTGCCGTCTACGTTTCATACGTGTCATGCTAAGCACACACGTTTTTATCTTATCAACAAATGGTGTTTGATATTTTAGTTGGAATTTTATATTGTTTGGAAAACAGGATAGTTGTATGTCCGGCTAGCAACCATTATACGAGTATACAATAGTTTGACGTCATTACTCACAGAAATGTAGTGGCTTTTACTTTCTTCATAGATACAAGTGTTAAAGGATTATCTATGGCTTAAGGTACACTGGATCCAGGCTGCCTACAACAGGTCACTGTGGAAATCATTGGGAGAGGCCTATGTTCAGCAGTGGACTTTCTTTGGCTGATGGATTGGATTGGAAGATACAAAATAGTTGGTAGCATTTATATCCGGTATCTAATAGAAACATCAAAACCCACGATGGTGTTCCGCACGACTGACAGACCCATGTGTCGCTTTTGGGATCAACCAATAAAAAATATTTACTACCTACGATGGCTTAAGTGCATCGAACGGCGATAGACAATCATTTTTTACTAGTCTATGCATATCCTATTACAACCAAGTAGAGTGCAGGCACCAGTATCCTAACGTTTCTTGAAAACAGTGTCCTGCAATGGACCGTATATAAGGTAATATTATTATATTATGTCACAAAATTTACACCTTTTCCGCTCTACAATAAAAAGATAAACCCTATAAAAAGAACGGTACACGTACCACTATTTCCATCTCTATCACTCTTGCGAAATCACGCGATCTTCCTTCTCACTCCACTAGATGCCTGCGGTCAACATACATGCGCATAGATTTTCTTCCACATGTCCGCTCTATACCCTAAAAAACCTATTAAAAATGATATTCCTATATCTTAAAACAATAGCTATAGTACAGAGGCGCCTACTGCCAGAATACGTCGGCCGACGCCGCGCCAGCTCGGAATAAATTGCGAGTTATTTTCCACACCGTCGCCGCCTGTATTGACGTTGACACTTAACGGCACATAAATCTTCACTAGAAATAATTAAACGGAATCGCCGGACGGACAGTTTTCACCGGGTAATAAAATTATAATCATATAGTTTATTTTGATACAATGTTGAAGGAAAAACTCCTTTACGCACGCTTGGCTTGAGAGTAAACTGCTGAATGCGTAACGAGAACGTTACAGCAAGACGTGTGATACGACGAGGCAAACAGAAGTTGAAAATTGTCAAAGGAGATTCATGACTAATCATTGAAGGAGATCAGTCGATTTGGTCCAAGTACGAACAAGAAATTCATGATGACTAAAAAATCAGGTGTAAATACGTCTGATATTTACTTTATATTATTAAATTATTTTATATTATTTTTTTAGTTTAATTTATTAAAAAACATTATTAATAAAATTTTTAGGTTTATTTCTCATTTTATTTATGTACACCTGCGAAATGGACAGATGACCTAGATCAAGTTGCAAGAATTCCACACAGACCACAATCAACAGGTCGATGAGTAGATCCTTGAGGGAGAACTATATTCTTCAACGAACTGTCTTTGATTAGGGAGAAAGAGAGTAAGGCTTTGTGCGAATCCTCAATAGGCCACCGAAGTACACTGTAGTGTACTTGGCTGATAGCTAGCTGATACTTAGGCTGTAGCCTAAGCTCTCTCAATCGAAGTCACATTTGTAGAGGAGTACTCTTATCTGGAGTAGTTACCCACTGCTACAAAATTACTTTTGGGTTAGTTAAATTAACGATTTTAAAATAGAAACTTTATTAATTTACTTTCTTATCCTTGTATATTTAACTGTGTATGGTCAAGCTTAGAGTGAAATGGTTTTCTAATACAGAGATCGCGAATTTAAGCTCTTACCTCTGATTTTATGAATTCAGAATATATAAAAACTTACTAAATACAATGAGATCATTACAATATTCGTACTCAGTAAATTGATGGATGTCAAAAACAGTTATTCGAAAATTACATTTAATAATAACTAATGAGCGGCACATAAAATAGGCCTATTTATAATTCATAAATCTTATAAAAATATTACTATTTTCTATTAAATTAATAACAAATTGAGCGGTGTATGAAATAAGTACCAAGCGGCCTTGTCTCGCGACCTTACTCTCATATCTAAATGGGACTGGCAAGACATATTTTTCTCTTCCATTGCTTCCTATCAGTCGTCATCTCAATATTTATTCCCTTTCCCACATGAGACGTAACGTAAAATATTGTCTTGTATTTTTTTCATGTCGTTCTTGCTTGTATATTAGGTTGATACTTCGTAATGTTATTGGTATTATTGCTGTTTTCATGCCATTTTGTTCTCATCTTTCTTTTTAGTGGCAACTTGTTACTAAATCTATCAACGCGGCTTATATATAGTTTTAGTTAGTACAAATGAACATGCTTTATTGGAAAGGAAGTAATTAACACAAAAACGTAAACAATTCTTCTACGTCTTGATTATGAAAAAATAGTAGTTTCTATTAGCATTTCTGAGTTAGTACATTTACGAAAACCAATCTAGAACATGCATTTTTCGTACGTACTAAAAAATTGCCGGAACCTATTAAAAAAAAACGTATGTGAGCGTCAGATAAAAGGAACCCCGAAAACACTATTACTCCTTTCATACATTTCAGCGTATTCTATACACATTTTCGTCACAACTTTAAACAAATTTCTCATGCCCAAAGCATCGCCTATGTACATAAGGCTCAAAATATTTCTCCGAAGCCTATGTAAATATTTTGTAACACTATTTCTGAACGAAGACTGGCACGCGTCAGTCGCACGAACGGCGCTTGTATCAAGTGTGAAATACCCTTAAAACAGCAGCTGTTACACCGTAGCGTAATATCTGATCTATTGCTTTGACACGTAATTAGTTTAAAATAATTTATGACTGACGGATGGTTGGGTAAAATTAGTTCGGTGTGAGAAAGGACTTGAGATCGCCAATTAGCTAAAGCTGTAATGTGAACCTTATAGTAAATATACTTTGTAGTCGATTTATTATTCATATTTTGGATATAAAGAAATTGATAATTCTTCAAGTATGAATCATTAAAGAGCCGATATAACATATAATTATTCTGAGCCACAGACAGTCCTCTGTACATAGGCCTCCGCGGATGATTTCCACTGCGATCTACCCGATCTGTTTGAAGTGGTATTGTATGTATTTCAATACTTCCCGCGACCTTTATAAAACATATATTTTAAAACTGGCAGAACCAGATTGTCAGTGCCTATAGTAGGATAAAGCCAGGCCGCCAACACGCACTAGGCCAGCGTGGTTGACCACATAGCCTAACCCCTCTCAATCGTACTCTCGATAATAGAGGAAGCCCATGCCCTGCAGTAGGACGTATATGATACAGATACAGATAAAGTACCAGAACGGGCCTGTTCGACAACTCTCACAGAAAAGCACCGTGAAAAGACTTCGTGTCATATTTCGTGCACTAAGTGAGATTACATCCCATTTTGAGAGGTTGATAGCGCACCTGCGATCCAAGTCGATGTTCATGAGATGTGGGAATCATTTATCAGATGAACTGTTTCCGCATTTGCAAGACCGATACAACAAAAAGCATGCGTTCTTTCCTACCAAACAATTTCGGATGCCCAATTCCGCGTTCCCTCGTCCCAACCCTTCTCCTTCCCGCTCTCTCTCAATTTGATGGTCCGGCATCATAACCAAGCGTTGTGGATGTTCTTGTTGCTCGTTTGCCGGACCTATTGAATAAAAAAGCAGTGATATTTATACACTATAGACTTTAGTACTTCTCAAAGGCTCAAAAGTGTCAAGAGTTCAAGAAACAAGGGGCATTTAAAGAATTTCGCCAAGCACCCACCGAGCGCACTAAACCATTCATCGTCGTATCTATCTTGGCTGCCAGCCAGAACATTAACCAAACTTTTCAACCAGTTTTTACGTGTACCAAGGAGGCGGTCCCTGTTCAACGCCTTTTTATCTATCTGCTGCAATTGATATGGTCTATTTTTATGTGATTTCTATCAAAAGTGGGCCGAGACAATTTGGTAATAGAATCAACGTGAAATTTTTACATACATTTATTTTTACATTTACATTTTAAATTTTTATAATATCGTTAGTTTTTTAATATCATAAATGTAGGCAATTACGGTATGTAACAAAGCGTCATACTTTCATTAAAATAATTATTATTTATTGGTACCTAGGTGGTCTCACATATGTGAGTGGCCGCTTGGGTAGGTATCACCGCAATGTCTATTTCTTCCAACAAACAGCAGTGTAAATACACTGTTGTGTTGCAGTTTGAAGGTCATTGTAGCCAGAGGAGCTACTGGACATACTGAGACTTAACATCTTATGTCTCAGGATGGCGAGCGCAATCAAATGCCAACCATTGCTTTGTAATTCATGGTGGTGATTGGTGTTGCTACTGTCTATGAGCGGTCGTATTACTTACTATCAGGCGAATGGCATGCTCGTCTCGCTATTCATTGAAATAAAAAAATATTATTATAAATACTTATTTGAATCACACGTTATATTTTCTATTTAATTGTAATACTTTTGATGTGCTGTGGCGACCACTTACTAATATATTCGTAATATTATGGTCCGTCTGGTCAGTAGCCTTCAATCATAAAAAAACCTTTCAAAATATACAATATTAAAACTTGATGTTACTTTTACTATTGTTCATGTAAATTACAGATTGGCGAAAGATTATCTCCCAATAGCACAGTTTAATCGCCATATATATTTCACGTGGAATATTCTGTCCGTATATTTCGTGTACAGTTGCTCCTCGCGGACTTTTGCGGTGACATAAAATACAGCAAGAATTTAAAGCATCGAAATAATTACAACTGCCATTAATTACTACCGACTTGCAACTCGCGGCATAGTTGGAAGTGCCATCACTTTAGTTAAACGACTAAGTTGGAGAGTGCATGCATTGGCAAAAACACTTGGCTTGCACCGCCGGTGTGTTAGGAAAGTTTTATTTATAAGTAAAATTATATTAGAACTAAGAGACACATGCAGTCTACCGTCATTCCAGGTCGCTGGGTACCGTAAAGACATTACTTTCCTTCTGGTAGGCACCTGGCTTTGCGACTCCTGGCACGGTGGAACTCAATGAGCAGCGGTGACAGCTTACCAACAGGCTGGCCGCATGCTCGTCTACCTGTAGAGGCAATAAAAAAATTCTAACCCCATAATTGAGGTACTTAGAAGTTTCATAGATATCGGAAAAGCGAGACACTTTACAGTCATATCTCCCAGACACGAAACAAATGTATTATAGCAATCAGTGGCGAAGGGTGATTTTTTTAAAAAGGGAAGCCGAAGCTCAATACGCGAAATAAGTGTGTTTATTTTGTTTATACCTACTGGCCCTACATAGGGAAGACAATGCGACTGATACTTGATAGTAAACATAGTGCAGTCCTGATTGAGTAGGTCAACTTATCGTGAGATGCTTCAGAGAATTAGCCCGAAACGCGACACATTTACATAATATGTACGTGTATCCTTATATCCGGACGTTTGCGAATATCCAACCGCCAGCAAATTATTCCTCCGACAATCTCACTCACCAAACAAAACCATTGCGTTTCGTATGATGGCATCTACGTACTGCGGTCGTCAATTATATTTTAATATTTCCAATATACAAAAGTTGCAATGTCATCATGAGAAAAGTAAAAAAGTATATTTTTAAACCGCACGTGAATATAAGATTAATAAAGAAAAATTAATGATCTAGATACAATGTTAACAAGTACGTTAGCCGCGCTTTTATTAGTTGTATTATTAGTAGTCGAGCACTTCCTAAAATCTAAACAGTAACGTTATTTCCGAAATTGACAATCTAAACATGTACGTCCCTCACGATTATTAATTTCCATTACAACATAATAATACTATTAATATTTATGTAAATTTTGTAATTTAAAACATTAAAAACTAAATGCGTGAACCAGCTAATACTCGTATACTGTCAAAATGTTAATACAACACTTACAAATGCAGTGATATCTACACAAATACACACATAAACACAAAAATGCTGAAGAACCTCAGCATGCCTCCTGCTTTTTTAACGGAAATTGAACCCTAAATCATTATAAGTTTAAGGTACAATTTTGCGTGATTTGTTGCAAACTACACAACCATGTCACACCAATGCGTAACATGCAGCCGACGCGGGCGGTCGGCGCACGGGCCGCGCCATTGTTATTCAATAAGCCGAACAATTTTGACAGTAATCCGCCAGAGGTCGCAACGCGGCGCAATCTAATTACGTGTTTGCTATGCGCCTCCGCAATAATATTTAACCTATGTGGCCGACAGATGTCGTTGAATAAAATGAGTTTAGATATTACATAAATAATTTTGAAAAATTTGCTTGTTTATAGTGTAATGATAAATTACAAAAGGTAAGCCGCAGGGAATCGAGTTATATGGAGCCTTCGCCACTGATAGCAATCGATCCATACAACGTGTGTTACTATGTGTATGTACCTGTGCGCGATAGAATTTCTCATCGGCAACAACTCAAAGGCAGGTATGCTAATTTCCATATTTCCCGTCAACAATAATGAACCTCGATAGTGCTGTACCCTAATTAAGCATTCTTTGAGGTTTATAAAAACAAAAGGTAGTATGAGATAGTTAAATCCTATAAAATGTACTAGCTACTCAACAAAATTATATGCCATCTTGAAAATAAAGCCCATAATGATGAAGACACTACAAACTACACCTACATTAGAAAATCTTAATACACTCTGAATCCAATTGTAGTAAGAAATTACCATCTAATATTTTTAAACAACGACCATACCAAAATAGATCATAATAGGTCCGAAAATGTATTAATAACTTTTCAAATTACTAGTAGTAGCGATACCACCACGATTTTTAAACAAAAAAAAACTTCACAAAACAGATTTTTTTAAACTTAAATTTCGAAAGTACCTCATAAATCACATCCACTAGTGACTAGACCATAACACCGAAAAGACACCCAAACCAATATTTGTTAAGACAACGGTGTAATCGAAATCTGGAATCAAGGCGAGCGTTGTCGGAATAAGGTTCACGCACGCGTGGCGTAAAAAATGTCTTGACCCGAGCCTGGCGGATTGGCGCGCGCGGAATAAGGATGCGTCACGCTGTTCAATGCATATTGATTGAACCATGTTAGAAATAAGGGGAAAAATACTCTTAAAAAGATATGGTAGAGCCATGCTAAGTGCGTGTTGGCTGATTGGTGGTATAATTCCCAAAGCATATCTTTCACTTTTAGGAGGCATGTGGGTGTGGATAATGAATAACCATGCCGAAGTTTTCAAATGATTCTAGGGTGTATACCCTAGAGTCATCGAGAAAGGATTTTGGAAGAGAGAAGAAGAGAAAACTGCATCGTTTTCCCCAAAACTCCTTTACAACTCTTAATTATCATGCACTTTACGAGTGAAAGACTTTGTAGGGTAACTTGCATACCATACAGAATTTAAGAACTTCTACAATATGTGAAGTCCTTCAACCCGCACTAGATAAACTTGGACTTGATGAACTTGATTGTAGGCCTGACCCGTGGTCTGCTATGCGTGTTGTGATTCACTACTAAGAGTTCGCAAATACTTGTGGAATATACTGGGTGATATTGATATATTATTAGCAATTATTTAACTCACGTGTTTCTCAACCCCTTAGGTAACTTTGGATGAAATTTGAAATAATCCGAAAGGATTTATTGTCAAAAATCGCGATTTTAGCTATCAAGATTTTTTGCCACCCTCAGGTATGAGTATTTTTACCACTTGGCCAAGCTTCGGTTCGGCTCGGGAATAACACTTGCACCTATATGGGTGATTAAAAAGTCTTTGAAAACTAAAATCGCGATTTGTTTTGTTTCAAATTTAGTACAGTATTACCTGGAGTGATGAGAAACAAACAAAATATGCACTAGCATTAATTTAACCAACAGTTAAATTAATGCTAGTACATATTTCAATATCACCCCGTACATAAACCGTCTACCTACCCTTTTGACGACTTAAACGTGATTATATAAAACAAATTGTCTATAGAATATACGTATAAAGTACAGACAGCAACGCCGCGCGAACATTCTAAGAGTAAAGTGTTATTCATATTTACTCCCGACGTGTGTATCGTACGTGGAAAAAGTTTCATAAGCTGATGATGCGTGGTAATGCTGGGTTCTGTATAATATTTGATGCAGAAGGCACTGGAAAATAGTGTTTACAGTAAATTATATTACAAACATTAAAAAAAATATCAGTATATGTAGCAGTCACCATAGTGATCCTAACATGATGGTCTGCAGATCAAGGTATATAAATTCAAGTCAGTATATACATCAACCTGTATACATTGATTGTAGGGCAGAGGTATTTTTAAAGATACAAAATTGAGCCCTTATCTTGAAAAAAATTACTATATTCAAATGCTGAGCGAGACAGCGGGGTTGAACCAGTGCTTTAGTACAATTCGCCTGTACGAGTATATTAGGTGCTACTAATTAAATACAGTTAGCTTGTCCAGCCTTAACTTTAAAGAAAAACCTAAATTGTAAAGATTGTATAAACTACTCCAATTATAACCTACATGAGGTAGACCCACGCTGTTGTCAATGATGACTCGATATGAATGGGTAGGCTTGTACGGGGGGGTACCACTATCTCACAGGAAGTCGACGTGAAGCGACAGCTTTGCTGTCGCGTTTCCCTTGGTGTCCACCCCTTTCCTCTTCCCATCCTTTTCTTTCCCGCTCCCCTCCTGATTTTAAGGGTCGGCAACATATCCATGAACCAAACGTTGTTGATGGTCATGGCCGACAGTAATCAGTTATCATCGTGGTGACCTGTTTGCTCGTTTGCTGGACCTATGCAATAAAGAAAAAAATAGATTTGAATTTTTTCAACAATACAAACCAGTTTTTGTTTGAACATTACACTGAAAGCAGCACCAACAACCATCAAATCAAGGGGTTCTCTCTTCCGATGCACCCAGCGCTGTACCCTAAAATTTATTGTAAACAAAGATATTAAGCATACAGCGCTCAGGCATGGAGTTTTTTTATTTTCACGTCTGCACCGCTGCAAATATTACCAGTTTATTTTTCGCTGTATTAATATAGATATTTACATATTGGATAGTACGTTGATCTCATAACTTACGAATTTCACGCAGTAAAACAAATACGAGTTCTCAGAATATATGTTTTGACTATATTGTGCTAGAGGTATGAGAACTTAATAAAGATATTAGGTGAAGAAATATCGTCTGTTCTGTTTGGTAATAAATCTCTTTGTTGTTTTATTTTTCGTACGTTCGCAAATAGACAAATATTTAGTCCCTGAAACAATATACGTAGACTGTACAAATATTTTTCTGTGCGAAGACTGAACCTATTTAGGATAGAAGGTTTCACAAACACCGTGCCAATCGATTTTCGTTAATAAATCTATACTTTTTCTACGACCGAACCACCAATCGTACTGTCGCTTATTTCATTGGATATCAACGCCACTAGAACTTTAGGTTTTCCAAAAATCCCTCAGGACAGTTTACTTGTGTGTGGAGGTTAGCGTATAGAATTTTCGTGCGATTATCTCACAATATAATTTCCAGAACATTCAAGTAGAATTGGGAGTGGTAGAGCCACGCTGTTGTCAGTCATGACTCAGCGTGAATAAGCAGGCTCGTCCGAGGCGGTACCACTGTTACGTTCAGTGAGTGAGATTGCCGGATGTCCAATATCCCTTGCATCTTCCCATACTTTTTCCTTCCCGCTCTCTTCCCAATTTGTAAGCCGGCAACCCATCCGCAGAGTTGTTGAAGTTCATGTACGGCAGTGATCTACACTATAAAAAAAATCATAGTCGCTGAGATCGCTGATTTGAATACGATCCACCATTGTGGTGAAAATTGCATACTCATCACCATACTTTACTTTAGATGCAAGAAAGAAATGATTAGAGTAGACAAAAGACTTTCCTTTTGGGACCTGTTAGAAGCTCTCTAGGGACTTTCATTACATATCATTTTTATCAAAATTACATCCAACTCCATTTCAAAAATATATCCGGGTTCAGTACATCTATGCTAGATCGTATGTCACGCTACGTCATATAAAATGAAACCATACACTCGTACGCTACTAATAATTCAGAGTGTAACAAAAATTTCTCGTAGTTCCATCTTTGTGTCATGCAAAAACAGTTGAATTGTTACATTTTTTTCACACACGAAACGCTTTTAAACAAATTTTTTGATCGTTCGAAATAATACTGTTTCGAATAATATTTTTTAATGCCTACACTTTTTTTTATAATGACAGAGCACAATAAACTGTATATATTTTTTTTTGCTTTTTATATAATAGGGGGCAAAACAGCATACGGCTCACCTGGTAGTAAGTGATCACCGCCGCCCATGAACATCTGCAACACCATAGGGCATGGAGATGTGTTGCCAGCCTTTAAGGTTGGATTACGCTCGTTGTTTGAAGGTCGCCATGTCGTATTATCTATCTATTATATTAATTTGTTAAAGACTTGGTAAAATAGCAGCAAATAGCGTAATTACATAACCTGCGTAATTACATCAATACATGTCTGTAAAAGACTAAGGAAGAGAACTGCCTCGGTGGCGTACTGGTACTACGGTACGATTTCAAAGCTGAGGTCTTGGGTTCGAATCCTGGGTCGGACAAGGTGATATTGGATTTTTCAATTCATTATCAGCCCGGAGTCAGAAATTAGTGCCCGATATGGCGATAGGCTCACCCCCTATCACATCGTGGGACGGAATTTACAAGGTGAAACGTAGGTGTTCTGGTAGCACCTCTGCCTACCCCTTCTGGGAAAAAGGCGTGTGTTTATGTAAGAGGCTTTTATTAGAATATTCAAGGACTTATTACACAATAATGCAGAGTTTTGCTGTAGCGTTTCATATATTTTCATATAAACGCGCTAGATGTAGGTAGCTTCAAACAGATCTCCATGGAAACCTTTGAGGAAGGCCTACTCATCAATTCATTTCCTATATCTGAAGGTGGTGAGATCATGTTTCTAAAAAATGAATACCCATAAAATGTGATTCTTTCTTTGTTTGGTTACCTACCATGAATATTTCGATTATTGGTTTGCCAATTCTATTAAATTCGCCATTATTGAGAATGTGATTGTAAATATACAGAGCTACATACATAATATACGAGTACATTAACATATCGCCTTTATCCCAGGAGTAGGCAGAGGTGCAACCAGGACACCCACGTTTGGCCTTGTGTGTAATAGGCGGCGAGCCTATCGCCATATCGGGCAAAAATTCCTGATTCCGGGCTAGTAATGAATAGAAAAATCCAATATCTTTTTACCCGGAATTCCAACCCGAGACCTCAGCTTTGTAATCGTACCGTAGTACAACTGCGCCATCGAGGCAGTTAAACAGTAAACAGAGCTAAAAGCTGATAATAATAGGCGGTAATTACCGCATTCCCGTACACACACGAATTGTATATTCAATTAAAATGATTCCTCTTAAAAATTTATACCGAGCACAAATTAATCTGAATATTGGATTTAAAATATTCCCTGAATTATTTCGGTCTCGTTTTGCTCAGATATTTAATCCACCGCAAAATATCCAAGAGGAAATGTTATAGTTGATTTACTGATCGTATTCAAAGGTTATTTAAATTATTTATTCAATGTATGACATGCATTACAAGCAGTGCCTTGGGTAGCAGTTATAACATGATCAAAATTTGAAATATAAAAGCAATGACATTAAAATTATATCCTTAGATTAATATAAATAAATATAATTGGTGATAAATGATTTGCTTACTGCTTATGGAATTTCTGGGAGAAAAAGAACATGTTCAACACTGGGTTGTGACAGAAGAAGAAAATAATGAACCATGCCCATAAATTGAGACACCTCCGACCAATTTTTTTTATGGCACAGTTTCGACAAACGAGCAAGTAGTTCACCTGATGGTAAGTGGTAACTGCCGCCCATGAACATCCACAACGTATGGATCATGAATGTCTCGCCTGCCCATCAGATCGGATGGGGAGTAGGAAGGAAAATGGATGGAAAGAGGAAAGGAGTATTGGGCATCCGGCAGTCTCACTCACCGAACGAAACGCAACAGCAAAGCTGTCGCTTCACGTCGATCTCCTGTGAGACAATGGTACAACCCCGTACGAGCCTGCACATTCATGCTGAGTCATGGCTGGCAATAGCACGGCTCTACCAATTCTCGTACACCGAATTTAGTATTGAAAAAAAAAAACTCTAAAACCCCGTACTCCTGTTAGAGAAAAAAACTCTAATAACAGGTTCCGAAGTGTCACGAATCCAGTAACTTGTTAAACAACAGCCGGAAACTGGAGCTCTAATAAAAACATATCGAGCACGCTAAATGAGGTACTGCTCGTTAACTGTACGCAGTGGGCTGGAAAATTGAATTAGTATCGAAGGAGACTGGATTTTTAGGGTACCGTGTTGTTGATGCAAATGCTATTTTTACTTTGAGAATGTACTAAGGGGGCATCATGAGAAACTATGCGTAATTGAGTATTTGGCAATAATTTCAAAGATGTGTAAAGTTTACCTTTACTAAGCCGTTATAGAATAAAACCTACAGCCTTTTCAATAGTACAATTTAAATAATTGCTAGTCGCAGAATTACTGGTATGTTATGTATCTGGAGACAAACTTCGATAAAAAAAAATAACTTTCTTTATCTTTTTGCTGCCCCAATTGTTAAGCTAAGTACCCCATAGTACTAAGGATTATAATTACTTTTTTTTTCATTTCAATGTGTTTATTATTATATAGTACACAAAATACAAAATAATTGAGCAACCACATAACTTACGTTTTAAAATATTAATTTCAATTTTACCAGTTCACATACAAAGGCATGACGATGCCTATGTTTCATGGAATTTTCGGATTCCCTCTGATGTGTATCGGCCTTGTTAAAATGTCTTTGAGCAATTTGCATAATTATATAATGATGTACTATATCGTGTCGAGCGAGTTTAAATTGTTTGTGTAGAAACCTGACGGTGGCAATTAATTTTGTAAACTTGTATACTTTAGAGTATCAATATCAAAATTAATATTCAGAAGAAAGTAGTTCTAGTTTGTTTTAGATATCGTTATTTAAAAAAAATATTGGAACAGAAGATATAAGCATCTGCTTATATCTGTTGTTTAAAATTATAATAATTCTGCTGAACCCACGGTTTGTGTCAAGCTACCTCATGGCTGTTTTTTTCCGTGCCATCAATGATGCGTGAGACGCTTTAAGAACATCCCCCTATCTACGTAGCGTTTACCGTGTAGATACTTGTAACGGATGAAATTTATAACTGCTTTAATTATGTTATTTACTACTGGCTAGACAACAACTGCATGCGATTAATGCTCAGATCAATCCTGGAGAAGGAAATTATAAAAAAATACAATATTTATCAATATATAAACAAAGAGAGTCGAAGTAGATAGTAACAATAAACAACTTGCAGGAATATTTCTTAAAGATTATGGTGTATGTAACAAAATTCAAGATAAACAACTGAGTGATGTGTCGGGTGAATGACCTACTTGTCCTGTAATATTGGGTGCGTGACAACGAATCTTTGATGTTTATCTTTGGTGTGGTTCCATGTATATTGAGGTACCTTATAAGTGTAACTTATATAAATATATATATATATATATATATATATGTATGCGTTCAAGGTGGCGTAGTTGGTTAGACGCCGGCTTTGAAACGAGAGGCTGCGGGATCGATTCCGCGCCGAGACAAATTTTTGTGAGGCTCACTATTGTTCTCGGTTCTGAGCCTTGGTGAGGCCTAAAAGTCTCTCGTACTTCCTGATACTCACGACACAAGACTCGATATCAATGTGGGGTCAGGACTATGTATGTGACTGTTAAGTGTATTTATTTTTACTTATTTATTAATGCACAACAACCTAAATACCTTTAAAGCTATGTATATTAGCGAGCTATTCACGCACATATTTCCATCATTTCCGTCAATATGACAGTCATGTCTAGCGGGCGAAGCTGCTGATGTATGGCGAGAATAGGCACAGATATGCCCTCTAGCGGCACGTGCTCAAAACCAGCGGATTATGATAAAATTAGGATCACATCTGATGGTTTCGTGTGGTGAAATGGATCGCGTCCGACGGACCTTTGTATGGCTATTATTCTCGCTTGAGGCATGTACAGGCTTTGTACAGTTGTGTTTGATTTCTAGGAATTTGTAATGAACACCCAATTAATGAATATAGTCGACTCTCGATAATGCAAACTTTATATAATTCAAACCTCTCTGTAATTCCAAGTAACTATTGGGTATATACTAATATATTCAATGGTTTTTGGTACACTCGGTAATTCGAAGAAAAAAAAATATCAAAAACACACGGTGATTAGAAATTCTTTCACGCAAACACGTCAAATCGAAATATGGACATGTTGAAACTTGTATACACACAAACGATCATTACGATCAAATTACAAGGTGTACAACGTACTATCAAAGGTAAAGAAGGAAGAAAAACATGTTTATTAGTCACAACAACATACGACGTAAATTCGGTAGTTATTAACAAAATATCATAAAGCTAGAATAAGTTAAATAAATACGCATGTCGCGTCGTAACTGTGACATGTGGATGATCATCAGCTTAAAAACTTCATTCTTTCCATGAATTAATCCTTTTTATTAAAAAAAACAAGTAATCAAGTAGCAAAAACAAAGTCAAAATTAACTAAACATTAAACAGCAACGACAATATAGGCAAATTTCGCATGCATACAAATGACGTGCATATGCGGAGGCAAAGCGGAACTTTCCTAATTATATCCAAAAACAAAGTTGGGCAGGTTTCTTAGTCGGGAATGCAATTGCAACCATTAATGGGCCGGTGGAGATATCCTTAAACTTATTACCCAATTAGCGATGCGCTTTGTTCTCGTGTACTGATTACTGTTTTGTACGTTTGCATATTTGTTTTAATGAGATATAATCCGGGATAAAGTTTATACTATACTGTACGGTGTCAGCCCATAAACGTCTCACTGCAGGGCACTGGCCTCCTCTATAATCGAGAGATTGAGAGTGGTTAGGCCATATAGTCCACCACGCTGGCCTAGTGCGGGATGGCGGACTTTTACATACCATAGAAATTTATACAAATCGCTATGGTATGCAGGTTTCCTCATGATGTTTTCCATGAAGTTTATAGACGATAAGGAATTATAGGATAGTTCAGATTAATAGGAATATTGATTATTTGTTTTAATCTTTAGAAAAGTAATTAGTGTTAATTTTAAAAAACTAATGACAATTCCAAATATACTACAAAGCAAATCTCAGAAATTAATATGACCTCGAATTTGAATTCCACCTGGACCTTCTTCTTCGCCCTATCTGGAATTCCAATCCAGGACTGTTCACAGTCCATATCTACTATCCGTCAAATTCAGCTACTAACGACTATCCGGGACCTATGATCAATAACAATAATTTGTCTTTAACATATTAATAAAGTTCCTAATAACATAATATGTCTGATCACTTTTCATCCCTTTTACGTAACGCTACTGTAGTAAAAAATATTTTAAATCTTCCTATGACTCCACACATGTCGCACTTTACTGATCAAACATTTGATCCAAAGTCCACAACTCGCTGTCGATTGTACCGCAATATCTATATTTGATTATTATCACACATCGCGGGAACCCTTCACATTAAACGATATTACCATAAGCACACATAAAACACCCCAAGTCGTAAATCAAGATAGATTTTTTATCGTATCGCTTAAAATTTTACTGCCGATGAATAAAACATTTAATTTTTCTACACATTTTACATCGTTAGCGGTAAATGGTAAAGTTTTAACTGAGTTCGCGCCGGGATGTTAGATTGGGACGAAGGGAAATGACTTTTTTGTTTGACGTCATTTTTAATGGACCAATATTGGAAAGTTTGACCCGTCAGATGGGTTGCAATTTTCTCTTTTTATTAGTGCGATTTTTGACTGAAAATAAATTGTCGGCGATGAATATTTTAGTCTTTATCTATATCGTTATTACCATTATTTATTGTGTTAAGAAATCTGCGAAATCTGCTATACCGCCACACAGATTTCCAACACTCTGATATATTTTTTTTTGCCTTTACTGAATACCAAAACAAATCTCTGTGTAACAAATATCAACAATTTCATTCATCTAGTTTTTTATTATTCCTGACATTCATCGACCGCAGTCGTCAGCCATACATTGCGCTTTATAATAAAACGGATATTAATGTTAATTCTAAAAATTATCACAAAATTCACCCCTTTATGGGTATAAAGGGGTGAATTGGGTAATTGGGTAATTATAATTGAAAAAACATCCTGATTTTTCGTGGTATCACGTACCAATCAAAACTATATCCCGTATCCATAAGAATCAATGTCTTTAACCCCAGTATAACCCCATTCGATTAACATATAGAGATACCACAGGTAAAACCGTATATACAGTATATTGAGGGTATTTCGTGAATATCTGACACACCTTGTATTCCGACGGCTAAATCGAAATGCTCGTTGTCTACACTGCTTATTAATTATTCAAACACTGGACACCACAATGGATTCACGCGGAAACAGGAAAATTACGTTTTGGACTTGATATGTTCATTGTATTTCATTTAGAAATTACTAGATTTATCATCGGCATATTTTATGGCTCCTTTTTACTTAATTTTAAAGACAATTATTTACAAGAGACTCTAAGCAACTGGCGAGTTGTGGGTGGATCAGTTTTTATTAGGATAAATTTATCATCGACATCATTATCGGGTATAAATGAAGGATTGGAATCTCAAAACTGGTCGTGACTATCTGTAATGCTGTTGGCAGTATACATTTGTTACCTCCGGTCCGATGTAATCTAAGGCTGGCGATATCCCTATTTCTCACAAGCTAAAACACACCTCACTTCACGAACTTTTACTTAAATTTTTCTACTCAAGTTCCTTAAAATCCTTAAAAAAAGTTACCACATCCACTCTCTCACATTCCTACATCACACCATTGCCATGACGGCATTCAGCGTTTGACCTCACTCATTGTAGCGAGTCTAAACAGTGACCCTGTAAGTGAAAACGGTATACGAGTACTACACTTCCCTTAATTATTCAATTTGTATCGACCGTGCATCTTGCTTCGCTCAGCTCGCGTCGAGACACTTCATAACGCATAAATAGCAAAAAGTGCTTTGTGGTTAAATTATGGACTCATTTATGAGGTATTTACGACGTTTTTGAGATAAGCTGATTTTTTTGAAATATCTTTATATTTTGTTTTGATGAGTCAGTGTCTGCGGTTATTGAAACTGTTGTAAAAAAGTTGATATACTTAAGCTTTAAGGCTGAACAGATACCGTAATATGATCGACTGTAGGTTAATCCCATCGTTTGAGTTTCACACGGTCTGTGCAGTTTTCTTAGAAACTGAACTGGGTTGGCAGTATTTACCAGAGCAACGATTTCAAGGAAATTCAGTTCCCTAAGCGAAAAAACATATAGGCGAACTATGATAGGTTCAACATAAAATTTTCGCCAAGAGCGATGTACATACAAACCATCCCAAAAAATATAGAGAACTTTACGAAACTTACTTCTTCAAATGAACTGTAATAAGTTTACTGTTTGCTTTTTCAACGAAAAATAATTAAAGCACAAAATTACCGCTTCATTCTTAATTAACTCACTAATATGTACTGCATATCACAAAGTTAAAACTGGAAAAGAACTTACGAACGGCGATCATGCGAGGTTCCGTGCTAGCGAATGGTCCGCATCAATTACCTCTATAATCATGAAATGAGTAACATTTTTATATGTACTACTAATGTGGGTGCAATTAAACACTCTAGTAAGTAATGCTGAATTATACGCTTTACTATTAATAAGTTTTAAAATTGCATGAAGAAATTGCATGAAATTACATGCTGTGTAAACATTGGCGAGTGGAATTGTCGCTTGCGTAATCTCACGGAATTTAATAATACATTTCTAAGACTGTCCTTTCCACGGAGACCGGGTAACGTAATATAATCGCAATTATGTTTTACCACGCGTGAAGTAGAATCAATACCCATAACTAACTTTACGTGGACAACGGAGGAAGGCAAGAAAGACGATAAAGACGTTGTAGATGTTATTCGGTCAAAATCATAAAAGAATTTAAAAAAATGACCATAAAAAACTATAGGACCTAATCAAAATGGCTTATATATGAAAATCTTTGAGATGAAGGGAAGTAAGACTTTAGGCATTGTAGGAGCTATGAGACCACATCGCAAAAAAATACACTTACAGTAAATTTCAATGGTTTAAATTCAAAGTAGAATCACATTAAAAACACGCTCACTAAAGTAACACCGAACAAAGAGCGTGATTTTTCTAAACGTGTAATGATCGGTTCGCAGGCAAGTCACAAAACACGCTTAATTGTCGGTTGGCGTGTAAACTCACGCGTCCTGTCCCACAGTGGAAAACACTAGAAACACTCTCAAATTGTAAAACTTAATAATACGGTTCATTCAATTTATTGCTGTTGTATGAAGTGATTTAAATAGCAGTTGAATAGTTTTTGTTTACTACATTTTCTCTGCTACTGTATCAGCCCATATACGTCCCACTGCTGGGCACGGGCCTCCTCTACAATTGAGAGAATCGATTGAGAGTGGTTAGGCCATATAGTCCACCACGCTGGCCTAGTGCGGGTTGGCGGACTACTTGGCGGGTTACTACATACCGTAGAAATTCTTTAAAATCGCTACGGTATGCAGGTTTCCTCACGATGTTTTCCTTCATTGTTAAAGTGCGTGGTGATTGACTATCAATACACACATGACTCCGAAAAGTCAGAAGTGTGCCCTGGGATTTGAACCCGCGACCACCGTGAACATATAGGCAGCCACGTCTGGTCCGTTACCAACAGGCTACCACAGGCTACAGTTCACCACGCACTGCTTTTATGGTCTTCATAAAATACAGAAGCAATCCCAGGATTCTTTAGTTACTTGGCACTGAGTACTGCAGTGTATAGTTTTCATAAAGGGACGCGTTTGCTAATTTTTTGTTCGCCTCGACTGGGTAGTAACCATTCTTATAGAATGCCGACGTGAAGCAACAACCGTTACGTATCGTTCGGTGAGTGAGATTAGCTAGAGATGTTTTAGTTGGCGGTAGCCGTGGACTCTTGGTAGAAAGTCCTTCTAAGCGAACGATGCAAATGTCTCATTTTGGCTTTGGCGTCTGTATATCCATTTTAGGCCGGCATAATTATTTCATTATTAAATTATTTCAATTTCAAAATTAATTATATTATATATTGTATTAGCCTTGAACTGCTCTTACCATCAAAAACGTTTTTCAATACCGCGCCAAAAAAAATAAGAAACATATTTTATACTCATAAAGTTAATCTTGTTAAATTTTCACATGAAATGTAAATGGCATTAAGATTAACACTGGCATTTATTTATTCGAATAGACTATTCATTAGGGATTAAAGAACGTTAAGGCTAAATCCCAAAAATAATGAAAATGAAGTAGATGAAAATGTTTCATTAGTTGTAAAATCTTACATTTCCATAATAGTATACATACATGCATAAATGCCTTTTTCCCAGACGGGGTAGGCAGAGGTTCTAAGAAGACACCCACGTTTCGCCTTGTATTTTCCGTCCCATGATGTGATAGGGATAGGGATAGGGATCATAAAGTCCATAATAGTATCACGCTTGTATATCCCCTAAGGGGTAGGCAGAAGTGACATTAGCGTTACTCACATTTTGCCGCCCTTATTTTCGTCCCAAAATTTGATAGGGGTGGGCTTAATCGCAAAGAGGGGTCCAAACTACAGTACTGGGAAACATACAAAATTTACAAAACCCAAAACTCAGGCAGAGTAGACAACCTCCGTTGCGAAGTTGGTTATACGCTGGCTGTGAAACGAGAGGCTGCGGGTTCAATCCCCGCACTGAGACAAATATCTGTGTGATGCACAGGTGTAAATCACACAGATATTTGTCTAATACCTATTTGTATTAACAAATACTTATTTATTTCGAGTCTGGGTGTTTCTGAGACAGAAAAGTCTCTCGTAGTTTCTGATACCTACAACACAAGACCTGATCTTAGTGTGATGATGATGTATGTGACTGTTCGATGTATTTATCTATTATTTTATTACCCACCCAAGGATTTAACCCCACAGTTCACACATGCAGCCAATGGACAGATGCCGATAAAATTTTTAGATTTCTGAAGATTCCATAATGTAATTACCATTTACCGTCGATCAAAATTACAATTAAACCTTTTTTATCCATGGGGTATACATCCTGGGTGCGTACTGCCTCGGTGGCGTAGTGGTACTACGGTATGATTGCAAAGCTGAGGTCTCGGGTTCGGATCCTGGGTCGGGCAAAGTGATATTGGATTTTTCTATTAATTATTAGCCTGGAGTCAGGAATTTGTGCCCGATATGGCGATAGGCTCGCCCCCTATCACATCGTGGGACGGAATATACAAGGCGAAACGTGGGTGTTCTGGTAGCACCTCTGCCTACCCCTTCCGGGAAAAAGGCGTGTGGTTATGTTATGTATACATCCTCTTGGATACCCTCCTTAAGCAAGCTATAACCCCGTGTTACTTCACCGGCACTTTGGAGAAACTCCGAGACCTCAAAATGAACACAGCATAGTTTTGCCAGTGCGTTCCTTGAATAAGCTCCACTTGTGAGAAATTAATATGTATGACCTCATACAAGAAAGTATTCGTCTACGAGCAGGATACAGCATTGAAACCACATCGGTATATGACAAAATTCAATCTTCTCAATTCTACATCACGAACGGTATATCTATATTATACATACATAATTTTTTAAATTAAATTGTATCTCAGAAGGAGTAGGCAGAGGTGCACAGGACACCCACGTTTCACCTTATGTGTTCTGTCCCACGATGTGATGGGGGCGAGCCCAACGCCATATCGGACACTTTCTGGCTCCAGGCTGATAATGAATATAAGAACCTAATATCACTTTACCCAACCGGATTCGAACCCAAGACCTCATCTTTGTAATCGTACTACAACGCCACCGAGGCAGTATACATCTATCTACATCAATATTTCAAAAACACCTTGTACAGTACAAGCTTAGGTTGAAACTGAGAACACACTACCAAATTAACTGGCAGGTATATTTCAGCCGAATTTCTAGTCTAGGATTAATATCGGCCGCGCCTAAGCTTCTGGGAAGTGAGGCCGATAAAATGCACCTCGCTATTTATTCACTGTTATTTTATATTTGAAACATGCAATGCGAGTGCCCTGGGGTGAAATTAAATCAATTGTAGTTACGTTAACAAGAATGAAATATTTTTTATTCGGTATTTTATAATTGTTTACTGAAAAAATTGGCATCAAGGGTTCCGAGAAATCTATTAATATGAATCAATTTAATATCTGTGGGTCAATTCTGTCAATGTTTTTGTTTAATTATTATTATACTCGAAAATCGAGTTACTTATTGTTTTTCTGATGACCATAGAACGATTTTCTTAAAAAACGGTCATATATTTGGAAAATGCCTAAAGCCCCATTTACACGGAGAGAGTTTCTTGCGACGAGAATCTTCTGCCATTATTTCATGTCATAACCGCCATAGATTATTGTGTTCTGACAAACGTTTACACGATGCAACTTTTTATATCCTTATGATAATCGTATCATCGAGGTGTGTAACTCTCCCCGTGTAAATGGAACTTTAGATTTTTGTCCACTACGCTTTTACTGTAAACACAGACCTCAAAATTTGTGAACAAAAAGATATTAATTAACATATTCTACCTGGCACTAACCAGGTCTGTTCCAGTCTCGCAATTCTGTTCAATCGTTATAGGAATTGCTATAACCTCCAAATCTAATATAAAAAAGTACTTAAATTTTGCAGCCGATAGCAATCGAGTAGTAATTGCGAGTGAACATGGCCCTTACAATATCGTGTGAAATCTCGACAAAATCAATATTTATAAAAAATGTCATTACTATTGGAAATCCAATAAGGTAAATCCCATTTCGCGTTAATGTAATTTGGGCTTCGATTACGTTATATTATAAAGAAGTTTGGGTACAGTCGAGCGCAGTGGTGACACGACTTTTATATGTAGATTTATGAAGGATTAGGCTATCTGGCACTGGGTTCGTAGTGACAATTATGATACAGCAGTGGAATGACTTATGACATCTGTATCGGTGTATTTTGAAAAAAAAAAAACAACGATGTTCAGACCACTCTGACCCAAAACGGATATAAACACCCACATACTGCGTCACGAAGTAAGTTTTTCAAACATTCAGTATGGGCTCTTAAAAATCCAAATATTAATATAATATTGTCAGAAGTAAAACGACTGAGATATAAAGTAACAATAATTTTTAAATTTCCATACAGTATTATTACAAAAGGTAACTAATTGTTATCTGGTGTCTAAAATTACAATTTAATATTATGCGATGGATGCGCCCGTTCACGAAGCCGTCCGTTAAGAAAAAAGAAAAGAGCGCAGTTCGGCGCTTGCGTGATCGTTTCAAAGATGCAGCCGTCAAATCATTTGCAGCCAGCTCGGCGAACTTCACACCTTCAACCTCATTTCCTTTATAATATATTATCTAGCATAATCTATAACGGTAGTTGTATAGTGCGTAATTAGTCTTACACGTAATTCACGATTTAAGCGTAGTCAATGACATCCTTTTTAACGTTTTCGCAGTTTATACTTCACCAAAAACACCTAATAAAAATTCAAAAATATGCACACACTGAAACAAATAAAAAGCAATAAAGGAAATACTGGAACACTCCTTGTTTATATTTTCGAGAATTGTTTTTTTCTAAATCGTAAAAAAATCCGTGGACGATTGTACCCCAGAGCACGGCCGCCCACTCGCTTAATTTTCTTTCTCTTGGTTCGCTCGGAGCACAATTTTCGCACGAGTCCGAATCGGGTACCAAATAAAAATTTGAAAAGATTAAAATATACATAATCGACCGCGACGCACCTTCGGAGCTTTTGACAATTTCTATCACTGATTACTCTGAGAATTTCTCTGAATATTTGTGAATTTCGTTCTGGGAATTTATTTAAGGCCGTTTTTGTTCTAACGTGACTCCAAATTTAAATTACCAAGATCGGCAAAGATATAAATAGAGCCTTGTAATTTTATAAACTCATAGTTTATGTCTTTATTGAGTGATGTCAAATGAAGTCCTAAAAACCAGTATTTTGTTTACAAAGTAATAAATAATAATTATAAATACACAACAGTCACATAAATAGTCCTGACCCCACATTAAGATCAATTAAGTCTTATGTCGTGGGTATCAGAAGCTACGAAAGACTTTTCGTTCTCACAAACACCCAGACTCGAGACAAATACGTGTGGGCGTCACAAACATTTGTCTCGGCGCCGGAATCGAATCCGTGAATATGGACGTAATATTGTAAAAGAAAATAAGATAATGAGATGGAAAAATAATACCTGTGTATATTAATTCTGCTAACTGTAATTAAACAAGACTTATTGACGATACCTTTAATATAAAACACAAGATTGGTCGTAAAATGATAACCAATCAAAATATTATAATCCCTTGTGTACCCGTGCATACAAAACACATGAGACATAAAACTTAACCCATTCATAATATTGCAAATTGAAGCCTTGCACGAAGCAACATTTTAACAGCCCCTAATGAAGTTTAAAGCACACTTCGGCAACTAATTAAGGTTTATTAATGAACTGGCTGGTATTTAATGAGTGTTGCTTGTAAGACTGCTTACTCCAATACAATTAGTTATATGTGCTTCGGAACTTGAACATCAAGTGACGTATAAAAATGCAAGCAGTCATGTTTTTGATTTACTTAATTATTCGCTACGGTGTGATCTCTGCGTGGCAGGTGCCCAATTTCGGTAGATAGACGGGACGGAAATTAATTTACAAGTACTAAATTAGTTTCATTTTTAGTTTCACTCAACTCATGTTTTGGCACTTAAAATGTAAGTAACATGGATGAATTGTTTTTATTTATTTGTAATTGACATGTGGGATTTGTCTTAGATTTTTTTCTCATAATTTATTATATAAATAAACTGTTTAGCGCCTGGGCCTAAAATGTTATATTTCTAAATATGCTGACGACCGTATAAATCTACCAAAATTCTGCAACATTTGTGAACTTAAATTAATTTTCTCTGATTCACCTGAAGAATAGTACGCCAAGCCTAAATCACATCCAAGCTCGTAATAAAGTGAGAATAGCAAGGGCGATAGTTCACATTAAATGGGGCGAGCGCAAATCTTCTCATAAATACGTTAATACGTAACAAATCTCCTGCGGGCGCTACCATTTGTTCCAATATCATCGTTAATAGAGACGCCATCTGGCGACCCTTGCGTCTTATAATCGAGCGCGACTAATTGGTGAGTCGTTCCTACAAATAATTGATGGAAATGTGAAAGTGAGTTTTAGATGATATATTGTTCATTAGTAAATGCTTCCGTAAATTAATTTAGACATATTTCTTCGTTAAAAAATTAATATTACCTAGTTATTAATTGTTATGTTAATATGTATGTTATGTCAATACAAATTAACGCGTCATGGGTCTATTGGCTGTATATGTATATGGGGTATGAATCGTGAGGTCTTGGGATCTAATCTCAGTTAAGGCAATCCAAATTATGAACACGTTTGATAAGTCGCATAATACACGTCCGGAAATAAATTTTCCGGCATGGCCATAGGTTCCTCCTCTATCTTTTTTGGGACGGGAAACTGAGGGTGGCATTATTGTGACACGACTGCCTACCCCTCAGAGGCATAAGCGTCTGCACTATTAACAATCAATAGAATGACTGAATGAATGAATTTAAAAACCAAAGCAAAACAATTGAGAACTTTTTTATTCAAAATATTTAAACGTTATATTCAGTAAAATGTTTTTAAGTAAGTAAAATGTTCAGTAAAAACTTTTTTTTTTATCAGCCCATAAACGTCCCACTGCTGAGCACGGGCCTACTCTAGAATTGAGAGAATCGATTGAGAGTGGTTAGGCCATATAGTCCACCACGCTGGCCTAGTGCGGGTTGGCGGACTTACCGTAGAAATTCTTTAAAATCGCTACGGTATGCAGGTTTCCTCACGATGTTTTCCTTCACCGTTAAAGTGCGTGGTGATTGACTATAATACATAGGTAGCTATTGAAAGCGATATGGCGGGACTAGTGCACCCTTATATGAGTATTTCTCGAAGGTTCCCTGAATTTTCCTTAAGAAACATTCGCTGCACGTTGCACGCTACTATGTACTAAGTTTCTAAGACTTAATATATTATTCCTTGCTGAGATTTCTACCCTTGATATAGGGGAGTTTGTTAACCTCGTGCTATAGTGACTTGCTATACTATAGTAGTTTCTAGCTTTAAAATATAAAACGAATATTAATCTTTGTATTCATACTATTAAATGGCAATGAAAACGCGTTCTGTACAACTTCGCGGATTTCTGTAAAGCAGTAGTATTTCACTAACCGAATAAGCCGATACAAATTATCAACTCGTAATTTGGCTGCTTCGGTGGCGCAGTTGCACTACGGTATGATTACAAAGCTGAGGTCTCGGGTTCGAATCCCGCGTCGGGCAAAGTGATATTGGATTTTTCTATTCATTATCAGCCTGGAGGCAGGAATTTGTGCCCCATATGGCGATATGTTCGCCCAATATCACATCATGGGACGGAAAATACAAGGTGAAACATGGGTGTCCTGGTTACACCTCTGCCTACCTCTTCTGGAAGAAAAGCGGGAGTTTATGTATGTATGCAACTGCATGAAAATTGGCTAATAGTGTAGCCGAACGAAAGCAAGCACAAGAGAAATATACAACCTTTGATTTTCTAATATATTTTTGTACAGCGTAGCAAAAAGTGGAACGCGCACTCAAAACTCATAAATATAGTTCTCGATTTCTAATTAACAACTGCTTAGGCGAACAAAGGGGAGAGCGGGCCGAGCGGTACCTCTCAAAATTAATATACAGCTATTAAATTAATAGAACTTAATTGAATTTCCACTACTTAATGTCTTTGAAGTAGTTTTTATGTATTAAAAAAATATTTACGCAAATCTCCAAAAAGGTCTCTAGGAATTTCAGGTTTAATTTTATTGAGATAGGAAGATCTTTGAATCATTTAATATTTATTTGAGGATATCTCTGTTAGAGATTTAATTTATTATTTTTTTCTATCATTTTAATTAAAAATTTATTTGAGGATACTTCTATTAGACATTTTATTTCTTTCCTGTGTGACAGTGACGTCATTTATAGTCAGAAGATTATGATGACCAGGTCGGGCGCCGCACCTTGTATTCCGTTTAGTAAGTCATATTACGTTTTAAATATCTCGGTGGCGTAGTGGCACTACGGTACGATTGCAAAGCTGAGGTCTCGGGTTCGAATCCCGGGTCGGGCAGTGATATTGGATTTTTCTATTCATTATCAGCCCGGAGTCAGGAATTTGTGCCCCATATGGCGATAGGCCCGCCCCCTATCACATCGCGGGACGGAATATACAAGGCGAAACGTGGGTGTTCTGGTAGCACCTCTGCCTACCCCTTCTGGGAAAAAAGCGTGTGTTTATGTATGTATGTTATGTATTACGTTTTAATACATCTCTCCAGACATGGTGATGTGGTCGCTTCATATCACGTGTTGATACGAACGGCAATCTTGCCACCTCTATCAATTTTTTTTATACTAACACTAATATAAGCCTGCTATGAAACTAATGGTATGAGCCTGAGACACATACATACAAAACCATCACGTCTTTATCCCCGAAGGGGTAGGCAGAGGTGCAACCAGTACACACGTTTCGCCTTGTGTGTTCCGACCCACGTTGTGATAAGAGGTGAGCCCAAAGCCAATTTTCTGACTCCGGGCTGATAATTAATAGGAAAAACCAATATCACTTTGCCCGACCCGGAATTCGAACCCGAGACCTCAGCTTTGTAATCGTACCGTAGTACAACTACGCCACTGAGCCTGAGATAACTATCATTCTATTATGCCAACCTATAAGAAAAATACACAGGCTGAAACCAAAACTCAACCTAAGGGGAGTTGAGCCCTTAGGTGACCGGCTTTCTACAGTCGCAAAAGTTTTCATCCCAACGGGTACTAGTTTTCACTATAATGTGTTTTGACAGCCTCCGTGGTGCAGTTGGGTGGAAGCCGGCTGTGAAACGTGAGGTCGCGGGTTCGATCCCCGCACCGAGACCAATGTTTGTGTGATCCACAGGTATTTGTTTCGAGTTTGCATGTTTGTGAGGCCGAAAAGTCTCCCGTAGTTTCTGAAGCCCACGACACAAGACTCATAGTGTGGGGTCAGGACTATGTAACGACTGTTGGATGTATTTATTTATTTATGTACCTTCCTATCCCATAGGGTCCAATACCCTACCAGTCGAAATGATATTAGTCACAGTTCACTAATTAATTCCCACATTGCACCGAAATCGCACCGAACCCGCAATGAATCATTCACAGCCATAACCCCAGAGACTAAACAATACATCGAAAAACAATACAAAAGCAAAACATTCAAATTTATCGCCACCGCAAAAAGGCATTGGAAATTTCACACGATTTTTTAGGTTACCGTGACCAAAAATGGGAATACGGAACCCACTTAGAACATTAGAACCAATATACTAGTCCATATGTCTGACTGTTTGTTTCTCAAGATAACACACAAACTAAACAAAAATCGACGGGCTTATTCATAGATAGTTTTAAAATGTATTTCAGTTATCGAATGTTTTGTCTTCTTCGCTCAAACTGAATTCAAAAGTCGTTCGAAAGGGACAGAACATTCGATAACTAAAATAAGTTTAAAAACTGTCTATGAATAAGTTCGTGAAAAACTTAAAGTTAGAAAGAAAGAAAAGCTGTTGATTTGTCACTAGTGAATAAAACAACGTGCATATACAGATGTAACAAAAGAAAAAAAAAAAAAATTTAGTCATCTGTTTTTTTTTCAATATATGGCGAGAGGAGCATGTGCCATTGGCCTGATAGTAAGCGATACGACCGCGGCGATCTACTTTTGTTTGTCAAGGTAATCTACACGGCGCTTCCTACTAACATAGAATCATGTTTGACGAATGTCTCAAAAGTTTAGGAACAAATGATAGGTATATCTGAAAAGTTGACATGGTAATTTCATTTTGCGATTACAAGCACCCAGCACGGGCCAGCAATACATTTACGATCCAAGCGTTGTGATGTTTATGGGCGGCAGTGATCACTTACCATCAGGTGAACTGCTTGCTCGTTTGCCGGACCAAAGCTATAAAAAAAGGTTAAACTTGAAGTAGCATTACTTGGAATGGTATTGCATTGATGTCCTAAAAACGTGATTATGATGTTGATTTTTTTGTAATAAATATTTTTTATTTGCGATAGCAAACGAACACTTGCAGTCGTAATGTACGGAACCTATTCGCAAGTCCTCCCACTTGCCGTATTTTTTTTCAACAGCCAACATTCGACGTAAATTGAATGCACGCTTGGATCGCTTCTCATTACGATATTCATCAATTACGCAATGTAAAAGTCCCTTCACATTCCCGCGATATAGCCGCTTCGGTGATCTTTGTACTGGTAATTTTATTAACTTGGTGTTTCGGGATTTTGTTTCGGGACAGAAGATTTGGGGCAGTCTTTTTTTTGTTTGATAAGTGGTAGCAAGCTTTCTCAATTTATACATAAGGATTGTTTTAGTAGGACAGCTAGATATTATTCCGTCTCTATACTGCTTGTATATATAGTTTGTGTCTCCTAACAACCCGTAAATTCTTGAATGCGTTAGATTTTCAGGCCGAAAATTCCACTTTAAGAAAGATTTTTAATTTAAAAGACAGGATTTTTTAAAATTCAATTTTTCTGCCAGCCGTAAAATAGAGCACCATTATTTCGGTAGAGTATTTAAAAATCATATTTCCCTGACCATACGTAAGGGTGGGATACAATAAGAAGCGTCGAGGTATTCTAACAGCCAAAGACTTGGTAAAAAATACCAAATTTATATTAAGTTATTCACAAGTCTACTAGGGCATATCACAGGACCGACAAACATTTGGCACCAACATTGCGCCAAACCACACCATATTTTTAGGGATGTCATTGTACCTATTTTAGTGCTAAAAACGTTTTTACTAAAAGCAATTTCTATAGCACGTTTGTAAACGGTCCCTAAAAGTTGCGTCGCTGAAAAAGATGGCGGAAGGTTTACAAAATATAACGTATATATATCATCGTTACCCGGAATTCTGACCAATTTGCCGAACAAACGTGCCCTGAGTTAAATCAACCGGAGGGTTTTACCTTGACTCCAGCTAACCCTTATAAAGGGTTACGGTATGAATGCACTCGTAATATTTATTTGGTTAGTTTGGCCGCGTTGTGGTCAAAATAAATTAAGTTAATTTTTTTTTATTATTTCATAGCTTTTTCCTGCGGTTTCACGGTTAAATGTGATTAATCAAATGATGCTGTCGGAAAATAAGTATTAATATAAACACGAAGACTTTTTTACACCTTTGTTTAAATTATTTTCTGTGGAAGGCACCCTGTGTCGTTTTTATGCCCTGGATAATATGTAAGGAATATTTTCATAAAGATCAGTTGCGGATTAAGTTAACAAACAAACAAAATAAACGAACAAATTCACATTCACGTAAATAATACTAGCTGGCATTATTAGTTATAATTCTAGTCGTTTGATTCTGTTAGACAATGTGTAAGACTCATAATATGTATTGTAATACGTAATGAGAAACAATGTAGCGTAATATCTTGGAAAATTAACGAATTATTCCAATTAGTTAGACGATGAAATTACTGATGTATTTGCTAACATAATATAATTAAATTCTACACTTTATAAAATGTTAAGGTATAAGCCAATACACATACGCCACATAGGCAGAGGAGCTGTCACGAAATCCACATTTCGCCTTGTATGTTCCACCCCACGATGTGATAGGGGGCGAGTCTATCACCATATCGAGCACAAATTCCTGACTTTGGGCTGAAAATTAATAGAAAAATTCAATATCACTTTGCCCGATCCGGGATTCGAACCCGAGACCTCAGCTTTGTAAACGTATCATAGTACCAACGCCACCAAGGCAGAATCAAAAATAAAATCAATTATTTTAAATAGTAAAATTAACGACAGTCACACTAACTTATGGTCATATTTATTTGTCCCACAAACCTTTTCCACTCCAGTATTCAGAAATGCTCGCTTATGCCCACTGCCTCGTTTCTGTATACAAGCGTCGTAGTTGTTACATATTCCGTTTTATATCGTACCCTTGCACTTTGAAATGTAAGCGTAGAACAACAGAAATAGTTTCTATCTCACCTATTTTCTTTGCATTTTGGTGCTGTGATAATGAGGGCGTACAAGCAAAGCAAAATATAAATAATGAAACTGAAATTAGCTTCCAACGGGTCCTTTTGAGGATTCTTGAGGAAGTCATATTTTCAGGAATGTACTTCATATGACTATAAAAACAAAAAGCAAGGATATTGGTCGAGGATCTGATTCAATGCTTCTAATTAGAGAAGCTGGTAATCATCAAATCACTGCTAGGGACGGATTATGCTGATGAATACGTTGATGCTAAATACAAGAAAAGTAAATAATCGACTACCTGGGAGTGAATAGACATATCGAGACAAAAATCATTAATTCTATCTCAGGGTGTACCTGAATACGTAGCGTGGGACGTCATCAGGCCAGATGGCGAGATGACTTGTACAAGAGGGCCGGCAGTGACTGGATGCATAAAGCAGCAGACCGGGCTCTGTATCGTACCTTGGGAGAGCCCTATGTCCAGCAGTGGCCTGTAACGGGCTGATGATGATGATGATGACGATGATGGTGATGTATACCTGAATTTTCGGGTTTCGCGTGGGTAATACCTGACATGTTGCTTCTTTAACCAGCGGGGAAAGACATTGTGAGGACGATTGCCTAAAAGTGTTTTGTACAAAAGTTTCAAACACTTATTTCAAATCAGAAACAAAGGAAAGTGGTTGACAGAAATCCACACCCTCCCATTGCACCTAGCAAAAAGACGAAGGTACTTAATTATATTCAAACCTATAAAGTCTCCACAAAGATAAATGTTTTATTAAACTAGTTATATTCGATCAATTAGTCCGCAGTTTATTGGACAGGTCTAGTAATAGAATTTTAAGCTTCTCATAAAGTAACTGACGACTCTTAAGTCCTGCCAACGCCAAGCGGTACCAACAGGGAATGAAAGCTTTATTCGAAGCAAGGAATTTACTATGAATACTATTTTATTTCTCAAAACAAGCGTTTGACTTCTCCATAATTAATTAAGTGGCTTACCTCCTCTTTTTCTGATAAATTAGTTTTTACACTATTACTCTACATAAAACTCGCTTTGTTTTATTAAGAATTTAGTACCAGCCAGGGAAATACGGTTTCGTAAAATGATTGGTTCACAAAATCTATGTTTGTTTGGAAATTTTATATCGATTACTGGCACCACTATGAACATCAGGTTTATATTCCATGTATACCGATCCACCATCGACATCCTTATTGTTATGTTATTGATTGCTCATTATATATAAGGGGAACAGTGAAAAAAAGGCTCACTGTAAGGAAATTTTAAAATAAAAAACACACAGCACGCCTTTCTCCCAGAAAGGGCACATATCGGAATTGAAAAATCAATATCACTTAGCCCAAACCGGGATTCGAACCCGTGACCGCAGCGTTGTAGTCGTACTGTAGTACCACCGCTGTACCGAGGCAGTCGAAACATTTTATGGAAAATTTATGTTCAGCAGTAAACTTCCCATTACTGAAGATGATGATGATGATTCATTTGTGAATGTCTAGTGATAACGTTGATAATAACTTACCATCAATATGAACTTCAACTTACCATCAGCTGAAAATCAGCGCCGTAGCTCAGGCTGCGGTATTAAGCTGAGCTGGAACCTTTTGGTTTAGGGAGTATACTTAATTTTATTCGTTTTTTGTATTAGTTACACCACGTGAACAATATTCTCTTAGATACAAGTTGTTATGTCGATTTTTGTTATTTTTTGTGATATTTTTGTTTTATTTAAACTTGTAAGTGTACATTTCTCAAAACCAATTAAATGTTTTTATTATTATTTATCACTTCATTCTATTTTTCTTAAGAAAATACACGTAATTATGAATCAAAAACAGCTCCGCTTACGTAAGCAGCATCTTCAGTCGGACTTGTGTCATAAAAAGCAGCAATTTGTAACCAATCGAGAGAGCATTAGATTTTCCAATACGAAGCCAATTACATAGCTCATTAAATGGAATTATTGACAACGCTCCAATAACTACAGATTCTACTGTCAAATGCATTTGTGCGAGAGGTCAGGGGGAAGGAAATCATTTTTTACATCGTCGACTCGGACTTTGATGGGGGCAATAATTACGTATTCCGCTCACTGAATCCTTTCTTTGGCGTTGTTCTTTTTTTTTTGGATTCAGGTGGAATGGCGTAATTGGTTGATGAATCGTGCTCAGTTCGTTGACGTGGAGAGATTTAATTTAAAATATCTGACGTAAAATATCAGTTTTTTTTGTGATTTGATAAAGATTTTAATGTTTTTAAAATATTTCCAAACATTGATCGCTTTATTGGTCTATTACTAGCATAATAAACATCGTCAATAAATTGGCCAGGCTAAGATATTGACTGGGCATGTTTTTATGAACCCAACAGTCATACATATAGTCCTGAACCCACACTAAGTCTTGTCTCATGCATATCAGAAACAGAGAGAATTTTTGATATTACAACACTCAAATTCAAAACAACTAATTGTGGGCCAAAAAGACACTTGTATCGGTGCGAGAATCGAATACGCAGCCACACGTTTCACAGCCCGCTCTACTCACTACCACATATGCCTGTCAAATAGCAAGGGTCTCGCTTCCTATCACATTTTATAACAAATATTTACAGGCGTACTTATGCATGTACATACGTTCACTTTTAAAAGTAAGTTTCACTTTTTAATTTATCACAGCTCTTACTAAGTTTTTATAAATAGGTCGGCTTGTCCACGATGGCACCCGTACGTATGTTATAATACCACTCTAGTCAAGTTCGCTCAATCATACAGACGCGCAATCTAGCTATATCACAGCTTTACATATATCACTAGACGTTTCATTAATTCGTTTTTTTTTCATTTATCATAATTTCAAAAAACTAAATATAGAATTTCAGTAGGTATGTTATCATTTATAAACCACAAAGGTTTGTCCATAATGCTATTTATCTGCAGGTCGACGCTAGGCGTCAATACAAGTACACATCAGGTTGATAATCCGAGTGCATAGACAAGAGCTGAGTAAGTGGAACACAAATTTATGACATATTAGTTAAAGTCAGGTTCTGGTACTAATTACCCATATCTGTGTAGTAAGCACATATTTTATTTCTCATTTTATATAGTTTGGAAGTTTGGTTCGGTAAATTCGTTTTAGCTAGATTCAGATATAATTCCCCATGTTTTCGTTTATAACAGTCTTGTTGGCGCAATTGGTTAATATTTTGGCTGTGTAAAGTGAGTTAAATATTTAATCACCGCCGAAAGGCTTATGTTTGAATGTCTCCTTACATAGTTGTCATGTCTGTTATCATGTCTAAAAAGTCTCTTAATTTCTAATACCCATGTGATATCTTGGTAAATTCTAAACATATTTCCCTCCCTCTCTCTCTTTCTCTCTCTTCAGCTACAGGAAATCCACTGCTGAACATACGCCTTCCCCAAGGATCTCCACATCGACCTATTGGAAGTGGTCTGCATGCAGCGAATTGCTGCAACCTTAGCCAGCTCGTCCGTCTACCCTATAGGCGGGCGTCTGACACCGCGCTTACCTGTACGAGGCCTCTACTCCAGAACCTTTCGGCCCCAACGGCCATCAGTCTATGAGCTATGTGCCCGGACTCTTACTCATTAAAAAAAATATATTTATAATTTGCATAAAGCTAGCTATTAATTAACTTCAAGCCATATTTTGTCTGTGTGGACAGTCAAAAGACAGCTCCAATGCGTCCACTGCACATAAACAGCTATTTAGTGTATATAAGTTTCAGCTGCGCCGGGCCACATTACAGCCTCCATAGAAATTGGTTCTCCTTTGGCAACTTGGCTTTATAGCGCTTAATTTCGTAGTGGAATATTACACGCTGAATACGTGAATATTTTGGAGGGTTCTGTATGCGGAACACCCATGTAAATAGGCTTTGGGGGGGATGGACAACTGGTAATTAGTTGTCTATGTCGAATATCGTAGCAGTTTGTTTCCTTGATTATATCTTGCGGGATTATGGGAATATTTATCTTCTTCTATTTATGCTTGTAATTAGTTTATCTCTATTAGATTTATGGATATGCGTTTTGTGGTAGTGTGTGATTATTGACGACATACCTTGTAATTTCCTATTAGATTATGTCAGACAGCCTGTCTATTAAAACAGCTACAACTTCCATTCCGATAGAATGAAATCCAGTATGTTATCAAATATTTCAGGAATCTTAATCATTATTCAAGCTCAAAGTATTTTAAATTATACATACACCACTCTCAATCGATTATCTCGATTGTAGAGTAGGCATGTGCCCAGCAGTGGGACGTATATGGGCTGATAAAAAAAAAACACATCTGAGACTCGAACCCAGAACCTCACAGTTGACAGCACGGATAGATCACTAAACCAAGCAAATACTCCACAAACCAAAACAACCACCATCAATTTGAATAACAAATGAAACGCCGACATTTTGGAAAAGTATCAATTTATTGTTTTCACACTCCGAATTGAATAGCAATAATTTTACCTTGTTTATATACAATTTGTGTATCGTAAAACAACGTCGGGATGCTCAGTAGGAACAAATTCGTAACTTCGTGTTTTCAAAATAATCTTTGGTATGTAAATCGGTGTTTCGTTATGAATAAATTTAACTATGAAATTAATGTACCGAAGCTTAAAATCTACGTGAAACAGTCTTGTAAAATTAATATAGATACGAATAGTTTAATTAAAGCTACTTCTACTGCGTCAACGCGGTACAAAATACGAGGTTGGAGGTCTTGTCATTATGTTTCATTATTCTACCATGTGAAGTGACGATGCGTGTAATGCTGTCCAGATAATCATTGGCCATGATTATTAAATTCGATACAATTTTGCCTGGTTAATTTCTTCTTAATGCTTCGTTAAAATATAAGTTGCGCTTATTTCTATATCAGTAAATATATTAAGATCAATTTATCCGGAACACGCAATTGAAGATATAGTAAAATTTTCTAGATGCCCTTTACTACGAAGTACTTATTTTTTTTATTCATCAAGCAAGTATGGAATGAAAGGTAACAAGGAAATAAATATTTTTTTCTAAAACAGTAGTAATTTACTTAAACCCAAACCAATAAACAAGACCCTGTCAGAATAATTTTACAAAACTCTTACATCAATTTTCATTCTACTGATAGAAATCGTGTCTAATTCTCACGTCACTCATTGTTTCCGAATAAGAGGGAAACCTAAACAAAGGAACGGTAAAATAAGCCTTCATTACTGCTAAATTACATTTGACAAGACCATCCACTTACAAATGGAGTGCCATCTTAATACATTAGTAAAGAAAATAATTTGACAGTTACACTCCTAAGAATTATAATATTTACAACGTGTAAATTGAGAATTACGATAACGTGAAGTATATACAGCAATTTTTGGTTCCAAATACCAAGTCTATCAATTCCTATAACTTAAGTAATTAGCTACAATGAAACTTTGACAATCGATCAGAACATAGATGGAATTTATAATTACTTTACAAACTAAATCTTACTTGTGTTTAAATTGCTTAAATATACGTAAAACCCAAAGTATTCTGATTACTAATCAGCATTGTGGAATTTTTGTTCGAAGCGAAACGTTCTAAAATTAACTTTACCTCTAGTTTGTGGTTTGAAAATATTTCGTTTTAAATTGTAGTTTTCCTTTCATTATTCTCGTGTTACAGTATATCATCTATTTCTGAACTTTTGTGCCAAATCTTAACCTCTAAAATAACATGAGCACACAAATTTTTAAAATCCTTAAATATCGCATCACTCCAATTGAGAAAAATATTATTTACATCTGCGTAAATCGTAATGGGCTACAACGTGATTCCGACAGCAAACAGTATTATCAAATTAAAGGCTAAAGGTTCAGCCGTTTCGCTTGACGAAGCTTTGTAATATTTCACTTCATCTTGGGTGGGAGGTGAGTAAGTAGCCTCATAAACTAAGCGATTAGGGCACGGCAGCATTTCGCTCGGAATCTCTAGCAATCTCCGTCGATATTCAACTTTAGATTCGTCAGCATCGTTCTCTTGGTCTTGCATTGTGTCTTCGTACTGTTTCTCTTCAATGACGTCATCGTCTTCATATTCGTTATCGAAAACTTTTCTGTTCCCAACTTGATTGAATTTTGGAGGTCTATCGTTGGTTTTTTCTATTTTGATAGTGCCGAGATTGGTTTTTAGTTTGACGTCTGTGACGCAGCTCAGGCGGCTAAGAGCAGATTTGACTCGTCTGCTTTTCGTCTCGTTTCGCAGTTTGTGCATCCAGGAAAGACGGCAATCGCAGGTCAGTTTGTTACCTGGTGAAAGAACGTCCAGTTAATATTTGCAATATATATCCTTAACAAGGTTTTTAAATTTCCCGTTCGTTTATACAATTATTTTGTTAATACATTCTGCAAAGTCATATTTATAGTAAAATAATATCTCAAAGTCTACAAATTGTTATCATTTTGTATACTTATAATTGGCACATGTAACAGACCTAGTACCTTTACTTTAATTTAACTGCCGATAAATTTGTTATTATAATAAATATAGAACTTATATTAGATTCTCTTTCCAATTTATATTGAAATAGTAATAAAATCAATATACTCTGTGCAAACAGTTCTTGGGCACGTGAAATTGAAATACCGTATAGAATAGTTTACGTTTTTCAATAATATACGGCATGATTGAATGATAATATTATTATTGGAACCGACACGATACAAATATTTCACATGTACTCGTAAGTTATAAGCGCTCTAGACTAGCACTTGGAAGCAGCAAACTTTATTGAAATCCAAGTATATTAAGAAATGTATTTCATTTCTGTTGTAAGTTTTTTGCTATTGACAATATATATGTACTTCGAATTTTAATATCCAATGCTTGGTCCCCAACGCAGAAAATTTCGTTTCAAAAAATTAGACAGACATAATAAATTTTATATAAGGAATTTTATCCCTGCAATGTCTTTGTTCAAAGGACAAAAGTACGATGATTATAATTCTTCTGGTACTGTGGGTGATCATGACCGATGATGGCCACTTACCATCAGGTGGCCCGTCTGGTAGTTGGCCCCCTGATCAATTAAAAGGAGATATCATTAAAAAGTTGTAAGTGAATTTACATACATAAATTCATCGTATAATTACAATGCCAATCTGAAATGCTAACACCGCATCTAAATAACACAACCAACTATATTAAATTCCAAATAATGTAAGACATAAAGCATAGAAAAATATTAAGTATAATATTATAAATTAAATTAAATTAAGAATCCCAATTTCTTCATATATATCTTTTTTTACATTTTAGAACCTTATATCGACCTCTTCAAATTACGGTCAGATTTCCTTCCTTAAAATAATATTCCCGCATCTTTGATATTACTACACAGTATAAAACAAAATCATCCTGCTGTCTGTCTGTACCTATGTATGCTTAGATCTTTAAAACTACGCAACGGATTTTGATGTGTTTTTTTTTTAAAACACAGAGTGTCCCAGTTCGTACGAAAAATAACATGTATCTGATATGGAGTGGGATCAAAAAACATCTGCACCGAGACGAAGCTGGGACGTGCCGCTACAGCTAATATATTGGTGTTTATACAACACTATATTCATGGAGGGTTGTTGGCATAATTACTGTGCAGTAGACGGATTTAACTTTGAGCCGAAACACGATGACTGAATCGAAATTAGTTCACGCCAACCTTGCTCTAATATCATACGTAATACATCTTGGGTCAAATTAACTCATAACCGCGTTCTAAAACCTATAACCAAATACCACTATATAAGTAGATTGGTTAATGAATTTACCTGAAGCGATAATAGAATTTCTCAGTAAAGAACAGAATGAAGGAGGGAAATCTTTCAATGTTACTATATTATCCAAGTACTATAATTTCTAAAAGAATAATAAGAAACTCCTTGAAAATGGGTTATGATTACAAGTGGATCTGTATCTAGACGTAATTATGTCTGATAAGTATTTTCATCACAAAAATTAGCAAAGGGAGTATAACTATAAATATACAGCGCTATTAGTGCAACATATGAACCTCTGTCAAGCTAACAAGCAAAACCGAAAACTTAATAAAATCCAACCAATTGAAAACCCCGGAAACTAATTTCAAACTCACGTTCGCCAAAACAATGCTTAAAGCAGACACGTAAATAAATCCTGGCGTAATGGCAGCCATAAAGTAACCGAATATCTAGACGTGACCGAAAAACTGCACGAATCTAAAACCGAAACGGAAATTCGAAATGTAACAGAAAAGCGGTGCGGAAAATTTGTGTTAAATCATAACCAACAATGCAAGTGTACCGGCGTTGTTTAAAACAACATCTACCAGCCGCAAAATATAGCTACCATTAAAATGTCAGGCCGCTCGTTGTATATTACAAACTGAATTATTGTTGTCTACTACTAATATAGTCTGGTTGGACGCTGCTAAATTACTCCTAACTTCATTAGCAACTATGGATTGCTCGGTGAAGTCTCTGTCGATGGTTTGGACAACCAAAATAGTAATTATAAGATTGATAATTTTCATGATAGCAATTTTAAGTTTGACAAGGTGACTTGAAGTTGTGAATTGTTTGCTATTCGGATTGTTTGTTAATGTATCGAATGATTGATGTTGCAATTAATATTATTAATAGATTGATTTGAGTGTTTTGGAATTGTTGTTTTGTCATTTGTTATAAATAGGAGGCTACTAATTATGTAGAGATGAAATATTAGCGTGCAAATGATACCCATTTAATAAAATTACATAATGATTTAGATTATAAATTATTTTACCATCGGCACCATTATATTTTGTATCATTAATATTACCTACATTTGATTTTATATGTTACTGCACTAGGTTAATTTTACAATCTATTCTACTATATTATTATTCAAATCAGATTGATTTGAATTCTATAAAAGCTTGGTGCGTATCTAACAAAATGTGCTTAAATGCTGGGAAGTGCAATCACTTAAAGTTAACTAGAAATAAAAACACTATTGACTCACATTACACCATTGATGGCACTATTTTAAAGAACCCACACTGTATACGAGATTTAGGTGTTATTATCGATTCAAAATTAAATTTTACCGAACACATTGACAAAATCATACAAAACTCCTTTAAAATGCTAGGGTTCTTAAAACGCATTGGTAAAAATTTCAAAAACCCTCAAACCTTGATTACCCTCTATAATTCTCTTGTGCGTAGTCAATTGGAATACGCCTCCCCAATCTGGAACCCATCCTATCAAATACATACTGACCGCATCGAACGCGTCCAACGAAACTTCACCAGATACTTGGCTTACTTAGATCGAAATTGTCCTTACCGTGCCAACTATACAGAGAGGTTAAGTTATTTCAAAATTAAATCTCTTGATGCTAGGCGCAAAATTATAGACATTACAACTTTATTTAAGCTTTTACACGGTAAAATAATTTCCCCTGAATCATTAAGTAATTTAAATATCACAGTCCCTCGCGTTTTACCAAGGTACCCTATAAAACATACTTTCTCGATATCTAGTTGTAGAACAAATTTGGGTCAATATGCTCCCTTGAATCGCATAGTTAGGACTTATAACAACCTAAACTGCAGTGGCAGCGTTGATATTTTCCATGTGGACAGTGTTCCTAAAGTGCGACATATGTGCAACACCTTTTTTGAAAATGAATAACATTTTCAATAATTTTAGTATTAATTTTAAGGCTTGCTTAGATCTCATTGCACTGTTGTAATTTTTAATTTTAATATTGTTACAATGTTCTAATATTTTATAATTTAATACTATAACTGTCTTTAGTTGAATATTATTCTTTTGTTTTGTACTATTTTTTTAATTTTTAACTACACTTTGTTTTATATTACGTTGTGCTTTTGTTTTAATAACATAATATTGTAATGCTGTATACACCTATAAAGGCTCGTCACCTTGCATAATTCTGATATATAATATATGTATGTGTAATTTTATCGGTGGCGCACCGATGGTGTAACGATGTTATAAATAAAAAAAATAAATAAATAAATAAATTATTATTATGTTAGTAGGTTTTCAAATCTTAATCCGTTATACTTGTATAAATGCCACTTTCATTTTCAGAATTTATAACTAACCAACAAGACTGTCAGTCACATTTTGAAACACAAAATAAATAAACCTATAAATTAATAATTGTTGCTTTAATTAAAAATAAAAGCCATTTAACCACAGCATACTAATTTAACTCTAAAATTCTTACAAACGTATCTCACTGCAAACAAACCGACTGATCAACATAACAATTTAATTATTCCAGTAGAGCAAGTCATGTGGTGGTGTTTAATTAACTTCGGTGACAGATGTCGTGTGGTTGCAAATCGGGCGCCTTTCGCGACAGAACTTGTTTAAAGTTGAACTGTTAAGTAACGCTGTACAAATGCTTTTCGATTTAGAACCAAGTGGCAGATTGATAGTGCTTTTGGATATATTTTTGCTGAAATTTGCATCTTGTGTTTACTTAGAAATATATTAGTGTATTTAGTTATATTCAGAGAATAAATTCAATGTATAATTGAAATTGGAATTTGAATATTTATCAAAGAGCTATACAAACAAGTATATACTCAAAATTCCTAACGTATTTAAAGAATAAAATTTAAACACAAATTGATCGTATAAATTTAAAAAATGACACGAATGCCTTAACTCCATCCAATAAAGCAAAATGATTTACGTGAGCATGATAAAGCAGGAAGAATTATTATATTTAATGAGTCCATGTCGCGGAAACTTTAAACAAGACTTCGTTACGAACGATGTGAGAGCAATAAAACTTGTAAGCCTCCCCCGTAAATTAATAACAGAAGAAATTGGGAACTGAACAAACACAGATAAATTATGAAACAAAGTTATCAGAATCCGACTCACCGTCAAGAGAGATTACGGCATAATTCGACTTCATATTTTCCAAAACATTTTGCACCGCCTCCTGTTTCAGCGTTTCCAAGTTGTTGTTCCTCAAGTCCAACACATTCAACTTTTGAACGTCGTCCAATATACCTTCATCTAATGTCACCAACTTATTATCGGCCAGCGAAAGTTTTCTCAACTGAGTCAATCCGCCCAAACCCCTCTCGTCTATAAGCTCAATTTCATTTCCGTCCAGGTAAAGTTCCTGAAGACTCCAAAGTTCCGCGAACGCGAGGTCTCCTATCATCCTCAATTTATTGTTTCTCATATCCAACGTGATGAGATTTGATAGCCCTTGGAAGTTCTCGCGGATGACAACTGTCAATAGATTGTTGTCCAAATCCAGCCTGATTAGATTGTTGAGATGTTTGAAACATCCGTCGTGGAGCACGCTCAGCGTGTTCTTGGATAGATACAAACGTTGCAAATTGGGCAGGACGTAGAAAACGTCCCGTTTCAATTCTGATATCTGATTTTCCACTAAGCTGACGTTTGACAGCATTATCAGATGAGCGAACGACATCTTTTCCAGTTTCGCTATTTTGTTCTTAGGCAAAGTTATTTCACGCAGCGTTGACGAGTTTGTGAAGGCGAATGATGGTATGCTGTATATATTTGCGTATTGTATGTTTAAGTATTGGAGGCGATCGAGCCTGACGATAACTTTGGCGGGGACGTACGTCAGTCCGCCGTCAGCTCGGACGTTGAACGTCAGCTTTTCAATTTTAGGCTGAGAGTAAAAGTTGGACCAGAAGGGGTCGTCTTCAGCTATGCCTCCATTAAAAACCCAGCAGTCAGCTTTGGTTGCCGTTTTGATTTTGATACTTTCGCAGTAGCAATGGACTTTAGATCCTCTGTCTTGTATATCGCAGATGTTGACGTAATGTGAATAGACGCTCTTGTCGTTTTTCCATCGTCTCTTATCATTTTGTCGGCTCTCAGTGACATTTATTTCAACGGTGGCAAAAGCAATCATTAAGATGAAGTATTTGAGGTCCATCTTCGGTCCCGTTCACATCGGAGATAGTATCTGTAACAAAAGAAGTAGGTTGCTTCAATGCTCTTTGTCTAATTTATTACCATTTGTTTCTTGCATTAGCGAACTCGTCGATTGAGTCTCTTAAGTCTTAATGTAATTAAGGGAGTGCTTAATTAAACTAATTGCGTTTTGGGGAAAGTTTTGTGATACCTAAATAGATTTAGTCTTTGAATTGGATATGGTATATAATATTATTGTATGTATTTATCGTTTATAAGTATATTGATCAATATAATTCTATTGGTCTATTTAATGATACTATTGCTTATAACAAACATCTGAAATGTATTTAGTCAAGTAAATTACTTCAAACGAAGTCGTAGTATAATGCTTTTATTAATTCGGTTTAGTTTCATTACTAAGATATTGTAACGCTAATAATGAAAGTCGGGTGACAGCAATAAAGATATAATCCTTTAAATAGGGTGAATGTACCATACACGCTTATCAAAATTAAAGTTAATAACTACAAATTAAAAGTTCTAATATCGTTTTATTAACGTTTTAGTCTCGCCTGCATCCTGCTAACTGCAATAAAACTCAATTAGAGACATTGAGTCGTTTCGTAATAGATTAACTAAGAGGCCGGTTATTAAAGCTAAGATTAGTGACGGCCGCTTAGTTAAGTGTCGCTAATTTTATCCAACTTTATTTCTCTTGGCGTTCTTATTACTTGTGGATTCAATTTAGGCCAATTTCTCAGAGGATAATTTTGTTGTCAATATTGGCCACGCTTGTGTTGCGTTTAGCAGGCATGTTATACGAGTTCTGCTCGTCACTACCCATCATCAGAACGTCATTTAACTATAAACATCTTTATTTTTTATTAATATAATAAAGACATTTTATTAATTCAAAGCAATAAAAGAAAACATGTTTAAAATATTCACTGTTTCATACACATTCAATTAAGGAATTAGCTTAAAATAATTATGCTATTGCCCTATACTTGACGTGTTAAACGTGAAATGTTCATAATTAACACAAAAACGCTAACAAGCATACGCCATATCTTTACGACTCTTATAAATCTTTATAAAAGAGTTTTCCGAAACATAAGGATTTCTACAATTTAAATTACACATCCTTAAACACGCCAGTACCAAAAAAGCGTAACAGCAGACTTTGTTTTGTCGCTTACGCCCTTTCATCTACACAAATCAACGTATCCAATTAAGAAAATTCGCCTCAAAAATTAAGCTATTATTCCCTTACCTGACGTGTTAAACGTGATACGTTAATAATTAACAAAAAAAGCACTAACAAGCAAACGTAATATCTTTACGACTCCGATAAATCCGTACAAGGTATTTCAACGGTAAAATACGGACCAATTCTGACTAAGGATCAATTAAGTCGAAAAGTTGTAGTAAACTCCGTGGGCCGTAATGGTCACCATTAAATTTCATTTAGTTAGGGCCCATGACCCCTATTACAAAGTATCCGGAACTCGAACGCTTTATGAGTTACTGCCGGGACGAAACCCGCGACGTATTTACGCAGCAGGCCCGAAATCAGGCTGTGGGCATAATTTTTATAACGGTTATTTTGGTGAGCGTATTTATCCGTATTTACTGCCCGGTAGAGTATACTGCATCTGGTTTAACTTAATTTGGGTATAACTTACTGAGTATTTAATACATTCAGTTGTCGTGCCCACAACTTCTACTTGTGCTTATTCCACGCTTAAGCAAAAATGACAATTATAATGTATTTTACTTGGATGTTTTGCAGATAAAAATTGCTTTGATTTTATTAGGGATTTGCATGACATAATATTGTTCTGTAAATCAACACAAACTTGCAAAACGCTTTTATTAACTATATAACTTACACAAAATTATTAATCTTAATTTAAATTAAACTAAAGATATTTTATTTAGAGCCGATACACTCCGATTCTGTTACGTGCTCTGTAAAGCAAGCATTATGAGAGGCAGTTTCCTTAGTAAAATACTGTTACTTTTTCTATGCACCATGCAGTAAAAAATGGAAATAAACAATCATCTTGAACCATACTACAAACCATCTTAAAAACAAACCTCGTGTGACAATAAACAGTTCAGCACTTCCCTTCAACAATAGCCCCGATAATACGAATATAGCTAAGTAATTAGAAACAGAGTCGGGGGGTTGACCCCCTAATGAAAACGCCCCTGCGCATTAAAGACGACATGTTTATATGCCTTACAATTAACACGGAACAATTGAGAACTGGACGTGGCGTGCCTGAAGCTAAGCAGAAGCCAATAAAACCCAAGGTAAAGATTACGTTGTGGTTGTATTTCGAGAATTGTGATTTAAATATTTCTTCTTGGGTTAACTGAGAGTGTTTTAAATAATAATAAGCCCTTATTTCTGAATATATTTTTTACAGTTCATACATATTCATAGGTATTATTTTACACTATAATCAGTCCCTTATTTCAAAGTGTTTGTGGGCAAAAGCCTCATCTGGCTCTCTCCAATGTTTATTATCCAGTGTGGGTCTTTTCCAGTATAGTCAACTGGGAGTATTTTATAGAAACATTAATATACGTGATAAATATTGGATGCAGATATGTTATGTAGATGCTGGCAACTCCTGCAGTGTGAATAAGATGTAATATAATTTACCGTCCGGCAGTGGTACCTAACCACTGCAATGTCTATATCTCCCGCCAATCTGCAGTGTAAATGCATTGCTGTCTTCAGGTTTGAAGGACATTGTAGCCAGAGTAACTACTGGACATAATGAGTCCAAGAACCTTTCTTCCTCAATCATTCTATTTCTTCCAGAAACTTACAAATCAGCTAAACAAGAGTCGAATTAATCTCTCAAATATTTTGGCTCATAACCAAGCTATTTATAGTAGCGTATTATGACTAGAACATAGATTTAAACAAATAAAAGTCATTACACCTATTTGCTACTCACCTACTACCTAGATTTAGCAATTTTCAAGAAACAAGCCCACTTTGGTAAAAGCTGATAAATCACCAAATGCTATAGCTTGACCCGTTGTTGGTCGCATGCTAAAACCAACCTCCCTATTTCAAGCCTAAAGACCTCTATATGTCGCATCCAGCTGTAAACTATCGGAACCGTATCAGATAATTAAGGATGTGCATTGTGCACAGGAGCCTACGTGAAAACATCCTTTTGACTAGCGGACTGTGTAACAGGGGACTAAGGGGCCATCGCTTAATAAATTTATATCTTGGCCGGACAGGATGCGGTCCCGTTGACAGCGGATAGTGTGGGGTAAAATTGCTCTATAGTCACGCAATTTAAGCGTGTTATCTATTCATTGTCAGCCCGGAGACAGGAATTTGTGCCCGATACGGCGGACGCAACACATAAGGCGAAACGTAGGTGTCTTGGTTGCACCTCTGCCTACCCCATCTGGAAAAAGACGTGATGTTTGTGTAAATATCGTAGAAAACCAGAAGAAATGTGATTGTGAAGTCCACGAACATGAAATAGGCCGGCGTGGTGACAACTAAACCCTCTCAATCGTACTCTCCAATGTAGATAAGTCCAAATTCAACTGACAATGATTACAGACCAGTAAAATTATATAATCATAAGAGATCATATCAGGTACTGAAGTCAGCTTTCTTAATAATAAAGGATATTGACAATATTATAACATTAAAGGGGTTGATATATTTTTTTAAAATTTCAGCGGTCATTAACACGGTTCTTTAATTTATTTGAAAACGGATTTGAAACATACGACAAAGGCTGAAAAAAAATAACATTAGCTAACATAAGTAATTTTAAATAAACTTAATTACATTAGCTTCGTCAATTATAATAATTAAACGTTCGTATTAAATAAATAAACAAATTAATCACTGTAATTTACCGAAACCTTACTTAACTAGGGCTTAAAATAAATTATGAATTAAATTTAACGCTATTTAATTAATTAATTGCGCAAAAATAATTTTCACTCTCCGCTGGCTTACTGACCGCACCTCGCAATTACATTACACATTCAAGTTTAAACCCTAAGCTGCGGGTATTAAGGCTCAAAAAGGATGTGGAGTGCAGGTGTAATATTTTATGACACGCGGCTTATAAGGGTGGGAAGTCGATAAACAAGAGAGATTAGGTACTTATTACGTATTCTTTGTTTGTAGATTATACGGCTAGTGTGAGATGTCATAAGCTCGTGTGACGAGACATATTTTGGGAATGGTAAAGCCGTGCTGTGGGCAGTTTCGGGAATAATCTACATGATAAATTGGACCACTCATCCGCAGCCGTCCAACTCAGAGAAAACCGACATAAAGTAATAATGTTGTACCTGTTTCTCTTGGTCTGAGATATTGTATGGTAGAGACATATGGTGGAGGATTTTCTGACGTGTTTTAGATTGTAAGGTGAGCCCTTGTCTTCTCCTTGTCTTGTCTTGATCCTAAGGATTGAAAAAATATTTGATTTAAGTAATGGTAGCCTAAAAATACACTAGCATTTTAAGCCAATAAATAACATATTAGTAAATCTTGTCTCCCCAAAGGATGTACAAAATTCTATGTATTTTTCCCACGGAGTAAAAGACAAGAGGTTCGCTAGTTTTGCGTAATAATACTTTAAATACATAATAAAGTTAGTTCTCTATCTCTCTTTGCAGCCACAAGAAGTCCACTGTTGGACATAGACCTCCCCAAGGCCCTCCAGATCGACCTGTTGGAAAAGGCCAGCATCCAACGATAAAACTAGCTTAAATTATAAATATAATTGAAAATAAGAGCAGGCCAATTCAAGGATAGGCTTATCATTCATAAAATTATAAACACGAAGATAATTTTCTATAAATAACTCATAACCTAGATCATTTGGACTCACTAATACCGATATAAAATCTCGAATGACCCAATAAATCGACCTCACCCGACCCAGTTGAAAATAGTTGATATGACACATTTCGTTTTAGAACAACACGCCGACACAACTTCGCAGCGTTATATTCATTGTCATACATACAAACTTTGTGTATAGTATTTATATTGTAAACGCAAGGATTTTTATATTTCATTGTCTGGTCGAATAATGGATGTACTCATTACGTCATTGTGGGAGTTGAACAAATTCAGTGCTAGATATAATGGAAGATGGAAATTGCGGAATGAGTTTTCAGTACTGGTTTTTGTTGGTCATTTAGTTTGTGTGTGCAAATCGGGGAGTGAATTTTGTATTTGTCTCTGGCAGATGGTTTTTACAATGGACCGGCACAATAACTACAGTGGCATACATACATATACACACCCCTTTTTCCCAGAAGGGGTAGGCAGAGGTGCTACCAGAACACCCACGTTTCGCCTTGTATATTCCGTTCCACGATGTGATAGGGGGCGAGCCTATCGCCATATCAGGCACAAATTTCTGACTCCGGGCTGGTAATGAATAGAAAAATCCAATATCACTTTGCCCGACCAACTTTATTCGAACCCAAGACCTCAGCTTTGCAACCGTACCCTAGTACCACTACGCCACCGGGGCAGTCGAATTAACTACAATTGAACTGATTATTATACGTGCATTAATGAGAAAGTACATAAAGTATTAAATGTACCAGATTAAGCTGGCCAAATTGAAACCAACAGTACTGGAGAAACCCGAAAAATATACACTTTAAAATTGGAAAATCTAGTTTAAATCATCTCCTTTGGAAATCCTGGGATTTTTTATGTACTGTACTGTATCAGCCCAGATACGGCCTACTGCAGGGCACGAACTTCCTCCATAATCGAGAGATTGTATAAAGTAGTATAGAGCTGCAGTGCCCAGGTCGTTCCCTGACGGAGGAGAGGCGTTTTCATGCAGGGTATATCAAGACTGCGACCGAAATCGAAGCCAGATGGTAGTTTAAGTAATTACAGACATTATAGACACAATGTAACTAAAACAATTCTCTGTTATTCTGTCTGGATATACCCTGTATATTTCAAACCAGTTCGAACTAAGCGCCATCAAGTGGAACTTACAATTTCCTTAAATGGCAGCAAGGGGCCGACAATAATTGACTGATTATGTACAATGAAGTGACACATCCGCCTATTTACCTCCATTAAAAATGTACACTTGTGTAAAAAGCTTTATATTCTAAAAATAACTATCACCATTCTTGAGTAATGAATACGACTATTAAATTATATATGTATTCGTGATAGACCCCTAGCTGGAGAATTTACGGCGGCGCTCCAACGTTCGGTATTCCTTTGACACGGCCAACTTATAATTGGATTAAGAATAAGAATTCACTAATTTAGTTCTCCAATAAATCACAGAACAAATTAAGTTCGATCCGAAGGCCGATCTTAATTAAAGTATCTTTGCCTTTGAACCGAGCGAGGAGGCTAAAACCTGCACTAGCGGTTACTACTTGGAGTCTCGTGGTATTTGACAATTTATACATTGTATAAATTACGCATTATTTTAAATAATAATATTAAAAACATGTATTATTGTTGTTATTCTTTTTTTATTGGCAGTGTTGCTGAACACGGTTCGCATAGTGAGGAGGTTCCTCACTTTGGATCCCTAACCAGCGGTGACTTAGGTCTTGAGCCTCGCCACCAAAGGGTTTTCATTTTCCATATTTTTATATGTATGTTGTTTTTTAATGTATAATACAAAAATGTAAAAAAAACCTTACAAAATAAACAGAAACAATAAAACATTTATTTAAATAACATGACAAAAAAAGAATTACCATATTGGCCTATTTAAAGACTAACTCTAAAATAATATAAAAAGTAAAGAAAATTTTATTGTTTAGACCATTTGGCCTCTACAGGGTTTAATAACTATGTAAAAAAGTATTTTAAATACGAATCTAAATACTAAACAACTAAATGACGCCTGCTTGGCAATGTGGATTGACAAATCAAATAGAGATGAGGGCCCAATGCACTTTGTGTTTCCAAAGTGTAGGTATAATTTTGTTAATTATCACTAATTTCGTCGGCAAAGGAAAATATCTAGATTTCAGTATCAATACTGTTAAGAAAATACCATCATACTAATTGAGCTTAATTTAATTAGTAATTTATCTCTTCGGGGGGTATTTTATTTGGATTCCACTGTATGTATCATCTTACTATGTCATGCCAGTATACGTGACTCCTTTGGTTCGAATCTCAAGTCTGATAACCCAGTACATTTAATTAATTTTTAAATTTCAGAAAACCCCTTTGTGCTGCTCCAATATTCCCCAACATGCCAAGGAAAATCACCCCATTTCGCCAAATAAATCTCCACCGATCAACACCCCAACTAGCCCTTCTCAACGTCACATTGCCCACAAGAAGCCCCTAATCTGACCCCACACGAACTTCATTAAACACTATCCGCGTAATTTGCAATCACATTAACAGCGAGAACTCGAATCGGTGCAGAATTGGAAAAGTCACTTGAGTTTAATAAGTTTATGATACATGGAGAAGCAAAACTGTAGGTAAGCTTTTGTTAAAGATTTATGATTGTTAGCTTGATTTGTGATATTACTATCAGAAACATTTGACTAAGGAGATAAAAATTTCTTTAAATGCATGATATACTTTGATGTATGTCCAGCGTATTAAGAGGTAAGTCCAGCAGGGGACTTTTTGACGCGTAAAATTATGATAATAATGAAATGCTTCTAATTTATGTGGAATTATTTGTAATCAACTATGTAATATGACTATACATCGTCAAAAATCAAAGTTTTGTGTACCGTACAAGGATCATACAATCAACAAATATTATTTAAGAATTAATATCGCTGGAACAAGAGTATTATAACTATTAATGAGATTGAGCCGTGAGACTGTTGTATTTATGATTGATTTTATTTTATTGCGTAGTTAAGTTTTTTTTATTGAGCCTGATTTTTATTGGACATATTTTTTGACAGCCTCCGTGGCGCAGTTGGTTAGACGCCGGCTGTGAAATGAGAGGCCGCGAGTTCGATCCACACACCGAGATCAATGTATGTGTGAACCACAAGTATTTGTTTCGGGTCTGTGTGTTTGTGAGACCGAAAACTCTAGTGTATTGACATAAGACTCGATCTCAGTGTAGGGTCGGGACAATGTATGTTATTAATATAAAACACTGGCTGATGGTACCAGCATAGCCATTCAGAAAGAATATCTTCTGACGACGGACAATTGTCTCTCACCAATAGACACTTTTATTTCTATCTGTTTCATTAATTATATTCACTCCGAACCTTAAACTAAATACACATGTATCCATTACTTCAAAGCTAAAATATAGTTTAGATATAGCGTATAAATCCACGAGTTAGTTTATTTTGTTTGCAACGTTTTAGTGTGCAACCAATCCAGGAATTGTAGCCTTTGGCATGCGCCGTTTGTGACGTAACGTAGAATTTGTGTTTAAAAAAGTTCTGCGTGGATACACGACCGCGCGGAACCGCGGCTTACCATTTATAAATAAAGCTTAAATATTAAACGAAGAGTAGAAACACGACGAATTAAACTTTTACACATCGTAACAAATCGAAAGGAATTGTGAAATAATGTTCAGTCACAACACATAAAATCAAGACAATATGGCTTAATCACACCAATCGTTTTCAAGGAGCAATAAAATTAGCTGTTTGCGTCTATAAATATCAGATTTAGCTAAAGTCAAATTCAGTGAGCATACTACTAATACGTTACATTTAAGTTGAAATCATAATTCCGACACCAATTCCATTAAATTATTATCTCTCTCACTCTATTCAGCCACAGAAAATCCACTGCTGAACATAGGCGTCCGCCATGGATCGCCATATCCATGGCGCTTAGCGAATATAAGGAAATTAATAAACTTGTTAATCTAACAAATTAGTCTACTAGTGTAGAACTGAAGATAGTCTGGACCTCAGACTTGCAAAGGGGAGGAAGGAAGCTTCCACTAGTTCTAACAAGAAGACAAATCCCAACAAATTAAATTTTAAAAGTTATTTCTAATCCATTATCTTACAACGCCAATCCGACTTGTGACAAGCTAAGAACTGACGTAACAAGAGCTGCTTCGACAAAGGATACAAGCATTGCGACAGAATGTAATTGGCTGGACAGGAAATGATCTAAACACTGTCCAAGACTTAGGAACAATACTGTAGGACTTTCCTTTACTCGTCGATGTTTTCCAATGTTTTAAAAAGAGTTACGTAAGCCAAAGTTTTGGATAAGGAACATGTTAGTTGTAGATGTTAGTTCTGACAGCCTTCGTGGCGCAGTTGGTTAGACGCCGCCTGTAAAACGAGAGGCCGCGGGTTCGATCCCCGTACCGAAACAAATGTTTGTGAGCCCACAAGTATTTGTCTCGGGTCTAGGTGTTTGTGAGACCGAAAATTCTCTCGTAGCTTCTGACACCCAAGATACAAGACTTAATTGATCTTAATGTGGTATCAGGACTATGTATGTGACTGTTGGGTGTATTTATTTATTATTATTATACATGAAGTTAAACATCATTCCAGTAATTTTGTTTACAATTCGCTACAATTGATTAGTGAAAAGACGTGTTTTAATTCAATGATTGGAAATAATAAAATTCAGATAGAAATACTCGATACCGAAATATCTTTTTGTACTTGTATTTGCAAAGCAGATTTCCTTGTAATATCGATATGTCAGAGGTTATAAGTCATCACACATTTGTAAGCATGTGACGAAATGTGGAACTACAGATAAAATTTAAAAAAACGACTTAACACATTGTTTGCGATATGTTTTATAATATTTAAACAAGCATTTATACTTATGATCAGATAGTATTAACACGTCCAAAGTAATAAAATGTGAAAAGGGAAAAACTTTTCTTAATATTTTGGTAGCAGCGCTTTCAGTAACAGAATATCGCAGGCGAGGTTTATCTGGCATGTAGACATTCAAAACGTCCGTCTATTTACCCTATTGATACTCAGAGAGATCTGTATCGACCTCCATGGGCAGATAACAATTATAAGGGTTCTATTAAATTGTAACGGATGATTTTTATGAGCGATGAGTAAAGCAACCTATTCTAGTATGACGATGGTGCTGGCTTATATTAAGAAGAATAGAATAAAGATTTGAAAACAGAACGGAGTTCTCAATGGCTTATGTGAAGGATGGCCGAATCGGAAGATGTATTACGCTGTGATTGTTCAAGAGTAAACGTTGTAGGCATTAAAATATGCCAATTGTGTGTAGCGAGCTTTTGTTTGAATGTACATGATGTTGGAAAAAAATAGAGAAATTATGATTACACAATCGTCGTATTATTTGTCTTAATAAACAAGGTAGTCTTTCCAAAACCGAAACACTAGCAAAGGTACTATGCGACAAAACATTTGGGGATTTCTAGTTCGAGCTAACAATCATAAACTAGGCATTTCACTTTCATACCAAATATTCCAGCCAGCCAGCAGTTAAAATCAACGGAATTCGATCAAGAGTGTGGTCTCGCTGACATCATAGGTAGCGCTCAAGTGTCGTCGGCATATTCGGAACTGATTAAACTAACCGCACACGGAACGGATTTTCGAGTTAATTGCACAGTAAAAACGGTTACGTACGAACTACAATAGCTTCATTAGTGGACCGACGGTGAATTTCAATTTGTGTGCGGCCGGTTTAAATTCAATAATTATAATTGACAAATTGCTAGTTTTCAACTTTATTGCTTAGATTGGGAATGAGAAAGTGGACACGTGGTTAATGAAAAATATGGGGCAGCTGGTGTGACAGTTGGAGTTATACAGTCAGAAGAGAGGTGTTGTAGATGCTATTTCTTCTACAGTTCATTTTAGAACTGTCCATGGCAGTATTGCTTCAATCCATGTAATTCTGATTCCTAACAAACCCGTAATTTTGTGTACTGGCAAGCGACAATTTCACATGCCATGTAATTACTCTAGCTAACGTGTCATTCGAACTGAAACACAGCAGTGATTCCACACAGAAATAGCCAAACCATTGACTACCTTCCAGGCGATCCCTCGGTTATTATAAGGGCCATACCAGCGATTCTAATATTGGACGCAATTACACGGGTCTTTTTTCCAGAATTTAGTTATCAAATTAATGCCGTCTTTTTTTATAATATGTACATTTTAAAATCACACCGGAGTCCCAAAGGTACGCCCAACCGTGTTTCACAAAGCCGAAAATTATGAGTTCGCGCCCGAATTAGGGACGTAATTTAGAAAACATAATTACATTCCCGCTCCACTGTCATTATTGCGAATAGTTAAATGTGTTTATTTAGAGCGGCTTTTTTATTATATAATTAACTGGCTTATTCGTTGTTCTATTCGTTTGCTTAGTATACATTTACTTAGTTTATGTATGTATTTACACATACATACATAAACTCACGCCTTTTTCCCAGAAGGGGTAGGCAGAAGTGCTACCAGGACACCCACTTTTCGCCTTGTATGTTTAGTCCCACGATGTGATAGGGGCGAGCCTATCGCCATATCGGGCACAAATTCCTGACTCCGGGCTGATAATGAATAGAAAAATCCAATATCACTTTGCTCGACCCGGGATTCGAACCCCAGACCTCAGCTTTACAATCATACCGTAGAACAACTACGCCACCGAGGCAGTCATTTATTTTATCATTTAGTATGAATGGAATGAAGATGTGATCACTAACATACGAGACTTATATGATCACCAACATTACAGGTAGTTGATTATTAAACATTTTCCTCCATACATTTTTAAGTAGATCCGTTTAGAACACCCTGTATCCAGTAATTTCTTCCAACGTTTATTAGGTCGTTTACGCTTATTATATCTAACGTATGTTTCTTAAAGCATAATATACTACTAACCTGGTTTGACTATGATCCGATGGATGTTTTCAAGTTGTTAATAATATAATTAGTGAAACTTTGAGGGAGAGTTACTACTCTCGGTTAAGCACATGCTTACAGGAACCTATTCTGGATCCCTACATCTGATTTCGTGTTTTCTTATTCAAAAATATCGAGACTATCTTACCTGGTGCTTTTGTGGTGTTACTTTAGAAGATTTTAGTGGAATGTTGAATTTTCGCACCGAGATATTTTATTGTGTTTTTAAATATTTTTTCAGGTCCAAATTATACGCTAACAAAAAGTCTCCCGTAGTTTCTGATACTTGAAATAAGTACTTACAGATACTGATACAGTTTAACTCGTCTAAAAAAATGTTTGAATATTGTTGCTTCACTATCTACTCGTACTCGTAAATATCAATTGCTCGCGTTACATTACACTGTAAAAAGTTCTATGGGTAACGTAGTGCACTATACAATATTTGTAGTGCCCTATCACCAATCCTATCGATACTTAAAAGGAAACTCAAAACACATCACTTCTCCCTCCAAAATAGCCTCCGCGAACCCCGACTTCATCAATAACAAAATATCCCAACTTCATAACTCAGTTCAAGTCGACGTCATCACAAAAAAGTCTACCAAACCGCGAACAATAACTCATATCCAGAATACCCACCGTCCTAGGTACCGACTCACTCAACCTCATTACAAAACTTCGCTCGTAAAATTTGTTAAATCGTTTCAAACTTTCTGTATTCATTTATTTTATCTATCTACCCTTCTAGTGGAAACGTGAGAATGTTCACATGTCATTGAACTAATGGGCTTAATCGCGGCTTTAATGTTGCGCCATTTTGTTCACTGTCATATTTTGTGCTAATGTCATATACTTCTTTGAACTGCAACTTTTGTTATTGGCAAAGTTTGGTTTAGAACAATGTGATATAAACGGTATTGGAAGCTTAGATAAAATTATTGCACCAGCAGCAATTTATTATATTAGTGAGATGGAACAAGCAGGTCAATCGCCTGTTGGAAAACGTGGCACCTGTGCATAAACAGGACCAATACCATTCAGAATTTATTATTACTAAGCATTGCATGGCACTGCATTACCCACTGAACTCAAGATATTGAATAGTATCTGATAGGCCGGCAACACATCCACGATCCAAGCATTGTGGATGTTCATGGGCGGAAGTGATCACTTACCATCAGGTGACCTGCTTGCTCGTTTGCCGGACTTAAGTTTAAAAAATTAAGTTTCTTAATGCCCGTCAATTCTAGAATATGCGATTCAAATAGTTTTATCCTCTTTTAGGTAAATAAATATCTCCCCTTTGGAAGCTATTTTATGACAATAGCACATGAATATTACGGTCCCGAATTTACTATGGAGATAAATGTGTGCTCGTTTTCAGGCACAAATTGCACGTGCAGTCTCAAAGGTAGAATAAATATCCGAAGGCCATGCAAATACTGCGAGTGGTGATCGAAACTGACCTTTCAGAAAATCAAATCTCCGCCTCTGCAACAATGTCACGGCAATCTAAGTCATGCAGCAGGTTGTTAAAGCTACAATCACTCGGATCGACCTGGTTCAAAATATACCACTATCTCATAGAACATCGAAGCGAGGTAAGTTTTGTGTTACGTTTCGTTGAAAAGTGATCGGTGCCCGCTGGTGATACTTGAGACGGTGGTAGGATATTTCTATCGAATTTAATACAGCCTACTATAGTGAAAAAACCACCATAGACACCAATTCTACTGTTACGCATTCTAGTAGCTTAGGTTCAACCAGCTTCGATCAAGCGGACATAATCGCATCCGCAGCGAGACGTAATCACCTTTCTGGATACTCATTCTGTCCTGCATCGTACTTACGATCACGTGCATCGTACTCGCTTTGCCGTACCATTACATAAATCAGCGAAATGAGCGAAACACTAGCAATATAGACAAAAGTATCGAGAGCTTACATCAACTGTTTGAAAAGGCAGTGCATTTTCCCGTTTGATCCCTGAAAATAGACAGTGTTCACACTTTCATAGCGAAGCGTGTTTCAATCGCCGCCTTTGATGTCTTTGATATCGACGCTGGCTCTGCTATATGCATTGATATAAACGGCTACAATTTCGTGTTTACCTTCACGTCTTTTGGAAAGACAAAGTGATGTCACAATGCAGGTGAACCTTTTTTGTTATGTCGTATTTTTAGGGTGCATTAACAATAATAAATATACCCAACAGTCACATTCATAGTCCTGATCAGTGACCCATATTAAAATACATCTTAGTGGGTATCATATAGAACGAGAGAACTAAATACTTGTAGGTACACAAAAATATTTATCTCGCTGCGAGGATTAAGCCCGCGGCCTCTCGTTTTAAAGCTGTTGTGGAAGATGTCATGGTTAATAGCAAATATTACTCTTAAATATTTTCTATCAGCCTATATAGGTTCCACTGCTGGGCACGAAACTACTCTACAACCGAAAGAACGATTGAAAGGGGTTAGGCCATATAGTCCACCATGCTGGCCTAGTGCGGGTCGGTGGGTTTACATACCATAGAAATCCATACAAATCACTATAGTATGCAGGTTTCCTCACGATGTTTTCCTTCACCATTAGTGTGTTATTGACTAGAATCAATACACACTTGACTCCAAAAAGTCAGAGGTGAAGAACTATTAAATATTGTCGAGTTTATTCACACTTGCACTTTGGTGACTATGGCCCCGGATGATAAGAACAGCGCCGTCTAGACAAAATATTTTAGTATTCTAGTAATGAGTAGTAAGAGATTCTAGTAATGATAGTCGATTATCTATAGCAAAGAGTCACAATTATGGTGGCCTACGCAAATTGCTTCTTAATGCTTCCTTCAAAGCACCTTGTATTAGCAACTTATGGATTATTTATTTATTTAAACTTTTTGTTGTACTCTTAAGTTACATAATAATTAAATGTAAGAAATATACAATGGGCAGCCATATCGCATAGAGCGATTTCTTCATGGCAACTTTTGTAGGAACATGAATTGTTGGATTGATAAATAAGGACTAATCCTCCCTCTCACGTCATGAAGACGAGCCGATCGATTTTACCAAATGCTAGGACTCTCGCATGCAATAACTCATTTGAATACGTACTACTTTGTCTATTTTTGCCACCAAGGACGATATAAGCATCGTGATGTTCCACTTTGAAAGACATTGGAGTTAATAACTACTGAATATCAAGAAAATTAATACCCACGCAGTGCTTATGATGATAAGTTTGGTTTATTATTGTTTATAGGAAAACGTTACGCTTACCATGAAGCAAGCAACCTGCTTGTCATGCCATTCTTGGTAATTAAAAATACAAAGACAAATACATACATAAATTCACGCCTTTTTCCCAGAAGAGGTAGGCAGAGGTGCTAGGACAACCACGTTTCGCCTTGTGTTCCCACGATGTGATAGTCTGATATTGAATAAACAAATCTAATATTATTTTGCCCGACCCGGGATTCGAACCTAAGACCTCAGTTTTACAATCATACGGTAGTATAAAAGCGGCACCGAGGCAGCAATCGATGCACATACATCTAGATATAGGTAAATCTTTTCCGATATAAATGACAGTGATATCTTCGACGAGGGTGCACTAAGAGAAAAATGCTTGACATTTCCATCCCTCCATCTACGCAGCGATTGCATCCGAGGAGTAGATTTTTCGGATTCGCAAAATGAATTGCAGACGTCACATCTGAGCGAATCTTTTCAGTCATTTCCATCGGATATGTTACTTCATACGTTTATGAAATGGTTCGAGTAATTTAATGTTGAACTTTAAACGACATGAGGTTTAGATAAAGCATTATTTTTATGCAATTGCAGAAAGTTTTGCATAAAGACTTTAGAAATTGGCTGATAATAATTGGCGAGCATAACTATGAAGCTATTTAAAGCAAAAACAATGATATAAAAAAGATTCCTCCGTCATTTCTTCATACTATAACGGTGAAGGAAAACATCGTGAGGTAACCTGCATACCATAGCGATTTTTATAAATTGTATGATATGTAAAAGTCCGCCAACCCGCACTAGGCCAGTGTGGAGGACTATATGGCCTAGCCACTCTCAATCGTACTCTCGATTGTAGAGGAGGCCGGTGCCCTGCAGTTGGACGTATATCGCAGGAGAACATCTGCCTACCCCTTCTGGGAAAAAAGGCGTGAGTTTATAAATTTATGTATGTTTATTATCTGTTGCACCTTATGCTCTAAAACCTATCCCCGTACGATACTCGTACCTCACTAATGAGACAACATAATACAGACAATCATATCCAAATAATTGTAGCTGTTCTAATGAGACGCGTGGAATAAGTAGTAAACAACCACATATTTTCGATAAAACATTCTGAAGTACGGAAAACACCATAATATTTACTTTTTACGTATGCATACACAGTAATTTGGGACATTACGTCTCATATATAATTCAAATAATTTTCCCTCGGTATTTGTGCCTTCTTTGTGGAGTTGTCCCCTTAGTCGGACGAATTAGTTTCCAACTTTGGCTTAGGTGTGTTAGAATATTAAATGTATATATTTTCACACCTATATACTTTAATACGTAGGTAGAGTCGGCACTAGAATTTTTATATTATTTCCGTCACGTTGATAAAAGACAAGTCTATTTGTCATGATGCATAAGAAACCCAATCTTAAGTAACTCATTATGAGATTATGCAAACCGCAAAAACTTAACGTGGATTGCCCGACTTAGGATTGGAACCAGGCCCTCACGGTTCATAGCCTTAATACTTTGCTACTAGACTACTGAAACTGTACATTTGTGATGGACATTAAGTAACACCATGTTTACTTGACCTGAAATACTCAAAATTGTGCCAGTAATTACCTAGACTATCGCTCACTCATCACCAGTTCTAACGGTGAAAATAAAATAAATACATTTCAAAAGCTTCTTATACAAGTAAATATTTAACTCAATCTTAGTAACATTTAGAGTACAAAGTTTATTTGTGTTTACATCCATTAGAAAATTTCACCGCTTAAGTATTTGTTAATAAATAAAAAGTGTTTTCAATTATCTCGAATATAGAGTAAGTGGATTTCATAATTTGATTAACTATGACTTGCTTATTATCCATTACAAATGGAAAGCATGTTACAGATAACCTGAACATTACATGAAATTCGACAGCCTTCGTGGCGCAGTTGGTGAGTCGCCGGTTGTGAAACGAATGGTCGCGGGTTCGATCCCCGCACCGAGACAAATATTTGTGTTAACCACAGGTATTTTTTTCGGGTCTGGGTGTTTGTGAGACCGAAAAGCCTCTCGTAGCTCCTGATGCCCACGACACAAGACTCGATCTTAGTGTGAAGTCGGAACTATGTATGTGACTGTTGGGTGTAATTATTAATTTATTATTTATTAAATTATTGTTGAGATATTATATAGTAATTTAATGGTTTCTTATGTTTCCGGGCATATTACACATTGAAAAAGAACTATTTTTTTACGGATATATTGATTTTTAACTTTTTAACGTTTCGACGACTTCACAGCTTTCATGGTAATGGTCGCCCCATTTTTTTATATCAGTATAGAAAACCTGCAATAAAATGTGTTAAGTAATGGTTTTATTTTAAAACATATATTTTTTAAATTTAGTATTTCTGTTTAAATAATTTCTTAACAATCAAAACTGAATATCAACTGAAGTACATAAAAATTAAATATCACTCTAAGTTTTTTTTCGTAGAAATTCCTGTATACAATAAATGAAACTAGAAACCTCTTTATTGAATAACCCTGTAACACAATAATAACCAAATACAGTTTTCCATTAAATAATTAAATTGAGGCGCCCAATATGTCGCGTGGATCGATTAATTAATTAGAATGTCCATGCCATTGGTCTCAAGGACTTGTAGTGCAAGCACCCTAATAGGGCAGAGACAAATTGATTCTATGAATGTACCTATAAACTTTAGTGTACGTTAGGTTCATATTTGATGGCTGTAGTCGCTTTAATTAAAAAATACATACAGGGCATATCAAGACTGCTACCGATAACGAAGCCAGGTGCTAGTTTTAGTGATTAAAGACACGATACAACTAAAAATTTTGCAAAAAACGCGACGATTTTTTTTTGTAATGTTTTAAATATCATTGCATTAGCGTGGTAAATTCATAGTTTTTCCTAAAATTATAATTTAAAGCCTTGCATACTATAGCGTCTTTAAAAATAAATGCGTGTACATTATTCTTTTAAGAAAATGTATGTATTTACCACCCAAATACAATGATAAGACAAAAATTACAAAAAAATATCATCGCTTTTTTTTGCAAAAATGTTAGTTACATTGTGTTTAGAGTCACTAAAACTACCGCCTAGCTTCGTTTACGGTAGCAGTCTTGATATACCCTGTATTTATACCAATAGTTTGTATCTTGGTACTACAAAGTGACTAAATCCTGATGGAAAGCAGTGTAGTCGAAAAAGAATATCCGTTGATGACAGACATCGACATAATTATGCTGGCCGGACTGTATCCGACAGCCTCCGTGGCGCAGTAAGTTAGAAACTGCTCTGAAACGAGCGACCGCGGGTTGCATCCCCGCACCAAGACAAGTTTGTGAGGGACCGAAAAGACTCTCGTAGTTTCTGATACGACATAAGACTTAATTGATCTTAATGTGGGGCCAGGACTATGGATGTGAGTGGTAGGTCATCATCATCAGCACGTGATGATGATGACTGTTGGGTGTATTTATTTATACACAGACTGAACTAGAATTGCGACGTGCGTGAGCCACTATGGCGGGTCATTAACTGTTGTATGTGTTACCCGGGAGATAAAAGTACTAACAAAATAAGCTTACTATCAAAATACTACTGCAGTGACTTAAGCCCCATTTACACGGAAAGAGTTTCTCGGGGCGAGAATCGTATGCGATTATCGCATTATGTCATGCAATAGAGTATCGTGTTCTGACAAATGTTTACACGATGCGACTTTTTTATATCCTTATGATAACCGAATCGTCGTGGTGAGAAACTCTCCTCGTGTAAATGGTTCTTTAATCGCGCTCGTATAAAAATAATTTAAATTATTTTGAACGGGTTTTTTCATGTCATGTAAATAAAGTTTTAAGTTCATGTTTGGGTAGTTAATTTGTCTTTTTTCGCTTAATGTGTTAACGTAATTTGTGTTGGTAAATTAATTACTGTAATTACCCAACGAAATATTAATCAATAACTAAATATACGCAAATTCCGTTGTATCGGACCCTAATTCGGACCTACTTCGGACCATTAATATATTGACTGTAACTTAGAAACGGAAATGGCTTATATTCGTCTCCAGTCAGGATTATATTCGTCTCTTACATTGTATCGAATCATGTATTTATAGATGGCATTTGCGTCTTGCTATCGACCTGTCGGAAGCGGATTGCATGTAGCGACTTTCTTTATGATAAAAATGATGATGAATCAAGTGACCAAACCATCTCAAACGACTTTATATAAACTCATGCCTTTATCTCAGAAGGGACAGAGGTGCTACCAAGACACCCAAGATTCACTTTGTGTGTTCCGTCACAGGGTGCGGTAGGGGGCGAACCTATTGCCATATCGGGCACAAATTCCTGACTCCAGGTCGATAATGAATAGAAAAAATCCAATATAACTTTGCCCGATCCGGTATTCGAACCCCAGACTTCAGCTTTGTAATCGTACCGTAGTACAACTACGCCACCGAGGCAGTCAACTCCCAAACGACTTTACTAAAGTTCATTCACTGTATCATCTATCATCATCCATCCATCAGCCAAAGGAAGTCCACTGCTGAACATAGGTCTTTCCCAATGATTTCCACAGTGACCTGCTGAAGGCAGCCTGCATCCAGCTACGTCCCGCGACCTTTACCAGGTGGTCTGACCACCTAGTGGGTGGACGTCCCACGCTGCGCTTTCCTCTTCGTGGCCTCCATTCGAGAACTTTTTGGAACATTCACTGTATCACTGACAGGCTACAAGGATATACTCTTCACACAGTGATATCCATGAAATAAATCACCCAAAAATACTCCAAAAGTATTCGCCTCTACATATTAAATTTGAACAGCACACACGGCCGCCAACTATCAGTTTTAATTAAGCCCATAGCTGAAAGTTAATTAAAATTAATAGAACCTTTTATGAAACGTGTTTGTCGGTCACCGATAACTGCATCGGGGCATTTAATTACTTAAAAATAACCTTTTAGTTTGGGGTTGGCTGTTGATTTATGCCATGGCTCTGGGGCGCGTAAAAGTTACCGCTGTGGCTTGATAAATATGCGTTTTTACACGATACGAGTGCATGGAGCTAATTTATAATGTGACAGCTGTGCTATGATATTGAAAGTTGTTTTGTTTTATTGTTGCTTTAGTAAATTTAATTAATCATACCTCATTGGCAATTAACATCTACGTGGAATGATTAAATAACTTAATAAATAAATTGGAGATGTTAGGATTGGAAAGTACACCTACGCTGGTGACTAATTAGGCCGATTTTTGCGTGACACATACGGCCACATATTTAAATAATAAATAATTTTTAATAAATCATACACAGTGGGTATAATTGGACACCTCGGGAGGATCCTCACATGGATTTGTGTTCTTGTATCTTGAATATTGAGACTCGCTATCGATGGGCTAAAATATTATTTTCTATATTTTTGTATAGGCACATATCTTTTAATTAACAACAAGCGACATCGTGGATCAACGACATTGTTAAAGTCACAGTCTGAAGCTAGATGAGACTAACAAAAGATAGAGAAAAGTAGCATGAGAGAGGCTTATACCCAACAGTGGTACCCCACAGGCTGTGAATGATAATGAAGTCACTTTCCCAATCCACAAAAATCATGGACTACTTTGGTAACCGAACCCCTCGTTTTACTAATAAAACCATGGTTTAATAAAAGTGAAAATCCAACACCACCGAAGCGCTATCCACTAGAAAACTAATAACATTTAATTAAGCGTTCAATCTGTAACAGATAATGACAGGCCACTATAGCAGGATATGAGCATGCAATTACGTTGCAATGCTACCGATGTTTACAAATATATAATAATACCTTTCTTTTATTTGGTATTCAAACATAATAAAATGTTGTAGAAAGAGGTGAATATTGTTTGTAACGAAATAAATAAATACACCCAACATATACACATCACATACGTAGTTCTGACCTTACATTAAGATCAATTAGGTCTTGTGTCGTGGGTATCAGAAGCTACGAGAGATTTTTCGGTCTCACAAACACCCAGACCCGAGACAAATAATTGTGGGCCTCACAAAAATTTGTCTCGGTGCGGGGATCGGACCCGCGGCCTCTCATGTCACAGGCGACGTCTAACCATCTGCGTCACGGAGGCTGTCAATATGTGATATTGTTTCGTCTATTTACTGTGTACACAGTTTTTGTACTGTGTGTATAGGAAGTTATATTTTCGGAGTATGCGTATGACAAGATATATAAATAATTGTGTGGATAATAAATAAAAAATATAAACCGATTACAACATTGAAATGCCAACCAAATATTTGTGATAAAATAGCACATTAAAAGAAATGTTGGTTTTCTTGTAATGAAATAAGATGATACGTTTTTATTAATCGACAATGTATTACTTATATTTTTCGACAAAATATAAGATATCCTTTCTCAGAAATCTGCAAAAATATCCGTATATTTTTCCGTATAAAGAGGTACCTGTATTTAGCCCAAACAACATTATCCATGATAAAAATAAACCAAGATTATGAGGATCAACTCAAATCATTTCAATTTACTATTTCCTTACAACAGAGGCCGAAAGATCCCAAAGGATACCTTTAATAAAGCAATTCCCATTGTGCAAAACAGCGTAAGAATGGTTAAATATAATCATAAATCGACCAATAAAAGGTAGAAACGTTGGGCATAAAAGACACAAGCATAAAGTCGTGCGTATAACCCTCAAAATGTTTGGCGAATGCTCTCGTAATGTGTGAATGAAATATTACAACGCATGGCGTGTTTACCGCGTAGTGCAGTGAACAGTAGAGGGTTCATACAAGGGATGTTGTTACATTTTTTAATAAACTATACAAAATGGTGTACTTAGAAAATAAGTAGTATTTTTAAGAGAGAAAACTATTTTCTCGTAAAAAATTCTGTTGTGCCGTTGATATTGAAATAAAGGTTAGAAATATCTTAAGATATGCTGATTTGATCTTCACGAGAATTTAATTGTATGTAATATCAAACAACTATCACCAGTAAGGTGGAATAAAAATTAATCCCTCCCAACCCAGCCTGTATCAGGCGATGTGACCAAAATAATGAGCTGATTTAATACTATCTTCGTAAGTGTCTTCAACATTTATCGCTTTAATTCCAAACAAAAACACATGAAATGTTTAAAAAACTCCACTAAAAATTTATTGAGAAAAGAACAGTTACTCTTTGCTTCTACTTTACTCGTTAATTGTCTAAAGCAATTAAACTTCCATCCAGTTTCATTGCTCCGCTCGCAGTTCCATTGCGAGTAAATTATTTTCTTACAAGATTTACTTTATATAACCCTTTTCAAGCGAAACTAGCTGACAGCTGAAGTACTAGACCTGACCTTATTGATACCTTCAGGGGAAACTAGCTAAAAGCTAACGGCACAGCTGATTGTGATAGTGACCATACTTCGAGTCCTGCTTTTATTCTACTCCGAGGTGTCACCGACTTGTGCTCCAAAAACAATTATTGAAAGTGGTAGAGCCACCATCAGCCATGACTTCGCATGAATGGACCGGCTTCTCCAAGGTGGTACCACTGTCTCACAGGAGATCGACGTGAAGCGAGAGCTTTGGTATAACGTTTCGTTCGGTGAGAGAGACTGCGGATGCCCAATACCCCTTTCCTCTGTGAGGGGAGCGGAAAGGATCCCGATCTGATGGGCCGGCAATACATCCACTGTCCAAGCGTAGTGATGATAATGGGCGGCAGTGATCACTTTCCATCAGGTGACCTGCATGCTCATTTGCATCTAACAGCCAGTAATTACAGAGCATTTCGATAATTGCTTTTGGTTGTAATTGAACATGTTTTGTATTTCGATAGTTAGAAACTTAGAATTAACAGTATTAAAAATACTGGGTTGGTTGTAGAAGCTCACGTCCTATGGCGCTACTTAGTATAATTTAATTCTAAAGAAACCACTCAAATTATTACTTAAAATTATTTACACAACTAATGCTTAAGAAATTCAAATAAAATTCAGCCATTTCATCAAAACTAATAATTTCAAGTGAAAGTAAATTTGGTAAAGAAACATTTAAAATGATGATTTATAATTGAGAATTATGAAACCTTAAGGAATACCATAAATTTGCGTTGCTACATTACTTTTGTCGATATACTTTTTCGTGTGGATTTGCAAGTACATTATATCAAAATACATATTGTGGCACCTCGACACGCAGGTAGCATATAACTATTTTTAACCGACTTCAAAAAAGGAGGTTCTCAATTCGACTGTATATTTTTTAAACTGAATGTTGACGTATTCCAGCGATTATAAGCTCAAAATACATATTGTGACACATCGAAAAGCAGGTAGCATATAACTATTTTTAACCGACTTCAAAAAAGGAGGTTCTCAATTCGACTGTATATTTTTTTAGACTGAATTTTGACGTATTCCAGCGATTATAATCTGAAAATACACACATCGACATTGTGACACATCGACACGCAAGTAGCATAAATAACTATTTAAACTGAATGTTGACGTATTCCAGCGATTATAATCTAAAGCTCCAATTAAATACCAAGACACCATATTAAAGCCATGTCAGTCACCTTATTTTTTTACCTCAGTTCATTCTACCACACGTGTCACTGCGTGCGTGACGAACGGCCCTTTGTCCCGCTTTATTATAATGTATTCTGTTAATTGTTCCGACAGCTGACGCGTGCAATACCCCCCTCCTCCCCTTCTCATACTCCCCTTCCCCCTAGCTGACCCTACGGTAACTTTTTTCAAATGAACCGTTATTAATTATGGGACACGCCTGTAGCACTACTTTAATTAGTAATCAAGTCTGTTTATGGCTTTATGTCAGCATAGTGGCAAATGGTTTTTATCGGTAGTAAGTATAGTAATTTTATTAGCGGGTTTGTATTTATTTTTGCCGCACTATCAAGTTGTGTAACAATTTTCCAGCCCTTATAGCCTTTCTTCCTTTGTATGCCTTTATAACTTTATAGAATATCAGGGACAACTTTTTGTCGCCTATCGATAATCACTTATTACTTATCACTTACATGGAGCATAAAAAAATACTAATACATAATAATAACACCCTCGTTAGCGAAGTTAGACGCCGGCTGTGAAGCGCGAGGCCGTGGGTTCGATCCCCACACCGAGACAGATATTGGTGTGATCCACAGGTATTTGTCTCAGGTCTGGGTGTTTGTTACACCGAAACGTCTCTACTTATGACACAAGACTCAATCTTAGTGGGGTCAGGATTATGTATGTGACTGTTGGGTGTATTTATTACTTACATGGAGCATAAAGAAAAAGAACGCTAAATAATTAACAACATTTTGCCGGTTCATATTTCATTAAAACTGCATTACACTTACCATCACGTGCATACAACCATTTTAAATACACAAACAAAAACTCAGAAAACATTTAAAATTTTGTAAAATAGTTTTCTTTGAAAAAACATCGTAAAAATAAGGAAATAATAATGTTAAACTGTCAGAACGTAGTGTTAAATAGGACCTAACGAGCGGCAGTTAAAGTTTACGATAATATGCCAAGTTTGGTGCGGGGCCTAACCTGCGCAAGTGATACTTGGGCCTCCTTGGGGCGAAGCGACTGCGTTGGAGAATTCTAATAGTATTGAATATTATTTGTATATTTTTTTAATACTTTTTGAAGTACCAAATAGGTCAGTTGGTTGATGACTGTCGAGTATAACTACAATAGCTGAGGAGTTTTAGATTTGTGAAGCGTGAACTTGACTAAAATCGCTACGGTATGCAGGTTTCCTCACAATGTTTTCCTTCACCGTTAAAGTGCGTGGTGATTGACTATCAATACACACATAACTCCGAAAAGTAAGAGGTGTGCCCTGGGATTTGAACCCTCGACCACCGTGAACATGTAGGCAGCCGAGTCTGGTCCGTTACCAACGGGCCACCACGCACTTATGTAACAACTTATGCACGGTATGTAAGTCCGCCAATCCGCACTAGACCAGCGTGGTGTACTATATGGTCTAACCACTCTCAATCGATTCTCTCGATTGTAGGCCCGTGCCCAGCAGTGGGACGTATATGGGCTGATAAAAAAAAACTTGACTAGGGATGTATATTATATTTTATTACGTGTATAAAATTATACACCAACCCAATATAAGTAAGACATAATGAACTTTTTTTTTATTGATATAAATGGCGAGACGAGCATGCCCCTTGCCTGATGTTAAGCGATACGACCGTTCATGGACATTAGCAAAACTAACACCATTAATTTAATTAGTATTTATATTGGTTGTTGAATTAAATAAGCAGATTAATTGCTTCACCCGACAAGCAATCACTGCCATACACATAAAATAAAAAAATCTTCCATTAACATAAAAATTAAAAACACAAAAATAACAGTGTTGATTTAGACCGACCACCGCGGGAATACTTTTCGCAAAATTTCACAATGCACGGCCCGAAATAGGACTGGTAACTTCAAAGCACATTTGAAATAACTGTGAAACTTGGTTTTACGTAATTCTACATTTCGTGCCTGCTCTATATCAGCCGGCGCAAGGCCGTAACTCAGATAAGCGGTTATTTTATTGCCTAACAGTACAAAACAACATTATTACAGGCCTTGAATTCCTTTACAAAAAACCTTGACTCCTCGTTTTGTTGGGATGAGTATCTGGTGAGCTTCGACAACTTTTTAATTCGTTTATTCTACGTTATTAACTATTAGCAATATCCCTCTAAATAATAACCCTGCAGTGCAGCAGTGCAGTAGTGGGACGTATATAGACTCGTACAGTAATTAACAATATCAGGCAAGTTTCTGACACTGGCACAGTTGCATAAGAAACGACAGGCCTCGGGACTATTTTCTGAACCGACACGAATGTTTGAGATAACCTAAAATTAGTTTTGGATCAAGATATTCTGAGTCCAAAACGACACTAAGCTTTTTATACCCTCGACACAAGCCTTGATTAACCTTAATGAAAGATCTGTGTGTGTGTGACTGTGTCTATTATAACAAAGGGATTCCTATGTGGCCCGCATCTAGGCCTTGTAAAATTTATTTGCTCTTTTAGAAATAAAATTCAAATGTTGGTCATTGTAGAAAAAGCTATTCAGAGTATGGGATAAGAGAAATATACAAGAACCCCTAAGCATGCTTACAACAACTGTGCTGTATCGGCCCATACGGTCCTTCAGGGCACGAGCCTCCTCTACAATCGAGCGTACAAGTCCACCACGCTAGCCTAGTACGGGTTAGCGACTTTACATACCATAGAAATTCTTCCAAATCGCTATAGTATGCCGGTTTTCTCGCGATGTTTTCCTGCACCGTTACAGCGCGTGGTGATTGACTATCAATACACAAAAAACAGCTATGAAAATGAACTTCCTCTCCACTATATCAATTAGTCCTTACTCCGTTCTAGGCCACATCGTGAATCATTGAACCCCTTACAAACTTAAGGTCGTTTGTGAATAAATGATATAGGTATGTGTGTCTATAATTTGTACTGAAACAAATATAAAACCCTCGTGAATCAACATTAGGCTAGTTTATACGAGTACATATTTTACTTCATTGTAACAATATATTTGTTCCACTTTGATGTTATTGCTTGACTTTATGTTTTTATCGGAATATTATTTGTCTTCGTAAAGGTCAGAGACATATGTACATAATATGTATACTCACGTCTTTTTCCCAGAAGGGGTAGGCAGGCAACCAGGACATCCACGTATCGCTTTATGTTTTCCGTCCCACGATGTGATAGGGTGAGCCTATCGCCATATCGGGCACAAATTCCTGGCTCCAGGCTGATAATGTATGGAAAAATCCAACATCACTTTTGCTCGACCCGGGATTCGAACCCGAGACCTTAGCTTTGCAATCATACCGTAGTAAAACTGCGCCACCGAGGGAAAAGGTGTGAGTTTATGTAGGCATGTAAAAGTCCGCCAACCCGCGCTAGGCCAGCGTGCCTACCTAACCAGTTTTAACCGTACTCTCGATTGTAGAGGAGGCCCGTGCCCTGCAGTGGGACGTATATGGGCTGATATAATACAGTAGTAGTAGTATTGTCTAAAATAGAATGACGTCACAAATTATCTACTCCGCAAAAACTGGGCAACCTCTGATATGTACGCATTTCTTTTAACACTGGTAAGACTAAGTGACTGTAATACAATAGTATGTATGTATGTATGTATATAACATGATGTATAGTGCAATCAAACTAGAGTAGCCACAAGATATACAATATTATATTTAGTTAACACAATTCAGCCATGGGTCACTATGAAGGTTTAAACACCTTTATTTCTTTCGCCATCCAGATAAATACGAATATTCCACTATTACCTTTGCGCAGTTGGTTAGATACCGCCTATAAAATGAGAGGCCGCGGGTTCGATCCCCGCACCGAAATAAATGTTTGTGAGGCCCACAAATATTTGTCTCGAGTCTGGGTGTTTGTGTATTTATTATTTATTTATTTACTTAGACTGTCTCCTATAATTTAAATTATGTAAAATTTATATAATGCAGGCATTAACTCCACCTATACTAAATTTGTATTAAGTGTTAAAAATAAATATATAAAAATAAAAATGTAGGGCTTTCCTCTATTTTTTCATAAAGTCTAATCTTTTTTCCTAAAAAAAGGTTTTTATCCAGTATACAACTATGTTTTTAACACGAGAGCCGAGGTTATAAAGTGAACGCGGGTGTAATTAAAACTGAATATTCATGGAGCGGACCATGTCGGTTGTCATCTCGAATATTTTAATTATTGATAACGGTAATTACCATACAGCGATTTATGCATTAGAACCGTGGGTCAATTGGGTTATGAAATTACATTGGGTACATAAAGAATCTAATATAATAATAATATTAATAAGTCATCCCTGCGAAAAGTTCGCAATTATGCTGTCATGTTTTTTATGCTTCGTAAAACGCAAAATCTTTTAAAATTCTTCATTGTATACAACGTAACAACAGCAACTCATAATTTTATAAAAAGATTTCGACGAATTGAGGATCTCAACCTTTTTTTGAAGTCGGTTAATAATAATATTTTCATTACAATCCACTAACCTATTAATGGTATGATTGACAAAACGTTCTTCATATTTAAGAATATGACCAATCTTGTTAACAAAATTCCATCAAAAGCCATTGAAAAGTTTCTTAATGTTTTTGTAAGAAACATGCAAACATCTTCATAAGTTTTTCGAATTTATTATATTCTCAGGAGGTACTTAGAAAGTAGGATTTATCCTGCAACATAATAAAAGTATTGTTGCACTGACCACACGAGAATGAAGAATAAAAATGAAGAGTCGTATAAAAATCATTTTTTTTATATATACCATAGGTCTGGCCAACGAGCACGTAAGTCACAGGGAAGTATAGGGCATCCGGCAGTCTTACTCACCGAACGAATCGGGAACCGAGCACCCCGAACGAGCCTGCCCATTCATGCTGAGTCATAGCTATCATCACCGTGGCTCTACCACTTTCGAAATTGTACAAAAACAGTTTTCAAATGGGGAGGAAAATCCAAATACCATTTCTATTACGCATGAAAGCGAAATAGATATCACTAAAATATTTTTGATAGCTGAATAATTTGTATAGCGCTCGCCGACGGAAATAAACGCTGCCACGTCAATTACCACTTAAAACAATATCTGAATACATTTTGACGTGATATACTGATATTTGGTATGGTTGATGACTCATTTTTCAGCCTATCGTTGAATGTGATTCTTCCCATCCCATAATTAACGTTAGGCCAACTTAATTCAATAATAAAAAATGCACCCAACAGTCACATACATAATTTTGACCCCACACTGAGATCGCGCCTTGTGTCGTGGGTGTCAGAAACTACGAGAGACTTTTCGGTCTCACAAACAAATACTTGTGGTCCACACAAACATTGGTCTTGGTGCGGGGATCGAACCCGCGGCCTCTCGTTTCACAGTCGGTGTCGAGCCAACTGCGTTAAGGAGGCTGTCGAATCAACATTAAGCTCATATTTATATCCTCTATGTGAAAGGCAGAGGTGACATTAGAGCCAGATTTTATCAACTTAAGATTTAAAGGGCATGCATACGACTATATTTTATTGTGGCATGCTCGCCCTTTTCATAGTGGAAATTTTATTTCCAGGCGACTCATATGAGATTTTTCGAATCGAAGCCGCCACCTCTCGATTAACAGCCCATAGACTTTTACTACACTAAAACATCGACCCAGTTAATTGTGAAATTGGAGCTCATCAACTTCGTTACTTGACCAATATGTATGTCACATGTCACCCAGCATAAATATTTAACGAAAACATTCTATTCACCATAAACAAATTCAGAACTTCTCACACTGCAAGGATTACCTAAAAGCTACAAAATGTACGGAATTCACCGCAAAGCATTAGTACAAACGTTTTTTTCCCTTTCTCCCCTTTACCCCAAAAGTGAGGTCAACACCCCCTCTCACTTTGTGCCGTGACACAAAACCATTTTTGTGAACAAGCGTGCCCGTCACGAATGTTGGAATTTTTGTTTATGTTTATAATTATTTAAATATCAACGTAAAATTGTAGATAAACGGCCGGGCGCGATTTAAAATAATAATTAGCCGCTATCGGTTTGATTAAATAAACATTTTTTAATTATTATAGTTTCGTGGTGGCATAGTTTCGGCGAGGAAAATTCGGACTGATGGTTAATTGGGTAATTGGAACATTTATTTTATATGATTATCTGTGTACCCATAGCAACAACTTGTCTATATCTAGTTGGCCACATACACCGTCAAACAAATCGTAAGTAAAATTTCCAATAATTATTGTTTGGTATTTTTTACATTACCGTACACAAATTCTGCATTACCGAAAAACCAACTATTGTTAAATATGAAATTAATTAAAATAAATGAATTCACCCAACAGTAAGGTACATATTTCTAATAGCGCACTAGGAGCAAGTCTTGTGTCGTGGATGTTAGAAATTACGTGAGACTTTTCGCTATCACAAACACCCAGACCCGAAACAAATCCATGCGGATCACACTTTTACTGGTAGGTCTCTCAAATGTGAGAGGCCGCCTGGGTAGGTAACACCGTTATGTCTCTTTTTCCCGCCAAACAGTAGTGTAAATGCACTGTAGTGTTCCGTTTTGAAGGAAGTTGTAGCCAGAGTAACTACTGGACATAATGAGAATTCAAAACTGATGTCTCATGATGGCGAGCGCAGAGGAATGCCAAGCATGGCCTTGTAATTAATTGTATTGTTTGGCTTTGCTTCTATTCATGTGCCATGTATAGCTTACCATCAGGCGAATGACATGCACGTCTCGCCATTCATGGCTATAAAAAAAAACACAAACTTTCGTCCCAGTGCTAGGATCGAACCCGTAGCCTTTCGTTTCACAGCCGGCGTCTCACTGCGCCACGGAGCCTTACAAAATTATTTTTTACCATTAATATTGACTAGTAGAAAAACAAAGGTGTCCGACATAAAAAGCAGTCAACTTACATAATAAAGTTCAGCCACCCCAATTAGTCAGTATGTCGGCCCACCGCTGTTTTGGTAATATTTTCGCCTAATTTACTACATATTTTGTACAACCACTGAATTATTTATGATATTTTGTGGTCATTTTTTTCAGTCTTTTTTTGTAATTAATGTTCGGATGTAGTGAATAAACATTCATTTTAATCACTTCAACGGTGTGACACTTCATTACCTATCGTGCCGACTTCGCGTCCCAGGTTGGTTGGTTGTTAAGAGTTTCCTAATGGAAAAATATAATTTAGCCAGAATTGGGTATATTAAAACTGACATGGCATAGATAAATTACACTATGTTTGTCGTAGGTACGAAATTAGAGCAGATAGAACATTAATCATATTTATTGATTAAGTAGATAGCTTGAGTCGGACGTGCATCAATTTGAAATAATTAAATTTATAATTAAAATACAATTTTTATTCTATTTAGTGTGTGTTTGTATTGATTTGTTTATTTTGGAGTATGTATTTATGTTTTTTATATGTAAGTTTGTCTTATATTATAAAAACAACATCCGCATAAACAAACTGTTTTCTCTTCTGGCACGGTTGTCTGGAAAAGATCGCTCTTACCGATAAGATCGCCGCTTTTTAGCATTTTAAGTTTTCATTTATAATTAATAACTTGTTTGCATCAAGCTGAAGTGGCAGTGGGCTGGCCACATCAGTTAAAGAACCGATAATCACTGGGGTAAACGTGTTCGTGAGTGAGACCGCGTCTTGGCAAGCGTAGTGTAGGACGCCCCCAGAAAAAACGAAAAATCTGATATTGGGGGGACTATATTAACGTACTAGAACCCAAAACAATTATTTTTACAATTGTTTCTTGTTTGTCTATGCGGTTGTGCGCGATGAACTCAAAGCAGGCTTAATAGACACCAATGAAATTTGGTATGGAGGTAGCTGACACCCTCGATTAATACTTGGGGTACTTTATAATCCGAAAATGTAGTGTTCCCGTGGGATGAGGGAGGAATTCCGATATATTTGTTACTTTTATGTACTCAAATGGATGGGATGGGACTGGATTACATATCTTGAGTCAGAATGAGACGGTACAAGGAGGGATATAACGAGACGAGACCGGAAGGTAATTTCTTTATAAAGATAACCACGCAAACGAAGTTGCGGGCTGAAGCTAGTAATACATCTTTTAAACCCAAATAAGATACAAAGAAAACCTTGCCTCGGTGGCGTAGTGGTACTACGGTATGATTGCAAAGCTGAGGTCTCGGGTTCGAATCCCGGGTCGGGCAAAGTGATATTGGATTTTTCTATTCATTATTAGCCCGGAGTCAGGAATTTGTGCCCGATATGGCGATAGGCTCGCCCCCTATCACATCGTGGGACGGAATATACAAGGCGAAACGTGGGTGTTCTAGTAGCACCTCTGCCTACCCCTTCTGGGAAAAAGGCGTGTGGTTATGTATGTATGTATGTATACAAAGAAAACTTTTAAAGAGTCCTAAGACGTCGCTCTCATATTTTACACACTCAACTATTTTCTTGAAAAATCAATTTACAAAGTATTAACCCAACTCCAAAACACTAATGGCATAAAACATTTTTTACATAACGCGAGAATCTGGGCTGCCCGTCTATCCATTGTCATATTAGCATAACAATGGGTGATTGTAAGTAATCCTAGAGGAACACTCGCTGAGAGTTTTAAAACTAAGATATTTTTGAAACAAATCGTATAAAGACGTTGCCGAAATCGATTAAAGGTAGTATGGACATAGAGGGTATATGAAGACTGCTACCGAAAACGAAGCCAGGTGGTAGTTTTAGTGACTGCAGACACGATGCAACTAATAATTTGGCAAAAAATGCGACCATTTTTTTTTGTAATATTTTAAATATCATTGTATTTGGTTGGTAAATGCATAGTTTTTGCTAAAATTATGATTTAAAGCCTTGGGTACTATAGCGTCTTCAAAAATAAAAGGGTGTACATTATTTTTTTAGGAAAATGAATGTATTTTCCACCCAAAATACGACTATAGGAAAAAAAAATACATTTGCAAAAAAATTAGTTGCATTGTGTCTAAAGTTGCGTTCGTATCTATTACCATTAGGAAAACGGCATGCTCGTCTCGCCATTTATTGCAATTTAAAAAATAAGACTACCAAGCATATAGGAGCAGTGTTCCTTAATAGATGTCTACCTAGCCACACTAGCAGTTACACCAAATTTACAGCCCACACCCCTTAATCGAATAGGAAGCTATCAAACGCTACAATAAACCGCAAACATAAAATAATCAAACTTAACAGCACTATAAATAATGGAACAGCAATAGGCAGTACATTCCCGAACCGGGGTGCTGTACATAATTTAGAATATTGAAAACGAAAGGAGGCCTAAAGGTTGTCATAAACACAGGCGGCGAATGGCGTATCGTAAAACCGACAGGACAAGGCTTACGGAATTAGGCACGGCTACGTGCCATCTGAATAGGTAAGTGGGCTACTCTTTCAACGGAGTTTATTTAGCTCCCCTACTATCTTGTAGAAATTGGTTTGCTTGATTAGTCCGAATATGTGTTTAATCGTAATAGACCTGGTGAAGGTCGCGGGACGTCGCTGGATGCAGGCTGCTTCCATCAGGTCACTGTGGAAATCTTTGGCAGAGGCCTATGTTCATTGGACTTCCTTTGGCTTATGGATTGGATTGGATTGGATTGGAATCATAATATAAAAGACAAAAGAAACACTGAATATAATATCAATTACGGAATGTTTGCAGTTCATAACACGTATATTTCATAAACAGGATATTAGTATTATTTATTTTATTTATTTACTTTAACATTTGACATAATTTAATTGGAATAATTTGACAGCTCCGTGGCGCGGTTAGACGCCGCGCCGGCTGTGAAACGAGGCCGCGGGATGGATTCCCGCTCCGAAACAAATATTTGAGTGATTATAGGTATTTGTATCGGGTCTTGATGTTTGTGAGACCGAAAAGTCTCTCGTAGTTCCTCATACCAACGACATACAACTTAATTGATCTAAATGTGGGGTCAGGACTATGTGTGTGACTGTTGGGTGTATTTATTATTATAATTCAGAAAAGAAAAAAGAATAAGCAAATTGAATGCGGATTTCCTGAAACATCTGGCGCAAGTGAGCAGTCCTGTCCATATAGAGACTCTAAGGAACAACAGGACACAGCTTAGGGAATAAGGCGAGGGCTGCGTACGATCTGAATAGGTAAGGAGGCTACTCTTTCCACGGAATTTATTTAGCTCTTGTGGATATTTTTATTTTGGAACAATAGCATTATATATTGTTATTTATTTTTTTGATCAGCATATTAATAATGTCGTAATGAGAATATAGTTTGCAAATAGATTATAAAGATTTTTACATCTACTAAAAGTAAGAAATAAATATTTATATCTTACAGTGGGAATGTTCAGTAACGATAACCTTCAGCTGTGTACGCTACGTATTAGCTTAATTTAGGTGTACAAATTGGTATTGCCGGAAACCCAAAATCAACCAACCCAAAATATGGTATGATACTCGCATCCAGCCGGATACCAAATACCATGAACGATGTTGGAAACTGTGATGGAAACCTAGTACAAAAATAGTAATCAGACAAAATACTGCCATTTAGCAGTAGGTACCTAGTACCTACACATTCCGCCTACCCGCACGAGACAAGCCTGGTGGAGTATACGGCCTAACCCCTCTCAATCGTCAGCGATTATACCGGCCCATACCCTGCAATGGGACGTGTATGGGCTGTTACAATACAAAAAAAAATCACATTACCTTACTGAAATTGCAGTATTGCACAAATACGTAAAATTTAGATAATTAGCATAACGACTACAGAAATCCAAAATTAAAACTTATAAAACATAGAAATAATACATAATCTACCTAATAAATTCATTTGATAATCTCCTGTCATATTTCAATATAATATGTGCCAGACAATTAATGTATGCAAAGGGTCAACAAATAATTAATCGAGCACGTTCTACGGGTATACCGCTTAGTTTTGACATTCACTTAATTGACGTCTGGTTTCATTAATTATTCTAGTAATCTTTTGACAGCCTACGTGGCGCAGTTGGTTAGACTCCGCCTCTGAAACGAGAGGCTACGTCTTCGATCCCCGCACTGAGACTAATGTTTGTGAGGCCCACAAGTATTTGTCTCGGATCTGGGTGTGTGTGAGACCGAAGAGTCTCTCGTAGCTTCTGATACCGACGACACAAGCCTTAATTGATCTTAATATGGAGTCAGGACTATGTATTTGACTGTTGTGTACTGGTTCGATTTAATAAAATATTTTGGATAAACCATTTATCGAAGAAGACTGTAGGGTTCTCTATTCATCACCAAAAATATATACCGGTACTTTTATCCACAAAAATACTATTAAGCAATAATTCACTATATTTGCACATAATATTATATCTCTAAATGTTCGAAATGGGATTTGAACCCGGAGCTTCGCTATCGAGCTATCGTTCTCCAATTTAATAACATGTGCACACTGCTATAAAACTTTGCGGAATATTACATTTATTAACGAAAAAAACCTTGGAACGTTCAACTATAATAATAAAATCCTTCATGGTTACAAATATACACACTCAACAGTCACATACACAACACTGTCGCCACGCTAAATGTAAGATATATGTCTAGCGGCGTGGGAAATCAGAAACTACGAGAAACTTTTCGTTCTAAAAACATCCAGACGTTGAACAAATATTTGCGGGTGACACATACATTTGACATTGACATTACTTGACAGCCTCCGTGGCGCGGTTGGTTAAGCGCCGGCTGTGAAAACGAGAGGCAGCAGGTTCGATCCCCGCACCGAGACAAATGTTGGTGAGGCCCACAAGTACTTGTCTCGGGTGTAGGTGTTTGTGAGACCGAAAAGTCTCTCGTAGTGTCTGATACCCACAACACAAGACTTAATTGATCCTAATGTAGGATCAGGGCTATGTATGTGACTGTTGGGTGTATTTATTATTATTAATAATTTATTTATCTAGGTACAAGAATCAAACCTGAGGCTTCTACGTAGGCGTAACAAATGCGCAATGGAGGCTGTCAATCATATTAGAAGAGTAATATGTCGGAAAGTATGACAGACTTTTCGCTCCAACACTTAAACATAAAGCAAATATTGTTTGATAACACGAACCTTTATCTTGCCGCACATATTAAACCTCTAACCTTTCTTATCTTAGCTAAATTCACCTAGAGCGTCAGTAATATTTTGTTCACCATCGAGTTTATGTGTAGAGTAAAATAACAAGTATTATCATTTCCAATGTCCCTCCTTTTCTCATCGCACATCTGACATTGGCACAATTGTCGACATCGGCATCATAGGAAAAGAAAAAAAAAGTCTGTCTTGTAACATTTATTAACGATGCATATAAAAGATAAAAATTAAAAGATAAAAAATATTCAGATACTATTCCTTCACGTAAGAAAAGACAAAGCTTTTTTATACGTCCACAATAAAGTGGCTCAAATGCGCAGGATACCAATGCATTACCCTACTACTATCAGAATATAAGATAGTTTACTCCACTGACATAATTTTAATCTTCTTTGAGACATAAGGCTTGTGTCGAAGGTATGAGAAACGACGAGAGACTCTTCGGCATTACAACACCCAGACCCCAAATAATAGATTAACATTAGCCTTATTTTATTTCTATAGAAATACATCAAAACGTTTACTTTTAATGTAATTTAATCCTTTTATCTTCCATAAGACAATGGATAAATCATCAACCATAAATCGTGTTAGTATATTCATACAATACAGATGCTTAAAATCTCTATCAGCCCATATACGTCCCACTGCAGGGCACGGGCCTCTTCTATAATTGAGAGTACGATTGAGAGGGTTAAGTCATAAAGTCCACCATGCTGGCCTAGTGCGGTTTGGCGGACTTTACGTACCGTATAAATTCTTTTTGAAATCGCTACGGTATGCAGGTTTCCTCACGATGTTTTCCTTCACCGTTTTAGTGCATAGTGATTAACTAACAATACACACATAACTCTGAGAAGTCAGACGTGTGATCGAGACTAGAATCCGCAACCACCGTAAACAATAGTTTCTTAAAATCGTAAGAACATATTCAAACTCCTAATACAGGCGTTTACACGCTTCAAAAGAGGCTCGACCAATAAAAGCAATTCGAACAAATACGAAAATTCGTTCCATTTCTCATATCACAATAAAATAATCGTGCAATACGTACCGGCGGTATAATATCAAATTGTGAATAAGATGTTTGGATCCGAACTAATCTCGACGCGTAAATAAAGAATGAACCTCTCGCGAAACGGCTCCCGCAGGATTCTGGAGGTTAAGAAACAACCTCTTAACGTAATATTGAATTGGCACATAAAACGTAAGATTTGGCCCAGACCTCCCCCGAGAAATATTTGACGGCCTTCAATTGATTACGTAAATGAATATTCAAAAATTCCAAATTTAAATTGCTCAAATTAAACCAAAAAATAACAAGACAATTTAAGCGCCGTCCGTCAATAATACCTCCAATTAAATTCTTACAACCGTTTTATAATCACCCAAAATACGAGGGGGCGTATAAGAATTAATCGCCCACTTATAAAATTTAATATTAAAGAGACCTCACAAAACGGACATACAAAACACACTCGCTTAAATACAGTTGACATAAAACCTATTTTAAAATTTAAAAAACACTTTTAAAAAACTCACAATTTTAAAATTAGAACACTTGAACACAAAATGAATAAAATTCGTACCAGTATCACGCGTACACTCGAAGTTAGAACTCGTGGCGCGAGAACTAAAGACTCGGATGGCGGGCGTCGCCGCGACTGTACCGGTTGGCCGTACCGGTCCGACTGAGCTCGGATCGCAAGAAACTTGGTAGTGTGGATGTGAGTTTACTAGATGCGATAGCGGGATGCAATGTTTAAATATTGTTATAAGTTGTTACGGAAGCTTAATCTTAAGGTAGTGAACCGTGCTGATTAATGAGAGATCCGAGAATCATTTACCAGGCATGCACGTCTTTGGTTTCGAAGTTACGTTATGTGTTCGAAATTATCATATTAACGGCGAAGGAAAATATTAGTAAGTTTTACTACTGGGGTACTGCCCTAGGCTGCCTCTTTGATTAAGGTCTAAATTTCTTATCATCATTGAGGTGATCGTAGCCCGGTAATGCAACTTATTTTTTGGCTTTTTAATTATTATTATTGGAAGCGTTCAAGGCTCTTCCAAGTTTGGTTTTATTTATTTTATAACAATCATTATGCTAAATATAGAAGCTATTTATTTATTTGACTTGTATTTAAGCCGATGAATGCAATTGTCAAAGTGTAAGTATTCTCATAATAACTTGAGATTTCAAAAAGCCCCTTATGTTAAGGGAAGTGCAATCAAAAGTACGCACTTTTTTACTTACAGCACGGCTCTACCAGTAGAATATACAATCAATAATGATAAACTCATTTACCTACTATTATAATGCAATAAACTGTATCAAAATACATAACTAGTTCCACCAATCAGTTGAAGTAGAACTCAATTTCAACTGGTTTATTGGAACGGTGTTAAGAATCCAGCGTCAAAAGTTTTGATACATTTTCCGAACGATCGCCGAACACCGCAGTCCGATTGACAGCCGTGAGGCCAGTTATAGACAATCGATTTTATTCGATGCTAAACTTGGTGTCAGAAACAGCGATAGTTGTTTTATCAAACAATTATTCGGGGGCATTCAAAGAGTACAGTACTGTATCAGCTCATTATCTTCCACGGCTGAGCATGGGACTCCTCTAGAACCGAACATGATTGAGATAGGCCACAGTCCAATAGGCCACAAAATACATACAAAACCGATATACAAGTTCTAGTATCTAGGTACTAGGAATCTACTATTGACTTCATTCTTAGATAGTTTTAATTCGTTACTAGAATTTTTAATGTCACTTCAATAAACACGAATCCTAGGTGTAACGTAAGTTAGGTACAACCCAACTCTGAAAACAGTTGAAGCTTTGAAGGTAACGTCATTAACAACCGCTTAGATACGAGATAGCACAGGTGTGTGTGACGTCATTGTCTTCCAGGGCCGTGCTTCGCTCCATTTAAAAACCAAAGCCTCTAAGGTCTATGAAATACTAGAAACTGTACGATAACTCACATTGTGTTTTACACGTCGAAAGACATGTCGATTCACTGGGAATTTTAATTTTCTAATTAACTTGAAGACCTAGATAATGTATGCCTACTAAAAGGTACCTTTCTAGGCAATTTTAAAACAAATTCACAAGTTAAAATCTTGACTTAAATAGATAATCAAATTTACAGACGTAATAGACGGTAGGTTTGTACCTATCTGAAGTTGAAAACAGTTGAAGTCAAACACTTGAAGGATACGGTATTAACAACTATTGGATCCGAGATAGCGCAGGTGTATGTGACGTAGGGGTGCGATGTCGGGAACCTCCACGTGGTGCACCCTGGGCAACGTGGGTCATTGTAGTTGCAGTTCTGCAAATACTATGGCCGACGGCGAATATCCGACGGGGAGGGCAGGGGGTTTGGCGGTCGCTGTCTTTTGTAGCGGCCGTCTCCATCTGTCGTTGCAGGCGAGACCCTCCATTTGGGTCGCCCTTCGGTTCTGTCCCGGAGGTTTCGACGGGTCCGGTGTGCGCTTACCCCGTCGCCGGGCTGGCTGTGGGAGTGTCCCTCCCACGGTCACCGTCGCAAATCGTAATCCGGTTGTGAGGTTTGTGGTCATGTCTCGCACTCCTGCCGGACCGAGGGTCTTGGCTTAACCGCCTGGACCGCGAGGGAGGATGCCTCTATAAAAAGTACCCCGAATCCCAAGTGGCGGCGCACCGCGAGGGGATGCATGGCTGATGGGCAGTTCAGTCTCTAGTGCGACCCCCGCCAGAGTACCGGCCGACCCTCTGGCGGGTTACGCTAGGCTTACCCAGGTACAGGGGGCACTGCCTGGGCGGACCTTCTTTTCCCCCATACTCGTGGGAACAAAATGGAAAAAAATAATATTATAAAAACAAATCCATGTTCCGTGGTAGTGGAAAGGCTGCCTGATTCGGACGCTTCACAAGCGTCCAGTCGGGCACCTTCCCTAATGGGACCGCCTGCGATGGGGAACGCGCCTTCCCGCGGCTTCGATTCGGAGTCCGGGATGAGCAGCGACTCATCGCGAGCGAATAAAAGTCGCACAAGGCAGCGAGGGACACGCCCTGCTGGAAAGCGGCAGAGGGCAAGCGATGGTGGCAGTACGGCGGAGACGGACTCCCGTGCTGCCACGAAGAGGCTGAAACGGAGGCCCCCGGCTCCAGCGCGGGGCTCCTGTGCGGAAGACAACGCCGTCGAAAGAGCGAAGGCGGCGTACGAGGCGGCGCTTGAAAGCGAGTGCATCGCAGAGGCCGAGGCGATGGAGGCGGATGAGGCCGAGCTGCGGAAGGCCAAGGAGGCGCATCCAAGGACAAAGCCAGCTCCAAAAGATGCGCCACCGGCCACTCGCAGCGAGGCCCTCACGCGAATGGCGAAGCGGCTCCAACACGTGTCCCGGACGTCCCGAAACTTAAAGGGAACATACGTTCGGGACATCAACGAGAGCGTGTCGGAGCTGTTGGCGTTGGCGCAAGAGCCGGCCCCTGCGGAGCTTGCCAGGGTCGAGGCGGAGAACCGCGAACTCCGCCAGAAAGTGACGGCGCTGGAGGCGGCCCTCACGACCCAGGGCAAAATAATTGCGGACCTAATGGCGAAAGTCGGGTCACAGCAGCGGCCAGCGGCTGAGCCGGCATCCGGCGTTCCGGAGGCGGACGCCTTGAAGCAGCTGCTTGAGGTGCACATGGCGAAAGTCGACGCCAAATTAGAGGCGATCGCCATGCGTCTGCCTCCGGAGCCGATTCTCCGCCCTCCGCTGGCTGGCGACCGGGCTAGGGCCAAAACAGCCCCGAAGCTGCAGCCACCCGTCGCGGGGATACCGGCCGCCTCATGGCCAGCCCTAGGAGCGGGGAAGCGGAAAGCCGCCCCCGCGGCCGCGGGCCGCCCTGCTGCAGCCTCCCGGCCGACCGCGGCCACAACGGCTCCGCCGCCAGTCATGGCACGGGAACCGCGAGGACGAGCCCGAGGCAACCGGAAGCGCGCCCCGCCTCGGTCGCAGACGCCACACCCGCCCCCGCAACCCACCACATCCACAGAGACTCCGTGGACTGTGGTGGCCAAGAGGGGCAAGAAGGGGAAGTCCCGGTCGGCTCAACAGCCGGCCCAGACCCCACGCAGGGCTGCTCCCCAGCTCCGCCTCCCGCGCAAAGCCGCCGTGACTATCACGGTGTCGCCGGAGGCGTTGAAGCGGGGAGTCACGTATGCGCAAATCCTGCGTGAGGTCCAAATCAAGGTAGACCTGGCCAGCCTTGGCATCACGGCTGGGCTCAGGTCAAGGCGGATTGCCACCGGGGCTTACCTCTTTGAGATGCCCGGGCCCGAGTCGGAGGCGAGGGCCGACTCCCTCGTCAGTAAAATGAGGGAGGTCCTGCGCGGGTCGGAGGAGGACGTGCGCGTCACCCGACCCCTGAAGACTGCGGAACTGCGGGTCTCGGGGCTGGACGCATCGGCCACCCCCGAGGCAGTCGCAGCGGCCATCGCCCGTCACGGCGAATGCTCCCCCGATGACATCAAGGTCGGGGAGGTTCGCGTCGAGCGCTCGGGCCTGGGTGCGGTGTGGCTCCGCTGCCCAGCCAAGGCAGCGGAGAAGGTGGTGAAGGCGGGGCGCGTCCTCGTAGGATGGGTGGCAGCGGGGGTACGTCTACTGGACCCTCGGCCCATGCGTTGCTTCCGCTGCCTCTACAAAGGGCACGTACGCGTGCAATGCACCGGCGAATGCGACCGCAGCGGGCTCTGCTACCGCTGCGGTCAACCAGGACATAAGTCCCGGGAGTGCTCCGCGGACCCGCACTGCGCAATTTGCGCAGATGCCGGGAAACCCGCGGACCACCGGGTGGGCGGCAAGGCCTGCGCTGCCTCCTCGGTCCCGCACCGTACACGCGGTGTGGGAGCCGAGGTTGCGACGCGGCCGCAACCGTCCCGTCCTGAGGCGATGGAGATCGCCCAAAACTAGATGGATCTTAATTTCCTCCAGGCGAACATCAACCACTGCCAAGGAGCACAGCACATGCTCGAACAGTCCCTGGCGCAGTGGTTGATTCACGTGGCTGTGGTCGCCGAGCCATACTCTGTCCCTGCCCGCGACGACTGGGCAGGGGACCTTGATGGCTCGGTGGCCGTCTTCACCCAGGGCGCCGCCGGCTCTCCGCCCTTCGAAAAAGTAGCGAAGGGTGCGGGATGCGTGGCGGTCCTGGTGGGAGGGGTGTGGATAGTGGGAGTCTATTTCTCTCCCAACAGGTCCCAGGCGGAATTCGAGAGTTTCCTCGCGCGCCTGGGGGCCCTGGTACAGCATGACAGCCAGCCTCGCCCCGTGCTTGTAGCCGGCGACTTTAACGCCAAATCATCGGCTTGGGGTTCGTCGGTGACCGACGCGCGGGGCGTGGCCCTGGAGGAATGGGCGATCTCCATCGGGTTGGTCGTCCTGAATCGGGGGTCGGAGAACACGTGCGTGCGGCACAACGGCGGTTCGGTGGTGGACGTCACGTTCGCCACCCCGGCCCTTGCCCGCCGTGTTCGGGACTGGAGGGTTTTGGTTGAGGAGGAGACGCTGTCCGACCATCTCTACATTCGGTTCAGCGTCTCATCCTCCCAGGTCTCCACCCGCCAGTCCGGTGGGGGTCCGACTGCCCGATTCACGGGCGGCCGACGTTGGGCCGCGAAGCGCCTCGATGTGGAGGCCGCGAAGGAAGCTGCCATTGTTCAGGCGTGGCTCCCCGTACCGGACGGGCCGGTGCGGGTCGAGGAAGAGGCGGAATGGTTCGGGGTGGCGATGTCGCGAGTGTGCGACGCGGCCATGCCCCGGGTCACCCGCCTCCCAGCGAAGCGCCAGGTGTACTGGTGGTCGGCCGAGCTCACTGAGCTGCGCGCGGCTTGCCAGGTCGCGCGCCGCCGACTCGCCAGGCACCGTCGTCGTCGGACCCGTAGACCCGGCGACGATGAGCAGGAGCGGCTTCTTCTCGACCTCCACAGAGAGGCGAAGAGAGCGCTGCGGGTGGCCATCGCGCAAGCGAAAGCCGCGGCGAACGAGGAGTTCCGGAGGTCTCTGGACAGAGATCCGTGGGGGCGTCCGTACCGTGTGGCGATGCGGAAATTCCGCCCATGGGCGCCCCCTCTGACACAGAGTCTCCGGACCGAACTTTTAGAGGACGTCGTCGCGGCCTTGTTTCCGGCCACCGAGGAGTTCACTCCTCCACCGATGGCGCCACGTCCACCGGCGCCATCGTCGTTGGTTTCGGTAAGGGATATCCCGGAGGTTTCGCCGCAAGAGCTAGAGGCGGCAGTGCTTCGGCTGCGGAGCAAGAACTCGGCCCCGGGTCTCGACGGGGTGCCCGGTCGTGTCTGGGTGCTGGCCGTCGAGTCGCTGGGTACGAGGCTCCGCGGCCTTTTCTCCGCGTGCCTTGAGCAGGGCATCTTCCCGTCGCGGTGGAAGACGGGCAAGCTTGTCCTGCTCCGCAAGGAGGGGCGACCCGCAGATTCGCCCTCGGCCTACCGGCCGATCGTGTTGCTCGACGAGGTGTGCAAGCTCTTCGAGCGCGTAGTCCACGCGCGCCTCGTCGAGCATTTGGAGGGTACGGGCCCGGATTTGGCAGACTGCCAGTTCGGGTTCCGGCGGGGCCGGTCGACGGTCCACGCGATTCTGCGGGTGAAGGCACAAGCGGAGCGTGCGGTGTCCCGGGGTAGGGTCGTGGTGGCGGTGTCTCTCGACATCGCCAACGCGTTCAACACCATGCCCTGGGCCTGCATCGAAGAAGCACTGCGGTACCACGAAGTGCCGCCCTACCTTCGGCGTCTGGTGCACTCGTACCTTTCTGACAGGTACGTTGTGTATCCGGGCGCCGACGGGTGGCACCGTAGGGAAGTGTCGTGCGGTGTTCCACAGGGCTCGGTTCTTGGGCCGCTCCTGTGGAACATCGGCTACGACTGGGTGTTGCGTGGTACCAACCTTCGGGGCGTCGCTGTCGTCTGCTATGCAGACGACACGTTGGTGACAGCGACGGCTAGGACGTTCCAGAGGTCCGCCCTGCTCGCCTCGTTCGGTACTGGACTGGTGGTGGGCAGGATTCGGCGACTGGGCCTCACGGTGGCCCTCAACAAGACCGAGGCCGTGTGTTTCCACGGTCCTCGGTGTGGGCCTCCGCCTGGGGCCCACATCACGGTGGAGAGCGTGCGGATTCCCATCGGCTCGAGGATGAAATACCTCGGTCTCGTCCTCGACAGTCGATGGGATTTCCGCGCGCACTTCGAGGAGCTGTCGCCGAAGCTGGTGAGGGCGGCGGGCGCACTGGGGCGCCTGCTGCCCAACACTGATGGTCCTGGCATCCCTTGCCGAAACCTGTATGCTGGAGTCGTGCGGGCCATGGCCCTCTACGGGTGTCCCGTTTGGGCCGAGTCCCTGGGCGATCGTTGCGTCCGCCTGCTGCATCGTCCGCAGCGCATGGTGGCGCAACGAATAATCAGGGGCTACCGCACGGTCTCGCACGAGGCGGCCTGCGTATTGGCGGGAACTCTGCCCTGGGTGCTGGACGCTAAGACCCTCTCGTCGGCTTTCTTCCGGCGAGAGGAGGCGTCCGGGCGTGGGCAGAGGTTGGTCCCCAGAGAGGTCGAGGCCCTGTTGGCCTCCCTCCGCAGGACCGCTGTAGAGGAGTGGCGTTCCAGGCTGGAGAACCCTAGTGCTGGTGCGAGGACCGTCGCGGCAGTGCGACCTGTCCTCGAACAGTGGCTGGACAGGCGCCACGGTGCGCCGACATACCGGCTGACGCAGGTGCTCACCGGGCACGGCTGCTTCGGTGCGTACCTGTGTCGTATAGCCGGAGCGGAGGAGTCCGCCGTGTGCCACCATTGTGGCAACTGCCGTGAGGACACGGCCCAGCACACGCTGGAGGAGTGCCCAGCCTGGGACGAGGAGCGCAGCGCTCTCATCGCGGTCGTGGGAAGCGACCTTTCGCTGCCGGCCGTGGTCGCCGCCATGGTCGGCAGCCGGAGTTCGTGGCGAGCCATGCTCTCCTTCTGCGAACGTGTCATGTCGCAGAAGGAGAGCGCTGAGCGGGATCGGGAGCAGACCGATCCCGCTCGTCGCCACAGGAGACGTAGGAGGCGCCGGGACAACAACTAACCCGGCGCCGCAGAGGCCACGCGGGGCCGCCGTCCCTACCTTGGCGGCCCCCGAGACGTGACGCTACACGCGTCATTCGCCGCGTCGCTAAAGCGGCGGTGCACAAAGAGGCGGTCCTGGCGCGTCCGTTCATCGGTATCCCGGGGCCGTCTCTCAAGTGCACCGATGGTGGCCGACGCGGGGTTTTTAGTCGGTATTTCGGCGCGTAGCTTATGGTAGGGACCCGACCCAGCGGCCGCCCGTCCACATCCACGGGCGGCACAACATCTCGCTGGGCACGGAAGGCGCCGGTGAGTCCGACACACCCTCGCCCCTTCGGGGGTGGGATGGTCCGTAAAGGGATTTTCCCCGCGAGGAAAAAACAAAAAAAAGGTGTATGTGACGTCATAAGTTGTCTTCCAGGGCCGTGCGCTCCAGTTAAAGGTCACTCAATCCGCCAGTTATTTCATACGTGATAAGCGTTTAAAATATTCTATTTGAGCACTTTTATTCCAGTTTCGAAATTGTTTGAAATTCAGAAAGGGGATTTTATTAAATACTCGTCTCTTAAAAATTATATTATTTTATCGATAGTATATTAACTATAATTTGACAGCCTCGCTGCCCTAGCTGGTTAAGAAGTCGAATATGAAACAGGAAGTCAGGTTTTCATAATCGTATTGATGAAATTGTATGTAGTCCCTGAATATTTTTTTACGCTGACAACCAAAAATTCGATAAATAAATAAATACACCCAACAGTCACTTACATAGTCCTGTCACAACACCAAGATCGAGTCTTTTGTCGTAGTTATCAGGAACTACGAGAGGCTTTTCGGTCACACAAACACCCAGACCCGAAACAAATACCCGTGGATCAGACAAATATTTGTTTCAGTGCGGGGATCGAATCTACGTCTAACCAAATGCGCCACGGAGACTTTCAAATACACCAATATACTTACCATTAGGCAAGTGAAATCTAAGTTGTCACTTTAAGACGTAGTAGAGCTTTAAAAATTTGTTTTGACGCTAAACAGAGGAAAAAATATACGGAAGTTCCTTGCATTGCAATACGATAAAACAAATTCCATGCCGCCAAAAGATTCTCAAATATTATCGAACCGCGTTCACAACTAATTTACTACCTTTTGTAGCATATTAAATTACGTTCCGGCCCAGCGTCCTTCCCGTGATATTAATTTCAAAATTGTTAATAAAATATTAAATTAGCGAATTTGTAAGAGCGGCTAATGCGAGCCTATTCACGAGTCGGGAAATTTTAATACAATTATTTCGATGTGAGGGTGCGTTATTAAAATGTGGATTGTGTGACAATTCGGACGGTTTAGGCGAGAATTTAATCATAGAATGAGAGTCTTATTCAATGTCCGTCTAGATCAATGTTTATTTCATTATTGTCATCAGTTTTATTAAAAATTTGTATTGGTTGACGAGCGTTGTGATGCTGTATTAATATTTGTGTCACCATTATCACCAGTACGAAAAAGGCCAGTACTGAACAAAGGGCCTTCCCAAAGAAGAGCAAAGCGATTTGATTGGTTAAATTGACAGTAATTGGAGGGCGTATGAATGCAGAGCGGGTCGCTGATGTGGCAAAAAAGATCACAATTGGAGTTCACATACCAATAGCATTGAACTTGACCTTAAGAAAGTAGTCAGACGAATTGGTAAAGGTTACAAGAAATGATTGAATGTTGGCCCCTTTGTCATGTCACTTTAGTAAACATTAAGGAAGGTCTATCGTTGGTACGATTAACAAAGATCTGTTTCAGACCATTATAAGTCACAGCATTGTGGAAAAAAACTCTTGTTTCTCTCTTACATACGTATGTGTTTTGGGTAGAGGGCATTGGTTCAAATCAAAGGACAAGCACCCAATATGATTTCGATTTGGACATACTCTAAATGAATTATCCAGAAATACTTTTTGTCGGCCTTTTCAGCGTATTTATTATTCCAATCAATTTAATAAAATCAAATAATATTCAATATTGGACGACAGACATCGGCCCGCAATGGTGATTTGATTAACGATGCTGCCGATGTTAGTTCAAAGTTACTGAATTATTCTTTATGTATTGTGTGCTCCGTGGAACAATACGCTGACAAAATCGAATATTGTTTGATTATGTTTGTATTTAACTTGGGCAAATAGTATTGAATATTTATACCGATATATATTTTAATTGTTTATACCTACATAGTGGGTAAGTGATAGTCGAATAATAAGGCAGTGTTGCAAGTTGGCGCTGAATACAGACTGCTTCCAACAAGTCGCTGTGGAAATCTACTGGTGATACTCATATGTGAAGGCGGCCTGGGTAGGTCTATTTCTCCCGCCAAACAGCAGTGTAAATGCACTGTTGTGTTCCGTTTTAAATAAATGTAGCCAGAGTAACTACTGGACATAATGAGACTCAACATCTTATGTCTCAGGGTGGCGAGCGCAGTGGATTGCCAAGCATTGCTTTGTAATTTATAGTGTTGTTTGGTTTTACTACTGTCTATGAGCGGTCGTATCGCTAACTATCAGGCGAATGGCATGTTCGTCTCGCCATTCAATGAAATAAAAAATCCTTCTTCAACAATGGACGTTCTGTAACCAATAAAGAAGTGATAACCTAGTTGGCAGAAGATGGGACTGACCAATCAAGAAGAAAACATTCAAACTGTAGGCGTACCCAGGTATTAACAGGCTCGGAATTAATTCTCGAAAATAACTATTCTATTCATTATAATTATAATATAGCCAATATACTTCCCACCGCAGGGGCCTTCTCTTCAATGAACAAGAAATTGGCCGTCCACGTCGTTGGTTTAATGTGTGTTGGTGAACTCCAGACATAATAGAATATATTTTTGAAGAAATCTATAGTAGGTACCCAGATTTCTCCACGATGTTTTCCTGCAGCTTTGAAATCCGTGGTAATTGACATCTATACACACATGAATCCGAAAAGCCAGAAATGTGACCTAGGAATCGGACCTGCGATCATTGTTTCGTCAGCCGGGTCTGGTTCGTTATCACTTACCAGCAGGACAGTACGAGTACACAATTCTAAGTACCTAATCTATATACATAACATAGATAATTAGGTAACCAGGCAATAGGCATTAATCCATTTGAACGTTTCATTACAGCCTCATTGGGATTTGATGTGTGCCCAATATATTGATAGGCTAGGTGTGCCACGGCTATACCGTGGGGAGAGCACGTGCTTTCGACATAGATACCCGTACCTGCGGGGATGCGACCGTCATGTTGTAATGTACGTCGGCTAATACATTCGTAGCACGCCCTTTGAAATGCTCTGAAATATGTCGAAAACCTTACAAGGTAACTTGATGTTGGAATTGATAAAAAATATATACTTATATTGTGATTATGTTCAATTATCGTAATGTATCGTGGAATAGTGGTATTATAATTAGGTGACTTGTCGTAATATATAGCGTAGTACTGAATGACAATATCGCATTACGTCTGTACCAGTAATAATATTGTACAATAGACTAATAAATAAATAAAAGAAAATGTATAAAAATGTTAACTTTTTTCATTTTTTAAAATTATCATGAGCGCAATTACAATCCTTACATACGTACCTAAACATCTGTATTTATTAAAATAGCGGTGGCAGTATTACATCTCTATGGGATTCGCCGTTTATCCCGCTGCTTACGTTTCGATAACCTGGCTACATTTTAAATATAGGAAGATGTATTTGGAGATTTAGGAATTTTCTCTTGCTTCTTCTTGTTATGTCTACCTTTAGGCCTCTTGTACACACACGGTTTTTCCATAGTGATCCATACAACACTGATAACCGTGCCTACACACGGCGAAATAACCGTCGATTTTCACGCCGAAAAACCCTGTGTGTACAAGAGCCCTTACTCCACGCTTTAAGAAATCGAGGCAACATTAATTTCCAGATATCTTGCAAAATTGACAGCAACATTTTTTAGTCCAAGTAATTTACTCTTCTGTATCTGTATCAGCCTATATACGTCCCACTTCAGAACACAGGCCTCCTCTACAATCGATACTATGACTAACAGGGGTTAGCCGTATAGTCCCACACGCTGGCCTATTGCGGATTAATGGAATAATTTACTCTCGCTCGTTAACGATTCTTACCTCTCTAAGTTACTCATGTCAATTTATCTAGGAATAATGCACGAAGATTTACACCCTTGTCGCGCGGTGCGACTTCCTATCAAAGGAAATTGATTTCAATCCCTGCAACCTGCCCAAATTCACAGAAATGGCTCAAAAATGTTTAAAGAAATGTTAAGAATATTAGAATTAGGTATTACGTTTCTTTCTTGTTGTTTGTTTACCACGTCCCTTGCTACATGTCCGCCGTTGTAGAAACAATGTTGGAAAACATTCCCCCATCCCTCGTTTATCTGCTCTGTACAATAATCTTGCTAGTAACTTAATTAACAACCTAGATATTTACCATGATTCGTTGTCGACATTCAAAAAAAGTATTCATAAGAATATCGAAGATTTATAATTTCAAATACCTAACTATTACCCTTTATAGCATTATGATAATAACATTACCGTTTAATTATATATTTTTTTGTGCATGTTGTGTTTGTTTATAATTGGTTGTACAATTTATGCAAGATTGTTTTTTATGTTTTATTTCTTATGTAAAATTTAATTGTGCAATTGTTAACAAACCTAATTTAATAAAATAAAAATAAAGTAATTCTATTTTGTATTTTAATTGTTTGATTTTAATGTTGTATTTTATATAGCTTTACGTTTCCCTTTGTTTATTTAAATATGTCACATTGGCCTCGGCTGTTAAGATGTTATATTTTTGCAAATAAATAAATAAAAGTTTCACGAAACACAACGCCTAGAAACACCATATTTATACCAACCAAAATCGACTACAAAATTAATACCCACAACGAAATTGATTCCGATACAATACAACTGAGCGACCGCTATAACAAGATTTAACTTGCGAAAAATGATAGGTATCGATCAGCACCATTGTAGTGAACCGGACCGTACGTGAACCAATATTTTCGGTTTTGTCCGACCGCCTTTTACCCCTATTGGTTGGACGTGTCGTATAGCATTTCTTAAGGTTCACATACTGGGTTGTAGGAATTGGGCGCGTTTTAAGCGGGTCCTTAAGGAAAATGAAGTGTTAATTTGCATGGGTTTTGGGTATTTTATTTTGTAAAGGTTGCTTAGATTTACGCGAATGTTACACATTGAAGTAAATCGAATTCTTACGGATTTTATCGCGCGAAGTTAAAAAAAATAAAAATAAAATCATATTCGCGATAAAATTCGCAAGTATTCGATTTATTTCAGTATTTTATTTTGTGTTTATGTGCAGGATTTTTTTATGAACTTTGGTGTGTACTGGAAGCTTGTACTAATAAAATGCATTATCTGTATTCTAATAATCCATACCTCGCTTAGATATAAAACTTTTAATGTTGCATGTACATTGCGATTTTGGTAATTATGAGGATTAACCGAGGATCCGACCTACTATTATGCCATGCATTGGGCAGCAATATCATATGAGATTCAAACTGGTACACAGATTTCTTCTGGCCAGATGGCGGTATAACTTGTCCAAGAGGGCCGGCAGCGACTGGAAGCATAACGCAGCAGACCGGGCTTTGTGACGTACCTTGGGAGAAGCCTATGTCCACCAGCGGACTGCTACGGGCTGAAGATAATGATGATGACACAGATTTCACTTACAATCACTCTATGAGGTTAAAGCGCCATTTACACGGAGAGAGTTTCTCGCGGCGAGAAACGTATGTCAATACCGCCTGACTTAACCGCTGTAAGATTATCGCGTTCTGACTATATTTACAATATGCAACTTTTATATATCCTTACGATATAATCGTATCTTCGAGGCGATAAACTCTCCTCGTGTAAGGGCTTTAGTCCTATAAATGCACTCATATCTTATAAATATCATAAATTTACTTTCAAAGCTCCTACTTATACAATCTTAATAATGTACTAAAGTACTTTCTCTCAACATACAAACTCATACATCCAATAAGGCAATACTAAATACTATTAAATTAATATGAACAGTAAACTAGCGCATTGAAGTTTTAATTAAATTCATTACTCCATAGTAATTGGCCGGGGTGAAGTTTCCAGTAAAATGTATATGAAATATGCACCGAACGGTCTCACAACGGAATTGCCAATGAAACTTTAAAACGGAATCCGATAATACAATACTTAACATCAAATTAAACTTGCTTTTGTATTGTATAGTTTGGTTGTTAGTAACTTAAATAGTGTACTACAATTTTCATTATACAGGCTTTGGTCTGTGTGGGTTCTATCAATCTATTAAGCCAAAGAAAGTTCACTGCTAAACATAGGCTTTCCCTATGGATCTCCACATCTATAAGGTTTGGTAAAAAATAAATCGATACAAAAATATTCAGCTGCATACGATTCATAAGTTTATTAACCTTTTTAACATTGTATTTAGCAACGATATCTTGATTGACATAAATACGTACGGTTTTATAATATTGTTTTATTTTTATCGATCCATACACGTCCCACTGCAGGGCACGAACCCTCTAAAATATAGAGTACGATTGAGAGGGGTTAGACCATATAATCCGTCACGCTGGCTTAGTGCGGGTTGGCAAACTTACATACCATAGAAATTCTTGCAAAACGCTATGGTATGAAGTATTCCTCACGATGTCCTTCGATTTCCTTCGCCGATATAGTGCGTGGTTATTGACTATCAATACACACATGAATCCGAAAAGTCAGAGGTGTGCCCTGAGATTTGAACCCGCGACCACCGTGAACTTGTTCGCAACCGCGTCTGATCCGTTACCAACAGGCCACCACAAGGCAATTAATTAATCTAATAAATTATTAAACTAGACATCAGGTAGTATCAAAACTGAATGTTTATTAGAACGTTCTCAATTAATTATTTGTTAACCAATCCTTCATACATTAATCGTCTGTTAAGTGTTTTACTGAATTATGACAGAATAACAAATGAGCGTTAAGCGATATTACATGAATTAATATGGTTATTTTTTTTATTGTATTTATCCAACAATCGAGCAAACAGGTCACCTGATGTTAAGTGATCACTGCCGCCCATAAGCATCCACAACACTAGATCATAGATGTGATGGCGGCCCAATTGCGAGGGGAGCGGGAAGGAAAAAGGATGGGAAGAGAAAGGGGTATTGGGCATCCGGCAATCTCACTCACCGAATGAGACGCGACAGCTGAGCTGTCCCTTCACGCCGATTTCCTGTGAGACAGTGGTACCGCCCCGGATGAGCCTGCCCATTCATGCTGAGTCATGACTGACAACAGCGTGGCTATACCACTCTAAAAATATGTCACTTTTATGTTTGTCTATAGAAAACTTTAGCGGAAGGCTTAAATTTGAAGTAGGGTAATGTGGAAAACTCCCTTTTACACAGAGACGCGAAATTATTATGAGTAGACCAAACATAATATTATGTTATGTAACTGGAAATATCGAAGACAGGGCAAATCGTTTCACAGCCAGTTTCTAACCACCTGCATAATTTAATCTCTCAAGTTTCAATACATCACGACAGGCGTAGGCCTTAAATAATATTAAATAAATAAATACAGCCAAACAGTCACATACATATTCCTGACCCCACACTAAGATCAATTAAGTCTTGTGTCGTGGGTATCAGACACTACGAGAGACTGATCGGTCTCACAAACACCCTTGGTGTTTGTCTCGGGTCTTGAACCGAGACAAATACTTGTGAGCCTCACAAACACTTCTCTCGGTGCGGGAATCGAACCCGCAGCCTCTTGTTTCACAGCCCGCGTCCAACAACTGCGCCACGGAGGCTATTAAATTGACCTTGAATTCAGGCTAACTGTAAAACAATCCAAAGGTGAAACTTGAACGCCTCTAGAACGTTCGTACTACAACTAGCTCCCAGTAAGGTCTAGGCCATTCTTACATCTCATAATACAAAATAAACTTCCCTAACAAAAGAATAAATAAAGATTCACTCCTATTTATCTCGAAACAAAAGTCTTGAATATAAAGCATCAGAATTAGTTAAAAACCGCCACAAAATTGTAAAGAATAATACGGCCCAAGTGAAAAAGTCACAATGACTTGCCATTCATTGTTATAACATGGTAAAAGTTCTCCTCACAATATTTGATCTTTATTATTCTTTGTCCAAATGGGAAACGTTTAGTTTTTTTTAAATCTCAAGCGTTCTATGCTGTATTCTTGGCAACAATCTTTCCGAAGGCCGCCTACTCACGGCACTGTTGGGTAGGATAAAATTGGACATATTTTTATACACAAATGTTTGAAATTTTCCTTGTGGATCAGTTTATTGTGCGTTAATACTTGTTTACTTTGAATTCTATATTATCCAAAAAATCCAAGGTTTTATACGAATATATCAGTATTGTGGAATACATTTTCTTTCATCCGACATGATACGAAGGAAGAGTGTGCCTCAAAAAAATACAATATGTATTATGTAAACTAATTTATTTTATTTATCTATTCTAAAACTATAACTGTGCCATTGCCAATAATCACGTGAAATCTAAGTGCGTGGTGGCCTGTGGTAACGGATCAGTCACGACTGCCAACATGTTCATGTTGGTCGCGAGTTCAAATTCCAGGGCACACCTCTGATTTTTTTTGAGTCTCATTGTGTCCAGATTTGGCTACCATGTCCTTAAAACCAGACCCCAACAGTGCATTTACACTGCTGTTTGGCGGGAGAAATAGACGTTGCAGTGGTACTAACCCAAACGGCCTCTCACATATCAGAGACCAGACATACTACCAGTTTTTTTATAAAATACCAACACACACGCGCCTGAATGGCGGGCTGTAAACCATCTTAGTTCCGTTTCGAAATAATGAAGGCGCACCAGACAAACGGTTTCCTTATAAATACGGAGACAGATATTGTTGTGGAAAAATAGATTTTAAACGGCGCGTTATTCTTCCCAACCTTTACAGTCGGAATGGGGACACTTAAGATGTGGCGCATTCGAACCTGCCCCAGGTATATCGCCTCTGGATACGTAGATAAGATTAAAAATATAAGGTTTAGGAACAGTATTTACATACATTTTAATTTCTTATTGCTTAGTTAATATGAGCAATGAAGAGTATAAACAAATACATACTATATACACACACCTACGTGTCACTTTTTTGCGACGTACAAACTTTTTTTTATTTATATTTTTTTTTCTGTATGGTGTAGGTAAATTTATGTTATATATGAGTGTGTGCGTTATGATAAGTGACAAATAAATGTGTTTTCTTTCTTTCTTTCTACATAAATGCGTAAAACTCACGCTTAAATTCCATTGTTATTCTATTGGTGTGTTACGGTGAATCTGAATTTACAACGATTTCCTGCAAGCGGCCTTTTTTGTATCAAGAGGAAAAGCTTTAAACCACCCCTTTAGGTACCCCGGAGGAGGCCGGAAGGGATATGTCAGTGTCGTTGGCCTACCAACCCGGCATGGATATTGGCCGAGTCGGGTCTCTAATAATAACCTACGACAGCATACTGACTAAAAACCCTTCTGTGGCCGTTGCCCGCATTTGTATCCAGATACAGGCCTCTTCTCACAGAACCTCGTGAAAATCTCTGGATCAGGTCTACGCTTTGCAGAGAAAAATCTTTGGCTAAAGAGAGAAAGAAGGATAGAAGTGTGACGTGTAAACAAACTCTCCCAGTATGTATAACCTGTACATACAGGGTTATTTTGAGTATCCAAATTTACACACGAGGTTCAGAATCATGTATATAGTCAATTAGTATTTTTTTAATATTCCATAATAATAATCCTCACAAAACAAAATACTTAGACAATACGCACGACCATAATAAGCCTAACCGTAATACATATAAAAATTACCGGCGACCGTGCTTGTGAGCAGATGTTGAGTATAAATAGAACATTGGTTAGAAAATTATGAAATGGAAATAAATGACCTATTACGTGTAAATTTGAATATTTTCCATCATGATTTAATCAATATTGAACTTGAGTTCAATAAAAATATTTGGTCAGACTTCAAAGAATAACCCTGTAAGTAATACAAGAGTACTTTTGTAACTACTTAAAAGAAAACTTAACACCGATCGGTAAAGTTGGAAATAAATCGCCAACTTTTCAATTTTTTTAATAATCTATCCCAGCTTTTAAAGTTGCAAGAAAACATCACAAAGAAAACTGATTTTAAAATTTTAATTTAAACAACTTCAGGTAGGTACAGCAGCAATGCATACAAAAGGTCTTAAAACTAACGACACAACTTATGTGCTTGCTTAGATATTTTTTGTATTATATTGTATCAGCTTATATACATCCCACTGCAGGGTATGAGGCTCCTCTATCAAGAGAAAGGTTGAAAGGGGTTAGGCCATATAGACCACCACGCTGGTCTTATGCAGGTTGGCGAACTTTTACATACCATTGACATTCTTACGAATCGCTATGTTGTGCGGGCGCACAACATAGCGATTCGGTGAAGGAAAACATCGTGAGGAAGCCTTTCGTTATAGCGCGTGGTGATCGACTATTAAAACATACATGACTGAAAATTTAGAGGTGTACCCTAGGATTCGAACTCGCGACCACCGTATATTATCCTGTGAAATTTAAAATTCTACGCACATAAAGCCACGGTGACAAACAAGTATCATATCAAATTTAAAAAGGTTCGATTCAAAAGAAATGTTCGGTATAATTAAGTCACGACAAATCTTCCTTTGATCCCTTTATCAATGATTTGCCCCGAAGATACTTCCGCGAAACATCTCCATTCGGATTTGTATTTAGTCCAAAAATACTAAATAATAATTAATTTGCACGTCATTTCGATTGTGCTTTAAATTTAATTTTATTTTAAACCATAGTATTATGCGTGCATCGTAATTTCCTTACCAAATTATGTTTGTATTGTACTGTATCAGTCCATATCCGTCCCTCTGCAGGGCACGGGCCTCCTCTACAATCGAGACTACGATTGAGAGTGGTTAGGCCATATAGTCCACCACGCTGGCCTAGTGCGGGTTGGCGGACTTATACAAGCCATAGAAATTTATACAAATCGCTATGGTATGCCGGTTACCTCATGATGTTTTTCTTCACCGTTATAGTGCGTGGTGATTGACTCTGAATTCACCAAATTATATATAGATATGTTACGAAAAGCCTCTGAACGTTAGCCTAACATCACATAAAATTTTTTACTAATATATTTTTCGTTCATTCGACTGTAAATCAAACTTTTAGTGTCATAGTTAATTAAATACACTTTACTGATAACTTTTATAATACTATTAAATTAAATTGTAATATTATCAACACAGCCACGCGTGAATACTCTATTATTTTTTCATAAATTAAAACAGGTATATGAATGGATAAAAATATCCTGAACGCCGCGGGGCTTTTATCAATCCGCACCGAACCACCCACCATTTCCAGTAATCGTACCGTTCATATCCATTATCCCTTACTTTCATTCAACATTATATAGATTTGATCGTACTAGAGCTGACTACATAAAATAAAGAACACAAATACACTCAATAACCACAATACTTCCCTATATACATTTTTATTTATCTGTCTGTATCAGCCCATATACGTCCCACTGCAGAGCACGGCCCTCCTCTACAATCGAGAGTACGATTGAGAGGGGGTTAGACCATATTATAGATAGCAGAATGATTTCGAACTGTAGTTTATGTATTCATGTTTGTAAGAAATAATTTAAAAAAGTGTGAACATACCACTATATTTCCTTTACGTTTAAGTTACGTTGGGCAAAACCCTTAAATATCTGTAAAAATCTGACCTACATATCCGATTATTCACCACAGCTTAACTATACATTCTGAATAAATGTTCTACCTCGGAAATCCTGAAGGCTTACATTAAAGGACGCGCGAATATCCTATCGTTAATAAAAGGTACATCGGGTAGTGAGCCCACTAAACGTTATATTGGCGTCAGATATTTTTTGAGTATGCAAGTAGATACTTATTAATTAGACTAGATTTAGTCGCATCGTTTTTTTTTTTGGGCTGGAAAGCCAATTGTGTGGACGCATCAATTTTCTTTTTTTTTTTATTTCTTACAAATTTTACTATAATGAAAAATGTAGTTCATTTGTCGAACAAATACTTTGTATTTAATCTCCACCCACTATCAACTAACACATGTGTATCTACGTGCATTTCAATTCACTTTAAGGAAAGCTCTGATACCAACCTCTCAAATACTCGCAGTTCGTCTCAGAAACCCTTAAAGTACGAAAATCCAATCGTTAATACAAAGTAAATCGGGTAGAACCCACTGAACATTATAATGTCGGCGTCAGATATTTAGTAAGGAAGTAGGTTTTATATTCGTTAGAACAGCTCTGGTCATTTAAAGTGTTAAGTTTGAGTGGCGATTGTGTAGAACCACCCTTTTTTTTTTCTTTTTTCTTACAAAACATCTAAGCTAATGTTACTTCAATGAGAAACATCGTTCCAAATTTGTAGTAGTAAAATTTAGAATCTCACTTACAACATTTTATACTATGTTTTTTTTTTTGCATTAGTCTGGCATACGAGCAAGCAGATCACCTGATGGTAAGTGATCACTGCTGCTGATGCACATCCACAACGCTAGGATCATGAATGTGGTGCTGGCCCATTAATTCGGGACGGGAGCGGGAAGGAAAAAAGATAGGAAGAGAAAAGGAGTATTGGGCATCCGGCAGTCTCACTCACCGAACGAAAGGCGATAGCTTAGCTGTCGCTTCACGTCGATCTTCTGTGAGACAGTGATACTATCGCGGACGAGCCTGCCCATTCATGGCTGATAACAGCATGGCTCTTCCACTTTTAAGAAATGCAGAAGCATATAAACATGCTTCCACGTATTTACGTATATTAAACTCTAACACAGACTCTCAAAAACGGATAGTTTGTACTGAAAAATCCTTAGAGCTCACATTAAAGCCACAAAAACTACAGTTAATATAAAGTAAATCGGGTAGGGCCCACCGAATGTTATAATGTCGGCGACAGATATTTTTTGAGTAGGGAAGTAGATTACGCTCACTGTCCCCACTCCGATTTAACACTACAGATATTGTCACATAACGTGTTGTTTGCTTTTGAGAGCGATTGTGTGGACGCGGCGTTATTTTTAAAATTTCTGCCATCAAATATCTGATAAAGAAGTTGGTGTGGGTATCTTTGTGGGAGGTATTTTGGTTTGGTAAGAATTCAGTTGTAGACGCTCGTGTGTTTCTATGGAATGAGTTTACAATCACCTGCCTACGGAACATAAAACTCTTTCCTGATCTTAGGACGTAGTTAATATCGACAATTTGCGCTGAATTTTTCATGATGTCCATCCTATTTGTATGACGAGCTTAGGATGTTCTCATTATATGAATAAACGAAATTAGTACATTATCAAAAAACCTATTCTTATTTATTTCGTTAACGTAGAGTCCAAACCAGAGCTATCTTGGATATTCTTGGGCAACTGCAGGGCACGGGCCTCCTCTACAATCTAGAGTAGGATTAATAGTGGTTAGGCCATATAGTCCAACACGCCGGCCTAGTGCCGGTTGGCGGACTTTTACATACCATAGAAATTTGTACAAATCGCTAAGATATGCAGGTTTCCTCACGATTTTTTCCGTCACCGTTATAGTGCGTGTTGATTGACTATCAATACACACTTGACTCCGAAAAGTCAGAGATGTGCCCTGGGGTTTGAACTCGCGACTACCGTGAATATCTTGGCAGCCGTGACAGGTCCGTTACCAACAGGCCACCACTTAAGCTATTCAAAAGCTTTGTCAAGCTCACTCTATCGGTAATATCAGCACAGTTTCCGTATAATACCTGTTCAGTCTATTATTCTCCGGACACCGAGTTTATCTTGCATTCTAGTTAGTAAAATACCTTTATTAGACGACGTGGATTTTTTTAAAACAAAGGAAAAATAGCCGCGGTGAAAACCCGTGGAGGAAACTAGGTTAGCCAGATATGCTCAGGCATTATATTCACGATTTTTATTCGTTGTCGGTTTTAGATCGGTTGTGAGGGGATTTTGAACTAGATCATAGGAGTGAAAAGTAGTTATATACATACATGCATAAACATCACGCCTTTTTAGGTAGGCAGGTGGGCAGAGTTCCAAGGTAGAGCAGCCATTATATTAAATGGCTAATTACATTTAATAAAAGACATACTAAAAAGTAACGAGTCATTAGCTACAACAAATACATACAAACATAAACATCACGCCTTTATCGCAAAAGGGATAGGCAGACGTGCAAGCAGAACATCCACATTTCGCCTTATGTATTCCGTCCCATGATGTTATAGGGGGCGAGCCTATCGCCATATCAGGCACAAATTTCTAACTTTGGGCTGACAATGAATAGAAAAATCCAATATCACTTTGCCGGCTCGAGATTCGAACCCGAGACCTCAGCTTTGTAATTATACCGTAGTACAACTACGCTACCGAGGCAGTCGTAATAAAAGTAAAAATAGTTATCAGATAGAAAAGTTTTTTATTTAGCTAATGAACTATGTTTAGTGCCTGATGCCCATGACAAAAGACTTGCGACATAATGTGGCGTGACCACCATGACTGTCCCTGTTGGTATATTTATTATCTATGAACTATGATAATAACATTTACTGAAGTAGTCAACGCAAACACTCTGTGTACACGTATTAGGTGAACGAGTAAGCCTTTGGAACGCGAGGGAAGATACTGTGACTACGCAAGAGTGATAGAGACAGAATCGTAACTTGCGGTATTTTATCGCACTTTTTTTTATCAAAAACTTTATATTCGCGTCCTCTACTATAATTCCTCGATTTTATTAATGTGCTAAAGAAAAGCCAGCTCCACACATTTACGCCATTGAGTTGACTTCGAAAAATCGACAGGTGCATCTGATACCCGACTATGGCCGTTTGCTTTATTTATTGAGATCTTCCGCTGACGGAGGCAAAGGTCGCGGAATGGCCCTCACACAGTCATTTGATATGAATTATGTTCGATGTCATATGACGCTTTTCCTGTTATTCTTTTTAGATGTACAATGAACATACATAAACTCACGCGTGTCCCATCGGCATAGGCAGAGACTATAAAGTGCCAATTGCTACGGCATACGGCACTTTCACTTCATCAACTATCATCAACCTCTGCATTCATGCTCGTCGCCTACGAGGACTCTGTATTTTGTAGAGAACTTTTATTTAATAAAAAACACGCCTAATGTATACTAGGTTCGCAAAATTATCGGATCCACAGACGAAGTTCTGTTATCAGTCGTCTTTCTACATAAAAGATAAAGGAAATGACTGAAAAAGGAAAGGTTCTGACATTATTGGTATCCTGGAATAGTTAAATACTGCAATAATTTTTTTGACGTTTGTCTACCTCACCTGTCTTGCCGCTTACTCAGGCTCAGACGGTGACTAGCTCTACCGTGTACACTATACATCATAAAATTTAACGATAAGACTATTTCTCAAACGGATTTTACTCTTGGATTAAATTCGGTATCCATTTCATTAAATAATATATATATTTATCTTATAAATATCTAAAATCGCCTTTATTCCACCCCTATGAAGCATAAATTGCGTCCGGGTGAGTCTGCACTGAACCGGTAGAGTGATATAAAATTTATTGCAAATCACAAGAATTCCTGAGCCACTGTCAAGAATGGATATTTTATTTTAACAGCGCTTTGGATTAATAAAAGGCATACAGCACATACTCGGATTTTATAATAAAGCGGTATTTTATAATCTATTATGGGAAATTATATAAGAGCGTGCACAAAGGTACCGACAAAGAGATAAACACACGGACAAAAATCCCTAAAATCATTATTTTGGGTTATATTATGTTAATACATTAACTCATATTTTCTCATCTTCCATGTACATAAATCGGTTACTTTATTACACTTAAACTTTATTTCGTAAATAATTTAGCTATGTATGAATGTTATTTGTTCTATTAATGAAAAATATTAAAATCATCATCAAATTGTTTTTCCTAAAAACACGGCCCCAGAACATGTTATACTTACGATAAAAGAAACCGAATTTATAACCTCTTCTTTTTTAAATTAGGAAAATTAGATCATAATGACGCTAAGTATTCCCACTAGAATATTTTAAAATTCAGACACATACAAATAGCGATACACTTTTCCCCCATTAAAACATAGTACGGTCATATATTATGAAAAACAGAGCTCTCGCATCGCCCTATTTTTGCATTTGCGGAAGTGAAATTGCGAAATTAAGATTGACACTCTGCCATTTTTAATTTGTCCAGTCAATTATTACGCGCAAAGGACCATAGATTGTCATTGCTTTTCAGGAATATTGTATGCGAATCATTATTAAAATATGTAAGTATGTGCCAACTGCTGGGCTGGTTACAAGTTCCAATTGTAGACAATTAATAAGCGACTTTTTCAAACCTAAAAATCACCTCACGATACACAAGGCCACAGAACATACCTGGAGATATAAAAAAAAGATAGGGCTTACTTGAATGAAATACCTATGGTCTATAATATAATAAACGTACATCTTGGGTTGGTAAAGAGACGCGACGTTTTTTTCCATTTCAAACACATTTAATATAAATTAAATTTCATTTCAATGATTTAATTTTAATTAGAAACAAAGCTTTTCATAGTTAAATATACACAAAACACACTCTAAAAAAAGCATGATCTACAAAATGATCCATCCACATCAAAATAACATCAACACACCTAAAAGCGGACAATAATAACCTTAAATATTTAACTTGACGAGTGGACGGCGACGCGACGTCGGTCTCCCGTGGTGACAGCGTCCCGAAATGGCGCGACGAGCGCACTTGCAATCATTTAGATCTGTTTTAATGCAGTTCTGGTGTACCGAAAACAGACGCTATATAGAAGATTTGCAGTTAGGATTTTTTAATTATTTTGCACCTATTTATGTTGTGTTTAAGCCCCACTTATAGAAAATTTAGGATTGGTTACTTTTACTACAACTGCGTGTAAATGAATAAGAAATACTATTAATAAATAACAAACAGGTCACGGTGAATATCATTGGGAGAGGCCTATGTTCCGCAGTGGACTTCCTTTGGCTGATGGATGATAATGATGATTAATAAATATACCCAAAAGTCACACACAGTCGTGGCCCCACACTAAGATCAATTAAGTTTAGTGTCGTGGGTATCAGAAACTACGAGAAACTTTTCGGTCTTACAAACACCCGAGAATCATAATAATATAGTACATAAAGAACAATGTGAGCGGGATCGAAATCGATAACCGCGGTCGATGCGGACTCATGCAGCAGTAAGACTAGCACGGCGCGGCAGAGGTGCGGGGGTGGGCGGCTTCCCCTCCCCCGCGCGTCACCTCATACCCAGATTGCTATTTCGGCGTTCGACCTGTCACATACTATACGTACAGAGCCACCAACTTATCTGTTCAGGTGGCCATAATTGGAACTAAACCAGTGTTATCAGATATACGGTAATTACTGCAGATTCACATATTTTTTTTTACCAAAACACTGCCAACGGTAATGTTATATTACCGTGTCGTTTCTACCGTATTTTATAAGATACATAACTGTGTATATAATTCTCTAATTTACTCTAATCTAATTCAAGATAATCTAATTCAATTTTTTAAAGTGGCAATACTCAATTCCTCACTAGCGACGATTCCGAACTTGCGACTGAACAGATAACTTGGAGGCTCTATACCTATATTTTTCATACCGTTCTATAGCTGTTACAAATTCAAGTTTTAAAACATTTTCCTTCTTCATCCAAGTAATAACTAACAAAATACGTTACAAATTTCCGCCGACATTATGTAATGAATACCAAAACTAATTCAATATAAAGAAGCAGTAACGGCGCGGTAACAATGAAATACGTCCAAATGAACGTTAGAAAGTGTAAAACTAGTGAAATACGCTGAAGAATCTATTAGCAGTTAGATAAAGGTTATTCGGTTAGTTTCCACTGGGAACTATTCAGATTGCTCTGGATACGGTGACCATCGGTTTGGCTATTGTCTAGAACATTCCATGAATTGGTAAGTAGAGTTTAGTATGGAGCAAATTGTATAAGTATATGAAACTTCTCCTTTTTTAATACAATGTCAGTATACTTTTGAACCTATAAATTATGTTTTACTTTTCAAAATAAATCTCTCTTCAGCCACAGGATATCCACCGCTGAACAAAGACTTCCCCAAAGGAACAATATCCGTGTGATACAATTTTAGTACTATTTCTACAAAGCGCAATAATACATGACAAAATACTCTGTTCCTAGGTCTTAAATGGTATAAATGAAAAAGGTGGCGCCAGTGATGTAATTTACACGGCGTTCAACGTGTTAAACAATTATGACGTCAGACCAGTCATAAAATGGTAAGAAATGTGTTTTTGCAACATGCATAACAACCATGTAACATCGTTTCCGCGCAAAGTATTAAGTGCTATAAAAAGAGTTATTTCTTGTTAAAATAAAACAAATACGATACGTACGTACGGTACGATTACAACACTGAGGTCTCGGGTTCGAATACCGGGTTGTGAAAGTGGTATTCGATTTTTCTACCCATTATCCGCGCAGATCCAGAAATTTGTGCCGATATGGCGGAAGGCTCGGCCTCTATTATATCATGAGACGAAACACACAAGACGAAACTTGGGTGTCCTGGTAGCACCTCTGCCTACCCCTTCTGGGAAAAAGGGGTGAGTTTATGTATCAAATATAACTTTCCAAGAGCACTGAAGAGCAAATCATGAACCTATTTAACTTTTACAAATAAAATGAAATACTTTCAGGAAATTTATCCCATGTCCACGTGAGACGATTACGAACAATTCCAAGTCTAACGAGACAACATTACCTTTAGCCCGAATATCAAAACACTCTAGTCAACATCAACATCCATCGCTTCTATTATTAACGCAATGTCAACGGGAGAGGTAATGTACAATGCAATGTATGATGCACTTAGCAAGATAATGGACTCAGCTCGAGCAAATAATGATACTGCCGACGTTATTTGCTACACTAGGCAGATGTATCAATTATTCAGTAAAAAGGGAACGTATACTAATGAATGTCATGTGATTAGTTCAAAACAAAAGAGGCTTTGTCATCCACAGAATGTCCTTAAAAATGTATTTAAGATCAAAGTAATAATGGTCATTTATTATTGGGATTTTCTTAATTAAACAGAGGCTTCCATTATAAATTACCAGAGTGACTTGTTTGAAACGACCAGCATACGACCTCCAGCAAGCTTTGACCCGTCGCTTGACCGTATGGACTGTCGTCAAACGTATCGAATCATATAAAATGAAAATTAAGCAATATTAAAGAAGTACTCGTAGTGTAACTGATCTGCCGGTCTGTGGTACTACGGTACCCTTTCTGAGAAAAAGGCGTGAGTTTATATTTGTATGTATTAAAGAAGTACAAAGAAACTCAACTCTATCTAATCCGAAGCAAATCGCGTGTCTCAAATCAAACAGCAAGCAACATTACCACCCTGGAAATCGAATCAACAAACCCACGATTCAAGTTCTAATTACCTCGATAACATCCAGAAGGTAGTACATTAACACGATAGCATAAAATAACCTCTTAAATCCAAATAAACTTCATTTAAATCACACCGACAATTAAACCGATTAGCCGATAAAAATGAAGGAATAATTCTTAACCCGGTTTAAAATTACAATATGGCTACCCCGCGGTTGGTCTAGATAAGCGTTATTTAATGAAGATTTATACAACACAGTGCACTCTGGATTTACTTTTGCAATGAATACTCCAGCTATCTCGTGGCCAAATTGACATTCTATTTAACTCCCTTTGTTTTATATATTATTGTAAAATTATTTTTCACTTCTACATACGTATATGGTAAATTTGGCGAAATGAAGGCGACATGTGAATGTCATGATGGCGCCCCTGCCGACCCTTCTGGGTAAAAGGCGTGAGAGTATGTATGCATGGATGTCATAATCGATCCATCAGCCAAAGGAAGTCCACTGCTGAATAAAGGCTTCCTCCAATGATATCCACAGTGACTTGTTGGAGGCAGCCTGCATCCAGCGACGTCCCGCGACCTCTACCAGGTCGTCTGACCACCTAGTGGGTGGTCCAATCTAGTTGCACCAGGCAATTTGTTCAATTTCTACTCAACTATCTCTTCTATAATACTAACTTCATACAATTTGAACGTATTAGCAAACAAAAGACACTTAATCATCTTCCGCCGTCGTTTTAATCCCACATGATGAAATGTGGGGAATTTCAAAAAACTTTGTTTCAGATCCGCTTTAATGCCCAACTATAAATCTATGGAAGTTTGAGTTAGCTCTTCATAGATAATCGTGCGTTTCAAACGCTGCTACTTTGCTAACAAATCCCTTTTAAACTGGAGTAATGATGGCTAAGCGCCAATTTATAAAATTATCAGTTCTATACTTTTATCAACTCGTACTCAGGATCGTATAAAAGTTTTGTTTTAAAATTTTCTTTATTCAGCCTACAAAAAAAAAAATAGTCTATTATAAGAGACACAAAAGACCTCGCCGTCTTTCGAGGAAATACTATCACCGCTTTCCAAATGTATCCAAACAGTAGAGTAGACACGGTGCATCAATACAAAATATTTACCTACGATTGAAAAGCATTACTATATGATGGATATCAACCAAATCTGACCTGAAAAAAAAACTACTAATTATCACTACAACATATACAATAATCGCAAGCCATAATAACAGCAAATAAATAGTATGAACTAAAATCACAGAGAAGAAACAATTTATCGTTTAAAACCGTCATGTGCGAGCATTAAGCTTGTTCCACTATCAGAATGTTTAATTAAATTCTATGCTTACGGTACGTAGCATTTTAGTTCGTAGCGCATGCAATGTCCTTTGCAATCGTAGCTCGTAGCTTACACAATATTCATATAACGTCATGCTACAACGTAGACGTTTCTTACAAACCGTAGCCGAGTTGGGTAGGATTACAATTTCATATGAATTGAGAAATATGATAGTCGTAATATTGTACTTGGTGTTTCATAAACAAGCCTAATATATCATATCCAAAATGATATAAAATATAAATATATTTATTTGGTAATATATTTCTGTAATATATAAACCTAGATGGAGAGACGAGCTTAACAATTTTGAAACATTTTGGTGGAGGACAGCACAAAATGGACACAAATGGGAAAAGTTGGTGGAGGCCTTTGCTCGCAGGAGCTCCAAAAATTACTAAATATAATTCAATACTAACTATTATATTTTATCGAATTTATAGATTTAAAACATTATATTATAAATTACAATTATTATAAATCACATTGATTATTAGTATTATAATTATTTAGTGTGTTACAATTACATGTAAAATAGATTAATGTCGGAATAAAAAGGCAAAAAATTAATAGAAATGTATTAAAGACGGAAAAGTTCATACTTTTTAACCACCTCGTATAATTTTAGCCTGCAAGTGAGGTGGACCGGCACAAATAACAAAAATAACATAGGGGGCTAGTCAATCGCTGTATCAGCCACAAATTCCAGCTGATTATAATTGATAGCAAAATCTAATATCACTTTGCCCGACCCGGTAATCGAACCTGAGACCTCAGCGTTGTAACCCTACCATAATACAACTACACCACAACGCAGCCAGTATAATACAAAGCAAAGTATAGACATCTCTTCACTCTTCACTCTCCACTCAATCTTTATGCGTAAACAGTCTTTCTCAATTGAACACTACTAAAACAACATCACTCATTTCTAAAACCACCTCAGATGTTTTAGCCTGCAAGTGAAGTGGACCGCCACAAATAAAGGCTGCCACTATATTTCAGTATGACGGTATCGCGCGCGATCTCATTAAATTGCCCGAGGCAAACGCAATATCTATCAAAAACACTGTACTACTTGATGGATGTACTGTAAGGGTTCGGGCACAAGGGCTTATATATAAATAGTAGAATTATACACGTGTATAGAGCAAGGGTTTTTATACTAGTACTATCATCATCATCATCAGCCTATACTGTTGTCCACTGCTGGACATAGGCCTCCTACAAATTGCGCCCTTTCATCCTGTCTTCGGCTTGGCGCATCCAGCATCTGCCAGCGACCTTTTGTATATCGTCACTCCGCCTAGCTGGAGAGCGTCCTACACTATGTTTGTTTTTTTTTTTACCAGTACTATAAAGTATTACAATGCGTCTACAACTTTGCTATAGAGTAAATTGGAAAATAATTTATTTGCAACTCCTATTTTTTTCAAATCTTCTCTGCTGATCCAAGGATTACCGTGGAGACCTCCACCAACCCATGGCCCAAACATTCTTTTGGTTATATTGGCACCAATGTTCGGGAGATGACGACGGAAACTGCTTTCATGTTTTTTTAAAAAAGAAAAGAATATTGCGCTTACTTTTTCGATAGAGATTCCATGGAGACCCCTTAGCAGTGGCCTGCATCTAGCGTATTCATCTATTATTTGATTATATCATTGAAGTTTAGAGAAAACTTAGTTGCACTTAGAAACACGACGAGCTGAAATGCTTGATGTCATTAAAAATATATTTTTTAGTATGCCAAGCATCGACGTAATGCGACTTTCCAAAACACCTGAAATACAAGTTAAACGACACCTCATGATATTTTTTATTGTTTTCTCCACCAATGACATAACATAGTACCTTATGCAGGTTGGCACGCCGCCACAATTCGGCAGTTAGCACAAAAACCAATAGCGGACAAAACAAATTAAGATATACGAGACGTTTTGGCTCGTTTACATGTGAAATAGCTGTCGATAATTTACATATTCGTATATATTATTTTCAAATGTCATTTATTGGATTTTTCTATTAATTATCAGCCCGGAGTTAGGAATTTGTAAACGTTATACTCGCCCTCTAGCACGTCGTAGGCGGAAAACACAAGCCGAAACGTGGGTGTCGTGGTAGCACTTTTGCCTACCACTTCTAGGTGAAAGGCGTGAGTTTATGTATGTATATAATTTATACAACCGTGATTTTAATACTTAATTATATGATGGTGGAAGACCTGTCATAGAAATCCATATAAGTGTCTCGAGTATTGGACTCAAACTCTACACAGGGTGTAAGCCAAAGAAACTGAACAACTTTCCCAAAGAAACTCTTCTAGGAAATGATAAAAATGTTTGCTTCACCATAGAAAATTAACACTTCGATGAAACAATTTGTGCGAGGGGCCCATTTTTTTGTCATTTCCTAGAAGAGTTTCTTTGGGAAAATTGTTGAGTTTCTTCGGCTGAGCTTTCACTTTTCTGAAGGCTATCAATTACACCGTGTGTATCCTATTTCGATCAGTCCGGGATAATCGTATCGATCGGAGGGAGAAAATAATTTCTGCATATATTCTTTCAATAATTTCCACAGTGACCTGTTGGAGGAGGCTTATGTTCAGCAGTGGACCTCCTTTGGCTGATGGTGGATGGATGGATACTATCAATATTCCCGGACAATACAGGCTACTTTCAACAGGTTAATGTGGAGACACCTGATGGAGGCCTATGTTCAGCAGTGGACTTCCTGTGCTTGAAGAGAGAGAGAGGGAGAGAGATAAATAATTTAAATTATAGTATATTATCACTTTATCGCGTTAAAATAAAATGATTAATTAATGCTGCCTCGGTGGCGTAGTGGTACTACGGTATGATTGCAAAGCTGTGGTCTCGGGTTCGAATCCCGGGTCGGGCAAAGTGATATTGGATTTTTCTATTCATTATTAGCCCGGAGTCAGGAATTTGTGCCCGATATGGCGATAGGCTCACCCCCTATCACATCGTGGGACGGAATATAAAAGGCGAAACGTGGGTGTTCTAGTAGCACCTCTGCCTACCCCTTCTGGAAAAAGGCGTGTGGTTATGTATGTCTGTATGATTAATTAATCATATTGGATTATGCCACGTAGTTAATTTATTAAATGAATAATCAAATAAATAAATGAGGGTCAACGGTTCGGGATATTATCCGGCCACAATCAACTCGTATTATTCGACCCGACAGAGTCGCATTAATGTATGAACTTTATCTCTACGTGATTTTATGTATGTCCGTTCTAATTCAATATACTTTTCTATGTAAAAATTTTGTTGATATTTCAACGAAATATTGTTTAGTATGCCTAATTACACCAACTTATATTAAAAACTAATTTTAATTTACTAATTATACTAAAAACTAATTTCAGTCCACCCTGTGACCACGAAAGCTCACAAGCTCGGTAACTTTACACCGAAACGTTGGGAATTTAAAAAATGTAAAAATTAAATCAAATTCGCGATAAAATTCGTAAGAATTCGTTTTATTTTTATTTCTTATATTTAACAAAAATAAAGAATAGTTGTAATGTAGTCTTTGTACGTCCAATTGCAGAGCTTCGTTACCAATGTTTAAATATTAAACTCAACTCAAACAACAACAAAGAACTACACTTGATTGAATACACTTGACAACAAACGACACAAAAAAAATATTTACCGTACCACCGTGTGCATATCCCCTAACACAATTCAATCAATCTTCAAACGAAAGTAATATTTTGTTTTCTCTCCAATTTCGCTCTGAAATATTGTCTCTTCCAAGTCGCGAAATAAGCTGATCGCAACACAATAGATCTAATGTATCAATATGATTATATGATGTCTTCATAGACACCGATGACTGTCGTCATTTCCACATCAGTCATTTTCGACATACCAGGGAAGTGAGGCATTTGAAGGTAAGTCTTCAACATTAGCATCTACAATATTTGGAAAATTAAAAGTACTATTTATCTTTTAAAGTTGGATATAACTGATGATGTAGGCTGGGACTGGAGGACGGAAGTTTTGAAAAAAATGCCATGTTATTAGCGATTGCCTGTGGATTTTTTTATTTAGATGGACTAACCTTGTCGTCAAGTCCGTCATAATTATATGGTCGTGCTAGTATAAACTAGCATTACTTGAACAGCCTAGTCGAATAAAGTAATTACATATCAATGTCTTATCAATTTTCTGTGACCCATTATATATGTATGTCAATACTACGTGGCTCTACCATAATTACATTTTTCACCCTTGGTAGAAATTATTATAATATATTAATTCAAATTTTAAATAAAAGCATAAAAACACACCTAACAGACACAAACGCAGTGTCAACCTCACACCAAGATATGTCTTGTGTTGTGGGTGTCGGAACGACGAGAGATTTTCGGTTCCACAAACAATCAGACGCGAAGCAAACGTTTGTGAATCATAAATTGTTAACAAAAAAACCAAACACAAATTCCAAATTCAAATTCCAAAATCACCGAAATCCAAATATTCATTAGTATACAAATACGAAGTTCCAGACAAGGAATATCAATTAGGCCAATTTAATCGCACGTTGGAGAGCTAGCGCAACCCAGATACGATTGTAACAATATTGATGCACCGACGTATCTGCCCGCTGTTTATTTTGATAATGGATTATATTCCGAATTGGGTGGAATCTTGGAGTGTTAGGAATATTCGAATGTTGGGGTGATTTAGTTGGCGTGGTATATTTAGAACTAGGCATTGAATTAGTAATATCTTGATTAAGTTAGCTTTAATTGTATAGATAGTTTCATGAAGTGCACTAGGTTATCGTGGTTATGGGTCTTATTATACTGATATTTTTTTTTATTGCAGTGAATCGGGATATCAGCATGCAATTCACCTGATCGTCAGCGATATAACCGTTCATGGACAGTAGCAAAACCAGCACCATAAATTACAAAGCCATGCTTGGCCACTACGCTCGCCATCCTGAGACATAAGGTGTTAAGTCTCATTATGTCCAGTAGTTACGCTGGCTACAATGTCCTTCAAACCAGAACACAACAGTTTATTTACACTGCAGTTTTAGTACCTCAGTACCTCACAGTTTACACGCACACCATTCGACCAAAAGGCGACAATGGGACAAAATCAATTCATAAAAATCATTCGGTTGAAATCAGACCATTAAAATTAAAAGTCCACTTGACCGAAGTGAACGCAACTCATGTTGAGTCAATCGCGATTCAACAACCGCACAGCTATCACGGCACAATTAAATTAATTAATATGTCATGTATGTAAAATGCACAGTACGGTGGAATCGGAGGCATTGTGCGAAATTAACCATGTCATTCGATTAATATTTCGCATCACACGATTTAACGTAAGTGTAAATTGGGCGGATTATAGTAAAAAGTTTGTTTCCCGTGATAATTTGCTTCATTAAGAAGTAATGTTTTAAACTTTTTATAGATGCAATAAAAGATGAAATGATTTTACTGATTGACTTTGATACAAAAACTACAGTACAGCTATTATCTGTATGTTTTCTATACAACTATAGTTAATTGCGTGTGCGAAGTGCGTGGTGGCCTCGTGGTATCGGACCAGACTCGGCTGCCTACATGTTCACGGTGGTCGCGGGTTCAAATCCCAGGGCACACCTCTGACTTTTCGGAGTTATGTGTGTATTGATAATCAATCACCACGCACTTTAACGGTGAAGGAAAACATCGTGAGGAAACCTGCATACCGTAGCGATTTTAAAGAATTTCTACGGTATGTAAGTCCGCCAACCCGCACTCGGCCAGCGTGGTGGACTATATGGCCTAACCACTCTCAATCGTTCCCTCGATTGTAGAGGAGGCCCGTGCCCTGCAGTGGGTCGTATATGGGCTGATACAATAGCGATTTGTATAAATTTCTATGGTATGTAAAAGTCCGCCAACCCGCATTAGGCCAGCGTGGTGGACTATATGGCCTAACCACTCTCAATCGTACTCGCGATTGTAGAGGAGGCCCGTGCCCTGCAGTGGGTCGTATATGGGCTGATACAATACAAAAAAAAAAAAATAGTTAATTGACGCCTACAACTGTTACCAATCTTCTTATGCTGGTTCTGAGTTTCCGAGCGTACCTATATATCTTTTTCAATTTCTTTTTATATCTTTTTTCAAACGTTTTCTTCCTTTAACCAATACTCACATGAAATAGGCTTCATGGATTTTCACAATAATGTTGCCTTTAATTTTACGACGAATACTTTCAAGGATATAACGATTAGTACGAAACTCTAGCAGCATTAGGTTAGTAGACTATACGGCATTTTTATTACTCATCAGTTGTAAATATGACCAGACGACCTAACGAAATAAATCATTATGGTTATCTTCACCGATAATCATAAGACATTTATTCACGCAAAACGAATTCCTACGTCATACTATACCTTCTTCACTTTGCCCTCAACTTGATGTTCGTAAAACACATTCAAATTACGAACAATTTATTAGAATAAAGTAATTACTTGTCGTGTATTTAGTAGTAAAAGAACATGACGGTAATTTTGTTATCACGCGTTCGTGATAAAAATAGTCATTAAAAGTTGGCGTGAAACGATTGTAGGGCGCGCTCTACTGATTTATACGCCACATTTGTAATATTCATACATGGATATATACGTAATAAAAATAATGTCTTGACCGTGTGTATATTTTTATATTAGCTTTTCTAGCAGCTCTTGGGGTACGTGCCTTTTCATCAGTTGTTTTTAAGCATCTTTAACAATAATTTGGGCGTCATTAACCTTAGGCTATTTCGCTGGGTATTGTAAGCTATTACCTACTTGGTGGGCTTAACATCTTAGGCATCTCTCGTATACATATATCCAGACTTTTTTTTTGTTTTTTGTTCAAGAGGAAAAGCTATTAAGCTCCCCTTTCGTTGCCCCAGGGGAGGTGAAAAGGGGTATGTCAGTGTCTCTGGCCTTCCAGCCTGGCACAATGCAGATTTGTGGCCAAGCTGGGTCCCTACCAAGCCTACGCCAGCGTACTGACTAAAAACCTCTTTAAAACCGTCACACGCATTGTGGGCGGTACCGGACATCCCAGGGTGAAAGGCACCCCGATTTACGTCCGCGTAACCGCCCCCCGCATAACCATTTCTGGTCCTTCTTTGATGTGGGGCCCGGATGAACCCCACTTTCGACTATTTTGGACGCCCTTTTAGCTCTTATGGGCGTCCATGACAGAGAGGAGGCACTGTCGTTCGCCTCTTACGACGGGCAACATATATCAAGACTTGCTTTTTTTTTATCAGCCCATATACGTCCCACTGCTGGGCACGGGCCAACTCTACAATCGAGAGAATCGATTGAGAGTAGTTAGGCCATATAGTCCACCACGATGGCCTAGTGCGGGTTGGCGGACATACCGTAGAAATTCTTTAAAATCGCTACGGTATGCAGGTTTCCTCATGATGTTTTCCTTCACCGTTAAAGTGCGTGGCGAATGACTATCAATACACACATAACTCCGAAAAGTCAGAGGTGTGCCCTGGAATTCGAACCCGCGACCACCGTGAACATGTAGGCAGGCGAGTCTGGTCCGTTAGCCACAGGCCACCACGCACTTTTGCTTAATCATATTCAATACATATCACACATCCAGACTTCCTTCATCATATTGAACTTCAACTTTCAATAAACCTACAATATATTAAACAAAAATACTGTGAATTAATTATAAGTATTTTTATTTTTAAAGTCCACCATCCAGATCTAGGCCAGCGAAATGGACTCGGCGTGGAGGCTCGTGCTTAGCAATGTGACGTATTTTATATACAATATTTTCTTAAGTTCCAACTAATATGAAACAAGGTGGACGGACGACCTAGTTAAGGTTGCAGGAAGTTGCTAGATGCAGGCCGCTTCCAACAGGTCTTTGTGAGCTCCTTGGGTGACGCCTATGTTCAGCAGTGGACTTCCTGCGGCTGAATAGATAGAATATGAAACTATATACATATTTGTATACATATTATCAATCAAGATAAAATTTTAGGATATTTTATAATATTAATTTTTATCATTTAAGCTTTGTACTACTGGTATTAATTGCCCTCTCTTTTCCCCCTTTTATATGCATCCCATGGTAATCAGTGAGAAATTGCCACAAGCGATACGACCGCCATTTATACTCTGATGTAATATATTGTTTAATTGTTAAGATTCATTGGTGCACAAAAAAAGAAAAAATAATAACGAACAATAGAAATATTTGCATAGTCATAATCAACGATCTTATCACCAATGTCTTCCAGACAACCTTTGGGCAAAAATAAACCCGCGGGCTACCACTAGTGGTACGTATGCACGAACCCATTACACAGTTTCTTCAGCATGACAAATGTGATATACTGTTTTATGGGTGTGGGAGTTTAACAAATCGCAGTACTAGTGGGGTCAAGTTGCGAAAAAATGATTTCTATATATCTGGAACTTTCGGGCGTTATGTGAGGCCATTCTTCTTGTTATATCGTAAATGAGCCACAGATTTTGGGGTGTGGTGTAATGTGAACTGCTTTGGGGGCTAGGTGATGTTTTTGTAAGTTTGAAAGTATGAACAAAAATCAAAAGATATCAAATACAACAGAATCTAAGATCTGTCTAAAATTCTACCCATAATTGTGAAGCAGAACGATGCATATCAGTAATTAGTGTCAGGTAATTATTTAATAACCATATGCAAAAAAGGTTTGATAAAAAATATTTTTACTGAGCTATTGTACGCGTTTAGTTATCCATCTGTATAGACGGATTAAATGCATGCATATTTTAAACATTGAGATAATCGTCCCACATATGCGCTATTAAAAAATAATAACTATTTTCATTCAACAAAGAAATCCTAACAAAACACTTGAAGCCAGTGAAATAGCTTTCCAAGTGTTAAATCAACTTCATTAAATCAAAAAAACAATTATATTGTCAAAAAGGTTTCGCGAAATGTTTCGTGAGTCACTCAGAACACAAGTTCTCGTGTCGACAGCACATTAAAACCAAAACAGGCAGTTTCCAGCATTTTACACGCTAACAATATTCAATATGGAACGCAAGGATTCGTCAAAGTGTTATTCTGGCTGGATGTGGCTTCATAATTTTATATTGACAATAATTTAAATTATTTGTAATACATCTGATTAAAATTCAAATTAAATGAGGATATATTTTAAAATTGTATTCCATAAAACTAAACAGTTCGCTGGGGTAATCCTTAATCCTTATCCTGTAGAAGTAGAATTATTCCAAGTAATTCATATGATCTTTTAAATCGTTAAGCAATAAATGAACTTATGTTGTTTCTCTTGATCGTAAAGACAACCTATACACAGCGTTAAGTCAGTTATATTATAATACGAATAAATAAATAAATACACCCAACAGTCACATGATAGTCCTGATCCTACACTAAGGCCGAGTCTTGTGTCGTGGGTATCAGGAACTAGGACTTTTCGGTCTTAGAAACACCCACACGCGAAACAAATACTTGGGGTTCACACAAACATTTGAGACTGTCAATTAATTTATGCATTCCTGGTGTACAATTAAGGTTAATAAATAAAAGAAAATACAGCGGCCTTATTTATTTTTAATCAATAACCCATAATAAAAGCATGAAGCCTGAAATATAAGTCCGACCAAACTTACCCAGAAATAAAAGGTGCAGACATCACTATTAGCTTAGAGCCCAATTTACAGGGAGAGAGTTTCTCGGGGCGAGAATCGTATGCGATTATCGGATGACATAACCGCCATAGAGTTTCATGTTCCGGCAAATAATTAAACGATGCGACTTTTTATATACTAATGATAAACGTATCTTCGAGGCGAGAAACTCTCCCCGTGTAAATGGGGCTTAATAATAATAATAATAATAATCATTTTATTTCAGGTATCAAAGACCCATAGTACATAATAATTACATAATCAGTCACATTACTTGTCATAACACACAAATATAAATTGAAAAACAAACTTACAATTAGATATAAACACAAATTACATATCAAAAGTGACTAATGTGCAACCCACAAATGTTAATGTTTTGCCCCTTCAGCATCGACAATTATAACTCAGTCTTATTAGTCTTAGTGATAAAACCTAACTTAAACCGTGGTAACTTTGAATCTTTCGCTCTCGGCCATTTCACATAATTACACGTTTAATTTGATGAATAATTATTATGATTAATAACCTCATAGTTTCAATAGTTCCCTAAGTCCCTCGGGTGCTGAAAGAAAAGAAATTTATATTCATTACTTACAACTTTGCGAATCATTCAAACTTGAATTTTAAATTTCACAGACGCTTAAGCGCTGCGAATTAATCTTTTAATTCTTCTGTTTCAAACTGTTTATTTATGACGCTATTTTTTAATTGTAATTAATAGTTAAAATATTTGCTTTTATTAATATTTGTATGCGACGTGTTTTATTTATTCATATTGGATACAATATTATTGAAAACATAATATTTAATCTCTTGGGGATCGGCCACAAATAATTTCTAACGTAGTAAAATATTCACCTTTACAAACTCGCGCAAACTACATTTCTCAACCTGGGAATCGAACTAATATCTCATATTTCATAGCCCATATAAAATTTTAAATTCCTCTATATACTTAAACGATTTCCTAATAGAAGATAATCTTAAACATAGTTCGCTTATAAATATAACTTTGCTAAATTTCCGCCACATCCAATCCCTTTAACTCTTCAAAACACACACGAATCACGCACATTCGAATCCTTGCTTCAATAAAAACTCGCTGAATCACTAAATGTATACAAAGTAGGACTTCACGCTGCTAATTGCTAAAGGGCCATTTAAAGGGATTGCTATCGGAAATTAGAGTCATTTGCCTGTTAAGGTGTGGAAGATTAAAAAAGTAGTTAAATATCAATGGCTTGAATAGTAGTTTTACTAAAGACGGCGGCGATAGTTTTGTTAAAATGAGAATACGAATATTTTACCATCAACACCAGTACTGTTTTAATTTGTTTCCCGTAAATGAATGCACTGCGTCTAATGGTTGCAATACTGTCCAGACAGACAGACAGCAGTAATATAGCAGTTTTTACAGGAATTGCCACGCTATTTAATAAATACATACATGTATATGCATAAACTCACGCCTTTTCCGTAGAAAAGATAGGCAGAGGTGCTCCCCGAAACACCCACGCTTCGCATTGTGTGTTCAATCCTGCAATGTGATAGGGGGCGAGCCTCTCCCAATATCGGGCACAAATTCCAGATTCCCGGCTGATTATAATTGATAGCAAAATCTAATATCACTTTACCCGACCCGGAATTCGAACCCAAGACTCCAAAGTTGTCATCGTACCGTGGTACAACTGCGCCACCAAGGCTATTTAATAAAATAAATACAAAAATTACGTTCTCGCAACATGTCGGCAACATACAATTTTCCATTACATTTTGAACGGTTCTTAATCCCCACGCACTCAGCTTAATTGTTCTTTATAATCTTTTAATTTATGCACGCCGGGTTCATCTACATTATGTAGAGATTTGTGCGCCGTAATCTTATTATGTTAAAATTTGGACGCTCTCCGGGTTTTTTGCGAGTAATTAACTGCTTTACGGTTATTGTTTTGACCTTCTTTGGTTCAGTTTATTGAATTGCTTTGGTTAATTTTGCGGTTTATGTTTGAAGTTGTGGTATATGGTAACCGGCTTCAAACGAAAAGGAGGAGGTTGTCAATTCGAGTGTTTTTTTTACACTATTTTAACAGTGGTGCTCTACTTGTAATTTGTTTTTATTCCCTTATAGGCAAACGAGCATGCGGCACGCCTGATGGTAAACGGTCACCACTCATGGACCTTCGCAGTGCCAGTGGTCCAGCACAACAAACTCGCTGGTAACATTTTGTAATTTGACTCTTATATATTAAATCTTTAATAGCTTTATTTTACTAAAGGCCCAATACCTCCTGTACCTTACATTTTGTAATTTGATTCTTATATTTTAAATCTATAACAGCATTATTTTAATTTAAGGGCCTAATATACCTCTTTCCTAGTATGGATTATAAAATGCATTGGCATTAAGTCCAGCTATGAAAATAATTACACAACTTATAAATAAATAAATACACCAAATTGTGTTTCCACACTTATTGTCGCTTATATGTAACTTGATAATTTACTTTCAAGCTTACTTGTTAATTTATTTTCTAAAATAGTTTCATTCCATCGAAGCCCATTAAATATTCACCACGTAATCGCAGTCCAAAAAATCCCACCAACACACCTCTTAGAAATAAAAAAAAGGAAAAATTGTTACCAACACCAAGGCAAACGTTTGCCGAATCACTTAATGTCCGGAGCTGAGAATTGGCCGGCGGCAAACAGTCCGCTTAATATTTACAAGGAGTTTTTACCTCCCGTCCTGTGGGAAATAGTGGCCGAAAATGATCTCGTATTGTGTTTGCACTTTACTGTTTGCCTGTACACGAAACTGGTGTATCTTCATATCGTGTGTGTGTTTTTTTTTTTTGGTAATGTTGCGGAGTAAATGACTATACTACATACCTATGGTCTATGTAGTTATCTATTTCTACTACAATATAGGGTTTGATAGGCATGAGGTTCGTTTAATATTAAGATGATTAGGTGTTTGTCTGGGCAACTCCTTTTACCTGTAACTCGACTGCATCCGAACCGTTGGGCCAGGCTGGCTACAAGCTGGATTCCTGCGAATGGCCGTAGAAAACGCGGGAGACCAAAGATGCGGTGGAAAGATGATTTAGATGCATTCAAGCCAAAATGGTAAGAGCTCGTAGAGGACAGGGTCGAGTGGAGGAAAAAAGGGGAGGCATTCTCCCAGCAGTGGGTTACATTATAGGCTACAAAAAAAGATCTATGTCTACCCTGCCTTATTCAGCGGATTTCAAATTACATTTCAAAGAAACCCCACGCATGCAGGTTTTGTCATGACGTTTCCTTTGAAGGTCAAATAGAGCCATAATTAGCTACGAAACACATTTCAACATGGCTTCGAAAATTTATCTAGTCCAGAAAGTAATTTTCCGGACTCAAAGCTGCGATCATAATTTCCGCAAAACTTTTGGCCTACGCTTCACATCCAATCTTATTTGTAATTCAGGATTAATATCGACAACTTATTAATATTGTAACATGATTGAACGCTACAATTGTATTGTATTGTATCAGCCCATATACATCCCACTGATGGGCGCGGGCCTACTCTACAATCGAGAGAATCGATTGAGAGTGGTTAGGCCATATAGTACACCACGCTGGCCTAGTGAGGGTTGGTGGACTAACACACCGTAGAAATTCTTTAAAATCGCTACGGTATGCAGGTTTCCTCACAGTGTTTTCTTTCACCGTTAAAGTGCGTGGTGGTTGACTATCAATACACACATAACTCCGAAAAGTCAGAGGAGTGCCCTGGGATTTGAACCCGCGACCATCGTGAACATGTATGCAGCCATGTAGGCAGTTTGGTCCGTTACCAACAGGCCACCACTTTACAATAGTACATAAATATTACTCAATTTTACTCAATCGCAGTAGTTTTAATAGAATTTAAAAAGGACCGTAAAAATTCAAAAATAATTTCAAGTACGCCAATAATACGGAAGTACAAATATGTAATTATATAACAGAGCAACCGAACGTACTAGAATTTTGGTCAAACAGACCAGACCCTTCCATAATTTAGAAAAACAAAACTTGATATGTCCCAAGAAAATATATTTCAAATAACATAATTTAAGTACTGGATCTTTTTTTCGTACACAAGATTATGGCCATTATTTAGGTATTTTCCCAATTATTTTTATATTCGTATTATCATACTTCTAGATGTAATGCTACAAATATTTCTTTGAAGGCTCAATACATCAGGATTATTGTTCAATTTTTTCAGCCTGTAATTTATTAACATTTTCACATTAAATTATTTTAGAAAAAATATCTGATAATTTGGTATGTTTTAATATCCATATGTCACAAGAATAGACATTAGAATTGAGATCTGATGCCCGATGAGGCCGAAAGATTTCAAGTAGAGTCCTCGTCCCAACAAGCGCAGTGTCGGACGTCCACTCACAGACTGCCCTTCTTTTCCTTATGTTATATCCATCCAAAGGTTGTCTGTAAGAAATCGCCTAGAGCGATAAGACCGCCATCTATACTTTTTCTTAATTTGTATTATCTTCGTGTATTTTTCCTTTATATATGTGCAGTTAAGAATAAATAAATAAATAATGGTTTCTTGGATTTACGCGAATGTTTCACATTGAAATAAAACGAATTCTTACGGATTTTATCGTGATCGAAACGTCAGGAAATAAAAAAATGTAAAATTAAATTGAATTCGCGATAAAATCCGTAAGAATTCGTTTTATTTCAAAACAAATAAATATCAACTGACTACTTAAAAACTTGTCGCTGTGTACATGCTGCTTTCAACAAGGCCACTGAATATGTTGAACTTGGGAAAGGCTTGGTTTAACAGTGGTATTTCTATAGCTAATGATGATGACAAAGATGACAATATAATTTCAAAGGCTCAGTAATCACGAGATTTGTTGTAGAATTGGATTATTATTTTTATTTTTATTGCGTTGAATGGTGAGACGAGCATGCCATTCGCTGATGGTAAGCGATACGACCGCTCATGGACAGTATAAAACCAAACAAAATCATGAATTACAAAGCATTGCTTAGCACTCCACTGCGCTCGCCATCCTGAGACATAAGATGTTAAGTCTCATTATATCCAGTAGTTATTCTGGCTACAATGACCTTCAAACCGGAACACAACAGTGCATTTACACTGCTGTTTGGCAGGAGAAATCGACATTGCGGTGGTACCTACCCAGGAGGCCTCGTACATATGAGAGACCTACTCCCAGTAAATCAAATCAAATGGATGGAATCACAACTCTTTCTACAACCAAGTATAACAATAAAAAAAAACAAAAATATACAACCTTTTTCATGCCAGTATAAACATATGAACAATGTGTAAAATATAAAAACACGTGATCCAAATACCAGGCATACGTGGGCCCGTAAACACGCCTTATTTGAATAACACAAGTTGCACAACACAATTTGTTTTCACTACTACAGCGTAATTGTTACTGATAATGCTTTATTTATTGTGCGAGGTTTTTATTTTTAATTCGTATAAAAAACTTTGTAATAACATTTATGTAATGCGGGGCTGCTCGCGTGATTCTGCCAGATATGTACGAAGCATGATTGTTCTGTTTTAAATACAGAATTACGATGCAACTTCATTGGATTTTTTTTATAACATAGGTCCGGCAAACGAGCAAGCAGGACACCTGATGGTAAGTGATCACTGCCGCCCATGAACACCCACAACGCTTCGAGCATGGATGTGTTACCGGCCCATCAGATCGGGAAGGGAGCGGGAAGGAAAAAGGTTCGGAACAGGAGAGGTGGTATTAGACATACGGCAATCTTACTTACCGAACAAAACGCAACAGCAAAGCTGTCGCTTCACGTCGATCTCCTGTGAGACAGTGGTACCATCCCGTATGAGCCTGCCTATTCATGCTGAGTCATGACTGACAACAACGTGGCTCTACTACTTAGAAATATTTGAACTCTATCCGGTTAAACCGGTCAATAGTTGGTTATTGCCGTAATTATCTAAAATAATATAATATACATACATAAACACACGCCTTTTTCCCAGAAGGGGTAGGCAGAGGTGCTACCAGAACACCCACGTTTCGCCTTGTATATTCCGTCCCACGATGTGATAGAGGGCGAGCCTATCGCCATATGACGGCCTTATTCAGACAGTTTTAAAACCTATTGTAGTTATCGAATGTTTTGTCTTCTTCGCTCAAACTGAATTCGAAAGTCGTTCGAAAGGGATAAAACATTCGATTACTAAAATAGATTTTGAAACTTTATGAATAGGGCCGTATGCCATTATTTAATGAATATCAACGTAAAAAATCTTCATCCAAATCAAATATAAAAAGTATTTTTCGTATGGTTGTTTATTTAAATTTTAGCGAGTCCACGCTTAGGTGGCGCGTTGTTTATCCAACGAACGTTAATTTTAACACAACCCTTCGCACGTAATTCTTTTGTGTAAGAAATTTGTTTAATTTGACGCGTTTTTACTAAAAACCCTTCCAGTTCCGCCGAGTTAGGTGTACAGTCGCGGTGAAATTTGTGAGAAATGAGTTTGCTTTTAAATGGTATTCTGAAATTATTTTATTTAAATAATTTAATATAAAACTTTTTGAGAGGTGATTCGATATTTAATAAATAATTAGACGAGAACTGATAGTGGAATTTCAAGGACACATTTAGACATAAGTAACCTTAAATAAAATAGAAGAAATATATAAAGCCCAGTTATAATATATATTTTATATACATTGTATATCTATATATTTTAGAACTTTGCATTTGATTAAGTGTTGCCTTAGACATAGATACCTAATTAATAATTACCTACTTTTATTTCGCTTTTCCAGTTGATAAAATTTTTGCCATCAGTCTAGAACATTCAGTGTAGCAATTAAAATACAGTTATTGTTGATTCCAAGATCATTCGAACAAAAAAAAAAGAAAGAAAGAAACCACCTACAAATTTCTTAACCCTCACACCTCGAGTGTACAGTCGTGTAGAATTTACATCGCCACGCCCGCCGTCGGCTGTAACGTTTTCATTTAATGTTTTTACCCGGCGAAGTACAGCGCGTTCGCCCTAATGTCTCATTGACACGACACACTGCCAAATTTTTTGCCGCCATACATGTCTGGGTGTTAGGAGACAGAAATAAGAGGATTTATAGTTTTTTTTTATTTTATTTTTGAAAACAATGTCTGTGTGATGTTTAATCTATAGACAAGTTGATTCGATTTAAATACTGTTTAGTCTATTTTAGTCTAACAGTTTCTATTATAGTAACAAAACAGTATGAAGTATACGTAATATACTGTGTCAACTAAATTAATAATTTTTTAACCATTTTATTATTGTTTGAATTGAGTTCAGTTATTTTATTCTTTATTAAATAACTAAGAAGATATCAATTTAGATTCCGATATAAATATTTTATGAGATTATACATCTGTGAAGAGCGCAGTACAGCGCCGTGCAGTATTTAATAATAAGTTCTAAGTGCTACTGTTCCAATAAATGTACAGCTAAGTGTGACGATTTCTATCAGGCGAACGACTTGAAGACTTTTTCATTTTAATTTTTTTTATCATGCGATCAGTCATTAGCAATATAAGCAGATAATCATTTCATTTAATAATAATAAATACCTTTTTCTTATTTCACATCACAATAATCACGATTTTTTATTATCCGTGGCAGTATTTAATACAATGAGATAATGATAGCGCATATTCATGTCGTGTAATTAATATTCGTGTTCATATTAACAGTTGTCTACTCGAGTGTACGTTTAATTTTTCCAAAGAGGCTCATTTGACAGATCTCCGACGCTAAGCACCGGCAAAGTAAACGAGTTACAACGCGAGTGTACAAAGACACAGATCTCCGCTCCTTAACTTAATAATCACACCGTGGGGAACTGCGCGAGACGTGTGTGTCAGTGTACACGCACACTTGTGTCTGTGTTTGTATGTGTGTTTATGAATGCGAGAAGTCTCGCATTTGTTGATATTGATAAAATTAACAGTTCAAGCTTATTAATTAGTGTAATAATAATACTACTAAAGGCAGAAATAGAAGCTTGCCAAATTACTAGAGCATAATTTACACACATACATCCATAAACTCACGCCTTTTTCTCAGAAGGTAGGCAGAGGTGCTACCAGGACACCCACGTTTCGCCTTGTATGTTTCGTCCCGCAATGTGATAGGGGGCGAGCCTATCGCCATATCGGGCACCAATTCCTGACTTCGGGCTGATAATGCTTTGGAAAATCCAATATCACTTATATTCTTTATCACTTATATATCATCTTATATGCTTTATAATCGTACCGTAATACAACTACGCCACCGAGGCAGTCACAGAGAAAAATTCCTCTTCAATCAATAAACGTAAAGCCATAGAAAGTAGTATCGGGTAGAATGGCAACACTTTCACAATATTTACTAAATTGAACACTCAGATATGAAAGGTTCCTAAGGAATAGCGACAAAAAATGGCTTTAAATTGCAGGTATTAGTACCGCTTTTGCAACACCTATCATAACCGAAGGCTGACGCGTATAATTCCGTATTAATTTGAGCTCGTCACTTTTGAAACTGTGCTGAGAACATAATAAGACGGCATATTACACGCCCGCGGCGCCTTCACAACTTCATGTACTTGAGTTTATAGGGCAAGGTAGATCGGTATAACCTTTATAGGAGAATATGAAACTATATGTATCGTTTTTGTGGCTGTATCGTCAGCCTCCGTGGCGCAGTTGGTTAGACTCCGGTTGTGAAAAGACAGACTGCGAGTTTGATCCCCGCATCGAAACAAATATTTGTGTGATCTACACGTATTTGTTTCAGGTCTGGATGTTTGTGAGACCGAAAAGTCTCTCGTTGTTTCAAATACCCACGAAACAAGACTCGATCTTAGTGTGGGATCAGGACTATATATGCGACAGTTGGGTGTATTTATTATACAGGGTAAGCTAAGTGCTGTAGTGTAGAGATTTAAAACAAAGGCTTGGGTCGGCGAATAACAGTGACTGCCTCCATATCGCGCAGTTGGTTGAGAGTAGGCTGTGAAAAGAGAGGCCGCAGATTCAATCCCTACATATGTACATATGTTTGTGGGACAATAATTTACAAGTTTGAGTATTGCAAGAACGAAAAATCTTTAAGAAACTCTTCAGTTGGCTCGCAATTTCTGTCACAATCCTCATCCTTGGTATAATAAAATCTGCAAGGCTGCCTTTATACTCTTTTTTTTAATTTTTACTAAGATTATTTGTTCACTTGTTTACGTTAAGTTTTTAAATAAAATAAATAGTTTTAAAGAAGCCCTGCACCCTTTCTTAATACGTTCTACAGTATAAGACTATGTACAGTCAAGACTCAAACATTATTCCGTCCCCAATACAGCAATAATAAAACAAACAACGACACAAATCCGAACTACTTTACGGCTTGACCAACCCAGTTTCAGATTAAAAAAGTAACTGCCCAATTTAAATCAGCAAGAAGGCCTTTAAGCCTGAAACACTTACCAAAGACCTAATGAATAAATAAACGTTTATTCCACACATACACATACACACATCCATACACATTCACACATACATACGAGTATGTATATGTCACACACGCACATAAAAGAGGTCAAGTCCAATTGAATTTCTATTAAATTATTCATAGTCAAACAAGGTGTGGGCGAGTGTTCAAAACAGTCTGTTACGTCTCAGAAAGGGCCATAATCTCTGGGGAATCATTGTAATCCCCGACGGGGTGAATCAGGGAATTGTCCGTCAAATAGATCTATGCGACGACAAAGTGTGAAAAGCGAATAAGGGCTTACTTTTTCCCTTTGGCGTGCAAAGGGCTGGGATCCTAACCGGAAAATTAAGCCGTAGGACGCCTTTGTAAGTTTTATCTGGAGATCCGCTCGCTTCTATTTATGTTTGTGTTAATCGTGATAAAGAGGTGATTTTTTTAGAAACAAAACGGTTTTTGGCCTAAAGAATGAATGATCAATAAAGAATGATGATAAAAATTGAATTAGAAGACAAAATAGCAGGCTCGATATTTAAACGACAAGATAACTGGTAAATAAATTATGAAACAAAATAAGTTAACGTTTTGTTTCACGAAACAAATATGAATGTTTTAGGTCCAATACTTGTCCAATATCTGCAAACGGAGATACATTACCTTTTCATCGCCCCCCTCAATGTTCATTGGCAGTACTTACTTTCCACTGGGTATCACGTTTCTGAATAGCTGTATACTGTATTATGTCAGGTAGTAATGTCACCATCGTTACTAGCTACGCCCTGCGTTCGACAACCCTAGCTAGGTTTGGCAAGAAACTTCAAACTGGACGAGACCTATATTTAAAATGTATACAGTTAATGTAAAAATTGATTAATAAAAAGAACATTTCATTTAATCAAAGAACCTCACATTCCGGATCCATTATCTTACATACAACAAGAGTATTAAAACAATGTAAAGATTAAAGTAGTTCATCCAACAATAAAAGTACACCTAGTATTAAAGAACTAAGCAAATATTCCAAAACCTACTTACTTAATACTCAAAGGAGATCTCGCAATAAGATTACGTTTACATCAAAGCAGCGTTAATATTTAATTTTATAAATTACCTCGTATTTGCTTGGTAAATATAGAATTCGGTCTAAGATTCAGGCGACCAACTGGCACGTTACAACCTTAAAATCGCAAGGTGTTCTGATTAACATTCGTCTGAATTAATTCACTTCGCTCGCGAACCGGTATTTTACCGGTAAAATTCAAATTTACCGGCTTAAACGGACTCGCTTTAGGGTTGCTAGGTAAAAAAAATCTTCTTTTTTTTTTATTTTACGTGTATTGATTTCTTATAAAGTTATATCTTTATACGCTTCACAACCAAATTAACCGACGTTGGCGAAAAAGCTGCGAAGCTCAAGTGAGACTGGGTTGGATATGTATGTCGCATGTCGGATAAAATGTGGGCGAAGACCAACACACAATGGGTCCACAACGCACAATGGGTGCCGACCACGTGGAAGATCTAGACGCAGGTGGCGAGACGAGTTGTACACCTACTGGAAGGATTGGTCTTATAAAGTCCTCGACAGAGATGTATGGAAAGCGGAAAACAGGCCTTTACCCTGCAGTGGAACTTTACAGACTCGTAATAATAATAATATTGATTTCTGTTTCGAAATCACGGTGTTGGTTTGGCCACCAACACTGCAAAAAGACTCATGTATATGACGTAGGTGTTTGTTGCCGCTTTGTATTGAATATATCCTTTTAATGTTTCACAATTGAACATCTATTAGGCCTGTGCTCTTTCCACCTTTTATATGCCACATTAAGCGACAAACACTTTCGTGTATAAAACATATTTTGTAATTTTACTTAAATAATGCTTTTAATCTATCGCTGTGGACAATCTTAGTGATGGAATACGTTCAGTAGCTGAGATTCTTCGTATTTCAGTGTCTCAATAGACAATAATAAAAAAAAACATAAAAATATATCTTTAAGTAAGAAATGTGGATTTGTTAGTCTCCTAAGATAACCAATAATAAAATCAAAATCAAATTCAGCACCAATTTTTTTTTCCATTTTTACCCAAAAATCTCCAAATTTTTTCACCTGGCATCCCCGCTGAATCTCGTTCGTATTCGATTGTCAAAGACTTGCCGGTGAGCAGTAAGCTCCTTACGTGAATAAGGAGATTTCCGAACCGTATCCCCTTTGCGAGCAGCCGGCGACTTTGTAGTCTTAAAAATTAAATCGGTAACTTTTTTGTTTCGACTCGTGTGGGGACTTTGATGTCGCGAATTGTTCATATGGGAAATAACTTTATACGCCTTGTGTTTTATTTAATGTTTATACACACACATTGATTTGTGAAGGTCCGGAAACAAATCCCAAACGAAAATGCATGTGTGTGTTGTGAATAACAGAAACTACGTAAATCTAGCCACTGTACTTTACTGTATTGTATCAGCCCATATACGTTCTATTGCAGAGCATGGGTGTCCTCTGTAATCGAAAGTACGATTTTTGTAGTGGTACAACTAACTTAGCCACAATACAAATTAAGGGAAATATTTGGAGAAAAAATATTTGGAGTCAGAACTTTTCATGTACTATTCCATAACCTAACCACTTCTGTGATACAAAGCCTGCCCAAATTTTAGGGATCTTATTTAGTATTTCGCAAAAATACAACGAAGATCTAGTCTGTGGTTATCGTCGTAATTTCTCCATTATTTATTTTCCAACTCCGTCGTGATTCGTGATGCAAATTTTATTAATTTGAAGAAACTTTGCGCAGATGTTAAGAACTTTCGATAGATAAACAAAAGCGCTGTTTATTTTACTTTGTAAATTGTTTATTACTCTTCCGCTCCTAAATATAAAGTGTAGATCTTTGTATTAAAGGCGACTTTAACTATATTAGTAGGCTACATTTAAATCATAATTACATCCTAATTGACAGACGATCCTGTCAATTGTCTGTAATTTTCGAGATATGATATGATAGATGTCATGTAGATCTATTCATATTTTTTCGAACCAAAAACACAAGCGACTAACTAGTTCGGAATCGTACCCACGACCTCATGGATCACAATCATTATAATATACATATTTGCTATCTACTTTTAAACTAATAAAACGACTATTTGTGTTGTCAACTTTGTTTCCAATCTTTGCAGTAAAATAATATAACACAATGTGAAATCGAACTGTACATAATCAATATTGCCTCTAAACCAATTACACTTTTTTACAATTTTGTTGCAACACTAAAAAAATATAACTTACATTGTAGGTGCACATGTCGACTCATACAACATTATTATGGTCGCCACAACCGCTAAACAACCGCGCAACGTTAAGTACAGTTAGCAAGAAATACGACGAGCATGACCTAAGCCTGCTTCTGTGAAAAAGCCATATTTAGGGTTGCCGCACGTGAAAAATAATATTACTGAAGTTCACTAATATTTTCACAGTAGTAGTTAATGTGTACATCGTTCCCTATCTATTACTATAATAATAAATAACAAATTTAAAAATTAAATAAGTGCAGTGTCTCGAGATATCTTTGGTATTTTTTGCATCTCTCCGATTAAAGCTCCATTTACACGGAGAAACTCTCCCCGTGTAAATGGCGCTTTATGTCTTGTTATTCATATTGAAATACTTATTATTAAAACTTTTAGTATTCATAGATAAAATATTTATCCTAGGATAGTAGCGAGAGAATCGATGCATAAGTTAATGTCATTAATATTCTATTCGGGTGTAAGTGTTCTTGGACTCGAAAATATTTTTTTAATACTCAACATTATGTCCCACTGCTGGGCTAAGGCCTCTCCTTTATGTCTCCACTTGACCCTGTCTTCGTCGAGCTCTTGCCATTTTAGCTCGAATGCATCCGACTCGTCATTCCACAGACTAAGGCAATGTTTAGTAATTCTGAGTACACACACGTAGTATGTAAATTTTCGGTGTACTTTTGTACTTTTTTAAATCTGATAACCCTAAAATTGCTTTCCTTTGTGCCGCACAACAATAACGCGCACGCTTTGGATTCCAAAAAATTTTTAAATTATTTTTTTTGGGATTAAATTCTACTCTTACTTTTCTAGTCACATCATTCATAAATACATAAATAAATACGTTAGGATTCGTGAAAACCTATGTTCGACTTCCAGATAGAACAATCCGATTTTTATGAACTTACCTATTTCAATAATTTTACTGGAACATTTGCCAGACATAGCACGAGTCCCACACTCGTATTTAAGATAGAAATAAGTTCCTGTCACGTCGAGTCCACACGACATATCGCCAGAATAAGAATGGGAAATTGTTGAGGTAAAAAGATCATTTTTTCGAACTAATCCCTGAGAGGAGCCATGGGAGTTAATTTATAAACAGCCACCACGTCTCTTTTCTACTCGTACGTCTTTACGTAGCATTAACGTAAACAGAATTTCCCCACAAAAGGTTTTATAAGACACACAGTGAAATAACTGCCCACCCATTCCTACAGTTCTAAATAGATACAACACGATAACTATTTATTGTAGCTAAAATAAGAACATTCATATAAAAGGTTACCTCAATAGTTTTACAATAGCGGTTTTATCGCTTTGACAACGAGATCGCTGATAAAAGTTGTGTCGTTGAGATCTATCACACAATTTTTACAGTGTCGACAGATCAAGCACTTATATTTAGCTTAGTATAAATTGCTAAATATAATTTAGTAATAATTTTATTCCTGTATCCAAAGACACTAGAAATTTATGTATAAAAATTTGTTCATTGCTTTTAAATTCTTCTCTACTTATTTAAACAGGATTTTTTAATGATTTTACTTTCAAACTCATACTGTACTGTACTGTATCAACCCATACACGACCCACTGCAGGGCACGAGCCTCCTCTACAATCGAGAGTACGATTGAGAGTGGTTAGGCCATATAGTCCACCACGCTGGCCCAGTGCGGGTTGGGTTGGGTTGCAAACTCATACACATAACAAAAAACAGACACTTGACATGTGTTTCGATACGGGAAAATGTAAACAATTTTAATAAAATATATTTTTTGGAATCCCAATGATACTTTACACAAGTGTCAGGCGATAAAATGTTTGATAAACTATAGTAAAATACAGTTTGCATCATACACATTAGGCATGTACATTGATATTTGCATTCACAAAGCGAAACCAATACACAACAAAATTCAAATGTTTATGTGAAAACAGTTTCCTTTAAATTCACTGCATTTTATACAAGTTTTATAAAAGTATTTTAAGCAAACTATCTTGCTATGCATTATTTTCTCATAGATTCTTCGGTTTATAGACAGCGCTTTAAAAAGATGCTATATCTTCTGATACGGTCGAGAAGAATTTCATATAATATGAAGATAGTATTGTATTGTATTGTATCAGCCCATATACGACCCACTGCAGGGCACGGGCCTCCTCTACAATCGAGAGTACGATTGAGAGTGGTTAGGCCATATAGTCCACCACGCTGGCCTAATGCGTGTTAGCGGACTTTTACATACCATAGAAATTTATACAAGCCGCTATGGTATGCAGGTTTCCTCACGATGTTTTCCTACACCGTTATACACTACACCGTGCGTGGTGATTGACTATCAATACACACATGACTCCGAATAGTCAGAGGAAGATAGTATTCAATAATAAATAAATACACCCAACAGTCACATACATAGTCCTGACCCCACACTAAGATCGAGTATCGTGGGTATCAGAAACTACGAGGGACTTTTCGGTCTCACAAACACCCAGATCCAAAACAAATACCTATGGTTCACACAAATATTTGTTTCAGTGCGGGGATCAAACCCCCCGCCTCCCGATTCACAGCCGGCGCCTAATCAACAAACTAATAACAAGAGATATGTTGTTATTCTAATAAAACCCAACAGAGACTAATGAAAAAAATATAAAAAATACAGTCATACTTAAAGGCTTGACCCCAAGATTCAAGTCTTGTGTTGTAGATATAAGAAACTACGATAGACATTTACGACCCTACAACTAAGTTTTGAAATACTTATGAACCACATAAATTATTTCTAGCAGTGCAGAGGTCGAACCCGCATCCTTCTGATTCACTGCCGGCGACTTAACCAACTGCGCAACGGAGATTGTAACTATTGACCATTGTTGAGCCTGTGCTCATCTTTCTAGGTCTATATCTAGATACATATAGCGGAATCTTTTGTAAATCCAACATTAAGACTATTACGAGCCCCGACGCAAAATAGTTCGTCTAGTGTGAAATTTTCTCTGTGAGATTTTTTAAAGCTTCATTATTTTTGCATATCTATATAAAATATTAAGCTGTTCTACTATCACATGATGCGTTACTTATGCCGTTTTTTATTATGAACCAATAAACTATTTTAGCTTTTTAAATTTATACATATCCTGTTTTAAATTCGAAGAAGAATGAAAAACAAAATTCAAACATCAATATCTGAATTTAACTCCTCGAAAATCAACCTACAAGGAATCCCTTGAGCCCATTAATATCCAACCATTGACCTAAATAGCACCTGGAATACGTTTCCGCAAAATGTGCACCTACTTCCCATGCAACGGAAAATTGATAAGAATGGGAAATTGAAAAGTTATTAGGCTATCAAAGCCCTAGGAGACCTGTGGCTCTGGAGTTAATCTCCGATGGGGGCGTCGGCTCACGTATGTTTCACTGGATTGGGCTCTGGTAAATATTTCCTGATTTTTTCTGTGGCTTAGTCCGCAACCCGCACTAGGCTGGCGTGGTCTTAGCCTCTAATGTGCTCTCAATTCTTGAGAAGTCCTATACTTGGTAATCACTAGTGGTTGTAAAAGGGCTGATATATTCGGGTGGGTTTTTTGCAGGATTATTCCCGTTTTTAAATCTACTGCTAAATTCCATAATTTATCCTGCGACACATGTATGTAGGCGATCCGGAGTTATTGTTTGCTGAATATTTGTAAACCACACAAACATTTGTCGCAGTACCTACATCGGCGTTTTATTATTGATATTAAAACTGGTTGATCAAATGTAGAACTAATTGCTTGCAGCAGTTTACCGTGAAACACAAGCCTCGTCAAATGCACGCAAGCAAAGGCTCTCTCAAATTAATTATATCAGTGTACACCCATAATTCATTTAGAATTGCTGCTTGCGTTTGAGTAGAGATAATCGAATCTGGTTACTAAATATCGATCTTTTGTAAACTATCCGTGTTACCCTGATTGAACCCCTACATCAATATTGTGATAGGGCTAGAACCGGTAGAGTCACAAGTCGTTCGTGAACATTTGTCTCAATGCCAGGATCGAACCTACAGCCTCTCAATTCAGCCTGCGTGGCTTCTAACCATTGGTTACCAAAGCGACTGTGACTTTACATTCACCACAAAATTAAAATTGATGCCACTTCCATTGACCGCACATCAAAACTCCATCCCATACGTTCCACAAAGATTTCAATTGACGACGGATTTCCTTGGACTCTGAAGCATAAGGATTTTCTACCTTTACCATATTGCATTGGAAATGGAGGCTTTAAGACGTGGGTTAGAGCGATTGCATGCATGAAGGCGTCGCGCACTCGTTTGAGTCGGGAATTCCATCGGCATTCGATTTGTTGCCCCTTTGCTCAGACGGTAAATCAACCTAGTGATTTTATGATGCTGATGGAGGAATAAAGATAGGTTGGACGATATTTCATTGAAAATTTTCACTTGAATTCACAGTATCCCTTTATTGCTAAATCATAAATAAATAAACAAAAAGTTTTTATTGCCTTAAAATTAACAAATAATACAAAAAATTTCAACAAACATTATAATAGCGAAAGTCAAAAGGAAATGGTTCATTCAGCATGTGCTGACTGAAATCAAAGTTTAGACTAGCGCTGGTTTTGAGTCACCTCTATGGACTGATAGGGGTGACTATGGTCTTGTGTGGGTGTTAGTGTAATAAATGGCGTAATTGCAACGGAAAACTTCAATAAAGAAAAATATCATAGGAACATAGTACACACAAAACAAAAAGTGCTAATGACATCTGTTACAATTTCTGGAACTGGACATCCGATTTTAAATATATCACGTATAACTCCAACACTGTGGCTTAGGTCGAAAATGTAAAGTAAAAAAAATGTTTTAATGTCATTAATAAACAATAAATTTTTATCCTGGTGCAATTACTCTATACCTCTTCATGGTTATTAAACTAATCCCACCCGAGACACTTTTCCCAGTGGCTTTTATTTTCTTTTTATTACGCTCCTAACAATGGTAACGTGGTGTTAAATATCATTCTAGAATTGAACTATCAAATACACTAAGATTATTTCAAACTCACAATATGAGTGTTCTATTACACTCGTATTGGTTTCATATTTAAGATTGTGGTATTTTTTTAAATTTTTTAACATAGTTAAGGCAAAACAATTTGCCTATTACACACCAAACTATAAAAGCTCTGGTCCTCTCTCTCGCCCCAGCATTAACACCGAGAGAAAAATCGCATAATATCAAGCAAAACTAACTAAGCTAAACACTAAACGTAATCCAGCAGATTAGAGCATGTAGTCCACAAAACACGGTATATTAAAATACTTTTTTTCATACTTTAAGGCGCTTAAGTCCCGCCGGCAGTACGGTTTTAAACCGGTCATGTAAATCTGGCTTTCATTAAAACGTAACGAACATTCCAGTGCAGACCTCAGGCGGATTAAACAGGATCCGATCCGCTTCATCCTCTTATATTTTTATTCCTGTTTGGCGAAAATAACTTTTAGTGTGCTAATAATGGACCGGATTTGCGAGGTTACGTGTGAGCGAGTAGGGCGGGCTAGGCTGAACTGTGTTTGAAATTGATAAATTAAATTCCGGAGAAACGTCTGTGCGTTGATGTAAAAGGATGCTGAAAGCTAGGCTTTTCCAAGAGTTCGTTTTGGGGCCTTGGTCATGTTTAGCAGTTGATGAATTGTAACTAATGTTGATAAATATATTTAGGAGGATTTTCATGTAGTTTTTCTAGCGTTGCAACGGAAAGTAAACAGCTTCCTATTGGAATACCTTATGGCCTCAATCCCTTAACATCCCCATGGAAATCATAGACACGCCAACCGTCTCTGGCGTCCAAATTAATATAAAATTTCTCACAAAATTAATTGGTTGACATTCGGACCGTGTCCAGAACATTACAGTAGATACACAGCAGATGCTACAACACAGCTTGCGAAGCCTATCTTATAAAAAAGTAATACAAATGAAAACAGCCGAAAATTCCCGTAAATTCCCCAAGACAAGAATGAAACGTCCCTGTCTGGACTAATGGAGCATGCAGTGATTAATGCGGCCGACGACACCATAGTAATGAGTACAAATTGCACCTCCCAATGTCTAATAGCTCTCTTAATTATTCCACAGTTTTAAACCCGCGATTAGAGTTGATCTGCGATGTCTTTTTTTAATTTATGATTTTTTTTTATGATTTCAGAATTACAAAGTCTGTTTCTTTTTATCATTTTGATGTCGGTAAAATACAAAAATTATGATTTAGCAGCGTAAATGTTTTGAGAAACTCGAAATTATGGTTTAATTATTAAGGAACGCAAACCACTCTATATTAGATTTACAATTTGCATAAATAAATCACTGCAGTCAAACAAAATAACAGAATGAATCATCCTGCTTATAAATAGTTCCACAAATATTCTTACCAAAACCAATAGTTGTATTACTTTAAATTAAATCTAAAATATTTCAAAACCCAGTGTAGTATTGGAACACAGCCTATATAAAATATTTCATCAAACTATGAGATATTTTTTGTGTATCGGAACACCCCGAGGCCGGATGCACGTCGACGCATAAAAATCCTTTTATCGGCCCATAACGGAACTATCCAAATCAAAAGGATACCGCGGAACTAAAATGCCCCAACAGGCCAAGTGGAAAATTACTGCGATTCGGTCGGGGGTGTACTGGGAGCTAATATTAATAGTTTTTCGCAATTTTCGAGTGAATTTTTTTTGGAAGAATTGAGTGATGCATATTAGGTTAGCTTACAAAGGCTCTTTTAAAGGGATGAGGGATGATATAAGAAGGTGACAAAATAATGGCAGACTATATATAATTAAATATAAGAACGGTGAACTGCACAGGCTAGGAGAGGTCCTAAAGCTAGAAACTAGGACTCTCCTTTCATTTAATGTGGTTTGGTATGATCTATCATACTGGCCTAATTAGGCTTAAAACAATTCAATTTGGAAAAAACTTTAGAAATTGACGATTATCCAGGATGCAGATTTTGCCATAATATTTTATTTAGGATCTTCAGGATTTTTTTCGTCACTGTCATAGCAGACTTTAATTATTATACATGTAATCTTTAGAAACTTAGGGGTGCGTATTCAAATTGTATTCACAAGACTGCGTAATACTTCTGACTAACCAATCCCACAGTTATAAATAAGAATGATAATTATGATCTCTATATTTAATTATAATGCCAAAGCCAATCGACAATCAGTTATGCTTGCACCTTACCTGTCCCTTTGCAAACGATATTAATAGTAAGGTTTATAAATAGACCGACGTTAATAACCTCATTAGTAATACTGTTGAACTTGCTTGTATATGTTGTATGTGGGTCACGATTTACAAAGAAATCAGCGGATGTTTGGACGTCGTGTGTAGACTGCGTGCAGACGTGACGCACGGCGCTTTGTACTATATGGCATATGCTATATCTTAAGTTTAGCATGGTAAAGCATTCTTATTGTTTATGTTCAGTAAACGATAAATAGCTCAACCGATTGTAAGTGATAGGGACAAAATAAATAATAAGTACACCCAACAGTCACATACATAGTCCTGACCCCACACTAAGATCGAGTCTTGTGTCGTGGGAATCAGAAGCTACGAGACTTCTCGGTCTCACAAACACCCAGACCCAACACAAATATTTGTGAGCCACACGAACATTTGTGTTGGTGCGGGGATCGAACCCGCGGCTTCTCGTTTCACAGTCGGCGTCTAACCAACTACGCCACGGAGGCTGTCAATAAAAATCGAAATTAAAATATTCATTATTCAAATAGTCTTTCACTAGATCGTTAATCATTGCTACCACCGCATCGGAACGTGTTGTAGCTGTGAAGAAGAAAAGGCGCAAGAAACTCCTTCTCCTCAACACGAACTGCTTTCTTTTTTTTTGTGTTTCTATTTTTTTTACTGACCAGTAAGAACAAAATTGACTACACTTGGATCGCCTTCAAATAGAAGAGAAAAGAGAAGGAAAAATGATGGAAAGGAATATTGGGATATTGGCAATCTAATACCTACATGGAACCAAACACGGCAGCAAACCCGTCTCTTTACGTCGTTTCTGTGAGTCGGTGGTACTAGCGCGGTCGAGCAGGCACGGGTCTGCCAAGAATGAGCTTACTATATAAAATTTTATGATAACTATTTGGAAATTCTATAATCTGGAGCTATTTAATCCTGAGATCAATACCTTAAGTTTATAAATTCTTACGGTGTAAGCAGACAAAACACAATTAGTCTCCGCGCCATTAAACAAAGAGAAAATTGCGGTGATTAACCTGTGGCAAAAAATAATGTTAGAAGTGTTAATGTCAGTACAGCTGGCTATAGTAAATGTCTTCAAATAGTTAGATCAACAATAAAATACTTAGTGTTAAAAACAGAAAGGATATTAGTATTGAAACTCTATAGTGCATCTAACAACGTACTTTTATTTGGATGCTCGAATTCCATGATCGATAGTGCAGGCAAATGAGGATCCTCATATTCATCAAGAGTGTCTTCATCAAATATTAGTATAAAATCTAATACTATAAAATCTAAGCATTCATCGTTAATATTTATATCCAGCGAAAAGATAAAAATACATTTGAGGTTCAAAGACCCGGGTCCAATTAATGGCCGTCCCATAACTTACAAACTTATAATTTGTCATCGAGAACAAAGTTTGTATTGACGAGATATTTCAAGTCTGCGCTGTTGTTTTTGTCTCGAAAAGCTAAATAACTAACAATTTGTCACTCTTAACGCTTCGATGTAAGCAATTTGCAAGATGAATACTGGGCATTTATTTTAATATTGCTTAATCTGCTCCAAATGTCTGTCATTCGCATATTTCGGTGGAATTTGGTTTGGAATGCATATTGTTGTTGGGTTAGTATTTATTATCGTTTTTATTTAAAATATTCTTGTGTTGAGGTCTTTTATCGAAAATGATTAGATATTAATGATAAACATTTTTTCTGACGAATATTTAAAACTCAGGTCCGAAGGGGTTAAGCATAGCATACGGTCCCAATGTTGGGTATAGGCCTATCTCTGTCTCATAGTATGCCATTTTTGTCGATCCTTTGCCAGTCGCAAAAACACTATTATATTATATGTTCATAAGCTCGGCTGTCAAAGAGTTCATCTCAAATCGTCCCGTTTATAAAAATACACACAAATCGCCTCTAAGCCGGATATTCGCGAGTATAGCTGCTGGTAACATTGAAACCACCCTTAAAGTATTTGTGTACATTTTCAAACAATTTTGATTTTAATGTTTTTACATTGCCATTTGTGGCATCATTGGAAGGGTTAAAAGGATTTTATTGTGTGTTTAATATCAGTGTTAGGGCTACTTGTAATATAGATCGACGCGTTGGTTCAAGTTTAATGGATGGGCTGTGATTACGGCGTGCATTGGCAGAAAGAGAATTCGATTTTTAGGTATGTACGTACATACATAAACTCACGTCTTTTTTCCCAGAAGGGGTAGGCAGAGGTGCAACCAGGATACCTACATTTCGCTTTGTACTTTCCGTCCCACGATGTGATAGCGTGCAAAGGCTATCGGGCACAAATTCCAGAGTCACTTTACCCGACCTGCGATTCCAACCCGAGACCTTCGTTTTGCAATAATACCGTAGTATAACTACGCCACCGAGACAGCCGATTTAATAGGCTGATCTATTTTATTCCTATTTGAGATGACTTTTAGTGTCCTACAATATAGTAATATATGACTGAGCTTGCCACCTGTAAGGTAAAAAATTACATTTGGTATGAATTACTATGGAGCTCTGACCACTGGACCGTTCCATCGTCTACCGGTTACAGTCTGTTGTATGGTCTTGGAGAGGAAATTTTAAGGAAACTCCTATTCCGTTTTTACTCTACAATTACTGTACTACAACTGCAGCAGATACTGAGAATGCTACCAACCATAAATACATTTGTTCAAAGCAATTTTTAAGAAGCAGCCGAGAATATATCTACTTATTCCTTACAATTACTAATACATAACGCGAACACGTTACCCATAAAACAATTATCCAGCTCATCAGTTCATAATTGTAAATTACAAATCACAAACGGCTGCATTACAAATCAATAAACAGCAAACGTTTTGTAATGGCGTGAACGGAATCTATTTAAATTTATACCACGCAAGAGCACTTGATTACTGCACGTTCATTCAATTAGTGTGCACCGACTATTACAGCTATTATTTTAAAAGCGTCGTGACTTGCAACCGGATTAACTGGACCTGCGTGTTTATTAATTTCGAACTCTATCACTATATTATACAGTTGGAAATCCAATGGTTCAGAGGTCGTTGAAAATGGTACGGTATTGTCAAATTCAAATTCAGAGCATCGATTCAAACAGTCATTGCAATGAGTAATTGAAAATGTGTTTTCTGTGTCTGATAAATGAATGGACGGGCCACGTTTGCCGGAATTCACCTCGAACCTTTGGTACAGGAGTACGTTTTATTGTTGTGTTGTGTTTGATTTATTACTACTTTAGTAGTTTCTCACTTGAATAGAATCTATTTGCAATCAATGTTTTATGCATTATACGGTACTGTGAATAGTAATAGTTTGACAACCTTCGAGGCGCAATTCATTGGACGCCGCCTGTGAAACAAGAAGCCACGGGTTCGATCCGCACCGAGACAAATATTTGTGTGATCCAATGGTATTTGTGTCGGGTCTGGGTGTTTGTGAGACCGAAAAGTCTCTCGTAGTTTCTGATACCCCCGACACAAGACTCGATCTTAGCGTGGGGTCAGGACTATGTATGTGACTATTAGGTGTATTTATTTATTTAGTGATGTCTTTCGTTTGGTTTTACGTTACTTATCCCTCACTGTGACTTGATATAATTGTTACGACAATCGTATAAATTTACATTTAAATCTGCGCTTCATACCAAGGCATTACGACGCAAATATGTTTATTTGATAATTCTCCGCACGTTCTACAAATGTGTCAATATATTTCTTTATAAATACTTACAATACATACCTTTACGGTGACTTCATGACTATGTTACGATAAATCATCAAGTTTAAGACGCAACAAATAAAAAGGCAAGACTTTTTTTTAATTCACCTTAGGCTGTGTGCTTAACCAAATTGTGTTAATTATCATGCAATAACTAACATTTAGCCAGTAAAACAATAGTCCTAGCTTTAAGACTACACTTGCATAGAGTCAAATCACGTTGCCATGCGAGGTCACAAATAAATATTCATAATTAATTCTGCATATATTTTTTTTGCTTTATAATAATATTATAACATCCCAAATAGCTTAACGTAATTTTTCTGATCCACATATAATTAGTACTTAATCACTATTTATCATTTCCACCTCACATTTATTATGAATAGTTTTTGTATTAGGACCACATTTGTTCCAAGGCGTCCTCCTCCTACTGTTTAAACTTACGTATACTATGTATTCACACACAAATGTTGCTAACTTTATTCGAAAATACACATGATTCAAAAAATTTGTTACTGAAGAGTTTGCTCTAACAATTTCAAATGTATGGGAACTTTAATAATATTGGAGTCATTTTTATCACGCTTTGTTGCTATAGTCATCCATATTGACTCGTAACAGTCCAGTGCTTGACATTAACCTCTCCAAAAGGCAAAACCGTTTATTGTTCCCCATAAATAAATAAATGTACACCATTCTCTGCTTCTCTCGTCTAATTCCCTCACCCATTTATTACTATTTTCATTAATAAGCCCCGCATAAATCCAAATAAATTAATGCATTGTTTAGATAAGGGGACAACAAACGCCGCACATGATTCAATCGAATAGGTCATCGTTTAATTCTCAACTGGCGTCCGCGCAGCTTTGTCGCCAGTTAGTGATCGTGCGTCAAGAGATATGTGTGTAGTAACTTTTATGTGCATATGAGAATGGCTCTTAAAATTATATTACTATGCGTGGTTTTTACGGGTGAGTGATTTTTTATTGCAATTTAAAAAAGGAATTATAAAATGAGTTTGATTTATCGGTTTTATTTAATGATTCGTTTTTTGAAATTAATGTTTTTGTAACGGTGTGTTGTATTTATTAGAATTTTTTTTGCAAAACAATACGTAAAATTTTGGTGTAAGAATTCCTTAGAAACGTAACTATTTAAAAATGTAAAGAGAATATTGTTAATAGATAATTCTGAAAAATATACATTTGAATTTTTAAGATAATATATTTTATCATAACGTTGGCATTGTTATAATTGTATAAAAAACGGATATTTTATATTTTTTATTCTCCTTATATTTCGTACTTTTATTGTTATTAATATATAATTTATTTACAGTTATCAAGTATAGCTCTCTCACAAATATACAAATGTTAAATGCTTGAAATCGTGACCTATTAACCTGGGAATATGTGTTTATATATGTTTAATTGATTTTTTCGTCGAGTTGTCCTTTTTTTAACAGCATAAACAGTTATATAGTAATTAAAAACATGTGTGTTTACATACATAAGCCAGTTAATTGCCTCACTAGTTGTATTGAACAAAAAAATACTCGCAATATCAATTTAATCAATTGATCAGTTATAAAAACATCAATTGACAACTGCTTAAATACACTGATCATGAATTCAACTTACAAATAGTTGTGAGTTGCATCAAATAGTTCATGGAACGAAAGAAAAGATCTCGGTGCCTTCTTCATATTTTTTTAATCTTTATTGGTACAGGTTATTTCATATCCAACGTTACATTTCGTAGAGGACTATTTCATTATTTCACGAATCATATTCTAACACTGCGTGATTGTGAAATAGGTCAATCTTAGTAAGATTTTTTTCAATGAATAGCGAGATAAGTATGCAATGGTAAGCGATACGACCGCTCATGGACAGTAGCAAAACCAAACAACACCATCAGTTATTAAGCAATACTTGCCATTCCACTGCGCTCGCCATCCTAAAACATACGGTGTTAAGTCTCATATTTAGTAGTTTTAAAATCTTCTTTTAAATAGAGAATACTTACAACACTAACAGTTTTTCTGTCACCTTTGATTGCGTCTGTTGGAATGCCGAAGGCCCAATGACGCTTCTTTTCCTTCCTACATCTCTTCCATGCTACAATTTCTAAGATTGGCATCGCGCCTATGACCATACCTCTGCAACTAGTACGGGAAGCGAGTAGACACTCCCCATACCAGTTGCAGATTATAGTTGCAGATGCTATTGGATAAAAGTCATCTAATTCTTCAAACCTCATCGAAAATAACCGACCAGACCGACATAAATGTTTCAAACTGAACAATGACCATCTATTGGAATACTCTATTTAGATTGCAAATTGCAATCCACTTACCAATAGATGCACTGCAGTCACGTTGTCAGCCTCTGCGGGGCGGTTGGTTAGATGCCGGCTGTGAAACGAAAGGCAGCGAGTTCGATCCCCGCATCGAGACAAATGTTGGTGTTTACCACAAGTATTTGTTTCGTGTCTGCGTGTTTGTGCGATTAAAAAACTCTCATAATTCCTGATATTCACGACATAGGAGACCCTCGTTTAGGACTACGTATGGGACTTTTGGGTGTATTAATTACTAATTAGTATAAATTTATTATTTAATCGGAATTAAAGAGCCATTAAATCTTAAAATTATTTATATTAAGAAGTAAAAACCCAGACATTCTTAAAATTAATCAATTTTCAAATTCTTCATAATAAGTTTACACCAAAAAATATACGATGGCTCTAGTAATGTCTATGTAACCCTTCTCATTAGTGTTATGATGTGCAAAAGACATATTTCTCACCATAGTAGTCATGCAGTTGTTTAATCGTCGTCAATTAAGCTCAATTATTTAACTCGTATGTGTCCATTAAGGGACATCGCGTGCTCATGAGCCTGCCAAGGAATAAATAACGATTTTATTAACATACATACATACATACAATATACATAAACATAAACACACGCCTTTTTCCCAGACGGGATAGGCAGAGGTGCTACCAGAACACCCACGTTTCGCCTTGTATATTCCGTCCCACGAAGTGATAGGGAGCGAGCCTATCGCCATATCGGGCACAAATTCCTGACTCCGGGCTGATAATGAATTGAAAAATCCAATATCGCTTTGCCCGACCCGGGATTCGAAGCCGAGACCTCAGCTTTGCAATCGTACCGTAGTACCACTACGCCACCGAGGCTGTTATGAACATACATTATGTGCTATTTATGTTTTAAACCATTCTCATATATTGTAGACCTTTTGTGCCACTTTTTAACTAGTGGCCCGTCCCAGCTTCGCCTGGGAGCAGATGTTTTGTGATTCAACTCCACACCAGATACATGATATTTTTCGTACAAACTGGGACACCCTGTATATGTATTATACATATAAACCTTTCTCTTGAATCATTCTATCTATTTAAAAAACAGCATCAAAATCCGTTGTGTAGTTTTAAAGATCTAAGCACAGGTAGGGACAGACAGACAGCGGGAAGCAACTTTATTTTATACTATGTAGTGTTAGGACTGTAGTAGTTTCTTGCCAAAAACTTTTTTTTTGCTAACTACGCAAATAATTTATTTTGGATTTCAACTAATCCAAAATCCACAGGTCTGATTGAAATATCTATAGTAAAATGTCAATAGCTATTTTTTATTTTAAGTTCTGGATTGGTTACATTCTACGTAGGTGCCTACCTAACCTGTTTTCTTTTTATTAATTCTTTTAAAAATTATAAGAAATAGAATATTTACTAATTATAAAGATAAACACAGTCACCAGTATATCACAAATTCGAGTTAATCTGCACTTGTCCAGGTCCGTATATTTTAAAATTCCAGTTAACCATATGTCCTTGTGCTGATAGTTTCAATTAACTCATTTTTGTGAGCAGAAGTAATTAAGCGCGTGGAAACATTACAAGCATTGACAAACAACGAAGCTATTTAACTTCCCGATGTTTTGGGGATTTTACAGCCTCAATGATAACTGGTAAGAATGGTGTGTTAGTCATGTGCCAAGATATGTAAATAATAAAAAATAAAAAATTAAACCGACTTCAGAATTGTAATAAAAAGAGAGAAATAAAACTAATCTTCTAATGAATCTTAGCTACCTAAATATGCCAAATTAAATTTGAGCTCGGTTCCTATACTATAACTAATCCAACGCAAAAAGATTTTTTGAAATTCAATTTTTTGAGATATGCACACATACAAACATACATACATTTATAATATTTTTAGGTCTTACGAACACCACACCACACACTCAAAAAAATATTTGGGCCGCACCAACATTTGTTTCCTGCGTGGATCGAATCCGCGGCGATACGTTTCAGAGCTGGGTTTCAACCAACTGCAAGAAGTAGAGTGTAGACGGTCAAATGTTAGTGTGACAATGAGAAAAAAATATATAAAACATATTTAATCATCTAAATTGTAACACATAAATACAAGAAACTATTAGATATACTTGCATCAACGTATGATATCACCGTAGAGAAAACTATGATAGTCAATAAAGAGAAATGCTTTCTACCGCCCCTCGTATATTCGTCATGTCCCGAATAGAGTCAGTCATACCATTAGCGAGCGCATGACTGACCAATTGAGCGAATTAACCGTCGCCTCTTAAGACTTAAGCGGGCTGTTCCTTGTTCCATATAAATTGACGGCGCTGTTGTGATCGCTCCTACTAATGAGACGCACTTATGTTTTGTGTTTAATTGTTTTGGGCTCGTAGTTATGGTGGTAGCTTCTTTATGTACTTTAGAGAAGAAGAGTACTCGCATTAGCAAGCCACGCCATGAGTTTCTTCAGGTTGGAAATGCATTTTGTTTATTGAAACTAAGTTTGTACAAAGACAGGTATAAAAATTTAAGTATAGCTATTCTTCACTTATTATTTGTTAAGAATAGTGTGTATGTTTGTTTTCTGTATTAACGTATTTAAGTACTTTGTTCTTATCGCTAAATCTTTTTAAAAATTAAGGTCAAGTTACAGATGACAAAAGACAGATGTGAGGTTAAGATCATACGATTATATAAAATTTTGTACCAATTAAATATGATATTTGGCGAGGTTTTCTTCCCGATATCTTAATGTAACATATGATTTCATCATATTATGGCTTTCTTAATTTGTTCAGTTAATTACTTTACGAAACGTTCGCAGTATAAGCATTGAACTGAGGTCCTAAAATCGAGCTATGCTTCAAAGATTCCATCTCAAAATTGAGTTCACCTTTCAATAACACACTGGCACTCTTTAGAGTGGCTCAAAAATGCCATAGTATAACTACAACATACACTTTTTTCATAGTTCAAGCACCTAATACGCTAATAAATTGTTTTTAATTGGACCCATATCACAACACGTGTCTAAGAATAACATGTCACGCTCCAATCCCTTTAACAAAAGCGCGTCGGAGCGTGAAGCGATGAGTTAAGAGTGGTTCACTAACAGCACAATTTAAGAGATATGGCGCCTCCCCTTCGGCCGTTTGGTAATTTGTCTAATTCAAAAAATTAAAAACAACAACAGCGACTGTTATGTAAACTCAGTGTCGGATCGATCACAATTGAAGTATGAGGGTTACAAGTTAAACAAGTTATTGCTTGGAGAAAAACAATAAGTCATTTGTATGCTGTATTGCTAATGTTGTTAACCAAATAAAACAAAGAAAATCTTTATTTATACTTAAAGTGAGGTTGAATATTTTTTTGCAAAAAAATATGTATATTTTTAAATCTAAAAGAAATATTACATTTGACAGTACTTAATTTATCAAACATCAATAAATTCCTTTCCGACTGTATTTTGTAAGCGTCTTGTTTTTCTATTATTTTAGAAGACGATGATGTTAGTTGATTCCAATTTGCATTTACACTTTATTTTTATGTTTTTTTAAGTACTATTTTCTCTTCATAAAAACCCGTCTAAAATACGATGCGTTCTCAAAGTACTTGCGAAAAACGGACATAATTATGAATTTAAATTGTTTCAGCATCAACGGCTATGGACGTTCATCTGACCAATAAATGGGAGCCAAACCTGGGCTTCGTGACAGAATGCACGTGGAAGCTGTTCTCCAATGACTCTTTGCAGTCAGTCAGACTTTACAACAACGTCCAGCAGTTCATGATCTACCGACCAGAGGTAATTATTTTTGTTTTATTTGCGAAACTCGTACACATTTTTGACAAAGAAAAGGAACTTAATTCCAGTTCAACTTTATCATTAAGTGATTGAAGTGATATTCGTTTTTATGACTGAAGCGCCACACGGGGAGAGTTTCTCGCGGCGAAAATCGTAAGCCATTATCGCATGACATAACCGCCTTAAGATTATCGTTTTTTGACAATGCTTACACGATACAACTTTTTTATATCCTTGCGGTAATCGTATCATCGAGGCGAGGAACTATCCCTGTGTAAATGGGGTTTTTGGTTATTCCACTTTAAGTAGGTTCGGTAGGTACGTTAATGCACTTACAGATGACTAGCTATGGCCTGTTGAGCCATAAGGCCTCGCGTGTGAGTATAAAAATAAGGGTCTAAACCTTTGGCCAAGCGCTGTCATTGTCGTGTAGGATTGTTTTGCTTTTACCAGCCTTAACCCTAGTCATATTTAGGCCCGATGTATCAATATGTCTCAAACGATAATTTATTATAATTTTACTACAAACCTGCACGTTTATTTTGAATATTGATAAAAACTAAGCAGTACATGTTCTGAATCAAAACCTACTTAACTTAAAATAGATGCTTCGAGACCGTTCGATTCTTAAATCATACCACAAGATTTAAAGCTAATTGATGCATCCATAAGAACAACAAGGTGACTAAATATTTCAAATTAGAAATTACTGTGATGTTCTGAGTAAATCCATCAACTGTAAGGCAGCTGCTGGTCATTTAGTGATAATGTTTGCTAATAATAAGAGCGTTGATGTCAATTGAGGTTAAATCGAAGAAAGGGGAACGCATTTAACTTTAGTTGCCTTCATGCTGTGCGTTTGTTCAGCATAATATTCTCGTCGATTATGTACGATGGAAATAAACATAGTCATGGAACCATTGATTTAAAAACATGGAACATATTCTAGGTTATATTATGTATCAAGATATAAAGATATAGACTGTTTGCTGCCATATGGTAAAAGCATTGGTACTTAAGACGCAGTATTAGTTCTATCTAAAAAGATTTAATTTGGACTTGATATTCCAGTATTTTGACCTGCTACCATTAAGAACTATAGAAGCAAAGTGATTATGTTTTCGTTTTTTTCTGTTAGGTATAAGTAGGTACGTGTAATTAATTATTAAATATAACATCCATTACTTCAAAGAGTTGAAAATGTATTTCGTTATATTCTCTCAATGTGGTTAACATTGGGAGAATATTGTTCAGACTTATTAAACTGAAATATTCCTATCAATAAAGTTTCCAAGTAGTCTTTCTTGACCGATTCGAGTTCATTCAATTCTAAACTTGATGCAAACTGCAAAGATAGATAGAGTAATGAAGATGGATGAATCATAATAAATCATTTAAATATGGCGGGGTTCAATGCTCTCAAAGTGTTAAAGATGATATTATCTATTGTAAAATTACCCATACCAAATATCTACTACTGGCAATCGAGATTTTGGTGTGCGTTAGTGTTCATATACTCGGATTTAGGAAAGTCTTTATGGATTTCGTTTTTTGGGGCCATTCATTTGGTGTGCCTATCATTGGGAGGTAATGCCCTAGTCGCCAGGCTGGCCGAGGGCCGGCTGCGACTGGATGCATAAAGCAGCACACCGGGCTCTGTGGCGTACCTTGGGAGAGGCCTATGTCCAGCAGTGGACTGTAACGGGCTGATGATGATGATGATAGTATTTTGTAGGCTAGACTAACAGTATGTATCAATTATATTTAGGCAACTGATTCGGTTAGATACCCGACGTAGTAACTTCGTTATATTGCATGGAATTACGAACATACACAGAGAAAGGCTAGATACCAAATGACCAACGTTTTTTTTTTTTAAAGTACCTAAGTAGGGACTTATGTAATAAAATTTAAGTAAATTAACGCCAGTTCAGAAAATTACGGAAGAAAATTCCTTCCATGATGATTTAAGTACGAACAATAAATATTTAAAAGAGATTAGTCTCTGACTTGGGCAAATGACTTGCCATTTGTCTACGAACTTACTTGAAACGGGCGTATTTTTGCATGTTTCGAAAGAAACAAGAATTCAGCAATGTAAAATAAATTTGTTCAGGGAATAACGAGTAAAACGGGTAAATAGGATTAGTTTATTGAGTAAAGTAAATATGACGAATATTTCCAATTCGTTTTGTCATATTTGGTGCGGTTTTCTGTAGGTAAATGATTTGTAATTAATCTGCGATGGGTTTTTAAACAATATTTTGTATTAAGGTGTAAGGTGATCAAAGGGCGCGGTAATAGTGTCTAAACATATTTTTCTTGCTTCTGTATTATCTGCAGTCTATAAGAGTATATAAGACCGGATAGAGTAAATCAAAAATTAAATATAATAAATAAATAATAAATATTAAATAATCAAAAATTATGTGGATCCAATAGTACCTACCACCTTAGTACAGCCATAAAATACAAAAATAAAACAGATGTAAAATATGCGGTAGAGTGGTAGAGCCACGCTGTTGTAAGTCATGAGTGAGCATGAATGGGCAGGCTCGTCCAGGGTGGTACCAATGTCTCACAGGAAATCGACATGAAGCGACAGCTTGGCTGTCGCGTTTTGTTCAGTGAGTGATATTGCCGGATGCCCAATACCACTTTCCTTTTCCCTTACTTTTTCCTTCCCGCTTCTCTCCTGATTATAGGGCCGGCAACACATCTATGAACCAAGCGTTATGGATGGTCATGGGCGGTAGTGATCACTTAACATCAGGTGACCTATTTGCTCGTTTACCGGACCTGTGCAATAAAAAAAAGATGTAGCGATTAGCTTTTAAACAATAGGCACGTGCGTTGTCTTTGACCTCAAAACACCGAACGCTGGACAAATTAATTCGGACAATTAAAGCGGTGTGGAGGTAGGCCGCAGCACTTCCGTCCCGAAACGGAACGGTAATTAAAACGTTGTTTACAAAACGTCGCACATTAAACATCCTGGTAAATTGAGGATATTTGATCAATCCAAATTGATGTGGATGGAATTCAAATAGTACTGGTTTGTGATGCGTGGCTTGTGTGGAGCGTGAAAAACTTAGTAGCTGGTTTTAAAAAAAATAATCTGAGTTAGTTTAATGGTTGAATATAATAGGTACTAAATAGAGGCCGGCCTGGCTCCACCCGGTGCTTATACTTTTTGAATCAAGTCCACATCAGCAACATATTATTATTTCTCGTACTGTTTTATTTTTATTCAGACTTAATTTTCCCGTCCCGTCCCTTTATCCCCCACCATGTTCCATCTCAATCTCACTCAAAGTATGCTATCCCGTCCTCTCATGTCCACTCACATCTATTTTGAGTTTAAAAGTAATAATTATAATTGAAAATCTTGCTCATTCCGCGGGAACACTATATTTGTCGGGATAAAAATAGCCTATGTGTTAATCCAGGGTGTCAGCTACCTCTGCACTAAATTGAAGCGAAATCGGTTCAGCTGTTTCTGAGATTAGCGTGCACAAAGTTACAAACAAAAATTATAGTAATCATTGTTTTGGGTACTATTACGTTATTATAGTCCCCCCCCCCCCATATCAGTTTTTGTCATTTATCTTCCATGTACAGAACACAAACATCGATCGGTTACAAATTTATTATATGTAGATATAGATTTAAGTGCCTAGTGATAGTGATGTTAGTGGTAGGCGATACGTGAACTTCTGGGATGGTACTACACACATCTGACTTTTCGGAATCATTTGAGTTTTGATAGTCTTTGTAGATCTTTCCATAACACGGGGAGTTAGCCCATCCAGAATATTCCAGTGTAGTGTTCTTTGTCTTATGGCTTCTCAGTCAAAGTGCTCATTATTGGTTAATAAATATTACAGTTAAATGTCTACACTAACTCGAATTCTTGCCCGACTTCTTGTGTACAAAGCACTTAACAATTATCTTTATTTCCCACAGAGAGACGGAAAGCAACGTGTTCAAATTTACCCGTTAAATGGAAACTTCCTGGAAGTGGATTGTCTTGAGCACGACGAGCGAGGCTTGTCGGGCCGATGCGTAATGAAACTGGAATTGCGTCAGCCTCCGACAGCGGACATTACATATACCTGTGATGTGTCGGGAGAAAGACCCATGTTCATGACGAAGCAGGAGTCTATTGTTGTTTCTGCTTTTGGTAAGTAAAATTGTTGATGATCGATTTACAAAGACTTTACTGTGGTGTGATAACTTGCTCAGAAAGTTGGTTACTTGAGGCGGGAAACGGACGCACATACGATCCTGGTCTTTGGACAGCTTGCATAAGATCCATATACCTAGTCATTGTTAATGTAAAGCAGCATTTGAAGAATGGGCGCAACCTGTTTTAAGTTATGAAATTGACAAATTATATCTAAGCATTCATTCATAATTATGAAATTCACATTCATATTGTTTTTTTTTTTACACTGGCGCGGCATAATAACTGCACTGCACCTGATGGTAAGCGCAAATGCCGTCCAGACAGAGTATCGAATGGCATCAGACGGCGGTCCCATGCCATTCGACACAATTATGCCAGCCTGCTGAGATGCTTCTTCACACTACGGCGGAAGGAGCCAGGATTATAGGAAGGAGGGAACACGTGTGACGGCAAACAATTCCACAGCTTCACAGTGCGGCACAAAAAAGAATTTGCGAACTTTTTAGTTCGCGCCGAGATGGTTTGGACCGTCAAGTTGTGGCTTCGCAAGCCAGCACACGTAGTTCTGTTAAGGAAAGGAGAGGAGGGGATCAAACTAAACAATTCCTCAGAGCATTCACCGTGATACAGACGGTCGAACACGCTTAGAGAGGCAACATCCCTCCGCAACTGTAGCGACTCTAAGTTGCTCGTAACGTCTGCATCATTTACAACGCGAATGGCCCGCCGCTGCAATCCATCCAAGGCATCATTTTCTAGGCCTTGATAGAAATTTAAATTCAGTTCCCCTGGGCAGACAGACGCTGTGAGACCCTGGAGCCCTTCCTTTTTCAATTGTGGTCACCTTGCTCATACAAGCACCGCTTTCATACATTTCAGTTTTCAATACGATAACCCTGTTGGGTTCGTCTATAATTAGTACATGATCATTTAATTTAATTGCAGTGGCACCTACTGACGCGAAAATCAGCGTGGTGAAAACAGATGGACAATCTCCTCATTTAGTTTCATTGAACTGCACGTCTACTGGGCTACCAGCTCCTAATTTGAGTTGGACTGTTGGAGATATAAAGGTACTAATGGTTCATAGCGTAATGCATACATAAACTCACGCCTTTTCCCAGAAGGAGTGGACAGAGGCACCATCATGACACCCACATTTCGCCTTGTATGTTCCGTCCCACGATGTGATAGGGGTGAGCCTATCGCTATATCGGGCACAAATTCTTGACCCCGGGCCGATAATGAATTGAAAAATCCAATATCGCTTCGCCCGACCCGGGATTCGAACACGAGACAGCTTTGCTATCGTACCGAGTACAAATGCGCCACCGATGCAGTCAGTCTTAGCTTAATAAATGAAAAAAATGCTGGACACTGCCCTCCTTTACGAGTAAGATTAGTCCTTTGCCACATAGCACACATGCCTCCGCCATAGTAAATTACTTTTGAAATTCTTTTAGCGAAATCGGGTATTATTATATTATATATAAGTAATAGATGGTCTCATTAATATCGTAATCTGAAATAAATATTATGGGTAAACATATACTTGGGTGCTTTGTTCTCTACAGTGACGAAACTCGCAGCCTCTCGTTTTGAGTCCGCGCGGTGCTTTAACTAAATATGCTTTGGGGGTTGACATTTCTTTATTCTGTTTGTATCCACGCATATACGTTCCACTGCAGGGCACGGGCCTCCTGTGCAATCTAGAGTACGATTGAGAGGGGTTAGGCCATATAGTCAACCACGCTGTGCGGGTTGGCGAACTACATACCGTAGAAATTCTTTAAAATCATTACGACGTGCAGGATTCCTGAGGATGATTCCTGACTGATGTTTTCCTTCACTGTTATAAAACGTAGTGATAGACTCTCAATACGCACATAACTAGAAAATTGCAGAGGTGTGTCCTGGGATTTGTCCCGCGACCACTGTGAACATCTTGGCAGTCGCTTTTGGTCCGTTGCCAACCACACCATTAAAATGTGATTTTTTTTTTATCAGCCCATATACGTCCCACTGCTGAGCACGGGTCTACTCTACAACCGAGAGAATCGATAGAGAGTGGTTATTAGTTTATTTATTACATTTTAATAATTATTATAACTTTCCAGGAGCCAAACCATTTTGCAGACAGTTTTTGGAACTCAACGTCTAAGCTGTGGCACGTATGGTCGCTGTATTCATACACTCCAACGCGAGCTTCCTTAGCAACATGCACGCCAGAGGTTAGCAATGCTGGCCAAGTAATAAAGGCAGAGAGTGCTACATACAGCGCGGCTAGTAGGATAGCAGGTAATTCATTTATTTATTTATAAATTCTTTATTGCACACCACATTCAACAATAAAAGGACAAAAAAAATTGGAAAACTTATTTAAATAAAGGTGACAATCGGCGGTCTTATCGCTTTCCGCAATTTCTTCCAGACAAAGGTTGTCTTTAAATGGACTGGATAGAAAAGAAGCTAGAAAGAGAGTGGTCACAACATAGACAAAACCAAATAAATTTAATAATAATAAACAAAAAAGAAAGAAATATGTAAAAAATATGAGGAATTTCATTATGAACATTTTCATTAATTATACATAGACTACATAAAATAAAAAATAAACATATAATGTACTACGTAAACTACAATACGATATATAGATTAAGTAATTTTTGTTATAATAATTACTTTTTAAAAGCCTTATTGTAATTTTCTATATGCTTCTATCCAGCACTTACATGAAGTCGACGGAACATTACTTCATGCATACAATCACATTCAAGTTAAATAAATAAATGCACCCAATCACATACATAGTCCTCACCCCATATTAAGATCAATTCAGTCTTGTGTCGTGGATATCAGACGCTACGAGAGACTTTTCGGTCCCACAAACACCCAGACCAGAGACAAATACTTGTAGGCCTCAAACATTTGTCTCGGTGCGGGGATCGAACCCGCAGCTTCTCGTTTCACAGTCTAACCTACTGTACCACGAAGATTGTCAATGTTGCGGAATAATTTGGCTGATTATTTTGCCTGTCATAACCCTTTCCCGGAATAGGCCAACCGCTACTTAAGACTTCCATGGTCATCACTCATCATCAGGCTAATATATTTCTAGATTTTCTAGTAAACAATATAGATTTTTTATCAACAACCAGTTTTTTAAATGTCATGTTTTTAAAATAGTTTTCAACTGTTTTCAGGTTTCCCTGTGGTAGCTGTTTTATTACTCACGCTCTTATCAAGATGACCTCTAATTGGCTACTTAAATAATACAAGGTTTTAGTTATATCGTCAATTTTATTTCAGCAGAGTATCGTTGTGAACGACTATTAATTAGGCTGATGTTACACTGATAAATTCCAAACTAATAAATATATTATTGTACATAGTGCTTTAAATAAAATGCATACTTCAAATAAGATAAAGAACATTCTTAAAAATTAAATTGAATACCAATAGTTTGTTTAGATTTATAGAAGAATATCAATATTTTGATATGGTTTATATTATACGATATTCGAATAAACTAAGAACTGTATAAAATCTATTATGTTTTATACAAAATAAAATCAACTAGCTAATTTGACAGCGAGTTTAAATTACTAACGGTTATATCGAATTTTCACGATGAAGGAAAACATCGTGAAGAAATCGTGAATTTGCAAGAGAAAGTCCGCCAAACCCGCACTAGGCCAGCGTGGTGGACTATATGGCCTAACCCCTCTCAAACATACACTCGAATATAGAGGAGGCTCGTGCCCTGCAATGGGACGCGTTTGGGCTGATACAGCACAGTATATGGAATTTTCAGTGTAACATCAACCTGTATATTACAATTTATTTTTTGGCTTGTTTATATGAAGACACTCATTGTTTAACATAGTGTTACATAAGGATTTATTTTATTTTTATTACATTAAAATTCATTTACATTTTGTTAGAATGAAAAAACATTTATAATTATACATCAATGAAAAATTTAGATTGGGAACAACAATGATATTTGAAAAATTGTATAATTTAATTTTATATTATTTTAACACTTTCACTGTGGCATATTTTATGTATTAGGATACATAGGAGACCCAATATCATGTAAGTCAAAATGAACTTTAAGTACACCTACTTAAGAACTATTTTCTTCATACCAAAAATCATATCAATTTCACAATTTCGACGCTTTAAATGCTTAATGCAAGTTTTTTAAAGTGTGCAGTGAAAGTGTTAAAGGCAAGTACATTATAATTTTAAATTAATATTATATTTTTAAAACTACAAATTGTAAATAAATATGGACGTAAGTTGATAAATGCGAATATAATGCTTTTGTATAAATAAAAAGCGTAGAATAGGCACCAAAAGGTACTTTAAAATAGAAATATGTTTCAATGGATGGTTTGCAACGAGCTCTACAATGTAACAATCACATATGGAAATATGCAACAATTTGAAATCACCACATTTTTATGGTGACAAAACCACACTTGAATATACAGGGTATATCACGATTGCTGCCGAAAACGAAGCCAAGTGGTAGTTTTAGGGACTACAGGCACGATGCAACTAAATATTTTGCTGCATTGTGTCTAGTCACTAAAACTACCACCTGGCTTCGTTTGCGGTAGCAGTCTTGATATGCGCTGTATAATTTGTTTTGTTTCATGTTGATAACTTTTAAATATTCAATAAGTATAATTCACATTTTAATTAATATTTTGAAAGTCGACAAAATTCAACAGCGAATATATAATTTATTTTAATCATTTAGAGGTATTGCGGTATATATATCGTAAATTACTTAACACCACATTCCTTCTATATGGATAGACCCCGAAAATTCTCAGAGTAAACTTGCATTTATTGTGTCAGCTTCATAAAGTTACAAAATAGGTGATATTAAAAGTTGAATATTTGCATACGCGATTTGAAGAAAGGAATCTTAAACTACGACTAGGCAACACTCTGTTTTGTTTTTTAGGAACGTAATATTAGTAACAGCAGGATACGTTTTGACGTTTTTAGATATACAATAATATTAGAATTTCAAAAATAATTACGTATATCTGTTACACACAATTTGCGACTTTCGTAACATACAAATAGAGTTTTATTTAGAATAAATATTGTTAATGAGTGTACATCAGTGAATTAAAAGTTCTCATCAATTCCCACCGAAATGTCTCGAGTTTTTGTTTATTTAATTTCCTTCTAGAATACCCTAATGTTCGGAAAATATATTTAAAATTGAAATTCTGTGAATATTCAACACGAAAAGTGTATCTAATATTATATACCAATTATCTAATATTATATACCTTTCTTCCTAAACACAGTAAAAGAAGAACACTCTGAGATATAAATAATCACATAATTCTACCTCCTCAACATAAACAGACAATATTCATTTGCTTTCTACAAAATACGTTAATCATTTGTTATGCTCAATGTACAACGCACAAATCTCCTAGCATAAGTGAACCCCTATTCACTGCAATATCCCACATCATTTTTGCTTTACATTGCGTTATTTTGATACAAATTATACTAGCTTCAAAATTTTATTATTTTTTAAATGTCATATTTTTTCAAGAGTGGTCATGTTAACCTGTATTTTTACAATACATTACAAAAGTCGCAAACCGTGTACATATTAAACAATATGGACGGTTAATAAAATATTGTAAGAAGCCAATGTACATAGAAGATTAAGGACAGAACGAACGAATAGTAAAACAGAACGCGAGCCTGACAATCACTGACGTCTAATTTAATATCACAGCGCAGTCACACGCCGTTCTGACAGATACACTCTTTATCCCACACTCATGGTGGGATTGGTAAATAAATTAACCCACACAAATATTACACAACATTCATTGAAAACCAACACGGAACCCCTCTGTTTTTGCGGGCAACAATGGAATGCAATTTAGAAATGGAATGATATTTTGGAATCGAGGAGAAGTGACATGCGATTAAGCGTTTTAACGAATTATAATTCATCAAATTGACTTCACTGTTTTATCCATATAGCCTAAAAGTCACGGCCTGCGGAATTTAAGTATTAAACCCAAATATTCAATTTTAGATAACTATAGCTTATCACTTTGTAATTCAAGATATGTTTTTGATACCAACGTTAATTTTGTAACATTAGAAAACATAATATTCAATCATGAAATATCCAATAGATGAGGTTCTTGGTATCAACATTGTATATGTATCCAAACGCTACACAGATTTCGATAAAATTGATTTAAAAAAAATCGAAATCAGCAACGTCGAAACCAAGTATATCCATGCACCTCAATGACTCATTTTGGTCTTTACTTAATTACAAATAAGACACAAATCCCAATGAATCTGTCAGAACGGTTCACCTCGACAAAATGCTCAGTCTACCCGCCTAGCGAGGAAATATTAAACAGTACTTAACAATTAATGGAGGCCGAGTTAAGACACACAAGTACTAAACACATAAATGATATGAGGGGAGAAATAAATTGACACGTTTACTGAAAAACAACACTTAATATTAACTCTATAATATCATTAACTGGCCTGAAATGTTTTGTGCGATCAAGACGAAATACATGAGTTACCGATCATAAAAAACATTGACGAAAGACAATGATATACATTAGATAGAGCGATCAAAAGATTCAAACAGAAATTCTGTGACAATATTTGTAGCGTCACCCCTAAGTGTCGATTATATGAACAAAAATCACACATCCTCGCAATCCCACCAAACCATATTTGTCCATATTATTTTTTAGTGTGGGGTTCGGGTCTACGATCTCATACCTACAGTGCCACGAAGGCTGTCAAGAATTCTTAATAGACCGGAGGAAAACACTACAATATTTCATACATAACACATTTGAATCCTTATCGATTAAATTTTTTAGGGAAAGGACAGATTTCGAGACACTTTAAAGCCAAGGAAATCACACCAACTGATCACATCTGCGATCGGAATTCAACTGCAAACTATAAAAAGATAATTTCACATTTGTTCCTTTAACTATCATAACATTACACTAGTCGATAATTCATGATCGGTAATATAAATACTTAATTACAAGTCAGTAATACACGACGTCACATCTACCACATTATAAATAACTAGTGACCATCGCACTATACACGTTAACCATTCGACTAGAATTATCTACCTAACTACAAAAATTCATTATTTGGCTAACGACGATATTTAATTGAAAATCACACCACCAATTATAAACACACTCAAATTCGAGATAAAACGAGAAGTTTGCGGTGAATGCACCAATCGTGAACCAGGGAAATGGCAAAGTTTATATACATTCAGCGATAAGTGAATAAATTATTATCTGTACGCCCCATGAAACATACAATCGAGAACATCTGACATCTCTAAACACCACTGACTAATGTCCATAGTCCTTACTTCATAAAAAAGCACCCATACAAAATTTCATTCCTTATTTAACCTCCTTAGAGATAGGTAACTTAAAGCTTCGAGAAATCCTACTACAAGATACAATTTTTGTCCATTTATTTAAGAAAAATCCTTTATAACGTGTCTACAATTGGTGCATTTACCCCACAATAATCACTAATAAAATTATTGTATACCGTTTCATAATAAGTACATATCGATATCAGTTCTAAAACATGAAATTACAGAATACAGGCACAAGAATACATCAACTCACATTGGATATTTTGAAAATTCGACAATTATTTAACATATATGTATTTATTTATTGGTGATACAAAAGTTTCAGATAATAGTCGCTTATCTCTAGAAGTATATATAACGTATATTATATAATCGCTTTTAATAATTAAATATTTTACTTTTAAAACAAATTATTATCTGCTTTTTAAATGAACACCATAAGTTTCATGTCTCTGTGATTAAAATAAATAATAATTTGAAAATGGTTGCTGTTACGAAACTTAAGTACTCATTCCTTGATGTAGTCATTCTATTGCATTTATACAGTAAAATAAAAGATAAAATAGTTGAAATGTCTCCGCATGATCACTCATAAATGAATTAATAATTGATAACTGCAAATGGATGTATGCAATCATTGTTGATTTGTAAATGTAAATACATATTAGGAGAAAAAAAGCATATAATTAAGTAATTTATCTATACATCGATGTAGCTACACAAATGATATTTTTGATACGCGGGAATATATTATTTTAGTCAATCACCACGCGTGTTATTTACGTGCGAACGTCTGCTATTGGTTGTTCGTAGTTCGTACACGTCACTGATGTGAGCGTTGCTTATCGTCACTTTGACATATTCACGTTTTCACATAAATTTCATAGAAATATTACGTACCATCGAAATAGTACTAAAATTATATTTCATTGTTCAAGTACGTTTTATATTTAGCTCTACAGATTTCTACGTGTGTATCAAGGAATGAACACATAACTTTCAATAAATCAACCAATTTCAAACAACGGGATCGTTAACATAACAAAGTTTAAAAAAATAATGTTTTTCATTATGGAATGTTTTTTTTAATAATTATCAATATTAGATGTTAAATACATCACCTATTCAAAGTGTCCTCATCAACAATACGACACAAATTTCTAAGTCTTTAAATTTTAATGGAATTATATATCTCGCACATACAATTATTGATAGTTTAGTCTAGTTTTTATGCGAGAAAATACATAGGCCTTATTTAAAACATCATAACTAAACACAACCGTTATGATGATCATCTTTTTTTTGCATAATTAAGATTTTTGACATTTTTTACATAATAAATTGTTTGGGTTCTATGAGGTTTTATAGGAAAAGAAAATATTCCATACACCGACAATCGAAAAATCGCATCGATTAAATCGTATCGATTATTTAATCGTAATTCGAATAGACATCCACGTCTAGAGAATTGTAGATACTTTGCCGGCTTTTCATGGAAGGTGAATAGAAGAGAAAAATGGTATAGGTATGGCACCTCTTTACTAACCGACCGGATAACAAAGCTGCCACATCAGTCATCAGTCCTGCCAGTCAGGTTCATACGAGGCAGTCATAACACGATCAAGTAGGGAAGTAAAATCTTCTATGTTTTTTACCAATTATAGTATAACCTACTGCTTCAGAGTCGATTGTGATTCCAATTTTATATTAATTAATCCGAGATTTTTCATGTAGAGAAACAATAAATACATAATATTACACGACTAGAATATTCAATATAATTCATTTTATAATACTTATTTTTTTCGATAGGGTCGCATAGCAACCCCTATGGCATATTATAGTCGAATCTAACGTAGTCCCGATAAGGGTAATCGAATTTAATATAAAGAAAAGTTATATATCCTCCAGGATAAATAGAGATTACAATGACTAGAATTCGATAAAATTCCACTTGAAATATTACAAACGTCGACATCACTAATCGATGTCGACATACTTTATCGATATTTCTAATGTTACTATATAAGTATTTTAATATAAATGTGATTAAATTGGATGAGGAGGTAAACACTGATCTCTAATATACTCTACACTTCACCGGATATTCAATAACAAAACGATATTTTTTTGGATTGATTTAAAGCGCCTCCACGAGTCTTGAAGACGTTGGCACAAAGTACATTTGACGAAGTTGAAACTTGTCTCATTAATTCTACGGCCATTTACCAGTTTTGCTGATACTAATAGCGTCAAAATTAAATCAAATAGGTGAAACATCGATGTTCACATCCAATCCAGCAGTATTTAGAGGTCAGTGGTGGTAAGTATATCGAAGGCATGTACTTAAGGAGCAGTCTGTAGCCAGGCGCGAAGACCTCTAGCACGTTCCGCTACTCCATCGTCTGAGTGGTCTTGTGTCACTGGATCTGGCTGGAACAAATTAACAATCATTAAATATTATGCAAGAAATTACCCAAATTTTTGTATATTGGACAACTGATTTGTATCTGAAGGTATGTTTAATAATGAACATGTTTTTTGTTCTTTGACATTTGATTCGTGTTAGAAATAATTATAAAATCCTACGTGAATAACTTGTGAAATACTTACAGCTGATAAAGTCATCCGTGTCTGCGACGTAGTGGGGGCATTACACGAGCTTGTCTCTGGTGAGGCTGTAATGAGAAAAAAAAAATAATGTAATAGTTATCTTATAGTACAATATTTCATTTAAAACGCAATTATTTTTGTGGCGCAATGAATTTAATCTACTTGCTTAGGTTGATACAATAATTTTGTATTGAGGTAATAGTCAGATAGTAGAGTGATGTAGCCAAGTGAGAATGTAAAGTTAGTTCACTGCACAGAGCAAGGTAGATGAATGAGATAGATTAAATTAGTAAAGTGAATAAAGTAAAGCCTACCACACATGTTCAAGTGCGTTTGCGCAAAAGCGAGTTTGCACCAGTCTCAAATCGAAAATTAGAACGAAGTTCGCGCGGTTATTCACCCACACACGTTTCAGTATACTGGTGCAAACACAGACTTGCACAGTTACATTGTTACGTGTGTGGCGGCCATAACAGAGTGACACAACATAGTAATAGTAGTAGTAGTGTGTAGTGCGTACGTGGTCGTGCGCGTCGTGCGTCGAGCGCGCGCCAGATGTCGCGCACGTCGGCGTGCAGCGCGCGCAGCGAGCGCAGCACGGCGCCGCCGCGCCCCGCGCCGCGCGACCCCGAGCTGCCCGACGACGCCGAGCTACTGCTCGCCTCCTGACCACACCACCAACACATTTATATATTCACTATTTCATTGCGTGTCGTGTGTTCTTTTAATAAGAAAATTATACATTTTAAGTATTTTGAAATGTATGTATACTCTTATTTCTCAAAGTATGATATAAATAATGTTTTTAGAGAAATAGCATTTTCTGAATTATGTTAAATCATATGGAAATTAATGATTAATTTATTGTTATAATATAATCAATCTATAATCAAATTATATTAATTTCTAATGTCTATTATTATAACTCGTTTAATCAAATGATGAGCTACATTTTTAACACACAATAATTTACTAACCAAAACCGATTATCCTACTTAAAATTTAAATTTCATCTGAAATACTACAAGAAAACGCAATTAATTATTAATGAAACAAAATGCGCTTAGAGCAATATAAGTAAAGATAAATATAAAACACCAAATGAGTAAAATTATAAATGAAATAACGGTAAAGCCAATCAAAATCATAAATTTTATTTAAAACTAATAATAACATCTCGAAAGCTGGAGTATAAAAAAGACATATGACTGAAAAAAATCAAAAGCAAAATAAAACACGAAAGAAGAAAAAATCAAAGTGAAGCACAACCACTGAAAGAAATTGAGTACGAACAACAAACAACGAGAAAATTACAAGAAAATTGAAAACCTATATTAAAAAAAACAAATGCGACTGAAAAACGACCAGCAAATAACCCAAAAAATACACAAAGAAACTCAATCGAAACGTAAGAAAATCAAAACGAAGTGATATGAGACTTTTATGATTATGTCGCCTATGTCTACTTTTGTCATCTGATCAACATAATCGTTAAGGCAGCAATAGTGTTTCGGTATATCGATATATCGATAGCATCGTATCGATGACTTGACGGCCATATATCGACTTATCGATGAATATTAAGGATATATCGATAAGGTTTTATTAGGACCTGCATGATGGGCGGCGCGTGTGAGGCGTGCGAGGCGTGTGTGGCGTGGGTAGTATGCGCGGAGTCGGTGAGCGTTCGCAGCGCCCTCTCGATGTGTCGGAGTCGGATGTCCTTCTCCCCGAGAAGCGCGCGCGCGCGATGCAGCGCCACCTCCAGCTCCGTGGCCTCGCGCTCCTCCTGCGCACCACCACGGTACAACCCACCACACCTTCCACTAACACTACCTACCTACAATAGCCTACGCTTCCCCTTAACATGATTCCTCTGGTTTCGTGGATATTCATGGACTGAAATTATAACCACGTTTCCACCTTTAACACAATTTTTTCTCGTAACAGACAGTGCATTCCTCTCGTAGGTTTTTATTGACTATAGTGAGAACCACCTACCCGACGTAAAGTAATACCCTAAGCTGCCCATTAGTAGACTGATTCTTCTAGTTTATAGGGCTCTGAAGGCTGTTGTGACAACCCCTACTTAGATTAAACTAAACATGCTACGCTTCCATTAACAGAATGACGATTCCTCTGGTCTTGTAGATTTTTATGGTCGCCAGTGCCAACCTCCCACTCTGCTTCAAAAAATATCCTAATCTACCCCTTGACAGAGAGATATTTTTTTTTATAGCCGTTATAGGCAGACGAGCTAGAGCCCCGCCTGATGGAAAGCGGCTACCGCTACCCATAGACCTCCGCAGTGCCAGGGGTCCAGCACAACAAAGTCGCTGCCTACCTTAAGGAAAGTACTCTCTTTAAGCCTCGTTTGAAGAAAGAAGAAGAAGGAAAGAAGATTGCTATGGTTTTGTGGGTGTTTAAGGGCTGCTATGACAACCACCTACTTAAAACACTCCAAGCTTACCCTTGACAGACTGAAGATTTCCGAGTGAACTGCACTCATTTACTATTCAGCTTCAACAAAGCATCAAGGTTATCTTTAAAATACTGACCATTCCTCTAATTTATTAGATGTTCATTGACACTGTGACTTACTATCACAAGGCCTGTCTGCTCCTTTAACAAACCACCACCAAACCCTCAAAAGACCCTGTGCTTTCTCTAAAAACCGGTAATGGTTTAACTCTGGTCTGTATTTTTGCGTGACAGTGACTACTTACCATTAAGTGGTCCGTCTGCTCCTTCGTTTTTGTTTTATTCTGGCGAGAGAAAATTACCACAATGCACCTGACGGTAAAATGGATTACACGGATCCAGTTGGAGTATTCTCCGTTGAGAGATGGTAACCTTTCTCCAGTGGACACGATCATGCCAATTGTTATTTTGATTTGTGTTGCTGTTTGATTATATACCTTATACCTTAGATTATAAAATTAAAGTTGACATACTCGACTTGCAACCCACCTAATACCAACCCTATCTAAATTTACCTCGTTGACCAGCACGTTTATTAAATCGTAAAACGTACACAAAATGAACTGAATTCTGAGAATCAATAGCTATACAATTTAATTTTTATATACAGTATGTAATCAAATCTAATGATTTTAATATCTATTAATGACCATGTACTAGCTTTGACAAAATTGAATAACACTATACTAAATATCTATCCACACGAACACCCAAAAACTAGTCAGTAATCTAACGACAAACCATTACTGAACACGAAAATAAATAATTTGGATATATAATACTTACAGAAGGTTCTCTATGGGGTGACAAAGAGGCCCTGGTCTCTCTGAGGGCAGCACGTCGCCTCTTAAGGGCCGCTCTGGCCCTTCTCATGCCCTCTCTTTCTACGAGAGCCCGGTGCCTCACAAACTCCAACTCAGGAGTGTCCGCTGAACTCACCGTGCCTGGAAGCACTTCAGAAATTATCAACATGTAGGTAAAGTGAGAAAGCACATCGATAGCACATAGGTTAGTAGCATAGGTAGAGAGCACATAAGTAAAAGGTACATAGGTAAAGAGCATATAGGGAAATAGATACTGGATAGATCTGAAAGCATTAAGAATCACAGGAAAAACAATAAAAGTCGCTGAACTAGCAATACAGGAAGTGCTGCAATGGGAAATAGCTATAGCAGTCGCTATTCCACTGTTGGACACAAGACCAAATTTTTGACCGAGTGTGAAATTAGGCCTTAATATTAGTGCAGGCAGATGGATTAAAAATACCGTCAATTTAAAAACAAACTAATGTGTGAGATAACATTTTGCACTCAATCAAGTGATTAAATACAGATGCCATTTTTTTTTCTCTAGGCTTAATTCACAGCTTTGATGTATTGTTAGCTAGGCGACTGTACACTTAGATTTATAAATATATTGTTGACAAGCACACATCCACAGATATTAATAAATTAATAAAAGAGTTGGGTAGAAGAATAGTTACATACAACAATAAAAGCACATTCTGGGAGGACATTTATTTTATTTTACAAATTGACTGCGACACACACACGTTGTTGTTTTGAGGATATGCAGTTATTAACGGTTAGAATTTATTGTTCTAATTTAATATTATATCAGAGACAAAAAAAAATACGATTTAAGGTAAAACAAAATCAACAACATTAAACCAATAATAAAGTAAATGCATCATAAACATCACAAAAGTATTGTGTCGTGGCATACGGTAACTGAGAAAGACTTCAGTCTCACAAACACGAAGATCCAAAATCAAAGTGGATTATACAAACATACATATTACTACGGCCATATTTCGTTTCACAGCCGGCGCCTTAACTGCGTCACGAACGCTGTCAATTTTAGTACTAACCTAATTCAGCAAAAGGATACCGCAGACTATATGCGGGTTGGCACGCCAAGTCCGGGAACTGGTCTTCCAAATCATCAAGCTTCCTCAACTGTTGCCTTAAAGACTCCAGTGGACTGGACCAGCCTTCACCACGTCTGAAAATAAAATGTTAGTGTATAATAAAATATTATGGGTATGGTTCCTTTTAATACGTTTACTGCGGCTGACACACACGTTGTGTTTGTACGCAACGCCTGTACACATGCATAAGATTTTTTAACTGCGGCTCACATACATATTGTGCTTTTGTAAGCAATTAATTATTAATTGATTACGCACCATAATCCTAATATCTTGCTGTTTATGGATAGCAATGTTAGTCATCGGACAAGCGGTTATTGTACCCGTAGTTTCTAGACTAAAACCCAAAATCATATACATTTTTTTATCGATATATACTTACTTCGGCGAATAGTTAAGACGAGAAGTGGACGCCGATTTTAATCTGGTAAAGCATCTTCTGCGCCCGTGTCCTGAGAAAAAAAAAATGTTCACTGTCCTCTTTATTTTTCATGATTAAATTTTATCTTACTAATTGATTTAAAAAATATTTGTTTTTATAGAATTAAACAAAGCACAAACCATTTATAGGCTCTTTTAGTTTTTCATCAGCTGTAGTCGCATCAGATGAATCTTGGCAATCTGTTGTTGCACCTAATAAATAAAAATTATTATTAAATATTACGCCTTAAATAATTTTACTGTACTACCCATATTATTTCAAATAATTATTTTAAGATGGCATAAAATGGTCAGGTCATGGTAATAATGGTCAGATTTTCAGTTATACGTGCCATCAATAATTTTCTTTCTTGCTAAGTTCATTTCGGCTTGAAAACGAGGTAGTTTCAATTACAAATTCACTGATTTAGTCTTTGAACTCCAACTCCAACTTTGTGTGATTTTGCTGAACTTTGAGCTGTAGTGGGTACGAACAATAATCATACATAGGACAAGTGGGTATCACAATAATTATATTTTATCTTTTCCATTCATACCCAAATCCCGGTCTCGATCCCGCCTTCTCCTGGGCGGTTCCTGGAACGCGACGGCGGCCTTGCGATGCGGCCGGTGGTTCTTAGACGCTGACGTTTGTGATGTATCTGCTGATGGTATTCTCTGGGGAAAAAATGGTTATTTTAATGGGAGGTGTAAACTAGCGTATGCCCTCGACTTGTATCAAGTATTACCATGATAATAGTATTATTTAAATAGTTTGTAAAGATAAAACCCTCAAAAACAGAGCTAGATAGGCATTGCTAGTAAAAACGAAAAAAATATAATCTAAAATCGATGAAACACTAATTATTAAATGCTAAAATATATTTTTACTTTTGTGTGATACCATCCATCTAAGCACTAATTACCAATTAGACTGGAATCACTAGATTAGTGTTAAAAGAGCCTTCGTATTCAAAAAAGGTCCCTTTACATTCCTACACTCTACCCTGTATAACTTTTTTATTACATATTTTAAACTTACATGTTCCCTCCTAGGCTTCCACTCTTCGTTGTTATTATCGAAGGACTTTTGTGCATTGCTCTCGGAGAATGAAGGCTCGTTATCATTATACTTGAGTGTAGGATTGTTGTTCAGACGAGCTCGACTTGGTTCCGGCTCAACCACGGCACTTGTCGACGTCTCTACTAATTCTTTACGTCTGTTAGATAAAAATAAATGTTGAAGGATATATGTATTTTGAGGTTTTTCGGAGGTTTCATAGGCAATCTAAATTTAACAAGAAGCGAATAAAAAATCAAATAAAAACCTAAGATTTAGTGTATAGTATAGACAAGATATTTCATATACATATTGAAAATAACAAATGTAATTGATGTTAAATGTTGTTATCACTTCATAGCGTCAATAAATTAATTTACAAAATTTGTTTAGTTACCTTTCAAGTTGAACTTTGTGGGAGTTAGATTTCTCAGTCTCCGATCCCGTTGTCATGCTCATTTCCCGCCTTTTGTTTCGACGTTCTATCGACATCTGAAATAACAACATATTTGTGTTATACTTATACATTATTTCTTCAAAAACTTAATTTTTCTTTTCATTGCACTCTCACATTAGAATATCTATTGAGAAAATATAACTTTCTTCGATTATTCGGGGATGATTTATCTGGCTGATCGTGGGTAACTAACTAAACTACCATCGAATCTCGTGTCGTGGGTATCCGAAACTACGGAAGACATTTCGGTCTCACAAACACCCAGATCTGAAACAAATGATTGTCACAATTGTTGACACAATGAGTAGATGTTACCTGCACGTCCCGCTTGAGCGTGGCGTACTTCTCCTTGAGGCGGCGGTAGCGGTCGGGCAGCGCGCGCGCGGCGGCCAGGCGGGCGCGCAGCTCGGCCAGGTGGCACAGGTGCTGCGCGCGCACGCGGCACACCTGCACACCACCACCACTCACCACTCACTACTCACTACTCACTACTCACCACCGACCAACATAATATCTTTCTTTGGATATAAATTCCATCACCAAATCAATTGAATTTTCTGTTGAATATATTTTGGCGAAAAAATAAATAAAAAAAATCTATGGTATGTAAGTCCGCCAAGCCGCACTATTCCAGCGTGGTGGACTATATGGCCTAACCACTCTCAATCGTATTCTCGATTGTAGAGTAGGCCCGTGTCCTGCAGTGAGACGTATATGGGCTGATACAATACAAAAAATATATATTTTGGTGACATATTTCAAATTTGTTAATTATGACGAATTTGTCGTTGAAATATTAATTTTGATGCTTCGCGGTTAAACAATTTGTACTTTCTTGGTCGGGGTATACGCTACACACAAAATAACTAACCACCAATATGAATGTTAGTTGATAGGGATATTATTAAATGCTGTATATATGTACATTTAGCAATACAGTAAATATGGTACCTTATATACATACAAAACTGCTATTCTTTACTATGACACAACACCACTTTGAATACCTTTACCAATACGTTTATTTAGAAAACAAAAAACAACTCAAAATAAAAACACGACCAAACAAAAACAAATGAAAACAAAACTACATAAAAACCAATTACTATATTGTTCCAACAAACAAAATATCAATAAGAACAATCAAAAAATCTCGAAAAACAACTCAAATAGACTGTAGTACAAGGGAAATCTCACCTCAGCTCTGTAGTCGTGTCTGAGTTCACTAATGGTAGCGTTGTGTTCTTCACGAAGAGATTCAACAGTTGCTCTATTTTGTTCTGTAATACGGGCGCGCTCTTTGTTCAAACTGGCTTGCAATTGTTCTCGAAGATCTTGTAGGGCGCGTTCGTTTTCTAAAGAAACAGTTCAATTATGTTTTCATTTTATAATTTCCAATTAAGCATAATGGATGAGACCTAAGAGCGAAATGAATATTTAAGTAATAATACTTTTATTATATTTACAATCCGGTCCATGTAAGATCGAAATCGAAATTGGTATATGACATAATACATTTAACAATACGACACAGATAAATCTATAGCATCAGTGCCGCGCATCTGAGTAAAACGTTATTGATCTCTCTCCAATTATCTCTATGCGAAAAGTCATGCGAATCTCTTACTCTTTTGTAACTTTGTAAAGACCAGAGACACTTACATACCCCCTTCGACCTCCCCGGGGCCAACAACAAAATAGCGAATTTAACTTGAATAATAATACTATTTGTAAATTGAAATAATTATTAAAAAGATCTCACCAATCTCGAGCTGATGTTTTTGTTCGTACAACTGAGCTTTGTATTCGTGTTGCAGTCTCGCCATGTTGTCGATGTGTTGTTTCTCCGCTAACTCTGCCTCGCGGTTATATCGCTCTTCCAATTCCGTCTTAATATTGTTCAGTCGTTCTATGTGATTCTTTTCACTTGTTGATAATTCCTGAAATATGGCAATGACATCAGCTAATTATGCAAAGTATGATGATGACGTAAATATACAAGGGGCAGACCTAAATAGTGATCCTGTAAGTGTACTATAATTTGAACCAAGACAGAGAGAGAGCCGACCTAATTGTATCAACGGGCTTGAGATATATTATAATCATCAAGATCTTCAAGATTAGGTTAATTTTATTAAAAACCATAGAGCACTTGTCATCATCAGCCTTTTATTGTCCACTGCCGGACATGACCCTCCTCCAAATTGCGCCATTTCAGCCTGTCTTCGGGCTGTCGCATCCAGCATCTGCCAGCGACCTTTCGCAAATCGCTACTCCACCTAGCTGGAGGGTATCCTACACTACACTTGCACTTGTCATATCAACTTAAATTATTTTATTTCACACACTTTAATATCATTTATGAATCTTACCTCTTCCATCTCCCTCTGATGCCTCTCGCTTTGCTCATTCAGTCTTACTCTCTTCTCCGTCAAGAACCTCTCTTCCGCTTCCCTCAACTCCTCCTGTAACTCCGCTCTCATTTTCCTCTCCCTTCCCATCCACTCCGATCTTATATTCTCCAGCTCTTTCTGCAACGACAAGTCTAGTCTTCTTCTCTCGTCTGACTTGTGTCTCTCTATGAAATCTCTAGTCCCCATATCAGGAATAAGAGGTGATTTTATAGGCTTTGGCGCTGCCTCGTCTTGAGTCTCAAATTGGTAGACAACTACCACGTTATCTGAACTCGATTTGCCCTGAGACAGCATGACTCCATCGAGTCTTGGACTCGACAGTCCCTTCCCGAGACTCGACGCTGAATCCGACGACTTTATTTGCGGGTTTATCACTGATTTGTTCAACGGTTTAAATGTAGATAACGGGCTCCATGGCTTCCCATAATCTAACCTTGGAGATCTTAGATCAGACCCAATACTGGGTGTAGGAGATATTTTTAACTGTGACGACTTAATATCGATGCTCGATTTTGAATTTTTCGACATGTCATCTTTTATCGAATTCTTTTTAGAATCATCAGATTCCGAATGCAGGCTTTTTGGCAGATAATCTATATTAGGAACTTTGATTTGAGGTATCTGTACGTTTTCGTTTATCTTTGGCGATTTATTATCTGTGTTACTAGCTTTTGAAGTTTTATCAGAACAGTCATCTATTTCTTTGGCATTGTCGTTTTCTTTCGTGTTTTCGTTTATTTGTTTGTCTTTATGTGTGTCGTTTGAGTCGTCCAGATCGTTCAAGTCTAAGATCGCGAATTCCCTATCTGGCGAATCTATTGAAGTTTCCGACTCGATACTTTCCATGAGATTTATTGATATTTTGCTCTTTTGGGGTATCATTGGCGACCTGTAACATTAATTTGAAATACCATGATCACAGAACAATGTTGGTAAACTTAGCGATTGGAATTATTGTATTTTTTTTATTACTTTTACAAAATTATAGGAATATTCTCTATTTCATTAGTTTCAAAACTTGGACACTAAACTAGTTGCTAGCTTTTAGTAAAGACTTTTCTATACTATGTAGAGAAATATTAAAATGCGATATCAAACATAGTATTACAAAGAAAAACGAATAAATCTATACCTAGGTCTAGACTCCTTATCAGAAACAACAGGTTCTTCCAAGTGCACGGAGGCCGTCTCGATGTCCCCGGGACGCACCAGGTCGGATATCTTCTGGAAGTTCTTCTGGAAGAGGTCCGGCTTGATGTAGTCACCTGCTGGAGGTCTCAACACTCGACGTCGGGGTGAGGTACCTTTATCACGGCTGTCGCTTTCTGGGGATTGAGTATTATATGAATTAAATTGTTAATTATTTTTAACATAGGGTATATATTACATCCGTTTTTATTCATATATACTGGCGAATAAGAGAACGGGAAATGGGAGAATAAATTCCCGAAACGTACATATATAGCACGGAATAGTCTGGTTTTGGTCCCAAAAAAATACAGTCCCTGGTTTTGTCCCAAAGGTCGGTCAAAGCAATTTATTGAAAACGTTTGACTGTGTATTCATTCCAAAGTCCATAGTCTCGCAATATGTTACAGCAAAAATTAAAAGTACAAAATTAATGTTTTTAAATGGGATTTCAGATGTTTTATGTAATTATGGTCTATGTTTAGAGGTGTCAGTGTGAATTGAAATAATTTTGGCATGTAATAAAATTCATAAATTAGGTTAATATTTACCAATAGAATCCCGTTCCGACACGGACAAACTCTTCACCTCTCTGGGACTATCCGATGGTCGCGGTGGTAGCGGTGGTCGAGTCACCAGAGGCGACAACACCAATGGGTTGACCTGCGTAGTCGCCTGCACTGGTGACGGTAGCGACGGTACGGTCGGCGATGGGATGGTGACAGGCGATGGTACGGTTGGCACGGGCGCCGCACTGATTATGGAACTCTGACCGTCGTTCTGTTCTGATGAACTGTTCGAACCAGGACTAAGGGTCGGTTCCGGGAGGTTTTCTAACTTGAATCTGCAAATATGTATTTAATTAATATATTTTAGGATAGCCTTATCTAGACGGAATTGAGTGAACCTATGAATATTGGAACCTATTTACGCATTGTCCATTCACTGTCAGTATATGAATTAAGTCATAACAAAAACCATACTTCGATTGTTTAAAAGTTTTTAAGAGAATTAAATCATTCAGATGCATTTTAATATTTAATACTTTAAATGACGAATTTATTCCTACTTTTAAATCTTTACTATTGATGCGAATGCAAAAATGAATGACAACAAATACTAGCAACAAATGAAGTCTTAGAAGTCTTACCTCACACTCTTCTTGTCCTCTTCAAAGCTAGAAGCCTGTCTCTGCTTGCCCATGACTATACTCTCAGTCTTCTTGTAAAGTAAATCTGATAGTTTTTCCCTCAGTATGCCTTTCGGTGGGTCGCTCTTGGTCACTGAATCCAAGGGCAGGGATTTATCTGTGTCTGGGCTGGGTAGGTCTGATTTTGACAGCTTGAGAAACATGTTCCCTTTACCTAACAACAAATATGATTCATATTTTTTTGATCTTAGAATACTATTTACGGAAAATATAATAAGAACTTGTATACATATTTAAAAAAAAAATCTTTTTCTGTCTAGCAATCGAAATAATAGAGTTAATGATTATGAAATATATTTAAAACGTAACAAAGTTAAAAATATTCCTGTCTAGAGTCACAGAAGTCCACCTACAGCCTTCAAAAAAAGATGTTCATAAAATCAATAAGAATATAAAATAATGTTAAACAACTTACCCATCAAAGGAAATCCCCTTTCAACCTTCGCAGACGCAAACAGTGGCTTATAATTCTCTTCCTCTGGACTAGTCAGGACATTCATCTTCAGATCTATGATCTCCGACTGTTGCTTGAACAGCATTTTCGGTCTTTCAAACGACGGTCTATTTAGCAGATCTCTATCTGATGTATTCCTTACCAAAGGTTTGGTTAGAACTCCATCCACACTCCGTCTAAGTGGGGAGATTCTTAGGTCACCTAGTTTCTTGTCTAGCCTGGTTAGGGGGGATAGGGGCGGCCTGCCAATGGGGGTAAGGCGTCTGGAAGGTGTGAGGGTGGTATCTCTATTGTCCGCAGGGTGGTTTTCGCTATCTGTGCTAAATTCCTCATCGCTCTCCGCTTTGGTCTCTATGCGTTCGAGGTGTTTGGTGTTCTCTTCTGATGTGAGCAGTTCCTGTAGAGATTAGCAGTAGTTATAGTTTTGATTTTGACCAAGATCATCAAGGGAGTATGTTGACAAGATATGCCTTGGTCTTGCTGGAATTGGGATTGCTGGACCACGGCCCCGAATTTGGGCATAAAGCGTTACCTTGATGCCGGCAAGGAAGATAATATAAAGACAGCCAGTTGTCTTACTTTCTAAGATGCCTCCGATAAGGCGAATCGGTTTCGACTGAGTATAAAGACGTAACTTGGCACCGAACGAGACGAGCTCACAGTAAACGAAGAAGGAGAAATAATTTGATTTTTGAGGTTGTGCAATATTTATACGATGTAATCCAATACTGTAATTAATAATGCATAGTCTGCATTTTGTATCAAATCAGCTAAATAAAAAATATATATTATTGAACATGTTAACCATTACTTGGATCCCAAATAGTAATTAATACGTAACGACTATGTTAACATATTTTAAATTAGTAGAGAATTCTATAAAACATTTTACTATCACAAACGAAGTTACCATTTTAAAATAAAACAAAAAACAAAAACGAAACTCCATTTCCCTGTATAAACGCACAAAGAGGTTTTAACTATAACCGCGGTGTATAAAGGCGACACGTTTTTACAGTTGTGTTCCATTTAAAATGAAAGCGGAGTGTACACTAGGTCGGGATTGTGTGTACAGCCCACAGGGTGTTTCGCTCGCATGACATCAGCTGTGACCTGTGTTATCAAAGACGTTAGTTTTAAATAGATCTGATGTTTAATTGTTGGTAATTTGAAAGATAGGTATTAGTCAGAAGATTTTTTTTTGCAACATATGTATATATATAAATGCACATTAACATATTTGAATGGGTGGGCTGGCCACATAAGTATGTCGCAGACCAGATAACCGCTGAAGTAAACGTGTTCTGGAGTTGACACCGCGTCTTGGCAAACGTAGCGTGGGACGTGCTCGGGCCAGATGGCCGGACGACTTGCACAAGAGGGCCGCCAGCGACTGGATCGGGGATCCATAAAGCAGCAGAGCAGGCCCCGTGGCTTATTCCACGAAGAACTTTATCTATGGTTACGACATACGTTAGAGGATTCGAACATTTTGTAGATTATTTAGGTACATTCGTATAGTTTTACGAACGGCGTTCGAACATTCGTCGTTGTATCGGTGAAAAGTATAACCCCTCTGACCCCACAGTCGACACGTCTAGTCTTTTATCCAGGGTATCAGAAACCACGGGCGACTTTTCAGTCTCAAAAACACTCACACCCCAAAACAAATACCTGTGGACCACACAAACATTTGTTTTCATGCGGGGATCGAATCCGCAGCCTCTTGTTTCACAGCTGGCGTCTAACCAAGCGCGCCACGTAGGCTGTCGTCTATCATTATGTATACAAAATAAAGACATATTTTAAGAAAAATATTGTTCTTCTTGTCATTTCTTGAGCCTAAAGCAAAGGGATGCCTGACTCAAGGAATTTAATTAAAAAATATGTCATGAATTTAAACCAGTAACCGCTTTACCAAATAACCTTGGAATCGCGCACGCATTACGCACATACTTACCGCAAACACTCATTGGGGTCGGCGTGCCTACGCGACCCCATTTAATTAAGCCCTCAATACAGGCCAAATTATATTTACTTTCATCACATAACGGCTGCTAATTGGTGACACATAGATGATATGACTTTTAAAAAAATACGACATCCCTACTATAATTTAGCCTTTAGTTAGCTCTTTTTATTAAACACCGAAATGTCAAGACAGACACCAATGATTTGTCAACTTTACGAGTGTATTTGAACTTAGCGATGCAGAAAAACTTTATGAGGAAACCGGCATAGCTGAGAGTTCTTCACAAAAATGTTCAAACGGAATATTATGTACAAGTATAAATTTAAAAAGCTAAAATAGTTTATTGGTTCATAATCAAAAAATGGCCTAAGTAACGCGTCATGTGATAGTAGAACAGCTTAATATTTTATATAGATATACAAAAATAATGAAGTTAGAAAAAATCTCAGAGAAAATTTCGCACTAGACGAACTATTTTGCATCGAGGCTCGCACAAACTACATAAGCCAGCGTGGTACACGTAAAAGCTAGATCCCAAATTGGCTAAGTTCAAGCAGGCATAAGCCAAATCATTCTCGACTCTGGAGTATTGCTGAAAAGGCGTTGCGACGACGACTTCATTTTAAACTGGGATAAAGGCCTCCCTTTATCACACACACACACAAACACGCGTAATAGCAATCCATGCATGATACAAATATTACACATCCGAGCGGAGATCGAACCACCGATATCCGGCAGAGACATCGATCGATGTTTTGAGATCTGATAACGTATTAATGGCATCATCTCTGAATTAGCTGCTAGTCAAAGATACGCACATTTATAAACTCACGCTCTTTTCCCAGGGGGAAAGTAAAGATGTCACTTTTGATAGTGCCGGCCATAGTTGTTGAGCTTATTTCTCTACCATTTAAATTATGGGTATTAGGAGACTGAAAAGCGTCTCATTATTTCTGATGACCATAATTCAAGACTTATGGAATCCAGATTATGTATGGACTGTTGTACGTATTTAATTAAAATTATGTATGCATCCTTTGTTTTTCATTACAAGTTTAATAAATTATAATTAAAATGACACGCCTGTGTTTTTGTCAGGTCATGCTGTTACCTCCTCGTCTTACTATACCTTTGGTCTCTTGATCGAAAAGCCTAATGCTGCAATATACGACATATGGTGTCGGACTAAACAATTATAATAAAACACGGCTGTGTTCAGAGGCTGTTTCTATAGTTTAGGCTTATAATAGATAAGCCTAATGCTGGCATATAAAGTGATATACGGTATCAGACACGGTTTTGTAAGAAAAACGTCAATTGTTGTCTGTTGATTTTTCGTTCATTATTAGCCCGGAGTCAGGAATTTGTGCCCGATATGGCGATAGGCTCGCCCCCTATCACATCGTGGGACGGAATATACAAGGCGAAACGTGGGTGTTCTAGTAGCACCTCTGCCTACCCCTTCTGGGAAAAAGGCGTGTGGTTATGTATGTATGTATGTTGTCTGTTGCTTAGTCGCAGTATGCATCACCGTAGGCATTGCGTTTTGATTACAAGAGCGAACCTTATCGCGCGGTCTACGCATTTTTAAACAGGTAATCAATAAACGTAAATTATTTAAAAATGGATTTGACAAGTATCAATTTTTTATTGTTGGATTTGCAGAAGCAAATGCATTATTTTTATTTACCTAAACATTGTATTTTATAACTAAAGAATGTCAGATATTTTATTTCAGTCTCTGGTATCTTATTTCTTTAATACTGGCACATTAAAGTGAAAGGTCGTCTGTAAGAAATCGCCTAGAGAGATAAGACCGCCATCTATACTTTTTTCTTATATTTATTATTTTTTTGTGTTTTTCCTTTCTGTGTGCAGTTAAGAATAAATAAATAAATAAATAAAAGTGACTAAAATGCACCTAATGGTATACAATCATTTTGGCTCACCTAACATCCAATACACACAGTACACAGATGCTGTTGTTAATTTTATTACTTAGGCCTCAACATTAGTAACACTAAAGTGTAGTCACTGCTTGTAGACACTATTGTGCACAGTGGTCTAGCATTAAGAATCCTTACCATCAGCCAAATCATATATATGAAATGTGAGATAATTCTGCTAATCAATTTTCTACAAGATAAAAACAATTATAATAGAATAATGACACAGTCATTAAAGACACAAATTGAATTCATTATCTGTAACTGGGTAATATGTAGTACATACACTCACCTGAACAGAAGCACAGGTATCATCGAGTACAGAAGCATCTCTTGCTTTCTTCACAAGATCCCTGTACACATTGTCCAGTGGATGTTCCCATTGTGTATTTTTAGTTTCTTCATTGTAGTAGTAGTGTGTTTGAAGTTTTTCATCATAGCTACAAAAAAATAGTGACTATTGTCTTGTAGATCCGTAGTTACAGAGGTGTTAAGGATCTCCGTAACCATAACAGAAGCTGCTTATTTCCAAAATTAAAATTTATCCAGAAGCATAATCAATTTATAAAGGTTTCTAAAGTAATGGCAGGCTTCAAATAAGACTTATTATGACAGGCATGTACTCATAATCTCTGAAAAATCTACATCTATATATTTAACAATTAAAAACTCGAATGATGATGAATGAGTATACATGATGGCAGGAAGCAAGAAATTTGTGTACTTTAAATGACTGCATGGCTTTATCAGGAACCTAAAGTGGCAAGTAGCATAATATTTCCCATTACAAATTATATCTGGTAAATTAACTTATTTGTTATTATGTAAATGAATCAAATACAGTAGTTTTTTTTTTATTATTACTCATAAGTTTTGACTTTTCATATTATGAAAGGTAAAAGGTTTGCTGAAATTTTTAGTATGTCATTAAACTTATGGCTCCATAAAAATCTTCTTCCTACTGGATAATTTAATGCACAAAGTAAACCTTTCTCATAAAAACTATTTTAGACTTACTAAGCTTTCCAAGGTGGTGGCAGTGCTTGCATTAGCCCATCTCGAGCCAGCGGCAATAGGTGGCTCTCGCTCTCCGGGTCAATACCCAGCTGCTGGGCATACTCGCAGATTTCTGTAATATAAACAAAAATTATCGATTCAACCGACAGTACCCTAAACAATACGTAAATTACATTGTATCCCGCTAATACGCGGTGCGCGACACTTGAAGCATATAAAAATAATTGATAAATCTATAATTATGCTTTTAAATGAGTATTTAATTAGTAAGTTAATAAATTACGAACCTTCTGCGGAGGGTTGACTGTTTTCATCGAAAACTTCACGGCAAACCACAGCCGACGGCGAAGTCATGTTTTCACGTCATTATTACAATTTATTTCAAACAAACATCGCTCACTGTTAGTAAAATTGTATTTTTACTTTTCTCTAAATTCATTTTTACCCGCATAAAGTGAAACACGGAAAGAAAACCCTTCCTCTGAAAGATTATGACAGATTACATAGAATGAAATAATAAATCTTGCCAATGTTAAAATTTATATACACTCGTAGTTATAGTGAATGTATCCAAACACGAACTTTAATTTCGTCTTTCGATAAAATATTGTCTATGTCCTAGAAAAAAAATTGACAAGTCACGGATGTGATCAAAATCGCGATATCGGAAAAGACTAGTTAGTTTAGACAATTAAATTATTGTATCTAATACTTGTATATTTTTGTCCAACTATGTGAAACATTGTTCTTTATATTAAGTACGTTTGGTTTTAAATAAATTATCCATAAATCAATGTAAACCTAATTTTAAACACTTTTGAGTGAATGCATGAATTTAGTATTACAATTTCGGAACGTCATCTATCAAAATACCTACCAAGCAACCTCAAATCGGAAAGTTGAAGTGTTTTGTTTAGTAAATTCTATAAAAGATTTGCACTAAAATGGCTTCAGTAAAAGATGTGGCTACTCTTTATCAAAACCTTAAAACCGAATGGGCAAAGAAACCCAGAAAATTGGATAAATGCGGGGAAATATTGAACAAAATAAAGGTAGGTTCTATGATGACTTAACACAATTCGTTTTTGTTTGGTGAATATATGAGACAAGAGTAATATTCTTTGTTGATTTTAGATCGCGTTAACCCAGTTGAGCTTTTTGCCGAGTAACAACACAATGGCGAATCAGAAAGAGTTAATTTTGGCCCGAGATGTGTTGGAGATCGGAGCCCAATGGGCAGTAGCGGCGAAGGATGTCAAAGCATTCGAACGATACATGTCGCAGTTGAAATGTTATTATTTCGACTACAAGTGAGTAATCTTGAATTCATTTAATAAGACTGGCATAATTATGTCGACTTGAGATGGAGATCTCACATAATATGACCATGACATATTATACTCTATAGACACTACATTCAACATCAGATCAATTGTAGGCACTTCGTCGTGCCAGTATTCAAGTATAATACAAATCATTATCAAGAATGATGCTGACTAATGTTGGGCTGGGTCTTTTGTTTCATACTTTTGCATTTGGTAAAACAAGTTCATGTATAATGTCTATGAGTTTAAAATAATTGGTGCTTATAGACATTAAAATTTTATCACTTAAAATTGATATTTGATGCTGTTTTAGGACAAAAATCATACATCACACAGCAGTTCATTTTTATTATTTTCAATTCCCAAAATATCTGTGTAAATTTTTCAGAGATTATCTACCAGAATCAGCATTCATGTATCAACTCCTCGGTTTGAACCTGTTATTCCTTCTCTCCCAAAACCGAGTAGCTGAGTTCCATACTGAACTTGAGCGTCTTCCAGTAGATGTCATCAGAGCAGACCCATATGTCAGGCATCCTCTTGCACTGGAACAATATCTCATGGAAGGAAGCTACAATAAGATCTTTTTGGCAAAGGTACTTAACATCTTATTCTTGGCTGATTTTTAAACCTATTTTAGTTATCAAATGTCTTGTCGTTTTTGGGCGGCTTTTGAATTAAGTTTGAGCGAAGAAGACAACAATGTGCCGCTTTCAACAGGTCTATGTGGTGATCCATGGGGGAGGCATATTATGTTCAGCACTGGTCTTCATGTGGCTGAAGAGAAAAAGATAAAAAAATTGACTATGTATAAGACATTTAATCTTTATGGCTGTGGATTAACACATTAGCAGTGTTCCAAATCAAACTATCCATTCATTTGGGACATATTATCTATTTTATATATGTATAGTTTAATTGTTAATTTTTTCAGGGCAATGTGCCAGCAGAAAGCTACACCTTATTCATGGACACATTATTGGATACTGTAAGAGGAGAGATTGCAGCATGCATTGAAAAGGCATACCAGAGCATCCCTTGTGCTGAAGCTGCGAGGAGACTCAACTTACCCTCCCAACAAGCTGTGCTAGATTATGGGAAGAAGGTGGGTAACTCTTTCCAAATAAATATGACAAGTTTTATAATATAATTTATTTTAATACAATCAGTTCTAAAGTCTAGGCACAGATAGTGCAACTTTAATGGTAAAAATGTGTGATTGTGATGTGCGTTTCTATCAGATTTAATTTAGTTATTTCATTGCATGAGGTTATTGTTTCCTGTTTGTGTAATTGAATATATGAACAAACTCTGTACATATTTTAAATCAGTAAAAAAATCGAACGCTGCTTTTTATCTGATGTACTCACAGAATATCATTTATCAGAGTAGAGTTAACTCTATTTAGTGCTCTGGAACCCATCACATTAATGAGTCCCAAATATGTTACAGCGTAACTGGAATCTGGGGCCAGACAACCGCTACCTCTTTGCAACTGCTGAAGATGCGAATGCAAATTCTGGGGTACTGCCATCATCGGAACTTGCGGAACAAACAATTGAATATGCAAGACACCTGGAGATGATTGTTTAATATTATGCTTAAGTTCTGAGTAATAAATGATTTATAAATTATGTGTTTGCTTTAATTGTTGTGCCTGTTTTCACTAACTACAGCTGTACAATATCGTCTGTACTGAAGTATGATTTAAAGTGAAGATTTCTATTTAGGCGATTTCTTTGGCAATCCAGGTTTTAAAAAACCAAAATGTCATTAGATTTTTTCAAGTAATTCCATATTGGCTTCCGATTATTATTGCTTTTTGAATTATAAACAAATTAAAATTCTTACTAACGAGATAATATGATTCCACACGAGAAAGAAAATTATCGAAGTACCTACTAGGACTTAGTACTATGCATGACATATACAAGCAATGATACAAGAAGGAAATAAAACATACACAGATAGTTGACATAATACCTCATTGTTGGCATGGACTATTTATTAAATTAAAAGAATTTAGTTGTGTTTAATAAAGTTCGATAAGCTTAATTCGATTTTGTCAATTTGATCTTAGTTAACGTGACAAAATTCTCCAATGCGTTTTTAAAATGCCAATTTTTTTCCTCGAGACGTCTGCAAATAAAAAAAAAGTAAGTTTAAACAGAATTTGGCTAAAAAGTAAAGAATCATTGTAAAAAAATAACATACTTTTTGGAATAAATACGGTCGTGGGTTGTCAATTTCACGAATAAATCTATATATCTTTCTTTGAGGTCATCATCCGGCTCACAGTCCAGTTGTAGACTTATGTTTTTATTATTTACCTGCAATAAAATAATATGTTTTTTAATTTCGTATCAATAATAGTAGTGACTGCCTGAGTGGCGTAGTCGTACTATGGTACGGTTACAACGCTGAGGTCTAGGGTGCGAAGCCCGGGTCGGGCAAAGTGATATTGGATTTTTTATTTATTATCATCCCGAAGTCAGGAATTTGTGCCCGATATTTCGTTAGGCTCGCTCCCTTTCACATCCTGGGACGGAACAGACAAAGCGAAACGTGGGTGATCCTGGTAGTAAACAGGAGAACCTCTGCCTACCCCTTCAGGAAAAAGGCGTGAGTTTAAGTAATAATTTTAAGATGTTCGAATATGTAGTAAACAATCGGATTCCTTATCGATTAAATTATATTAATTACATTGTCAAATAAATATCATAGATTACAAACTAAATCAAAATTTTGTTCTGGCAACATTCGATCGATTCAACGACGCCGCTGTCAAAAGACAAACATTGCATCTTGCGAGACGAGTTATAAAAAAATTAACCTTTTTACATACGAAACTGTGCCACGAAGTTTTGCGACATGAAGAAAACACATCAAACGCGACAAAAGACTTTAAGTGACCCGTTGATCGTGTCGCGGGTGAAAAACTACCTGGCGGAAAATGTGGACAAGACATTCGTTGATGTGAGTCAAATGGCGCGTTCTCTCAAAGAGCGACACCGCGAGTACAACAACAGGAGCGACACCGCCTTCTGTCAGATGGTCGAAAGTGCGTATAAAGTCGTCCTACAGAGCTACGGCCTCGACGGCGCGTCCACGTCAGACGGTTCCGAAGAGGAGTCCGATTTAGAGTTATTGGACGAGAATACTAGCGCGTTGAACGAGCGATTACTTGTTATGTACAAGATGCAGGATAAAAAACGTCCCGCAGCCAACCGCCGCAACACTGACAAGTCCGGAGAGCCGATAGACATACTGAGCAGTGACGATGACGGCAGCGCGGCGCCCAAACTACCCAAGATAAGCGACCAAATCACTATTACCCCCCACATACCGGCCCGGACGAATAGCACGGCCATCGAGAGCGCACTAAAACAACAGAACCAACCTGTTGACAAAAAACGAAAGCCTGATTCAAGTAAAAGTGCTGCACCGAAGAAAAAATATGATGTTGGCATTGCTAAGAAAGTCAAAGTGTCTTTTGAAGATATTGGGGGCCTGTCGGATATCATAACACAAATTTGTGACCTTATTTTGCATATGAGACATCCAGAGATTTATACAAAGTTGGGAATAAAAGCTCCAAGAGGGGCTTTATTGCATGGGCCCCCTGGTACAGGCAAAACATTGTTGGCACAAGCAATTGCTGGAAAATTACAATTGCCACTTATTTCAGTGACAGGAACGGAGCTAGTAGGTGGCGTATCTGGGGAATCGGAAGAAAGGATCAGAGAGCTGTTTGAGCGAGCTGTGTCAGTATCTCCAAGTGTTTTATTTATTGATGAAATTGATGCCGTATGTGGTAACAGGGTACATGCTCAAAAGGACATGGAGAAGCGAATGGTGGCCCAACTGTTGGCAAGCTTGGACTCGCTAAGTGACAGTGATGCATCCATACTTGTTCTTGCTGCAACAAACAATCCAGATGCATTAGATCCTGCATTAAGAAGAGCAGGGAGACTTGAACAAGAAATAACTTTAGGTATACCTTCATTAAAGGCCAGAAAAGAAATAATGGAAATTCTTTGTAGAAACATAACACTTGATGAAGACATCAACATGAATGTACTAGCACAAATAACTCCTGGATTTGTTGGAGCAGATTTACAGGCATTAGTTAATAAAGCCAGTACTTATGCAGTAAAGAGAATCTTTACAGAAATCAGAGCAAAGGAACTGATAGCACAAAAGGAAGCGGAACAGGCTAAACCGATTGCAGAAGTACCTGTGATACCAAACGGGGAAAAAGAAGGTGATGACCCACCAAGCAATGAGACCTCTGATCCTTCAAATAATGTTACTGAGGTTCCAAACCCAGATATTGTTGCAGAACCACCAGAAAAATTAGTCAAGGATGCTGAAGTAAACCATGTGGATGCCGAACCTGTTAAAATGTCAAGCCACCTTGATGAAGTACTTGAACTCCTAAATGTGGTGCCTTATAGTGCAGAAAAGTTATCAGGACTTGCTATCAGACAAGAAGACTTTGTCAAGGCTTTAAAAACAACAAAACCATGTGCAGTCAGGGAGGGTATTGTTACCGTTCCAGATGTGAGTTGGGATGATGTTGGCTCATTGAATCAAGTACGGAAAGACTTACAACTGGCTGTGCTGGCGCCTGTGAAATACCCTGAACAGTTAAGAAAACTTGGCTTGTCTGCACCTAGTGGAGTTTTGCTGTGTGGCCCTCCAGGTTGTGGTAAAACATTGTTAGCAAAAGCTGTTGCTAATGAAGCCGGAGTAAACTTTATCTCAGTAAAAGGTCCAGAATTACTTAACATGTACGTTGGTGAGAGTGAGAGAGCAGTGCGCACGTGTTTCCGACGTGCACGAAATTCAGCACCATGTGTTATATTCTTTGACGAATTCGATGCTTTATGTCCAAGACGTACGTCACAAGACAACAACGGCGCCGCCAGAGTCGTGAACCAGTTGTTGACAGAAATGGACGGTATAGAGAGTCGTGAAGGAGTATTCGTGTTGGCTGCGTCAAACAGACCAGATATAATCGACCCAGCAGTGTTGCGACCAGGCCGTCTCGACCGTGTGATGTATGTTGGCATGCCAGCGAGGGAAGACCGTTTCGATATCCTCCAGAAGTTAACCAAAGGTGGAACAAGGCCGCAATTGGGTCCTGATGTAGATCTTCAGATTATCGCTGGTTTGACTGATGGATACACAGGAGCTGACTTAGCAGGGTTAGTAAGAGCTGCTGCAACAAACACATTGACCAACCACATTGCCAACGGAAGTCTTGAAGGCGAAATATTCGTCACATACGAAGATTTTAGAGCCGGACTGGCGAAATGCAAGCCATCGGTTTCATCTAAAGAGCAATTGCATTATGAAAAGCTGAGATTGAAATATGCCTCAGGAGCAGATGACAAAGATATGGAAATGGAGACTGAACCTCTTAATGAAGAATCTATGGACACAGTGTGAAAATCATTCATGTGTGGGTTTAATTTTAGAGATTACTTTCATTGTATCACATACCATGGTATTTTAAGCGTTTACTTCAACCATATAGTGCCAAGTTGTTCCTTTAAGTTTAAATTTTGATGTCAGTATAGAACCATTTGTATGATGTGCCTCACAGGATATTGTATTTTATATATAAGCAGAATGGTAATTTTTGATCAAATGGGTATGTGAATTAATTTCTAGAGTGATACACACTGTTATGCTCATGAATTCATATAACTGCACATTTAAAATTCAGCAAAATAAAGAAAATATTTTTTTTTACATCTTTCTTTCAATTGACAACCTAAACACACCTATATTTCAATCACAGTAATAAAATTATATCAATAATAATAAAACAATTGGGCTAGTTATTTTAAACCATGGAAGATATAATGTAAATCAGTGGCAATTCTGGCTCTGAGTAATTCACTGTTAATTTAGTTAAGGATTTCGTAGCAATAAATTGGAAGTATCTTTTAAGTAGTAGTGACTTTCCTTTACATTTCTTGGGTAAAGATAAAAAACTGTAAATGACAATCAAAACCGGATATAATGACTAAAGGGACCATAATATTATAACTTTGGATGTTATGACCGATAGTTGTTATAAGCAACAAAAACAAATATGTGGTTGGATGTATCTATGTACAATGTACATTTCAACTACTTAAATACCTATCTTCTTATGCCTTCAGATATTATCATTTAGCAGATATAATGTTCAATTTTTTTAAATTAAACAGGAGATATTTTAGGTTGGTAATTACTCACTATCAGGTGAGACATTTCTCCATCTCTCCCTTCAGCCACAGGAAGTCCAATGCTAAACGTAGGCCTCCCCTATAGATCGCCACATAGACCTGTTGGAAGCGGCCTGCATCCAGCGACTTCCTACGACCTTAACCAAGTCGTCCGTCCACTTTGTGGGGGTGGGGGGGGGGGTCGTCCGACACCTCTCTTCCTAGTGCCACCACTTCAGAACCTTTCGGCCCCAGCGGCCATCAGTTCTACGTGCTATGTACTACCAGCACTCTATCACTAAATAATTAACAATGACGGGAGCTACATAGCATTGCGATCTCTGCAGTCACTTAAGACTTTTTGATCTGTGTTTATGGTCTCTAAAACTTCAGATACTTACACGTATAACAGTTGGCAGTACATTGAGTTGAAATGAAGTCTGACTGACAGGTAGGTATCACGATATTAATGTATACGATTGTTCTTATGACAAGGGTTTCGACTGATATATTATGTAGCCTATATACGGCCCCATTCATAGACAGTTTAAAAACCAATTTTAGTTATCGAATGTTTTGTCTTCTTCGCTCAGAATGAATTCAAAAGTTCGAAAAGCACAAAACATTCAATAAACAAAATAGGTTTTAAATCTGTCTATGAATAGTCGATAGTGTAATAACGGTTTATTTATTTAAAGATGAAGTTGATCAAGATCAATTAAAATAACTGTCGTTTAGTGGACCAATCGTTAGTGATGTGTGTGATGTGTGGATTGATGGCTGTCTCACAGATTACAAATGGGGATAGTTTTGCTATTGTCTTTTGTTTGATTCGTATTAAAACATGACTAGAACCCATATACTACTTTTTTTATTTTGGCTGGGCTGGACATAATGGCCAGGCCACTATTAAACATTACCTATCGAGTGTAATCTCAACCCAGTGGACACAATTTTGTCGGTAATTGTTCTTCAAGATAAGCATTTATCATCCTCCTTACCTTTCGTTTGTTTCCAGGACAATCTATGATTTACAATTGTAATGAGTATTTGTGGAGATCATTACAATACCACCAGTTAGGCCGGTTTGAGATGAGTAGCTAATTTAAAACATAATAGGTACATAAGAAATAGATGTACCATACCCAAAAGAATAGGCTGATGTGGAATTACTACAATTCGCAGAGCATGTACCCCCCTCAAGATTTGAATTGGTCAGAGATTTTAACATTACTGGATATATTCTAGTCCTAGGCAAATTATATTTCATTCATCTTAATGATATTCCTTGACTCATCCATTAATTTCTGCTGTCAAGCATTGTGTAGGCTATGTTGGGGTCCAGCTTGAAGGACATTGCAGCAAATAATTACTGGGCATTAAGACATCACCTTATGCCTCGGAGTGACCAGCGTAATGTTATACCATGCATGATAATTATACCTGAATCTTCAGAAGTTTGACTGTTTCTGGATCAAAGTATACTTACCATTAAGCGATTTCACTATCACACTGGCGAATTAAAAGAATAACTCACCTTGTTGATTTGGAATCCACTATTCGCGTAGTCTTGAGTCGGTTCGTCCCAGTATATCATTTGATTGAATATCTTGTATTCCAAGTCATCAATAGGTTTTAGTACAAACGTCTTTGTAAAAGCTAGCATATGCTCAACGTCTGCTAATGATTCTTTGGTCAGTTTTAGAAGTCCACCTACCCTTATTATCGTTGTTGTTGCCTGATACAAGAAATATTATTTAGGTATCAATTAAATCAGTATATTTTATGTAGGTAACAATAGAATTGCTGTCGCGTTTCGTTCGGCGAGTGAGACTACCGGATGCCCAATACCCTTGTCCTCTTCCCATCCTTTTTCCTTCCCGCTCCCCCTCCCGATCTGAAGGACCGGCAACATGTCCATGATCCAAGCATTGTGGATGTTCATGGGCGGCAGTGATCACTTACTATCAGATGACCTGCTTAATCGTTTGCCGGACCTATGCTATAAAAAAAAATATAACGCGACTACAACTTATCATAAGTGCAATGTCATGCAAAATATTCACTAACAAAAAATGATTATGTATCGTTGGACGCAATAATATATAAGCTGAACAAAAGTCACAACCCAATTACATGAGTTCCATTGTGGCGTTGCCATCAAATGAAAACTTTCCAATTTCACCACTTAATATATTTAGGAAATATCTTCAATTAAATTTATAAAATTTGTAGCTATGAAAATATGGACTGTTTCAACAAATCGTTCTGAAATAAAGATTTTTATTAATAATATGTCAAATGAGCTAGGTAGGTACTCATAATTGTATTGATGAATTGATACTCGTAAGTCGTAAATCACACAAGGAGTCGCATTCCGAGTTCCTTCGCGCCGTTATTATAACATTTTTCGACAATCGACATTTCTATCTAAACTCCACTGCACTTAGAAGGAAAGGTGATAATAGATATGATGGTAGGTAAGTACAATATAGACATAGCATAGCCATAATAGCCATGAACACTTTTAGATAGGCAAGTTATCACTAGGCTGTGAAACGAGAGGCCGCGGGTTCGATCCCCACATCTTAACAAATGTTTGTGTGAACCACAAGTATTTGTTTCGAGTATGTGTGTATGTGAGACCGAAAAGTCTCTCGTAGCTCCCGATACCCACGACACAAGACCCGTTCTCAGTGTGAGGTCAGGACTATGTATGTGACTGTTGGGTGTATTTTTTTTGGTATCATAGGCATGCTTGTTAATATTTGATAAAAAGTATGTCCCACCCGGTATCTGATGGGTGAAGGTCGATCTTCAGCAGCTCTTAGACCATTCTCTGAAACCCAATAGAAAATCACCACTCACCGAATGATGCAAGACATCAACAGTAAACGTTGTAGGGTCATGTTCCAACTCTGGCCATTTTGTGATGTGTCTCGCTATGACGTCGTTCCCTTCTATGGTGTCCACTTTACCGTCCTCCAGTGAACGGGAGCGTATCAACATCTCTTGAAAGTTCAGGTACGTGGCTGTACGACCTGAAGACAAAAAAAAATCTGAAAGGTTCTCAATAGAGACAATTTAAATAAAAATTGCAAAGATTTCTTACAATTGACACATTTATAGGCCAAAAAATCAACTAAATTACTACCAAGTAAAACAATCAGTAGGATGGTTCCTAAGAGTTAAATTGTAACGGGAAAATCTATTTGTTTTAATTACAGGTGTTGTTAGATTTAACAGTCTCTCGTAAGTTTTGTAATAAGGGGAGTTACTCTATGACTAGAAACGAAGTTCGAATGTTCGAACGTCGTGAGTAAAACTGTACGAATGTATGTGAATGAATGGTATCGCAGTTTTATATACTTGTCAATTGGCATGACAGCGGAGTAAAATCAGTCAAAGCTACTAATTTCGATACTGAAATATAATTAAAATAAACTTACGCAATTTATTTCTACAGGTGATGGTTAACACCGCGTTTGCATCGTACATACTCTGTATGCGCTGTCGTTGATCCTTAGAAGATTCTAGAAGCGGGAAGTACACCTCTAGAAGTGTGTTCACAATACTCTTCTCTTCAACTGAACAGTAGTTGCGTATGAATTTGGGCATTTCACCGTTCAATGGGACTCGGACACCATCCTGTCAAAATAATCGAGAAATCAGAAAAGGTAGGAAGTGTCCTTGCACTTCACTTGGCTGATCTTGGCGGGGGCACTACCGTGTCCTCACTCATTGTAAGTCAAATACTTTGTTGACATGACATGAGTAACATTTTATGACGTTGCTGACTTTATTTTATGACAAGCAGAGTGCATACATCGCCGACATGCCAATTGTCGGCGGGCAGCACGTACGGACGCTTTTTGCGCACATTATTATTATCTTATAACCCGCCGGGTTGTGTCGCCGGGCGGGTTTGGTGTGTAGTGCGCTTTAGACACTTTATTGTGACAACAGTTCACTTACCATCAGGTACAATAAAACGGTATAAAGAAATATATGTATTGTACTGTATTGTATCAGCCCAGATACGTCCCACTGCAGGGCACGAGCCTCCTCTACGATCGAAAGTATAATTGAGAGGAAGTGCGTGGTGGCCTATTGGTAAACGGACCAGACGCGGTTGCCAACATGGTGACGGTGGTCTCGGGTTCAAATCCCAGGGCACACCTCTGACTTTTCGGAGTTATGTGTGTATTGATATTCAATTACCACGCACTATAACGGTGAAGGAAAACATGGTGAGGAATCCTGAATACCATGGCGATTTGCAAGAATTTCCATGGTATGTAAAGTCCGCCAACCCGCACTATGCCAGCGTGGTGAATATGGCCTAACCCCTCTCAAGAAATAAATATTAAAATATTACTCACAATACATCTGATACCAGGGAACAATTCCTGAATAACTTCAACATATAACCCCGGGTCTCTATAGTTGTTGCAAACTGGATTCCCTTCCAAAATAAGGGACTTGAGTGAAAAACCCTTACAACACAGGAACACCGTCATTTTATCTATCAAATTGTGAGATAGATCGAGATTTTTGAGTTTCGGCGTATTTTCTACCAGATTGAAACCGGCGATCGATCTGGAAGGTGAAAAATATTATCAGATGATTGGAAGTGGTGGAGCCACGCTGATATCAGTCATAACTCAGCATGAATGGGCAGGCTCATCCGGGGAGGTACCACTGTCTAACAGGAAATCGACGTGAAGCGACTGTTTAGCTGTCGCGTTGCATTCGGTGAGTGAGATTGCCGGATGCCCGTTAACCCTTCCCAACCTTTTTTCTTCCCGCTCCCCTCCCAATTGGGCCGGCAACACATCCATGATCTAGCGTTGTGGATGTTTATGGGCGGTAGTGATCACTTACTATCAGGTGAACTGTTTGCTCGTTTTGCAATAAAAAAAGATGACCAGTTTTAGACGTGTCTTTGTATCAATGGACATGGGTACCAAAATACATGATTCCAATACCAAAATATTTCTTTTTTCTCGCAGCAAATACACAAACAGTATTTTTCTGACTTAAAATTGACCGCGCTCTAAAGTCTCTGGAGAGTTTTTAATGTTCATATTTGAAATTAAAGAAATGACACGCTGTTTTATCAAACTTGAAATTGACGCCAAGCAGTATACGCTAAAGTGACAGACACAAAATAACCAATAGTAAATAGAGAAGGTCTAAATATCTCTTCGCTCAAAAGCGTGAGTTTAAAGAGAGTACTCTCCTTAAGGTAGGTAGGGACTTTGTTGTACTGGACCCCTGGCACTGCAAAGATCTATAGGCAACGGTAGCCCCTTTCCATCAGGCGGGCCGCTAGCTAGTCTCCGTATAACGGCAATAAAAAAAAATTAACATAAGTCTCCCGACGATTTCAACAGAGACCTGATAATACAATACGTATAAAAATATCTAAACGACACAATACTCACGTTAATTTATTGTGAGATAAATTCAACTCGACTATGTAGTCCCACGCGATGGTGCCCGTGATCTGCATCAGGTGATTTTGATAACTTATACGGTTCAACGGGAAATATATGAAGTGGCTGATATCTGAAAGAAAATATTTCACATAATATTTACGGTGTACAAAATGTTTTTTTTTAGTTTTAACCCATTTCAACTAGGTATGAGTAAGGATCGATATGAAAGGTCAACTCAGGGTTTTCTTGAAATAATGGCTACTGCATCAGGAATTTACAACTTTTATTACAACACACATTTTGGCTGTTCGTCACATCTTTCTGTCTATTCAAATCTATCATATTACATATACCGAAAAGCTAATTCTGTCCCCCAAGTTAAACAATCATGGAGTATTAATTATATAAGTAGCAAAAAGTAAACCTCTTTTACATTAACATATCGTAAGATGCACGAATTGTACAATATTAAATACTTACATATATAAACTATCATTTTGATAAGCCAATGACCAAATGCAGCTGTACAGACGATGGTTGCTGCTTCGAACACTAGAGCAATATCTGACTCTTCAGTCATGTGTGTAGTAATAGTAAATTAATAACCATATATTTTAAATATGAAGGAAAACATAATTAGAAAACCAATTTCCAAGAATTATTAACGTATGCGAAGTCCGCCAACCCGCTCTACGCCAGCCCGATAGACTATGGCCTAACTTATCTTAAACAAGCTCGCGAATATGAGTCCTGTGTCCTACAATTATAGTTAAATTAACTAGTCTATCATATATACCTTTTTTATTAGCAAATGCTGTTAAACTCAGTTTCAATTCATCGTCATATCCAGTCGTCATGATTTTCCTCAGTATAATTTCAGGCGCGAAATCCAATGAATCAAGATTATAATACGTTAAAGATAAAGTAATGTATAGAATTACTTCGTCCCTCCGTATGCTTAACCTTCGGTCGTGGAGTGCTATTAACGATTCACGAGAATCTAGCACTAGGAACTTGCACTTGTCTTCTGAGAACTGAAATAAATTACATACATACTTTCATCACATTCTGGGATGGAACAGAGATGGCGAAACGTGGGTGATCCTGGTAGTAACCAGCAGAACCTCTGCCTACCCCTTCGTGGTAAAAAGGCGTGAGTTTATGTATGCATGTTATGAAATAATTTTCATATCAACTATTATCATTCACCAGATTCAAAATAAACAATTCTATGTCCACATTTGACTCGGCATGGCCTTATCAAAAACAAATATGCGGCCTCTATTTCTTAATTTTCTTCCACATTGCACGCCATAAGACCAAATCAGAGAAGTGTCTATAATACTTACCTCAACAAAGCAAGGTATAAAAATCTTCCCTTTAAGAGTTTCAATGATAGTGTCCAACACATCCTCCCTATCCCAAGATGACGGGTATCCCGTCACAGTCACTTGAACAAACGTATCCCACTTGTCATACTCATCCGCTATCTGTTCCTTTTCGTATGACGATGCATTCTGTAACAGAATATTATATATTCATTTTTGTTTACTGGAAAGTAACTTTGTTATTTGTAATTTTATTTTTAAACAAAATAGGTCTTATAAAGTATTTCTGTTTTAAACTTCGGACTACAGAGCTTTTCAATACAAACAATTATAAAAAATGAGTCAATCATCAAATGGTTCCTATGCAACGTTTAAGATTGTTGGAATTATTAAGTTTGTTACTGAATTTCTGTAACTAATTGAAATCAAAATCATCTAAAACTGATCCTAGAATATAAAGAATCAATAAATACTGCTAGAGAGAGAGAGAGAGAGACATATATATATATATATATATATATATATATATATATATAAGATTATTTAGATATTGACATTACAGCATAATAATTCGCAGTAATTTCGTTCCTCACGGAGGTTGGTTTCTTCCACGGCCATTTTGGGAGATACTTCACGACAATCGGATCTGTACTGGCCTGTATGTATTGCCGCAGGTGCGTTGGCGTGTATTTTTCCGTATCTTTAGCGGCCACTGACACTTTCCTGTAGCAAAACAATGAAATAGATACATACATACATAAACATCACGCTTTTATCCCACAAGGGGTCGGCAGAGGTGCTACCAGGACACCCACGTTTCACCTTGTATATTCCTTCCACGATGTGATAGGGGTCGAGCTTGTCGCCATATCGGGCACAAATTTCAAACTCAGGACTGATACTGAATAGAAAAATCAAATATCACTTTGCCCGACCTGGTATTCGAACCCGAGACCTCGACTTGTAAATCATGCTGTAATATAGTTGCATACAATACTATGATGGATTTCCCTTCGAAGTGAACGCTTGTATTATAAGTCTTTATTATTTACTTAAGAAAATTTCCGTCACCTGTCTGTATGATCCTGGTCGTACAGTAAGTTTATAGTCAGGTTGGGTTTCTTCGGTTGCGGCGGTCCCAGACGTTCAAAAACATTTTTTTGTTTACTATTCTCCCATTCTTCAGAACCCAGTTCACATAGCTCTGAAAAATTATTTATTTTTATTTTTATTTATTTATTCAACACACAGTCATTACAGGTATACCCAATTCCATCCATCCATCCATCAGCCAAAGGAAGTCCACTGCTGAACATAGGCCTCTCCTAATGGTTTCCACAGTGACCTGTTGGAGGCAGCCTGCATCCAGCGACGTCCCGCGACCTTTACCAGGTCGTCTGACCACCTAGTGGGTGGACATCCCACGCTGCGCTTTCCGCTTCGTGGCCTCCATTCGAGAACTTTTTGGCCCCATCGGCCATCAGTTCTCCGTGCTATGTGCCCCGCCCATTGCCACTTCAACTTGCTAATCCGCTGGGCTATGTCGGTTACTTTAGTTCTCCTACGGATCTCCTCATTTCTGATTCGATCTCCTAGGGAAACCCCGAGCATAGCCCTCTCCATAGCTCGTTGAGTGACTTTGAGCCTCCTAATAAGGCCCATAGTAAGAGGCCACGTCTCGGTGCCGTATGTCATCACTGGTAACACACAACTATCGAAGACTTTCTATTTGAGGCACTGAGGTATACCCAATTAGGATAACATAAATAAAGGTAGGATACCTAAATTATTAATTAGGACATCATAAATTACTTACACATTTGTACTTTACTTTTAATTACTAGTTTAATGGTACGTCTTTCATATGTGAGTGATCGCCTGGGTAGGTACCATCGCAATGTCTATTTCTCCCGTCAAACATAGTATTGTTAAGTCCTTGTTGTATATGTCACCGTAAAATTGTAAATACCGTTAGATTACAATCTATCTTGCGAGATTGTGAACTATCGAAAGATTGTGAACCGTAACATACTGCTTACAAATTAGATAGATAGATTGTAATCTAACGGTATTTACAATTTTACGGCCACATATACAGTTGGAACTGTTCCTTAACAAATAAATAAAATAAAATAAACTACATACCCTCATTGTCCTCTGGGTCAGTTTCATTGTCCATGTAAGTGTCCGTTGGTGAATACCTGTCTGTCTCCTGAGTTTCTGGTTGTGCTGCTTCAATGGTTTTTTCCAACGGGATCACTGTTTTTGGTGGTTCGTTGCCAGTTTCCGGTATTGATTTAGTCCATTTTGTGTTGGCTGTTGGTTTCAGAATATTCATAATAATTAGTTTCTAATTTATCTAGGAATTAGGAAAATATTATTTAGCTACATTTACTTAGCTGAATATTATTATACAGTAATTGTTTCAACATTTTAACTAATTGTGGTCATATTCATAGGCATTTTAATCATGTATGAGATCATATTTTGGCTCAACGACTGTAGTCGTTGAGCCAAAATATGCGATGCAACTTGCAACTAATATTATAGCGAAAGTTTGTATGTCTGTTACTTCTTCACGCTCAAACGGCTGGACTAATTTCGACGAAATTTGGTATGTAACTGATGCCCTGTATAGACATACATAGACTACTTTTTATCCCGCAAAAAAATGTAGTGTTCCCATGGGATGAGCAAGGAGTTGAAATATCTATATTTGTTATTCTTTAAAACTCATAGGGATAGTTTGGGATATAATTTTAGTTAGGGCGAATGAAATGGGATATAAGAGAACAGGATTGTATGCCTTAAGTTATGGAAAAGATTGAAACGGGATTGAATGGGACGGAACGAAAAAAGCAGTTAAAGGGCCGACCGTCCCGTTGACATTAAATATATAACAGTACGCGAAATAATATGTGTCTGATGAGGACTGGACTCAAAAAGTGTCTGAACGCGGGCGGAGCCAGGTCGAGCCGCTAGTTTATCCTATAAAGACATTTAAACACCTTTCGTTTGTAGACACAACAGTGCTGGCTTGCTGGGAATCAGCATACACATAGTCTAAACCCGAAAGTGTCAGGATTAAGATTTTTTTTTTGTTATTGGTTATTCCAATAAATAAAGTTGCTTAATATCTATAATCTTATGAAAAATTTCAAAATTAAAATTCAATATAACTTACTGTTAGGAAATTGGTACTTTTGCTCCTGCAAGAAGCTTTTTGGAACTCCTGAAATGTAAACTATTAAACCATAAAAATATCAAACATTTTAGTCTTGTGTTACATAAAAACTATTTTAACATGTCATAATTTTTTAGTTACATCGTAATTAATGAATAATGAATGTATTATTACTTTCGTAGCACTACAAGATAATAATAACTTATACCTTACTAGTGGTAGGTCTCTCAAATATGTGAGAGGCTGCCTGGGTAGGTACCATGGCAATGTCTATTTCTTCCGCCAAACAGCAGTGTAAACGCATTGGTTTAATGGACATTGTAGCACGCATGACTACTGGACATAGTGAGACTTAACACCCTATGTCTCAGGATGGTGAATGCAATGGAATACCAAGCATTGCCAAAGCAATTACAAATAATTCATGGCGTTGATCACTTACCATCAATTAAAAAAACCTTTAAAAATACATAAAAAAATTAACTGTAGAGGAAAAATAATAATAAATAAATAAAATAGTATTAAAACTTCAACATACCTTTTGGAAATCCAGCTGGGTTATGACCTAAAAAGAAACATTGTGTTAAAGATTTATTAGTTTTATCTTTTTGAGATTTAAACATAAAAAAAAATATTTAAAATTAGCTCTGAGTAAAAATACATGGAATAAATAAATAAAGCAGTATTTAAATTTCAACAAACCTTTCTTTACCGCAGCAGGGTTATAACCTGAAAAGAAAAATTGTGATTAAGATATTTTAGTTTTATTTTAAAATGTTATTGTCCTTACTACATCCAAATCTATAGTAATTGTGCTGGCACTTAATAATTATAAAAAGAGGTAGGTAATTTTAAATCTGTGTTACTCAAAGGTAAGACAAGGGTGCCATAAGAATCTACAGTCTGTACAACAAAAATTGTTATATTCAATCAGATAGACAGATATTTTCCTTTTAAAAGTCTCTTTATGAATATTGATATTATTAGGTTATAAAATTATGAATTTAATATTCCTAGTTTCTAATAGACTGATAGTAATAGTTTAATGTTTAGTCGCTGCACCAGGTTGATGTGGAGTTCCCCTTGGGAGGTCTATGTTTAGTAGTAAATTACTGTGGCTTAAGAGAGAAAGAGAGAGACAGGAGGAAGGAGAGAGTAGGTAGTTTAATGCAGTCATGACTTTATCATTCTCTCAACTAGCCTCTAAGTCTCATTTTAGGGTACAGGTCTTCTCTACAATTAGGATGAGTTTGACACATCAACTATGGTGCCAAATTAAAAACACTATTCCTAATTTCCATAACACATCATCCACATGATAGCTGCAGCACAGGGCTGATATAATGAAATTCATATGTGCGCACCACATCCAAATTAAACGTATAATATTTATATACTAAGAAAATATGATCATACGTTTTTGATACCACACCAATAATCGTCTCGAATTATGTTCCATTTTAGCAATCTTCTCTTTCTGCTGTTTAGTCAGTTTTTTGTCTTGATCTGGGGGTTGCCATTCCATTATTCCGTTAGATAAGTTAGGTTTTCTGCGAATTAAAAGAAAAATAAACTTAAAAAATTACCCATAATATAATAAAAGTGAAATTATGTTCACGAAACCCAGAAAAGCACTATGGTTTGTAATATATTATTCTTAAAGGACTATTTATAGTTTTTGCATACATATAGAGGAGCGGATTAATTCATTAAAAATAAGAGAAGTATTCAAATAGTATGCACATATCTTTTCTTAGAAGAGGTTGTTTATGATTTAAATATTTTATGACCGATTTCGGGAATTAGGATTAAATTACTTTATATAAATACTTACCTAAATAATAATTTAGACAACTTTTTTAGATATCGCTTCAAAAATCAGTTTTGTAATTTGTTTTGCATCTATAGGTTGTCAAATCAGAATTCTGACAATCATGAAGCATCTGTATTGTCAAAGAGGGAGAAACATTTTTTATGATTTCATAAGTGTGAAAGAGAAAGCATAAAATAAATGCTGAAAGCCAAAACTATGACAAACAATTAGAAGTAGTACCAATGTCAAAAGATGACAGTAACATTCCGTTTCACATTTTCTTTTGGGACGTTTAAAAAAAATCAAATTATAATAAATGTTTTAATTTATTCTTTAGGCATTTATTCTGATGGTATTTTTATCTGCCCGGATTGCTCCCTATATACAGACAAGAGTGAAACCTGCAAAAATATTTCATATGGGTACAAGGAGATAATATGGTTTCAGCGTAAGTGTTTCCAGTTTCTAGTATACCGGTATTGTTATGGCCGCCACATATGACACACGTAACGATATAACTGTGCAAGTCTTAGTTTGCACCAGTACACAGAGGCTGCGTTCCACTTGACGATCACAATGCCCACGCTCACAACCGCGATCATTCCCACAGCAATCGTGATCGTTAAGTGGAACGGCGAAATGAGTGTTGCGAGCACCGTGGTCGCCAACTGGAACGCGGCCTGGAACTTGTGTGGCACAGTGTGTGGGCATATAACTGCTCAAACTTCAAACACATTTTCGATTCGAGACTGGTGCAAACTCAGACTTGCACAGTTATGTACATCGTTACGTGTGTGGCGGACATTACGTCGACTTTAGATAATGTTCTGATGTGTTCTGAGATGTCGACCATCGATAGACAATCGATCTCTTTATGAGGATATTATAATTTAACATATGTCTATTGTAACTCTCTTGTTATACCAATGACATAAATAAGTAGGAAAAAAGCAGGTCAGTTCACCCTGCAGGTGGAGGTGAGATTACTCATAGGGCAATTAAAACAGAATCATCATCATTGCCTTCTGCCATGGGAGTCCTCTATTGAACATACATTTCCGCCGAGGGTTTCCGTAGCGAGCTGTTGGAAGTTGCCTGCATACAGCGTTAAAACGATGGTTATTTTTTTTCTCGCAGCTTTTGTGAATAATTACTTAACCATTTCGATTAGACAATTTAGTCTAAATTATCGGTGTTAGATATGTCGAGGTCTTGAACCGAAGATAGAGGATACAGTTTTGGACAATATGACAAGTACATCGGGCATGTAAAAAGTTGCAACACTATGCAGAAACTTGCTGTTTGTACGAGTAAAACCATTGGACAACGACAAGCAGCGGGTTCGATTATTATCACACAGAGACAAACGTTTATTAAAGTCATCTTATTGTATGGGTTTTGGTCTAAAATTCTACAATTATACCTTCTACATTTATGCGACGACCAAATAACAGGGGCGTAGAAATGTGACATAGAACAAAAATTGTAAGTTCAACATAAAACAAAGCATATTTTTAATGAATAAGTATGTATTTCAGCGACTTAGCACGACGAAATGTTCTAAACCGTCAGCAATTTCTCGGTGTCTCAAGCTCACAAATGAGACAAGAAAATGCGGAGGGAACTTTTAAAAAGTACGAAACTAAGGAGATGATAAAAGGACTACAAGATATTGTTCACAATGTTAAACAAAAATTAATGACTTGCTCATGTATGCCATTACTAGATTTATCAGAATTTGAACACTAGATAATAGTAAACTTGTAAGTACTTCCTATTTTCGGCAAATGAAATATTATAGAATGCACGGTAATTTAGCGTCAAATACAGATTAATTTTATTCTTCTTCTTTTACCTCCTTTAGATCTACAAAGAGCCTGCACAGTATTTATAAGCATATTTCAAAAGAAAAGAATAGGTAAATAATATTATCACATAATATTTCAACCTATATGATTTTTATCTCGGCGCGTGCCGTCTAAGATCCACCCGGCAGTATTCTCAAGTGGCAGGGACTACAAGCGATCATAAAACGGCATGCAAGCGCCCGCCTTACACAAAATGCAATATTGCTCGTTAAACCCACTTGACCCGCGGGTCCCGTACAGAGTGTTTCATTACTCCGCGAACACTCAGCCAGCGGTTATGAACGGTTGCAAAATAAATAAAAAAAAAAAATGCCATTTTTGCGTCGCCGAGTTGCAAATTGACTTGGTTACAGAAAATCTTACAGGGAAATTCGAACACGTGTGCCCGGGTCAATTTATAGAGACTTTTTGGCAACGTTTCTTCGTCACCTGGAACGTTATTTTTTTGTGCCACTGTTAGTTTATTCGTTAGAGTGCTGCTGGGTTTTTAGGTTAGATTTTGCAAATCCAAGCCAATTTTTTGGCTTGCAATTTTTTAGTCGGACTCCTGGGAAATGGCGGGAAAATGGACACAAAAACTGCCTTTGATAAACTCTGCAAACGAATATTGTTTGGATTATTTAGTAAACTTACTTTTAAGTTTATTTAAATTATGTTGAATTACCATAGATTGATATTGTTACCTACACATACAGAACACAATTTACAATCTCTCAGTACTTATTTAATAATATTATGCAGTAAAATTTACCAAAATGGGTAATAGCTATGAAAACAAACCCACACGATACGGTTAATTGCGGATACACGTCTTACTAAACGAATGACACGATATCTAGGTACAATAATATTTCTTCATTCGTGTTCATAATAATATCCTTGCTAATATCAGGTTCCTCGAATTTGAGTCAAAATAAAAACCTTGTAAGTGAAATCTAAGCAATCTCATCAGATTGTAGCATTGTCTCCCATCTGTTGGATAAATCGGAATGATAGCGCACTTCCGACGGTAAACATAGATCATAATCTTATAATCAAAAAGTTGTAATAGATTATAATTTACTATTTCTTCTATTGAATCATTCTTGCCTACTACGGAGTTTTTTAGACTAAAAAAAGCTAAATCACCTGGTACTAAATGACCCAATCCGGATGGAGTATCCTCTGGCGAGAGAAAACCATATCTCGCCGCTGGACTCAATTTTTATACCAGCTATTCCGAAACCAGATCTATCAGAATAGAACCAAAAAAGCAACCCACTTGTGTGCTAATAAGATGAGTTTTCCACGTCGTAATCGGTGATTTGACAATCTTATTGCAGCAACAAAAGCGTTACTCAAGTCAGCGTTTTGATCTCAATTTTCAACGCCTGGGGAGGCACCTGCAATTTCGTCGTTCATGAACGCCCACGGTGTTTATAGGAAGAGACCGATAGCTTCCTCATTCATCGTTTATTATTCTTCTACTATATGTAATTTCTTAACATTGACTACATTAATTTACCATAGACTGCCTGCCTGCTGTCAGCTAGCTAAGGAAATATATTATGGTGCTAAACTAATCAAATATTATAATACTATGCCACGAAATACAATAGTTTTAATATTCGCATATAAAATCTTGATACGTCGACGCATAGCATATTGAAATAAAATGTTTTAAAAGTGTAATAAAGAGCTAAATAAAGTGTCTAGTTCTGGTTAACGTTCCAGCATTTCTACACAATATATTTTCTTAGTTCGTAATATATGACCTTAGCTGCACTGCAGTCGAACTTTACCTGGCTGTAATTGTCTTTACTTCATGGTCTCGCACTTTTATTAGATTTTTGCGGGATCCCACTACTGCCGTTTCGAAGTTATTATTGCTATAATTCTTGTTGTTTTATAGGAGTTACTAGTTCGTATCTACCTTGCCTGGTAGCTATAAAAATAACTGGTTTTGGAATCAATGAACACAAATTACGTTTTCTAATTTATATCACTATTTTCTTCATAAAAAAACATATTAACCTATTGCTCTATTCCTTTCATTCTTCAAGCTCAAAGGCACCGACTCTATGCATAAAGCAGCAAACCGGGCTCTGTGGCTTTGGAGAGGCTTATTTCCAGCAGTGGATTGCAACGAGCTGATGATGATGATAAAAGGTTAACAATGTTAAATGTATCCAGGATTCTCCATGTGTTATGATTCTTACAGGTTGATGGTGACTATCACTATCAGGCGAAGCCCTTGCATGATTGCCTTTCTGGTAGATACTACTATGAAGTAATATGTGGCAGTTAATTTGCAGATCGGCGAAGATATTGACCGAGTGCTTAAGGTTCTGCAAGCAAGATGTTTGACTCAATGTTGAACGCAGTTCATTAATGAACGTACATTGTGGTATTAATTGTATCATTTAATTACTTTAAATAAAAATAAATGACTTATATTCGTCATGATAACTATGACCATCATGTTACAAGATTTTTAATTTGAAAAACTTTTTTTTCAACAGCTAATTTACATTATAAGAGAGTTTCGCAAATACATAATAATAAACAACTGACCTATCCCAAATCAAATGACATTGACTAAAAGTAGTTTCTCTTAAATGTCGAAATACAATTTGAAAGCATCCTATAGATGTCTCAACTCAGAGGTCACGATGTAATAACACATAAGTGTTCCATCGAATCTCTAATTAAATCATATTTAGAATTATTGGTGGCCGTACTAGTGTACAAATTATCAGTTCGCCTGTAGGACATTTTTCCTCGTCCCGTTTAAATGCAGTGATAAAAGTAACGCCTTTCAGAGCGAACGGTACCTACTAAGTACAATAGAACTTTGTTCGTCCGTTCCTATTGTGTTTTGTATGTGTTGTGTCTGATTTGTTGCTATGCAAAAAGGATTCAGGAGTGTTAAATTAACGTCTGCCTTTTGTCTTCATTCTTACGCGGTAATGGACAATAGCGGTCTCAATACAATGTTTACTTTGATACAGTGACTTCCAGTTGATAAAGTTAATAAGTTATATTTAGAATTTATAATTTTTAGTAGGTATTGTTAAACAAATAAATCATAATTTACTATCGTTTTCTGATAAAATATACACACCAAAACAAATAACAAATCAAGTTAGAAAGTGAGCATTAAAACCACTACTTATCAAATACAATAAGGAATTAAATTTTCCACAATCCGACCGCATTGCTATAAGCCATTGTCATGGTAAATCCAGACAATAAACAGTTAAAGACGTGAAGTTAAGCCATGAGAACATCACGGACACAATGTGTTTTCCCATGATCGGTGTGAGGTACACGTATTTGAGGTTCTTGGCTCGTGCGTTGCGAAGAACATCTGTTCCGTCAAAGAAGTATAAGAAATTTGGAGGGAAGAAACTGAAGAATTTGAAAGTGTCATGGCGTCGAAACCGTTGATTTGGTAAATATTACTAATATTATTTTCTTCATCGTATAAATAATTATATTCATGTGTCAATACATGGATTTATGTTCATTTTTATTTCAAAACGAAATATTTAGTTAACACACTGGAATTAGTTTTAGTGGTATAGGTAATTTTGTTGTCACAACTTTGATTGAAAGGGCTAGCTCAATATAGTGACATCTAGCAGCACTTATTTGAACTTCTTGTATTGCAAGTAACAACAACCGCTGCTTTTATCTTATTTATTTTGAAATCCAACTCAAAGATCTCCAAGGTAAGTACTAGGTATATGTTAATAAAATTGATTTGATATAGATCTTTATAAAACTACCAATAATTCGGTCTAATACCACATGAAACGAAGTAATTTCAGCCTTAGAAATTCTTGCTAGAAATACGCCATTGAAATCAGACCAGGTGATCAACGTCCCGCTAAAACAATACGAAAGACTTGAACTAATCCCGAAGGCCGCAATATTTCTCGTTACCGAACTGCCAATAATACGATGTGTAGTCTTAAGTTATTGCCTAACGCTATTGAATTTCATAACGAATTACCAAGATATTGATGAACGCTCCGACGTAAGGAACATACGAATAAATGGGGTGAAAGAATTTCCTTTCAACTTTATATGTTGCGATTGACTTTCATTATTAATATTTTTTGCTTCGGGAATATTATGTGCGTGTATTGGGGCGTCTGGACTTGTGGCTCTTTTGTCAATGCGCGAAATTATATCGTTAGAGTAATAGGTTCGAGTTGAATAGGTTAAATATGGATTTTTCAGCTTAAACTATGGCCCACCATGTCGACCTAGTGCGGGTTGGCGTACTTCACATACCTATCAAAGAATATCTTGTTGAATTATTTAGCATGGTGTTAGTTTCCTCAAGGTTTTGTTTCTTTACTGTTGAAGTGCATGATAGTTGAATGTTGAAAAGTCAGAGGTTAGCTCTGGGATTTGAACCCGAGACTACCATCTCGTAAATCGCGTACGGTTCGTAACCAAAATAATGTGAACGATAAATTACCTATCTTAGAAATTATGAACAGTGTAATTCTTTCTATAACTGTTAATGGGACTAATATTATACGAGTGTCGAGTTTAGAAAAAAAAATATTGAGGAACTAAGGTTAAATGTCATAATATAACATAACATCACGCCTTTTTCCCAGAAGGGGTAGGCATATGTGTAGCTAGGACACCCACGTTACGCTGTATGTGCTTCGTCCCATGATATTATATTACTTATTTGACTTTTTAATTTGTCTCGAATTACAATGCAAATACGAGAGTCAATAATTCTATACCGTCATTATCAATTAATTTTTGGATTTTCATCTGAATTTAGCATGGTATCCTATATAATTTCCCAATTCAATTTAATTGTAGGAAGAGCGTGTACGGATGAGACAATGATATCAGATAGGGAGGCCTAATCTATTACGGAGATCTGGTTCGATTTCTTAGATATCTTTGTATCTGATACACTGCTGTTAGGATATTACTTATGTGTATTTTCAATACAACGTCCCGATATAATGCTAAGAGAACGTATCTGAATGATCTATTCCGTATCAGTCCATACACGTCCCACGCAGGGCACGGGCCTTCTCTACAATCGATAGTACCATTGAGAGGAGTTAGAGCATATAGTCCTCCACGCTGGCCCAGTGCGGGTTGGCCGTCTGTGTGTGTATAGGCAATCACCACACACTATAACGGTTCAGGAAAACATAGTGAGGAAACCTGCAGACCATAGCGATTTGTAAGAATTTCTATGGTATGTAAAGTCCGCCAACCCGCACTAGGCTAGCGTGGTGGACTATATGGCCTATCCTCTCTTAATCATAATTTCAGTTGAGAGGGGGCCCGTGTCCTGCAGTGGGACGTACCTCGCCTCCGGGCTGATACAGACATAGTCAATAAATAATATGGGCAGATTGCGGCCCAGTCGGGTCCTTAACAAAAACATACGTCAGCTTACTGACTAAAAACCCCTTGGTGGCCGTCGCGCGCATTTCGGGTGGCACTGAATATCTCGGGACGAGAAGCGCCTCGATTCCTTCCCTGTGATCTCCCGGTGCAGAACCAGGACGCAGACTGGTCTCTCATTGGGTACCAAAGTTGCTCCGCACTTACGTCTATGACTAGGTGCCCCTTTATTCATAGTACACACAGTACAAAGCTTACTGAGTCCATTAAAAGCGTATGTATACATATAATCAGAAATAATGATTGTTGTATTAACTGATATAATATTTGTAGAAAGAGAGCGGTTTGTGTTTGTTTGTGTTCGGTCTACTGTGTAAAATATTTCACAACAAAATCTGAACAGTTTTTAAAGTAAGTAATAGATTTACGGCTGCTTATCGTTCAATCTACAACTATAATACCTACATCTGTACCTGTATTAGCCCTATACGTCCCACTGCAGGGCACGGACCTCCTCTACAATCGAGAATACGTTTACATAATTACCATTACAACGTAATCATCTAACCACAAGATCACCTCAAAAGCATACCACATTTTTAATATCAGTCATATACGAGGGTACTACTGTGGTACTACGAGTACATACTCCGTATTAAAACATCGTACGTGCGCCGAACATCAAGGTTAAGCTCATTGTTACTGTTCAAAAATATAGCGTCCTTGCCCCCGCTTCGTACAGATGCACTCTGCATAATATTTAGTGATTCATTTGCGTTGTTTTTCCACGGAATTTGACACGTGGTAGAAATTTTCCCTCGGAGTTTTGATAGTTTGTCTTCTGTTGCTATTGAGAAGGTTATGCTTTAGTCCGTCATATTATCCCGCTGCCGTTTGATGGGACATTTTTCTGAATGTCCACTGTTCCACAATGTGTGAGAAGGATTATGGAGAATCTCTAGTTTGATTTCCTTCACACATTGAGCAGTTTACTGAAGGATGTTATAAAATCAGAGGTAATTAAAATTAAATTGGATACCTTAGTTTTTGCAGTAAGTTCCCATTTTAAGCAGGTAACTCTACGTCTCAAATTTATGTTTAATTCGACATTCAACTAAATATACGCGAAATATTCTTTTATTTCATTATTTGTAATTACACAAATAAGATCTATTCGCCAAAACATTAATAGAAAGACCAAAGTGTAATAAGAGCTATTGTCGTTTGGACGATGTCTCTACATAGGAAATGTAGTCTTAATTTAATAAGTTCATACAATGTTTTTATTGTATTCATTACAGTAAGTGTTGGCATAAATTTTATAAGTATTGCAATATGTATAAATAAGGAAAAATAATTAAAACATATTTCAGGAGATCCAGATTGTTCTATAATAATGTATCGTGACCTCATTGACATAGTTTCAATTATACTCGTATTAAACCTTATAATAGAACGGAACTCATCAGAAAGTTGGAAGTCTATATAAAAACTATTTATGAATCCAAAGGGATTTCCCATCGGAAACGCCTTAACAGCCTAAACATCGATTTCCATATTTCTATTATCAGATACGAACTTTCACACAAACTTCGTACCCTTTTGATGACGAAATTTCAAAAACTTGTTTGGTCTACGTCGTCTATATAACTCTTATTGGGAGATCTTATACTGGTCTTAATCGATAGAGGGACTTATAGCTATACATGAAAAACAAATAAATAATAATAAATAAATAAATACACATAACAGTCACATACATAGTCCTGACCCCATACTAAGATCGAGTCTTGCGTCGTGGCAATCAGAAACTACGAGAATCTTGTCGGTCTCACAAACACCCAGACCCGAAACAAATACTTGTGGTTCACACAAACATTTGTCTCGGTGCGGGGATCGAACCCCACCGCGGCCCCTCGTTTCACAGTCGGTGCCTATCCAACAGTACCACGGAGGCTGTCGACCGATTTAAAACGTTTTAAATAATATGTTGCCGTTATAAACCCCAAAAAAAAGTTTTAAACGGTTGAAAACTCGCCTAAAAATAAAAGAACTGTGTTTTACTGTTCATTATGAGCAATTTTGGTCACCTGACGTAATGTATCCTTTTAATTAGTTTATAGAAAATCAACGTAACGTACCTGCATTACCTACTACACAAAAAAATAAGTTTGTAGGTAGGTACACCTATCTATAAAATGTGAGAGGCCGCCTGGGTAGGTACCACCGCAATGTCTATTTCTCCCGACAAACAGCAGTGTAAACGCATTGGTTTAATGGACATTGTAGCACGCATGACTACTGGACATAGTGAGACTTAACACCCTATGTCTCAGGATGGTGAATGCAATGGAATACCAAGCATTGCTTCGTAATTCATGTTGTTGTTTGGTTTTGCTACTGTCCATGAGCGGTCTTATCGCCTACCATCAGGCAAATGACTCGTCTCGCCAATCATAGTAATAAAGAAAAGTAGTATTTAGTTTGCCACAGACGTATTCTTTCATTATAAATGTGACATATTAAAATCTAGGCTTACAAGCCACAATACGCGCTTGACTCTCAAAAGTCACAAGTACCCTGGGATTCGAACCCGTTACCAACGTCTCGCCGGCGCTGCACTGTCTGATTCTTTATATACAAGCCACCACGTATAATTTTGTTATTGATAATGTTAAGTCATATAAATTAGCATTTACATTATTAAATAGGTAGTATTTTATGGCGTCGTGTTCAATTATAAAACTCTACCTAATGTTATATAAAAACATGTTTATTAGTGCTTACAATGTCAGACGTTTAATAAAGTGTATTAATTACTTTAATCTTATCAACTCAGTCCTGAACAATACTTTAAAAGTATTTATTTAACAAAACTTTTCCTTATCATAATGGTTTATATTTGTGTCCTATATTTCTGCTAGTCCTTATATAATGATCGACAACCGCTGTGGCGCAGTTGGTCAGATGCCGGCTGTGAAATGTGACGCTGCGGGTTCGATCCCCGCACCGAAACAAATATTTGTGAGATTCACAGCTATTTGTTTCAGGTCTGGGTGTTTGTGAGACCGACAAGTCTTTCGTAGTTCCTGACACTCATGGGGCACGACACAAGACTTAATTGATCTTAATGTGGGGTCAGGACTATGTATGTGACTGTTGGGTGTATTTATTTATTATTTATCAAATTTTATTTATCGAAATGTGTGAAAATAAAACTTTACTTATCCGCTACTTACTACTCAATTCTATAATTGATTGCGATAAAATTTGTATAATTTATCACAATTATATTGGCGTGTGACGAAATCTGGAACTACAATTACAATTTAAAAAATATCTTTAAAACGCATTGTTTGAGATGTGGTTTCATAATATCGTAATTTTATAGTATTAACATGTCCAATTTAAAAAAATGAGAAGAGAGAAAATGTGTTCCTAATATTTTAACAACAGCATGACAACAACGCATCGGAACGCCAAAATATCATAGACAATCAGTAATTACATAATATGTCATGCGGGCTGATAAAAATGATCATAATTAATTAAACATTATTATGACAGAAATATAACTGTATAATTAATACCATTCGACGATTCAACTATAATTAAAACATACATAAAGAATTCCTCAATTAGGTATTGTTCAAATATATATTGCCGATAATAATTTCTGTTTAATTACACGATAGTTGTGGAAATAAAAATATGCTAGTTAAGTAAAGAAGTACGCATTAAACTGAAAACGCATTCTGAAAACTATAATATACTATGTTTTTTAGAGGAAACGGTTAACCTGATTGATGTACAATGGTTGAGTCGCTAATGCTTTTTTTAAAGTTATATAAACCATTTCAACTAGTGATCAAATTATTGTTATAAAAATATTAGTACAATAGTCGCCACATGGACATGTTCCGCAGCTTTTAGCTAGATTAGGCTGAACATTTCGGGTTCCTTTACGCACGAACGGAACACGTTGCCGGCTGCCGCCATTTGCGATTATTTGGCGGCCGACGCCGGAAGTTTATTTGATTACCGACTTCGAAAAATTTTTGGTACTGTATATTGTGTTGGAGGAAATCATTTTCGATATTTGGCAAGTGGTAGAATTACGCTCGAGTTCGTAATAGGATACAGACTAAACCGAAATGTGACACACTAACGTATGCCATCATAGACGGTGTCTGGTCACTATCCGAGCACATACACCGATATATACTGGTATATAGTACATGATGGTACTGGTATCTTTGTAGGATTGGTATCCTACAAAGATTTACAAGATACCTAGCAATCTTGCTCATCAAACAATGCATCACAGTATAGCCTATAATTATTATAATAATTATAAGAAAAAATAATTATTTTATTCGCAGGTTTCTGTTCATCATCGTCAGTTCAGCGGCACAAAGGCTAAGTCACAAGCCGAACTCAACTCACAGTTTCTGCAAGACAGTCTTCTGCAAGACTCCGCAATGCCTGCAAGAGGAGCTGAAGGATTGTGTCGTCATATTAGGAAATTTGGAAGTCACTACCATGGAGGATAGAATTAAGAGTGATTTCGCAAACTTGACATTTCCTTTGCTTCGGGAGGTAAAATTAAAATGTTTTCGTATTTTTTGGAGACTGTCCCGCCCTCACACCCGCTACTGCAACTCCTGTAAGCCAGGATCAACAGAGGCACACATTTTAATGACACCGAGCATTGAACCTCAGCGCGTCTTCGGGAATGCTAACTTGTCTTTAACCCGCAACGAAGTTAATCATAAAGTTAAACTAATTGAAGGAGTTGGAAATCTTTTCTGTCTACTTTCCTCCGTAACAAAGCGAGTGACAATAACAATGGACTAAAGAGGTAAATAAACTCGTATGAAAAGACTTTTACAACCAGAGAAGCTAGCTGTAAAGCACCACGGATTGCACCATTAATGTTTTCGTATACCTACGATCACTTTTTTATACAGGCATGACAAGGTGACTAAGTACGCGTAATCATAAGCACCAGGCAGTCAAGATAGAATATCAACCGACCCGATATGTTAAAAAGCGTGGCGTTCTAGTAACAATTATCATCGAGCATCCTACGCTTTTTAACAATGAAATGAAAGTTATGGTTATAGACACTTTACGTTTTTCAACAATAAAATGAATCTTGTTTACTCCATTTTCAAATCTTGAGCTCATTAATTAATATTTTTTTAAATTTTTTCTTATATTTTCGTTTTCCGTTACTTTTGCAATTTCTAACAAATATGCGAAGTCTTTGGCGAATACATTACAATTTTTAGGTGACAGGTTTCATGCTGGTGTATCGAGTGATGGGTCTAGAGTCAGTTGGGCAATTATTTCCCAATTTGACCAGGATACGAGGAGAACAACTGTTCAACAACTACGGGCTGATTATTTTCGATATGCCCAATTTGTTAGAAGTAAGTGGATCAATTTAACTTTTCAGATTTCTTAAGCATACAACAAATTAATAACAGTTTATCTGAGAAAAAATTGCGTTGTTTCTAAAATTACCTTTAATGATTTGGCATTGTTGCCGGTGTTTGAAAAATGGTAGATAAAGTATGGCAAAAGGAGATATAAAATAAGGGAATCAGAATAATAAAGACGAAATAGTGTTAAGAAAAATGTGGGATAAAGAACAAACTAAAATTACAAAAAGAAAAGGAAAGATGTAAAAAGAATAGATAAGAAGGAATTATTATGAATTTTTGATCACTCTATTATTACGCTTACCTACTAAAGTCCAACAGCAATGTTACTTCTAGTGATATCCGTGATAAAATAGTACCGGGAAGTTTGCAAACGTGCTCATACTATTCTGATGCGTTTATTAAATGCCTCGAGCGTTAGGCTATCCCGTCACAAAGCGACTTCTAAAAATAACTAAATGCGCAAAGCGATAAAAATAAAAACAAAAACAGGATATTAAAATACGTTCTGATTGGATTCTCTGTATATTTGTATGTGAATTTTTTGCACGCTCAATCAATGAAATTCAATTTAGTATTTGTCCGGATTGAATGTTTTGTTTATTAATTTGACCGGAGATGGAATGATAGTGGTGTTTGACAAATATCTAATAACTTAAGTAATTTCTTTTTAACCTTATCCAAGAATTCCCTGCTAACTTACGGTGTGGTAATTCATAATCAGTGTCTTAAGTGCTTTTCTATAGTTAACTTTTGTTTCAAACATATCAATTTTACCAGATAGTCAAGACAATATTTAAAAAATCGCCTGAACTGTCTCGGAATACACTAGTTTAGCGTAGATTTTTTTGGGGAGTCCTACATTATACATACAACAACACGCTTCCTAGGGTTCAAAATTAGTATGCAACTCTTAACTCATTTGTTTTTGTTATCTAGATAGGGCTCTACAGTCTCCGTAAAATCGACAGAGGTGGAATAATAATACACGGGCTGCAACAAGCCTGTTACGTCGACACTATCGACTGGAAGACCATAGCGCCTAGAGCTAGGCACGTCATCGGCTCCTCTGATACTATTGAAAAGAATTGCAACAGAATCTGCACTTGCAGTAGAAACGCTACTTTCAACCATTGCTGGAACATTAAGTAAGTGAAGACAATTATTTGTTTCTTATCATTATATCTGTATCGGCCCATAGAAAGTACGTTTGCGCCATTGCCTATCAAGATATTTCATTTTAAATAATTTCAAGCAAGTTTTTTTCTCTACCCATAAATACTACTTACATTTTAGGATAGTAGATGCTTTGATGGCTTTTTAAATATTTATAAGAAACGTAATAATCACTAAGCCAACTTCAACCTCACTAAACAAGTTTAACTTAAAATTGAAACTGTTCGTACACTTAGCTTTTCCTTAAAATGGTATCACTCTAATCAAGCTCCCCACAAATTTAAGTTAACTACAACAAGGCTTTACCTCCTTATCCTCTTTGGCGGACGCCTATGTTCAGCAGTGGACTTCCTGTGGTTGAAGAGAAGAAGGCTCTTCTACCTCTGCAAGTTGTGTTCCAGGAAGTGTCAACTGTACGCAGATGGATCTGAAGACAAGACTTGCAACGAACAATGTTTGGGCTGTCGCGACAATGATGTTAATGAATGTGCCACCTGCCGCCACTTCACTTATAAGGGTGAATGCGTGCCGCGTTGCCCTAATGGAACGTAAGTTCTTTCGCTTATAATAAACACAAGTAAAAATCATATAGTAACATTCTATGATATTAGGATAAAATGCGGCTGTCTTGGTTATCAGAAACTAAGTGAAACTTTTCCTCTAATTAACTATATGCCGGCTGATCCAAGCTGGATATATACAGTCGGTACCTAGACATATACACATTTGCGTATTTTACTATGAAGGTGTTTTGCATCAGTTTCAACAATACAGAACTCATTTAATTCAATTGAAATATCGGAAAATATTTATGTCTGAACTAAAGGACAAACCAGAATTACAAATACACCACGCGTCTTTAAATAAAAAGCTTTAGCCATCAAATGTTCATTTAAATGGTCCTCGAAATATGTTTTTTTAGGATTGTTCTGACTGGAAACCAATACTGCATCTCGGAAGAAGAATGCCACAGTCTAGAAGGGTGGCCATGGAATAACACCTGCGTTTTCGAATGCCCGGTGGGCTATGTCGAGCATAACGATAGTAACATTAAAATTTGCAAACACTGTCCCAAATGTCAGGAGGTATGTATCTTTTTTTCATAATAGTCTGTTGAATAAATAGACTGCCTCAGTGTCGTAGTGGTATTACGGTATGATTGCAAAGCTGAGGTCCCGGGTTCGAATCCCGGGCCGGGCAAAGTGATATTGAATTTTTCTATTCATTATCAGCCCGGATTCAGGAATTTGTGCCCGATATGGCAATAGGCTCGCCCCCTATCACATCGTGGGACGGAATATACAAGACGAAACGTGGGTGTTCTGGTAGCACCTCTGCCTACCCCTTCTGGGAAAAAGGCGTGTGTTTATGTATGTATGTATATGTCCCACTGCAAGGCACGGGTCCCTTCTACAATCAGAAGTTTGATTACATGGGGTTACGCCATAGTAACATTATATCAGGCTGGCCTAGTGCGCTTTTAGACTCCCAATACCATAGAAATTCTTATACATTATCTACGGAATCTCTTCACGATGTTTGTCTGTGAAACATAAATGTTAAAAATGATAACAAAAGTCGTCCTTTGTTGTAGAAAACCTTTCGGTGTAAATTTTGGGTAACTTATAAACCAACATATGAAACTTTTTCAATGTCCGCCCCAGAAGTAACGTTTTGGCTCATGTTATGATTTATACCCGAGGGACTTCTTTCTGGCTTTTACCACAGTGCGAAATATTACGACAACTGGAAAGTTAAAAATTTGGATATATGCCAGAATTATTTATTTCGCAATGATTTACATTCGCGTAAAGAAGCTTTAGTGTTCATAAATTAAACACAATCCAGAGTTTTACACTATTTCTCAAAAAAAAAGTAATAAAAAAAAATTATGAGCAATGAAATATACTCGTATTTGCTTTTACACTCATCATTATCATCATACCGTTGCAGTCCACTGCTGGACATAAGACATAGGTATCTTCGAAGGTAAGCCACAGAGCCCGGTCTGCTGCTTTATGCATCCAGTCGCTACTGGCCCTCTTGTGCAAGTCGTCCCGTTATCTGGCCAGAGGACGTTTTACTCTGAAAATAATGAAATAGACGTTAGTTATACTATTATAATAACACGCAGGTTACGGCAAAACAAAATGGTTCGTGACGTGCTATCTTGAACTCTCGAAGAAAACGAAGTCAACTCTAACTTTTGTAGTAATGTCTCTATATTTATTTTTACAGACATGCGGGGGACAAAAGATTCACTCTCTAAGCGCCATAGAAGCCGCCGAGAAATGCGTTTACATCAATGGATCTCTAGAAATCCATATAAGAGCTATACCTGAAGCATCAAAGGAACTAAGACAATTTTTGAGCCGAATCCAAGAAGTTACTGGCTACATCGAAATTTATGGCTCTCTAACAATCACATCATTAGATTTCCTATCCTCTCTCCGCCATATAAAAGGAGAGAAACTTAAGAACGACAAATACAGTCTTTTGATCTATGACATGGTCAATCTTCATGCTTTGTTTAATTCGAATGTAATGAGCAATCTACACATTGATCGTGGTACTTTGAAGATGTATAATAATCCCCTTCTATGCAAGAGCAAAGTTGATGAACTGAAACATTTGATGCCCGACGAGCCTAGCGAATTGGATATACTTCAAGACACAAACGGATATAGCGGTGAATGCGACGAAGCGCCAGTAGATTTCCAAATCAGACTAATAAATGAAACATCTGCTTTGCTTATCTTCTCTCCAATGCACGATCCTCATATTAACTACACAGTATTATACGTCCGGTTACCACCAGATCTAAATGGTACCGTGGTACCTGAGACTTGCAGCGATTTCCAGTGGCATTCTGTTAGCGTACCATCCGAATTCGGGCAGAATGGCATAATTGAAATAGATTCACTCCTTCCTGCTTCATCGTACGCAGTCTGCATTGAAACGTACGATACAATAAATAATGAAAGATTAGCTCGTAGTAGAATTCTCAATTTCACGACTCCTGTTGGTACTCCGGCACCACCATTTGTTGTTGAGCTAGTGGCTAACTCTCACGATGTTGTAGTAATACGGTGGGTAGACCATGTGGACTACCGCGGGCATATTACTCGATATGAGCTCGATGTGGCGTTAATTGAACTCAAGGACATACGCAACATTGACTATTGTAAAATTGCTACAGACGATTTTGAGGTTGATTATACACGCCATGCTATGGTTATGAGACCTCCGCCTGAGTATGAAAAGGCGTGTGAGTCTATGTGCGGAGTGCTGTCCTCGTTTTCAGCAGGGGCATTAGTCGAGGACTACTTCGATGTTTGTAGTGACTTTGATTTCGATTGCAACACTCAAGAAGACGAACGTCCTCCGAATATTACGTTTAAAAATTACGTCAAAACATTGGCATTAAACGTTTCCAGCCCTAAAAATGCTTTTCAAGTTGCAGGATTAGCTCCTTATAGGGATTACAGGTTTAGATTACGAGCGTGTGTTGAACAGCGCTGCAGTAGGTCTGCTAGAGGAGTTGTTCGCACAATGAAATCCAATAGAGCAGATATTCCAACAATTAACTACGGGTATGCTGAAGCAACTGGCCAAGTATCTATAAAATGGGATCCACCTGATTCTACAAACGGGCCTATTTTATCCTACACTGTCGAAGTTCTGCCTAAATTTCAAGCAGATGGTATGATTCTACCACAAACGTGGTGTTTGTCCGCCGATACCAGGAGTTTTCGGGGCTCATGCGTATTAGCTTCTAAGTATAAAGGACGAGTTTGTGCCACGAGTTTAGCTTCTATCAGCACTTGCAGTGAGTGGTACACGATGGAAGTAGCTAAGCCATCTATGACATGGTACTGGTGGACAGGGGCTAGCTTTGGGGTGTTTGTGTACATTTTTTCTACACTGATAGGCATTTTGTGTAGAACGCGAAGAGTACAGGAGGATTCAGTTCCTATAGTAGACTTTGCATCTGGTTCGAGGAACGAAAGCGAGCCTCCGAGCTACACGCTATCATTTATATCCCATTCAATTCTATTACGAGAAACTCACTTAGAATAACGGACAGCGAACTAATGACTGCTCAAGAAAGTGTTTCGATGCGTTGTTAATCATTTGTACCATTTTGTATTGCACAATAAATCAAGATAATAACTACGGCAAGTGTCAACTCATTTTTCATACCTTTGCAGCGGACTATAATTTTATTCTTCCATTGTCGCGTAAACAGCGATGTTCCAATCTGAAATCAATTAATTGTGTATAACTCATAAACAAGTTGAGCGGAATAAAAATGTTTCCACACGAACGGAGTATTAACAATTTAGAGAGAAAATTTGCGTTTCGTTTAATGTTACGTGAAAAGAGTTAATATAAACCGAAAATGTTCTGTTATATTTTTTATGATGGGTTTTAATTAAATTGGCTGCAGGTTTCGTACGGTTTCCTAGTCGAGTGCGGCGGTAATTAAATGGGTGGGCTTTGTGTATTGTAGTTTTTACGAGGGTATAAAAACTAATCTCTTAAGTAAAAGTACCGGTTGCTCTGAAAGGAATCTATGGGGTGTGTTTCCGAACTAAGTGTATTAGGTCACCGCTTCCTTCCTACTAGTAATGAGTGGTTTTTACTGTTTACTGAACTCGGTATTGAACTATCGAACTTGTATCCAAAACGTGTTAATATAAGCAGAATTAGTATTTGATTTTCTGTCTTTGCAATCTACTTGGAAAAAATAACAGAATAAATAACGTAGCAGTTTTATTTATGCGATATCTGCACACAGTTTGATGAGATGTATAAGACTATTTCATCATAATTATAAGATTATGAACAGCGACTAGAGTAATTCGGATTCGATTCCATGGATCAGGAATTAATTCTATACTTTTTTTCTGAAAGAATTACGATTCGGTTTCAAAAACTTGTGCCAAATATAAATAGAGACTTATGTACATACAATATCCAGATATTGGGTTTTTCTATTCTTTGTCAGCACGGGGTCAAGAATTTGTTCTCGATATGTCGAATGTCGCCCCCTATCACAACATGGGTCAGAACACTTAAGGCGAAACGTGGTTGCCCTGGTAGCACGTCTGCCTACCACTTCTGGAAAAAGGCGTGTGTTTATGTGTATTTGTACAAGCTGAAAATAAAAATTATTGTCATTGTGTTCCCTCTCTAACGATCCAAACATTGACTTTCGCATAGGTACTTTTTAAGCATACATATTGAAGTAATAATGCGACATTATTATGATAATCCAGTTAGTTTTCAATTAAAAAGTAATATTAAATAACAATATACAAAGTCCGCGTCGCTTTCAATTTCCAATGTAAATCCGAATAATTTGCGACGATCACAAGCCGCCTGACATTTTATAGCCGATGTCTGCACTGACGTCTGACGAAACGTAAAGGCTAGGGCGAGTCTAGGCTTATCTCCTTGCGCCAGGCCTACGGCTTTGATCAGTTCCATCTTTGCTTTTCTGGCTAACACTATTTATAAAGTGTATTTACTTGAAGTAGATTATAGGTTCGGCATACAGAAAAAACAAACATATAATAATGAAATGAAATACGCTTATTTATTCAATAGGCAATTAAAGAGCACTTATGACAAGTCATTACTTTATCAGTATGAAATGATTCATATATTGTTAATAGGCTAGATATTCGTCTGTTTTTTTTGTATATTAACTGTATCATGTTTTTTATATATTAAACTAAGTCCATTAAAGGAATAAAAAAATTCCTGTAGCTATACTTATTTCTAGACGTTGTTATCGTTTTTACAGACCATGCGCAAAACGGCCTAATATTCTTTACATTTAAGAATTCTAATTACGTTATTTACTTCTGAGCGCTTTCATTATTATTTAGTTAATCTCCGTGACGACGTAAATTTTGTTTATGTCTTGTTTGTGATTGCTTCGGTGGCGTAGTTGTACTACACTATGATTAGAAAGCTGAGGTCTCAAGTTGGAATCCCGGGCAAAGTGATATTGGATTTTTCTATTCATTATCAGACCGGAGTCAGGACTTTATGCCCGATATGGCGATAGGCTCGCCCCCTGTCACATCGTGGGACGGAACACATGAGACGAAACGAGGGTGTCCTGGTTCATCTCTGCTTACCCCTCTCTGGGAAAAAGGCGTGATGTTCATGTATGTAAATGTTGTTTATAGCAACAAGAAACCAATATACAGTCATAGACAACAAAAAAAAAAGTAATTAGGGATTTTTATACTCACACGACAGCAGCAAAAGTTCGTTAGTTGCTGAATTACATAGATCGAACAAGTTTTGTATAGTAGCAGGTATGTAGCAGGTACATTGTCTACCTTCCGTAGTAGTTAAACCGCACCTCGAGCGCAGTTGGAAAGTTTCGACATAGCTCGTCGGCGGTCGGCAAAAATGTCTACACTCTAACTTTATAAAGGACTTTGCTGGTTTTCATTAATTTGCATTTGTTGAGCATTGAGATGTGTAGTTTATGTGCCTTAGAGTCATTCACATCATTCAGTTGTCATTTGACGATGCACGATGGATTCAAGACGTCGGGTCTTGAAAAGAGCGGTGGGTAGCGGATGGATGACGGCTGCTCAAGATCGTGATAGTTGGCGCTTACTTGGGGAGGCCTACTTCCAGCAGTGGACGGCGACAGGCTGCGTATATATGTATAGTGATGATGAGAGACATTCTTAAGGTTTAGAAGCTTGTATATTTTTACTGCATAGTAATGGCGATCGATTAAGGGTTGTAAAATGATCTTCGCCGTTGACTACATATGACAGAAATTACTGGTATGTTGTCGCCTTGAATGATGCGAGGACGGAAAGGCAAAAACAATTTTTAAACTTAAATTATTGACAACGGCATCAGGAGATGAAGTTTCGATAATATTTAACACTACGTTAGGAACACCTGAACAAAATTTTGTGTCTCTTGACCTATCGACTCTGATTTGCGATGTTTGTCAGTTACTAACGTTGTATAAAATAAATATATTAACACTTCTTAATTATTTCAACTAAAAGACACAAAAATAAAAAATAATTCCATCATAAATTTAGATCAATTCAATGTTAAACGTAGCACTTACGAGCACGCTACTCATTACTCCAATCCCTGACATGAAGGAGAAAACACTGTTTAACCCAAGCCAAGTTCGTTCCAGTCGTAAGTAGGTTAGAAAACCACACACATTAACTAACTTACTGTCGACATCTCCAGCTTACCATTTGAATGGGACGTTCACGCCCCGAGCATTGATAACTTGAACAAATTACACCACTAAATAACGCAAGTTTTTGACTTTTGCCAAAATGTTTCGACCCTTCGCCATGTTGACTGTTCGCAAGTTTCACAATCAAAGCAACTATAGTACGGATTTTATCTATATTGTATTAAATTTCGATTGCTTTCGGAGTTGTGTGAGCTTGTTTGGGCCTGAGAGGTTTTGGTTCTAATTATTTATTTTCTTTTTTTATTGCTGACGTGAGTGAATTACTGCCTGACAGTAAACGGTAATTTTCATTGGACTTTGGCAATGTCAGGGTTAGAAACAAACCCCTGCAAGTTACTCTAATGTTTATAATATATTTTGACAGCCTCCGTGCCGTAGTTGGTTAGACGCCGACTGTAAAACGAGAGGCTGCGGGTTCGATCCCCGCACCGACACAAATGTTTGCGTGGCCCACAAATATTTGTGTCGGGTCTGGGTGTTTGTGAGACAGAAAAGTCTCTAGTAGTTTCTGATACCCCCGACACAAGACTTAAGTGATCTTAATGTGGTGTCAGAACTATGTATGTGACTGTTGGGTGTATTTACTTATTTAAAATAATGATATCCAGCGTGTTGGCATTAAATTATTCAGTCACTTAACGATATAGCATTTACATAAGTCAGCTTACATGATGTGCTCTCCATTTGGACGTAGACTTTTTACGTTCCGCTGAAATGTGTGCATCAAACATAATAATAATAATAATAAAAACTCTTTATTTAGCACCTGATATAGTAACATAAGTAACTGGTAAGCTAATACTTAAAAATGCTAAAAATCGGCGGTCTTATCGCTAAGAGCGATCTCTTCCAGACAACCGTGCCTAAAGAGGAAACAATAGGTAAATATGGACGGTGCTTTTGTATTATAAGAAAAACTTATACATACGATACATAAATACAATAAAATAACAATAATAATAAATAAATAAATAAATAAAAAAAAAAAGAATCGTATTAAATATATAAATATATATACAAATACACACACATATATGTATACACATAAATACATATCAATAATGTATTACGGATATGGTGTTATTGTGCGAGGAACATACCTGTTATTATCAAGGTACTGTAACCATTAATGGATTCTGGCAAGAAAGTGGTAGAGCCACGCTATAGTCAGCCATGACTGAGCATAAATGGGCAGGCTCGTCCGAGGTGGTACCACTGTCTTACGAGAGACCGATGTGAACCTCCTATCAAGCGACAACATGACTCGTTCGATGCTCTATGTCAAAACATATAAAATTAATAAGGGTGAAGGAAAACATCGTGAGGAAAGGTTTCCTCACAATCGCTATGGTGTGCAGGTGCTCACCATGGCGATTTGTAATAATTTCTATAGTATGTAAAATCCGCCAAACCACAGTAGGTCAGCGTGGTGGACTATATGGCCTAACTACTCTCAATCGTACTCTTGAATGTAGAGGAGGCCGTGCCTTGCAGTGGAACGTATATGGGCTGATACAAAAAATATTTTCATTGTTGGGATGATGAATTACGTGCCCATACTTCGCGCTTGGTTGAACATTATGGGGCAACTATTACTATAGTTTTCCTGTTTTGACATCCCGTACCCTTGTCATCTCCCTGCCGAATTTTCCAACTGTTATCTAAGAACTCGCATATTTGTTTCTATTGAATTTCCTCGTTTTCTTGTTGGTCACAGTTCTTCGGTTTAACTTTTATATTTGTTTATGTTTGGAACGGTATTTATTAAAGAGTTGTTTACTCCCACTAACATGATGTTGAATTTTGTCAAATTCGATTTTATCTCATACTTACGTTTTGGATGAAAAAATAAATTGGATTATTGGAGAGCGAAAGCAAGGATCATTCATCATCACCATAGTTGATAACTAGATGCGAATAATACGACATGTACATAATATTCTATTTTTAGTGATTGCTAGTGATGACGAATTAAGTCCCTTTTACACTAGTTTTGGACATGGTGTTACATTTCATATCACCTATAATTTCATATTCACACCAACAGCTATCATAGCATAGCGTTGAAATTGCTAAATTGATTGCATATCAATGCTAAATTGATTTTCATAGAAATGTGTCAGCAAATGTAAATGGCCTACTTACGTTAGAACTCCTTTCATACTAATAATTGTATAAAATAAACCTCGAAACACTGAGCTGTACAAATTACGCGATCAATAAATTAAATCAACGCGAACATTCAATAACACGGCGAAATTAATATTAGCAGATTTCTATTGTCGTCGATAATAATATATTCCGATAATGCCTTCAATAGCCGCTGGGGAGCGTTCTATTTCTGTCATATCACGGAGCAAAACTAATTATCTCTCCCCGCTCAGTTCCACTGGAGGCATCAGGAACACCTGATTAACACTACGCCTCTCTATCCCATGCTGGCTTTTGTTCACGAGTCTCCTTGTTATGACATGTCCTTAATTATGTTTATTTTCAGAGTTTTAATTATTGTTTCAATAAATGAGTGAGGCATTCATTCTGATCGATGGTGGTGATCACCACCCATGATCACATCAGTACAATTGTTTGTAGCAGAATTTAAAAGCGATAGTATTGTTAGAAGGTGCAGTAACTCTGCTGTTCAGCATAGCAACGATTTTTAGTGCTTATATATGCATAGCCTCGGTATGGTAGTTGAGAGCCCAACTGTCATTCTTGGTGATAAATTAAAATTATCGGCTGAAACTCTTATGCATCTTAAGGACATTATCGTTTCTCGAAAATGTAGGGACAAAGGATGATGAAAAAGAATAACAAATAAACGATTGTTGGATCTCTGCCAAATAACTTTGCTAAACGAAATGCAAAGCAGCAATCCCATATCATTTTTCTGAGAAACTGTGATATCTCCTTAGACGAGAATAAACATCCAGTGTCATCAAAATTCTAGACCGTATCTACTTCAAAAACAAATTAGTTGCAATTTAACTTCTTGAACTCTGTATCTTAGCAGAAAGACTTCTACTAAGAATTCATTCAAACAAATGTCCAACTAGTGGAACAATCAGACCAATTTCACTAGTCTTCCACTGCGACTATTTAAATTACAAAGACTGTACCATTAATTTGACTGTTCAATTCTGTTTGAGATCTCATTACAACTTCGCACAGTATGTTTAATTGGCTACCCGCCGAATCCGGAATGGAGTCTGTTAGCCAACTTAAAAGGATCTCCCGTGGCGTGTGGAGTAACTTGAAAAAATACGTTAAGGGGCTCAAACAGGAGGTCAGATAAGAGTGGTAGCGTTTATGCAACAGTGTCGTGATAGCGCAAAATTGTTGTTTTCAGTGGTTTTCAACGCATGGAATTCATGGTATTGTTGTGTAAATGTTTGATTGTTCAATTAGTTTTTATACGGGGATGTTGAAATTACATTCGTTAGTGGTTTTAGTGGGAGTACTATGCGTTTTTATTTTATGAACGCGAATTTTAATGAAAGGTTGATTGAAAAAATTTATTGCTAAAATAAGCTAATGGAGGTTTTAAAATATTCTGTTACAAATAAACGCGCTCAGCTATTATGTGCCTAGTTTCAATTTTATAGTACGGATAGGTGCCTTGTCGCCTCGAAATCATAAATAATTACTTATCAGAATTACACCACACTTGAAAAAAAAAATATTTGGGAAGTTCATATTTGTCTCGATAGGATAAGGAAATTCGCAGCATCTGTTTCCTCCGACGATCTTTAAATCTTTCGTTTCCATAGAATATTTTCTTAAGTAATCATACTATAACGAAGAACGAAGTACGTTACTATGGTGCCCTAATCCAATGCTGTCGATGTTCAGATAGTTTACAAACAGCTCAAAAAGACAAAGCAATGTATTTTTAAATAAATTGTCCGGCAATTTGTCCTCAATGTATTTTGTAGTAAGTCCGAGTTAAGTGGGCGAGTAGTTAAAACGATTTCTGAGGGGATAATGTTTATACAACTAAGTAGTGTAATTTTAGGTTCTGAATTGTTCGAACTGCTTCTGGTTCGTTTCAAAATAGAGAAGCCTTTTGATCAATTGTTTGGTCAAGATTCGATCAACGAGATCTTATAAAGAGGTTTTGGAAACTCCAAGTTTGGTAGCAAAGCGGCTCTGTTTCGTAAATAACACCTATTTTTAGGCTCTAGTTTATGCTATTAGGTTTTGTTTATCCCGTAATTAAGTTGCGTCAGATATTTGATTGGTTCAAAGGCACTGGCCTACTAGTTACATATTGGTGACACATTAATTTCAATAAAAAAAAACACAGTTTGTCTATTCGCAGAGAAGCGATGTTGTTAACGAATTTTTATTGCCCAAATTCCCGATATAATAAAGTTTTAGTAATACTAATTGGATTTTTACTATTGCTTGTTGGAGTATCCTCTACCCGATTACAGAATTATCAGAAACAACTACTTTGAAGAAATCAGAAGGAATTAACAAGAAAACTATTCGATTTCTTGACATTCTTTAAACTTCATCTTCGAAACATTTTCTTCCTTTACAACAATTCGATATCAATAATTATAATGTGCACTTCATTATTTATTACCAAACTTGCTAAAGGTACGATCCATATTTATTTGTTTTTATTAACACGGATTAACTGGTTATAAAATTGTTTAACTATAAATAATAATATTAAAATTTTAAGTTTCATAATTAGACTAGCGGCCCGTTCCCTCTTTGCCTGGGTGCTGATGTTTTTCGATTCCACTCCACGCCATATACATGTTATTTTACGTGAAAACTAGGACACTACAAATATGAGGTATGAATTACACATATGATGACAGCCTCCGTGGCGTAGTTGGTTAGACGCCGACTGCGAAACCGAAGGCCGCGGGTTCGATCCCCGCACCAACACAAATGTTTGTGTGGCCCACAAATATTTGTGTCGGGTCTGGGTGTTTGTGAGACCGAAAAGTCTCACGTAGTTTCTGATACCCACGACACAAGACTTAATTGATTTTAATGTGGGGTCAGAACTATGTATGTGACTGTTGGGTGTATTATTTATATAAACGTTCCTCTTGAATCACTCTATCTATTAAAAAACTGCATCAAAATCCGTTCGGTAGTTTTAAAGGTCTAAACATACATCCCTATGTATGTTTACTATGTCTGTCCCTACAGACAGACATTACAACACTCTCTCTCTCTTCAATCATAGGAAGTCCATTGATTATAGGCCTCCCCCATAGAATTCCTGATAGCCTTGTTAAAGAACTATGTAATACAATAAGTTCGTTTTTACTTCACTATGTTTCATACAATTAAGATAGAAGTAAAACTGTCTCCACAAACAAAATAGATTTAACCACACTAGAGACAGTAGACACCATAACTCCCCTTTCTAATACGAGAAATGTCTACAAACCAATAAATGACAGTGTTATTTGTATGAATTTACCTCGATATTGCCTCCGTTGTACAATTTATTTAATAATTTAACCTCTGATTGCGTCTATAAAACTCGGCAAGGGTTGCTAATGGGCGTGGTTGCAATTGTGGAGTGTGTCTTCAAATATTAGCTTTGATATTGAATATTTTATTGTTTTTTAAACAGTTCCTATCAATGGTTAATTGCGTATATTGCATTGTAAAAATAGTCATAAAACTTGAGCTTTATACTGTCGCTTGACGTCCATCTTCTGTGAAACAGTGGTACCGCCTCGGACGAGCCTGTCTATTCATGCTGAGTCATGACTGATAAAAGAGTGGCTCTACCACTTTCTTCTATATCACTTTTATATTTTTTGTTGGTCCTAACTGTCTCGTGTGGAACCTGGATACTAGTAATAGTTCTGTATATAATAATAGAGTGTGTATTGATAGTCAATCACCACGCACTTTAATGGTGAAGGAAAACATCGTGAGGAAACCTGCATACCGAAGCAATTAAAAAAAAAAAATCTACGGTGTATAACTCCGCCAACCCGCACTAGGCCAGCGTGGTGGACTATATGGCCTAACCACTCTCAATCGTACTCTCGATTGTAGAGGAGGCCCGTGCCCTGCAGTGGGTCGTATATGGGCTGATACAATACAAAAAAATATAATAATAGTAATATCTCAATGATAGTTCTCTATTTGGATGAGGTGGACGATATATAATGAAGGCTGTATAACGTCACTTGACGCATGCAGCGCCACTTCAAGTCGTCGCGGAAGCTTCGCTGAAGGTCTATGTTCAATAATGAACTCTATGTGGCTGAGGATAGCGGTGATAAAGATAAGTCTATTTCATATTTCTTCTGAAAAGATAAGTTCTTCCTATTCTTCAATGTTAAAACACACTACAACTGTATATTCATTCTAATGTGAATGTCGGTCCGAGTACAAGATCAGAGCACGAAGGCGATTCCACTACAGAGAGGCGTAAGACAGGGAGATGTCATATCTCCGAAACTGTTTACTGCCGCGCTGGAAAACGCCTTCAAGCTCTTGCAGTGGGAAGGATTCGGCATCAACATCAACGGCGAGTATATCACTCACCTTCGATTTGCCGACGATATTGTAGTCTTGGCAGAATCGCTGGAAGACCTTAGCACTATGCTCGAAGACCTAAATCGAGTCTCCCAACAGGTGGGTCTTAAAATGATCACGGACAAAACAAAGATAATGTCGAATGTCCATGTTGTGCCCACCCCAATCGGAGTTGGGGGCTCGACTCTCGAAGTTGTAGACGAATATGTCTATTTAGGACAAGTGGTCCGGTTAGGCAGGTCCAACTTCGAGAGAGAGGTCAATCGTCGAATCCAACTCGGTTGGGCAGCGTTCGGGAAACTACGCGACGTCTTCTCGTCCAAAATACCTCAGTGCCTCAAATCGAAAGTCTTCGATAGTTGTGTGTTACCAGTGATGACATACGGCACCGAGACGTGGCCTCTTACTATGGGCCTTATTAGGAGGCTCAAAGTCACTCAAGGAGCTATGGAGAGGGCTATGCTCGGGGTTTCCCTACGAGATCGAATCAGAAATGAGGAGATCCGTAGGAGAACTAAAGTAACCGACATAGCCCAGCGGATTAGCGAGTTGAAGTGGCAATGGGCGGGGCACATAGCACGGAGAACTGATGGCCGATGGGTCCAAAAAGTTCTCGAATGGAGGCCACGAAGCGGAAAGCGCAGCGTGGGACGTCCACCCACTAGGTGGTCAGACGACCTGGTAAAGGTCGCGGGACGTCGCTGGATGCAGGCTGCCTCCAACAGGTCACTGTGGAAATCATTGGGAGAGGCCTACGTTCAGCAGTGGACTTCCTTTGGCTGATGGATGGAATGTGAATTGCAGGACTTAAACATCGAACCTATATACTCATAATTCACAGTCCAAACATGTTGTTATAAGTGCAAGAAGGATCTTAATGTTTAAGGAGACAAGGTAGAATTTATTCCAGCTTATTCTGTGTCAAAAAATAAAAACGCCTGCGGTATTCAAAGGAGCAAAATGATTTTACCGAGACACGTTGAAATATTAGGATCAGCGTACAAAACCCTCAAAGCGAAGTTATTTCCAATTCAATATGTCTGTAATTCTTGGAAATTACTATTAGTAGGATGCCAGAATAAATTTACCGCCAAATACATTACATTACGAAGACTCTCTTTCATTCTAAAAATAGATTATTTTTATCTGCCGGAATAATGAGTTGACCAGATCGCTTGTAATGTGTACGCTTGGGGCAACACCACACTGAACTTTTTATTTATTTATTAATCAATTGTACAATATCATTACAGGTTTGGATCTAAGGCGATACTACGATAAGTAACTTAATTATAATACACTATATTTTACGATAATTGAACATAACCACAATATATATATTGTACGTTTAACAATTTCAACTATGAAACACTTAAATACTATATAGTATATACCCTTCCCAAACAACAAATTATCCTTAAAAGAACCCTAGCGACCTCACCCAGAGTCCCTGAAAATATTCATTTTTAAAGTATTGAATACTGCACCATGTTGAGCAGTGGATTTCTAATGTTTGAAGAGAAGAAAAAGAAGAATGATACTGCACTAAGTTCGTCAGCCTGTGCAAACAACTTCAAGGTTAAGTTACTTTATGCTTAGTACTGTATAAGCCGTACTGATATACATCCCACTGCAGGGCACGGGCCTCCTCTACAATCGAGAGTACGATTGAGAGTGGTTAGGCTATATAGTCCACCACGCTGGCCTAGTGCGGGTTGGCGGACTTATACAAACAATAGAAATTTATACAAATCGCCATGGTATGCAGGTTTTCACGATGTTTTCCTTCGCTGTTATAGTGCGCGGTGATTGACTATTAATAGACACATGACTCCGTAAAGTCAGAGGTGTGCCCTGGGATTTGAAGCCGCGACCACCGTGAACATGTAGGCAGCCGCGTCTGGTCCGTTACCAACAGGCCACCACGAACTTTATGCTTAGTAATTTCACTGGTTACAATGTCTTTGAATCAGAACAGTGGTTTTGCGGTTGAACGCGTAACTGCTTTCTGTATGGCAGGTCACTTAGTCGACCTGATGAAGGTGTGGAGCTTGTGTTCTCTTGTTAGACAATAACTGTATATTTATATGTGTTAGTTCACTCTATGTTTCCTCCACCTGACTATCAGAAGGTTGTTATAATAAAAGTCCACCAAATAATTAATAAAGACTATACACCACTTTTACATTACATTTTGACAGCCTCCGTGGCGCAGTTGGTTAGACGCTGCCTGTGAATTGAGAGGCCGCGGGTTCGATCCCCGCGAGACAAATGTTTATGAGGCCCACAAAGTATTTGTGTGGGGTCTGGGTGTTTGTGAGACCGAAAAGTCTCTCGTAGCTTCTGATACGCACGACACAAGACTTAATTGATTTTAATGTGGGGTTAGGACTATGTATGTGACTGTTGGGTGTATTTATTCATTATATTACATTAATCACTTACTACTCTAGTGTGTATGATACCTAGCAGTCTAGTATGGCGAACCTGACGAGTGACGGGGAACGACTGACGATGGCTGTCGGGCACGCTCCCGCGCAACTACATGAGCATATTCAGCAAAATGTAAACTCTACGTACAGTGTGTCCCCTACAAAGGCTTAAGAAAGTCGGCTGTGGAAATCTTGGAAGACGTCTACATGTATGAAGATTCCCTGTGACTTAATTTGATTACCAGACTTAGAATTCGCAATACTTAAGTATTTTTTTTATCTCTCGGGAATATTAAGTTATGATTTTTTTTTAATAATAGAGCCACATGTTAGTTAGTGTCTCCGACGTGAAGAGATGGCTTTGCTGTCGTGAGATTTCGTGAATCCTTGAACATGTAATAAGGCTGAGACACCACCAATCATTATTATCATCATCATCAGCCTGTTGTCCACTACTGGACATAGGCGTCTCCCAAGGTCCGCCATAAAGTCCGCTCTGCTGCTTTATGCATCCAGTTGCTGACAATCATCATGCTGGGTTTAACTCTCAATGACATCTCGTAAAACATTCAGACATATTCAAAGTACTCGAAGTATCCTTTGAAGCCAGTACCTCCTAATCACACCGCACATCAAGACCAATAAAGCTATTCTAACAGCCACACTATATCAAGAAAGCGCTGTCTCCACCATTTTCCAGCGCAATTACGCCACGTGACGTATTAAATCACGTCACACGAAATATTCTGCAAGTCAGGAAAATTCCCGTCGCTCGTCTCCCGTAGGCGTGGCAGGAACCGCTGGGAAAGCGCGCAATACGCGAGGAAGCGTTGCAGACAACCCTCAAATGTATTAGTGCAAATAGCGATGGGGTTTTCGACTCTAGTGATTGCATTTTAATATGTTTATTAAGTATAAATTAGTATAATGGTTTCTTAGATTTACGCGAATGTTACACAGGGCGGTCTGAGTCCGCACTGAGTCCGCCCCGTGACCACGAAAACTGTAAAGTGATGGAAACGTCGGAAGTTAAAAAATGTAGGTAAACATTCAATCAAATCCGTAAGAATTTGTTTTATTTCGATGTATAAATTAGTAATTGTTGAGGACTTTCACGCCTGAATACTGTTACTAAATATTAAGTTGCATTTGACTACACGCGTCCCACTTACACACGCGTTTGAGTATTCAGGCGTCAGTATATCTTATTGTATGCTTCATTTAATTTGTTCATACGTGTTACCTATTGTCAATTTTGATATCACCACGGCTGTCATTTGCTCGCCAACTTCTTTGTCTTCTGTTGATTGTTTCGCTCCATTGCTAGTCAATTTAGACCGTTGACAGAGACTCACATAATCATCAATATTAGTGACAAGAAGTTTATTATTGGATATAGGCCTCCGAGATATACAACGCCATATAATTATTACGTACCATCTTAATAGTATGAATCTCCTCCACTAAATTTTTTTGACAATTTGTTATCCCCTAAAAATCCAACTCACGTCCCAATTTACTTGAAAACAAAACGTACAAAACAGCCTCACAAAAATGACTCCCCCGATGCATATCACGGTAGATTACAACTCACAGAAGTTGGCAATTAAGCAAGTTCGCGCAGCGGCCGCTTGTCGTAAACATTGTTTGAATTTCAGACGTAGTGCCCCCGGCCTTGTGATGTTCAAGGAGTTTTTAGATGTAAAACGAGGAATTCGCGCGCTGAAAAAGCTGTTTTGCGATGTGAAGATACTTCGCCTTTTTTGAAACTTGCCTTGTTTCTTGTTGGGAAGGAGACAATGGCTCATTTATATTTACTACATCATTTTCAGTCACTGCAGTCCAAAGCTACCTGTTGAAAGCGGACTGTATTCAGGACTTCCTTCAACTTTTAAACAGCCAAAGCCGTTCACTAGGCATCCGACCAAAAATATAAAATGTGGTGATGGTATTTTTATGGAATACAAGTGGATTTAGCTGATATCAAATTTAGAATAATTTTGATGTATTGAATCATACATGTTTATTTCAACCTACAATTTTGGCGCAATTTAACTGTTGCTGTATTACCAATTAGTAACAACAAGGCTAATCTAACCTAATCCCTAAAGCACTTAGGGACAAGATTATTCTCCAACAAATTCTGAGAAACGAGCACTCCTAACTTTTAAGCAAAACAAAATGAACGCTAAGCCACACTAAATAGAATGTCTGTTACAGCCGAATAATCAAATTATATTATCCACGCCATAATTTCCGCGAATTTCGTGCTCATTCATATAAACAAACTCCTAACCATAAAAACCACAAACTCCGACTAATGTGCTTTCATTATAAACGTTAAAACATTCACAAGCACCATCATTGTTCGGCCAGCGTAATAAACATTCATTTCAAAATCTAACAGATATAAATATTAACAAAGATAAAGGTAAATATTTAATGGCGTTTAAAATTGCCAATATCATAAAGCTGGAATACGAAATACATTTATACAACAAAAGCCACTAGCGGTTTGAAACTGCGCGGAAACGTTTATCAAAACTAAAAGCCCGGCACAAATATGAATTTAAGTCGATCGGAAAATTGTTCTAGTGTTTAAAGTGAAATGGAAAATTTCGAATTAATAGCAACGGGTGTGTATGTACAGGTCGATAAAGGCCCCGCGACCGTAGTCGGCGAACCGTGTCGATGGTTCACGGGGCATTCGAGTATTGCATCGCTTTGTTTAAAACAGCTACTGTTTGCTTATATGTGGACTTAAATGTAGTCCTTATATTTATTCTGTTTAATATTTTAGGCTGCGTGCCGGCCGCTTTTAACAGGCTGTGACAATTTTTGAATGAGGCAGATGGTCAACAGTGGACTGTTGATAATCCTGTTGGTGAAAAAAAAAAAAAGATATTTAAGAAATAATACGATTTTTATCATCATCATCATGAGCCCGTTGCAGTCCATTGCTCGACGCTCCATCATACGGATTTACTACGAACTAATTTTACTACATGCTTTCTACTTTGGGTTTATTTAATAAAGGCCACGGACGCTCTTGCATTACGATAAAGCTTTAACAAGAGGAGACTATACCTATCCCGCCCTCACACTCACCACTGCAACTCCTGTAAGCCACGATCGACAGTGGCACGCATTGTAATGACACCGAGCATGAAACCTCAGCGAGTCATCGGGAATGTCTAACTTGTCTTTAATCCGCAACGAAATCAATCATAAAGTTAATTTAATAGGAGTTAGAAATAAAATCTTACAAGTATACCTTAACTGCACTTTAACGGTGAAGGAAAACATCGTGAGGAAACCTGCATACCGTAGCGATTTTAAAAGAATTTCTACGGTATGTAAGTCCGCCAACCCGCACTAGGCCAGCGTGGTGGACCATATGGCCTAACCACTCTCAATCAATTCTCTCGATTGTAGAGTAGGCCCGGGCCCAGCAGTGGGACGTATATGGGCTGATAAAATAATAAAATAAGTATACCTACCTATAGTGTCGATTACTTACAATGGGACGAAAAGGATAGAGGTGATAACGGCTAAGGAAGGGGTAGGTAGTTAATCTTTGGTCTCTGACAATTTCGCTGACCGAACAAAATGCGAAAGCAACCTGTTACTTCACTGCGGTTTTCTGTGAGGCAGCGCTGCCTAAGCGGAGTGAATCGCTTGTTATAGGTTATTAAACACTTACGGCCTTATCATAGACAGTTTTAAACCCTATTTTACTTAACGAATGTTTTGTCCCTTTCGAACGAGTTTTGAACTCAGTTTGAGCGAAGCAGACAAAACATTCGATAGCTAAAATAGGTTTTAAAACTGTCTATGAATGAGGCCCTCATAATTTCATAATCCATCCTAAATATCTGTAAACGCTTACTACAGGGACCAGTCGGAAACGGCTTCCACGAAGAGAGAAGGTAATCTATCTATTAAATACATACATACATAAACACACGCCTTTTTCCCAGAAGAGGTAGGCAGAGGTGAACTACCAGAACACCCACATTTCGCCTTGTATATTCCGTCCCATGATGTGATAGGGGGCGAGCCTGTCGTCGTATCGGGCACAAATTCCTGACTCCGGGCTGATAATGAATAGAAAAACCCAATATAACTTTGCCCGACCCGGGATTCGAACCCGAGACCCCAGCATTGCAATCGTACCGTAGTACCACTACGCCACCGAGGCAGTCTATTAAATGATTTAAAGAATTACAAATTACTAACTGCAATATAAATTTGAACGTGATCGTTTAGCAGATAACATTTCTTGGTCCTCCGTGCACCAGAAGCACGTAGACGTCGATTCCGGCTTTAGGCAAATTACACTGGTATCTCATTTTGCAATCTAGTTTCATTTGGAGTTCTTCTCTTATTTATTTTTCATGAGTTTTATATTGATATTTAATATTTTCATAACGTATAATAAGATTTATTTGTTTCCTTTCTTATATGGCATAGTTGGGTGGGTTTTTTACAGTCCTATGTAATTATTCTCATATGTAATTACCATTAACTTCAGCCTAGAACTAGCATCTTCATCCCATTTTTTTACAGACCCAACAACCCCAGCAATTTTGCAAGCAATCACACCAACAGCCTGTGATGTCAGCAGTATCCACTAAACACACTCCCTTACCATTCAGAACCCAAACCGACATCCTCCAATCACACAAATTGCCGTCAAAGCTGGCATCTAATACCAATAGCATCACATAAACAGTCTTACGTAAACACTTCCTATACGGTAAGAATTTAGCCAACGGAGGGTCGGTAACAGGAATCGGCGAAAAGGAAAACGCTATGTACTCCCTTATTTACATAACTGAGGGATAAAGAAAGGTCACACGAGTGGCCGCCGCCATTCGTCATTCTTACTTCAGTCAATTTTGTTAACGCTATATGTAAATACCTTTATCCCATTGGCCCTACTATGTGTTCTTGTTTTAAAGTAGAATTTAACTTTTAAGTGGTACGCTTAATTCTGACTATAGCTATCGCACAGTGGTAAAGCATTTCTGATCATAATTATAATCCGGCCGCTCAGAGAATGCGTTCCTGAAAGGTTGTAATCGAACGGACGACGTAACTTTGAAGTATCGTTGCAAATGCAACGACAGCAAATGTAAATACATTATCGAACAATTTTCTTTATTTACCCTACTTACGAAATAAAACATCATAAAAAATTAAATAATATGTAAATTTAGGTTAAATTTTATCACTTTGGACTAAATTTGACGGTTAATAAAAATAAAAAATATTATATTTATAAGTTCATACCACGCCGTTACAAGGTTATGTCAACTGTTCATTTCTGGAGTGATGTGGCCAAAAAATAGCAGATTATTATAACGTTATTTTCCGTTATAATATAAAATAATACATTTGTGTTTTAATAATGTATAATGTAATAATTAAACGGATCTAACTCTTTATTTCACCTGGCAGCAATATAATATCTTTCACATTTGTGAATTTTATTTAAATTTGGCATTGAAGAAAAACATGTTTATAGTAATAAAGAAAAACATGTTCATTCGTTATAAAGATCTCTTTAAAAATATATTAACGGTTGGAAGATTTAAAGAATGATTATACCTAGATTTTAAAACACTTTATAGAAAATAGTCAAGTATCCAATTATTCTAACTTGCTACTTTTACTGGGAATAATTCAAAAGTTTAGCAAAATGATAATTATTTCCCATCACTACTCATGATCAACTGACATGACGTGTCAGGAAAGCATTCTCTGAGCGGCCGGATTATAGTGGTTGTATTTGCGTAGGGCTGGGTAGCGATCACCGTACGCGATGATTGAAAACCCATTATAATAATAGTAATTAATCCCTTTATTTAACACATCAATTAATTCAAGATAAAAGATGAATACTAAACAGAAAAAATGGAGTGCTTAAAATCGGCGTTTTAATCCTTAGAGACTACGTTAAAGTGACCCATACAAGTATTTAACAATCGTGTATATCATTTTTATCCATATAATATCCGGTTTCTAGGCCAGCATAATTTTTGACCGGATGAATATTCTATTGGGATTTAATTTAATAACCATTAGGTGAATAGTCAGTAGCTTCAAGTTATTATTAAATATAACAAACGCCCACAAGTCAAAGAAAATCGTGGGCGAATTGCTGACCTTTATAATATTGAACAATAGTATTTTCTTAAGCGTTTCTTATTCGTTCCGTATAAAATACAGTTAAGATAATGGTTTTCGGTAAGTGATTCTTGCTTATAAACACTTTGTAGAAGATTTTTTTTGTGGTGTTTCAAGCAATCAGTATCCTATTCTTAAGGGTGCTAAGTTTTATTTTATTGATAAAAACATTTAAATGTAATTATTTAAACAATACAATATGAATGGTAAAAAATGTTTTATAAATAAAATCCAGTATTTCGTACTAAATAATAAAGTTAAATTAACACCTGTTTAATACAGAGATGAGCAATAAAATACATTTTAATTTCAAAAATTAAAACGTTAAACCAGCTGAGCTAATAATTGAAGTAATTCAACTATACGAAGTCTTAATAAAGATTTAAGGTACCTATTAATTATTTGTCATGACTTCACTTGACCAGAGAGTATGGAGACTGTGTCCAGACGCCATTTAATTATTTCATTCTTTTTTATTCTAATTTTATTCTTTACAATTCAACTATAGATTAAAATTTAATCGAAAGGTATTGGTTATTTTTTTCCTGCTATTCCTTTTTTTATTGATTTTCAAATTGTTATAATACTTACGACTTCCACAGCGACCTGTCGACAGCGTTTCACAACTATGAGCTAGTGACTCCCTGGGATGATTATTAATTGTTAAATCTTTTATACTTGTATACCAAAATAAAATTACCTACTAGGTATTATTACCTCGCAAAAAGTACGATATATATTTTTTATTGCGATGAATGGCGAGAGGAGCATGTCATTCGCCTGATGGTAAGCGATACGATCGCTCATGAACAGTAGCAAAACCAAATAACACCATTAATTACAAGGCCACTTGGCATTCCACTGCGGTCGCCATCCTGAGACATAAGATGTTAAGTCTCATTATGTCCAGGAATTACTCTGATTACAATACCCTTCAAACCGGAACACAACAGTACATTTACACTGCTGTTTGACGAGAGAAATAAACAATGCGGTGGTATCTGCCCAGGTTACCTCTCACATACGAGAGACCTACCACCAGTAAATAATTTCAAAAACATTCCAGTAGTAAGGACGTCAGTAAAACTATCGTTTGTATAACGTTCGCTGTATCAATTTTTGATAGTCACGTGAATATTTGGGTGAAATAGAACGTCTATTTTTCATCTCACTTACGCAGCTCGGGTTTTATCTTATAGTTTGAGGCTGTGATATTTTAGGCAGACTTACCTAAGAGTTATGAAGGCGAAATAGATAAGTGGGCCGGCATTTACGGCTTCAACGGAGTTCTCAACCTAGCCAATAAATTTTTACTAACTTGAGCTTGAAGTATGAAGAATTTATGTGAAAGTGTATCGTTTATGAAACTACACTGCCTGCTGGATAGATAGTGTTGACTGGAATATATTATGTATGTATATATGTATGTATCTCGGATACTTTTATTCTTTATCAAGTTGGCGCAGGGATACTACAATTATAGCAAAAAGGGGCCCTAAATCTTTTTTCACCAGTTGGCTTTCTGCGAGTGAAAATATTTGAGTGAAGTATTTTTTTGTTGGTTTCAAGCTGCATCCAACATCACTGTGGAAACCTTTAGAAAAGTCCTATTTTCAGCTAGTGACTGACAATTATGATGATATTGATACTCATTTCAATTGATATTTGTAACAATTAAAAAGAGTATTAACAATAGTAGGGAAAATTAATACAGTCGTAATAATGTGTCGTAATCGACGCGTAATATTAAATAACTTGTTAACATATTACTCTCAAATATTTGGCAGACGTGAACAAACAATACGTCGATCCAAGGTTGCCTTTTCACTCTGTTTGCGCGAAAATTACGTTTAGGGACACGAGCAAACACTTAACCCGTTTTGCATACTTACCTTCGCCCGTGAAAGAATCCTTGGGCCACTTTCACGCTTTATTTGTCAAAGGTCAATTTATAAACGTTTAGGTCACACAAGAGCCGAGTATGTCAGTTGATAGAACTAATTTCCGTTATATTTTTTTGACTATTAGGTATATATGTAATGTATGTATGTGACTCTTGGGTGTATTTATTTATTTATTTTATATCTTAATATATATAAATCTCGTGTCACAATGTTTGTCCTCAATGGACTCCTAAACTACTTAACCGATTATAATAAAATTTGCACACCATGTGCAGTTCGATCCAACTTGAGAGATAGGATAGTTTAAATCTCAAATTATAGTCGCAATTTTAATTTATTGCTAATTATTTGTCTGTTATTATTTGACAGTCACAATCATCTGTTAACTCCAAATGATTCTAACAGATGTCGATACCTTTCGACTGGGTTGAGTAAGTAATCAATAGATGGCGCTGCTATGGTAAATCTACGAACGTGTCATATAAGCTACATTTTAACAGTATAATTACCATGTGTTGTTGACGCTATAAAATTAATTAAATTTAAAATAAGTAGTTCATTATACTTTAAAAAATCAATTTCGTAGTCAGAATTTTGGCTGAGCGGAAAGTTTTAGCAGGAATTTTGCAAAGTATTTGTGTTTGCGTATTTTTTAAATGATATTCGTCGTATTTTCGTGTTTATATAAGGCCTATCTACAAAATAAAAGCAATTACAAAAAAATTACAACTTGCCTATTTAGGCATTAAGGGATGAAATGGGATAAAGTGGGACGAACGCGATGAAACCGGTCGGATCCGGATTGCATTCGATGGGAAATAATGGGACGGGATGTAACAGAAAGAAAAGGAGCCAGATGAGATGGGATGGGATACGATAGGAAAAGGGATAGTAGGTACTTAGGTTGAGTTCAGGAGTACAAAAGTTTGAACGGGAATAAGATATTTCTGGTGTGGAGTGGAGTCTAAACATCTTAGCACCCAGGCGAAGCTGGGCCGGGCCGCTAGTATAATATATGTACCGATGTGGGCTGCAACCCAAGATTAAGATAATGGTTCCTTAGATTTGCGCGAATGTTACACATTGAAATAAAACTTGTTTTTATTTATTACAATCGAGTGATCGAAACGTCCGGAAGTTAATTTTTTTTAAATTAAACCAAATCGCGATAAGATCCGTAAAAATAGTTTCATTTCAAGATTAAGATGCTAGGTAATAAAAGTTTCGAGTCTCTCCGTGGTGTAATGAAAACGATATGCTTTAAGTTTTTTTTCTGTTATAGTGACATTGCCGAGAAGCATGAAACATCCTTAGTTCTGTAAGGTGCATTGGGCTGAAAATAAAAAAGTCACTTAATGTGCTGGGTGTAGTAAGTAGGTAATTAAATAATTTATTGACTGGGTTCGATATATTTTTTTCTAATTAATTAATTTAAATTAAACGGTATTTGTACAACATCAGATAACAAGCAAGTTATTTCACATATACGTAGTATATAGCTTATAGAGAAGTGTACATAATAAAGGTGTAGTTATTTATTATATTAAAATGAATACAGTAATAAATAGTGTGGGTTTAATGTGCAAGCTACATTTCATTCGCAGGAATTTAAATTATTAATTATTATTGGACTGTATAATGTGTATTGTTTTAATTAATTTTCTTCCCCGTACACTGTATTCATGAGTGAAAAATATGACCATGTTGTGCTCATTACCTGGAAAAAGAGAATTAATTATTCTGCGAATATAATAAATAAATAATGTTGAAAGTCATTATTGTTATAGCTGGAATGTTTTTTTATTGGGAGAATATACCTGGAATCATTAGTTTTATTTACAAAATAAATATATAGGTATTATTTTACCCGGATTTCGTCAAAGCCTTTTGGATGAATTTGAACGGCTTCGTACGCTGAATTAATATCTATTTAAAGAAGCTTTAAACATAACCAACATCGACGGTGAAAAGTTACAAGAACACGAACAAAACATTTATTTATTCATCTTTATTTAAATTGGAAAAGAAAATACTACAAAATTAGCCGCAAACAACACAATAAATTATTATAATAAAATACAAAAATAACTTCGTCTATATTTTGTTCGTTAAAAAAAAATATTACAGTACACCAAACACCTAATGTTTTGAGTTAAGGTACGTACCTTAGTGAACATATTGAGCGTGATTGTAGCGTATTTTAATGAAGTCAGGCAGCAAGGCTTTTGTGATCTGTAAACAAAGTTACAAATTAATTAAACCAAATTCTGGTGTTGAATAACAAAGGGATGATAGACAAAGATCCCCTCTTAGTAAGCAATAGTTGGCAGTACTTTAAACACGGAATTCTACGTAGACACAACAAATTGTGTTTTGAAACATTTTCAGTGTGATCAATTTAATTGTGTAGTCTCTAGTACTAGGTATCAGATGTGTAACGAGCAAAAGATATATTGTATTACCATCGTTCTGTTAGTTTGAATCTTAGGTTTTCGACACAATCTTATATAGAGACCAGTACTAAGAAATAAATAGGGCTAAAGACTTCATCTTTTTAAGTATTCTCTTGTATTGAGCAAATCAATTGTTTTTTTTTTCCGGAAAATGAGCAAACAGGTCACCTGATGGTAAGTGATCACTGCCACCCTTAGACATCCACGACGCTTGGATCATAGATGTGTTGCTGGCCCATTAAATCGAGGGGGAGGGGGGAAGCGGGAAGGAAGAAGGGATGGGAAGAGGAAAGGGGTAATGGGTATCCGGCAATCTCACACACCGAAAGAAACGCGACAACAAAGCTGTCGCTTCACGTCGATCTTCGGTGGTAGTACCCCGGACAAGCCTGCACATTCCGGCTGAGTCATGACTGACAACAGCGTGGCTCTACCACATTAAAAATATTGAAATATTTTTTGTTCCAATAATAATTAATATCAATCATGACCAATACGATGGTAGTGTATTAATCCATGTCGGCCAAAGCGTCGATGTGTTTAATGACTCAATGGGTACTTTTAAGACTGAAGTGTTAAAATTAATCTGTGATAAGAAATTGTAGATATATTAATTATTTTCATAGTATTTTTTTATTTCTTTTGTTATTTCTTTTTAGTTTCTAACGCCCGAATACAGAAACGCTACTTAACCAGCGGACTCATTTGAGAAGCAGTTATTTTAAGTTTCCGTAAAATTTCGAGACGGTATACACAAACGCCATTTAGCTCAAAAACGGCTCTACTTAGCTGAGTTCCAATTAAATGTCCACAGATTAACTAAAAGTTTGTTTTCAGTTGCAATTTTTATTGTATAAATATAAACGTTTCATTTAACACAATATTTTTCATTCATGATTTCTTAAAATATATATTTGAATCCTTTATACTAATTCAATAAATTCCTGACTCATTTATACATTTCGAAAGTATATGTTGAAAACTTTGATGAATACTCCCATATTATTATTTTTTTAATTGGTAATAAAATTATATGGACGAAAAAACTTATGTTCCTCTTTCCGAAGCTAGTGTAATGTCAAATAATTTAAAGATTTTATTGATATTTACATTTTTTTATTTGCACTCGGTAATCGGTATACATGTTCATGGATTTCTGAAAAATGTTTTGGAATTCAACAATATTTCATTGAATTGGTTGATTTTTCATTACATAAAATACCACATGATGACTACAGATACCAAACAAAAAGACAATTCATTTAAACACCTTACGAAAAAGATACTCAGCTGGAGAATAAAAACAGGTAAGTTTAGAAGTTTTCTATCAAGCTTTAATATATTTATAGGTAATGTGATACATAATCTAAATCGAATAGGTACATATTTTTACGATTGCAACGAGCGGCCCTCGGACGTGGGCTCAACAACGTCATTTGTATGAGAACATGAAACAACGTACTATAAAGAATCGTTGCTACTGAAAATAATAGTATTGGAACATCTGCAGTTTTACAACTAATTTATTATATTTATAGCAAATGACAAGGTTAACATTTTATTTGACTGTACATTCATGACTTAATATTTGGTAAGCTATGTTGATGGCAGGACATGAAATAGCTATGGAATGCAATGTATGGTACAATGTATATAATATTATCTTTTGTTTTAGGATATGGAGTGGAGTACAGTACATACATGTTCTATGTGTGCCTCATAGTATAGACCTCCAAGAACTAATACCATGTATATATAGCCATAATTATATCAGCTACAGGCCAAATAAGTAGGTAAGCTCAACAAATATATGATAAAATGAAAAGACATAATATAAATGATAATGTACATACTTTGACTTAAATACATTTTTTTTGCAGGTAGTGATGCACAAAATACCGAAACAACAAAAAAAATGATTATACATACACCATTGAAATGAATGAAACAAAATAGTGTCAACAGAATTTAAAACTTTGATCAAGAAATAATATTTAAACCAAAAGTGAAGAGTGTAGTTAATTTTAGTTAATATCTAATAAATAAATAATACATATATTAAATATTCATTGTTAATATATAGATATATTGAAATATGGAGAAATAAAAAATAATATTTACTAGTAATGGTAATAAAATAAATATACTACAATAAAACATAACTGATTCTTATTTGCATTAATTTAATAAAAATGCACTGTAAGGTGTAAAATATGTATTTATTATGTAATTTCTTGTTACAAAATTCTCATTTGTTACATTATGTGGAACTGGTGGTAATGGTTCAGGTGAATCAAGCTCCAATATTACATGCAAACTATTTTGCAAACATGCTATATTATGTAACCACAGCACATGCCACTACAATGGTAGGCACATTTTCTACTTTTACTTGCAGCCCAACTTGCAGACAAGGAAATCTTTTTAAAACACCAAAAACCCTCTCAACAGTGTTTCTGGTTTTTGTATGGGCCCGATTGTAAGCTTCTTCAGCCGGTGTACAAGGATTTATTAATGGTGTCAATAGGTATCTCCTACAGGGATAACCACTGTTTTTAACAAACACATATGCCCATAGTCTCCCCTCTAGACATGCACATAAAGGAGAATCATTGAATATTGTGCTGTCATGCACCGCGCCTGGCCATCGTGCTATGATGTTCCTTATCCTCAAATTTGGGGCACAGACTACTTGAACATTTAAAGAAAAATTGCCTTTTCTGTTTCTGCCTGTGGTCCTCCTGAAAACAAGCAAATTTTAGAACTCTACAAATTATTATTGTTATTCTAAAAAAAGATTCTTGAATGTACAATAAATTAGATTAGCAATTGGATACTATATAGAAAAATAACTATAGTTGAAGACTGTCCCAGTATAAACTGAATTTTAAGGTAGGTTCAGTTTTACAAAAACAAAATTTGAATTTAAAGTTGATATTTAAAGTATATTGCTAGGCATTATAGAACCACTATCACCATGTAATTGTAATTGTATATTTGTGTATGTGTGAATACATAATAAATAAATAAACTTAATGAAAATTACCTGGGGATTTGATCCTTATATGTGTGCAATCTACAGCTCCAATCACTGTCGGATATCCTCCGATCGCATAAAAATCATTCGCTATTTGGCGTTGTTCTTCGTCGTTGGGCATTTTTATATAAGTATTTTTTAATATAGCCAACTCTACTGCTACTTTATGGACTATACGATGTACAGTCGGTTGTTTCACGTGGAATACGTCTCCAATAACCTTCTGGTAACTGCCTGTCGCGAAATATCGTAATGCAATTAACAGATGATCGCAGGTTTTTAATGATCGGTTTCTCTTAGTACTGGGTTATATCTTGTCTCCAAGCAAAGAACACAAATGCAGAACAGTTTCTTTCTTCAGGCGGAACCTCGATTAAAATTGTTCTTCGTTATATTTATCGAAGGCATTCAATTTCTCTTGAATAACTCGCCTTGGCGAAGCCATTTCTTCATCATACAACGATGATAATGACGAAAAAGACCTTTTTATCAAAATTTAATCGGCACAGAAAAATTTAAGAGTGGTCACAGGCACACTTAAAACAACGGATGCTTAAAACATAAAATTAGACAGTTTGACAGCTGTCAAACATTTAAGTGGCTTTTGAGTATACGAATCGCATGATTAGGACCGCGTTAAATATTCATTTCTTAAAATCTTTTGGTCGTGATTAAATTTGAGTGGAGTTAATTTAAGAGCGAATTCGAGCTAGTTAAGTCAAATTAAAAGTTAATTGGCGTTTCTGTATTCGGGCGTAATTTTGTTATTATTTCACTTTGATTAATTTTATGATTGTTCCAAAAGGCTTATATCGTCCAATAAATAACAAAAACACCAAGATAAATGTATGCTTAATATTGTTACCACCAAGCAGCATTTAACAATAAGCTACCTTTTTATAATACACCAAATAGTCCTTTGATAATGTTTGTCGCCTTTGAACCATTCGGTTTCATACGCCGTGTCAGCTACTCCGGCGCTCTGAAATACAATAACAATAACAAAAAAATATGTATCAAAATTTGAATTTTATTTATATTTAAAAAAGCATGTATATACCTACGTTTTTATCGCCAAAAATACGGACAGATATAGGCAATACGTTCAATATTATATTATATTTGAAACATACATGAAATACGAAAAAGAATAATGAAATCTCGTATAAAGCAATACGCGTAGATATTTTATTATGTATAAATTGATATAAAACTGTGAAATTGCAATTTTATTCATTTACCTTTGGGGAGGACGCAGAAAAGTAATATGCGTGGAAATAACTATAAGTATTGAGTTAGGTACATTCTCTGTTATGAAAAGTAGTAGCAAAGCGAAATGTGGAGATGAAGTGAAAAGTTAAGGATTGAATAGATTGGGAAAAACGGAACGCAAAGGGACGGGAAGGGACGGGAAGGGTTAACAAAGGATGGAAGCAAAGAAATGGGAACCGAAAATCTGACAGACGAGTAAACAGAATACCTGAAGGTAAATCATCTTGAAAATTTACAACGCTTTGATCAGATGTATTGCCGGACTATCGGGAGAGGAGCGGAAAGGATAAAATATGCGAAGAGGAAAGGGGTATTGGTCATCCGGCTATCTCAGTTTACGTATGTATTAACTTTAAACACGATATAAATATTGTCTTTTTAATTTTACCTGAGCGAAGACGGAACGGGAAAATACTGTGATCATTAAATAAAGTCAAACTAACCTCTGTCAGAAGCAATTCCCCGGAGAAACAAAGATACAGAACAAAAGTCAAGGAGGAAACCACAGCAACGTAGTTGTTGGCCATGTATGTAGGACCTCTAGAAAACTAAAACAGGACATTTAAAAATAAGTAAGAAGCTATTATGTTCACTTCGCTTTTTCAATGGACTTTAAGCCTCTTCGATTATAAAGCAGAACATTAATAATGCGCGACTTGACGTCAGGTAAAATTCAATTCAAACACCACCTCGAAACCTCATAAAAAGTTACAAAGATTGACATTACAACGGACCCTAATTCATGGCGATCTGGTTTCTCCTAGTACAAGTATTATCATCATCATCATATCTGCCTGAATTAATCGACTGCTGGACATAGGACTCTTCTTCATCACACCACTTTCTGCGCATGTCTCATACACAACTTGCCATGAAGCTTAGTGACGACAAATATATTTGTCTAGAACAAGTATAGACAAATATATTTGTTTAATACATTTATGTTTTCATTGTCTTACCTGCGCTGCGTATCTGAAGAAGCAAGTGGTGATACCGGCAAACAAAAGATCAGTGAACACCATCGGGTTGAATACATCATCAAGTTGTCTACCCACACTGTCAAAAGAACATAAGAATATTATCATAGTAGAAATGTTCAAGTATCTTTAAATAAATATACCCAACAGTCACATTCATAGTCCTGACCCCACATCAAGATCGAGTCTTGTGTCTTGGGTATTAATTAGAAACAACAAGAGACTCTTCGGTGTCACAAACACTCAGATCCGAAACAAATATCTGTGGTCACACAAATATTTGTCTCGGTGCGGACATCGAACCCATGGTCTCTTGATTCACAGCCGGCTTCTAACCAACTCCGCCACGAAGGCGAAATAAAAGCTTCCTCCGAACCTTCCACTGAAAACTGAAGATATTTGTAAAATATCTACGGCACATAATACTATTCCGATAGACATATCGGGCAGCAATTTAATCTCACTAATATCTAACATATCGAGATGACAAAATATAAAGCCATAATAGAGAATCCAATTCACTCGATTAATCTCTGATGGGTCTTCACGAAGTCGGTTATTGTGTATTGTCCATTTTTCTCGGCAGTACGCGGATCCCCACGACGTACAGGGTTCACGCGCGAAAGGTCTTCCCGCAATAATGCGAATTCTATGGCGAGAATCGAGCAAAGTGTTACCATGAAGAGTTCAGCTCCGACGTATACGAAAATGCAGAGGAACACTGCAAAAGAAAATGATTATTAACGTGTTTTTTATAAACTAGTATTATAAAGAGATTACTTTGTTTGTATTAAATGAACGATGGAATTATTAAGCCGATTTTGATAATCCTTTCACTATTAGAGAGCTACATTATCCGAAAGTAACAGATGTTAATTCTGATAACCCAAATCGAACTGGTAATTTGAAATAGGTAATTTAGAACAGGGAATAGTAATGTTTGGATTAATGAGAATTATTCAAAATTATGCAACACAAATACACTTCAGAATAAGCGAAGGCTACAAACTTCCTATCTGTTTAACTATGTAAATGAATGTATTAGTATAATTAGGATTCACTTACTACAAGTAATTTGAAATACGTAGATTAGTATGTAAGAGACCCAATTGTTGATGGAATTAAAGGGATAGCTACTGTAGACGGGCAGTAACAACTCACACTCTTGCTTTAGTATGAATTTCCGAACTAGTGTTTCGACTAGGGGCGAAGAGAGGTATTGAAATGTTCCAGCTAGGGACACCCAATAAAGCACTGAAAGATAATTATAAAATTATTACCATAAATACTAAGAAAGATAAAAAAAATAATACGTAAAGTGATCTTTTGCTCTATTTAGTTAATTGCTATGGGAAGGATGTGGTGGCCCAAAACTTTTTCAATAACGACGAGGAACTCCTGTGCAAGCGATGATCCTTTTGATTTTTTGGTGATATGTTACAATAAAAAATATTTTAGAAAACTAACAAACGCGCTCTGATAAGATAAAAATCCCAATTAAAAAGTACAAACTATTGTTAGTGAGCTTATGATTAGAAAATGGAATAAATAACATTCATTTTATTGTTAAAAAGCGTGGGGTGCTTACAACAATTATCATAGACCATCCTACGCATTTTAACAATATAGTTATTGTAAGCAGTATTACAATACACAAAACTAGTTTTAAATAACAATGGAAAACTAGAAATGTAGACCAAAAATTATCTTCAAAGAAAATTTTGAATTAAAACTTAACATTTAAACATTGTGTTCAATCTTACTTTATTGTGTTTTTATCTCGTATATCAAAACCGTTGAAATACAATTTAAAATAATTCAATGTATCTCTTTACCGCAACCAATTTTAAAATATCAAAGGTAAATGCGAAATAAAACGCATTCAATAAACCTGCGTTAGACTAGAAGCGATAACAATGTAAATTTGTAACAAAATATTTTATTAACTGAATCAATTTATGATCGTGTTTTTCTAGTCCATTAAACTTTATTTGTGATGTAGCAGCACCTTATTCAATCTTTCACGGTATAGTGGCCATGTAATATTTTTCCAATATTCATTTTATGGAAGACACGAAAAGTGGCTGAGGTGAGCTTTATGGAAATTAAAGTATTCACTTAAGTGTATTTAAACGTATGGATTTATAAGCTGCGATAATTCACAAGGTGGATGAATGATTTTAAGGAAGTTGTAGGCAGTCGCTGGATGCAGGCTGCTTTTAACAGGTCGGTTAGGAAATCCTCGGGAAACAATACTTTGAGAGAACTGAAAATGATAATGTGTTACATTAAGTAAGGTTGCCAGAAGCCCAATAATATATTTTCTTGTTCTTGAACATTTTTCTTCCTGTTTCTCTTCTTATTTTTGTGATCGACAAGACTCCTAGGTTCAAAAGTATTGGATGCTTGTGAGCAGCGATGAATACTTTGCTTTAGAAAAGTTAACAACCATTTTACTGGATTTATGGAATATTAAAACGTACGTTTGGCGACCCTGGGGGCTTACTCTATGATCCGAAATGAAATTCGAAACTTCGGACGTCGCTCGTATAACTGTACGAATGTGCCTTGGTACTCCACAAAAAAATTGAATCGTCTATCGTACATCCTAACTATAGACTTAGTTCAGAGTGAATGAATTTTAGAAATAGAAAATTAAAAACGTATTGCATCGTCGAACGTCCGAACATTCGAGTTGCGTTTCGGATCATAGAGTAACCCGTTTGGGAACTTAGTGAAAATTATTTTTTTCGTTGAAACGAACGTTGAAATCACGAAGAAAACCATAAATACCTGAGTTGCAAAAGTTAATTTTTTTAAGAAGTGTCGTCTTCTTTTTTTCTTGCGTTTCAGTGATGTTAGTCGCCTTCCATAGTACACCTAACTCTTTTACAATTTCTGAAGCTTTCCTCATGTTTGGAATTATAACAGCCCCCTTTAATATTGCTGAAAATTAATATATTGTGTTATTATTGCTGTCTCAATATTTTCCTTGCTTATTATATTTTGTTAGTATCATTCTGGATCTCTTTAAAATAAACTTGGGAGATTTAATTTCATTTAAAAAAATACTTTATAATTCTGTTTGTTACAATGCAGAACAGAATGACTAGTGGCAGTATTTTTTTAGGATTTTACAGTATTCAGTATTTCTTGTGATATATCTTATAATAAAATTATTTCTCTCTCTCTCTCTTCAGCCACAGGAAGTCCGCTGGTGAACATAGTCCTTACCCAAGGATCTCCAAAAATCTCAAAAAATGTGCCAGTCCTCAGTCCACCAATTGACCATTATCCATACAATTAACCTGACTAAATTAAAATACCCTAATATATACGTATAAGCATGTGAATTGTCGGACGCCCACCCGCTAGGTGGACGGACGACCTGGTTAAGGTCACAGGAAGTCACTGAATGCAGGCCGCTTCCAACAGGTCTATGTGGCGATCCATGGAGGAGGCCTATATTCAGCAGTAGACTTCCTGTGGCTGAAGAGAGAGAGAGAGAATACATACCTTGAGTACAGATTAACGTAGGAGGCAATAAATAAGCGACGAGAAATATCTGCTTCTGCAGTAGCAGCTCACACACATGAATAATAGAAGTGATGTAAAACAATACAACGCAAGGAAATATCAGAAAAAACTTCCAATATCTCGAAAATTTTGTTTCATCTTCAGCGCAAATTTTTACGTTGGCGTTACTCAGAAATTTTATGCTTGGTTCGAAAGCCTTCACGAAATCAGGTGGGTAATTTTTTATCCTATCCATTTTCAACACTACCAAGATAGACTGAGGGAATATTAATTAGTATACTTCGCAGTTTAGTCTTTAATAAGACGCCAGGTGTCTCTTAATGTGAAAGTTTGGATCAGTAACTTTAATTAGTGTTTCAATTCAAGTGACTTAGCTTTGTATTTAGTGTCTTGTAATATATCTTACTTTGAAATTGTACTGACGTGAATGTAAGGAATGCCAAGGCTTTATATTTATTTATTCTTTGCCGTAAAGACAGGTTTTAAAATAATTGGTGAGGTGGGCTGGAAAATGGCGATTTTGTTTATGTTGGCTTTTTAAAAATTGTATGCTATTAATTCGATGACTCCGTAGAGTTTCATACCAAGCGTTTTTGGAATTATAATGTTGATAACTTCAGGGTATAATATTTTTTCAAATTTAAAATAATAGTTTATTTAATTGCATTTTCGATGTGTTCATTTACGGAAGATTAACAATGGTAGAGCCATATTCTTCAAGCCGTGTTTTATACTGCAGCCAATTTTGACTATTATGTTATGGCGCATAATTGGTCAGTAAGGCACTATTGTTACAAAATGCAGGCTGCAGCTATTTTGAATTGCCCAGATTATTAAAATGTTCATTTCCATAATTTTACTTCTTTGTCTTAATAAATGAGCTGCAAAACACCCACTATCTCTTCAGCGTTATTGTCATTAGGTGGTTATTTTGTCATAACTGTGCTACAAAAAATAACAAAAAACTGCTCTAAAATTTTCACAGCTAAAATATCCGAAAACGAAAACTAATGAAGTTTTCGCACGAGCCACTATCAACTTTGATTCACATTTCTCAGTGGATGTTTTAATTTATTCCAATATTCATGAATCTTGCGAATGAAACTGTGTTATTTCAAAGTTATGAGGTTTTATGGCTTAACTGCACATTCGAAGGAGAGATGAATCTTTGTAATCACATTCATTTATGAGAGCGTGGGTTAGTTAGCAACTCGTGTTTGTTTAACGCAGGTTGAAATGTTGAATATGGAATGTTCTTGTTCGAATTTCAATATTGCGCTATCATAGTTGTGCATAAATTAGGTTGTAAGAAAATATTACATTTATTATAAGGATTGCTGGGGAACCAAAAGTTGGTGGTAGGATATTCGCATAATATTGACATGAACCCCGCACACGATGTTGGGTAATTCGTCTTGGTGATATTATAGTCGAGTTTCAGACTCAGCAGATGTATGCTTGGTTTTCATCTGACTATAATTGTGTTGCAGTAAGTCGCTGGATCCAGGCCGCTTCCAACAGGTCGATGTGGAGATCCTTGGGGAAGGCCTGATTTCGGCAGTGGACTTCTTGTGGCTGAATGGATAGACATACAGATAGACAGTTATGTAATGAAACACGGCGGTGTTCTAAGAGACACTCGTACCACCCTGGTAAATCTAACCCCTTTCTACAGTAATTTAAGTTGTGACTCTACCTCTGTGTACGGTGTGGCGCTACCACTTTTAAAAAAAATTCTCAAAAGTAACAAGAATACGTATGGTAATCACTCATGAACGTCGGACAAAATGTTTCTTAAATACGCAACTAGTCACGTCATAAATTACCCTATACGCAATGAATACTAACAGCTCATATGCATTCAAAGATTTAATTTTAAAATGTCCATTTCCATTCACTTTTACATTCGCATCCATTATACAGTTTCTTTATAAATCCACTACAAATAGTATCGATATGAAACGCAGCCATATCGCTCGGTAATACGTTATTTAGATAATATTGCGGCGGCGGTCGGGTAATCCGTTAAATTGCACGCTTTGTGTACGTTCCCCGGAATTATGCCCGCTGTGTTTAATACTGTTGATTTTGCACTTTTATTATACATCGCTGCACGAGTGTACGTTTGTTGGCAATATTTAGTTTTATTACTTCATTATGCGTTAATGGAACGTGTTTAACTGTCGAGTGTATTGCCTGCATTGAGTTCGTTTGTTTTGTTGCAAACTGATTTAAAATATTTTTTCATTTAAATAGGCTTTTATCACTTACCACTGCTTCTAAATGAGGTAAAGGAACAATATCTACGAAACTGCTTCGGCCATTACACTCTTAAATAAATCAACACACTCTTTTTCAAAGAGATAGAGAGAGAGGGAGAACAATGTAGACAGAGAGAAAGAGAGAGAGAGAGATGCTTAGCAGAGCTCCCTATTTATGTTTGAAGTATAAATGAAATGAAGCCATAATTATCTTTCTAGAGAAGCGATTCCAATAGCGTCTAAAAAAATGGCGAGCTTAAGCAAACATTCCATTAATATACTTACATAAATAATAATATATGTACGCAAATTGGTCTGTAAATTATATTAAGACATGCACTCTGTTATTTACCTCTATAATTCTTGTCCCTACTGTATCATTAACTCTAAGAACTTTGCATCTACCAACTTTGGAACAAACGTCGACGGCATTTAGTCCCCTTTGTACAATCTATACAAAAACTTTTTAATAACAAACCTGCCAAATTTTCCCCTCAATTTCTCAGGTACAAATGGACTTCTGAAGGAATAGAAACAATACGAGGACTTGGTTCTGATGAAGCCTACGGATGTACTTGCCGTTGTATAGTCAAGCCACAGTATGGAATTGAGGTATAAAATATGGGCGGATATTTAGGAACTTGCGAAAGCAGTGAAGCGCGAGGGAAGAGAGTATTACTTTTAATATACTGAACTGAATAACATGACAATAATTCTGTATCCCGATATGAAGCGTTCCTTGAGCCTCGCGAGAGCTAAAATTGAAATTTCTATAACAGACAGCTAGCAGACCAAACGGTGAAAATGAAATAGGAAAATGTTGATGATGCTTATTTCATGTCCGGTCCACCACATCAGGGTCGCTTAGCGAGCTATGGAGCGTGCTATGCTCGGTGTCTCTTTGAAGGATAAGATTCGTAATGAGCTTATCCGACAGAGAACTATAGTTATCGACATAGCATACAGGAATAGCAAGCTGAAGTGGCAGTGGGCTGGTCACATCTGTCGAAGAACCGATAACCGCTGGGGTAAACATGTTCTTGTGTGGTGACCGCGTCTTCGCAAGCGTAGTGTAGGACGCCCTCCAGCCAGGTGGAGTGACGATTTGCGAAAGGTCGCTAGCAGATGCTGGATGTGACAAGACGAAGACAGGGTGAAATGGCGCAATTTGGAAGAGGCCTATGTCCAGCATTGAACAATCATAGGCTGATGATGATGATTTCTAGTCCAACGGTAGTATATTGTGGTAAGCAGTGTAGTCATACCTTTTCCTATCCTATAACTCCTTTGCAGTCAATTACAGGTGATAGAAACAGACATAACGGTACATACATAGGTACACCACTCTTTGTTTTATACGTGGTTTTGCTGATGGTAAGTTTCTTATTTATGTGAGGGGCTGCCTGGGTACCACCACAATGTCCTTTTCTACCGCCAAACAGCAGTGTGAATGCACTGTTGTGTTCCGGTTTGAAGGATATTGTAGTCAGAGTAACTACTGGACACAATGAGACTTAACATTATATCTCAGGATGGTGAGCGCAGTGGAATTTCAAGCATTTCTTTATGGTGTTATTTGGTTTTGTTACTGTCCATGTGCGGTCGTATCGCTAACCATTAGGCGAATAGCATGCTAGTTATGAAATAAAAAAAATACATTTTGTTCCCGGCGTCACTTTTAGTGTAATATTTTAGACCAGTACGGTGATGTAGCCCGAGGCAGTTTTGTATAAAGGAAATCCTTGCCAACTAATAGGGGTCAACGCATCATTGAGCGTAGGCGAAATGGATGAACGTTTATCAAAACTGTTACGGCATGGTTTTTGTATCCAAACCCCGGTCTACTAGTATCTATGATAAAACTACTAATTGAAGTAACAGAATAGAATAACACATTTATTAACTCGTAACTGACACGTCACAGTGAATACTCTATACACTACAAATAAAATAATACATTTTATGAAGTATTTTCCGACAGATCGCAGAGAAGTCTATATTTTTTTTTGCAATAAATGGCGAGACGAGCATGCCATTCGCCTGATGGTAAGCGATACGACCGCTCATGGACAGTAGCAAAACCAAACAACATCATGAATTACAAAGCAATGCTTGGCATTCCACTGTGTTTGCCATCATGAGACATAAGATGTTAAGACTATGTCTAGTAGTTACTCTGGCTGCTATGTCCTTCAAACCGGACCACAACAGTGCATTTTCATAGCTGTTTGACGGGAGAAATAGACATTGCGGTGGTAGCTTCCCAGGTAGCCTCCTACATAAGAGGGACCTGCTATCAGTAATGCTATGCTGTGATGCTGCTATGTTTAGGAACGTTAAGCCTATAGATAAATAATATGGTGCAATTAACACAGTTTAGTGTCTTATCTTTATATCAAATATAAAATTACCCTCCCTGCCCCTGTTACACAATAACAATTATTTTTCAGAAATGTTTTAGAATGTTTTGATTTCTATGTTTGCTTCAGCTGATTACTTGACACCAGTCCTACAAAAGTCTGAATAATTCATCTTAAAAAAGCTTGAAGTACCGAATCAAAGGGAAATTATAAGTCATCCATCTATGAACATAAATTCCTTTGGGCAGCATACTGTCACATCATTACCTCTGGCATTTCTATTCCATAACCGCTTCGGTATCTCGTCCCTATTTTATGTAAATTAGTTCGATGGAATAATTTTCAGCATTCATCGACTATTTATATAAATTGTTAACGAGTTTAAACGGTGTTACGAAATTGAATTTTAATTAGGCAACTGAAATAACCGAGGTGCGATTAAGCTGTAATGACTCACGGGAAAGCGGCAATTAATATTTTCTTGGTGTTCATTTCTTGTTCACGTAATGATACAAAGGTGTTGCTGAGCTGGAGAAGATTTCTGTATTTGGTTCATAGAATTTTAGAGGCGATTTAAAACTTTTCAATATTATTACCATGTATTTTTAAGATCGTTGATCACTAATACATTCATTTGATATCGCTTAGACTAAACTGACGGTGTAATGACGATAGGACAAAAATATGACCTATAAATAAGCAATTCTGTAGCTAAAGAGAGAGAGAGAGAGATTTTGAAAGACAAGTATACCAATTTTGTGTTAGGCCTGAGAATTTTATGTACCAAAACTATCAGATATTTCACTGTAGAATTACAACTTGTATGATCGTGATTTGGATTTATTCTTTTAAAGCCTTGTCTTTGTGTAGTTTTATCTGAAACTTGTAATTAAATAAATACACTGAAAAACCACATACATAGTCCTGACCCCACACTAAGACCGTGTCTTGTGTCGGGGATATCAGGAATTACAAGAGACTTTTCGGTCTCACAAATACCCAGACCTGAAACACCTGTGGATAATACAAATATTTGTTTCAGTGCGGGGATCGAACCCGCAACCTCACATTTCACAACCAGCGTCTAACCAACTGCACCACGGAGGCTAAATTAAATTATTAGTTGAATGTTGCAGTCTGAACAAAGAATGCCGCCAAAGAAGTTCTTTCCCTGCGTCCAAAGACGTTCCAATGAGTTAGTTATTTCTGGTGGAATTCAAATTAAGCATGTTTCTTCTTTAAGGTGCTCAGTGCTCACGTATTTCTTAGATCGTAATTTTCCTTTGAGTGCATTGTGTTTTAACAGAGGAAATATTATCTTACTGCATTGTAAATAAATATTTGAGTAAAATATTTTTATATTTTTATACTTCATAACAATACGTCCTTAAACTTTTGCACATCTTGTATTTATGTTTCATATTTTATTTGGGATGCAGTTTACTTTATTAAAAAAAAGCACACGTAGATTATGACGCTGTTGTTATAAAATCGTTAGATTAAGTGGTTAATAAAGCAATCATAAGTAAATCCATCCTACAATTTACAATTGACAACCTCCGTGGCACAGTTGTTAGACGCCGGTTGTAAAAGGTGAAGCCGCGGGTTCGATCCCCGCACCGAGACAAATGTTTGTGTGAACTACAATTATCTGTTTCGGATCTGGGTGTTTGTGAGACCGAAAAGTCTCTGGTGGTTCCTGATACCCATGATACAAGACCCGATCTTAATGTGGGGTTGGGACTATGTATATGACTGTTAGGTGTATTTATTATTTGTTTCACTATTTAAAATTCAAAGAAAAATTCAATAAGCCGTCTAAAAACAGAGAAATTAATCAAAAATTAAACAAATAAAGTATTCACTTAAGCTTCTTACCCAGTGTAAACACAGACAGCTCAACATTATCGGACACAGTGAAAGAAGTTCACTATCACTTTAACACTCCAAGTTTCGGGCAGCACTTATCGAGGCCTTATCTTGGCGATGGCGCATCAATAAACCGCTGCCAATCCATTACTAAGGTTGGCGAAAACTATGCGGCCATTTCGTTGGATTTTCTGAGAAATAATTTGGTTGAGGTAACATTTTTACTTATAAACTGCCTTTTCTTTGAATCTAATTTAACAGATTAATTTGCAAAGTTGGTGTGTAATTGGACCTGTCCGTTGTTGTAATGTGAAGAATTAGACGGTGAAGAAAATTACGTTCCTGTAAAATCTTCACAGGCATTGTGAAGGTTGTAGATACGCAAGTCTCTACCATTACGTATTATGGACGGTAGACGAATGACTGGTTAGAAAATCGTATCCCAATTCATTCTTCGATGAACGAGAGCAAATTTTATGCTCCTAATACTTTGGTTTAGGCTGTGTCGTACTACCCAGATTCTGTTACTCTTTCACACTTATATCCCTGCCTCGGTGGCGGCTCGGTCTTAGCGTGGGGTCAGAACTATATATGTGATTGTTGGATGTATTTAATTATTTATGCTCTTTAACAGCACATCTACATTCATTAATGGATATCCTGTCGCTGGAATGATGATAGTAGTACAAAATCAATTCACAAATACTGAGAATTTATTCTCACACGCTTGCCACTGGAAATGTTTAATTCTCATTTGCAATTTTATAACGCGCGGCAGTCTGTCCAAGTGATGTGGGTCGTGACAACAAAACCGTTTGAAAATATTCAAATGTTGGCCAAAAACGCAAATATCATCCCACAAATGAATATGTACCTTTGATATTTTGAATTTTAAACGCACCAAATTTATCCCCTGGGGATACGTCGTAATAGAAATACAAACTAAACGACATTTACGTCACATTTCGCCAAAATATCTTAAATAATTTCATTTAGTTTTGTTCAAACTTATGTTTCATTGGTTTTTCTGGGTAAATTCTTTGTTATCTCGCTTTCAGATGTTGGGTTAATACACTGTGTAGGTTGAGGATATGAATTTCAGGAAGTTCCTAATCTTCTTGAAATAGCTTTCGATATGATTTCTGTTTACCATGATTGTACAAAGATATATATACCACCCATCGTTACTGCAGAACCTATAAGCCATTGTTGGCTACATATGACAATAGCTTGATGGCTGAATTAAAATGAATAGGCAGAACTAAAACATACAGTTGAATTGAGAACCACGTCCTTTTTTTGAAGTTGGTTAAAAATATAATTTTAGGATGTGCGCAGTCTTATAAATTAATTAAAATAATTCAAATAGAACAATTTCAAAGCATATTTCATTGTATATTGTAGATGGTTTACTTGAGTATACAAGTTAAATGTTTCAAATGTACAGTAAAAACGAATATCAATTCCACTAATTACAAAACCATTCATTTATTGCTAGTATCATTTCGTTCTTGCAAAAGTGTCCTAATAATCCTATTGTTAGATCTTAAAGTACTCCAAAAGGACAAAAACAATTTTCAATTCATTTGATCCTATTCACAGTCGCAATTGTCACTTGCTATCGGTTGCTGCGGTATTAATCAATATTTCAAAACCGTCACACGCTGTCACAAAAACTTGGACGTGGCTCTTTGTTTATAGAATTTATTGTTCAGTTGTATGAATCTATAGGCTGTGTCCGTGTACCTTGCTTTGTTTCATTCATATCTGTATGAAAAAATCCAATAGGCATTTTGTGGTGGCGTGCGGTTTCATTACGTAGTTTGGTAGTCCGTCCTTCTAGTTTTTGCTTTACTTTTGGGATACTGTGGTCTTATTAAGGTCGAATGGTCTTGTCGGGTTTATTTTATTGTTTGTATTTATCTCATAATTTCATTGGCTCCGATACAATGGCTTAATATAAGTTGTAGCATGATTCTGGCTATGATATTTAAAACCGTCCTATGCCAACACTTTCAGGAATAACGCTAAGTCTTTTACCACGCTGGTCGTGTAAGGTTCAATTGTTTTCATACTTTAAAACATATCTTTGAATAACTCTTAAGTAACCAGGTTTCATTGGAATGATTACCTTCACTTTTAATGCAATGTGAATTATGTGGTACATAACAAAGGTTAAGGTATCGATGGATCAGCATCAATTAGTAAGTAAATAATGTTAAGGACATTACAGTGTAATATCTAGAACAATAGAAGCGTCCTGTGACTTACCTTACTTGTCTTCATTAAAATTACACACATGTTCTGGTTTTATTTGGTTCTAGTTTTTTTAAGAAAACCATTAGTTTTAACAAAGAAATAAAAAACGAATACATCTTGCAGGGTCAATAGCCTTTACTAATTATTTTTCTTTTTTTTTTTTGGTAGAAACTTGTACTTTAAGGAGTCTAATTATTTTGATATTACAATGTACATATCAACTTGAAAGAATAATAAAATACTAACATTAGTTTAGTGAAACTGACAGAGAAACGTAACCTTACTCCTACATTACTTTATGATATAGACAGTTACAAGATAAAAATGCATTCAAACTTCACCCAAACCCGAAGTCCAACCGCGTTTCGAAGCAATCTCACTCAAACCGTCAGTAAGGGTGACGCGTGCTGGTCAAGAGTGCTCGTACAACTCAAACCAACGGTCAATTGACTTTGAAACTAGAATCCGACCGCTCTTTCCAACTCAGAGGGCTCTTGACTAGCCCCTGCATTATTTCTTTGGGCCTTTTTTGCCTGACGCTGCTATCTAGCCCCGAACGGCAAAACTTTAGGGTGTAGATAAATTACAAGCTTAGGAGTTTTTGTGAAAGGTAAGCTGCTCTCTGATGTAATGATTTGTTTTTGCGTGAGAGCAAATTTAGTTTTAGATTACTTTGCTCCGATGCCAGCTGTGTTGCGACATTTTTAATCATAATGGTTTTATTTTATTAATAAGTGGACACTGGACATGGCTTAAGACATCGTGATAGCTGCCTTGGTAATAAAATTTTTACTGGCCATTTAATTGTTTTATTTATGGCCATTGGTATTTAGCCTATCCCTACTCGTTGGTTGAAAAGTATAGCAAGTAATATTTTTACTTTATTCTATATTGTACACAATAAACACGAAAAACACAAAAATATTTCTTTGTTAAAACAACAAAGTACAAATGGCGGTTTTTCGCACTAAGGCAATCTCTGCCAGAAAACCATAGGATGGATTTAAGAGAAAAAGTAAAGTATGCACTTAAGGGTATAAGGTAAAAGATTACTATTCCTTACTGGTGGATAATCTAATTAAACGTTGAACTTCCTTTCAGGGACAATAAATTCACTTTTTTATTGCAATGAATGGCGAGACGAACATGCTATTCGCCTGATGGAAAGCGATAACACCGCTCATGGACTGTAGTAAAACCAAACAACACCATGAATTTCAAAGCAATGCTTGGCATTCTACTGCGCTCGCCATTCCGAGACATAAGACGTTATGTCTTAATAAATCCAGTAGTTACGCTGGCTACTATGTCATTTAAACCGGATCACAACAGTACATTTACACTACTGTCTGGCGGAAGAAGTCAACATTGCGGTGGTACCTACCCAGGCGGCCAATCACATATGAGAGACCTACCACCATTAAAATTGGTAGTTAACACTTTTACGGCTTTATTAATAAACTTGGATGAACGATGGATTAACTTTAGTCCAACCAAGGCTTTAGAATTGAACCGATTATTTTAACTATTAATTTGACTTTAATATTAAATATTGTAACTACAATACGATGGTTGCTTAGCCCTCTATGCAATTCCGTGTTTATTAATAAAGTCGTGAATACCTCGCTATTCAAAATAATCCAGTCAATTCTAAAGCCTTGGGCTAAAGATAATCCTTCGCTCATCCGAGTTTATTAATAAGGCCCTATATGTCTGTAAACAAAACATTGAATAATCGATTGTCTTCTCAGTCAGCAAGCAGTTTTAAAGTTCCGAGCAACATTTTAAATTGCCCTACTATTCAAGTTACATCTTGAAGTGTTTATTACTCTAATTGCGATGTTTCCTCGAGGAAACTTCACATGATGGATGCTCTAACGTCTTTCTTTATGGGACATGCTCAGCGGAAATGACGTCATAACATCGTTTGTAGCTTTATTGCCGGTATACGTTTATTTTTATTACACGCTACACATGTTTCTTGGGAGACATAATTTTTTTTAAGGTGCGGCGCTGAACTTGTAATTTGCGATGTATTGAGATGGCTGGGAACGTTGTTTCTCTGTTCAGTGGAATTGTAAGCTAAGTTTTTGCAGTAATGGTCTAATTTAGCTATTACCATTTATTTTTGATTATGTTTTGAGTATTAAGACATTTATCATCATCATCAGCCCGTTGCAGTCCACTGCTGGACGTAGGCCTCTCCCAAGGTACGCCACAGAACCTGGTCTGCTTCTTTATGCATCCAGTCGCTGCCGGCCCTTTTGTGCAAGTCGTCCCGCTATGTAGCCAGAGGACATCCCAAATAAAGACAATGATTTATAGAAATAGATTGCTAATCTGTATAATTCCCACTGCGGGGCACGGGTCTCCTCTACAAGCGAGAGTACGATTAAGAGGAGTTAGGCAACATGGATTGCTAATAATAAGCCTGAAATCAATCGTTATTAGAGCGTCTTCAGCTTGTTCGAATATAGAATCAATCGCAGATAATACAGTGTTCCTGTTATATTAAGCCTTCAGTTAGGAGGCTTATCAGTTCTAGCTCGGATCCAAACATAAGTATTGCACAAATAATAATCAAGTGAGTCACCTCAAGATTTATTTGTGTTATGCAGCTTTAATTCCAATTTTAAATTTCATATTTTAAAACCCGACATTAGCTTTCTGTCGGATCAGCCGTTCTCGAGATTAGCGGCAATAAACAGACCGACAGAGAGACAAAAAAAAAAAGTGCATTTTCGGTATAGGTATACTGTAAATAACGATATGTACTTGAGAAAAAATGATGACTTTATAAACAGACACTTCAATTTTATTTATATGTATAGATATATAGATTTATTCAAGTAAAGGAAACAAACAGTACAAAGTATAAAATCAAAATTTAGTGAAATAATATAGCTAAACTTAGACCAATAAAGTTTCCAATATCTTGTCATAACTGATACACTTGACTGATGACACTGATAAATATTTTAAGTAAATCTCGCGTGAATAGAAAATGACATCAGAAAATCTCTTTTGCGTCAGGTAAAAAGTATTCTCACGGTGGGTCAACTGGGCGCTACTTGCACGTCCATATCGTTAGTTCTCTGTAATTTGCATCAGGACCACTGAGAAGTTTTGGGTTCAAAGTACTCTGAAACGACAATAACGTATGTAAAGTTTGATATAAGTTGACGAAGCGAAAGTATCTCAGGATCGAGTAAAGTGGAGATCTGTAGTCTTAGCCTATGTATGTATCTTTGTTGGGAATCCATAGTAGATAGCAAAATCTAAACGCTTTGATATATTTGAAGGAAGCGTCATCTATTAAGTTCGTGTCTATGGGCCTAGTTACCGCTAAGTGTAAAATCCCATTAAATCCGGCAGTAGATTGAAGGGCCTCGCCTTGTGACGCAAGATGGCGTGACAGCAGTTCCAAAACTTTGATTACAACGTGACGGGTACGCCCGAACTTCCGATAGATACCGCCACGAGACGTTGCCGTATCTGATTAGCTTGTGAACTTGTTACCACCGACCTCTACTGTTGTGCTTACACTTCAATGTGTTTAGGAAACTCGAAGGCAATTACATTGAGATTTTAAAAGTTAGTTTTAACGGCCTTATTCATAGACAGATTTTGACCTACTTTAGTTATCTACTTTATTATTTTACCTTTGTCCCTATTGAGTGACTTAAGAATTCAATTTGTGTGAAGAAGAAAAAACATTCGATAACTAAAATAGCTTTTAAATCTGTCTATGAATAACGCCGTTAAGTTTATTCTTTTGAATTTTGTTTAAGTTTGTCGGAGTGAGTCCTTTCTTAGTACTTCCCTGGTTAGTCTCTTAATTTTCGTCGTCGTTCACGAATTCTTTGTCTTTTTCATTTATTCGTTTTAAAAGTTAGCCAATGTCGTTTTGCGTATTTTAGAGTTTGTAATCCAGTGGTTTAGGTTATATTTTATCAGCCAGAAACTAAAAATCTATTAAATAGAATTCGAATACCTAAATTACCAATCATAACAAGCCAGTTGGGTATGAATTGAATTACATTACAAACTTCTACAAAAGTCAATTTCCTAGCAAAAATTGTACACTTTTAAATACAATTCGAGAAACATTAGTAGAGGCGACAGAGCCAAAGTACACGAGCACATAGTTGCGAGCGTGAAATACATTTTGGAATAACACGTCTCAGAACAGTTTGTCGGAACAGCTGCTTCTAATACCGAATCGCTGTGATTTTGTTTGGGGAATTGTGACGTCACTATTTCGGTTACATGTTTCTGGATGGTTGTGCGAAGTGGTTTATAGCTTGTTGATGATAAAAAAGGCTATTAAATATTCATGGATCACTCCAATGTTTGTCTCAATGTGAGTTCAATACCACCGCCTTTTACTTCCCAGCCGTCTTGTTAACCCTTTGGAAGGTTTAAAATAACACTTATTAACCCTGCCAAGATCAAGTGCATTCAGCCGTACGTCATGCAAGAATATAAGTCGATAACACAATAAACTACTACAGTAAGTTCAGTCGACACCGCTCTCACTTTTGCTTCGTCTGCCACGTAACGAAGCAAATTCCGCCGGCCCATTTCACTGCGCCCATTAGCGCTGTACACGGCGATGAGTTGAGTAACGGACCTGTTGTTATTAATACGTCAATACACGATAAAACGGCGGTATGAGTACAGTGATCTCCGTATACAATTATTGAGCAGGTTTCTGTGTTTATCCGGATTCAATTACATACAACCAATATACACAGACATCACGCCTTTGTCCCAGAAAGGCAGGCCGAGGTGCAACCAGGAGACCCTAATTTCGCTATTTGTTCCGACCCATGATGTGATAGAGGGTGAGCCTATCGCCATGTCAGGCACAAATTTCTGACCCCGGGCTTATACTCGTAATGACTAGAAAAATCTAATATCACTTTGCCTGACCCTGGACTCGAACCCGAGACCTCAGCTTTGTAATCATACCGTAGTACAACTACGCCACCGAGGCAAACCAATCAATTAGGCTGGCATAATTGTTTGGACTGACGTGAGATAGACATCTCATGTTGGACTGCACTGGTTTACAGTCCGGTGCATTGTAATCATTTTGTAGTGCTAGAAAAAAATAAAAATACTTGCTAAGTCTTCTTCTTCTTTTCTTTTCTTACGTCACACAGCCCTTATATGACTTTTCAGCTGTTTTGTTAAATGATTTGACTTATAATTTTACGGTCAGATAAGTCCCTGTCTCGAACCCTTTCATAAGGACGCCTTTTTACTTAAATTACAGTATGGAACTTAAAATTATGTGGGCCCTGGGTTTATTCAAGTGGCCTTCAGTTCGATACAAATTTTTTCTTACCATCGAATCATCACTTGTACATGTTGATAAGTATCTACTAAAGTAACAACTCAAGTGTATTTGTCCCCTTAGCGATACGTATCTGTCCGATTGCGATAAATCCATTGAAAATGGTTATATGCTCATCCGATGTTACTAACGTAGTAACCAACCTGCAACGTGTAGTGGAAGTGCAATATTGCGGGGAAGTTTCTGTGTTGAAAATGAATCCCTTAATCGGATTAAAATGAAACTTGGTGTAAACATTTTCCTTTACAGGGGGGCGTTGAGATATTAATTGCACGCGGGCAAAGCTGGCACATCGCTTGTTTCAAATAAACACCTTAGTTCGTGACTGAATTATATTAAAAGATCTGATTTACAATATGTTTGACAGGCGTATTTTGTGTGATAAAAATAAAGATTTTTAGCGCAGTTGATATTAATTATTAGCAATATTTTAAATAAATAAATATACTCAACAGTCACATACATAATCCTGACCCCATATAAAGATCGAGTCTTGTGTCGTGGTTATCAGAAATTTCGAGAGCCTTTGCGGTCTCACGAAGACCTAAACCTATTTCTCTATTATTTACAACAATATCTTACTTTAATATAAGATATAATAAAATATGTTAAAAAGGGTTAAACAATTTAATAAAATATAAATATTTATTAGATTTTAATATTAAAGACTCGAAATCAATGTACATATTGAATTCGCGGATCAAAGATTGGGCAAAGTTTGCTAATATTGGTATCTGTTAATATTAAAAATTATCAAAACAGTTTTTTATAAAAGTACATTAGGTCAATATTGAAAATACCAATTTCAAATAGTTTATTTTAAATTTAATTTATAGAGCAATTTTCTAACGCAACTTTGCCAAAGCAAATGAAACACAAATATTTCAATATGTTTAATCAACATTTGCATTCTCTATTTCCAATTACAGTCTGTAAACATATTATTATTTCTGCGAAATCGCATATTACATTTGTCCTACAACTCGGTTTTTCTAACATAATAAATTAATAAGTATATTCTCTAGCTAGATTAGTTGGAAATAAGAAAGTGCTCGCTTAAACTGAAACGTGGTCAGCACCTTTGTCCCAAGAATGCCATTGCCTCACAATTAAGTAAAAAGGCATTAATCCCCTCTACCACTAAACTAACCCCAAGACTAGAACTGGTGAGCATAGCGCCACATCAGCACAATTTCACGGAACAGTAACAGGCAAGAACATTTGCGGATCACCCAATTTGGGTTCGAATCGAATATTGACTTTTGTATCACCGTCGCCTACTTCTAGGAAACTGTTCCAATCTAACATCCAGTAGAAGCCGTTCTTCCTTGGAGGCGGGAGTTCTGAATCACCAGGCTTCGCGGGCACGGCCCCACCAAATGAATCTTCTAGATCAGCTATAGAAGCCCCGGAATCTGTATCAGCTGATGCAGAATCTTGAGGAACGTCGGTTTGTGCGTTCTTGGGTTCTTCTGTGGTAGTTGGTGTTTGCGTTGTTGTATCTGACGTGTTCGCTTGTCTTTTAATTTGTTCGTTTTCGACTATCGATTTGAAATCTTCTAGAGGGTTCACACCTTTGTTCAGAGGAATTACTTTCACCGCATCGTAATCGATAGGTTCGTAATTAGCTGCAGTGGCAGCTTTAGGTTTTCTGGTTTTCGGCATATCGTAAGGATAGCTTGTTTCTTTAATTTCTGATGATGATGTATCTAATTCAAATGGAAGCTCTGGTCGTAGAGGCTCATACAAGAAATTGTTAGTAGAAAGTGTTTGGACCTTCTCATTGCTTGCTTTTAGAGCATCAGGGGAGATTAAGTCGTAAGTCAGAAGTATGTTTTCTGGTAACTGAATATTTCCATCAACGATAGTTGCAGGTGGTAATGGTTTAAAACCATCTAACGGTAACAGAAAATGGTCCTGTCCGGGTGATCCTTTTAAGCCATGAGCGTCCAAAAACGCTTGTAACTCAGCTGGGAAATTGTCCTTGTTCTGTTTTGCGAGTTTTGAATTACTTATTAAAGTGTCTTGCAGCTTATTAGATTTAAATGTCTTAACAGGTTTTGGAGTTACTTCTACTGGAACAACTTCTACTCGCGGCGCTCGGGTATAAAGTTCTTGTAATGAGGATCCATCGCGCGGTGTGTATGGTAACACGACCATTAACGTAGATTCACTTCTTTTTGTCGTCACTTCTACTGAAAATGGAGATATAGACGTGGCAACGTTTGTTTCTTTCTCATTTTCATTACCTAGAGTATTTTTTTCAACAATTGGTGTTTGCGTCCCAACACTTATTTCATTTTCAACTATGTTAACCGGTGTTGTAGTTTTGACTTCACTGCTATCCTCAGTAGATTGTCTTGATGCCGAACTCTTTGCATCTTCAGCTTTGATGTCGTTCATCAACTGAATGATTTCATCTCTTGATAGTCTTGGCAGTTGCTGGTTTGCTTTTAATATATTTTGTACTTGTAAGACTGTTTTTTCCACGTCAACTGCACTTTCAGACGCCCTCAAAAACACTGCTAGAAGACAGCACCACAGGATCTTCATTTTCTGAAATGAGAAAACAAGTAACATTTAAGTATGAAATGAATTACTTCATTTAAATATGCTAATTCTAAGTATCGCAGTATTAAATCACGATTATATTTGATAAGAAGCAAATGTTCTTAAGTTTGTAAAATATCGTCTAAACGACTCTTAAATCTCTTAAATTTAAATTTTACCCTTTAAATAAAGTTACGATTTACGTAATGCCGGCTATTGTTGTCCGTGATTTTGTTAGCTATTATTTTCGTCGAAGTATTTCCAAGTTTGTATAAAAACACAGGTATGTAATTATCCATCACCTTAGTTATATACCTACTAAGCTATGAATCATAGGTTCTTTAGTAATTAAAGCATGGAAATGTAATAAATAGTTATCATAACTATTAAATCATTTGGATCAATATCGTAATGATTATGATGGTGGTATTAATGTTACATTTCAAAATATTCCACTAATTAAATTATTACATGTGTTATATATTTTAAAATACAGTGTATGCATTAAATTACCATAAAATATATTTAAAAAACATGAAGGAAACCTCATAATAAGTCCAAATAAGTCGGCAGTATCGATACGCTCGCTTCTCCAGCCAAGTCTAACACCATATAATCGTAATGTGGAAACTTTCCTCCGGTATTGAGAGGCTTGAAAACGCGAAGTTGTTATCGGCCAAAGTTTCGATTACCGAGCAATTTTGTATGCCGAGAGGAATCTAACTATATCTGTGTAATTTTAACGATTATTCCTTTTAAATATACATTTGGAAGTTGGCTAAGGGCTGTTTTGACTTTATCTTCATTTATTTATTTTGTGAGATGGGGTTTGAGATTATCCGTTCGTGCTGCTTTGCGTTACGGTATTATTTTGATGTTCTTGGTTTGTGTGCTTAGTATAATAACTTCCTTGTTCGAGTGTTATGTAATTATTAACCTATATGCTTTATAAATGAGTATTATTAGGATAAGTTTTACTTTTGATAACATCGATGGTATTTGTCTGTTTTATATTATGTTTTAGATGCTATGATGGCATTTTTTAAACTATTGATCCACATTAAAATTTCTTTTCGAGTTTACAACTCACAATTCTTATCATAAACACATACAAGAACGGTATTTTTGGCCATACATTTATTTTTCGCGTTATTGAACAACAAACTCTGACAATGAAAGGTAATTTCTTTGCCATTGTGTTAATCGGTTGTCAATTAACGTCTAATCATAAAACGCCATTTACACGGAGAGAGTTTCTCGTGACGAGAATCGTATGCCACTATCGAATGACATAACCGCCATAAGATTATCAAGCTCTGACAAATGTTTACACGATGCAACTTTTTTATATCCTTACGATAATCGTATCTGCGAGGCGATAAACTCTCCCCGTGTAAATGAAGCTTTGGTATGTATAAAATACTTTCAATTGTTAATTGGGACCGCCGTCTGATGCCATTCGATACTCTGTCTGGACGGCATTTGCGCTTACCATCAGGTGCAGTGCAGTCATCATGCCGTGCCAGAATAAAAAAAATATATATAGAAACTGCCTCGGTGGCGTAGTGGTACTACGGTATGATTGCAAAGCTGAGGTCTCGGGTTCGAATCCCGGGTCGGGCAAAGTGATATTGGATTTTTCTATTCATTATTAGCCCGGAGTCAGGAATTTGTGCCCGATATGGCGATAGGCTCGCCCCCTGTCACATCGTGGGACGGAATATACAAGGCGAAACGTGGGTGTTCTAGTAGCACCTCTGCCTACCCCTTCTGGGAAAAAGGCGTGTGGTTATGTATGTATGTATATATAGAAACTACTGCACTATCAACAAACACTATTTTATACTCGTAGAATATTCTGACATCAGATAAACTGTTGGCTGATTTTCGTTTGCAAAAACGACTGACTATATTATTCGTGGTAGTTTAAGTGACTAAAACACGACGCAAAAAATGTTTTTTGCAAAAAACGATTTTTTTTTGTAATGTTTTAAACATCATTATGTTTTGGTGGTAAGTCCATAGTTTTTGCTAAAATTATAATTTAAAGCCTTGCGTACTATAGCGTCTTTAAAAATAAGAGGGTGTACATTATTTTTTTAGGGAAATGTATGTATTTACCACCCAAATACGATAATAGGAAAAACATTACAAAAAAATTGTCCCTTCTTTTTTGCAAAAAATTTAGTTGCATTGTGTCTAAGGTCACTAAAACCAGCGGCGTGCACAGGATTATGACACTGGGTATGCGGCGGAGTACTCGGTCACACATACTTTTTCTTTTATATGTTTAGCATAGCCACAGCCACGCGACAGATCTCTTAAGTCGGAAACCATGCCAACAGAACAAGTCTTAGATGTACTACTATTCATGTACATTTTCTACGGCAACGCAGACAAAACAGCGATCGATCGTCGCGGCAGAAGAAATTGTAATAAGTAAAATTACTAGAAATTACACTGTACTAGAATTACTAAACAATATGCAAGGAAAACAATATATAATATAATCGTGTGTACACAACCACACAGCCAGTTATACGTTTCATAACTTTTAACATGAAACTTTCGAGTTACATTCCCTTTTTGCTAGTTTAATTGTTGTAACTCGGGTACACACCAACCTTTAGACACAATTTGAATCTTTTCACTGAATGACAATTGTGAGAACTTGTTATTTTAAATTAACACACAATTAATAAACACACATTTTCAACACAAACCTCACAATCAAATAACATTTAAAAAAAATCAACAAACGCACTAGTAAAAGCAAATCACTATAATTATTATAAAAACTCAGTAATAAACTGTTAAATGTACACACTTTCAAATGTTAAAATGAAAAATCTTTTAAGAAAACTATAAATATACTGGCGCAAACAAAATAGTAAACAATGCTTATCACATGAAAAAAGGCAAAATGGCCCCCGCGAAACACAAAACATTTCTGCTATTTAAACAAATAAAACCTTACTAAACAAAAATGCATAATGCGCATACGTGATTCATTAGATTTCCGTCTATTATTTTTACTCGGATTATAGGACCCGAACATTTCCGATTACTCCCGACAACTGCCGAACACCCGTAGCCTGCCGCTGGAGTCGCGGCTTTCGGATTCATGGGTGTGTGCGTTTACGCACTGTGCACGGACACTAAAATTACTACGCACACGCGAACAAATCTCCTGCGGGACGCGACGGCAGGAGTTGGTTGATTAGGCACATTATTTTTTGTTTGCGCTTGCAAATAATTGCTATTAATAAAATATTAGGCGTTTTTAAGTTATTATATTTTGTTTATTCATTTATTTACTATTAATTATAGTCATCTAATACATACGAAAGTTTTATTAAAATATCTGTGAATGGCAAGTAAAGCACTGCATTTCTGCCTATAAGGAGCGCACGCCCCTGACTAAAACCACCACTTGGCTTCGTTTTCGTAGCAGTCTGGATATACCTTGTATATTGTTATTTTTTACATCCGTTTTATAACATCTTCTATGCAAATTCTTGTCTAGTTACTCACTCCTGATATGAATCGCAACGTCTTCAACACCAGCTGTATTATTATCAATACAACTGAGGCATGTTTAAACACCGTGACCGATTACACTTTCTACTTGCACCGTGCATTTACATTCCGATGTGTTCCGAACCAAGGTCCTTTCAATGTTTCTATATGTTATATAAATTATTCTGTTGGTGTGTTGTCATTGAAGTCCTTCAGGACTTTCTAGTCGTTGACTGGAACGATTTTGATGAACTTTATTGGGAGTAATTAAAACCTTACTACCTAATTTTATTGACTAATTCTAATAACTTTAGTTTGGAAAAATAACGAACGATGGATGATGACTGTAGATGTGCAGAAAAAAAAATCCTAGTTTATGATACATCTACGGTTATTTAATTGTGATAATTTATCTTTTGGTAATTACGATTTTAAAAAAATAGTGGACATCTGGGTCGATTACATTCACAATTGAACCTGGTAGAGGCGCTTTTTAGATTTGGAAATTTAAGGGCCTCTACACCCCAACAACCCCTACATCTCTCGCGCACGTAAATAATTGTAACATATTAGGATTGCGGGGCCTTATTATTTTAGTTCTGGTAGCAGCTAAGTGACTGAAGTTTGAAGACTGGATCGCATCGTAGTATAGCGCGGTGGTAAAGCAATTTACTGGCAGGCAAACCCAAGTATTTATTGAAACTCGATCGCCCCGCGGTCTGTTTATTGAAATGCGCAATGAATTAATCGTTGGCACTGTTTGATTAACAATAAATGGTATTATTTTGAATCAATGAATATCCCACCAAATGTTTAATGAACTGGTTCCGTTTGCGTTGATTCATAATGGGAAAAATATTTTATTTATATATTGCACTATATGGCCTAACCACTCTCAATCGATTCTTTCGATTGTAGAGTAGGCCCGTGCCCAGCAGTGGGACGTATACGGAATGATAAAAAAAAATCGCAATTGCTCGTTAATATTTTTCTTTTCTTTATCAGCCCATATGTACGTCCCACTGCAGCCAACTGGTATTCTACAATCGAGAGTATAACTGAGAGGGGTTAGGCCATATAGTCCACCACGCTGGCTTAGTGTGGGTTGGCAAATGTAACAATTATAAATATACGAAGGTGGAAGGTGAGCTCATCTTTGTTATTACAACGTACAACTTTTCCCATACAATGTCCGACATGACTTGAGGCTTTGTGCACATAGTTAGCTCAATGCCGATAGGTCGAAGTTTAGATTTTATAACACCACTAACCTTCGCATAGTTAACTAATATTGTTATTGTCCAATGTCTACAACCAGACCTTTGCCTTTAATAGCATTTTACTTTACTTTATTAGCAACATTATTTTTTTAATTTTATTTATTAGCATCTCCAACGAAGATAACACATAACATATATATAAAACTACATATTTATCCTTCTGCGTGCATCTTCAATTACAGGAGAGTACAGCTTGCACATAGTTAGTTAACAACATAAATATTAGAACATAAAATGAATATAGGTTAACAAAAATATACACTAAGCCAAACTTAATTAGAGATAACATGTTGAAAAATGAAATAAGAAATAAGAAAAAAATCGAAACATAACACACTAATTAGGTTACTTTAAATTAAATTAAATGACATTATTGTAGTGATACTTAATTTTAGTTTTTAATTTGTGCAATTTATCATAAAATATATCTATTTCAAGCGATCGTGGCAGAAAAAACATCAAACACATACAGAATATATTAAAATATTTCAATAAAGCCTCTACGAAAACATTATAAGCAATATTTGACAGACGATCGCACAATCGCATCTGGCATCGAAATTGTTACATTCAACACATCACCATCCACATACATTATTCTTAGATAAAAAAGCGTTATACACAAAGAACCAACACAATAAATAAACAACAAACCAGCAGTAAAACGGTCATACATATTCCAAAACTCGCTACTCTGTGCGTGCGATATGGCATCTTTGGTTTATTCCCTTCATGTCTTTATTTTCCTTTGTGCTTTATAAAATGTTATCTATTGTGACGCACCTGTGTCAATAGCTAGTATGTCCCAACGATTGTTTGTACAAATAAATAAAAGAAGAGTAGCATCGAGGAAATGATTCGGAGCTGTGTGAGACGTAAGTGTATCGTTAGAGGAATTGCTTTTGAGGAAGTTGGAGTTTGATAGTTAATGCATTTAGCGCAGGCAGGAGCAATTAGCAGGTCAAAATGAAATTACGAGAAGAAAGAAACAAATTAAAATAAGTGATGAACAAAAAGCCCTGCAAATGGGGTATACATTTCAAATAGTTCTATGAAGTAATAAATGAATTCGAAATTGACCTAAATTAAGAATGAAACAAGATCAATATAACTTGTGCTATTATGGATGATTTTTCCTGAGCGGTGAATCGGGGCAACAAGACGCCATCGTCAACAAATTGAATTTGCGAAAGGCTGTTTGACTGTAGACCACTCGCACCTTACAAAACTGATGTCTCTATTGCCACAACGAGCCCGCCTATAATTTGCAAGCGGCATATGCCACGATTGCGTTACAAGGAAGTATACAGTAGTTTTTAAATGGATTGAAATAGTGTCATCGTCAATAATTTGTTTTTGATTGTTATGTTGGATAATTTAATTATTGTATAATTAATGTCTATTATGAATGTTGTTTCACGCCTATAATTGGCAAGTAGACCAGGTCTAATTGTATAAGTTTAATTTTGCATGTTTTGTCTATTTGCTGTTGGTGTGTCATATAATAATAATAAATAAATAAATAAACCTTGTATTTAGAAAAATAGGCGACGTCACTTAATGATTTTAGTTCAATAAAGTTTTGTCTGATGTTAATATGTTAAACATGTTAACATGAATTTTAATCTGAATACAGCCATTCGGTTTAAAATTCATCTAAATTCTATAGACGTGTGGCGACAAAATAAAAAAAAACACTATATAACGCATTGTTTGAGATATCTTTTCTAAATATAAACAACAAGCATTTACTCGTAATCTAATAGTATTAACATATCCAATATAATAAAATGTGAAGAGAGAAAAACTGTTCCTAATATTATGACAACAGCATCACAACATTTGGACGCCAAAAGACCATATCAAAAATAATTAAGAGGTAACTAGGTAATCGTACAAAACCGTAAATCGCTACATCACCACTTGAGATTTGCTAGGTCTTCCGTTAAACCTCCGTGGAAGTACTAGAATAGAAGTTTATACAGATATCTCATATTATATTGTAACAAAAGTTTCGTGCGGTGAGTGAGACTGCCGGATGCCTAATACCACCTTCCTCTTCCAATCCTTTGTCCTTCCCGCTCCCCTGCCGATCTGTTGGGTCGGCAACCCAACCATGATCCAAGTGTTGTGGATGCTCATGGACGGCAGTTATCACTTACCATCAGGTGACCTGCTTGCTCGTTTGCCGGACCTATGTTATAAAAAAAGCCACGCTGGCCATTGACCAAACACGTTTTTAAAATAAACCGCAGTGATCCTATTTCACACAAACTACAAATAAACATGCGCTCACAAAAATAGCATCGTCTAAAGTGATGATTGAATTGGCTTAAACGGACAAAAGTAAGCCCGAAATATAAAGGATAACCCCGCAGGTAGTGCCAAGAATGAGCTTAGTTTAGGAAATATTATTGGACACGACGGACCATCGGATCCCGGATTTCCATAAGGAAACTATAGGATAGAAAAACAGTTCCCGCTTGATTCACAAACGAGTATGGGATCCTTTGTACATAAAACTTATATTCTTATATTTTTATTTGAGGACTTTCTGGCTGTGATATAAAATTTATCGGGTCCGTGTTTATATCGGATGAATGTGTGAAGTGATGAGAATAGAAATGTGTTCGGTTTTCGAAGTGTAATGTTATCGTCGTAAATGTGTGTTTTGATTTCTTGTGTTTTCTGATCGCCTGGTAGCTTCGTAGCGCGCCAGAGCTATGTATAATGCCTTATGTATTTTTTATGTCGATATATTTCTTTACGCATGTTATAAACTTTATGCATAAATTTCCATTATTAATTTCCAAAAACTCATAAATTTGACATCAATAATTATGATAATTAATTTAGAGCCACTAATTCATGATTCTATTTATTATAAATACATTTATTCGAAGCACATAATCTAACTAATATCCTCAATATCATGAGAATTCTTCCTACAAGGACCATGTCCGTAACTATTAAGCTGATAAAAATATTTATTTTCATATGACCTTATTCATAGAAAGTTTATAAACCCATTTTAGTTATTGAATATTATCTCTCTTCTTTGCTCAAACTGAATTCAAATACCGTTGGAAAGGGACAAATCATTTGATAGCTAATATTTTTATCAACTATCTATGAATAAGGCCGTTATCTACTGATTACACAAATCATTTCGTAATTTATTAACAGTAACTCAGCTTATTACAACACAATTTAAATAAACCGAATTTTCACGGAGATTAAGTTAACGCGAAAAAGGTAGTCCGGCCGCGCAAAGTTTTCGAACATTTGGAATCGATTAAAAGCCGATTAAAATTGATTAAATCGATGTAATCGGCGATCGGGGCTGATCTAATCCCGGAAGTATTTTACCTACTGGATTATATCAGTGGTTGATTGTATTGTGTGTAATTAAAACGCTTCGGTGTATAGACATGATTATATTTGGCTGATATTGAATAAAAAAATCGAATATAACTTTGCCCGACCCAGGATTCAAACCCGAGACCTCAGCTTTGTAATCGTACTGTAGTATAACTACGCCACCCGAGGCATGAAATGTAAATGAGTGTGTATTAATAATGTCAATTAAATCTATCAAACTTACAGTACAACATTCAAAAGATCTACTAACATCCCTCATATCATATTACTCTTTGTAGTAAACGATATCGACATATTCTCTAACAAATTCCTTTTCGAACAACAAAAGTGTTCCAAGCTGATACCGTACTAAAAGCGATGACAAAAGTATTCGACATAAAGCGCTCAGCTGACATACCTCCACTCAAGCCCACTATTTTGAATAGACCTGTAATTTTGACGTACAGAATTTCGGCATCGTCAAATTTTATAACATACAACTTTGTGTGCTGATTAATTTTGTGCTTTAAGGTCTACATGTAAGGTTTTATTTCGTTTGTGGCGAGGTGAATGTTGACAGCTATCAACCACAATATTTTCCTTTTATTACAATCGTTTGTCAGTTCATTTTGCCTTTGGTAGGTAAAATATATCACAAATATTTTGAGGGTAATTTTTTGCTGTGTGTTTATGTTCGCGTGTGTTATTTAATTTTAATTGGTATAATATTATTTCAGATATATTTTTATGTAATAGAAAGAAAATCACCAAGCGCATTGCCTTTGATGGTCAATAAAGTCCAATTCAAATAGAATCTACCAACTATATATATACGATATAGACAGCTTCCGTGGCGCAATTGGTTAGACGCCGGCTGTGAAACGAGAGACCGCGGGTTCGATACCCGCACTGAGATCAATGTTAGTGTTAATCACAGGTATTTGTTTCGGGTCTGGGTGTTTGCGAGACCGTAAAGTCTCTCGTAGTTCCTGATACCCACGACGCAAGACGCGATCTTAGTCAGGTCTCGGTCAGGTCGGTATGTGACTGTTGGGTGTATTTATTTATATATCTTATCGGTCGATTCAATTATATCGGTCTGCTCGAAAACAGGTATATACAGGCTGAACCCAAAATCTCGCACTAGCACTATCACCAAAAAGGGTTTCCGTCATCCTTAACGGATCACCACCAAATGTTGGGTTTCTAATACCATTCACTAAACGAAATACAAAAATAACATGTATATTCCCATCGGGTTACTGTGGTACAGACACAGTCAAACCCACTCATTTGTAGTATACCAAATTTTAACGACTTACAGCAAGGCTCTACCATAATGGTTTCTTAGATGTACGCGAATGTTACACATTGAACTAAAACGAATTATTACGGATTTTATCGCGAATTTGATTTAATTTTTAAATTTTTTAACTTTCCGACGTTTCGATCACTTTACGGCTTTCGTGGGCGGACACTCCGTTTTATTTCAAGGCTCTACCACTCACATATATTTACTTCTTCTGCACAACTCATTAAAATCATGTAAGTCTAAGAGTTGATAATTGACCACTCTACTGGTGGCAGATCTCTTATAGGTAGATAGGTACTACCGCAATGTCTATTTCTCCCGACAAACAGCAGGGTAAATGCATTCTTTTCCAATGTACCAGCTCTAAGGACATTTTACTCAGAGTAACTACTGGACATAATGAGACATTACAACTTATGTCGGCCTGATGTAATTCTTTTCGACACCCAATATTAACCTAATCCATTCATCTCATACGGATATACTTTACAAGGTTGTCGCCCAATGGAACCAGTGGCCTACTGACCGGCGATTCGTGTCAGTAACCGAGTCTTCGCCGGCCTTGATTATGAATTCGTTACGACTTGGCGAAATGATATCTAGTGTGTTATGATCTGTGGTGCTGATGCGTGGACGTAGAAAGCGCGGGTCATCTTTCTTTTGTCGCGTGTTCAGTTGTGTAATTTATCTTTTTAAGTGTTATTTTTTAATTCCGGATTGATTTTGTTAATATATTATAGGGAATTTATTTGAAGTTTTTTTTTATATAAAAAGCAAGTAAGCGGCCAGTTTATGCATTTATGATAAGTTATCACGACCAATATACACCCAAAAGGCAATTTATAGATATATTTAGGTCCATTTGAGTGCGAAGATGGACGGTTGGTGGTAAGCGATGCAAAGAACTCTGAAATTGTCACAGTTCGAATGGTATGACATAAGTTACGTAAGCTGTTCCTGACTCTACAAAACTGACTAAGCCTTTTTACAATATTGCATTCACTGATAAATACCAATTATTTGACGTTATCGCAATACGCAGTATTTATCTACAATTTATACCTCAGCTCAGTCAACGTTGCTTAGGATTCCTTGCCGAAGTTATTTTAGGTCCGAACAGATTATGCTGCCTCGAATGGGTCTGAATATTTAAGCTGCGGGTTAGTTTAGTCCCGGATAGATAAGATTAAATTAAGGTATTTAATTTGAAACGGATAGTGAAGGCGAGGTTTCCATTACATTGCGTGCTATTGTGGTTTTGACCGTTCCTTGTTTTAACTGAAGTATTTTATCAGGGCTTGTAGTGAAGATATTGTCGAATAATATGGAGCACTTGATTCAAATTAATTCAGTCAGTTTTCAATCCAAAATCAGGTATTTTTCCGGGACTGCGATGTAGTGCCCTATCACGTATTGGGACGGAAATAATCTTGGTGGACTGTGGGTGGCATTGGCACTTCCACCTCATCATCATCATTCACAGCCTGTAGGGTCCCACTGCTGGGTATAGGCCTCCCTCATACTGTGCCACTTTAATTTGTCTTTTGTCAGTCGCATCCAGGTTCGGCCTGCGATTTTGACAATGTCGTCGACCCATCTTGCCGCTGGACGGCCAACGCTGCGCTTACCCAGTTTTGGCCACCATTCTGTAAGCGCCTTACTCCACCTGCCATCAGTGCGTCTAGCCACGTGCCCAGCCCAACTCCATTTGAGTCCCATGACAAACTGTCCGACATCTCGAACTTTCGTTCGTCGTCGGATTTCGACATTTGGGACTCGATCTTGCAACTTAATGCCGAGCATAGATCGCTCCATTGCCCTCTGAGCTACACCAATTTTGTGTAGAACATCGCGCCTGAGCGTCCATGTCTCGGCACCGTAGGTCATGGTGGGCAGGACACATTGCTCAAAGAGGCGAGTTTTTAAATTCTGTGGAATTCGGCGCGATTCTAACACGTCTTTTAGCCGTCCGAATGCAGCCCAGCCTAATTGTATTCGCCTGGAGATCTCCTTTGTCTGATGTTCCTTACCAAAAGATAGAATATGACCAAGATAAACATAGTCTTTGACTATTTCTAAAGTCTCACCTCCAATCACAATGTTTGGAGTCGAGACTCCAGAAACATTACTCATGACTTTGGTCTTGGTCATATTCATCCTTAGGCCCACCCGTAAGGACGCATGAAATAGATCTTCAAGCATACTTTGAAGGTCTCCAAGGCTTGTTGCAAACAATACAAGGTCATCAGCAAACCTGAGGTGAGATAGATAGGCGCCATTAATATTAATGCCTGTATTGTCCCATGCAAGCGTTTTAACGACGTCTTCTAAAACAGCCGAAAATAGCTTGGGTGAAATAATGTCTCCTTGTCTCACCCCCCTCCTTATTGGGATAGGATCGGTTAGATCGTGTAGTTTGACCTGCATTGTAGCCGAGCTGTAGATCTCATGGAGTAGGTCTACGTACCGTGCGTCGATGGAACAGCGATGTAAGGAGTCAATCACGGCCCAGTGCTCAACACTGTCAAATGCCTTTTCGTAGTCAACGAAAGCCAAGCACAAGGGCTGACTGAACTCCCCACACTTCTCCATTAGCTGTTTTACTGTATGGATATGATCTATGGTAGAAAAACCACTCCGGAAGCCGGCTTGTTCGACGGGCTGGCATTCGTCTAGCTGACGACTAAGTCTATTGCAGATAACTTTGGCAAACAGTTTGTAGGTTTGTGAGAGGAGGCTTATCGGTCTATAATTGCCAAGAAGTGAACTATCGCCTTTCTTATGTATCATTGTGACTATGGCATTTTTCCAAATTTGTGGGGTGCGTTGATTATAGATGACAGAATTAAAAAGTTTGGCTAAAACACTAACTATTGGTGGTCCACCTGCGCGAAGCATCTCAACGGTAACACCGTCTTCACCGGGCGATTTGTCGCTTTTCATTTGTTTCAGCGCTCTTTCTATTTCGCAAGTTAGAAATGGTGGTAAGGGATCTGAGCTGCGATGTTCTGTAGCCCGTGCTCGTGGATCTTTGTCTGGCGAAAAAGGTTCGTTCGGTTGAGATGTGTATAATTTACGATAAAACTCTTCTACAACTTTTACTATTTTTTCCCTATCTGTTACTGTGCTTCCTGTTTCGTCTTTTAATTTTATAATCTGTTGATTTCCTATTTTAAGTTTTCTTTGGAATACTTTCGGACCTCTATGTCGTTTAATTGTTTCTTGAATAACGCTTGTGTTGTATTTTCGTATGTCACGTTTAATAGATTTCTGGATTTTTTTATTTATTTCTCTTATAATGTTTAGTTCTGCAGTTGTTGTATCTTTAAGTAGTCTTCTTTCTTCAATTAAAGCCTGAGTGTTTGGAGAGAGCTTACGCATTTTTCTAAGAGTGTTATTACCAACGTGTTTGTGGGTCGTATCAGTTAGAATTTTGGAAAGCACTTTATTTAGATAGTCCACATCTAGATTTGTCTCTTCCAATTGTTCGAACTGGTTTCTCAAATCATTTCTATATTCATCTCCTAGGGTGTTAATAATAGATGTTTCATATGTTTTCTGGGAATGAATCATCTTCGATCTTTCTTTCCTTAGATCAAATCTGAATACTGCTCTTACCAGCCTATGATCACTACCTGTTTTAAATCGGCTAAGAATTGACACATCCTGGACTATATATTTGTGTGAGCTTATGATGTAATCTATTTCATTTTTGGTGGTGCCGTCCGGGCTTGCCCAAGTCCACTTCCTTGATGTTCGCTTTTGGAAAAATGTATTCATAGCATATAGATGTTTTTTCTCCAGGAAGTTTACAAGAGACTGCCCACTACTATTGCGCAGACCTAGCCCGTATTTGCCTACAGATTTTTCGTGTGAAAGAGGTGGGCCGATTTTGGCATTAAAGTCGCCAATTATGGTGCAGTAGTGGCATGGAGTATCTTCTAGAGCCTTTTCTAGGTCGTCGTAAAATATACTCCTTTCTTCATCGGTGTTAGAAGATGTTGGTGCATAAACTTGGACAACTTTAATTGTGTACCGTTGGTTCAGTTTTAAGGTAATAAAGCAGACACGTGTGGAAATACTCTTGATATTTTGTACAGATGGTGCAATTTTCTTTCCTATCAGAAATCCAACCCCTCCATAGGTTGAATCATCATGACCTCTGTAGTAAAATAGGTCTCCGGAAACTAATTTAATCAAGTTTTCACCCATCCTACGAATCTCCGAAAGACCTATTAGGTCCCACTTAATATTTTGTACTTCGTAAAGCATTTCAGTCAATCGTTCGTCCGTTCTCAACGTCCTGGCGTTGTAACAAGCCAGGGTCAGGGTCGTGGTGTTGTGGCAGCCGGATCTCTTCCAGAGATTCTTAGCACCCTCTACCCCGCCGTTACCAGGACCGCTGCCGGAGTCCGGAATAGCGGGGCTGCTGGGGACTGAGGGCCTTGTCTTATTAGGCATTGTCATATGAGAGGGTTTAGCCTTAAAACGCCACGCTGGCCAGTGCGTCTTGGCGAGTTTTCTTCCTGTTACGTTTGCCTGTGACGAGTAGTATAATGGTGCCATAATTCTCACCATTGCACTACTCTTCACAGTTACCGGGAGGGACCACGAGGAGGTGTAACTAGGAATTGGCTTCTCAACTCTGTACAATGCAGACCATCAATATTGTATTTTAACGCTCTCCACTAATACAAAGTTGATCCACCCCATCCCCATCCCTTCCACCTACGCCTTTGGAAATACAGGTAGCAAGTAGGAACTTATGTATATTAATGCTATAAAACGGCTTTAATATATTTATTTGGTTGGAAACTGGCGCTTTGGTTGGAAAAAGACTACTCGATTTTCGCATCATAGCTTTGTGTTGATCATGATTATTTATTATAGACGTGTTGATACGGGATATAGGCGTGACGGCTATGTAAATAATTAATAATTAATGCTTCCGTGGTACAGTTGAATGAGAATCGATTGTGAAACGAAATCCGACATGTACGATTCCCTAACTATGACAAATAATTATTTCGAATCGTTGAGAGACAAAAAATATGTCCTTGTTTACTAGCGTAAGGCTTGTGTGTAGCTGTTGAGTGTAGGTATTATTTATTTACTTAACCTATCATATAAACAAATAAAACCACGCCCACCATAACAGCAAAAACTAGATTTTCCAAAAACTCTGACATGCCATCAACAACAACACATTATATAACAAAAAATCCGGTTGTGTAATAAAGTTAGTGGGTTAGAAATCAATGAATCACGGTTTACGCGCGCCGTAAACGAGCCGTCTCGTCAGCACTCCCGATTAATATTTCGACACGGCAGGCGCCAGACTGATGGAGATCGTTTTCACAATTAATGTTTCTATTTTTCAACTGCGTGACGATTGCTGTTTGTTTGTTGTGGATATTGTTTATGGGTATAGGTTTATTGATTTACATTAATGGTGTGCTATTAAAGATTATGTAGGCAGTAGTGTCTATAAGGTGCACTCGGAATAGACTTAGTCAAGTTTGCAGGAAGTCGCTGGATAAAGACCGCTACTAACAGATTATAGGGGAAAATCAATGCTTAACAATGGCCTTGTTGTAGCTGGAGAGAGAGAGAGAGACAGAGATGGCGGAGGAGAGAGTGTCATTCGTCAGCTCTGCCTACTCCTTGGGCGATATAGACGAGTTTATGTAGGTGTGAAAGTAATTTGTAAAATGTATGTGGTTTTATTGACTCTGCAAATAGCGGTTAAATTGAAATTAAATTTACAAACAATATGTTAACTAATACGAGTGAAACCACAGCCAAATTCTAGTACAGTAAAGACAAGATTACACTATGATTCACAATACCCGAACGCATACGTCTGTATCCTAAGACGTCTGACTTGAATTAAATAGTAATTGCTCAGTGGGAACGCTCGGTTTAATCAACAGTCTGAACTCGGAAAGCGTGGTATCTGCCAATCAACAGCCTGTTCTGGATTAAACAGCACATGAGCGATGTAATAGTATGAAATAAATGAGGATATTTGTTAATTAGAAAAAAGATCTTTATTACTGCCTCCTTGGCGCAGTTTTACTACGGTACGATTACGAAGGTCACGGGTTCGAATCCGGCGTCGGGCAAAGTGATATTGGTTTTCTCTATTAATTACCAGCTCGGAGTCAAGAATAAGTGTCTGATACGGCGATAGACTCGCCCTTATTACATCATGGGACGGAAGACACATGGCGAAAGGTGGGTGTCCTGGTTGCCAGAGGAACCTCTACCTACCCCTTCTGGGAAAAACTACGAAACACGTAATGTTTGTAAGTCCTTGTAAAACGTAGCCCTGAAGACTGGGAATCCATGGATTTATGTTACTCAGCAAACTAAGAAATAAACGATGCTAAATTATTATTGTAAATACATAATATGGATCAAGCATTTTTATTTGTATCGGTATGTATTTGTATTTGTAACTTTTAGCCTTCCGTTTTACAACCGACTTAACTTACGGTTCAAAGATTTACAAAGCCTTCATCTGCGCAACGGAAACTGTCATAAAGAATAAAGGATTCATATTTTGTAAAAGTCAAAACTCCACAAAACGGCTGCCGTAGCTACATGTCGATAAGACGATGCCGAGAGCCCTCGAAGACCCGATGATCTCAAGATATTGGCCACTTGAAGCCGATTGCTCGACTGAACACCGCATACTGTACAACTGGCGACCTGATATGCAATTGTCAAAACGGTAGATGTCACAATAAATATGGATGCAGATACGCCCTTTTGATTATTACAAGTAAAACGAATTCATTATGACACGATGAGTAGATTTTTCATAAAAGCAGATATTAGTTTATGAATAATAATTTATATAATGCTTGGATGAATATTGAACAAAAATTTCATTTTAATAAATGTGATATGAAAATGTTTTGCGATGAAAGCAAATAAGATTGGAATTAATGAATAGAGCAGACACATTGCTTCAACTTTAGATAACAGTGTAAGTTTAAATGATGAAATTGACAAAATGGCTTATTTACAATTCATATTCTAAGCAGATACGCCCTTTTCAGTATAAGTCTGTACACTGGCAGATAAAATGTCGAATCTCGAGGGCCTGTCCCTAATTAAAGCTATCCTTATTCGCACGTGACAGATAATATTAAATGTACGGTAAACCGAATGAAGTACTTCAAAGCAGTATGTCAATGTTTTGAATGTTGCGTTGTTGTAAGATTACAGTCTACTATAAAGTACTGTATCAGCCCATATACGTCCCACTGCAGGGCACGGGCCTCCTCTAGAAGCGAGAGTTCGATTGCGGTGGTTAGGCCTTATAGTCCACCACGCTGGCCTAGTGCGGGTTGGCTGATTTTACATACCATAGAAATTTATAAAAATCGCTATGGTATGCAGGTTTCCTCACGATGTTTTCCTTCACCGTTATAGTGCGTGGTGATTGACTATCAAGACACATATGACTCTAAAAAGTCAGAGGTGTGCCCTGGGATTTGAAACCGCGACCACCGTGAACATGTAGGCTACTATACTATAGTTTCCTACATAGTTTAAAATTACTTTTTTAATGTATTGGTTCCTCTGTATTAAATGTAAAATAGGTTTTTAATTTTACTAGCATATTAGAACTTGTAAGAAGTTGGATCCATCTAGGAAAAGAGATTTGACTCTGTGAGGTGAGTCATCTGATTGACGATCCTCTTTTCATGATTACTCTCTTACTTGGAACTAGAGCAAAATAACTCAATAGACCAATCATTCTAGAGAGATCTAGAATGATTGGTCTTAAAAATGTATAATTGTATAACTGTCTGACATCGACGTTTAGTGATACCATTTTTATTATCAATTATTTTCACTTTTTCGTTGGGTCTTTTACTAAAGCGTGTTTTTTATTTTTTTACACTATTATTTATTTTTTTGCACTAAATAAACGTTTGTCTACGGCTATCTTATCAACTTTTTTTTTTCAAAACAAAAAAATACATTTCCGAAGGTTTTGGTTAAGATAATGTCATATACCATTATCATCAGTCCTTGAATAGTACGCAAAACTTCAAGTCAATTCAACTTTTGACGTCCTCGAAAATCGACTTCAAAGATTCTTTACATAAGTACATACATACATACAGTCTATTAAAAGCGTTTTAAAAAGACACGAAAACTCTTTGCATTGTTACCCAAACTCCAAATTACCCAACCACAAATTCACCTTCCAATCAACACTAACTTCCTAACATAACTCTAATCACCAGATTACCCGCAAAAGGAAACATAAAATTGTCTTTTTAAAAATTGCAAAAGATTTAGATTTTCCAGGTAAGGAAGCGGCCACAATAACACAACGTTATGTCAACCGAGTTCTATTGTGACAAACCATTTTCTCCCACTTCCATTGTGGGCCTTTGTCAGAAATCATTCACCTTTGAACCGGCATTGTGCCGAGACGCCCCGGTGTATCGCGGCTGGAATTGCTTTTCGTTTTAATGGGATTTCATGTTAGCGAGACTTTTTTATTGATTCAGTTTAGTGGACGCAATTATCTATAAAATGCAATTAAACATTCGGTTGTAGAAGGGAATTAGTATCAACCTGTATAGCGACCGCAGGACATATTAAAAACCTGTTACATTGACAGATAATCTACAATTTATTGGCATGGGACGGAATTTGGAATTAAAAATAAAATATTAAAATTTTATATTTACCGTATTATTTTAAGATATATTATATAAGCATTTACACTCGTAATTGGATAGTATTAATATGTGAAATGAAATAAAATTTGAAAAGAGAAAATCTGTATTTATTGTTTTGACAACAACGCATTTGGACGCCAGAAGATCGGAGACGATCTGTACTGCGCTTATACATAGATAGATTTAAAACCTATTTTAGTTATCAAATATTTGTCTTCTTCACTCAAACTAAATTGTAAAGTCGTTCGAAAGGGACAAAACATTCGATAACTAAAATAGGTTTTACATTTGTCTATGAATAAGGCCCAACATGTGTGACGCAATTCGGGTTCATTCTGCGTATTCATATAATATGAGGCTGGCATATTTGTGTCGAAAGCGAGAGATAACTTACTCACAGCAGTAGATATTATAAACCGCACTGAATTTATCATGGTGCATTGGAGTCACTTTGTCGTGTTATAATAGAAAAAAAACAATCAACCAATGTTCACAAAATATTGTCTATTTATATTTTGCACATAAACTATAGTATATTTGTTTTAATTTTTTTTATTGCATAGGTCTGGCAAACGAGGAACCATGTCTCCTGATGGTAAGTGATCACTGCCGCCCATGATCACCCACAACGCTTGGATCTTAGATTTGTTGCCAGCCCTTGAAATCAGGAATGGGAAGGAAAAAGGATGGGAACCGGATGCTTTCGCTTCACTTCTATTTCGAGTTGTGAGTCAGTGGTACCAACCCAAACGAGCCTGCCCATTCATGCTGTCATTACTGACATGTGGCTCTACCACATATTAAAAAAAAAATCAATATTTTAAATTCAAGATTTAGCAGGAAAGCGACGTCTAGCGCAGTCGGGGTAGTAGAGGGGGGGGGGGGGTGTAGGGGTATAGGGTAGTGGGTAGTCAAACGTATAGGAGGAAATAATGAAATAAATAATTTAAAGCTATTAATTCACCTTTTCAAGATTAATAAAGTTATTTAAATGGACAAATTTTGAATTCGATGTAAAAGTTCCAATCTACGGGGATTAGGCGCAAAATTATGAAAATTATAGCCATTAAGTAAGAATTATTAGACTCCCTAGGTATTGGGCCGCCTCGGAATCGTTTACAAAGTCATTTATTTTAATTTAGGGACGTTTTAAATTTCCTTCAGTTTAATAATGTCGTAAAATCTGTTAGTACTAATGAACTATTTGTACATACACGCATTAACATCACGCCTTTATCCTGAAAGGGGTAGGTAGAGGTGCAACAAGGGCACCCACGTTTTGCCTTGTGTGTTCTGTCCCACAATGTGACCGACCCGGGATTCAAACCCGAGACCGCAGCTTTGTAATCGTACCGTAGTACAACTACGCCATCGAGGCAGTTAACTATTTGTAATCGTTCGTATACTGGATACAACAAATAATTTGGATTAAACTGATTCTATAGCAGTAAATTATTGAAATTAGAAAATATCTGCCTCGGTGGCGTAGTAGGTAGGCGAGGTCTAGGTGGCAAAATAAAATAAAAATGTAAATCTTCATTTTATATTACCTTACATAATAAGTTATGCTTTAAATATTCCGTTTGTGCAATAACCGTAATAAAAATGCAATTAATTATGCCAAAACGTCTGCCATTCACAACGTTCGCTACTCAAATGACCGTGACGTCACATTACGTAATGCAAAATGGCGGCCTTTATGCAACTGTCAACGTGATCTTTCATTCACTTTCAATTCACCGAATTTTGTATAAAAATGTAGTATTGTCGGCAAACCTTGTAATTTAATGTGTATGACATAAAAACGTGTACGTGACACAGTGCATCGAAAGTGAAAGGTACAGCCTCGACTCCTCGGGAATCTTGCGTGAGAATATTTTATGCGGCAACAAACAATAATTCAACACTACATTACGTGTTATAAACAAACACGTTTATCACCTGTCCGTAAAGATGCCGCAATGGATGGGTTGCCAGCGATAATTGCGCTTTTTTTGCTTCGAGTGCCGGGTGCTTGGTTATTCAATAAGTGGTCCCAATGTTAATAAAGTTTGAACATTACGTGAACGTACTTGGGTATGAACATTGAGTTTCTAAGTCCGACATAGATAAACGTACGCTATTTATTAAAGGAATTATGGAAAAAGTGCTTGCCTTGGCGAATGTTTCTTGATATTGCTTGCTTTCTGTTCATAACTTTGTGTTCATAAATGTGTTTTATGAGTTAGAGTTTCCTTGTATTGATAAATTCTTCACTTCATTTCAACGGAAGCCGTAGTCTATCATATTAAAAGAGTGTACTAATTAATGGCACTTCAATAGACATTAATCTAGTTACTAGATTGCCTATAACTTTTCTGTAATGACTGCCAGCTTTTGCTATTTTGCAAGAATTGAAACTGATAATGTTAAGACAGTATTTTATAGCGCCCGCTAGTGAGCAAGCAGGTCACCTGATGGTAAGTGATCACTGCTACCCTTGGACATCCACAACATTGGATCATGAATATGTTGCCGGCCCCTCAGATCGGGAGGAGAGCGGAAACTAAAAAGGATGTGAAGAGGAAAGAGGTATTGGGTACATGCATTCCGAATATTACGAAAATATTTTATTTCGCTTGAGCTACATATCCGTAACCACAATTGATTGTACATTAAATATAGAAATTATGATTAAATCGAGCAAGTTTAGAAATAATCCTAGACACGCAACGGAACACGTTTGTTTCGCAAACAACGTTACAAATTACTACGAGTATTCCAATGACACGCCGGTTTCCTTACTCTAATATCTTTCTTTGAGATCAAAACGTACAGCTGTTTATATGGATAATATTATTATACACCTCAGTTATTTCAAGACTTTGTAAGTGATAGAATTGAATAGAAATAATATATTTAACAACCTTCGTTGTTGGCCCAGTTGGTTTGTCACCGGCTGTGAAACGAGAGGCCGTGGGATCGATCCCCGCATCGAGCTAAATGTTTGTGAGGCCCACAAGTATTTGTCTCGAGTCTGGGTGTTTGTGAGACCAACGTCTCACGTAGTTTCTGATACCCACGATACAAGACTTAATTGATCTTAATGTGGGGCAGGACTATGTATGTAACTGTTGGCTGTACCTATGTATTTGCAACCATATTACAGACATAAAAAAACACTTCAAATATATCGTATGATAATATTAACATAAGAAAAGTATTAAATTACATTCTGATGCCCAAATAAAGATTTAACTTGTATACTAATACATATACATTTATATACTTTATACCTAGTTTCATAGAGCCTAGGCTAAGTCTATATCACTTATCAGTTGGTATTATAATCACTTATTGGTATGTAAAATAGTGAGGTGTGTAATTAATTATCTGTCATTTAAGTATTGGTCAAAACATATATATACAAAACGGTATGGTACGGTACATATGGTACAAAATAAAACGACCGAAGTGAAGCGCGTTTAGGGTTCCGTATGTGAATTTACGGTTTTGAACAGGCTGAAAAGTTTAGCTGAAGTTTAAAAAATGAATTAGCAATACTTTTGGAGTTATTTAAATTTAATCGATTCCGCATTAAGGTGCAGGAAGTCTGTACTCACAAATTAATCATCATCAAATGTTCACACGCATTTTCTAATTCACAGAATACCCTATTGGAAATTTCCTAAATCTATTGACCTTTGTTTTTAGCACGTACAAGAATATTTTTTGCTTCTGAAGCAATTGAATATTTAACTATCAATGACCAACTGCATCTGCATTAATTACCAGAAATAAAAATATTTTAACAAATTTTCGACAAGATTTTGTCCATCACACGTTTCTCAATGCCTTTTGCAAGTAACGTGAAAACATCATTGGCAATAACCGGAGTGATTGTCAAAGATTTTGTAACTGTTTAGTGCTTGGGTGCCAATGTTTCGTCTTTAGCATCCTTGAGTTCGTTTATTTGTTTAATTATTATGTTGACTTCAGATTCAGCATTGTCTTTAGTTTTTACAGGTCCGTGGCGTAATGGGCAAGAAGTGGAATCTAAAACACGAAACCTTGAATAATTTTTCCCACGGACTGAGACAAATGTTTGTGCAGTCAATAGATATTTGCTTTAAAGTCGGACGTTACAGGAATGAAGAGCGTTTTGTAGTTGCTGAAATTTACAGCATAAAGCAGGTATCATGATTTTAGGTTCTGGCAAATAAAGTATAGCATCAATGGAAAAGGAAAGTGACATGTAACTTTTGTACACGCAGCAATGGAGTACCGGATCAACAAGATATTTTACATAGTTTACGTATTATAAAATGCACAAATATTTGAGAAGGATCTGCATGGTAACTCTACAAGAACGTAGCCACGGGTTAAAGCTATTAGTCTACAAATGTTAAACGTACCATCTGCATACTTTATATGTAGCTGCAATTCGAAATAAAAATAGTTAGTTTCGAAGTTCGACACTGTTTGCCTGAGTTTTGACAAGTTTTTTTCACTTTTCAGTTTGCAATGGCGTTGGCAACTTCTCCGGAGTTCCTTGGGAAATTGAGGATTCATACGACGTCTGGAGTTGTTTTAAAGACATGAATATGGAAAGAGATCAATGAGATGTAAACAGATATTATGCGTAGAGCGAATTTAAGTAAGATGGTTGGACTATTCTGGAGATAAAAAGATTGCAGTGCGAGCAAATCTGTAATATTTTAATCCGGAAATTGCAAAGGTCTATATGAAGCAATGGATACATTAAGCCTATAAGATGTTTGTAATAAAATTGTGTAAATAAACACAAAACAATATATTTCTCATTTTTTTTAAATGACAATGTAATATGTAACTGTGTTAGTTTTTTTGCTCAGCGATAAAATATAAGGCTCCATCCGATAAAATAGAAAACTATTTAAACGAAAAGATTATCTCATATTTATAACTCAGAACTACCACAAAAATATACTACGTATAAAATTTAATGTTACAGAACACTTCAAAACTATCATAATCATTGTATCGGAGATGATTCCGCCCCCTATTTCGGTTTAGCACTTCCGAGTACGCTTAGCAATAGCATTATCATTTATGGCTCAGCCGTTGGGGATATTGGACGTAAATAATTATCAGTTTCTTGTGAGTTATAGTTACGGTAAGTGGTGGAACTACGCTGTAGTGTTCATAGTTATGGTAACTACTTTATTATTTTTGCAGCAAATGGTATAAGGTTTAGATAATTTTTTTACAAAAAGATTTTCCGTACTACGAGCGACGCGATTACTTGATATGAAAAAAATAAATTAATAGCCATTTTAATCGACACCCTGGTGTAGCTGTTGCTCTCCACATATAATAACATCTAAGTTTGAAACTCTTGACAAATGCTCTCAGGTATCCTTACTATATTTTCTACAACCATGGAAGCACCTTGTAGATGAAAAAAAAAAAATCGCTCAAAAAAATTAAAATACCCAAAACTGGTGTCAAAACTTCTAACTGGTACTTATACAGACATATGAATCGATATGGTTTGGGAATTCACGCGCCATCGAGCTGTCGTTCCGAGACTCCGCGCGTGCTGTGCGGAACGCAAGGAATCCGCATCGGAAACTGTCCCACATTTCGTGACTGAAGCTAATTTACATACCTACTTCAGTGCTAGGTGAATTCTTTAGTAAGATTACTGGACGATCCATATTTATTCGCGATTCGTTTTAAAAAAGTAATTGTTTTATACAATGCCTCGGTGGCGTAGTGAAACTACGGTACGATTGCAAAGCTGAGGTCTCGGGTTCGAATCCCGGGTCGGACAAAGTGATATTGGATTTTTCTATTCATTATCAGCCCGGAGTCAGGAATTTGTGCCCGATATGGCGATAGGGTCGCCCTTATCACATCGTGGGACGGAATATACAAGGCGAAACGTTGGTGTTCTGGTTGCTACCAGAACCAGAGGTGCTCCTCTACCCACCCCTTCTGGGAAAAAGGCGTGTGTTTATGTATGTATGTATTTTTTAAATATATTATGACATTTAAGAATATTGGAGACAATTTAACATGTCTTTTTGGTAGACAAATATGATTTCTAATGATTTTACTTACGGCTCATTAACAAAACCTGCACTATCATTATTTTAAAGAAATGTGAGTGATATACTCGTACATAACTTCGCAGATCTCGCGATCTAACAAGGAATTTAAACATGTACGAGATCCACAATGGGCATCAGGTCAGCGTCGTGGACGATGCCTTAATAGCCTCTCAATTGAAGATGAGGCTTGTACCTAGTAGCTTATAGGCTTATATTAATACTCTCTCTCTCTTCAGCCACAGGAAGTCCACTGCTGAACATAGGCCTCCCCCAAGGATCTCCATAGACCTGTTGGAAGCGGCTACATCCAGCGACTTCCTGCAACCTTAACCAGGTTGTCCATCCGTATTATTACTACGATAACATATTTCACATGGCTGCTTAAACCCGTCATGTGAGTCGCGGTTTTATAAAAAATAATTGTGTAATTGTCAGCATAATTATCTCAACAGAGAGATGATTTATACAGTCAAACAGTTACCATCAGCCATCCACTTTACCATGCCGGCAAAAAAACTTCTTACTTCACGCTCTCAATAAAACTATCAAACATCGCGTCGCTTCTACTTTTCCTTTCGACACACGTCACCGATCCTCTTTACATAACAAACAATAAACATTCAAATTTTTATGTTGTAACACTTTATGCAATATGAAGGATGCAGACGTTATGTAAATTAGTTTTTAGATTTTATTTATTGGTAAAGTGACTAAAATAATTTGTGGTAAATGCTATGATGTTTAAATAAACTCACGCCTTTTTTCCAGAAGGAGTAGGCAGACGTGCTACCAGAATATCCACTATATTGGTCAGAAATTCCTGACCTCGGGCTGATAATGAATAGAAAAATCCAATATCACTTTGCCCGACCCGGGATTCAAAACCCGAAACTTTACCGTTGTTATCGTACCGTAGTACAACAGCGCCACCAAAGCAGTCCGTTAATATCGAGTTGTTATCTCTTATTCGTTGACACAATTATGCTGGCATACTCAAAATTGGATTGCAATTTATGATCCCAAATACAATGGATTACATAAAATCTTAAAGTCATTACATTATTTTATGCTATAAACATTTGAAACTTAGACCGAACATTTAACATGGAAATTGATTTTTGAATAAGTATTTAACAATTATCTAGTTAATTTGATATTAACTATTGCTGTTATCCAATACAATAATATAAACGTTTAATAAAGTAATATTTCTATCGCAATATTATTTTAATAATCATCTTCGTAGTGAATTAATTAATTAATAGAGAAATGAAACTGAATTTTAACAATAAACAATGTGTAAACAATATAAAGTAAACCAAACTTATTCCTTTCAAGTCGAAATAAACAAAAGTTAAACTTATGAATGACTATAAACAATAGTATTAATGAACAAGTCATTCAAACACAATTGATTATAAATAAATAAATACACCTAACATTCTAAATGCGTGGTGGCCTGTTGGTAACGGACCAGACTCGGCTGCCTACATGTTCACGGTGGTCGAGGGTTCAAATCCCAGGGCACACCTCTGACTTTTCGGAGTTACGTGTGTATTGATAATCAATCACCTCGCACTTTAAAGGTGAAGGAAAACATCGTGAGGAAACCTGCATACCGTAGCGATTTTAAAGAATTTCTACGGTATGTAAGTCCGCCAACCCGCACTAGGCCAGCGTTGGTGGACTATATGGCCTAACCACTCTCAATCGATTCTCTCGATTGTAGAGTAGGCCCGTGCCCAGCAGTGGGACGTATATGGGCTGATAAAAAAAAAAACATTCGAGCACACGATTCCGAAACGGTCACACACATGCTCCTGACTTCACACGACGATTTTCTGAGTTCAAGGCATCACGAACCACGGTACACTTTTAATTAATTCCAGCACATTTTAATAATAATTAATGTATAATTAATTATCCTGTCCTCATACCCGCTACTGCAACTCCTGTAAGTCAGGATCGACAGCAAACATTTTAATGGCACCGAGCATTAACGCCCGTCGAGCCTCTATTTCTAAGTTTGTTATAATCAAGCTAACGCTAAGTGGATGTTGGTGGCGCCTCTGCCCACCCCTTTCAAAAAGGCGTGAGTTTATGTATGTTATAAATACGTACCGAGATTAAACACACAGTAAATATATACTAGTCGAAAATTTATTAATATTTACTTTGCTATTGATTCCTTTCACACCAATTTATTGTACAGAAGGCCACATACGATTTATAAAGTATAACCACATATTCTTAAAATAAATAGGATTACTTCAAAATAAATTACACTCACTTCCTCTCAATTCCGTATTACCTAATCCATTGCTGGCACAAAAGGCCACAGTCGATGTAACTTAAATAGCAAACCGATTAAAACTGGTAATGTATTCGTACCTGCATCGACAGTACAGTGACCACCCTTCACAACACAGTTGACCGTCCACCAGCGGTCGGACCACGTTACTGTCGCCGGTGCGCTCCCACCACCTACCATTACGTTGATAATGCTTATTGACTCATTCATTATATTATAGTGTAACAGTGAATTTGAGTATTACAAGCAAGTGGTAGGATTATTGCATCCGTGTATAACGGTTAAGAACCCATCATAATGACACATATAATCTGTATATATGTAAATTTGAAATAATGAATACACCCAACAGTCACATACATAGTCCTGACCCTATACTAAGATCGAGTCTTGCGTCGTGAGTATCAGGAACTACGAGAGACTTTTCGGTCTCACAAACATCCAGACACGAAAACAAATACCTATGGTCCAGACAAAAATTACTCGGTGCGGGAATCGAATCCGCGGCACTCGTTTCACAGCCGCCGTCTAACGAACTGCGCCACTACCTGTCTATATTATTACTCTATATGTTTAAACCAACCTACTCAAAATGCGGACGTCCTATTCACATAAAATGACGTATACCAACCTACCAAGATAGTTTTATTCATAAAAACCATTTATTCATAAAAAATCGACGCAGAGGGACTAACCCTAGGTGTGAAATGGAAATCATTGAATACCAGCTAAATAACCAATACAAATAAAATAGCGTGGCAACGCGTACTGAATTGTGAAGTCGGATCATGTGTGAAGACATTTCTAAACAAACGACACGCGATGCATCCGAGCAGCAATCAGATGATTAAAAAATATTGGAAATTACACGAGGATTTCATGTGAATATTGCTAAATGACTTGGTTTATGATATTTAACCACATGGCTAATGTTGATCTATTCAGGGTTTTCATTCACCACTATTTTGTAATTTGCCCCGCTGGTCTAAATCGAATTGCTAGACTTGTATTAATCGGATACCCAAATGTTTAATTAACTTCTGGTTCTCTTCTCGGTACCATTACACCTAGGCCAGGAACAAATAGAACTCGTAACGGAACAAATAGGGTCCGAGCGCCGTAAGGACGTATAAATAACATTTTGTATTATACAGGGTATATCAAGACTGCTACCGAAAACTATGCCAGGTGATAGTTTTAGACTTTAGACACAATGCAACTAATTTTTTTGCAAAATAAAGCGACGAATATGTTTGGATTTTTTTCCTATCATCGTATTAGGGGTGTAAATTCATACATTTTCATAAAAAACAATGTACACCCTTTTATTTTTAAAGACCCAAATACAATAATATTTAAAACAATATAACAAGTGCGTGGTGGCCTGTTGGTAACGGACCAGACGCGGCTGCCTACATGTTTACGGTGGTCGCGGGTTCAAATCTCAGGGCACACCTCTGACTTTTCGGAGTCAAGTGTGTATTGATAGTCAATCACCACGCACTATAACGGTGAAGGAAGTCATCGTGAGGAAACCTGCATACCATAGCGATTTGTATAAATTTCTATGGTATGTGAAAGTCCGCCAACCCGCACAAGGCCAGCGTGGTGGACTATATGGCCTAACCACTCTCAATCGTACTCTCGGTTGTAGAGGAGGCCCGTGCTCTGCAGTGGGTTGTATATGGGCTGATACAATACAATACTGCTACTGCCTGGCTTCGTTTTAGATAGCAGTCTTGATATACCCTGTATAATATATTTTGTTCGGATCTGAGTGTTTACGTCAATGTCCGCCTTTGCAAATCAAGCGAAAAAAGCGAAACATCCAGACAACAACAGTAAAAATCCAGACTTTAATTCACCACATGGTTTATTGTACATTATTGCATAAATTCACATTATAAAACAAACAACTGTAAACTAGTCTGGGAAATAATTAAAATAAACAGTGTCCGCGCCGTCAAAATTCTCGCCGAAACTCGTATCATTTGTCTTAACTTATGGCCTTTTACGTAATATATGAAGCTAGCTTTGCCATGCAGTCTCACTCGGGGTATAGAATCTATCTTATTTTATTTGGGATAAAAGTGGCCTATGTCAGTCTTCGGTGGTGGCATATCCTTTTTTTATAGCAGAGGTCCAGGAAACGAGCAAGCAGGTCACCTGATGGTAAGTGACTACTGCCCACGATCATCCACAACGCTTAGATCATAGATGTGTTGCCGGCCCATCACACCAGGAGAGGAGCGTGAAGGAAAAAGGATGGGAACAGAAAGGGGTATCGGGCATCCGGCAGTCTCAATCACCGAACGAAACGCGGCAGCAAAACTGTCGTTTCACGTCGATCTCCTTTGAGACAGAGGTACCGATACGGACGAGCCTGCCCATTTATGTTGAGTCATGGCTGACAACAGCATGGCTTTATCATATTTGAAACACTCATATCGAAACCGAGTTTCCGTCGGGATGGGAACCGGGTTACTTACTTAATCTTATCAATTTTCGAAACCCTCCTTAACTAGCCTCAACTATTGTGGTTGTTTATAAATGATGGTGATCACATAAAAGACGACAGAATCAGTTGCTACCTGTTCATTTGTTGGAGTTTAATCAGGCCTATGTTCAGCAATGGTCTTCCTGTGGCTGAAGAGAGAGAGAGAGAGAATCAGAAAATGCCTATAGGATCCTGTAGAAACTATTACAATATACTTAGAGTGTTCTCACTCAAGTCTCCATTCAAATAAAAAAACTAAATCAAAATTAGTTTATTCGCTTACAAAATACAAGTTAAAATACCACAGACAAACACAGACACTGATGTTAATTGATCATATAACACGCTTTTGAAATAATAAAAAAGAACAAACATACTTTTTCATGTATATTGTTGTAAGGTAGGTTTAATTTGCCTTTATGTAATTGAGGTCACGGCTAATCCATTGTTTGTATAATGAAGACGTATTTTCACAAAAATAATTATAAAATATAGAGCCATAACGTCTGTATAACATGTAATATATATTTTTTATTATGATAATGTTTAATTAAAATGTCTAACAAATGATCGCGGAGTTTATAATTAATGATTTATTGGAAAAATCTAAATATATAATTAAAAATGAAAGTTGGGTACGTAATCGATTGTAATTACTTGCAATCGAGTTTATACTTAATTTATAATAATATAAGGCATTGGTTGGCTTAATTCAAAGCCGATTGTCTTCTCTTTAATGAAGTTCAAAGATTTTTTGTCAACATAATATTGCACTTGAGTAGGCCCTGTTTTGTAGTTCAATATCCTTGACAAAATATTACTCAGAACTGTTTTTTCAATATATAAATAAATAAAAAATCCATGATTTATGTGTAAAATATTTTTGCAACAATTACAATATTAGTTATATTTGCCTTTTGCATAGCCTAACGTTACATAAAACTATATCACAGGATTAATCAAAGTCACTCGCAATGATGGACTTCATTTTGAACTCTTTAAATCACAGTCAAATACTGTACAGTATATAAAATAAACGAGTAGTTATTACTTGTTAATAGATTTCTAGAAAAAATCTATAAAAATTGTAATTACGTAATTATTAATAATTGTCATTAATTTCTAATGCATGCTATAATAAGACTTCCTTTCGCCAGCTATGGACATATAATACGGACATGCGAATATTTAGTATGCAATACATTCAGTAATAAAGTGGGAAGCGCATTATAAATCTCACCGTAATCTTGATGTATTTATGATATACACTAGAGAAGCACTCGCTTGTGTTACCGGCGAAATTATATCCGGACAGTCGATCAGTATCCGATAAATAATATCGATTGTTTCATAAAAAAACATAAATTCGAAGCGTTTTATTAGCTGTTATAAATTAATACGATAATGAATTAAATAGTTTGGACTGTCCACTGTACAGTAAGACATTTATTTGTCATAAGCATCACTACTGCCAAATTATTTTTGTGTTCTAAAACATTCTGACCCTAAATCTTTGATAGTTCCAAAAAAAAAAACAAAAAAACTTCGAGAATCACAATCAATTTTGTTATAAAAGCAGCTTGTTGCCGAGTACATCATAGAGCCTAACATACTAACATATATTTTTTTATGTATGTCTCGGCAAACTGCCTTGCACTCGAATCCACGTATAATGCTAATTAAAAAGAATAATTTCGATACCTCAAATATACGAATAACTTAATACCGTTTTAAAAGTTTTACTAAACGTATATTAACTAATAGACCAGCTGTTATGCAACAGTGTGTGAATTAGAATACGAGGCTAACTCACGAAGGTCGATCTACATCCGATTAATGTAGAATAAATTACGCATAGCTATATCGTGCATATATAGGTTTTATACGGTTGACATGCTCCGTGATATGGTATTTCTGTTGTCTGTGTAACTAGAGACCACAGGTTCGATCATTGAATGGACATGTTTGTGTGATGAAAAAAATATTGTTTCCGATCTGGATCTTATGGAAGCGGAGAGGAATTCGTGGGTTTTTGTTTTTATATTACCTTATTATACGAGACGTGTGTCTTAATATGAAGTCGGAACTATGCGTGAAATTTTTTGGTGTACATTTATATGTACACCAAATACAAAGATTTTATTATAATAACGTTATTAAAAATTATGCTTTAAGAATAAAAATGTGTTACTCCATTGTATATGTAATTTCTTTACAAAACATCGTCATAGGAATACGTCGATTATTATTATCATTCACATCTCTATGTTACACAAGTTGCATAACAAAGCAGTGCGACAAGTACCAGGCAAGCAGCAACTGCAAGAAGCAAGAGAAAGTGGCCGCGACCAATGTCAATAGCTTGCGCCGCAGACGTTCGTAATGAGTTACGAAACTTGTTACTGTACTTAATGTCATTAAAATGTTGTGCAATTTTAAATATGTGTATTTTTATTTTGCTTTTATAAATTGAGGATGTTGTTGTGAATGTTTAGTATTTTGTAGTGGTAGCGTGTTTGGATAGTAAATTGTGAGATTGTTCTACCCGACTAATAATTCACTCAAAATAATAAAGCAAAAACGTGTAATAATTTTGTCGTTTAGTCCTTCTTGTCTTTGCGCTTTACTTATAATATAAATTTAATTTCAAAAACATTTTTTTGCAAAATATACTCCTCAGCTTAATTTTTGGATTTCGTTACTTTTACTCCAAAACGTCATGATTTTCTTCAGCCACGTATTCCGGATTTGCATCTTAATATCTCATTATGCGAGGAATAAGAACATTACTCCGAGCTGCAATCCACTGATAAGTCATGACCTGTAGGACATCAAGCGAAGGTCCAGAGAGAATCTACTTATAAAGCATGCAATGGAAAAATACAGTTTTATTAACTACTAGACTAGACTAGACTAGAAGTCTTGATAGCTTCTATGAGGCAGGTGGTTAGACGGCGGTTGTGAAACAAGAAATCGCGGGTTCGATGCCCGAACGCGATACTCCGGATGTGTATGCGACCGCAGTCTTTCGTAGACTCTGAAGTATGTTTGCGACTCTTGGGTGATTGGATAGGGATAACTAGTAATCTGACCCGGCTGTTCCTTGGTTACTCCTGCTTATTCCACATCTATTAACACCAAATTTTATACCAATCAGTTGATGCCGACTCAATCACAATTTCAAGATTTAACACGATTGCAAACCTGTCAGTTCATGATGGTTATCAAGAGACTGTAGTAACACCTCATTGAGCCCAGCCCATTCCAATGCAAGTAATCCAAGGTACCTACACTGTGACTCTCCCAATTTTCAGGTTCTAGCCCTATGGCAGAATGTAATATATCCACAGTACATCGTGGCTATTGACAACCAAGAATTCGATCATGCACATCACTTTATACAATTGTTTTGATAAGAATAATTAGCTATTCACCTCTGCTTAAACCTAAACACTCATACCTCAAGTTTAACTGCCTTCCTACACGGTAATCCAAAACCCCAAAGGACAGGAGGAATGGCTTACAGCCATTATCAATTCTGCCCACGTGACCATGCCTCATGAGTTAATACCGGCCCCAGAGCGCAGACGTGGCCGATTTGAGTAATCGGGTCACTGTCGCCTGCGGTGCCCTCTCAGATTTACGTTGCATATATTTGCTTGCAATATGCTTGTGAGGATTTGAATTGTTCTTGTGTTAGAAGATATGGGTACAATTTTGAGGTTGCTTAATAGATATGTTGGGTCTGTAGTGAAATTTAAAGTATGAAAATGAAATGAAACGGATTTTTATGGATTTTATCGCGAATTTTTACATAAAAAAAAATGTAAAATTTTAATCAAATTCGCGTTCCGTAAAAATTCGTTTTATTTCAATGTGTAACATTTGCGTAAATCTAAGAAACCATAATAAAAATGTATACGAATTTGGATGAATGGGATTTTAGTGGGTAGAGTTTTGGGAGAGGCCTATACAGTGTTCTGCAGCAAAAATTCCATAGTTGTTGATATTTTAAAATAAAGTTTGTTAAGATATTTTAATTTATTTCATATTACGGAAATTGTGTAATGACAGTTACAAAAGGAAATTAATAGGCATTTTCCACTTTTCATATCACAATTTGAATTTTCATAATTATCGGCAACTAACAATATTTATGAAAAACTCAATAGCTTTTAATTTTTCCTAACATTCTGCTACTAGGATAAAAATTAATCGCAATTTATTTGCGTTGAAAAATGTATCATAATTTTCTTTGTTTTGGACAACGACCCTCTTCCGCGTTGTACATTTATACCAGTCATAATAAAACCATTATTCTCTGGAAAGCGAAAGATATCACAATCCCATCACAGATAGCCATCGGCTAGGAACTAAAGAATATGAGCAAAACTGTACAACACGGCTACGGGAAACAGGAAGCAAGCTTTCTTTAACAAACATTATCATTGTGCTACTTAATTTTCAACTTTATCTCTCTTTCATAAGGTAAATTTTTCTTTGTTACTTATTTTTATCATTGTTTCGTCTACACTTTCATTTTTAACTGTAAGTCGATTGCCAAAGGTTTATTTTTGAATGACTGTTACCTGGCATTATCAGTGTTTTTTGAACTCTTAAAACACGGAAAGGCCGAATGTGAATGCGTTGTTGATATATCAGGTAATACGTAATGTTATGTTGTAATTATCTGCCAAGTATGTTTACTAAGAATTGAATGGTGGGATACATCTTTTGTTATACTGTGGAAGGTTTGTATGTGTGGTTTTTTACTCTCTCTCTCTCTCTCTCTCTCTCTCTCTCTCTTCAGCTAAAGGAAGTCCACTGCTGAACATAGGCCTCCCCCACGGATCTTCACATTGACCTGTTGGATTTGGCCTGCATCTAGCGTCTTCCTGCAACCTTAACTAGGTTGTCCGTCCACCTTGATTTTGTACTGGCACGTTAATAATATGACGAAAATTTATCAGATAGTAAATACAGTACCACCTAAATATAATACCTTAGTATAACCATTTCTCATCGGCAGAAAAAACTATGCCGGCCTCGTCGTAATAGGAAATACGCCAGCGTGTCGAGACTCGGGTTCAACCTGTGTACATCCGGCATAATTGTAGGTACGGACAAGAGATGATTATGACGCTATATGGTTTAAAATAAAATGATGTCAAGTGAACATAGTAACAGAAAATATACTAGATCAACTAAAGCTGTACAGAACCAACAAATTTCATACGTTGGATTTTCTAATAGTAGATTTTTTTTTTATTCATTACTGTGCTCGGTGTAATTTTTTGTAGTGTCAATGTAGATTATGACTAACGACAACTTTTGCTTTGTAAGCAGCATAATATCTACTCTCTCACTTCAGCCACAAGAAGTTACTCACTGAACATCCCTCAAGGAAGTCCTTAGCGACCTGTTAGAAGCGGCCTGCATCCAGAGACTTAGCTAGTTCTCTAATCTTCTTCATCTAACCATCTGTCTCCCTCTTTTCAGCTACAGGTAGTCCAATGCAGAACATAGGCCATCTAACCATAAACCACCAAAATTCTAAAATTATCTCAAGCTATCAAATTTTGCATCCAAGTCTTCATTTGTGGGATGTCTTAGTTAAGTAGTTGTAACTATTATGTTACAAGCCGGAGTTAGATAAAGTTTGAAGAGTATTAACGCCTAACTCGCTTCCAGCCGGTAACCCAATATTCGGGCGCAGTTAACATCAATCAACATCGACGGTGTGTTGTGGGAATGTCGGTTCGGTTTCGGTGGTTTGCGGAAAAGTCTAGGATGTTTTAGGGCATGATGGATAAAAGTATGGTATTGAACGTAGCTCAGGTAAGGATTCTTCGTCTGATGTATAATTTATGTGAAGTTTGTTTTTTTTGCGATTATCTTAAACAATGGATGATTTTCCGACGCGGTTTTCATTGATCGATGCATTACTTAGATCAATTCCTAGATATTAAACAAAAAGGTTTCATCAACTGCGTACACAGCTATATACAAAACATACACATAATATTATAACAAAAGTAATCAGTTATACAAAATAAATTGAAACACTATGTATGCATTCCCATATTCAATTTTATATCCTACGGCACCTAATATACCCGAAATTGGTTTCAGCTTATGAACAGGCGTGATTGTTCGAATGACTTGCTCTTATTATCATTAAAAAAAAACAAAAACACTTACATATGTCTGGTAGCACATACACGTAAACTAACAAGAAACACCGAGCTCAGGTGATATAATGCTAAATTGTAATATCCTCTTACTATAACAAGATATATTGAACAAAATACAATTGATATTACAAACATTGTTCTCGGCGAAGTGCAATTTATTGCACCGCGGCTGTCTAACGCAAACATTTGTGATTTACGCAAATATTTGCTCTTTAAAGGAACCGAATACGTGAATCTGGCATTACAGGCTCTATTTGCGAGGTGTTTGAATCTTCATTTTTTTACGAATGCGTTGAAGATCCTATAAGCTCGTGTTATTATATTCGTATCTTCCAGGATGGATACCATGAACAAGATGTTGAAAAAATCATCAAGTGACTTAAATAAGTGCGTGATAGCATGTTGGTATACGAACCAGACGCAACTGCCAATATTTTCACGGTGGTCGCGGTTGCAAATCCCAGGGTAGACCTCTGATTTTTCGGAGTAATTTGTGTATTGATAGTCAATCACCATGTTCTGCAACGGTGAAGGAAAACATCGTGAGGAAACCTACATAGCGATTTTAAATAATTTCTATAGTATGTAAGTCCGCCAACTTACACTACGCCAGCGTGGTAGACTATATGGCCTAACCCCTCTCAATTGTAGAGTAGGCTTGGGGCCTGCAGTTGAACGTATATAGGCTGATAAAGATACAGTACAGACTTAAACAAGTAAATCGCGGGTGAGGTTTTGAGAAGGTCACCATATTTTTCCAGCGAGATAATTGACAGATTTCAATAGTGATATCTAATCAAAACTATAGAGTTACTCTCTCTTCCACTTAGGCGTTATCTCAGCCGGTGCCTGAGTCCGCCTTCCAGCTGGGTTTTCTACATTTCGCCCGGTCTTTTCCATCCCCAATTGTAATTGCACTAAAGTTACTATCAGCTGAATTTCCTGTTTGCTTGCGGAAGAGAAGGTAGTGTTTATAGGCTGTTATTATATGTGGGATGAATGGAAATCTCCTTATTCCTATGGGTGTAGAATAAAAACTTAGAATATTGCATCCATATTTGACTCAATTAGCATCGATGTAATTCAAACTGCTATATTATACCACTTATGCATATAGTACAAAATCCGCTACAATAGTCACAGAAACTTAATTAAAAAATAAGCCAATTATATTTTTTACAGTGTTAATCCAAAGATGCGGCGAACGGCAAACTTTCAATAGCAATATTTTGAGTTAATTATTACCCACAAGTACATTGTTAAGCTCGGGCGCCGGGTATATAGGCCGACGGGCACGCTCTAGTTCCTACCGTGGATAGGTCTGATCCAATTGATCTAGTAATGACTGTTGCCGGGTATTAATTGGCAGGTACAACGTTAACGCCTTCGTGGATATAAAAATATATTTTTATTTTATTAATTTCCGGAATAGGTTTATAGGTTTGGTACGAAGTGGAGCTTGATGTTAGTTGTCTACTGTTGCTTAGTAATATTATGGAAACGATTGGTTTTATTGTAATATTGAGGACCATTTTTTCAAGTTCCTTAATTTGGTTTTTGTTTCTAGACTACAGGACTTTTGTTTATTATTTAAGTCTGTTTTGAAATATAACTATATTGTCAAGATTTTCTGGAAAGTGACTTGTCATTTCTGTTCTCTGCACTTAATAAAATAATATCGCTATAAATAACAAGTCAACTAATATCTTCTTCTGTTAAATGTTCACTGTTTTAACCAGCAATTGAACAAACCAGACTTACTACAAAATGCATCATGGCTTCTCAGTGCCTGCGACATGGTGTTACGGATACTATGGCCGTCACTAATGCTCCGGGTGAAATTACAATATCACTCTCGCTCCGGGGGAAATCACATGTGGCTTATAAAATAACAGGACAGGAGCTGGGGTCAAGACTCAAGGGCCATTATCAATATTGGCTTTTAAAACGCCCTTTTTATGCAAAACAATGTAGTGCATGGGGATAGACGAGAGAAGCTTTCTCCAGGATTGTGGTTAGGGAGCTTTATTAATTATGTGTGCTCTTTTTTTGCAAGTTTTTATCGCCAACCCTCCCTAATCGATTAGGTGTGCTGTTTTTCTACAACTTGGCACACTTCCCGTTTTGTTTGGTAATATTATTGAAGTCTCCCCCTTCTTAAAAAGTGAGATTTACGTTATTTACTGCTGGATGAATAATCTATAGTGATATTGGATCTATAGTAATATTGGATTTTTCTATTCATTGTTAGCCCGGAGTTAGGAATTTGCGCCCGATATGGTGATAGGCCCGCCCCCTATTACATAATGAGATGGAATATTCAAGGCGAAACGTGAGTGTCCTGATTGGACCTCTGCCTACACCTTCTTGGATAAAGGCGTGATGTTTATGTATGTATGGATGGATAATCTTTAGATTAATTGAATTGCATGGACAATGATCATCATTTCAAGAAAGTCACAATTACAGAAATTAGACTCTACCATCAAACAAATGTAATTTCATTACGTCGTCATACATTTCTTGTATTTGTCTATAACTCGATTGAAGTACAGAATGCAGAAACATAGTATACAGTGTCACAAAAATAGAACGTTCGCCTCTCCCCGCATGCGGGCTGTATGGTATGCTTAAACATAAATCTCACACATCACGCATGCTGACTATCTCTACCAAAGTACACGAACTATTATAGATACTGCTAAAGGCATATTTCAGATGTAACTTACACAAAAACTATTGTCCCCATTTTTGAAGTTTACGCGAGAGAAATACTTTCCCGTGGAATTTGGGAAACTCAAGACGCTTGAGTTAGAAGCTTAAGTGCACTTTAAGAAAGTTCGCGCATTGAGTCAAGAACCTCTCCAGTCTAGACAAAACAGTCCGAAATACTTTCATATAGAAATAGGAATAAAAAATGTCTTTGCTGTCGTTGAGAATTTTATCTATAATATTTTATGTGATTTATTTTCCTAAAATTCCTTTTTTTATTAAATTAAGACCGATTTACAAACGTTAAATAGAAATCTTCTTCAGGATGGTTTCTTAGGTTACATATTGAAATAAAATGGATTCTTACGGGACGAGACGGACGGGGCGCTCCACCCCGTGACCACGAAAGCTGTAAAGTGATCAAAACGTCGGGAAATTAAAAAAATGTAAAAATTAAATTAAATTCGCGATAAAATCCGTAAGAATTCGTTTTATTTCAATCGTCTTCTACTCTACCAAATACCAATGAACTTTTAATTTTAGTCTATTTGATAGATAACTTTCTCTAATGAAAATTGTCTTTAAAGAGAATGATGAGACTAGCGTCTCCTTCGCTTGATGGTATGACATCTGCGCATAAACAGAAGTACCACCACTCACAACTCATTATTACTAAGTACGAGCGCAATGCTTTTCACCTCGAAACATTAGGTGATATTAGGTCTCTTAATACCCAGTAATTTCACTCGGTACTATGTCAAGTCGGTACAACGGAAGAACAGACATTAATACTCATAACACCATTTTATTTGATGTTTGTACTGGCAAATACAGCGTCAGATACCCGCAAGTTGGACAAAACGAGTAATAAAGTTAGTCGTCAGAAATCCTTCAGGCCTGTTTGAAGTAGTAGTAGTCGACCTACTGTTCTTGGAGGTGATGATGATCAATTCTACGGGTACGGAAAATATCACATCACCATGTCGTCGTTTTGCTTGTTACTTCATTAACGTAAAATACAAATATTGGTATTGCCAGTTTCCCAAAACCCATTTAATCTTCCCATACTTCTTCCTTCCCGCTCACCTCCAGATTTGACGGGCTGGCAACACCTCTATGACCCAAGCGTGGATGTCCATGAACGGCAGTGATCACCTACCGTCAGGTGACCTGTTTGCTTGTTTGCCGGATCTATTGTATAAAAAAAAAATACATTATATCTTTACCAGATTTTAAGATTTGTATTAAGTAGCCACCATATACTCAATATGCGTATTACTTCATTCAACAGAAGACGATAATTAACCACCCAAATGATCATCTGTTTGCTTACTTCATCTATTTTCGTGTATGCTTACAATAAGTCAATTGATCCTAGGTTTCCAAGAAGGCAAATACGAGTATAGTAAAAGTTATTGCCTTAGGCAAAATCATACTGCGAGTATTTGTCATTAACCTTTTCGGCGAAATAGTTTCAGTATTTTAGTAATACCTATATTTCAGATATAACCTAGGGCCTAGTTGGGCGCGGATTATAGTGCCAAGGTAAGTTCGGTTTAAGTTCGTGATCGGTAACATTTACCTCTGACTTTTTGAATTTATGTGTGCAACGTGAGGCCGCGGGTTCGATCCCCGCATCGAAACAAATATTTGTGTGAACCACAGGTATTTGTTTCGGTTCTGGGTGTTTGTGAGACCGAAAAGTCTCTCGTAATTTCTGATACCCACGACACAAGACTCGATCTTAGTGTGGGGTCAGGACTGTGTATGTGACTATTGGGTGTATTTAAAAACACCCGAAACCTTGTATCTTGATATCTTGAATTGAATCCTTGGATCTTGGTATCTGCCCTGGTAACGACCGTCGTATACGCTGGTAAAATACTTCATAGTGACTTACATAAGCGAGTCGTAATAATGGTTCAGTTTGAGAATATCTGATTTCGAGCAGGCCAGCGAAGTGGTTTCATCCGGCGGTATTACTGTCAAGTCTTGACGGATACCTCCGTTCAGCTTGAATAGTTATTACCACGGCAGATTGTACTCATTTTGTCGCGCCAGCAAAACAAATATAAAGTTTAAGTCAGAGTTCTCAATGAAAATTACATTGGCATATATACGTAAACTATTGCATAAAAGGGCCGGCAGCAACTGGATATCACAACTGACTCTCTGGCGTACCTTGGGGAGGCCTATGTCCAGCAGTGGACTAAAACGGGCTGATCATGATGATGATATGTAAAGTCTATTAACTAGAACTAAGCCAGCGAGATGGATTAAGCTGCCTCATTTGCATACGTCAGAACCCATCAGTAGGATGTTATATAATGTAGATAGAAAGGTATCACTACGTAAGCTTTCACTCCGCACTTAGTAAATACTTATCCGATCTCCATAATATCAAACTTGGAACTTTTCCAATCAAAGTCAAACTAATTTATCTGGCCATCACACTGAGAACGGGCCGGTTAATCGAAATAGAATATTATTTTAATGGCAACTTGTGTTAATTCATTTTTTAGCCGTGTTCCAAAAGAAAGGCTTTATCACTCCTTTGTATTTTCTGTATTTTCGTGGGTAATTTATTTGTTTATAGAATGTCTTTAAATCTATATTTTAAATCTATTTTTAAATCTATGTCTTTAAATCTATTTTTGCGTGTGGTTCTATTGTGTTATTAATTTTTCCTGTTTTTAATTTCAATTAAACCCTTTAAATTATATTGCCTGCTACAAAATGAATGGAGTAATAAGCATCACAGGGCTATATCTAGCATATTTAGGTGGTAATAGATAGATAGATAAAAACGCTTTTTTTGCCTACAATAAATACAAAACTACATACATACATACATAAACACACGCCTTTTTCCCAGAAGGGGTAGGCAGAGGTGCTACCAGAAACACCCACGTTTCGCCTTATATATTCTGTCCCACGATGTGATAGGGGGCGAGCCTATCGCCATATCGGGCACAAATTCCAGACTCCGGGCTGATAATGAATAGAAAAATCTAATATCACTTTGCCCGACTCGGGATACAAAACTAGCTAAATAATAACATCAACACAGGTAGTTAATTCATACGAATACAAATGTGTGATATTGTAGCCGCATCTCAGCTGTATGCAATGCTCCAAGGAGCAAAGCGCTGTTAATACTCTGGTAGCTGATTTACTGTACTAAATAAACATACATACACAAATCAATTCATCCCATTTTCTCAGGAGTAAGCAGGGGTGCTACCATGACACGCACGTTTTGCCTTGTGCATTCGGTCCCAGCATGTGATAGGGGGCGAACCTATCGCCATATCTGGCACAAATTCCTAACTCCATACAGATATTTCATAGGAAAATCCAATATCACTTTGCCCGACCCGGGATTCGAACCCGAGACCTCAGCTTTATAGACGTTAGATTTACAAATCAAAGTTCTGCTGAAAAGTGTACTTTTAAAATCATACATCAACATCACACCTTTATCCCAGACGGGGTAGGCAGAGGTACAACCAAGACACTCACGTTTCGCCTTGTGTGTTCCGTCCCACGATGTGATAGGGGGCGAGCCTATCGCCAAAATATAAAATAAGCTAAAATAAAATTAAAATATTTCTTTTAAATCAGCAGGAGATGAAGTTTTTAAATTAGTGTAACAGTCAGTAGTCGACTATTATAAGTTCGTAATGTGTCCAATTCGGGACGGTTCATAAACCCTGTTTAATAGTTTGGCTAGTCCTCTTGTTCTACAAAGTATGCTTTATGAGAGCTTTCCTAATGCAGTTGGTTAAGACTCAAGCTGTGAAGAGGCATGTTTGAGCCAAATGTGTGGACCAGAAGTCTGACACAAATGTTTGTGTGGTCGTCAAATATTTGGTTTGGAGCTGGACGTTGGTTGGATCCGTACCTTTATCAGGGATAACTTAAACATCTTTCCCTTATCCACATTTACATGGAATTAACGCAGTATGATGTTGCGGATGAGCCGTACAAGTAATTGGCTTATTTTAACCACTGCTGCGTGCCTGAAATCTGTCCTATCGACCAAATATTGTTCAAAGACTTGATATAGCTTAGATATGCCATGCAGTACCTAGTATCTCCTAGAAAATTTCCCTTCATCGTTAAAGTAAGCGAAACTAGATTAATGCAAAATATGTGTGGTGCAACCTTGTTTATAATAACTATTTTTTTATCAGCCCATACACGTCCCACTGCTGGGCACGGGCCTACTCTACAATCGATAAAATCGATTGAGAGTGGTTAGGCCGTATAGTCCACCACGCTGGCCTAGTGCGGGTTGGCGGTAGTTATAAATACTATGGTATTAGAAAATACATTGCATATTAAAATTCTTCGCATTCCTAGACGTATCTATAAACATCAGTAAGTAGGTAACTGAAGATTACAATGTACCGAAGAGGCAATCTTCACGACAGCTATTAAACCATTCGCATTTACTCAGGCTCGGTAAACTATGCAACCGCTACATTTTCCTACACTGAAGCAATCTTGTTTCTGTCTCCCGTCCTTTAATTGTAGTGTTTGTATATCCACGACTTAACTAAGATCAGTAAAATGGTCGATAAGCAGCATGTAGGGTGCGAGAGCTTGTCTTGCAATTCTTATTTTTAAACGGCGAACGAAAAAATGGGGAGATTAGTAGCATATATGAGAGTTTAATAAGAATTTCTATGTTAGCCGGGGCCCGAGCTCTCCAAAGGGACGTATATGGGCTGGTTTATTTTATAATTTAACTCAAAATGACTGTTAGAAACTTCAACTCATTACGCGAAAGCCTTAAAGACTTACACTGCCTCAAAGAAAAACTTTCACACCCAAAAATAAACGCCTTTTAACAAAATAAAAAGGAACAACAGCTCGCAAAATCAATAACGTCAGATCCTGCCGATTGAAAAACGCTTTCAACGAACATAAATTAATTACACCAAACTGGAGCTACGCCCTTTATAAAACTTAGAGTGAGCGCATCTTTACTTCAATAGCATAGTTTTCTGTTTTCCCGTTAATTTATTCAGCGTTAGTTGATTTACCAAGTTCTCTAATGTGAATTCTTATGTTGTTCACCCGTCAGGCGCGTCACTACTGCTCGCTTCTTGCTGTGTGAGTAATGAGGAAAGTTTCCTAGTATGTTGCGCTTCGCCGACGCTAGATGGCGAGTATCACGGTTGGAGATAAAATGGACGTGCTTTTGACAGCCCGGTGGTAGGGGTTTGTTAGTAAAACGAGTTTTATGTAGTGTTTTTTATACGTAGCAATTAAGTTAAGAGTTTACTTATAATAATGAACATTTTAAGCGACTGTTTGTTGTCTTACGGGGACTAGTTAGCGCCTAATAAAATTTATTAGCAATATTGTCTGTATATACTTTGCTCTATACAAGTGAAAAGGCGCAGGAATTATATTACAAGATCAGTTTGTATCGACCAAAGTATACATTTTGTTTATTTTAACCGTGGTGCTGTGTGACTTGGTTCACGTATTTTGTTTCGTGTCTAAGCCTTATGAGATTTTTGCAAGTGAATGTTGGGTATATAATTCATTAAATTAATAAATTATACTTTTATATACTCAACCTATTTACAAGTACTTAACATGTTTAAATGTATCTAAAACTAGACTTTATTTCTATAAAAATAAACTCAAAATCCTAATGAACTGTCCGTGTTATAGCAGTTAGGTTTGGGAAAAAATTCCGCAGTAGGCCGACCGCCTCGGGGTACAGGCGGGCTGCCAAACGTTTTTTAGCCTCTGCACCTGACATGAAACACAAAGGCTTATATTGTTTACTGTACACATTGAGTTTATTGTCTCGGTTTAGTCGGGTAGTTAGATTTGAAGTGTAAGGTCGTGGGTTCAGTTTCGAGGTGACATAGCCCTTTTAAAATATTTGTTTATTTGCTTCAGTTTGGGCATGAGTGAATAATATTCTAAGTAGTTTGATATCTGGGATGTTGCACTAGGCTAAAGATATTACTTTGAATTGAGGTGGTGGAGCCTTGCAATAGTTCTATTGCTGACATTATGACAGCCTCCGTGGCGCAATTGGTTAGGCGTCGCCTGTTAAAGAGAGGCCGCGGGTTCGATCCCCGCATCGCGACAAATGTTTGCGAGGCCCACAAGTATTTGTCTCGGGTCTGGGTTTTTGTAGGACCGAAAAGACTTTCGTAGCTTTTGATACCCACGACACAAGACTTAATTGATCTTAATGTGGGATCAGAACTATGTATGTGACTGTTGGGTGTATTTATTTATTATTGCTATACCTACGATTGGCATGATCGGGTCCGTACTAATATTTCATAATAAACCTGATTATCTATCGTTGGTAAAGACTGTATTGGGTTACACTGCACATACCATCGGGTGCAGTGTACGTGCTTTCTCATATAAGAAAAAAATAATTCGTGTTGTGTTAAGTAAAATAATTTATACAAGCATTATATCATTACAATAGACCATGCTAACAACTTGCGGGCATTAGTTAGCTAATGAACAAATTAACAATAGAAATTCGACAAAACATGCAATTATAATAAACAAAATAACTTTCAGAAATAAATCAAATAATATTTAATTCGATAACTACCAACTAGTGTTGTATAAGTTGTTAGTATTATAAAAGTTATAACGTTATTAGCGTATTATAACGATGATTGGCTGACATTAACAACTTTCAAATTAATCCACGAGTTAAGGCGAAAGTTCAGAGAATTCTCACCGTGAAAATCTTTGGGAGTAATTTATCTTTCAGTACATGAAGAGGTGATTGAGTGAGCCTCGCAAATCAACTCATTGTGGAATACGTTATCAAAAGCCTAACATGAAAATAATTTTATAAATCCACTTGAATTTACGCAAGATAGAAATATTAAGCATAGTATTGGGGGCAATTGCTAACAGGAAATTATGCATACCATTAATTTCGACGTATAATACAGGATTTATGTATGAAGGTATTTACATATTGGTTTCAAATTCGACCATGAAAATAATTTAGTTGTTAAATTAGCTATTAAGTTTATAGGGACCTAAGGTAGTTTTTCTAGGGGACATTAATTGTTTGAAGGAGAATGCAGTAAATTCCCTCTTTAAAAATATGTATATACTTAGCTACAACGCCACAGCGAGACGCGACAGCACTTTTATTGTACACAAGAATGAAACATAATATAAGTACAGAAATAAAAAATATCATTTGTCATATTTAAGTGTAAAAAGTGAAATATCTAAAAGATTCGATAATTTCGATAATAAATAATATTTTCTGCTGATAAAAAAGCTACGTTCATCTATGTAGGTACCATCAGTGCTTATAATATGGCCGAGATCAGTTTCCGTCAGATAAATTACTAGTTTGTATCTGCTCTTATGCAAGTAAAATGAAAAAATGCCAGCTGATTTTATCGACAAACGTATACTTTAATGATATAATTAACCGAACACAGAAATTCATTTTAAAATACATTACTAGCTGCTTTTCATTCAACATTGCAAATTAAATTTATCATATTCCAACAGAGTATTCTATGGCATTGCCAGCAAATAGCTAATTAAAAATATTTATTATGAGGTTTATTGAAAAGAAATATTGCTGTAAATGTAGATACTGTATCTTATTTCGTTTATTTTATTAATTAAGGCGTGTGTTAGAACGATCAATAACTTGGCAGACTCTTTAATTATGTGAGAGGACTCTCCAAGCTATCCATCCATCAGCCATAGGAAGTCCACTGCTGAACATAGGCCTCTCCTAATGATTTCCACAGTGACCTGTTGGAGGCAGCCTGCATCCAGCGACGTCCCGCGACCTTTACCAGGTCGTCTGACCACCTGGTGGGTGGACGTCCCACGCTGCGCTTTCCGCTTCGTGGCCTCCATTCGAGAACTTCAGCTAGCTAGCTTAGTGACGATTGGTGGACGAATGTAGTTTTGTATCAGATTTTCCAAGACCCTACTAGTACTATTGAAATCGCTTGATACCTACCAGTATTACAAAATCTTATCATTCAGAATCGACTTCCCCATAATTTCAGAATCGACTTCCCCACAATTATGTTCTCTAAGCCGGTCAGACCTACTTGCTACAGAATGCAAAATGGCACTTCGACACAATAGTACTACGATAACGCGTTCCACCATAGTTGGTAGTAGTCCACTAGTCCAAGCCTCTCAGGCGTTAGTTTATTAAACAGCAAATAGATTGATCGCCGTGTTAGTTTGACTAATTTGGCAGCTTGCCGAGCCGTCAATGGTTAACGTACAATTAATTTAACTCGGGTAAGTAATTGATTTCGGGTGAGAATTTTAGTCTAGTGATCATTTTGATGAATTTTCTGATGATATTTTCGATGGGTTAAGGTAAATGAGCATATTAGATGAAATGCAAAAGAAAATAGGTAGTAATAAGAGCTGCCTATGAAGCTTATTACTCCAGGAAAATTGCGTGAACAAGCTTTTAGGAATGGGAACGCTTGATTCCTTAAAGATACTGAACTCGTAACAATGTAGAGATAACTTGTTAAAATATTCCAAGTCAATATTGGTAGGAATATCCTAAGCGTTCAGAAGGCTCTGATTAGAAAACATAATATTTAAAACTTGGATGAATAGAACGGAACTAATATGAACGGAACTAATCGTCCGAAATGGAGATCGATTGTCTCTAGATATCCCTATGGGGTTCAGGCGTGTGGTTATGCTTATGTGTGTACTAGGTGGATACACAGCGGGGACGGTGCGCCCTCACGTACAACGACTCCGAGATGTACGATAGAGCCTAGTCTGTCTCTGTCATGGACGTCCACAACACCTTAAACAGGCGTCCAAAAATAGTCGTAAGGGGGGGTCATCCGGGCCCTCTATAACGGAAGGACCAGCAATGGTTTTGCGCCAGGCGGTTATGCGGACGTAAATTGGGGCGTCCTTCGCCCTGGGATGTCTGGTGCCGCCCACAATACGTGTGACGGTCATCGAGGCGTAGTCAGTATGCTGGCGTAGGTATTGTTAGGGACCCAGCTCGGCCAGAACATCCGCATTGTGCTGGACTGCAAGGTCAGAGTTCCGAGATATCCCTTTCGGCTTTCCTCGGGGTACCAAAAGGGGAGCTTAATAGCTTTTCATCTTGAACAACAACAAAAAAAGTGTATATTCTCGCATCAATAAGCAAAATCCAAAAAATCATATGAAAACTTGATAAGCTCAAAGCGCGCACAGTTCATTTAAACTGAGCAACTTTAAATTTTTCCTTCGTGCCAGTTTATTTGCTAAAAGAATATTTGAAATTGCACATAAGCTGGTGAAACGTGCGCCGATATCAATAAGGTCTACTCCAGGCAGCGTGCCTTTCAGATACTTATTATTAGGAATTCGATATTATTGAATAGGTGACTTATTTCATTACGAGAGATATTTATGTTTAATTTTAACCTTCGATCAAAGTTTTAATGTTTGTTTTGTTTTAATTGTAGTTTGATACAATTCTTAAATTTGATTATGATGTTGAATTGTTTCTTAATAATTTTGGGTTTAGCCTGATTATATCCGGTTTTCGCCTACATAATTGTATAAACGGGCTAATGATAAATATGTATCTCTTACCGGTTGACAATGTATTTCGATTGTACTGTTATAAAAAATATAATGAAATTTTACTAGTGAATGCCTAGCTAGTTTAACATGCAGAAATTTGGCAAAACTTAGGTGTTTATAATGAGCTGCCAAACTTCTAATTAGCTGATCGATAATTGTTCAAAACTTCGATCATTACTACGGCAGCAGCCGACTTGCTTGGATACTCCAATGCACTAAAATTGTGCTATTACTTACAACCCCTGACCTTTGCGTTTGGCTAGTCCGAAACTCTAATAATTACCTTTAAACACATCCTCATTTACTAAAGACTTTCAGGGATGTTTTTTCAACTCCAACCTCGAATTAATACTTAAACCATTTCCGTTAGAAGTGAAGGTTGCGTCGGTAATTTATTTGTTCCGTGTAGTCTCGCCTGACGAGGGTTGGGAATTCTCGCAGCGAGTGAGCTTCAAAAAGCGAGTATTCGTAACACAAGGATATTTCACGTTCCGCTCGCAAGTTCTCTTTTGAATGTTTTTGTACAGCATTACAACGGTGTAACAGGAATAATAACGTGCCCTTTAAATAATTCACGCTAGATTCTTGGTTATAATAATATTGATATGTGACGAAAGAAAAAGAGCGATGGAGTTGGTTGAGGATGTCCAAAGCGGTATAAAAAAATTTAATTGATATTTTCTTCGGAACCAGTCAAACACGGAGTACTAACACAAGATCATCGTGCAATTAGAGATTTATCATTTGACAAAGTAAAAAAAGGATGCCTGCCCCATTGGAACACAGGCGTATGATATCAGAAATTTCAAGGCTATTAATTGTATATTTTGAAGTATAAGCGTAGCATAAAACAAATATCTTACCAAGTGATTAATATCGTTGTATTATTAGAGATATTAAACTACAAAATACCGCCACTCTGACCTTTTCCAACAAACATTCGAGCACTCCTTCCTAGACGCTTAAATATTGTATAAACGCAACATCATTTTCAAGACAACTTAAATCTATTGGGATGATTTCGTTATTTATTAAGTAAATTATTGTTAATTTATGAGAAAATTAGTGAATCTCGAACGAACGAGAATAGGCGTCTGATTTTCTAGAACGTAACGGAAGGCATGACGTTAACAATCACACGGCGATTGTAACAGAAACGTTCTTTGATTGTTTAGCTGATGTTCAAAAATTAACCGCGTAAAATATTTTATTATCAACTATAATATCCTCGTTTATAATGAATTCACTATTATTTTACTTATCTTTATCATTTTCTTCAGGCGGAAAAAAATACCTAATTTCTTCTCCACCCTTAAGTGTAAGCAACTGTAATTAAGTACTATTACATTAGCTGACCAGCGGTGAGATTTTGCATCAGGTGAGCCATTTGCATATTGCTACGTATCTTATGCTATATAAGACGGTTTGGTCATTGAGATGAAAGCAACAGCAGACGCATCAAAAAATCAAGTGAATTTATTTTTGACAGAAATAAATAGACTTATTTTGATGACGCCATCTCGCGCACTTGATAGAACTACTTTCCCTGAATCAGTGAATGTAACAATTAAGCCCCGATTGCCATACTATGCACAACTCGAAACTTCCCGACGGTAATCTTCAACTTAACGAGCAGAAGTTATTCCCGATGCGATTTCCATCCCAAGCGTAACCAGAAAACTCTTTGCCTTTAACAAATTGCTAAAAGTATGCAAAATACTCTTAGATACGAACAATTAAGCGGAAGTTAGGAACTGCGGGTACCTCAAACTTTAATTACTGTGTTCGGTTTGTGTGTTACTTGCTCACCTGGCTTGAGAATGATAGCCTTTTATACAAATTTATGTTTCAAACTGAGCTAACTTTTAGTTTAAGTATCATTGAAAACAGTTGAGCGATGGGCGAAGGAGCTGAAATTATGGAGAAAGTTTAAGATTTGTGCAGTTTTTGCGGTTTGAGAGTTTCAATTTCACGAGAAAGTAATAAACTGAACCTAAATTAGACTAAGGAAGTAAAGTGAGGTTTTAGAAATGATGACGTAAGAGCTGCTAAGCAACGATAAAGCAGCCCCGAATAGAGCGATACATGAGTATGTACTGATGAGAGATGGGTACCCGTCGCTGGCGAACACCATTATGCGGGATTACTCAAAATAGCTTAACGAAATGTCCTGGTCGATTCTCTCTCTGAAAAGCACTTAGCATCATATGTACTGTAGCCATAGTCCGCGTAAAAAAATAAAAAGAGAAATTACTTGTTCAATTTATACAAAATACAACTTGACCTTATGAAAGTAGCAGAAATTGCTTCCTGTGTTAAATCAAAATCCGGAGGGAACCGAGCTTTTCCTTTATTTACGTAAAATGTATATTGCTTTTTAATTATTCAGAGTTTATCTAAGTCTTTAATAAATTTAAACAAGCCTCTATTTCAAAAAGATTGTTAGATTTAAGCCCTTAGAAAATGATCATGAATTTTATTATTGTTCTTATTTAGTGACTGTAATCGTTTATAATCAACCAAACTAAGGATTGGTGTTATAGAAATACGACTTAAATTTACAAATGTACTTTTAGAATGTCTGTTTGTGTCAGCTCATATGCATCTTAGTAATGAAAATGAAATGAAATGAAATGAAAATAATTTATTGAATCCATTAAAATGTTCAACATTATTTAGACTGCCTCGGTGGCGTAGTGGTACTACGGTATGATTGCAAAGCTGAGGTCTCGGTTTCGAATCCCGGGTCGGGCAAAGTGATATTGGATTTTTCTATTCATTATTAGCCCGGAGTCAGGAATTTGTGCCCGATATGGCGATAGGCTCGCCCCCTATCACGGACGGACGGAATATACAAGGCGAAACGTGGGTGTTCTAGTAGCACCTCTGCCTACCCCTTCTGGGAAAAAGGCGTGTGGTTATGTGTGTTATTTAGATTCAGTCATTTTTTTTTCTACCACCCGGTTCGGAAAGCGGTTTTCACTAGAGAAGAACGGGCAAGAAACTCTAGTGTTGCTCTTTTCAAAACCAGTTTACAATATCGTGATTATTACAAAAATTACAAGTTGGTCCAAATCAGAGCAGTTCATTAATAATTTGTTATAATTTGCAAGTGACATATATTTTTTTTAGTACAGGCGATAGGCCTCTTCGATGATCAAGAGTACTGTATGTATGTAGTATGATGGGTTAGGCCATTTAGTCCACCACGTCGGATTAGTGTGGATTGGAAGACTGTTCATACCATAAAAAGTCTTACAGATACTTTTAGAATACGTGATACAAAATCAATGGAACAAATTAACTAAATACAACGATTCAGCGTTTTTATCATGCACTTATTTGGCAACTCTACGCATATTTACCCATTCCAACACAATAGTGTAAATCAAGCATATTTCGCATTCTCCACTGAATATTCATCATTACACCACGTTCCCAGTTTAAAGCATTATTTTTACTGGAGACTTTAAAATACCGTTCAGTTTCTGAACGTTACATAAATTTGGTATATCGCCAATGTTTTCGCTTTAAAACCTTGTACAAGGAGATTAAAAGCTATAAACAATGAAAATTATACCAAGTGACTGAAAGTTTGCAAATTACTTTTGCCATAAAGTAAGTAACTGCTTCATTTTGTTATAACTGACCCTTATTATTCTGTTTGAAGTTTTTAATGTACCTTCGTTTTTGTTACTTGTTGTCTTTAGCCGTTCCTTTAATGCGCTGTAAAGAGGGTTGATGACGATACTAATTCAGCTGATTGATGTTTGGCAGTTAAAATTTTGAATCATTTTGTAACTTCGAGTGGTTCTTAAGCAGTTGTGTTGCTGTCACTTTACAATGGCGTCAGTGGTTAAGCTATAATAACAGTTTATATTTTAATGGTTCATTTTCTTCTTTTGACTATCGTTATCCCACACTTAACTTTTCAGATATGATAAAATTATTTAGCTAATAATTTTACAATCAACCTGTATTACTGAATTCGTTCAACTTCTATCTTCGATCTTGATTAAATTCTCTTGATGGAGGCTATTACTGTTAACCACTAATGTTTTTTCTACGCCTTTATATAATCATTATTTGCACAGTCGATAGTAGATATTTCCTTTGAGAATTATAATTAAAACTCATAAGACCTCAACCAAATATTCCAGCAACGCTAAACAATTTTAAAATACATCGTCAATGATACCAAATATTTAAAATAAAACAATATTAATTATATTTGTATTCAATCTATAGAAGTAGAAACTCCAATCTTAGCTGCAGCAACGCTTTGATCTGTTTCGTAATTATCAAAGCCGGGAACGGCCTCCGGGTAATGTTTGATGATCAATAACTTTTGAGGCGGATCCTACTGGGACCGATGTTTAGTATTGGTCATTCAAAGCTTTATATTTTAATAAATGTTACATTATATTCGTAATATTGAGGAATTTGTTTTTTTTGTGTCTTGCTTAGATGTAGTAACTTAGCTTCGGATTGGCATTTATATATTCTTTATTGCACACATAATAAAAAAAAACTGAAGAGATATTACAATAACATGTTAAAAGTGCAAGTAGCGGCCTTATAGCTCTAGGCGATTTCCTACATACAACCTTGGGCTAGCTATAAGAAAAAGAGAAGAGACGGCTTTCTAAAGTATCATGTTAGTGCAGGTATGGTTTATACTTACATTTAGCAGTAATGTCTCTCCTGGTGATACAATTTAATGTTGACTGTCGGTTATTTAAAATAAAATAATAAAATGACTTACCCGATGACGGGTGAAATCTGCATTGCTGATTGAATTGATGCTGCTGGCAATCTGGCCGAAGGTCACTCATAGTCCTTTTTACAGACTTCTTAATGTTGTAATCAAATTTTGTAGTAATGAAGTAGTCGACAACGTTTGTTTTCATGATTCACAAATACCACTATCACATATCTCTTTTAATTGGCAGTACTACTCTTTACTACTACTCAACAACAACCGACGTCGTCGGAGTCTCGGAAATGACTGAATTCCATTGCTCTACTGGAGGGTTTATATACCCTGAAACGCGTCACAAAATCATAAATACCCTCAAACCACAGTTGTTAAAGTATCCCACAATTATTTTACGTCGACAAGTATTACGTTTATTTTATAAGGTGGCCGGCTCGACTAGGAAACCGTCTTCAATTTTTTTTCATTATTTGCCCACCCTTATTATAATTAGCCGTTTAACCTTCCCTGATAAATGAGCTATCTAACGCTAAAATATTTTTTTAATTCGAACTAGTCGTTCCTGAGATTAGCGCCTTCAAACAATCAAACTCTTAAGCATTAGTATACATATCAAAACTAGCGATAACTTTAATGTTGCCAAGAACAAAAATTTATCAAAAATGTGACGACATACGCCGGGACTAAAATTGAATTACGGCGCTGTTACCTTTTTTTATGCGGTTGGTACATTAAAAAACCTTCAACTAAAGTGATAAAAATTAGTCAAAACTTCAATTACCAACGTTAACGTAAAAGCGATATTCACTCTCCAATTTTAACATGAAACCACCAAGATATTCAGGTCAGTTACAAAGACCGTTATCGATGCATCCTCTGCGGTTACACCGTAAACAGTTCGCCGTCGAAATTTCCAGATTGTCAAGTGTTGCGTCAGTTTACCGAGTGTACAAGACGAGTGTTGTACAAACTGCTGCGAGCTCATCGATGCCTCGTGTTGAACTTATACGGTAAATAAACCTAAGCCACACTTGGTGTCTTGCTTCTTGTTGTTCATCAGTGTAATTTATAGGCTTCGGCTTTCAAGTTTAGAACTGATTAATGATGTTTGAAGTTGTGATTGCTAGGGATCTTATGTTATTTCTTCTACAAAGCATCTCAATATTAGGCTAGGTTACAAGATTGCTTGTTTGTTGGACTTTCAGAGGCGATGAAAAATCGTAACTTCGTTCAAAGAAGACGTTGACAATCATCCTAATTTAGATGGATTCCGTAGCAATTCTTTTTGTTAAAGCTAAAATTTCTATGTTCATATAATCAGAGACATTTAACGGTTAAAATTCTAGGTGGGTAGGTAGGGCAAGTTGAGAGTAAAAAGCTTAACATAAAATCGATATCCCAACAATCCAAATTGATGGACCAAATTAACATCCATTCAGTTATTTTTTCATACGTGTTTTTTATCAAGAATAATTAATTGAACGAACCGCGTTATTAAATTTCCTATTGAAGTTCAGTGGAAAAACACGAATCCATTTTTTAACCCATTTTTTCATACAACAAATTAAATTTGAGCCCATACGCGAGCCTGTGGTGAATTGTTGCAAAAACATTATAGGCTTGTAGCTTGCATACAAATAACCTGACTGAGACTGGATCAGACTAACAGGATCTAGATCACATGTTGGAGTTCAAAACACACCTCTAACTTGGAGATTGCCCAGCCCTCACACCCGCCACTGCACCTCCTGTAAACCAGAATCAAAAATAGCACGCATTTTAATGACACCGAGCATTAAGGCTCAGCGCGTCTCCGGGAATGTCTAACTTGTCTTTAACCCGCTACGAAATTAATCATAAAGTTAATTTAATAGGAGGAATTGGAAATATTTTCTGTCCACTTCCCTCCGTAACAAACCTCTGAATTATTGAAGTTAGGAGAGTATTTTCAATGTATGCTATAACTCTGAAGAAAAACATCCTAAGAAATCTGAAAACTGTGACTGATTCTGCCCAAGATTTCATATAACGTCAACTTGGTCCAAGTCAGCTTGGTAGGCAAAATGGCCTATTCCTAGAAGACTTGACAGCAATCAGACCATAGTAAAGACAAAAAGAAATGGTAAAAATAACTCAACATAAACTGCTTTGAAATAAAATTAGTTCCATTACATGTAATTAAGTATACAGATGCTGTGTAATGTGTGCACACTGACTCCAGGCGCATTCATTCGGCGTTGAAATTGATTGATTCGCAAGCACCTACTTGACCAGCCCGATTAATTACCGAAATAACTTTGTAATGGAGTGCGCACTTCATTATATTAATGATATTATTTTTGTATTTAGCGGCGGCTTGTTACGCTGTTTTCGTACTTATTTGATTTCGGTATTCGAAAATTGATTGTTACAGGGATTTTTAACATTATTGGCGGTTTTGTAGTGCTTGTTTACAACATTATTCGTTTTTTTGCTGTGATACTATCCGGCTGCTAGTACGGTTGAGATTGTTGCTGGCTCATTAGAGTAACTAAGAAGCAATGATCACATAAACAGACAATTATCTCTTGCCATCCGGTGTAAATATGCTGGCCGGTTTAACTCTTTATGGCACGGGGAAAAGACCCAAGTTTATAGAAAAATTCTATGGTGGATTCCCAGTGTAAACAGAAGAGTCGGTAGAGTTAGACCTTATCGAACGTTATCACAATCTTCGAGACAAAGACAAATCCACTAAGAATTAATGAGGAGATTGATGAAAGTTTATGAAGAAAATAATATAACAGGATCGAGAAAAGTGAAGATCCATAGTGACTTTCTACCTATAACGGAGGCAGGTGCAACAGTCATATACAATGGTCAAATAAACCATTTAATGGAAGGCATGTTCCGTGTCATTGACGCTCACGCACCAGAAGATCCTAAGACTAAATGTTGCTAACCTTTATTTGACCCACATGGACCAACGTTAGCCGCTCGTACAATTAAACTGAACAATATTCCGTAGTGTTTCTGTAGTTCGCCCTGTGGTCCGGGGGTGTAAGAATTCTGCCACGGTATCCCCTGCCCGTCGTAAGAGGCGACCAAAAGGGGCCATCAGAGTCACTGGGAACACTGCGGGGGCGGTGCGCCCTGACTTATAACGGCTCTGAGGCGAACGACAGTGCCTCGTCTCTGTCACGGACGCCCATAACAGCTAAAAGGGCGTCCAAAACAGTCGGAAGTGGGGTTCATCCGGGCCCCACATCAAAGAAGGACCAGAAATGGTTATGCGCGGGGCGGTCACGCGGACGTAAATCGGGGTGCCTTTCACCCTGGGATGTCCGGTACCGCCCACAATGCGTGTGACGGTTTTCAAGAGGTTTTTAGTCAGTATGCTGGCGTAGGCTTGGTAGGGACCCAGCTTGGCCACAAATCCGCATTGTGCCAGGCTGGAAGGCCAGAGACACTGACATACCCCTTTCCACCTCCCCCGGGGCAACGAAAGGGGAGCTTAATAGCTTTTCCTCTTGAACAAAAAAAAAAAAAAAAAAAAAAAAAAAAAAAAGTGTTTCTGTAGTACTGGAGTACTTAAACGAAGCGTGAAAGACCGTTTACGCAGGCTCGCATGACGATCGCAAATAGAGGAAGTCTTTGGTGCTCTGTAGTTGGTATTTTCGAAATAATACAAAATCAGTATGTAATGATGTTACGAGCTTGTAAGGAAAAATATTTAAAATTTTATAAGGTAAAGAAGTAATTAGTATTAAATTTCATGATTAGAATTTTGTAGGATTTTTACTTCAATGTTTTTTTTATTGCGATGAATGACGGGACGAGCATTCCATTTGCCTGATGGTAAGCGATACGACCGCTCATGGACAGTAGGAAAACCAAACAACACCATGAATTACAGGCAATTCTTGGCATTCGACTGCGCTCGCCATCCTGAGACATAAGATGTTAAGTCTCATTATATCCAGTAGTTACTCTGGCTACAATGTCCGAAACCGGCTTCAAACCGGAACTCATCAGTGTATTTACACTGCCGTTGGGCGTGAGAAATAGACATTGCGTCTCCCTGCAGTACACTGGTCTTTTATGTGCTACAGCAGTTTCAGCCTTAGTCCATGCAATCTAAACTCGGGTTTGACGTCTGATTGATTTAATTAGAAGCCAGAAAGTATAATGGAACGAAATGTTAAAACGCAAAAAATTCTAATGACAAATAATCAGACGGAAATTCAATCGTGCTCCGGAGTTATGCAGGGGTTGATGTTTTAACCATTAAACGAATGCCACACCTCTATTCATGCTAATAAGGGACCGGCCTTCCACCGCTTTGAACTGGACCGAATTGAACAAAACTTTTACACCCAAATAGCTCAAATCCCTAGCCACTATACTTTGCATGCCAAAACGTAGTCCGGTTGCGAATTTTAATAGGAACAAACGCTGGAAGGTCGAATTTAAACTTTTTCATCTACACGTTGGAAAATCGCTGATCGCATTACTAAAGTGGCTGAAAGCGTTCAAATTGTTGTGCTGAAGTTTGTTATAATACTTTAAATTGGTGTCTCAGACTCGGGTGTAAAGTTTTAAGTCCACGCAAATCGATTGCAATTGAATTTTGATGCAGTTCGAGTTTTAATGGTTTTAACTTAACAATCAACTGGATAATTGGTATAAGTTAATTAACGTTTTAAGCCGTGGAATTAATTTTTCGTTAATTAAGCTACGTAGCTTTAAAATTTTGCAGCTACAATAATTTATTTTTAGCCTTGTTTTAAATTCGCGCGAAGGTAATGTAGTCGAATTCGGAATTGGTACAATTGCTTTACTTTTTACAACCCAGCTTTCGTTAAAGTAAATTATACATAAATTACTAAAGTAAATTGGACCTATAGACTGCCTCAATGGCGCAGTTGTACTAGGGTACGATTACAAGGTTGAGATCTCGGGTTTGAATCCCAGGTCGTGCAAAGCAATATTCGACTTTTCTATTCAATATCGCCCCCATCACATCATAGGACGGAACACATAAAGCGAAACGTGTGATGTGGGTGTCCTAGTAGCACCTCTGCCTACCCTTTCTGGGAAAGAGGCATGAGTTTATGTGTGTATGTTAAATGTACAAATTGCTTCATCATATGCATTTTCAACTCTTTTCGTTTCGTTTGGCTGTGTTGACTACGGGGGAATGTTTGAATCGCTGACATGAAAACTTTTTTCCCATATTAGAATTGTATTATGCATGCATTTTTTTTGAATCATTGAATCCCCAAGCAATCCGTTTTTCTCCAAATAAAGTTGACAACTGATAAGATATCAAACTTTAGACCTCAAGTTTATTTATTAAGAAATATTAAGCAATAGCAACCGCGCAATGAAAATTCGGTAAATAAATGTTTTTGAATTGTAGACTTCAGATATTTTTAAAAACAATGTGGCCAATTATTACGTAAGCACGTATGCAAGTTTCGCATGTTCTTTTTTTCACCGATGAAGCACCTATGCGTAATTTACTTAGAATTCACAAGTAACATTGAAAAGTTGTGCCCCGGGTTTGAATCCGCTACCGCCATCACAACAATCTCGCACGCAACCAAAAGTATTTATTGCTACCTTCAGTTAAATAATATGAAAAATATTTATAAAAGACTTAAAAAATTAAACCAAAAAAGAATAATTCATAACGTAGACACATAAATGGTTCTGCAAGCATATTATTATTTGCTATAATACTCATACTAATTAAAAGAGTTTCACCACTCTTAAATCTCTTCAAACTTTTTGTCATACTACTGACTTATCAACATAACCTAAAAGTCAAAATTGTAAGTTACAAATAAACATTGAAAAATCTTAAATGTAGCTAATTAATTATCAATAAAAATGCTAGTCTGCGCCGAACTAAGGCCCCTGGATCGAGACGAAATATCCATAAGGAGGAAAGCTTTGCGAGATGCAGTCGTTTGCATCGGCTGGTTGAAACTTGTAAGTATCGTTTAATTTTCAAATAGGGGCTCCCGGCTTAATGGATAAGCCTTTTCCAACCTAATGACTTGGGTTCAACTCATTGCGGCTGCCCATTAGCTTCTTTTGGAGAATAAATTTTAGTTTTATTTGTATTTTATAGTATCGCTGTTTTTGTGTGGCGTTAATGTTATTTAAGGTTCGAATATTATACGTATGATTCCTCAACCATCACGAACCCCTCGGTTAGACCTAAATCAATCGTGATGGCTTAGTTGTTGGTAGGCAATACTTAATCTTTGGAGTTCTAATGTTGAACCTCAAACATTCAGGGTCCTTCATAGTTTCTGCACCATATTTCATGTTTGGGGGATTACTAAAATACCTGAATAATTGCATCAACAGTACTTAGACTGCCCTTAAATTATCATTAAGCTTTCTAATCACGTTGCTGTGATAATATCTGAAAAAAATAAGAAAAGAATTTTAAAAAGACTGCAAAAAAATGTTTATTTAAATGTAAATATTGTTCCAGGTATCAGTAATATGCTACGTGGTCTTATATTCGTTAATACACGCGAACAGTACAGGCGATATGTCGTTAGCTTTACAAATCATGACGTTGGTAGCCATACCACTGCAAGTTTTACACGGCGTGCTGTTGTTTTTGGGAGCACTTGAGGTATGATTTTGATATGTATACTTATTAAAATATGTACTTTTAGTATTTGTCAATAATAATTACGTGTTTATAAGTCGATGTATACTGCTACAGCTGTCCAGACGACTAGTTTACACATCAAGGCATAGATTATGACGTCTTAGACCATATTTCATAGTCCATCAATATATCCTATTGCGGGTTGGTAGACCTCACATAGGTGGCATAGAAATTCTTGTGAAACATATCCATGACAAACAGGTTCCCAACAAAACACATACTCGTATAACATACATGACTACGAAACATTGACGTGTGCCCTCGTATTGAACTTTCGACCGCTCTCGGCAATTTGTGTCCGATTCCTAACCAAAGGTACCAGGCACTTAATAAAATCATAATACAAGAAAAAGATTACGTAAAATTAGACCGCATACAAAAAAGTTGTTACATGTTCCACAGATTTTGTGCCTCCATTTCGATTTCATAGTAAGCTATCTCAAGATCTCCGCCCGAAGGTGAATTGGAACAAAAAGGCCACGCATGGAGCTCTCTTTGAGAATCTACAATTTGCCCTCGAGAGAGACCTTGTTACAACAAAGCCGTATCAATTGCTACTGCCGGGGCGGTATTTGAAAATATTTTCCCAAGGATTGTTTCAATTCCGCCATATTTCATCCTATCGATAATGGCAATTGAGAGTTTTACTTGGCTTTTGTGATATTTGTCGTGTTTTGCTGCGGGTTATAAATATTGGAAGTTATTGGTACTTAGATAATGTCTTTTTTTTTTATGAACGCGTAATTAGCTCAGTGCTCAAGGAGCAATTAACTTTTGATTATAATTTCTCAGAGATTTATTAATAAGCAGCATTATTCGGCATCCAGTATTCTTAAATTTGAGAAATATAAATCCGGAGACCTCAATATTCCTTCCTTTTTTTCAATTACTATCTCAATAACTAAATGGACAATAGAATATACAGGCTAGGTACATAAAACCGATACTCAACGTCCATTATTTGTTGCAGGAGAAAGTGCTGGCACTAGAATTGGCTCTCTGGTTGAGTTTAATCCTGGCGTCGTACAACACAGTGCTCGGTGCCATGGGCGGTATATACTTCATCAGGACCGGATACTTGACTATGCATTTTATGCTCGCCGTCATATTTGCTATACTCGCCATATCCTTATTTAGTAAGTATTTTTATTTTTTTTAATATTTGCTGTTTCTCAGGAAGGTCGTGAACCTACTTATCGGTTTTTCGGGAGCGCCTTTTAGTTTATATAGTGATGCAAATTCCAAGACAATGGTGAACTATTTACAGCGTACCTTGCTGGCCAAAGCGAGAGATTTTGGTGTCTGATGTTAGAAACACTTGAAACCTTAATCTACTTGTAGACTTGCTAGAAGAGGATGATAATGATGAATTAAACAATGATTGGCTCCTATTTTGCCAGGTTAAGCTTCAGCAAAACTGCAGCTTTTAAATTTTTTAATTAAAAAATACATTCAAATAATTTACATACATACATACATAACCACACGCCTTTTTCCCAGAAGGGGTAGGCAGAGGTGCTACTAGAACACCCACGTTTCGCCTTGTATATTCCGTCCCACGATGTGATAGGGGGCGAGCCTATCGCCATATCGGGCACAAATTCCTGACTCCGGGCTAATAATGAATAGAGAAATCCAATATCACTTTGCCCGACCCGGGATTCGAACCCGAGACCTCAGCTTTGCAATCATACCGTAGTACCACTACGCCACCGAGGCAGTCAAATAATTTCTTACGTCTAATTTCAATACAATTCTCTTTTTGTTGCTAAGCTCAGTAAATCTTAGTTCAAAAATATAAATAGCCGCAATTACTTTTTAAACTACAGCATTTATTTTCTGACTGCTATTTTAATAGAAGTGGTATTTGTAAGGATTTAAAGTGATACATCTGACGTTGACTGGAGCTTAATTCTACTGGGGTATGAGATGGGTGAGTGACCGCATTGTGGCGAAAATCTCGGAGGCCATGCCTCGGTGAGCGCGGCATGTGACCCCTGAAAAGATTGCTGGGTCAACCAGCAGACGGTTAAGAAATCAATTTTTTTGCTTCTCTATATTCGATGGCCTGTCTGGTCTTGGTAATAAACTGCTATGAAAAGTAAACCATGATCAATCATTGCATCTACCAAAATAGACTGCCTCGGTGGCGTAGTGGTACTACGGTACGATTGCAAAGCTGAGGTCTCAGGTTCAAATCCCGGGTCGGGCAAAGTGATATTGGATTTTTCTATTCATTATCAGCCCGGAGTCAGGAATTTGTGCCCGATATGGCGATAGGCTCGCCCCCTATCGCATCGTGGGACGGAATATACAAGGCGAAACGTGGGTGTTCTAGTAGCACCTCTGCCTACCCCTTCTGGGAAAAAGGCGTGTGTTTATGTATCTACCGAAATATTTATAGAATCCACAATTCTTTGGAGTCTGGGTATCATTAGACTGAAGTCATTAGTATATTCCGATACCCACTACATAAGGCTTGTCACTCAAGGTGGAGACGGGAGCGGTATGTGTGTGAGTGTTGGTTATTGAGTTGGTTGATATCCATTTACTATAAAGCATGCCCTTTACTCGTTTCTTGAAGCTATCCTAAAAGAGGCGATCGAGAAAGCTCGATTTCTGAATCCTGATACACAAGTCACTACAAATAAAATATGGATAAGTGGTTGAACAAAGGTTCAAAATACTGGCCAACATCCGTGTTATGATTTGCCACATCCAAGCCTATGCAAATACTTTTGGCTGATTCAAATTATTTACTCAATCTATGCTATAACTGGTATGACGTGGTGGGCTTAAACAATTTAATTTGTATGGAAACTCACAGTTCACTTAAATTAGAAGACATATTACACCAAGTGTAACTAATATAGTCAATCACCACGCACTTTAACGGTGAAGGAAAACATTGTGAGGAAACCTGCATATCGTAGCGATTTAAAAAAAAAAGAATTTCTACGGTATGTAAGTCCGCCAACCCGCACTAGGCCAGCGTGGTGGACTATATGGCCTAACCACTCTCAATCGATTCTCTCGATTGTAGAGTAGGCCCGTGACCAGCAGCGGGACGTATATGGGCTGATAAAAAAAAAACTAATATAGATATTACATTTAATCTTTTTCTTAGACAAGATAAAGACTTTTCTGTATGTTATTGCAATGACGACATCAAATATTACTTGCATAAAGATAACCATCCATTACAAATATATATTTGCGGGTCATAAAAATATTGCGTTCAAAAACTTGGTACTATTGCAAAAACCCGGCTTCTAAACTATTGCGTCAATTTGTGTTCAAACTAATTTCAAAGCAATAAGCGTCTTCATACAATCAAGTCGGTCTGGTTGCCATTAATTCCGATATAATGGTAGAAATTGGTGCTTTATTTGAAACGCACCATCTGGTACGTGTGAAGGGCCTTTTAATCGTACTATTATTAATTGCGCTGCTCTGTGTTGCGATTATGCATCGAATAATTATCAGTGACTTTCAAATAAGATTCAATCGAGCAACACTGGTTGAAAGTTACGGCCAAATGTGGGGTTAATTTACTATTTAGTGTCAAACTTAATCTATAATTTGTCAAGCAATACATTAATAAATAAATGTTCATTATAATTTCGTATCAAATTATTCTGTTTATTATCATAGAGTAAGTCAGTCAAAGAACCAAATGGCGTACCTAATGATAAGTGAACATTGTCGTCCGCAAATTATTCACAGTTCGGTTAATTCCATTTTTGAGTTCTTTTGCCAAAAAATGTCATAAAAATTACTAGGAATAAGAATGCGTTTGTGATCTGGCTTTAGACTCGTCCGCCCTCACATTATGGGACTGAAATAAGCAAGGCAGCCTGTACATAGTACTGTTAACATTTCTGCTAAACCTTCGATGATTCCGAAATCGTAGAACTAATATTATTTGTTTGTTCCAGCCGTCCTATGCCACGATATCCTAGTAATATACGCGTACAAAGAATTACTATTGGCCTGCGCATACCCGCAGTGCTACAGCGGGATGAAACAAACTGTGGTGCCTACACATTGACCGTGGATACTTGAGTAATTGTAATATTGTAAATAATCGCTAATGTTTTTGTACTGTTTTTGATGATAAATGAGTTTTTTTTGTATTTTTGCATTTTTGTACACCATCATAATTATCATAGACAACTCTTAAGCTCCACCTGGCAAGTTATGTGAGTACCATCATTATCATACCATGTTTTTTTTTTATATCAGCCCATATACGTCCCACTGCTGGGCACGGGCCTACTCTACAATCAAGAGAATCGATTGAGAGAATCATTATCATGCCATGTACCATGTATTAATCATCATGCAATTTTTCCGGTCTTGTCATTCTTTTTTATTGCCTGATAATATCCTGATAATGTTATCTATGGGGAAGGCGTATGTTCAGCAGTGGACTTCCTGTAACTGAAGAGAGAGATAGATAATATTCGCCCGGATAGCAACCACCGTAAAATCTTGCCATAGTTCAACTTGCATTATTCGGCATTATTATATTTATTTACCATTTACTTCACACAAAAAAAACATAAAGATATTATAAGTTACTATAAATAGTACAGATGGCGGTCTTATGGCTCTAGGCAATTTATTCCAGGCAACTTTTGGATAGATACAAGAAAAGGATAAGGATATAAATATAGAATACCAGCTCCAATTAATAAGAAATAAACGAATTTATTATTGCGTCACTAAACATCGACTGCACCGAAGTCACTTACTCATACTCACAACACTCTATTTACTTTTCTTATAATTGAAATAAAATGATTTGCCTCCATTGTACACATTTCCAAATCACCACAAGCATGGAAAGTTTGTGATCATCAGCCAAATAAGGCATAGACACGGTGAATCATAACCTGTTTGTCTGGAACGGTTGTACTTGGGTATCCCAAGAGGTCCTACTCATCGGTTTCTATACGAGCGTCGTAATTGTCTCCAATGTGTTAGCTTAATATTAACATTCTAGAATCTAGACTATTAATGTTTTAGTATCTGTTGTTTTTCTATCTCAGGACAGAAAAATAATGTAGTCGAAAATTATAAGAAAAAAATAAATGTACATCGATATGAATGTTTGATATAGCTCTATATAAATGTATCATTAGCTTCTTGGTTTAATAGAAGCGCTTTGTAAATAAATGGGAAAATTATTTTACCATTTTCCATGATGATTCTAAATCAATGTTATTATTAAAATTTGTTATCTTGTTATCTCTATTTTAATGTGAGAATAGAGCTCTCCTAAATTATATAAACACTAAACGCGCAGTAATATAAATAACCAATAAAATACTTTCTAAGATTTCAGATGTTAAATTAAAGTAGCAAAATATGATAACAAAACCTGATATTGTACAATAATATTACGAACTTATCTTCCCCTTTGTATCACGATTCAGCCACAACCGATACAAAGACGGCACTTATGAAAATTCATACAAAATTTATCGGTATCGGCAAACGCGGACTAGACAAATAACTTTCTCGAGACGTGCACCTTGAACGCTCTGTACACAATTACATTTTCCCCCAGACGTATTAACTCAACGATATTATGAAAATCATTGAATTTGAACAAAATTAGGGAGAATTGGCCGCGGTTGCAATCTCACTCGACAGGGGGAGGCAAATTTTGTAAATTTAATTTAGCCTCCTTCCAACATTGAGACGGAATTTCCTGAGCAAATTGCCAATATTATACTTTTTATTTGACGCTCACAAATAGATTTTTTGTGTCATTATTGTGATTTAGATCGCGGCTTTGGCGATGGGCTTTCGAAATGTATTTATAAATGTAATTTCGTTTGTATACAAATTGGGCAAATTCGAAATGATTGTCGAGGATAGGATTAATATCTAAAAGGAATATTGAATATTGTTTATTCCGGTTCCTTGTTGAAGGCTATGGAAAACAAGGCAACTATATTAAAACTACTAAACTCTTCCTACACAGAAGCTTAGGTCTTGTTGTTTATGTAATCACTTTGCATCAAACTATAAATAATAACCCGAAATAAGTAGGAACATTTAATGTATACGTTAGATAATACAAATATTAAGGGTACATTTAGATTGCTAAGATATATTTTCTAAAAGCACATGCTTGAACGTAATAGTATCACAGCTAATATAATGCTAAACGATATCATTTATTTACAACAATCACAGATCCATTCTAAAACTATTCACAACGATAATAAGGTAGCTCCAGAAAAAGGTGTAGAAGGCAGATAACATCACCGATGTTACAGCTTCGCCCAATCCAGAACCTTGGAAACAAGTCATATCCACAAAAGAACAGTATATGAACACGCACAAAGTAATCAACCAGTTCAAAAGCAGATGTACTAACGCAAACCACAAATACACAACTATAAGATCGTCATTGTTAGTAAATATGCCGACTAGAAGCAAGATACTGGCGAAGAACAGTTCACCGATTATGAGAAACAAGAAAAATAAGTAGATGAGCACATCAAGTTTGTTTATATACACTGACTTCCAGAGCGAGAAGCTGAATGTCATTGACACTAAGAAGAACAAGCCGATGAATCCGTAGATTATGCCAAATGCCGATATGATTATGGCGCCAATCTTCAGAGGTATGCAGAGGAGAAAATGGTCGATTAACTCTAAGTCGTCCCAGCGGTTCCATTTCATTTTCAGTGCTCATTTCTTCATGACATGTTTGAGATAAACGCGCGTTGGCATGTTCAGTCAGTTTTGACGATTTTGGTGATAATTTTTATTTTAGGTTTTATGAAAGTAGGTAGGTATTGCATATATTGAGTTTTATGACATTTTTATTTTTTTTTATCCAGAAAATGAATTTTATAATTAATTTGAACCATACAATGATCTTTATAAATCGTTCAAAGCTCCAAAACAATGAAAGCCAATGTTTAAAGGGTTCATCTGCAAACATCCGCATAATTGGTGTTAGAAAAATCCTAAATTAATTTTGCGAGGATTATATTTTTTAACCCATTATATTTAATTAAGTTTTTCCATATTACCTTTTGCTTTGGAGCTACGTAAAATGTTTATTATACAAATGATAATATATTTACAAATATTCTAAAAACGACGAACGATCAAGATATCCAAACACGTGTCCGCAATTTTACAGCTTAATTCAATAATACAAAGAATTTTTGCTTCTCCGACACCATTTAGTATTCGTGGACGTCGTTAATCATGCTGTTGTATTAAAAGTGCTCCGGTTCCGCAGTATAACTGCTAAGATTTATTGCCCCTTTTCGACTTGCTTACAGGGTTACATAACTAAGCTTGCAGGTTCCACTTCTAAGTGATTTTGCTCAGCTACCATCGATTTACCTTTATGTGAGATCGGAAACATATGCTATTTCTCTCGATTTGTATTTTGAGGAGGTAGTTCGTGTTTACCTTTCAGTGTGCCAGTGGAAGGAAAAGTAAATTCTGTCACGGTAGACGTGACAGAAGTGTTAATCGATAGAAATAATTGTAGTCATAAATATTATAGTCATGGTAATATAAAGTACACATTGCTACTGAAGCTTGTAGATACTACGCTACTTGAATTGCACGATTTGGGAGGAACCCGAAAACTCGGTAAATATGAATGTGAGAGATTACATTATTGATATGATGTTGCCTGATAGGAAATGATGATTGAAGACGATACACTGCATACTAAAACGCAGAAAATTTGGATTGGGTGGAAGGAATAATGTATATGAGACGAAGCTATCGTTGTATTGATCAAGCAAATTAGAATTCTTGATAAAATTGTAAACTCACTCAGAATATTACCGACGCCATTTCAGAGAATGGAATAAATTAATACGCTGTTTCTGGAACATCCACTTCATACAGATATAATACGATGCCAGCCCTACCTGTATAGGGAAAATGAAGCGACAGGGTCGGTGGTGTCACGTCACATCAGTTATTGCCAGGTAGAAGTTAACGCGCCAATAAGAAATATTCGGAAAAAAATATTGCGGGACATATTGATACTCTCATTTCATTCATACGACGTATTCAGGTCAAATTCTCGCGCCCGTGTCCTCCGATACAGCGGCGCTTTTTTCGTACATGTGGGGAAATATTGAATGTATTGAAACGCCCAACAGAAATAGGTGACGGTTGTTTAATTACTACTTCAGAGAGGACAATAAGGACATCTGGGCAGATGAGACAGTAGTTTGATTTCAGGGCCGATTTATATCTTATATCTTTAAATGAGCAATTCTTGTATATATATATATATATATATATAATTGGAATCTCGGAATCGGCTCCAACGATTTTCATGAAATTTTGTATATAGGGGGTTTCGGGGGCGATAAATCGATCTAGCTAGGAATCATTTTTAGAAAATATCATTTTATTCGTGTTTTATCGATCGTTTTTAAACTGAAAAATATGACTCTTCCTGACATCTATTGGCGAATAATAATACTATTTTTTGTGAGCAATGAAGTCATTTTAGAAAATGACATTTTATTCGTGTTTTATCGATCGTTTTTAAACTGAAAAATATGACTCTTCCTGACATCTATTGGCGAATAATAATACTATTTTTTGTGAGCAATAAAGTCATTTTACAAAATGTCATTTTATTCGTGTTTTATCGATCGTTTTTAAACTGAAAAATATGACTCTTCCTGACATCTATTGGCGAATAATAATACTATTTTTTGTGAGCAATAAAGTTATGCCAGCAGATGGCGTTGTTAAGTAACACGAAGTCAATGAGTGTTTGCTTTGAGGTTAGACTAAGAAAATCAATTGTTTATTTATAATTGTCTTCTTAATGCACGTGTTCACCTTAAAAATGCCTAAACGATCTTGGAAAAAAACGCTTATAAACAATTAACTTCACGAAGCCGCAATTCGTCTCAAGAACACCTAGAAGAGCATCGTCATCAAACTGATCAGGATTCTCAAACTTCTCACAGTGAAGACTCATTTCAAGGATACCGTCATGAAAATCAGGTTTCTGCTCGTCCCACACGTGCTGCTAAAGTAAGATGCTTGCAAAATTTGACTGACATTACACGAGCAGAAAGGTCTTATGATTTAGATGTTTCACGAGAGCGTGCGGCCCAACGTGTAGCTAATGAAAATAACGATAATTTCCAAAAAAAACACAATTTGTAAAAAAATAAATAAATAATACCGAGCAAAGCTCGGTCATCCAGGTACTAAATGCTTAACATGAATCAAGATGTAGAAGGTAAGGTCAATCAAATCATGTTTTATTTGAATTATTTTTTTACGACTGGTTCGGGTGTTGTAAAATCAAAAATTATTTGTGTCAGCCGAGACTTAAGGGCAGGACTATCCTTGTGATTATGAAGTGTATGTATGTATTAGCTAATTATATTCTATTTGAGTAGTGCGTATCATAATATTATTATCAAATAAAATTAATAATTAAATAGGAGTGACAGGCCTTAGCTTGCTTTTACCAGCAGAAGTTAATATATTTTTATTTTCTTTACCATTTTCCGTTTCATGTAGCTTTGAATTATGAATTTAGCCCAACATGCTGACCCAAACAGTTTTTACGTAAGTTTTTTGCTCGGGGCGTTATTCCAAATACAATCTTAAAGTATTATAATTTGGTTACGTACCTACGAAATATGAAAGGTAATGTTTTTTATAAGCATATTTCTTATTTTAAACATGATCTAAAAGTGGAATAAATTAAGGTAATTTCTTACGGGCCTTATATTATAAATTGAAAATATTGTTCAAAGAAGTACCCAAACTTTGGACTAACAATATAGATCTACGAGTTCATAAACTTATTTCTAAACGTAGTTTAGTTATGTCTGAACCTTACTAAACTATTATTAACTGGACACGGTACTTACCTAATTTCTCCCAAATGCACTCAACAGCTTAATTGCATAACTTAAACACACAAAATATTGAATTTCTAGAATTTACGTCATGACCTGAAAAGTAGCTCAATTCCAAAATTTAATCCGACGCTTCCTCGACAAAATAGCTATACCTCCTAAACTAGCCTTAAATCCTTGAATTCCGCACTAATAAGCAATTAAAGAAATAACCTAGGGTTCCGATTACGTTCTCTATTAAAACATAGCAAGTACGGATGCCGGTGAAACTAGCTTTGAAGCAATATCGATGACCTTGACAACTTTACACTCAATAACCATACTATATTAAGTCTTCTTAAATGTATGAAGTAGCTCAACTTCCACACTGAACATGAAATAGTAACCATAGTAACTAAACTAGCCTTCAGTCCAAATTCCGCACTAATAAGCAATTAGGCAAATAACCGACAGATCCGATTACGGTCTCTATTAAAACATTGCTAGGACGGATGCCGGTTAAACTAGCCTCAGAGCGATATCAATGACCTTGATAATTGAACACTCAATAAACTTAATTTAAGCCTTCTTAAATGCATAGAGTAGCTCAATTTCAGCACTTAAAATGACACAGTAGCCATACCAACTAAACTAGCCTTCAATCCAAATTTCGCGCTAATAAACAATTAAGCAAATAACCCGCAGATCCGATTACGTTCTCTATTAAAACATTGCAAGTACGGATGCCGGTGAAACTAGCCCCGGAGCAATATCGCCACTAAATATCCATCGGAATCATCACATCAAAGGCTATGGAATTCTGCAATTAGTTTGTGCATGATTTCATGGGCGCATTGTTCGACTCACCGCGCTTGCTGGCACGACTGAAAACGGAAACTATTTACGTTCAACCTGCGTCGAAATGAGGTTTAATTAGCATCGGCAAGTTGCGGACGCTGTGCTCGATGCGAGCGGGAGCGAATTATTTCTCGTATAAATATGCGAGGATATCAAAGTCAACAAAAGATGTATCAAGCTGTTAATAAAATGGATTTGTATTGAAGCTATCTGCTTAAAGGCTTAGTTCGTGTATGCTTGTATGGGATTTAATGGATGGAATCTTATTGTGAACGGCTTTCTATAAAAAATATGTACACAAGCCTTTTAAAGTGTCCTAATGATAATTATTGTTCTTAAAATCTTTGGCAAATTTTGGTTAAATTACCATTTACTATAGATATAATAGATGAGAAATTAAAGTTTAGTGGGCTTTTCACAATCAAAATAATGGAGTAAAAAACGGCAATCCTAAACTACTTTTCTCAGACACTTAATTTGACGTCGAACTAATTCCTACTAAGAACTTCTGGTCTCATTGTATATTTCTTTTGTTATTACTAAATAGCTGCAAGTATTTTTTTATTATAGTTTTTCTTTTTAATAGGTTCATACGTCATCGCAATGCTTTAATAGCGCCAGTATGTTACCAACCTACGGCTCACGTATTCATATTACCGTTATAAAATTTGTAAAAATAGAAATTCATAGCCAGTCATAAATTTAAATAGCATGAATTATGCAGTTGCTTAATATAGGTTATGTTTCGCACGCGATGAGAGCTATACACATAAACCGCAAGTGTAATTAGGCATAGCTATTTTAGACTTAGGAGCTATATAATCTAGAAATCTTAGAGGTACATTGTAGCTACTTCTGACTATAGTGGTAATACTGTAGTTAAATCTTAGAACTTATGTAATTTAGATGTGGTGGAACAATATTCTAGCTACTTCCGACTTCTGACTACGAAAAGTTCCGACTTCGAATGAAAAGTTGAGTTGAATTTGATGGCGTGTCTTTGGAGACGTTTGCATCTAGCAATGAACTGATATGGGCTGATGATGACAATGATACTGATAATGATTGCATAGTATGAGAGAGTACTGTTGAGAATATCAAAGTAGAACTAATGACCTTTTAAGCATAGATCTACCATCCAGTTACATTTGTTCATGAACCACAATTATTAATAAAACATGCGTCGTTTTTCTCCAATCTCGATAATGTTATTTGGCGTTATTTAAATGGAAAGCTTAATATATCTGATGGATGCATAAAAATCTTGTAGCTTTAACATCGAAATAGTATCTTGTATTTGCTACGCGCATTCATCAAAATTAGCCTATAATTTTTAATTTTTTTTAGTAACTATACATAACAATTACGATTAGCTATTAAGGATTTAAAAGTGGGCTACTCATATAACATAACCCATAGAAAAAACACAAAGAATTTGACTGACAATTCAGCAATTATTAACTCCCATTCGCTTACGCGTGTCCAATATGCCCATACACTTTGTTTGCGGACCACGTTGCTTCTATTTAACGTATTACGGACATTTCCATGATGTCGTATTGGGGAGCGTGGGGCGGTTCGTCTCTGTTTATACACCGGTCACATATCCAATATCTTTGCAACAAATCACGCGTTTGTGGTTTGTTTGACTAGTATCAGTAGTATGCTGATGTTTTGGTGAATGACTATCGGTTTCATGAGCCGTGTCCGTATTGTGGGCACAGAAACACACTTCGTATTCATTACTTAAAAGTGGTTGTGCCGACTAAAAGCCTTTAGTATTTCGCTTATATTCTTTAAAACAACGGGTAAGATAATATGCATGAGCACCCGTCCGCACCCGTCACAGTTTAAGACTGTGTTAGATATAGTATATGATATAGCAGCGTGTATAGGTCGGACCGATCTTGCTACCATTTGAGTTAGAATAATTCGATGTGCATGGAAAGTCCTGACTCGCCGGTTAGTATGAACATGCCGTTTTTACGCGCAAACCTTCTGGAAGGTTTGTTAAAGCCGATACGTAGCTCCATATAACCAATGTTCTACCAAACCAACAATTCCATATCATTTTTATCACATCTCACTTTAATACCATCTTTAGGCTGAAAAAACAGAAAGCGTACAGTTGAGATCGTCGACCGTCCGAGTCGGCCGCTCGTTAATCATCCACATCAACGAGCCATTAGCCCACCTCCACACATTGTTAACGCCCCTGACATCTTGTTTGTTTCACTAGGTGCAATTTAGAGCATTTTTAGATGGGGATTTTTGGAGTTTTTCTACATATTTCTTTTATTTTCTCTGACTTTTCGGAGTCGTGTGTGTATTAATAATCAATCACCATGCAATATATCGTTGAAGGAAAAACCAACGTGAGGAAACCTGCAGAGTGCATATCATAGTGATCTGTAAGAGTTTCTATGCTAAAAAAATTAAAACATTTTACATGCAACATAGTCCAGTTTTTAATAATAAATTGATTAGATAATTGTTTGTTGTGTTTTTCTGATGTAGATTAATGTTAGAAGTTTCAGAAACTGCGATTTTTGTATTAAGAAATTCTTACTTGTGAGTTAGCCGAAAAACTAACATAAGACCTTAACAACTACGTCTCTTCTGCAATGTAAATGGAATTATAATAAAGCATAACGAATAACAGCGAAAATTCACAGTCTGCCAGAAAAAGCCGAACAATTTTGAATAAATTGAAGATATATCATTTTTTGAATCGCAAAACATTATGCATAAATTCATATCCGTGATAAGAAATATAAATTATGATTTTATCGACGAAACAATACAAAGTTAGTGCTTTCAGAATTGCCTCGAATAAAATTTAGTTTCGTCTAGTGATGCGCGGTTCAATAATATCGATATTATTATCTCGATAAAACTGAACGAAGCGTGTGATGGAATACAAACATTCGAGTAATGTAAAATTTTCGATAACGTTTTATACATTTTCTACTGTTGTAATATCTATATGAGAGGAACATTTTTACTCTGTTGATTTATTGTTTCAATAATTTTAAAGTTCTGATCAATACTGTGAATCTTATAATATATCGTACCAAGATTACCTCAGGTACTTAAACGCCCGTTAAGTAAATAAACATATACATAGATACACATCACGCCTTTTTCCCTGGGGGGTAAACAGTGGTGCAATCAGGACACCCACGTTTCGCCTAGTATATTCCGTCCCACGATGATCTCACCGTCGCCCTATCCACGCCTATCAAGGGGGCGAGCCTATCTCCATAACGGGCACAAATTCCTCACTCCGGGCTGATAATGAAAAATCCAATATCACTTTACCCGATCCAGGCTTCGAACCCGAGACCTCAGCTTTGCATTTATACCGAAATACAACTACGCAACCAAGGCAGTATACGAACAACATAAAAATATTTTACTCGTGTATGGAAACTAAAGCTGACTAATCAGCTGCTACGGTCATAGATTACCAATTTATTTATGTACTCCTTTTACAATATGTTGGAGGGATTTTAATATTTGAGCCGATTATTACCTGCCAGTCGAACCTTAGGATGAGCTAATATTATAATATTATGACTTATTAATTATAAATACATAAACATCACGCCTTTATCCCAGAAAGCATAGGAAGAGGTGCAAACAGGACACCCACGTTTTGCCTTGCGTTCCGTCCCACGAAGTGATAGAGGGCGAGCCTATCACCATATTGGGCACAACCTGACTACGGGATGAAAATGAATAGAAAAATCCAGTATCACTTTGCCCTACCCGGGGCCGAACCCGAGCCCTCAGAGAGTATTAGAATACACTTTTAATAATACGCAAACAAACCCGCATACATCAGCTTAGTTACTAACCCGGCATGTCGACTTAGTACACTATCAAACGAAAGCCAACGGCGAACAAAGTTTGTCGATAAACCGAGCCGAGCCTGTTTTTATGAATATATTCAATTTGATGCACGACTAAACTCCTAGGGATGGGACGGCTATCGATAAAGATGATTTATTGCCAGCACTGAATACGCGAGACCCTGCGATAATCAAACCGAGTAATGTCAGAACGTTTTATAATATTGGAGATTTCTGGTGTTTGATTTGTCTAGAGATTGGGATGTAAGATGTCATAAGGGTACAGTTATTTATCAGTAATCCCGTCTTAGTTTAATGGCACCGTGTAAGGGTCGAGAGTCTTTATGACGTGTTAACTGCAAAAAATTTAGTACGTTCTTTATGGAGCCTTGCTTAGTCACTATTAGGTGAAATATTAAATTCAGCATATAAACTAACTTTAAATTAGTATTCAAATCTTTCTCTGAGATAAAATATCAGATAGAACTTGTTTTAATCAGGGGAACATCCTATAGTTAATTCTATTGATCACTTTCAGTCAAGGGTACTATTGTGGATTATCAAGGTGGACTGTAAAGACGATCAGGCCATTCGTCTGATGGTAAGCGATGCGACCACTCATGGACGGCAGCAAAACCAAACATCACCATCAATTATAAAGCAATGCTTGGCATGCCACTGCGCTTGTCACCCCGAGTCATAAGATGTTAAGTCACATTATGTCCAGTAGTTAATCTGGCTACAATGTCCTTCAAACCGGAACACAACAGTGCATTCACACTGCTTTTTGGCGGAATAAATAGACATTGCGGTGGTACCTATCTAGCCAGCCTCACACATATGAGAAACCTACCGCCAGTAAATTGGCATTGGAATATATTATATTGCTTTATGTATACAATAGATGTTGAAACTGAACCAAACACTTCAAAAGCAATCCAATCAGTAGATATTTAACGGATAGGTGGTATGGAGCCACATACAAAACCAACCTCATGGGTTTAGGTGAACTAATTACACACGATTGTTGCGGGATTCGTGAAATTATTCATTTGGAGTTTAATTAGAATAATAAATGCTGCAATATTAGTATAACATAGTTTAGTAACAGTAATTACAAAGACGACGGACAGACCAGTCGGGAGAGAAGATGGTACGTGGCGAATAAAAAAAAAAGGAATTAGAAGATCTGGTGGCCAACCTAACATTATCGGTGAGATTAAAGCACATCGTCTTCGTTGGATTGGCCATCTCGAACGAATGGGAGAGGATTGGACTGTAAAGGAAGCATACTTGCATCGACCAACCGGTCGACGGCCGGTGGGTCGGCCCAAGTATCGCTGGAAAGACATATTTGAGTGTGATCTGCGCCAACTTCGAGTCAGTAACTGGCCAGAGGTGTTCAGTGGCTGGTCAAGTTCAGCCCTGTATCATACATACTAATATTTTTTTATATCATAGGTCCGGCAAACGAGCAAGCATATCACCTGATGGCAAGTGATCACTGCCACCCGTGAACATCCACAAAGCTTGGATCATGGGTATGTCGCCGGCCCATCAGATCGTGAGGGGAGCGGGAAGGAAAAATGATGGAAAGAGGAAAGGGGTATTGGGCATCCGGCAGTCTCACACACCGAATGAAACGCGACAGCAAAGCTGTCATTTCACATCGATCTCCTATGTGATAATATTTTTATTGGGAAACAAATTTGTGCCACTGGCCCTCGATTTCATCGACATCGAAGTTCCCCTATCACTCGTGGCTCGTAATTTTCATCTTATGAGATGTGCACCGCGGGACTGGCGCGTAATGGTATTGTTTGCGTTACGATATATTTTTTAGTGGGGAATAAATACTTTACGCGCGTTTTATGTAACGCTTGTGCTAAATTCGAGGGCTAGTACTAAATAATGCGCGGCTTATGGTACAACATAGCACATAATTTATGTTAGAAGATGTATGAGACGGTCGGATTGACTTAAGATTCCCCTAGTTGTGTAACAACATTGCAGTGAAATAAAATATGAGGGTTTTGAAACGCATACGCGTAAAAGAGCTTTCTCCTGTATTCTCGAAGGGTTACTGTAACAACTAAGCAGGCAGTGCCTAATAGATAATGGTACCAACATACCACCCACAATTCGCGCAACTCTCTTCCGGTGTAAAAAGTAATAGGAGGGAAAACTATCGCTATAATAACCATAAATTTCAGTCTCTAGTAACTGCTCTCTACTCACTCAAACTAACTCTAGTTACTTTGCCTGGCACTCAAACCTAAGCCGTCACGGTTCACACCCTGTACACGCTTCAACTGTACCGACGATGCGAGATTACAGAGATTAAGACTTTGCCTTATCAAAAATAGCTGAACACGCTTAAATACATTTTCAGTTTTAAAAAATGCTTTTATAAACGTCACAGCAGCACTATTAAAATAAAGTCACTTAGCCCTCCAACGAGCGTGATTGGCCGCTCAACTGCAGACGCGGCGAGGCTCCTAAGGTCGTAATGACCCGCGCACTTTTCAACCCGTCGCGTGCCGCTGACAACGGTCATGTTTGGACGTCCATCGCGAATCGATTGTTTGATCCGGGTCAACCGTGTCACCGTATACTCATAAAGGTTATTTACGTGCTATAGGGGGTTAAATGGATTGTCTTATTAGTGAGATTGCTTGTTGTTTTAGCTTAAGTACTGCCGGCTAGTAATGTGATGTATTTGTAACTTTACTAGTCCTGCTTAATTAATCGGAATTTGGACAGGTTTTATTAGAGATTTTATGGCTATTAGTGCGCCAAGATATGGATGTAATGTTTCATACTTTATAATTCATCATTATTAACTCATGTGTAATTTTTACAAATATTTTTTTTGACTCATATATTAGCAAAGTCATAAGCTACGTTTTACCACAGAATCTTACTAAGTTAGACTCGACCTATTAAAAAAATCCATCCATTCCCAACCACAGTAAAGTTAGCTCCAACCAACCTCAAACTCTGCATTAAAAACAATAGAAATTAATCGTCATGTTAACAGCGTTATTCTTCAACTCAATCCAGCGCTAAATAGGGTAAGCGCGACAGTTCTTGACTGTTACAAATCGCGGCTTAATCCGACGATTCGGCGTGAACTATGAGAGTCGTTACCCGATTCCAGCCGACGTAATAGTCATTCTTTTGTCGCTAATGTGCCATAAAAGGGGAGCTGTCCTCACGTCGAACGCTTTCGGCGGTCAATCGGATTTGAGACAAATAAGCGGTCCGCGGCGGCTATTTCGGACGTCCAGTTTTTGTATGCGAAGGTTTCCGGGTGTCTGATACAGCTGCTTTGAGATCATTGAGATTATATTAAAGTAGACATAATCGATCCATGGAGGAGCCCTATGTTCAGTAGTGGACTTCCTGTGGCTGATGAGAAAGAAAGTCACACAGAAATGAGCCACAAAGAGAGCAGTTGTACCAATATTTCTGTCACTGTCACTCATATACTGTAAACACCATCTTCCCTCTCCCTCTTTTGAATTTCCCGTGCTTAGTTGGTACAGCATACAACGCTCAGATTTTGTTCCCGCTTTCCGCTTCGGTATAATGCCTCAATGGCTGAGATGATATTTTTTAATTTAGTTATATTAGTCTTGTTTTGTAAAAAAAGGGAAATAACCATTCGTTGAGCGAGGCTTTAGCAACTAGTTCTTAGTATTCGCTATTAAAAGTTGAGTGGGCGAGCGATATTACAGAGTCTCGCATAGTTTCTTTATATTGCAAATTATTGACAGCCTCCGTGGCGCAGCTCGATCCCCGCACCGAGACAAATGTTTGTGTAAACCACAGGTATTTGTTTCGGGTCGGGGTAAACACCTAGACCTGGAACACACAACCAAACAAACTCAATGTGAGACCGAAAAGTCTCTGGTAGTTCCTGACACCCACGACACAAGACTCGATCCTAGTGTGGGGTCAGGACTATGTATGTGACTGTTGGGTGTAATTATTTATTATGTTGTGTATAATTTTTTTAAAGTACGACGTGGTCGTTATGATACAATGCTTATTTTCCTCATTATGTTGGGTATTATTATTTTTTGAAAAACGATTTGGTTATAATGACCGGTTTTACCCCCATTATGCCCAGTTTTTATCATTGCATTGGAGCGGATACAAATAACAGTACTCTACCTTAAGCTATAGTGATTTAGTAGCACTCGTCGAATGAAACTCCAAAGAAAAGCTGTTGCTTCACGTCGATTTCCTTAGAAATTGTGATACCATCTTAAAATAATCGATTCAATGGGCCGAATACTCTTATTCTTCTCTTCAGCCACAGGAAGTCTACTGCTGAATTTAGGCTTTCCCCTAGGATCTCCACATCGACCTGTTGGCGGCCTGCATTCAGCGACTCCTGCAACCTTAACAAGGTCGTCTGTCCACCTTATAGGCGGGCGTTCTATACTGTGCTTGCCTGTACGTGGTCTCCACTTTAGAACTCGAATAGTCTTCATAGTGACTCTATCACTTTAAAAAATACATACACTAATAATCATATTACTGTATCAGTCCATATACGTCCCACTGCCGGGCACGGGCCTCCTCTACAGTCGAGAGTACGATTGACAGTGGTTAGGCCATGTAGTCCACCACGCTGGTCTAGTGCGGGTTGGCGGGCTTTACATACCATAGAAATTTATACAAATCGCTGTGGTGTGCAGGTTTCCTCACGATGTTTCCTTCACCGTTATAGTGCGTGGTGATAGACTATCAATACACACATGACTCCGAAAAGTCAGAAGTGTGCCCTGGGATTTGAACCGGCGACCTCCGTGAACATGTTGGAAGCTGCGTCTGTTCCGTTATCAACAGGCCACCACGCACTTTCAATAAAAACAAACATATACATAGATCAAACACAGTATGGTCAACGTATGTACTCAAATGTAGGCAAACTTTTGTTTATTACAGAAGTTGTGCATGCTGCAGGAATGTGCGGGCTCAGCCGTTGTGCAATAAACCCGATGTTGAATCATCCCGCGCTTAGTTTCGTGGTATTTAGCGGAATTGTATCCATTTGGTGGAAATTGTGTAGCTGTTTTGTTTACATTGCTCTGTTAAAGTATGCAGTGGATAATGAGCTGAATATAATTCGGTGTATGATATTCTGATTAATTATTATCGAATTATTCAATTTTATTTTATACTTACGTTACCATTAGTCACCATAGATCATGGATAATGGAGCAATGTAGGTGCATTATCGGTTTTTGAAGAGGTTTTATTTACAATGCTGCGTGAAGACTTTCATTCTGGAAACATTTACAGTCTCGGTATAGGTTTCAAAAATCGTTAGGCCTTATTTAATTTGAGTACTTTTTTTATCTTAAAACGTAAAACAATCAGTACCGCAGCACTTTCTCGCTTTATAGTTATAAAATTTTCCTTTAATTGAATGTAATATTTCAAATGGCCTAGTTCGATCACAATGGTAACGTGATTGTCACTAGATTTCTCTAATACATCCTCAGTTCCGTTCATAAAAAATAGAAGAAAATTATGGTGAGCCGTTGTAAAGAGATTTATTGAGGTCAGCAATTCTTCTGAGCCGCGTCCTAACGAACTAAAACGACTTCAAGGTGTTCTGAATTAAGCTGATTGAACGGGAATTTTATTAAAATGAATATTCTAGAATCTAGATAGTGACCCATAAAGAGAGAAAAGTAATTTGTAAATTATATTTTTGGTTACCTTTTTTGTAGGAAATATATCGAATCAGCTTTACAAATACTAAACTAGAAAGCTGAATGTAAAATTAACTTCGTTTAGAGATAAAAAACGTTTCGATATAGCAAAAGGATAATGTACACAAAGATACTGTAAGCGACAGATCGGCCAAGTATACATAAGAGTAACAATAATTAAGTCAAGTTTATTATATGCAATTTGAAAAAATGTTTTATCTACAATTACTGACTGATCGATGTCTGCACATATGAGAAAACTATTATGGGGGACTGTATGAACGTAATAAAACTTAGCTCGAAAAGCTATCGCAGTCAGTTCAATACACAACATTTGACTGGCTCAGGATGTATGTGACTGTTGGGTGTATTTATTTATTTATTATTTTCGTAATTTCATTTCACATTTATTTTGACTTTCTTCAAAACACACGATTTCACCCACCAACTACAACACTCACGTTTACCGCCGCAGGTCAGATCAGTCCCACGGGTGATTTCCCGCCCAAAGCCGCGGGAGGCGCTAATGGACTTTTGTGTACGACTTCCCTCGTCATGTCACAGGATAATCTGTTTCTGCAAAAATACTACGCAATTTCATGCTTTCCACGTGTCTTTTAAGTGAGATGTCACGGTGTACTGTCTCTGAACGTAGAGGAAAATGGTTTGTCACTGAAAATAAATATGTTTAAATTTATAATGGAGGAGTGACTACGCTTGAAGGCAAATCTGGTATTTTGAACTGTCCAGCCTGTGAACTATTAGACTAGTTTTGACCTAGTAGATGAAATTTTACCCACCATATACGAGTATAGTAATTTGTTCTGTTGAAATCCTATCGAGATTGCACTGTAAAATTACGTGTAAATTACATTAGCGTGTGGCGAAATTTGGAACTACATTTTTTTTTTTTTTATATTTATTATATTTTTTTATATTTATTTAACGCATTGTTTGAGATATGTTTTCATAATATTTATACTCGTAATCTAATAGTATTAACATGCCCAATATAATAAAATGTGAAGAGAGAAAAACTGTTCCTAATATTTTGACAAAAGCATGATAAGAATGCATTCGGACGCCAAAAGATCGTAGACGATCTATACTTACAATCATATATACATACATAAACATCGCGCCTTTTTCCCAGAAGGGGTAAGCGGTGGTGTGGTAGAAGGTGCTACCAGGACACCCACGTTTCGCCGTATGTGTTTCGTCCCATGATGTGCGACCCTATCGTCTTCCAGTCAGGTGCATTAAAGGCGGGCATGAGAAAGTAACATCTCGTCAGTTGACAAAATTATGCCGGCGATACAAAGAACCCGAAACTTAGCTTTTATCTGGTGTATTACCAACCATCGTGTGACCGTGTTGCCCAATGTTACCTAAACAAACAAACCAACCGTAAATGCCGTTTCCCCGTAATTAATTTATCTAATTGCAAGTTCATTCGGACGGACAAACAGTAACGACTATAATTCGTATACCACATTTAGCTTAACTTCTTATTTCGGTAAAAGGGTAATAGATTTTGTTTTATGGGATGACTTCGTCGCCGGTGTTTTCGTTTCATGATTTGTAAATGTTTTATTGTTTTTTTTTATGTTATTTATTACGTTTCTGCTATTAAGAATCTGGTTTATTTACTTGGTAAACATAGCTTTGATAAGAAAGTAATGAGGCAATGTATTGCAATCAATGTTTGTGAAAAAAACTTTAAAAATACATATATATTTGTTCTTCTTCTTCGTTGAGTGTCTCTTCAGTCTTGAAGGGTGGCCGTCAGGTCCTTGTATTCTTACTTGTCTTTTTAGCCACAATGCGGATATATATTTGGGTAACTTAAAAGTAATTTTCTATTTTTATACACTTTTTTATGTTCTCCTATTTATTTATTTTCATCTTAGTTAATAAGAAATATTTCGGAACTGGCTATATTATTATGTTCAAAGAGCGTTTGAACACAATCAATTGACAAAAAATAAAATACCCCAAAACCGTAACAATCCAACGTACCTAAACAAAACGTGTTAATTAATCAAACAGCAACTCCATTGGGCGGCGAACAAAACGCCACGAATATTCGCAACCGCTCACCGCGATTATCTATATACGACAGCGCAGAATTAACTAAATGAACTTCAGATAAAGGGTCGGTTCCATTCCATGATTAAAACTTTGCATTTATTTCAATTAGCATGAAAGGCGTAACCTGAAATTAGGCTCATTCCGTTTAATTAATGCCCGGGCAGCGAGGCGAAGTTTTTTTAATACGCCCCCGGGGTGCCGAGGTGTGGAAGATGTTAAATTGCAATTTTTCCGCCCGCGGTCTCCCAAGTGTGAATTTGTTTATGAATTTTGTATGCGGTTTGTGTTGGAGTTAAGGGGATGTTGGTTTTGCGTTGTGGATGTGTTTTTGTTAAATGTTAGTTGTATTTATTTAGCCTAGATTTTAACGCATGTTGAGATAGAGAAATATCAAATTTAAAGTGGTGGTGGTGACAATAATGTAAGATGTCGTGTTCGTGTGACATTAATAAGTAACTATTATTTTATTACCCAATTTGAACTATTCAATTATTATAAAATAAACTTAAGACATCACTATCGTCACTTATAACCAGACAATCACGCCTGTTAACTCACAACACAACATTTATTGGAATAAAACCAAAGAAATCCAGTGCAACACCAATAAAAGTCAAATATATAATTTTATTAAAACCTGCAGAAACATGTCCTGCGGGAATTATCAACTCGCGCCAACTGCAAAGCTTTAAGCGAGTAATACAAATCCGAGTTTAGAATCCAGACATATCACCCCGACATATATTGCACAACTGTTTTACAGTTCCACGACGCTAAAACTTACGCTTACCGATTGCAATTGTTCAGTAAACAATTTTTCATCTCTTAAGCCCCGTTTACACGGGAGACTTTCGTGGCGAGAATCGTATGCGATCATCGCATGACAAAACCGCCATAAGATTATCGTGTTCTGATAATGTTTTCACGATGCGACTTTTAATATCCTTACGATAATCGTATGTTCCAGGCGAGAAACTCTCCTCGTGTGAATGGGGCTTTACCCCACCGGCCTGTGATATTCCCTATCGGTAAATATATTTTACCTACGTTCCGTTTTACGGACACCTAATAAAACATTTATGGGTTGGTGAAAAAGGAACGTAAATAAGAAAGTAAAAACAGCAGTCACTTTAAAAAAGTTTTTGCAACTCTCTAGCGCCGCGCCACTTGGCTCCCGTCGGATTTGACCCACTTGTTAAAAACTACCGTTAATGCTGTAATCATGGAAATACACTCAAACGGATGCTGGTTTAACGAGTAACGAATCATGTTTTATTCATTCATTCTTATTTTTGTTATGTTACTGGCTAGCAGTGGGAATGTTTAAGTATAAAAGTAAATATACAAATTTTGTTGAAAAAATAACCAAAATCCAGTAATATAAAATGCACTCCATGCATCAGCTTATGTTCGTCTACTGCGAAACATAAGCCTACACAAAATTGCGGTTTTGAGAGTTAACTTGATTAACTCTAAGATTTAAAAGAGAATTTAGAACTGGTCGGGAACCCACCTATTTCTGGCAAATAGTGGCATAGCTATTAAAAACATAATAAATCTGAAATTAAATGTATAGTTTCCTCTATTTGTAATATACATACATAAGCTCACGCCTTTTTCTCAAAAGGGAGGTAGGCTGTAGAGTGGCAGAAGGTGCTACCAGGACACCCACGTTTGGCCTTGTATGTTCTGTAACAAGATGTGATAAGGGGGGAGTTTATCGCCATGTTAGGCAGAAGTTCCAGACTCCAAGCAGATAATAATGTAATGAAAAATGTAATATAACATTACTCGACACGGCATTCGAACCCGGGAGCTCATCGTTGTAATCGTATCGTAGTATATCTGCGCCACCCAGGCCATCCCCAGTCCAATCCAATCCAGTGTAATATATCAGAACTATAAATAATTTAAATAATCTGCAACGGCCTTATTCATAGATAGATTTAAACCCTATTTTAGCTATCTTTTGTCTTCTGAATGTTTTGTCTTCTTCACTCAAACTGAAATCTAAAGTCGTTCGAAAAGGACAAAACATTCAATAACTAAAATATGTTTGAAATCTGTCTAAGGCCGTAAGGGAATTCAAAACTGTAGCCGTACATAAATAGAAATTATGAAGGTGAAATTAATCTTATTCATACAAACTCGCACGATCCAAAAGTATCAAGTGGGAAAATCGTTTCCGTACAGGAAGTTCTCGCTTCAAGGTACTTAACAGTTATACTCCCATATCATGTTACTTTTTAATAAATACAAACCTACTTACGAGTTTGAAACCCGTGGTTGTTGGTGCAGAAATAATACCTGTACGAAAAGATCATAAAGTATGATTGGTATAACTTTTTACGACTTATTTTTTATAAGACGCTTAACGTTAATTTGATTTGATAAAACTTTAGCAATATTGTGTAACTTGTTATTACTTTCAATTAAATCGGATTTAATTTTAAACGTTTTCTTGACATTTGGGATGTCTAGAGTACGTGTATTTTCAAAGTGACTTTAATTTTGAACATAGAAACGCTCTGTTTAGTCCGTAATGATGGTTCCTATCATCATATCATGTACTGTAGTGTACCGGCCCAGATACGTCCCACTGCAGGGCACGAGCCTACTCTACGCCGAGAGTACTATTGAGAGGGGTTAGGCCATATAGTCCACCGCGCTGGCCTAGCGCGAGTTGGCGGACTTTACATACCATAGAAATTCTTAGCTCTTGCAAATCGCTGTGGTATGCAGGACGGTGGCAAAACAATATCGCCACTTAAATCGCCTATTTAAAAAAGGCACACCCATACATACATCGAGCATAACATCCCTAATAACCAACCCTGATGAACACAATTTATAACCTAACCTACATGCTCTGAACAATGGCTACAAATCAATACTCATTTACGTGCTAACTGGATCGGGACACGTGCCCACAGCGGCTGTAATGTACTATCTAACGATGGTTACTTATGGGCGTCGGCTCGGTAGATCAAGGATTAGTGACGTCATAAAGCTCCTTGTGACTTCTGTGTGGCTATAGCGTCGGCGTTTCATTTCACGTTTTTGGCAGTAAAGGAGCGGAATCTTGGGACGGAACATACAATGAAATGTGGGTTTCGTGGTACCAGCTCAGTCATCCCCTTCTGGGAATAGGCCGGAGTTCATGTATGTAGAAGGAGCGGTGTGTGGTATAGGTACTGTGAGTCATTTTTTTTTAGTCTAAGCTCCAAAAAAGTATGAAGTGAATTTAATTTCTTTTCATATTCTGTATCAGCCCAGATATGTCCCACTGCAGGGCACGGTCTACAATGGAGAGTATGATTCAGAGGGGTTATATATGCCACCACGCTGGCCTAGTGCGGGCTGCCGGCTAGTAATATTCATTATGCATTAATATGACTAGAATATGTATTGTAAGTTTTGAATGAACAAATAAGTATTGAGGCAATGCAATATTGAATTTTATCATATTATGTTAGTTTTGCAACAGTGGTAGAAAAGAAGCGTATAGAATCTTCGAGTTTTAAATATAATGAGCTCCAGTTATACTCGTAGCATTAATTTTTCTCATATATTGAGAAACGAAATGTTTGAATTCGTATCGTTATATATGACTGTGACGTGCCTCATATGATGTATAAAAACCGATAAATAGGCAATGTGTGTTTTTTTTATAATAATTACAATCTCACTTATCACTTCGAAAAAAGTGAAGTAAATACGTAAGCAGAAGAAAAAATATTTTCCCTACGCCACCCGCTAAAACTCCGGCCCGTCTCTCATAAGGAAGACATTTTGTTAAGGAAGGGACGAATGCTCAGGTACAAAACGGCAATGATCTTTATGGATGTTCGTGAAGAAAGGGATTTAACGAACCGACATTCGTTTCAATTGAAATACAAGTTTGTTTCCCCGTTGTTTCACGAATACTAAAGGCCCAAATGGAGGCTTATCTCAAACTGGAGCGGTTGAAAAAATCGCAGTCTATTATGAGTTTGAAGTTTTGTATTGAGGTCCACTATTGATTGGTCCCATGGATTTGTGTATGGGCTTTCGATGGCTGAATATGGGTGAATTAATAAAGGTGTTGAAAACAAATTTTATTTATTTTACATACATACATAAACTCACGCCTTCTTTCCAGAAGGGGTAGGCAGAGGCGCCACCATGACACGCACATTTCTCCTTGTATGTTCTTGATTTGATAGGGGGCGAGCCTATCGCCATATTGGGCACAAATTCCTGACTCCAGGCTAATAATGAATTGAAACATCTATTATCACTTTGCCCGACCAAGGATTCGAACCCGAGACCTCAGCTTTGCTATCGTACCGTAGTACAACTACGCCACCGAGGCAGCCGTATTTGGTATTTATTTGTCAGTAAGTTTTCAATTATGAAATATACATTCAGTTAGAAATATAATGATTTACGTCACATTAAGAAATTATTTTAGAGGCAGTAATATCTTCACGATAATGATATAGAAATTACATTAATTCATTTAACACTAATATATCTACTACCATCACTGCTACACACCCATCCATCAGCCAAAGGAAGTCCACTGCTGAACATAAGCCTCTTCTAATGATTTCCACAGTGACGTGTTGGAGGCAGCCTGCATCCAGCGACACACACTTCACACCCACCTAACTTGAAAATCAAGCCACCCTGACTCTATATTATCAATTATGGGTAATGATTCGTACCTATTGCAGAATGATTTCACTTATATTTTACGATTCACTGACTGACTTAATTAATAAAATAATTTTGATCTCACTGTTGCCATTTTGGTGGAAAATAAATTCGTAAATACATATTTAATCTGAGCACACAAATTGATCAGTTGTATAAAATATTTGAATAACTTAATTTATTTGTGTTAATGTATCGCGTGAACTCTGTATGCAAAGTATCAAATTCTATTGTTTTGTCCGATGAAATGGAAATAAGTTAACTCATTTACCGCTCTGACAATGAGCGGGAAACTATTGTGCATTTTACACTCATTAATTTAATATTTGAATATTTGTATTTCGCACGAAATTAAAATAGGCTTTGAAATGAACATGCATGGAACACGCATACAATTTTGTGTTAGCATCGAACTAATAACAAATTAATGTACGAAGGCTTTCAGTAAGTTGCAGTAGTGTACTTCCAGAAACTAATGTTGATAATGATGACCTACAAATGTACAACCGTTTCTGGTAACACATCTATAAATGTTCAGTTTCCGAAAATCGTATATTTATTGTTGGCGATAGGATTTTCGTCCTAGGGGTTGAATATTTTGACAGACAGTTTTTTTTTATTTTTATTGCGTAGGTATAGGTCCGGCAAACGAGCAAACAGGTCACCTGGTGGTAAGTGTACACTGCCCATGACCATCTACAACGGTTAAATCATGGATGAGTTGCTGGCCCTCGAAATCAGGAGGGGAGTGGGACGGAAAAAGGATGGGAAGAGGAAAGGCATATTAGGCATCCGGCAGTCTAACACACCGAACGAAACGCGACAGCTGTTACATCACATCGATCTCCTATCTACAGCCGAGCTGTCGCTTTACGTCGATTTCCTTTGAGACAGTGGTAGTACGCCAGACAAGCCTACACATTCATGCTGAGTCATGACTGACAACAGCGTGGCTCTACCACATAAATGACAGTGGGCCAGCCTAACAATATAATCTACTCTGCATATTAAAAACATGATATCTCTTATGGCTAAGGCTTTACTATAATGAAATAGTTAGAAGGAGTTACGTCCTTATTCACCACATTCGTCTAACGCGAGTAGGCAGCTATCACACATAAAATCTTATAGAATTTTCTCAACAAGTTAAAGCGACCAAAGAAAAAATAAAATAAAAATTACAACAAGCCTACTCAATAAAAACTCCCAAAAAAGCTGGCAGCCACTTAAAAAACAACAATTCAAATTATTGTCAATATATAAGATGCCGAGGGTCGGACACGAGTGAAACCCCGGCTTACATTACAAAACTTGTCTTAAATGCTAATAAAAGAGATCGCGGACCGACTCGGGAACTCTACAATGAATATTTCATGATGGGACCTATTGACGACCAGTGTAATTGACCTCCCGCGCCTCCCCCGGTGAATGAAAACGCATCTAAAGTTAAGTTATGGCGCGTTCGAGAGGAGGTCAGGCCAGATTGGCCAAGATCCCTGGCAGCGACGCAGATGCGGTGCGTTTATTTTCTCATTAATTTTTCATCTCTTCGGATACAGTTGCGTTATCTACGGTTAAATATAGTCTTGGACATGACAGAGGTCCTTGTGGAATATTTTTTACGAATATATTTATGATTTTTGATTAGGGTATAGACTAGATCAATCGGGGTATCACGCAAAAAGTAAAAACTTTCCTGTCGCTTTTCTTTTGAGCAAGAGATATTTATAGATTTACATATGTATATAAACTCACGCCTTTTCATAGAAGAGGCAGGCAGAGTTGCACCAAGATACCCCCATTTCGCCTTGTATGTTCCGTCCCACGATTTGATAGGTGGCGAGGCTATCGTTATATCGGGCACAAACTGATTCCGGATTGGAAATGAATAGGAAAAACCAATATCACCTTGACCAACCCGGGATTCGATTACTCTTTGATCTCTTCGATCTCAGCTTTGCAATCATACTGTAGTACAACTGCGACATCGAGGCAGTGTTTATGGGTTTTAAAAGAAATTAAAAGGAGGAAAATACAAGACAATTTGATTTTAATATGAAGTTTATTCTCCACACCTACAATAATTTCAGAAGTAGTAGTACTACTTAACGATTCAAAATATCTTGCATATTCAGAATATAATTAGTTTTCCGTGGCCCTAAAAATACCCTTTTTTCTTAACTACTTTTTTCCTCAAACAATTTAGAAAGGCACAAACCTACAAATCTAAAAACTGTGGATTTGCACTATTGATTACTCAACATCAGGTGAGTACTGAGTAGTTTTCTGAAAAAAGAAAGACTTAGCCAAGTACTGCTGTATAATGCAAAATGATGAAGTGTCGCGAAAATATTCAAAATATACGTGGTCGGGAAGATTTACGCTGAAAGTTGTGGCATTTGTTTCTGTCTCCACTAACTTTGTTGTCCTCGCTTAACAGGCCATTATGTGCTCAGTTTCTGAAAACACTCTGTATTTTTTTATTAGCTGCATGAAATACTATGTAGACTAGACTATTATTTATAAAGCGATATTCCTATTGGACATAATTAGTCATATTTGTATGACTGCCTCGGTGGCGTAGTTGTACTAAGGTATGATTACAAATTAGAGGTCTCGGGTTCGAATCCTGGGTCGGGCAAAGTTGTCATTTCATCATTCATGATCAAAGTTATTATCAGCCCGGATTGAGGAATTTGTGCCCGATATGGTGATAGGCTCGCCCACTATCACGTCCTGGGACGAAAGTGTCAAGGCGTAACGTGGGTGTTCTGGTAGCACCTCTGCCAACCCCTTCTGGGAAAAAGGCGAGAATTTATGTATGTATGTATGTATGTATGTATGTATTGTATATTATTAATAAATTTTCCATATGTATACGTGTACCTTTTTTTAAATTTACGCACCAACCTGTTTTCATCTCTGCATCGTTCTGGGTTCGACTGGTAAAGAATGCCCAAGTAATTAGGTCGGATGTAACGGCACGGGGCGAGAAATGCAGTATAAAGGACAGCGGTCACGTTGAGTTTAAATATAAAACAGTTAGTACGCGAAATAAAATGTGTTTGATGTGGACTGGACTCAAGTGCCTGCACCCGGGAGAAGCCAGGCCACTAGTTTATATATATGATTACTGATAGTGTCTTCTTTAATGACTACTGCAAAATATACTTTTTCTCATACCGAAAAATATATCCAGTGTCCTTCAGAGGATTACTAAGTTGAAGCACTCAGTGTCAGTTTAATAAGTGCTAATGCTGATCTTGTCTCGCAGTTGTGGAGGATAATTGGGCGAGACAGTCTCGAAAAAACTCTGTTTCATCCCCATTTTTATCGCTATTAATATACTGAAGGTCGGATGAGGCCGCGAATTAATTATCTTTAAGGACAATTTTTTTTATTGAAGTGCTTGGTAGCCTGTTGGTAACGGACCAGACGCGGCTACCTACATGTTCACGATGGTCGCTGGTTCATATCTCAGGGCATACCTCTGACGTTTCGGAGTCATGTGTGTATACTCGTAGATAGTCATCCACCACGCACTATAGCGGTGAAGGAAAACATCGTGAGTAACCTGCATACCATAGCGATATGTAAAAAATTCTATGGGGTGTAAAAGTCCGTCAACCCACACTAGGCCGGCGTGGTGAACTATTTGGCCTAACTACTCTCAATCTTACTCTAGATTGTAGAGGAGGCCCGTGCCCTGCAGTGGGACGTATTTGGGCTGATACAGTACAAGGACACGTTATAAATAATTGTGAATTTTGCTATATAAATGAACTATTCCAAACCAAAACTTTACTCCTACACTGTATCAATGGAATTAATTTTCTAATGAAAACCGACGCAGTAACATTGCTCCCGTCGGGTTTCAAAACACGCGGTTACATTTAGAATAATACTGGCAATATGGCAAACGCTGGATTGAAACTCTGATCATAAATTACCCCGAGAATCACAAATAATGCAGCTAAAGTAAATGTTTCCATGAATTCTCTTTGGAAAATATTTGTGCTGAATTATCAATTTTGATTTCTATTTCATCTATTTTAAGAAGGAGTGGTGACTACTTTTACCGTTCTATAAAAATAATAACTTGCTTTCTATGCGTGTACTTAAATTCATACACTAAAAAAATTACAGGAAAATAATTATGGTTGTTTAATATTAAAACCACTAACCATCTGAAGCCAATTTGAACAGAACTAAACGGTATATGAACCATTGTTTAGGCAAAAGCACGAATTTTGCAAGTTTCTCAAGTAAAAACCACCTGTTTCAATACAGAAGATATCCGGCTAGATAAAACCGAATCCTTGGAAGATTCCTATAGCTGTGTCAAGTCTGAGAGCTGATAACTGTAAAGACATCACATAAAAGGTTTTATTGTATTTACGTGAGTCAACAATAGTCATCATGGTAGAAGAAATGGTAATAGTACTAGTATTAGCAAGTAAATAGTAGTCATTTTTTTAAAGGAAAGTGTGGGGCTACGCGTATATATGTAATATAATATTTAAAAAAAAGTAATAAATATTATTTTTGAATTGATGTCATTAGATAAAAAAGCAGCAATGCCTGTAATAGTTTTAATTTAATTTTCATCAAATATTTTGGATCTTTTCAATGCTGAAAGTGTTTCAAGCTTGTGCCGCTAGATGGCGCTTTACTAAACCTATCACCAAAAAATATCTGAATAAAATTAATATTAAAATTAGACTTTGCATAAAATACACACTCTTTGATAACATACACAACAACTTCCATTGTCTTAGTTACTGGAACAGTTACAGACGAAACTTTGCACCGCGAGTGTACTAATGATATTCATATTCTAACTAGGACCATACTTCGCAACGAACGGAATGTAAATTAGATGTAGCAAAATGGAACATTGATAATTATTCCGAGCAAACCTTATATTTTGTGTACGGTGGTCGGAGTAATGCTGGTGTTTATCTTGCAAACATATCGTAGCGTACGCACTTTGGAAATTTAATAGTGTTTGAACTAGTACTATACAGGGTATATCAAGACTACTACAGAAAAAGATGCCAGGTGGTAGTTTTAGTAAGTTTAGACACAATGCAACTATTTTTTTCCAAAATAAGCAACGATTATTTTTGTAATAATTTTAAAAATTATTACATAAATTTTCTAAAGAAAAAAATAATGTACATCCTTTTATTTTAAAGACGCTATACTCGTAGTATGCAAGGCTTAAAATTATAATTTTAGCAAAAACTATGAATTTAACACCCAAACACAGTGAAATTAAAAAATTACAAAAAAAGTCGTCGCGTTTTTTTGCAATTTTTTTTGTTGCATCGTGTCTGTAGTCACTAAAACTACTACCTGGCTTCGTTTTCGGTAACAGTCTTGATATACCCTGTATAAGTATACTCAAAAAGGTTACAACAGAACATGAATTGTGCCCAACCAAAGACAGACAGTACAGCTACCAACAATATAACGGCTAATAAAATAAACAGCAAGTTGGCTAGGGTGCCATTTAGCTCTGAGTAATAGCGACTGAAAAAGAGGCTACTGCTTCACTTACAAAGTTTGTTTGCGATTGTATTCTGTACCAGTGGTTGCATTGTATTCTGTAAGGCTGCACCCAAGCCGGGCCCGCTCAATTAGACTACACCACTCGCCCCGTTAGTCTGCGCGCGGGAAAAATTGGAACTAATGCTGACGTCATAGAATGTTGTCGACTAAAATAGATTTACCATTTAAGAATAATTTTTAAATCTTTAAAGCACTGTTTATCGGAAAGTAACGTTGTCGAATTGACAGTTTATACAATTCCACGTACTCATATAATATACTAAGTACCTGGATGACCGAGCTTTGCTCGGTATTTTTTTTTTATATAAATTGTGTTTTTTGGAAATTATCGTTATTTTCATTAGCTACACGTTGGGCCGCACGCTCTCGTGAAAAAAATAAAAAATAGTATTATTATTCGCCAATAGATGTCAGGAAGAGTCATATTTTTCAGTTTAAAAACGATCGATAAAACACGAATAAAATGACATTTTCTAAAATAACTTTATTGCTCACAAAAAATAGTATTATTATTCGCCAATAGATGTCAGGAAGAGTCATACTTTTCAGGTTAAAAACGATCGATAAAACACGAATAAAATGACATTTTCTAAAATAACTTTATTGCTCACAAAAAATAGTATTTTTATTCGCCAATAGATGTCAGGAAGAGTCATATTTTTAAGTTTAAAAACGATCGATAAAACACGAATAAAATGACATTTTCTAAAAATAATTCCTAGCTAGATCGATTTATCGCCCCCGAAACCCCCTATATACTAAATTTCATGAAAATCGTTGGAGCCGATTCCGAGATTCCAATTATATACATATATATATACAAGAATTGCTCATTTAAAGATATAAGATTCCGGACGTCGCTGGATGCAGGCTGCCTCCAACAGGTCACTGTGGAAATCATTGGGACAGGCCTATGTTCAGCAGTGGACTTCCTTTGGCTGATGGATATATACTAATTTAATGTGATTTAAATTTTATTAAAATTGCGTAAATATCTTATAATTGTAACATATTTTATCAATCCTTTACTAGGACAATATTGTTCCAAGTATAAAAATTATATCACAGTCGCGCGCACATTTATCTGGCGAGGAGTATACGAAACCGGGTGTAGTAAGTAGCCTATCGTTAAATTCAAATTATATTTGTTTAATATCGTAATTTTTGGTTTTGACTAGCATTTATTTTGTCATTATTTTTCACATTGTAAACCATATTAATAGGAGAAAAGTCACAAAAGCTTTTAAATTTATTTTCGATTATGTATGTACATAATATGGTGGCTGTAAATAATTCAACTGTAGAAAAGATTTTTCATTTCAAATAGCCTTTTTTTGCCTCAATTGTTGAGCTAACAAACTGTAAATGACTAGTAGTTTTTATAATTCATTTGTGAGTCAGGCTCGATTTTGCCGACTTTATTCGTATTGTACAACTTTTATTAATCATACTTCATTGGTACATTTCCAATGCAAATTGATGAATATATTCATTGACTTCGTTCGGTCATCGAAACGAAAATTGTTAAAGAAAATATCTATTGTAAAAATATTATTATTTAATTAAAGCGAATGAAATAATGAGAGCTTGTATCAAAGTGAGTCATGACTTCTCATAAGGCAACTTCCCCCATTCCTTTTAGGCATTACAAATATGATATACATACATAAAATATTAAATTTAAATATTTTAAGAATTTACAGGAAGTCTACTGCTGATCATAGTCTTCATCTAATGACTTGTCTACTGCTCTGTTGGAAACTGCACGCGTCCATCGACTTTCTGCAATATTTATAAAATCTATCTGCCTTGTAGATGGTATCTAAGGCTTAATTAATGGTCAATAGTTTCCACTTGGAAACTTTTCGGTACACATTAGCCATCAGTCCTCTGCACAATGCCTTGTTGCCTGTATTTTCAACATGACTGTCTGCTACACTATGTCAGTAACGACTGATCCACATATTTGATTATATTTCTCAGGAAAAGTATTCAAAATCGCTCATTTTTGATCATGTTTTCGCAATTTTTACCACATTGATCTATTCCGCCAGCAATCATGTTCGAGAATTTCCATTCAAAAAGCACGAATAGTCGACGATTGCAATTTGCCGTAAGGATTAACGCTAGCAAAATCATAAGCCGTCCTTTGTACGTAAACAATAAACATGCTGAACAAAGGTGTGTTGTGACAGATAGAATAGGAGATTACATCCGTGCAAATTGATCAATCAGAAATGATAATTGAATTGAGGTTGGTGTTCCACATTCGCTAATGAAAGAGATAGTGCATATAGACCACTGTGGGATTCATATCTGGTTATCAGGGACGTGTATTAAAGATAAATAGTTTATCCCGATAATGATTTCTAAATGCCGCAGGAAGTCATTAAATTAATTGTTTATAATATCAATTAAAGCGTTTTAAACTGGCACTAAACTGTTATAGCCAAGTTATAACTACCTAATTCAGTATAAAATTTGGTAAGTTTTCACTTTTCTTCTGCAATTAACGTCCAACCAACCCTTAAACATCCAATCAGTTTATAAGGATCCCTCTAGTGAGCACAGGTATCCCATATAATTAACAGAAGCTTAGTTTTCATCTACCACGTTGAACAGGTCATTATGAAACCGAAATTTGGAACTGTCAGAGGTATGTACGTGGGATCAAATCTCCCAATTCGAATTTATCAGTTCCCGTGAAATCATTTATATAGATATTCTAAATCTACAGGCGCGTGGCGAAATTTGGAACCAAAATTAAAATTAAAAAATATATATTTAACGCAGTGTTTAAGAAATGTTTTCATAATACATATATACAACAAATAATTAACATTTGTAATGTAAAAAAATGTGAGGAGAGAAAATCTGTTCTTAATATTTCGACAACGCTTTTAGGGACAAAAGAAATTGTAGAAAAAACAAAATTTGTAGACAATCTTTATATCTCTCACAACCAAACGTCTGTGGAAATCACAGTTATTAAATCGGATCGAATATCTCTGACCTAATGAAACGTAACAGTAAAGTTATTACGTCACATCAGCTTCCTCCGAGACAGTAATACCTCAGTCAAGCCCATTCAAGCTACACCAGCTCCTGAGCATTTCATTTCAAGCCATTCACTAAAGAAATACAATTCAAAATTAAGCTAAGAAAGTGCTCCCGCCGAGATCGCGAATGAAATCTGAAACTCGTTATACTTTTTCCACTAGTATGAATTTTTCATGGATTACACTGCGGTTCTTCTTAGCCAGCGGTATTTTGTTGCGTATCAGTAATGTAATATTTACATATAAAAGTATGGGATGGGCCGGAGATTTTTTCTTCAGTCATTCCACTGGCTAGTTTATGTGCAGATTTTTTGGGCCGACGATAAATTATTGCTGTTGTGTGCGGCGGTTGGAACGTAAATTCTTACGTATCGGTAACAGATTTTGATTTTTATATTTTGTTGTTTTGATCTTTTTACGTTTTCGTTGGAGTAGGCGATCGAGTTACATTTACATTCTGTTTTATAAGAACTAAAATATTGTTTTTAATAGCGTAAGTAGGACGTATTGCAATACACGCGCCTCTTTTACAATTAAAAGGACTAAGTGCAGATTGGTTATCTTAAACACTTTTGATATTTTTATGCTGAACTCTTAAGTATCCTGGTTTGCCCATAATGGTTTATACCCGTCATTATTTATTGTAAACAAATAGAGCATCATTAAATTCTTAAAATACAATCTTTGTAGTTTTTACCTTTGCCCTTTAAAACATCGTATGTACATTTCTAGCCAGGTTTATCTACATACATACGTACATTAACATCACGCCTTTTTCCTAACAGGAGTAGGCAGAGGTGCAACCAGAACACTCACGTTTCGCCTTGTGTGTTCCGTCCCATGATGTCCGGGCGAGCCTATCGCCATATCGGGCACAAATCCGTGACTCCGGGCTGCTAATAAATAGAAAAATATAATATCACTTTGCTCGACGCGGAATTCGAACCCGAGACTTCAGCTTTGTAAGCATACCGTAGTACAACCACGCCACCGAGGCAATCTATCGAGGCTAAGTTCATCCATATTTTATAATAATGTTTTATATCTTCAAGATATCCCTAATAATAATTATCATATTGTTCAAATGTAGTAGGTAGTTGTGCCGTCGTTCATTATCCACAGTTCATTTGTTCCTCGGGTCGGGACAAAAAAGGTAATTTTAATTTGTTGAAGGTCAGTTCGGGATTTATTGACAAAGTTTGGAGGTTCCTAATTGATTATCTTTGTGGGCATTTGCGTAATATTAGCTATTATGATTTGGATGCTTAATTCCAATTATAATTTGGCTTAATTGTATAGTTGTTTCAGTTTGTAGATAAAAAATATTATACAATTCACAATTTGTACAATTATTTTGAAATTTACATACTTTATATTGTTATAAATGATGAATGAATGTTGAATTTATTTTTTAAATTATGTACATATAAAAAACATGAAATAAGTTAATGTTACGTTTAAAAGAGTGGACTGAATTCTGTGAATGCTCAAATAACTAGAATTTATTGTAATAGATAAAAAAATAATAATCGTAATTATCTGCGGAATAAATATTCCCTGAATGTGTAGTCCGATTTCCGATAAGTATTATATTATAATTTAGAACCATTCTTATTATATTTATTTATTAACATAGTAGGTGAGTGCTAAAAATAGGAAGACACATACTCATAGGACACATGGGAAGCCTCGATTAAAAAAATATATAATGAATAAAAATATCAAAAATAGTACTTAAATTTTTAGTACATATTTTGAATTCAAACAAGTCACTAAAACATTTTCATTTTTTGTTCATAATTTTTAAAACAAAACTATAAAATACAACGAGGTTTGATATATCAAAGTCTCGAAGTTTTTATTCTTATCAGAAATTGATCCTTTAAGTTGTTTGTTTCCCGTCTTACGTCATACCTCCAACCTCTACATAATCCTAAACCCAAGATGATTTTTAATAAAAAAAGGAGGCAATCCATCACCAACCGAGTCGCGACCTCGATAAACACTCAAAACATTATAGGAAATCCATAACTCTGCTTTGCCACCCAAAATATCGGCCGATAAACCGTCTTGGTCAGAGGTTTCTAAGCTTTTTTCTTGAGGTCCCCTTCCGCGATTTTTTTGTTTTGGTTATACACTTATATTGGAATTTCATAAATTTATCAACTTAAAATAGCTTTTTAACGTTCGATTTTAAAGGGAGTTTAACAAAAATAGGATTTCAAAAGCAAAAATGTCACGGTCCACCAAAATTAGAATGATTGTTGCACCACTAATTGTTTACACTATTGTGTATTGTCTACCTCAGAAGTTGTTATATAAGAGAGGTCACTTTGGGTATCAACTGTTTAGTTCAGAATTCTTCAAACTTTTTGTCTCATATATCCCTTTTAGTATTTTTAGGTGACTTCAAAAAAAGGAAGAGGTTCTCATTTCGTCGGAATCTTTTTTTCGTAATAACTTAATATCAAACTTCTGCTGATTTCTTAACTTCAAATATTCAATTATTCTTGGCAGATATAGGGAATAAAACTTAAGAAGATTAAAAATGCAAAAAACATAGTCTACTATGTTTTTAGTTCAGTATGGTACCACGTCAATTGTTTTTTATTGCCATAGATTTCTCACATTTCTCTCTCGTATGGGGATTGAAGCATCACTTTGAGCATCACCAATCTAGCCGTTTAAGTAAACAAGCTTAGGCTTACTACGACACAACAGGCGCAGTCATCATTCCATATTATTTATTAACAATGCTCAGAGACCGGTGTTGTCCCTCTAAATGGAATATCGGATGACTTACATCGATAGCAAACAGTATGAGCTAAGTGCTGTCTTCACTATGGATATACATTACTCGAGACCGCAAGCCGGATGGATTGCGGCTGAATTCTGGTTAATATTGTTGTATATGTTAGTGTATAATTTTGCGACTTTCATTGATTAATACCGGATAATTTAAACATTGAATGAAAATTAAACATAATAGTTGTATTAATGGATGGTCTAATTCTGTTTTTATATTTAGTCAAGGTATAATTTATTTAATGAATGTAATATTACATACATACATACATAAACACACGCCTTTTTCCCAGAAGGGGTAGGCAGAGGTGCAAACTAGACACCCTCGTTTCGCCTTGTATTTTCCGTCCCATGATGTGATAGGGGGCGAGTCTATCGCCATATCGGGCACATATTCCTAACTCCGGGCTGATAATGAATAGAAAAATCCAATATCACTTAGCCCGACCCGGGATTCGAACCCGAGACCTCAGTTTTGCAATCATACCTTAATACAACTACGCCACCGAGGCAGTCTATAATATTAAGTCTTTCTTTAGGAGATATCAACGTCTCATTTATTTTGACACCCCCGACAGAACATATAACGTATTCTGAGGTTGGGAACGTGTATGACTAATGAGTGGTTTAATTAAAATATATATCGGAGTTTCTAAGTTCATAGCTAGAATTTATAATAAACGTTATTATTATCTGATACAAAAACAGTTCCGCATTAACAAAATTATAAAACTAAATTTATATTCCAAAATGAACACTCCGAATTGCTGCATTCACAACTATTACTGGCGATACGTTTCGAAATAAACTTTTCAAAACTAACAATGCACGTAGCATTTTCCCGCAAATTCCATTACTTCAGTCTCTATGACAGTTAGTGAAATTTACTCGTTTATTTTGTTTTGCAAAACTCACCCCTATTGCTATAGTGACAAGGAGCGTTTGAATATTCACCGATCCCAGGTGTATGCCCAGGGGCAAAAATTTTAAACGTATTTCGGAATGCTGCTTTTGGGAACTCGAAAACATTTTATTGATTTCATTTATGAAACTTTTTTGATTTTATTGTTTTGGTGGCTTCGACATATCGGATCGGTTTCACCGTTTATACCGGTGTATAACTTACTAATAGAATATGTACTACACTGTAGTCTGTATCATATAAGCTCATATACGTCCCACTGTAGGGTACGAGCCTCCTTTACAATCGAGGGTACGATTGGGAGGGGTTTAAGCCATATAGTCCGCCTCGTTGGCCTAGAGCGGGTTCGTCCGCAGCTAAATGATTAAATAGTCAAAACTAAAATGAACGGGAGTTGTTGATAAATAAGAGCTTCGGCGTAAGAGTTATGGTGAATGGAGGAATATTAAATATCATAATTCGTTCTTGACTGCCTCGGCGGCGTAGTTGTACCACGGTGCGATTACAAAACTGAGGTCTCGGGTTCGAATTCCGGAAAGTGATATTGGAGTTTTTTATTTATTATCAATCCAGAGTCAGGAATTTGTGTCCAATATGGATAGGGGTATATGCTCGCCCCCTATCACATCGTGAGACGGAACACACAAGGCGAAATGTGGGTGTCCTGGTTGCACTTCTGCCTACCTCTTCTGGGATAAAGGCTTGATGTTTATGTATGTATGTATAATTCGTTCTTACAGGTCCATAATATACACACACTCAATTGTTACATAATTATGTCGATTCCATTCCAGTAAGATAAGAATTAAGGCGAGGAATTTTTTTTTTCGTATTATACTTAGTAGTATAGGTAGAAATAATAAGTCGGAGGAAATGAACGAAATAAAACAATTAATAATTTTTATTTTTTTAATAGCACCTTTGGTAGAGAGCTACTATCTACATAATTGAACATAATAAGGTACATATTAGCAACTCAAGCATTTCAACATATATCGTGAAATCGGGTGAAAAATAAACATGCATTAATTGTTACATAAATTAAAATATAGATTTACTAAACGATTTATCTAAAAATTGGATTAATTCTGTGCAAACATTACTTGTTGTTTTGTGGAAATTATAAAAACACAAGTGCTGGGCATATATTTGTGTCCTTTTTCATCCCGTGTCTATTTTCACGCCGATTCACCTCACAACAATATTCTTAATAATATTCGTATTACATTATATTTTAAAAATAATAAATCGATGGTAAAATATTGTTTCGTTATAGATACATAATTTATATACATATATTAACATATAAAAATACATTTATTATTTGTATGTATATTTTTGAGATTTAATAAATAAACCCGTTAAATTCATAGACTAGATATTACTGACTTCGATTACAAATATATACAATAATGGCCTGTAATAAATATATTATTTAATTGTTCCGGAATATTTCAAGGCTTATATAGCCTCTAAATTCGTATACTTTCAACGAAACCTTGAATACCTCAAATTTCATAAATATAACAGTATCGACTGGTAACATAAGTCAAAAATTTAAAAATTCGTAGCGAAAACGTTCTATGCTATTACATAACAAACGATAATTAATACTCATTAATCTTTTACAATGAAAATATTTTAAAATTACAATTCTTAACATACTTGCATTAATAATCCATCGTGGTTTTCAGATTCGTAGTAAATAAATTTGTTTTAAATCGAAAATACAATCCTATAAATATTTGCATTTAATCTGCATGAATCGTGATTTCGATAATCAAATTGTTCTTAAAATATCAGAAATATACACTTTATAATTCGATCGTACAATAAAAAATAACTCCATAACAAAATTTACCAATTAGTTACGGTTCATAACACATTCCATTCAAAACAAATTCACCTTTAAACATTAACCTATCCCCTTCATTATCCAGCAAATTGGAGACGTTAATTTACTTTTTGTTTTCCGTCGTATAAGGGCACAATTTGTTTAAAACGGGTCGATTAAGGCAATTCCCAATTGATTTCGTCGTCGTATCTCTCAGCCTCCTTCAGGGACCCCAACACCGGCATTTTTGACAGCAGACCTGGAATAAATTAATTTATGCATGAGCAACTTGGAAGTATCCTAAAAACTCCGTTTGGACATCTTTTTTTGATGGTATCGCGCTTTAGGGAAGATTGTTTTGGGAACGCTCGACTTGCGTTCCAGTTTTGATGATGATGTTGTCAGAAAAAGTTTAATGTGGTATAAATATTTTTGTTCATTTATGTGTACACTCATTTTGTCGTCGAATGTGGCAATGTAGATTCTGTCAATCAACGTAAGTTGGCGGTCGACACAGGAAGCATGAAGAAAACAAAGAAATATTTTTTTCAACTCTGGGGTGGTACTTTTTTTCTTGGTGAAAGGTAACGTATGACCTCCTCCGTACCTTTCACATCAGGTATGCCAAATTTCACGATAATAAACAGTTAAGGCGGTAAGGTTTAACAAACAAACAAAGCATTCGCAAAATTTTACATGCCTACATAAGCTTACGCCTACATCTTTGAAAAGGCAGACAGAAGTACTAAATACTACTAACACATACTTGAATGAATTAGCCTGAAAAACTCCCACAAAGTTGAAATTATGTAGTCCTGCACATAGCTTTATTTGTAGCAACTAATTTGCAATTTCCTCAAAGCTAAAGTGGGTGGTAAAACCTATTACCTTTTAATGTAAGAAGATGAAAACAACGTTTGTTAGTGGAATATTTCGCTGCAAAAAGCGAGTTCAGTTGTACCGCGTTTGTAGGTTACAAAGGTTAGATTCGTCTGCGCCAATGAGAGCAAAGATTATTACGTATTTTTAATATAGATTGATATTAGACTGTATAGAATCAGATGGACTGCAATGCCGGTTAATTATTGATAGCCAGAAATTTTAATTTTTCCAGCAGTCACAATTACGCTCACTTCCTTGTTGAAAAAAATTCATTGACTAATCTTATAACCGTACTAAATTGGAACACTAAGATTAATTTTCCTCGTACGAGTGCATACGATCATTATACTAACATTGAATAATATATTCTATATATATATATATATACCGGGTGATATATGGTATTTAATTTTACCCAATAATAAATATTTTTGTAAGACATTGTATGCAAATACATATGTACTTATCATCCAATAAATATTTCTACTATGGAACTTTTAAGCATGATATTTCTCCACCGGACTCGTTACGGCTTGTTCAATCCAAAAATAGCAAGCGTTCCTCGTCTTTATTTCAGAATGTTTCGATTTATTTGCGATCAGTGAAATTTCATCTGCAACATGTTTGATTTTGTCCGTGTTGAAGATATTTTCTAGAATTTTACATAAACAGGTTACATAAACAGAATCGTTTGCTTTAAATTAGGTACTGCGACAGACAATTCTAGAACAGCTCACTTATGACCTTACCATACTATATAGTATTGGTAAAGTTCTATAAAACGTTAGTTCATAGGGTCACTGCTCGACAATTCAACTGTTCTGTGGCTCGACTTTGTAGGCAAATGTCCGTAATCTAAATGTCTATAATTATTATGTAAACATCGTGAACACCACAAATATCTGGAAATTAATTTTGCCACGAAATTCATCCAAGACATTACAAAATAGGTACTAAACGATGGGAGTATGAGGAACGGGAACGAAAAGATTACTGACTTGTCAGCAATATGATCAAACGTCTTACGAGACAACAATTTATCACCGCCACCCAAAAATCCACTAAACCGAAAGAATTCTAGTTGCATTCATAAAACTTATAGAATTGGTAGAAGATGAAGGTTTAAAGAGGTAATTAGGACGGTTTATTGTCGTATACTGTTTTTGTAAGATAAATTGAGATACATAGTGTTCTTGAATACGAATAGCTACATTATATGCAAAATGCTACTGGTGGTAAGTCTCTCACATGTGAGAGGCCGCCTAGGTGGGTACTACCACAATGTGTATTTCGCCTCAAACAGCAGTGTAAATGCACTGTTGTGTTCCGGTTTGAAGGACGTTCTAGACAGAGTAACTACTGGAATTAATTAAACTTAACATTTTATGTCTCAGGATGGCGAGTGAATTGGAATGCCAAGCATTGCTTTATAATTCATAATGTTATTTGGTTTTGCTACTGTCCATGAGCGATTGTATGGCTTACCATCAGGCGAATGGTATGCTTGTCTCGCCATTCATTGCAATAAAAAAAATCATTTCAATATTTATAGTAATAAAAAAATGTATTTAAACTCTATTGAAATATAGTATTGCCTACTACAGCAAGTAACTAAGTTCAAAAATATACACCTAAACAATACAACAAGCTTCACTCTTCATAAGTAAAATTCAACCGCCCGGCTTTGAGTGGGAGTAACAATAGTTCAATATTTATCCTGCAGAACGGAAATGGCGCAGACGTCCTGCGACATCCTTTTTATTGTCTTGTACTTACACTTAACCTACGGTTCAAATGAAAAACTTATTGCAAAACTTAGAGTACTTAATGTCTAGAGAGAGCGCTGACATTGGCGTCTTCAAAAACGTAGATATTTTTGAGTTGTAACGTTGGTATTACTGCTATGTTAGTGAAATTTAGTGCGTGGTGGCCTTGTGGTATCGGACCAGACTCGGCTGCCTACATGTTCACGGTGGTCGCGGGTTCAAATCCCAGGGCACACCTCTGACTTTTCGGAGTTATGTGTGTATTGATAATCAATCACCACGCACTTTAACGGTGAAGGAAAACATCGTGAGGAAACCTGCATACCGTAGCGATTTAAAAAAAAAGTATTTCTACGGTATGTAAGTCCGCCAACCCGCACTAGGCCAGCGTGGTGGACTATATGGCCTAACCACTCTCAATCGTACTCTCGATTGTAGAGGAGGCCCGTGCCCTGCAGTGGGTCGTATATGGGCTGATACAATACAATACAAAGTGAAATTTAGCTAAATATTTAGCAATAAATTGCTATAAATTCCGTTGGTAACCGAAAGTATATTTAAATATTATTATCCGGCTAAAAAGTGGAATACAATAGCGCTGATTTTTTGAATTTCTTTTTCTTTTTCAAATAATTCGTACATATACAGTGCTGTCAAATATCAGCCAATAGGAAGGCAGAAAAAGGTAGCCCGGCACCCCAATTGTTATCGACATTTTTGAAATTCGAGCGCTCCCTCTAGACATTACATACTCTAAGCTGGAATTATTAAATTCGTATAATAAAATATTGTATCAATGACCCTGGGCTTCTAGGTAGCAGGGAAATATGGCGTCAATTTTACGATTGCCAATGCTTTTTCCCTGAAATATACTATTTGTGGAATAAATTATATAATTTCTCGGAATGGTGGGTGGAAAAATAAAGTAGGTAGGTAGGTAGTTTAAAATGTAATAATGCACTGAACACAGGAAATAGAAGAATAAAAGTAAAATTTGCTCCAAAACTTAATACAAGTGCTTTATTTTAATTTGTATTTAATTTAAATAATCAACTTAATATTTTCGTTTAGTCTGCAGTGAGCAGATCCAAATTTCAATCTCATCACAAACTCTATAATAAAGCAAATCAGGGTAATTCATATTCTTAATTTGTTATTCAAGTCCAGGATCATTTATGTACCATAAATATCCTACAGAGGTGCTATCAGGACACGCACGTTTCACCTTTTGTGTTCCGTTCCACGATGTGATAAGGGGCTTATGGCCATATCAAGCACGAATTCCTGACTCCGGGCTGATAATGAATAGAAAAATCCAATACCACTTTGCCTGACCCGGGATTCGAACCCAAGACGTCAATGTTCTAATCGTACCGTAGTAAAACTGCGCCGCCGAGGCAGTCTAGTCTAGTTATTTGTTTATTCGCTTCTAAATTTCATGTTTGAATTCTGATCTAACCTAATATTATAAAGATGAAAGATTTGATTGTTTGTTTGTATTAAATAGGCTTAGAAACTACTGAACCGATTTGAAAAATTCTTTCACCATAAGAATCCTACATTATTCCTGGTGAACATAGGCGATAGAATATTTTCAAAAAAGGGTATCTGCATCCAGGCGGAGCCGGGCCCGGCCGCTAGTACTAAACAAAGTCATTGTACCGTTGAATCCTCGGTGTTGTTAACTAACGACTCTGTTTCCATCACCTAAACCCCTGAAGGACCTTTAAGTCTGTTTGTTTAAGAACGGGAATACATTTAAGGCAGACGCTCCCGTGACGTCAATCGGTTGGTCCCGCGGGTATAATTACTTGAGTAGACATCTGCTATTGCCGTTCACAATTGTCACGAAAAGTTACCGAGATGCGAGTTCATTGCGCTCGTTTAAGGACTTGGATATTAATTATACATACCTATATATATACATAAGCTCACGTCTTTTTCCCAGAAGGAAAGGGCAGAGGTTCTCCTGATTAAAGCCAGCACACCCACGTTTCGCCTTATCTGTTACGTCATAGGATGTGATAAGGGCGAGCCTATCACCATATCGGGCACAAATTCCTGACTCTAGGCTGATAATGAATAGAAAAATCCAATATCACTGCCGACCGGGATTCGAACCCGAGACCCCAGTTTTGTAGTTATACCGCCGTGGAACTACGCCACCGAGGCAGTCACGTTTATCAAACAGTTTCTATATTTATATTGATTATGTTATATATATTACGTGTTGTAATTTAAAACAGTGATGATAAAATAAATTAAAATTAAAATTCATATACTTAATATATTGGTAATTTTATAATAAAACCGCAATGTTTGGTGTACAATATTTCAGGGCAAAGCGAGTGCTATTGAGCGTCAGTTAAAATTATTTTTTATTTACGTTACATTACGTTATTAAGTAAACTATCAGTTGTTATTTCAATAATAATTACTGTATATTGCGTGAAAAAACAAGATTCTGCATCGTGATGAAAGAATAATATTTTTGCTACTATTTAATTAAATTATTGTGGATTTTCAAGCTTTAAAATTACATTTTTTTGGTTCAAAGAACTAAAAACATGCATCTTTCATTATTTTAGCTGCCCGGCTTATTCACTTTTTAAAAAATAAAGATCTACTTATAATAAAAATTTCTATTTAACGTCCAGATAGCAATGTTAATATAAATAGATTTAAACGTAGATATAATGATGCTAAAAACAAAAGGGGCTTACCAGTAACGAATCCTCCCACTAATGACAATCCCATTGTAACAGCCAACGCTATGAACTGGTACAGAGCTTGGTTACCGAACGATCTTCCGTCCTGCAAAAAAATAACGCTATAGAAAAAGATACAGTCAAATGTGATTTAATGTCTCGTATGTACATTTTTTATAATGGCAGGTTATGGTAGCCGTTTTGAAGTTTGTCAGCTTATAAATTTTCGTATTAATTCTAAAGTATGTCGAAGGAGCGAATTGCTGTACACTGATGCCAGGGGTGACCTGCAGTCAAATTAAATACACTCAACAGTCGCATACATAGTCCTGACCCCACACTAAGATCGAGTCTTATGTCGTGGGTATCAGAAATCACGAGTCTTATGGGTCTCACAAACACACAGACCCGAAACAAATACTTGTGGTTTACACAAACATTTGTCTCGGTGTGGGAATCGAGCCCCGGCCTCTCGTTTCACTGCCAGCTTGTAACCAACTGCGACATGGAGGCTGTCGAATTTATAGAATTTTTCACCTTACTATTGTCTAATCTGTCTAAATGGCTATCATAGATGCCGATACTGCTATTGTTATACAGGACTGTTATATCTATGTTGTGGATGCGTTTATTAACATAGATTTTAAATGCACAAACACTTAAACAGACAAATATCCTCAAATCATCGTAATTGTCGATTCATAGATCGCGGCACAAATTACTAAAGCTAGCTTATTAGCTTTTATGCAAATTGGACATCAATATGACTTTGTGTAATTAGCACCTAATTATGAACTCATCTGATGAAAAGATCGGTCACGGATGAATTGGTGAATTGAGTCTTTATCGGCCCATATTCATCCCACTGCAGGGCACTGACCTCCTCCACAATCGGGATTACGCTTGAGGGGAGTCAGGCCAAATAGTCACCACCACGCTAGCCTACAGCGATTGCCGGACTTTACATACCATAAAAATTATCACAAATCGCTATGATATGCAGGTTTCCTCACGATGATTCCGTCGCCATTATAGTGCGTGGCGATAAATTAAATGAGTTTTAAGAATGTGCATAAAATGTACCTTGCCCACAGCTTCAAAGACTGAGTTGATTTCGGCGCCGTACTGCTGTGAAGTAGCTAGTCCGGCGAACAGGACCGATAGAAGACCAGAGAACACTCCGGGCATGCCATGAAGGTTGTTCACACCACACGTGTCCAGAACACCCATCTTAGTTAGTCTTGGCTGTAAGGATATTAAAGAATCAATTTATATCGCAATTATTGGTTGGGAAGTGACTTAACCTGGGAAGTTTCGGTGTTAAATACTTATAAGCTTATACATTTTTATTTCAAAATGTTATGATCTATTTTGTAGATCTATGTATTATGATTAATAAGAGACGATTCTATCCACTGTTGATTATTGTTTCTAATGGCCTAATTAATTCTGTGGCGTTCTCAAGAGATCGAAACTTATTTTATACCGAACTTTCGGAAGTTTTGGAGGAAGGTACTAATATAACGATGCAATTGAAGAAAACTACGTATATTTTTGCTTACCGAGATATATCTGTAACCAATGACGCTGAGAAGACCAGATCCAACGCCGATAGCGACAGCGCCACCAGCTCCAATGTGCATGTTGCAGACCGACCCAACGGCAACACCGCCAGCCAAGGTTGAGTTCTGAATGTGGACCATGTCAAACCTGCCTGGGAGTTTGTTCACTGCTGATGACATCACGAAGGCTGTTACCTGGGGAGAAAAAATATTGCTGATAAATCATAGACATTTTTATATTGGCATGACATCGATTGATACGTGCATTGCAGTGTAAGTCTCTCGCTGGTTGCTACCATTATGCCATCGTGATTATACATAGGGTGATCCCAAAATGTGATACAATTACACGGATTACTACGATGAGTCTTTAAGCACTGTGTAGTGTATGTGGCGGTCGATATACCCACGGAGACATTAGCCTACCACCAGCACATCATAATGACTTATGTGGCAATCTATGGGGAAGGCCTAAGTTCAGCAGTGGGCTTCCTGTGGCTGAAGAGAGAGAGAGAGAGAGAGAGAAAGAGAAACAGACAAGTTTAACTGAGTTGAAGGACGAGTGATGAATCCTAGTTCTTATTTCTTACCGTAGCAGCTGCTAGGGAGAGGTAAGTGTTGACAACGGCTCTCTGGTACTCGGCGTCGGAGTTCGTCAAACCAGAGTTGAAAGCAGGCCAGTAGATCCACAAAAATATTGATCCTGTAAGAATGACATACTTTCTCAATATTTGAAACAGGCTTCTGTAATCACCAGCCAAAATATGCAGATTACTATGTTGATGTGTATAAGACATCTGCTTCCAACCAGCTATTGTAGTAAGTCGTTGTAGCAGGTAGTTGATTTCTAATTTGACAGCCTCCGTGGCGCAGTTGGTTAGACACCGCCTGTGAAACGAGGGGCCGCGGGTTCAATCCCCGCACCTAGACAAATGTTTGTGAGGCCCACAAGTATTTGTCTCGGGTCTGTGTGTTTGTGAGACCGAAAAGTCTATAGTAGCTTCTGATACCTACGACACAAGCCTTTATTGATCTTAATGTGGGGTCAGGGCTATGTATGTGACTGTTGGGTGTATTATTTAATGTCACTCGCATACTTTTATCTTGTGTCTTTGGTTAATAAATCAATTTTCTTTCTTTCTTTCTATTGTGATTTTTATTAAATCACCTGTCTACATTACGTATGGAGTTGGACTATCGATGTTCAGCTTACTAGCGATTTTGTTTAATGAAGAATATATAATAAATATTAACGTTTTATTTGCAAAGACAAAGCATTGTATGACCTACTCGGAGCAATTATTTAAAGAAAAGTTTCCGATAGCGATGCCTCTAAGGAATAAATGTTGATAGGTTGGAAATTATTTGCTCGCTGAATGTTGTAGCAGTAATAGGAAGTACTAGTTCTGCGAAGTTCTTCCCCCTGTAATGTCCTGAGTCTCATGACTTTGAAATCGCTATTGATGCCTTCTAGTATTCATAAAAGAAAATTTACTCGACTATACTTCTATTTCCAAAAATACTTTAATATCATTTTAAATTCTTTTTGTAAAAATGTATGAAGCTACAACGATTAAAATATTAATTCTGGGAAGTAATCAATACGATATGTTAAATGGAGAATTAATAATATTCTTCATTTTTCCATGCGATTCATTTTTGCTCATTGGAAGTAATATTATATTTCGTAATGGATACAGGCCAATGGTATTCTCCCATCCTCGATTGCTATTACCAATTCTCGGAAAACCTGTATAGCGGGGTTTTCAGCGAATTTTTTTACGAACTCTTAAAAGCTTTTTAATAGTTTTATGTAGGTGAAATAAAATACTTTGGAATGGAAGAAAATGAGTTGCAAATATTTGAAAAAAATTGATATCTTGAATAAGATACAAAATAAATATTATATATTTTTATACTGAGATAACTAAGTGTTTTTGCCGGACCTATGCAATAAACAAAAAAGTGAGTAAAGTGCAATTCATTTGATGCGAAATGACGTGCAGTCCAGCTAAGGTATCCACCGACGGCAGATGGCTATATTTTATTGGTCGACACAATTATGCTAGTTAAACCAGACATACACAAACTTAACCAAACACGCATTGCTCATGGCTCACTGTGGATATGAATACAAATATGTAGGTACATTAAAAAATCAAATCACACGTGAATAATATCAAACATACAAATCATAGCAGTGATATCTAATGTACAAGATCCGTTAAATTTAACCAAAGTATCGGTATCTTCATAAGTAATTAAGGTAGCGTAGGTGTATATTAACCACCCAGCGTGCATTACAAGAGGTCTACACTCAGCATTGGGTAGATACATAAGCTGAAGAAGAAGAAGGTAATATGAATATCATGAAAGATCAAGATTAAGTGTTCAATATCAAGCATACCAATCATAGCAGTGATGTCAGAAGTGTAGGTAGGTCCGTTCAGATCTACGGCGGCAGCGGTGTTTCCATTAGTCATGGGGGTGGTGGCATCCTCCCTCTTGGACCTCAGGGCTAAGCTGACCCCAATGCCGAAGTAGGCTCCGAATGTGTGGATTGCGATTGATCCTCCAACGTCGGACGCCTGATGAGAAAGAATAATAATTATACAGGGTATATTAAGACTGCTACCGAAAACGAAGGCAGATGTAGAGGCATGTAATGTGAAACATAAGGATCTAGGCTCGATTAACAAGAACAGCTAATGTCAGGCTGGCACAATATTAGTAAAGACATCAACATTTTTTCTGCTGCACGCGTATAAAAAATATCTGCCTACCAAAGAGAAGAGAAGGTATAAGAAGATAAATATATATTACACGGAAGACACTTTGAACGTTTATATGCCATATTGGAACTCAACTCGATTCTTTAATAGTAAACTTCATCAACTTAACATCCAAAAAAATGAGCAAATAATATGCAATTTACTGAACATGACCTCTCAACAATTTGACTATATTTATGCAATAGAAGAAACGATATCTTTGAACAATCTGCAACCAAAAACCAACCTTAAATATATCTGTCACAAGCCACAGATTCAAGCAGGCAATGACGGTCTCTATGATGGCTATGAAAAGTAACTGCAGACCAGTCGCCACACCAAGCAACGCCCCAAATGTTATGAGTACTGTGGCCGACATTATATCCGCCTCTGGAAATAAAAAAAAGTAATTGTTGCTAATGATATATCTTGCCCGGAGATAATACAATGCCGTAGTGCTGGTTTTACTATGATAAATAAATAGTAATATAAATAGGCACTGTGCATTGTGCGTTTTAGAAAATATCAGAGAAAATTTCAGGATAAAAAATATTCACACATGAAATAACATTTGTTTAAAACATAAATATTGTCTCGATACAACGTTAGAAAATATATTTTCTCATTTCAGTGCCAGGTTCGACAAAGGCAGTGAAAAATGCCCTTAATGGTGATTGGTTAGTTCCAGATCACATGTAAGAACCAATATTGGAGCAGTTAGACAAAGCATTACCATGCTTTACCGAAGTTCTATCGAACTCCAATATCGTTCTCCAATTGCCAGTTTAGTCTAGAAATCATAGTCCACACATACAACCAGTTCAACGTATTGTTTCGAAATGTTACTGCCCAAACGAAATTATTAAATTGTGCAAATATAAACTCGAGGCTATACCGGGGCTGCTCAACCAGTCGAATTCAAAATTTGAATTTAATTCCCGAAGTTTAATTCAATTATTGTTCGTAACTTATTCATTAAAACCGGTGAGTTGTTATTATAAAGCATTTAAAACTGATTCGTTTAAAAACTGTTGTATTTGTAATAAATTTTTCCAAATGAATTGGAAAAAATGACAATAGGGTGTTAGGTAGTCTGATCATTTTGTAAGGATAAAAAGATGGCCAAATTTAAATAAGTGGAGATGACTAAAACTAGTCATTTTATAAGATAGACTCAGAGTTACCCATCTAAATTTTTTGGGAAACAAGAATAAATAACAATAAAATATGGGTTATTTTTTATTAGTAGAACTACTGCGGCACAGAAAGTTCGATTACCTTGGAAATGTATTAGAAAAGGTGCATATGTATAATGCTCAGTATAACCGTCATGACATATATGAGATATCGTTTTAACAATGTTATGAAATATAATTATTATACGAAATGATTCACAGTAATTCTTTCGTACCTCACTACCACAAAATTAAAGCGTCGAATAAAAAAAATCCATCAACAAAATTAAAACAAAGATCAGAGTAACAAAACATTTAATTAAATTAATTTCGTCGAAAAGACTTTGCGATAGGTAAATTTATTTTAACTTTACTTTAAACAATATCAAAACGTTGTGTAATGTAATAAAAAGGCCTTTTGTCTCAGCACTGAAAGGAAATTGAGCTTTTAAAATATTGCTTTTATTAAAAGTAGACAAAGTTTCTTAATAATCAAAACATCTGGACTCAACAGTATTGATATCGTCGTTTTGGTTTCTAAGAGCCTTTATTTCAATTTAATCATCTTTATACTGAACCGTGTCTGAACAATAGTCGAGTATAATGGATTATTTTTGTATATTGGGATTCTATTTGAGCTCATGATTGTATCGAAATATTGGACGACTATTGGACGATTGAAAGAAATATTTCTTGATTTCAAGTCTGAAGTCTCACTAAAAGGATTAGATGTCTGTAATGCCTTGCTTTTTAAATATATTATTATGTTTTTATGAAGTTCTTTGTTAAGAGTTTTAAGATGATTAAAATTATACAGGTTAAAGAAATAAAATAAAGTCTGGGATTCATTCTTAATATTAATATTGCCAGAATTCAAGCGAATCAAATTGTTCAGAGCTTACATAGATATGAGAAATCTAATGAAGATACTATAAATGACACTACGCCTTTAAACGATTAACATATAACATCAATACCTCAGTAACTTGATAGTGTCTAGTTAAAGCCTTCAAATATTATTTTTCCCTATACATCTACTTTCAAAGTGAAACGACTTCATCGACTTGCTTAAACTTTCTAAAACAATTGTTACTAACTACTTTCTAGAAGTGGTTGCTAATATAGTTCTATTTAATTTTTCAAAACTTACCAAGCAAAGACTTCTTCGTGATGTAGATGGTGTTGTCCTTCATGGTAAAGAAGGATTGGCAGAGCAGAGCCCACTGGATTACGAGAGCCGCCAACAGCCAGTTGAATCCGAGTGCACTGTAGCAGTATTTCTTGAGGAATGTCATCAGGAAGCCGAAACCGATGAAGATCATCACGTGGGTGCCTTCGAAACCTGAACAAAAAGAAACGATATAGTGTAAATAAAATATAACTTATTAAGAGGAAATAATATAACAGAAGATGTTGATTTAGAAAATTCAAGGTCAAGACTAAACAGTGCTGAAAAATATCACAGTCATTCTGGTTTCTTAGATTTATTCGAAGGATACTCATATAGCACATGTTCACATAAAAAGTTTAAATGTAACGAAAACTCTTTTAAATTTTAATACTGGGACAGTTGGAAATCGGTCTCAAAAGGTTTCAAAATAAATGAAATCAAATTAAAACAAAATCCCTTCGAGTTATTGCAGCTCCATTTCACGTGGTATTAAAACATAAAGACGTCTGTATACAAACAAGATCGGTGGTTCGACCTTGAGACGATCCCAACAGTATCAAAGGTGATATAAATGTTAATACAGAACACAATAGACTCGTAATAGCACACATCAACAGGTCTGGGATGCCGGTGGCGAGGGAAACGCGAAAGTGAGAATTTGCAGTGACAAAACAGATCCCATTAGCAATATGGATGAAGCTAATAGACTATTATTGGTATGGCTTCGAGGAATAAGAGACAAAATCTTAACACAATTTGTATTGGTTATTATGATGACTTTTCCTTTACAACGTACGACGTATATTCTGTATATAAATGCAATAACATCGCCTCCTGAAAATTACATTATAACAGAAGCATCTATCTCGTTAAAGGGTGCATTGGATTTAGGAGACTGCACCCTGCTCTACAAACTCCCAGAATTATTCCGAAATCTAAAATTTTAGACACAAAACGTTGCCTCCCAAGATTTACATCACATTGAAGCGTCGCGGTTTTACTCCACGCGATATAAATTGAATCACAGCTCTCACGGTTAGTTGAAATCCGGTGCTCGGAATCAATTTATACCCTTTCAGAACTATTTTTGAAAAACCGTCATAAACCGCCACGCAGCAGAACGCGTGTCCGGTTTTATCCAATCCTTTTGTTTTTCAGACAGTAATTGTTAGAATGTCAAATGAAAAATTGCAAATGAAATTACACAATTCATTGTTTTGCGCCTCCAAAACGACCCCCGAGGGTGTAATGGGAATAAAAATGGGTACACGCGGAATTGTCGGGCGTGTATTCCCAACAAGCGGTGCCGTTTTATACCTCGAATCTGTTTCGCGCTGTTATTGATATAAATATTATTGAATCTGCGGACTGCGAACTGGAATGGTTGTGCACAATCTAAGGTAAACGATCGAGGAAGCAGTTGAGAATCTCGCCGCGTTCCTTTTTATATGATAATCGCACGGTAGTTTTATCGTATCGTGAGATTTCCTTGTTAGTGATATATGCTTTAACCGTAGTAAAGGTTCACTATTTAATGTGCTATTTTCACATCATCATGCATAAATTGTCCGTATAAAGATGGCGTATGAAATACGTAGGGTTTTATAGTTTTTTTTTTCATATTCCGATGAAAGAAAGTCTATAAAACATGGATTTTCCGATGTGAATGGGATCCAAAAACTTGCGGATTGTACAGGTACAGGCCTCTAGACCACTGAAACGATAGCGCTTACAACATTTATGTATTTGAAAGTATGAGGAATATGGATATGGATGTTAAAGAATTTTGTTTTCAGAAACCCTCCCTCGTTAAAATATAAACAATATAAGAAATAGATTTTAATAGGATTTCCGTTATTATTTGTTCACGCCCTGATCTCCTTAGAAACGATCCGTAGTCAACATTTCGTATCATTAATTAATTACGAATTAATTGGTGTTGCTCCTGTGATGATGAACGGCCTCGGTGGCGTAGTTGTACTACGCTATGGTTACAAAGCTGTGGTCTCGATTTCGAATCCCGGGTCGGCAAAGTGGTACCTATTGGATTTTTCTATTCATTATCGGCCTGGAGTCAGGAATTTGTGCCCGATATGGCGATAGGCTCGCCCCCTATCACATCATGGGACGGAACACATAAGGCGAAAGTGGATATCCTGGATGCATCTCTGCTTACCCCTTCTGGGAAAAAGGAGTGATGTTTATGTGTGTATACTTAATTTATTGAATAATTGCTAGTTTGCTGAATGAAAATGAATGATGGAGCTTTATCTTAATAATTTTAATGAGTTTTTTTAAGGGTATACTAGAGGCAAATGAGAATGTAAGTCACACGCTTGCAAGTGGTCAATAAAATCACTGTGATCAAATGCAACGCGTTAATAAAAATAGTCACATCAATTTTCTATGAAACCAGTAAAGCCAGTTGCTCGTTTCACATACTTGAATAAAGTGGCATCAGTGGCTTGCCTTTACCCATCAAGATCAATCCGTGACTTTAGGAAGCTACTGCTTAAACTTCGATCCAGCCCATACATGTTCTACACAACGTAACCATCTACTACTAACAAACTAACAAACCGAAGACATAAACAAGAAACAATATCATCATACCCTCGCCTCTAAATCCACTTAATTACAGCAACATATTAAAGGCATTGTTGCTAGCGTGGGATCAGAAGGCCCATCATTTATTATTTCGTTCCCCTAATAATGTCTGATGGAATTACCTCGCGCTGGGATCAAAAGATATCCCAATAATCGGAGATGATTGTTCCTTGTAAGCTGGCTTTCGGCCCACGGATATCAACAACTGAGTACGGTATGTAATTTATTATTTTCCCAGTGCCCAACGGGATGGGTGCTTACGCGAAATTATGGAGGTAATAAGGCGACCATATCAGCAATCCCAACTTTTATCTAGTGGATTTATTGAAATTATATTTTGATATTGATTGATTTTACTGTCGTGCTATTTGTGAGGGTTGGGTGATTGTTAAATGTTATTGGGTTATTGATTAAAAGCTTTATTTGAAGACGGTCATCATTTCCAGATGGTCTATTTATTTTGCATCGTCATCAGCCTCAGGAAGTCTGAATTCTTTCGCAAAGGATTATGACAGCGACATGTTGAAACTCGTAACCTGTCGTAATTGTGGTAGAATCCTAAACAAAATAATACCGATCTATGGAATATTTGGCATTTTTATTGTTGTTTTTTTTATCAAATTCATGGTTTTTTATGAACGGATATATTATTTTGAAATAAATTGGTAAATAGATTTAAAAAATATATAAATGTTTGACCTTCTAATGTTTGACATTGACGAACATATTCAACTTATTTCGGAATCATATCCATTAATCGGATTACTCCCACGAAGCAGTAAGTAAATCGCTCTCCACTCTCTCGGTGAGCAGCGCGGGCTCAAGTGTTCTGTCGGCCAACAAGATTTCCGATACCGATGTCAACACGTACTGTTGATTAAGTGCTCTACGATCTACACTATTAAAGAAGTAGATTAATATTGTATTAGATTTTACTAACTTGGGAACATTATTTATCTTAATAACAGATATAGGAATTCACAAATCTTTATTTTTTTCCTTAAAGCATTGGGTTATAATTTATTTATGTTGGTAGGCTGCGTTTTTATTTTATTACCGTACAACGTTTTCACTACTTTTTAAAACATGTATGCAAAATTTTATGTTAATTCACAAAACAGTCAAGGCTTTAAAACCTACCAAATAAACAAACTAGATTTCGAATTTCTTCCACCAACGTGATGACCTATATGGCCTAACCCCTATTAATCGTTCTCTCGATAGTAGAGATATGAGAGGGCGGGTCCTCTCTACAATAATCAGGGCACGAGAACTCTGCAGGGATACAGTCTTAAACTGGTCTCTAAAAAGTAGAGTTGGTTCAATATGGTTTCCAACCATCTTTAACCTCAAAAGACCAAGGATCTTCGCAGCAACCTATTGAAAATCTGCGTCTCGCGGTATTTACATATTCCATCCTTGCTATCTACCACTAAATTGGCTTGGTATCGCCGTTATAAGAAAAGTTCCTACAATAAAAATACCATTAAACTAGACCTCATCTCCGACAAAGACAAGGAGAGTGCAATTCTTTTTTCTTGCTTTGAACGAAGCGTTTTCTGTCAGCTTTATTACTGTACGTGGGTTCCATTCCAGTGCTTGACCCATTTGAATAATAGCGTTTTAATTGGCTTTGCAATATTGACCGAATATATTTTAAGATTAATAATAGATGATATAAAATACGTAGGTAATGAATTGGTTGCGAGTGGACGTAACGGTTGTCGCCATTTTGAATCCCTGGTTTAACCTCTCTCTTTAGGTAGTCATTTGTAATAATTAACGTTTTTAAGGTTGTTTTTTTATGAGGTATAGATTATATAATAGTAACAGAAATGTATATAATATCTAAAATCTACCAACCTACGCAGGCCAACGTGGTGCACTATGGTCCTTAGGCCAATACCTTAGTCTTCGTTGTAAAAGAATCGCATGTTTAGCAATTAGTGACTGTGGACTGATACAGTACAAACAAGATTATTAAAAAACATCACAATAACAATAAAACCTTATAAAATAAAGACGCAATATCAAAACGCCTAACACATGGCTGTACCATCGCTCATAACCCCAATAATAGAATAAAACGCGGCTCACAAAGGGCCGCAGGCAGCGGAAAGGCTAACTAGATCCCTTTCACATGTCAATTGAATACACGAATATCAAATCCGTACCCTCAGTAAATAACCGGTTTCATTTTCACTTACAACCGGGCATAACATTAACATATCCGGTAGCCGTGGCACTAAGGCCCCCATTGACCTGGTTTCGCGTGCATACCCGTTTATCGAGTATAACTGGGTATGTATTACCGTATAGCCGGGTATACCCGCTCCTTATCAATAAGCCGCTGTGAGTAGTGTCGCTTCTAGCGTATTTCAATTAATTGGATTATTTGCACTCGAATGCCGCTCGTCTTGTTCCTGACGTCGAGTTATTTTACAGATTGTAAAATGTGCTCGGTTTTGTGGTGTTTATATTGGAATGTGGATTTATTTAAGATAATGTTGGTGTCACGCATGTTACAGCTAAGTAGCTATACTCGTAGGCCTGACTTCGACTGTTAAGTACGATACACATCGTTGTGATTTTTCCAAAGTAAGACAATATGTCACTCAAAATTGAAATAGTGGTGATTTTGTTATTTTCAGATTCGTCTATGAAATCATAAGCTAAATGAACGTGTACATGCATATAAAACTAATATAATTTTACTTTAGAAGGGCAGCTCGTAATACTGACAGCCTCCGTGGTGCAGTTGGTGGGACGCCGGCTGTGAAACGAGAGGCCGCGGGTTCGATCCCCGCATCGACCAAATGTTTGTCAGGCCCACAAGTATTTGTCTCGGGTCTGGGTGTCTGTGAGGCCGAAAAGTCTCTCTTAGTATCTGATACCCACGACTAAAGACTTAATTGATCTTAATGCGGGGTCAGGACTATGTATGTGACCGTTGGGTGTATTATTATTATTTATTATTGTTAAAAAGAAAAGAAAACCCACAAATGGCTCGCAGAAGTTCTTACGAATCGAAGGTGACCGCCACTTGACATTGCAGGCATTAAGGTTTCTTAACTACTTTCTCATTGAAATTCTGAATATTTTATCATAAGCTATTATTAACATCCAACATCTTATTTATTCGCTTCAAAACTTAATCCGAGCTATTTCCACCTACAATCACTTCAATGCGAATCACTTCCGATCCTCGCCAGAATTATTAAACCCCTGTAACATATAAATACAAGTACTCCTAATGGATCCAGATATGCTGGCGATATAAATACATTCGTACAGATGTCCTTCCATTAAATCTGCACTGGTAATGCTCTATTTGCGTCCAAGAATATGAATGCGGGATGCCGTTAATGGATTTTCTGTGCGACATTGCTCTGCGTATAATATTAGATCCTTGTATTAACATTTTAGAATTAATTTTGATATAAGTGTGATAAATGTTTGTGTTGTACATATTTTATTAAAGTTTGTGTGTACCGCCTGTGTAGGTACCACCGCAATGTCTATTTCTCCCGTCAAATAGCAGTGTAAATACACTGTCGTGTTCCAGGTTGAAGGACATTGTAGCCAGAGTAACTACTGAACATATTGAGACTTCACATTTTCTTCACATATGTCTCAGGGTGGCGAGCGCAGTGGAATGCCAAGAATTTCTTTGTAATTCACGGTGTTGTTTCGTTTTGCCACTGTCACATGTCAAAAAGCGGTCGTATCGCTTACCATCAGGTGAATGGAATGCTCGTCATTCAGAGCAATAAACAAAATATGTTCGCTCACTTTCATTGCAAAGTTGTGTATCTTAATATTGGAGGTAAAATATCTGACTTTTTTTCCCCTACTTCATTGTCGTAAGATGTGACATAATTAAATTGTAATAATTAGACATAATACTATTGTTTGTATCCAAGTGAGGGAGACAGTAACGACTGTACTTTCACAAACTGTCAGTAGAGACTGACTGTAAACAGTCAGTAAAGACATACATCCATATATAATACAATTTATGGCCCTATTGTCTGCTTAATTTGGTATTGTTTTTGGATTTTCAGTAAGGAAATACTTTAGACATATGGAAAGTAAATAGTACAAGAGGAATTATAATACATTGTTTTACATACTCCTTCCCCTCGTTTTAAAACACCTATTTAGAATATTTTCATATGAAACACTATTAGGACTTAATTCTATATACTACCAACAAACCAATCAACGATACAATTTGATACTATTTTTAGAAATATTGATACAAGATCTAAATAACTTGTCCTTCACGACCCGGGGAATTCCTATTGAAAACAATAAACACAAGCGGTAAACAATTCAATCAAACATCTGATTCTGATGACCTACTGAGACAATATTATAACCAATGTTGGTCGCAACTAAAACGGTACATTCATCAGCGGGCCGATGGCCGAGAATCCTCATTTTTTTAATGGCAAAGAGCGAGCGGTTCACGTGACCTTTAATTATAATTTTAAGTGATTTGAGGATCGTTGTTGGTCTTTTTATACTCGGCTCTGAGGCGTACCTTGGAAGAGGCCTATGTCCAGCAATAGACTGCAACAGGCTGATGATGATGATGATCAAGACAAGTAGGGTATGCACTTAATATGCACTTAATTGTAGTGCAATCTAGAAATAGTATGCACAGAAACAAGATGGCTACGAGTATATCTCCAGGTCAACAAATATGCCATGTTTGTATTCGGATATACACATTGAAACTGGAAACGCGATACATTTCCAAAGGTTATTTAACCGCTTGGTATAAAAACCGATATGAATAACCTACATGATTCAAAGATTCAGCAAGATTGGAGGGAGATTGTGGGGTCTTTAATGCTTAACCCGCCTATTTTAAATATAGTTTTATATTCGCCGAGAAACTATAGGAACCAGTATGTTATCAAGTTATAATTTGTCATTAGTGAAAACTATCTATGAACCAACCATAGCATTGATCTACCAAGAAACCATAGCATTGATAAATAAATTATTGGGATTTGAATAGAAATTGTATAAGGAAAGAAAAAAAAAGGGTTATTGAACATCTGGGATTAAATTTTATCCACGCTATCATGAATGGTCCGTTTATACTTTTTATGGCGACGGCGGCGAACTATCAAGCGGCTTAATTGGTTTATTATCGCGGCATTTTAGTTCTCGGTATCTGTGCCTATGTCCGTTTAAATATGAGAGAGAATACTTGACGCGCTAATCGCGAGAAGTTATGATCGCCTCGTTAATTGAAGTAATTTTAATTGTTGCAATTAATTTATTTGTACTTCCTAATTAATCTGCCTGTAAGAAACTATGTATGTAAACATAGGACGGTGAGTTCAATAAAATAGTTTTATTTTTAGAACTCCGACCTTAAAAGTGTTAAGGAGACACCCCGTTAGTGTAATTACTAAGCTTGCATCATATTTATTTACAAACATACTTTATGATCACGCCCGTATCCCATACGTGTAGGCAGAGACTAAGTCGTTTATCCTCTATGTAATTTCATATGAAAAATTATATAACATGAAAAAGTTTAATCATTATTTTATTTACGTTAAATATTGAGCCTATAGTTTAGGAATTAGTGATCCTTAAAAGTTGGAATTATAACCAGGCTACATACACACGGAATCTCATGAATACCCCTAATATATAAGTTCATAAAAAAATGTCAAAACCGCGTACATGTAGAAAGAAATGAATTGACAAATATGCTCATGAGGAAAATTATATTCAAAAGTATCCAAAGAAATAACGAAAAAGTCAGATTAAAAACCCGAAATGGGTGTCTGGACCTTCTTTGTCTTAATTCTAGGAATAAAGGTCGTCCGTACAATCTAAAATCCAATTACTGGGGAAACTATATGATCACGACCTTTTCCCTTTACAGTTTTATTTATAAAACTAGCGGCCAGACCCGGCTTCGCCCGGGTGCAGACACTTATTGAGTCCAGAACACATCAGACACATATTATATCGCGTACTAACTGTTTAATATTTAAACTCAACGGGATTGTCGTACTTCATATTGGTTTTCTCGTCTCGTCCCGTTATATACCCTCATGTTTCGTCCAAATCTGTTCCATGACTCAAGGCATGCAATCTTATCCTTTTATATCTCATTTCATCCGCCCTATATTCTATTCATATACAGCTCCAACAACAAACGTCAAACTTCCTTAACCGACATAGCATCGAGAACAGAACTCCACAATCATCCGAATCCTGCATTCACAAAAGACAATAAGCAAGGCATGCATTCACAAACAGATAAACGTAATCAAACCCACTAACGTTTGTACGGCGAACACTTGTAAACAAAGCTCCCGGGGGACACAACACAGGCAACCGTGGACAAACCAATCAACGCTTCGACGAAACCATTGTCGATTCTACTGCACAACATTAAAACAATTCTCGGATATTGAAACGTCAGAACTGATGCCTTTGACTGGGCTATCGCAAGATCTGTTAGGAGTTTATCTGTTAGCAGATGTATTGTTGGGTGGAATGAAATGATTACAATTATATGTTACCTATATGCCAACCCACACTAAGGCAGCGTGGTGGACTATATGGCCTAACCACGCTCAATCGTACTCTCGTATTTAGACAAGGCCCGTGCCCTGCAGTGGGACGTAAATGGGCTGATACATATACAGATACAGTTAACAATATACTGTTATTGCTGCACACAGAACGGCCTTTCAATTTAGGGTTCGATTAAAAGATTTTAAGCCAGTATGCTGATCTAATGTGGGTTAGTAGACTTCAGATCGCTTAGAAATTCTTTATAACATATCTGTGGTTTCCTAATGACGTTTATCTTAACTATCAAAGTTTGTTGTAATTGACTATTCACGAGAAATTATCAGTCAAAGGAATGATCCCTCGATTATTTTTAGACCTTCTACTAAAATTAAAGCGTAGCTATCACTTTATTAAAATGTTGTGTCTAATTTTCATAGCAATTAGTACACAGATCATCTACAATCAGATTATATGGCTACGAGACTAGATAATAATCAAAGGTGTATTGCTGTGGTTTAAGGATAAATCTACTCATTATAACCTTGACCTATGGGTTGGACCTTCCGTTATATCGATCAGTAAATTCCCAAGACGAAAAGTAATTAGTTAACCAGTCATTAGGATTAGAGGGTTTGATAACAGACTTCGAATAATGTTTAGTTGATCTGTTGTGCCCACGTGCATCTAAATGAGACATGCCATTAGTTTTAAAAAAGTAATTAATATTTTTTATTATCTATTTTTTAAATATTTTTGTCATTATAGTTAAGATCAGCTTTACTTGACATGTTCTTTGTTGTTTCAATATTACTACTGCTAATGGAAAATATTCAGTTTTTTTTTTTGTATTTTAAAAAGGAAAACTGCGTCGAGATTCAGAAGTAGTAAAGTGGTGTGATCTGATTTGGAACTTAGAATCCGGAGTGATTACGGTTATACATAAACATCTTGATCGATCAATTGTACCACTCATACAGCCAGTATGATAATCCTAAGAATTCCTGATTTATTTACTACCTATAATTTAATATTACCGACAAAAACTACTAAATGATTGATTTAATGAAAAATAATAATCACCAACCATCCATAAACAAAGGTATTCGAAGAATCATCAAGTATTCCATAGCGATTTATTGAGAGCGTTCCGTATATGTATAGTAACTTTAATTACCACAGTCAAAATTATTCTCTTACCTTTAACATTTGCTTCCTCAGGGTCCCCATATCTGACGAACACGAAGAACAACACCATCAAGATGAGTTGCACCACCATGACTGGCGCATACTTCATCGAAGTGTACTTTAGCACCATCTTGAATTATATTTCTGGAAAGAGGTAAATTAAGTTTAGAATTATCATCTTTAGCTAAATGTTGAGTACTTAACATATGCCTCATAATAAGTAAATGTATAGTACTGTCACACGGAGCTCTTGACTGTATGTAGTGGGAATCAGAAACTACGACTGTTCAGTATCACAACATCCAAATCCAAAATATCTGTGAGCCAGACAAACTGCTTGGACCGAACCCGCTGCCTTACGTTTCAGCTGGCTCTTAATCAACTGCGCTACAGACAACTCCCCACGGATCTTTTCATCGATCTGTAGGAAGCGGTGTGCATCTAGGGATTTCCGTAATCTTTATTAGGTCCATTGTTCACATTGTGATGTCCGATGCATTATGATTAACTATTGTTTTATTGACAACTAGCTAACAGCAGGTAGTTTATTTTCTTCGTTTACTAGCACAATATGTTTACATTACCATGGGTATAATAGCCCTCAGGGAGGTGTGCGTATAATCCCTTTAATAACAATATAGTATATAGAAATAGCATTATTAAAATTATATCCTTATTTTTCCACAAGGTAGGTACAAACATAAGCCACTACATTATTAGCAAGGAAGAAGATTTTAGTGCCCTTTAGCATAGCCGAGTTCTGAGAAAACAGACTTTCAGCTACCCGATTAACCTCGAGCATGATAAACAAGCCTTTATAAGACTCAGTAATCTATGTTTAATGAGAAAAATGTAATGAGGTTTTTACGACCACGACAAACACAGTAATCCCACTAATTTTCTTACGTGATAACTCCGCGCAAGGGGTATTATTACGGCATAATAAGCTGTTACTATTTTAATAAATATGAAATGTTGTTACACTGGATTTAGTGGATTAAAACGTCTTGTAGAGTCTTGAAAAATTCTACAAATATTGGATGTACTTTGAAATTAAGGCGCAAGCACAGATAATGGTAAATAATGAGAAATTTCGTTTGAAATGTTTGTTTTTTTTATTATCATTGCCCTCCGGCCAGTCAATAGATTAATATTATTGAAATAAATGTCTGTTTGTGACAAAATTATTTCTTGTACGTATTTGAGACGGCAAAAATAAAGACTTCAATCAAAATAATTATTCTAATGCTATGGTGATTGGATATACATATATTGGATGAGGCTAATTATAGTAATGAATAGGCATTCATTATTATCATTAGTCTTTGTTAACCTGCCTCAGAGGATAGACTGCCTGTAAGCTATTCAATTACTGAGTCCCTTGACTTATCAACAGACATTGTGTTATTACAATAACGCTCTTATTGCTGACGAAATTCGTATGTTATTTTATCTTTTAGCTGAAAAAGCTATCAAAATCTCTAATAAATATGAAACCAAATCTTCACTTGTAAATATCATCATTTAGACTCCAAAATAGAATATCAAAGAAGCTGAACTGGACATCCGCAACCTAAACTTAACTGAAGCAGATAGTCTCGATATGAAATTCCAATGTGATAAATTCTAAAACAGCCCATAAATATTCTATAATCCATACACATAAGACCTTTTGGAATAAATTGCATGTAAAATTTGATATCACATTGATCACGTCAAATACAGTTACGGTAAGTGATAGGGAGCCGAAAATAGAACTGATGCCCCACATGTGACCCGTATTAGAATGCTGACGATATTCATTCGGATGTAACTCGTTCTGATAATTTTTACACGGATTTGAATTGTTTATATTATAATGCAATTAAAAATAAAATAACAATTCAAGATAAATTATTATAATTAATAGTACAGTAATAGATGATTAAGAAGCTAACAGAGTTTAAACGAAAAATAATTTCATGTTACTAGCAACAAAATGTTAAGAGAGTTAATATTTTTACAAACTTAGTTGAAATAGCTTGAGCAGTAAAATTTAAATGAATGGAAAAGAAGTCGAAGTGGCAAGATGAAATCTATTCGCCGATGGTAATCAGTTTAACAGCCGCAGTCGAAGCAAATAAATAAACGTTTCCTATTAACATAACTCAATAATCCACTGAATGATCGTAAAATACACGTCTAAAATAAAACTGAACTGAAAATGTGCATGGAAAAATCGAACATAAAGCTATTAAGGTAAACACCGACATTGGTTCAGCATTCAATATTCACTTTTATGAGAATAAAGACGATCTGTACAGAGGCAGGCGAGCATAAGCAATCCGAGATTCCTTCATTAAAATATCAGATCGAATGCAGATCACGGCGAATTAAATTTCCATTTTAGTCGTTTTCTGGGCCGATCGGACAATCATTATGCATTTGACTGCACAGCCTGAGCGTTTAAAATTTAATGCCTGCGAAGAACTGCCGTATGAATATTTGAAAGGAGATTTTATTTTCTGCATGTTTTAGAGCATTTGCACGTTTAAATTCTTTTGGTTAACAATTTTCTTTTGTATCTTTCCTGATCTAATAAATTATTATGCCTATTTTGTATTCATTTAGAATTATTTTTATTTGGGTTATAAGTAAATATTTTTAAAATGACACAACACACATGTCATGGGAATAAAGAGTACCAAGAATATAATTAGCTATCTAAAGATCTAAAGATTTTTATGCTGCATGTTAATTTCATTGTCCTAATTATAAAAATAAGTTTCAGGAACCACAACAGGAATTCAATGAGAGTTTAGGAAACTTCGAAGTTTATATTTTGTTTTAAATTTAATACTCTTTTTGTCACGTATTTCGTCGACATATTAAGATTAATGCATTTAAAAAATCATTTCTATTTCAATAACTCTTACATAAACGAATTATAAATCCAATTTAGCTTAATATGTTTTGCAACTCATTGCCATACACTTCCAATGACGTTGATATCGATCGAGATGCTACACAAGAGATCAATATTAACAAATGGTTTAAAATAATATAATATATTATCATTTAATGATATTGCCTCTAATTAACACTGGTAAATATTTATAAATAAGTTTTAATGAAATAATCAGTAATGTAACAATTTCAGCGAAATCCAATAACGAAATGCCTTATTATATTTATTTTGGTTTCACTCAATTTGGCAGTTATGTTTTGATTTCATTAATGTTTACATACATTCAGTAAATGAGTATCGTACTATGTTATGGTACTACAATACTTCCGGACATTGTATTGCATTTGTTTATAAACTTTGCTTTTTGGATGACAGTTAATCACAACATAGTTATGATTTTGACTTTTTAATGTACATATGTTCAAACAAATTAGGGTGCGTAAAGAACCCAGACAAATTCAAAAATCTAACATCAATGTAAAAAGAAAGAATATTTTTTTATAAGAATAATGGATGCTTAATTGTTTTTGGATCCGCTCGACACAAAAAGAAAAGATTTTATTTAATGGATCAATTGAAACAACGCCAGATTTAATAAAAAGAAAATATTTTTTATTTTTTATTCTTAATGATTAATTTAAAAATAAAATTGACGCATTTATTTTCGGCAATAATTAAAAAAAAAAATCAGTGCAAAATTTCGGCCTACCTTAACAACCGTAGCAAATGGTCGACACACCCGCGGTATCACTTGTCAAGTCCCTTCTGTGAAGCAGCGGTGTCAACTTTAAACCTAATATAGCGCTGCACTCAGTCAAAGAAATCAGTATTTTTACGAAATATCCGCGGCGTCAATGTGTAAACAAGTACAGTAGCGGTATTCGTTTTATGCGTATGAGTTCAGTTTTTTCTTGAGTATAGTTAGTATTTAAGATACATTTTTGCTTGTTAATTAACATCCATGATTCTTTTGGCACCGAATGAATTTTCTACAGTATGAATGGTCTACAGTAATTGATAGCAATGAGCAATCCATTTAACGAGATTTAAAGGGAGTATTTTCATTACACGAGGTAGACATCAACTGACAGACACATACCACATATACCACATCGTTGAGATTAACATGGCCTTATAGACTATGTACAAAGTTTCATGGAAATAAGTGGTTACTATAAGAGAGATGTTTATTCTTATTCATAGACAGTTTTAAAATCTATTTTGGCTATCGAATGTTTTGTCTTCTCCGCTCAAACTGAATTCAAAAGTCGTTTGAAAGGGACATTTCTACAATCAACCTGAAATCCGGAGATCCAGCGACATTCTCTATCCCTTTCCATCTACATAAATATGACAGGGACGGAACACTGATGGATTCAAGCGCTGGGGGGCAAATTGTTTACACATAGTTAGCGTGTGGTACGCCCTTGCACTTGTCAATTTCCTTACATAATTTGTTACGTGGGCTGTTTGTGTACCACTTAAGTCAATTGTCAATAGGTTTTCAGTGAATAAATAAAAATTAAGCTGGCTTTAAACTACGTCGAATAAACGTTCATTATGTTAATGATGAGTTGCGATAAGGATTTAAATTACGAATTTTATTTTGTAGCGAGTGATTGCGTAGTTTCGAACGGTATTAAGACTTAGGTTTGGATTCAGGGTCAACATTGAATCTCATAAGTAAATTGAGTATGGATAGGATTAAAAAAACTCGTGGATCGCAGGAGGTTAGTCCAGCTTTAAAAATAAACGAGGAAATGCAATGACAAAGGAGAAAGAGGTATTTTTTTATCCCTGTTAATGTCACCAACTGCCTGAAAGGTGAGCGTTAAGTTGTTACTTCAAGAAAGTTTTTAGTAATATATATGTAGTTATTAATAAACCCTGGTAGTCGAGGTGGCCGATGCCCAATAATGAGACTGGGGTATATGACATTATTATAATTATTATCTCCCTCTCATCAGCCACAGAAAGTATTACTGAACAGAGGTCTCCCCCAAGGACAAGGTTTACAAGAATAACAAAGCTGATAAGGTGGACTGACGATCTGATTAAGCTTGCAGGAAGCCGCTGGATGCAGGCCGCTTCTAACAGATCAATGTGGAGATCCTTGAGGGAGGCTTATAATTATTCAGATTGACTATAATGATTCAGTTGTTTAACAGTTCTCGTGGTGTAAACGAGAGCTCCTTTGTTCGGGTATTTAATACAGGGTCTTCCAAACGAGTACGTCGAAAATCTAACCCAGGCACCAGACGTAAAATTACTTAAAACTACCGAAGGATTCAAAAATACTTTTATTACAGGGCGCAATGCAATATAATTTATCATCAGACATTCCTCCCCCTCAATAAGTAAAGACGCCGGTGAGAAAATGTAATCTACATGCCTATGTTGAATGGAGCAACAGTCTGTTCGTAAACTAAACTATTTCACGAAAACCTATATGGAAATCAAAGCATTCTCGTCAATACCTGACTGACGGTCGGTTAAACGAATCGCTTCATACCCATGCATTCGACTGGTGCAACGCATAACCGAACTAACATTGAGCTTTGCATATTGGCTCAGAATAACAAAACGTAGACTAATATTGTAAATGCTTGGTCTTCGTGGCTTTGAACTTTGAGTTAGCAAATTGTATCGATATGGTTTTGTGTATATAGATTTTAAGCCAGAGAATGGTTCAGTAATTTTTAGGAGTAGACCAAAGAAGCGCTGGCTAGGTGTCGTCAAAATATGAGAGTCAGTGACCTTACTCTTGAGGATGCCGAAGACCGGGCTAAATGGAGGAGACACAGCCGGAAGACGGACCCTGGCAGTAATTTTTATGCAGAAATAAAATAGTACAGATTAGATAGTTTATTTAGAACTGGTAGTCATACCGCCTCGGTGGCGTAGTAGTTCTATGATATTTGCAAAGGTGGGGTCTCGGGTTCGAATCCCGGGTCGGGCAAAGTGGTAATGTATTTTACAATTCATTATCAGCCCGGCGTCAGGAATTTGTGCCCGATATGGCGATAGACTCGCCCCCTTTCACATAGTGGGACGGAACACACAAAACGAAACGTGGGTGTCCTGGTAGCACCTCTGCCTACTCCTTCCGGAAAATGTCATGAGTTTATGTATGTATGTATGTTATTAAATGTAGCACGGCACTGCTCTATACTTGTCAACCCAAGAAATTAAGTGGTTAATCTCTTAATATCCAGTAACACCTTCTAGCAAAAAGGCAAAAGTTAAATGTATGTATGTATGTCTACTAAACTAGGTCAAAATATGGAATGTATCTTGTATGTGTAACTGTTTTAGTGTTTATTAGTTATATTTAGATGCATTGCATTAACGTGACAGACGTATTTATAGAGTCTCCGAAGTCAATTATTTGTGTTAATTTGTATCGTACACAAGCACGTTAAAGTGGTTATAATGCACTTGATGTTAATTGCAGCAAAACAAAAATAGAAATGGTCGATCCAATTATAACTGTCTGCACGAAATATTATATATACTAACCTTATATATTTATTATACAGAGGGAGCGCTGATATTTGCGTATTCCAAAACTTATATATTTTTTGTTCGTAATGTTGGTAGCACTGCGATATTAGTGTCAATTGAAATAATTATTTAACAACAAATTCCTAATAATTCCGTTAGTAGCCGAAAGTTTAATTAGTTATTATCCGTCTAAAAGGAGTTGGAGCGCAAATCAATAACACTGTATTTTTTCTTTTTCAAAAAATTCGTCCATGTCGGATAACTTATCAATGGTCAGCTAATACAAGGACAGAAAAAGGTGGCCAAGTACCAACATTTTTATCTACTTTTTTTGAAGTACCAGCGCTCCCTATATATTTTAAATACTTTTAAGATTCTTACTAAATCTAAAATGCGACATACGTGGGTCACCGTCACAAGTTTTTAACGTTATGTCTGATTGGTCGCTATCTAAATTGATATGAATAACCTATCTGATCCTATGGAAAAGTGAAGTACGGTCTTCCTTCTAATCCCATCTACTTTTCATCCTAATCCCATGTAGATACTAAAACTTGACTGCAATTTGCTGATCTCAGCTAACTTCCAGTCCTCTATAGACTATGTACATTCCAAAATCAAACTAACTCCTAAACTCATGAATGAAGAAATGACTCCAAATCCAACCAAAACCATCCGATAAGCATCTGCATTACCAGACTATTTGAACACTACATCCAATGATTGGATTGCACCGACGATGGCCCTCATTAATGCCGCGTTAATTGTGGTATATTAGATCAGAAATTAATAGGCATACGTAATTATCGCAGTTGGTATGTCGATCGGCAACATTATCCCGATGTTGGAATTTCGGCATGCGAGGCTCCATTTATTAACATAGTGATGAGTTCATTTCAACTAATTGTTTTTATGCGCTTTAATTTGGGTTGTTGTCTCGTTGGTGTTGTGAGATCGTAAATGTACAGTGTGGAGTCACCGATTCGATTACAGACTACGAATGTTATTAATGTATTCTAGATTGCTATAAACGGAAATAAATCATGGATTTCTTAAGATTGTCATACAGCTGTATTTAATGCCATGGATATTGTTTTTCCAACATTCTAACCTTATTTATTGAATTAAATACTGCTTCTGTGTTGGATTACTTTTAATTAACTAAATACTTTTAATACAGCGGGAATAGCACATTACACTTTCATAGACAGGTTACCACAGACAATAGAATAAAAAGCAAAGACAAAGAGGAAGTACAGAATAAAAAATACAAATCAAAATAGAGTAAGACTAATTTCACTTTTTGATACAGATTAAACATAATTTCAACATTATTGCTCCGTGTCCAAGACTAAAGATATTCAAAATACCAAAAATGCCTATTTTACTTTTACTACTCTTCTATTTTCAAAAGTTAGAAGCAACATTTAAGGACTAGCTGAAAATATTTTCGCAGAAAGTGACGAGATGATTTCGATCATTTTCATAAAACTGTCATAGACATGGATAGGAAGGTATTGAGAAAGAAAAGAAGACCTTTGCCCTGTTTTGAGATAGCATATGCTAAGAAAAAATCAGAAATTATAATTATTTTCAATCTATGTAACCACTTATACAGAACTACCTTATCAAAACTACCTACAACATGTTCGTCGGTAATCATTATATTATAAACAGCTAAGAACAAAACCAACGCGCTGTTATGTCACGTTTTTTTATCATTCTCCATACTTTTATAATATTGACACAGCAATTGAATTTCATAACAGACTGTTTACTTAGCAATGAAAAGACGTGCTCTTCCGATCGTGAACGGTAACTTAATATGTTACTATGTGGTGTCTCGCCAGTGTCAATAGACAGAATGTCGAACACTATTAGACCCTTGTTAGCTATAAAGACGTATGAATAATACTAATATTTACCGCTAAGTAACGTGAATAATTTTGGATTTTGAATATTTGCGTGTTCAATAATATAATATATTGTGGTTTTTTTTCAATGGACACACCCACTTAAGAGTCTGTTGCTAAGCTTTGATCGTGAAGTAGGGTTTAGATTAGAACTTTGTTTGTAGTGAGGGGCTCGGCTTGTCGCTCCTAGTTTATTGGCAGAGTTCGTATGCTTTGAATGTATTTATATGTAGTGGAATGCTTTTCTGAAATACGATATCAAATATTTTTGAAATATTTGTAATCGTATTTCAGAAATTAAATCAATTAAAAAATCGTATTAAATAATGAGTAGTATTGTAAGACTATCTTTAGGCAGCTTGCTAATCATAAGTCAAATCTCCACAGACATACATTTTTAGAAGAATTGATATGACTCAATAGAAGTTTAAGGGACGTCAAATCAATTCAGAATAAGATACACTGAATTCTCGACTGTTGACTGAGTCCAACGTCAACGAATCAGACTCGGCTTATACAATTTTCTTTTGATAGCGAAACTATTCATCATCATCAGCCCATTGCAGTCCATTGCTGGACATAGGCCTTTTCCAAGGTACGCCACAGAACCGGGTCTGCTATTTTATACATCCAGTTGCTGCTGGCCCTCTGTGCAAGTTGTCCCGCCATCTGGCCAGAGGACGTCCCACGCTACGTTTGCCAAGATGCGTGATCCACTCCAGAACACGCTTACTCCAGTGGTTATCTGTTCTGCGAAACTATTACAAACAAATAATTAAACTAATGCCAATATTATGATCGCAACTGATATATGAGATGAGAGTATGGTAAAATTAAGAATTACATGACCTAACTTTGACACTCGATTTCATTTAGTTCCATAAAACGCCATCACGATCCAGTAAAATAGAGTAGCTAAAATTCTGCGCTACGTTATTTATCATGCAATGTATCAAAATACAAGTTTTCAATTCTATACCTTAATTTTATATAATGAAATTGAGTTGTACGAGTCCATTCCATACGGGAAGCGTCTGACAGGTAAATTAGTGCGTGTATGGCTCGTTTCGCAGCAGTTCATGGGCGTACATCACTTACCACCTCTATGACAAACCGCATGCTCGTTAAAAATATCACGATGTTGAAAAGCAGTGGAATATTTGTGAATGATGAACATAATAATATTGTTGATGATGATGATCACTTAGAATTTAAGTGTGATGAAAGGTCACAGATATTTTTAGTATGCTTTGTTCCCGGACAAAAATCTCAGATTAAAAAATGTAAGTTTTTAAAGGATTATATTTGTTACTTAATTTAACCCACATGAAACCATTGAAAAAACTAAAACGGAAATGATTTTTTGTGAAAAATTGTGATTTTAGTTTCCACGATTTTTGTTCACCCTGTATAGATACGAGTATTTTTACCGCTTAGCTGTATTTCAGTTCGGTTCTTGAAATTACTTGAGCCGTAAAAATAATCATACCTATATGGATTGATCAAGCGTCTTGGAAACTAAAATCGCGATTTTTGACAAAACTACCGGACAGTTTTTTCAAACATGGTACAATGTTACCTGGAGTAGCCGAGAACATCGGGTTTAAATTAAGTACTATATGTCAATATAACCCTGTATAAGCCTATCAAGTACATAATCTTATTAAAAATTTGAGTCCTTTTTCAGGGTTGGGATAGTACAATTTACATGGAATATTCACCGGTGAGACATAACCACTGACTCCTATACTAGTCTGTTCGAGAATATGCATGGACTGATCAAGGAACAAAACTCCAAACTATAGATGACGAACCTTAGTTCTCAGCGATCAGTATCGAAACCGATGCGAACATCCTAACATCAAAAAGTCGTACCAATTTGCGTCATCCGTAAATATTTATACCACCAATCGATAGGGTAATAACCATAATTCTTTGTACGTTTTTATCTGAACGTTAGAACACGCGAGCCCACTATGGGATAACATTCTCATATGTTATTCATACACCCTGTTTTATCTATGTCGGTGGAATCGACAGCCGTGGAAACGCTTATTGTGATGTTGCTCTATTTATTAAGTTCCCAAAGTCTTTGATTGATGGAGGGTTATGGTTACTGTGGATGGATATAGCTTATTGTGTTCATGACACTTATATTATTAATCTATACTGTTATTATAAATCTGAAGAGTTTGTTATTTTGAATACGCTTATCTCAGGAACTACTGATTGGAATAAAAACAATTGTTTTAGTATCAGATAACCCGTTTATCGAGGAAAGCTATAGAGTATACACTCTGTTTATATGCATATGTTATATAACATACGCTATGGCCAACAGCATTGAACTGTCAATGAAAAATGTCGCTAAACGCGGGAATATTTGGTGTGGAATAAAGTAAAATAATAATTGCACTCGGGCGAAGCGGGGCCACGTCAGTAGAGCTTATTAAAATTGTGCGATATTTTTAACTAAATATCATATTTCAGGTAATAATTAACAACATGAAGTGTGGGATTTTACGAGTATGCATAATGTGCAAAGTATTGAGAGCAATGTATTGGAAACAGTACAAATTTATAACACAATTGTTGTACTATCTATTCTGATCTCGACTAGTAGCAGAGTCTAGATTGTTGGTTAGTTTAAGCAGTTTCTCCCGATCTTTGCCATAATCGGTGTGCTCTCTTATATTTCTTGATGACACTTAAATTTCTTGATGAACCAGCTATTTTAAGGCCCAGGCATATGTTGACAAAGCACTTCTCTAGTTTTCCCGGCATATGATCAAACTATTTCTAGCTATATAGCTAGAAAATATAGCAGGAATATTCCTGAAGTTTATCCGGCATGCCGCGGACACAAAGGTTGCTGCGGTATGAAAATAATAACGAGAACAATTTGGAATGTTATTTTGAACAAAATCAATTCTTCTCCAGTATAATTTATTATGTACAGTTTTATAACAATACAGACAGAGTCGGGCATAGAAAATAAAACCGAACAAGGCGAGCGGGAGAAACAATAGGAAATTAGCTATGACCCTAATGGAGTTTATGTAACGTCACGTAAGCTTCGGGCCGGTGGCATCCGGCTAATGCCGGATTCATCCGCTTTTATCCAGTTTAAAAGCCTACGTGACTTACCCAAATGGACTCGGACAAAGGTTGCGGCGCGCCCGCGATGTATGGCGGCAACTAAAAGAATTAAAATGATATAAACATGCATTTGTGGGAAGATTTGTGGCTTGTATTTTTCGTTTTGTAACGTGGTTGATAGGTTTAGAGAGATGTGTTTTTATGTCTTTGGAATAAAGGTGATTGTAATTGTTTATCATTCTACGGTTTTAAGATGAATTGGTATCGATAAAAAATTCAATGCTCTTTGTACTTTTTTTAGTGCGTGGCCAATTGATAACGGACCAGATGCAGATACCAACATGTTAACGATAGTCGTGGGATCAAATCCCAGGGCACACTTCTGACTTTTCGGGGTCCTGTGTATTGATAATCAATCGTCGCGCACTTTAATGGTAAGGGGTAACATCGTGAGGGACCTGCATACCATAGCGATTTGTAGGATTTTTTATGACATTTAAAATCCGCCAACACTCACTAGGCCAGCGTCGTGTACTATATAACCTAACCTCTCAATCGTACTTTCGATTGTAGAGGAGGCAGGTGCCCTACGGCGGGACGTATAAAGGCTGACACATACAGTAGCTTTTTTTATAATATACTGTCACGTGTCCTTGCTTATATCAGATAGTAATTGCAATGCGGTCCAAGTGAAATATACAGTAGCCAGGAACGAGTCGTGGATACTGTCATGAGTTTTGCACTATGTATGCGGTGTTTGATTTTCGGGTACATACGACTATTCTGAAAACAACAAACTAGGCCTTCGGCAATTCTACTGACCAAATGAAACGCATCGACATTGCTCTACGTCAATTTTCTACGTTGTATTTTGTGTATGGTATCATTCTAGTGTAGGACCATTTATACCGAATTCCTATTCAGCCTCTGTGACACAGTTAGACGCAGGCTGTGATACGAGAGGCCGCGGGTTCGATCCTGACCGAGACAAATATTTGTGAGGCCCACAAGTATTTGTTTCGGGTCTGGGTGTTTGTGAGACCGAAAAGTCTCTCGTAGTTTCTTCTTCCCACCACACAAGACTTAATTGATCTTAAAGGTCAGGACTTTCTATGTGACTGTTAGGTGTATTTATTATTTATTTATTTATTATTCCTGATTATATTGTTATGACTCCACCACGTTAGTGGTTAAATACTGAACAAACAAAATCATTGTTTGTCGAACATAATTTAATTAATTTATTTATTTAATTTTCAGAAGGCTTATAGACTAATAAAAACTACAAAATAAACACACTTATATACATCATTTGGTAATTACAAACCTCTACTTATTAAAAACTATATAGGGCCACATGATAATAAAGTACATGCATGCATTTATACTTTCAAATGGAACAGGAGTAATGTGTTTTTTTGTGTAGCAATTTATAGGACGCAAAGATTTTAGGTGACTAATGTCGGCTTTATAACGTTTGAGCTAATTAGCAATCATAAGTAAAAATGACTGCCTCGGTGGCGTAGTTGTACTACGGTACGATTGCAAAGCTGAGGTCTCGGATTCGAATCTCGGGTCGGGCAAAGTAATATTGGATTTTTCTATTCATTATCAGCCCGGAGTCAGGAATTTGTGCCCGATATGGCGATAGGCTCGCCCCCTATCACATCATGGGATGGAACACACTCGGCGAAACGTGGGTGTCCTGGTAACACCTCTGCCTACCCCTTCTGGGAATAAAGCGTGTGTTTATGTATGTACCTAAAAATTATAAGAGGTTGCGGTAGTACACTAATGACTGATAATACCAAAAAAAAAAACAATTGGCTTATGCTAAAGTTATGAAGTAACAATTACTTACTACAGCTCCAAACATAACAACATCTAAAAGCATAACAACCGAATTCCAAATTCAAAATTCAAAATTGGAAACAGGCTCCGTCCACAATCGCCACATTCGTAGAACAAACAAACATAGTGTTGCCAATTTACGGGACAGTTCTAATAAAATACACGGTAATTGATCGAGCGTGACGCGCGGGCCGGTATATTGAATGCTATGACACAAACACGCTCCGCAAACGCTGTTACGTTTGTATGTAAATAAAGTTGTGTTTATTTTGGACTACACGCCCACAATACACGATTTGGGGTATGTAAGATGTGATTTTGTTTATTAATTAATTGTTTGCGTGATGAGTGTTGTGACATGGACTGCTTAATTAGTTCTGCATGGCGTTGCTCTTGTTTATGGGCAAGCGTGAAGATTACTATCAAAAGAGCGATTAGTTTCGTAATCCTGACTGTTAATGTAGAAGTTATTCATACGAATAAGTTTTTGTTGCATGGGTCCGGAAAACAGTCAAACCTGATAGTAAGTGACTACCGGCGTCTATGAATCTCTATGACGCTTGGATCGAAGGTACTTCTCAAAATGGGAGGGGAATGACAAGGAAAAAGGAGGGGAGGAGAAATGGCATTGTGATACACAAGTACCATGCCAATTTACGTCCGGTCTCTATAATGTATCTACCTTTAACAAGAGATATCATTAGATATTTCGTTGCATTTTATATTTTAGTACACAAAGACAGGAAGATATTATATGATGCATTTATTTGTACATAGCTAGGTAAGATAAACATACAAGTCTATCCTTATTTATTGAACATAGAATTGTATCGAAATAGTAATGTAGCTATTTTAATCTCTAGTTAAAGATAGATAGGATATAGAGACCGGCAGTTAGTCAGCCTTTTCCTACTGGAGGTCAAGACAAATAAAGGTTGGCGTTATCACAAAAAGGGGTGCGCTGTCTAGATGTCCAAACAGAGATGACCTTGGAGTGTGAAACTTATGCATATCACGTTTTAAAATTTTTAAAGTGACGTTTGTTTTTGTAGTTGATTATCGTTCACTATATTGGCAAAACACAATGCCTAAATACATCGTGAGAATGCCTATATGGATTACGCTATGCTATTTCGCCACAACAGTTTTAAAGGTATGTGATAAATGGGGTTTTTGTTGGTTCGACAATCTTCACGTAGCGACGGATTATTGACACAGTGTTTACATTTATATTATATAATAAAGGCTAACTCACGTATAAAAAAGGCTTGGCTCATGTGATGATCAGTATTAGGAATCTCATAGATATTATATAGGCTAACTTATATCCCGAAAATTCTAGGGTCATGTGATATCATTAAATTCAGCCACAAACATTGCCGGACTTCAGTACGGTATTTACATTACAGTAGAGTCACTTTGTCAAACCAAATAATTTAAAACAATATCTAAAAAATTTCAAATCGATCTTATCTCTTCTGGAAATAATGAGACTTAACATCTTGTCACGGGATGGCGAGCGCGGTGGAATGCTAAGCATTACTTTATAATTCATGGTGTTGTTTGGTTTTGCTACTGTCCATGAGCGGTCGTATCGCTTACCATTCATTCAATCATTTCCGCGGTTACTCGTTTCATACTCGGCGTCATAACCAACCACGCCACTGATACTGTCGCAATAATAAACAATATTGGAAATAGGATGTCCAAGCATCATAAAACTTGCGTGCATATTTTATACTTTAATGTAATGACGTCTGAAAACATTCCGGGTCGCTTGCGAAATTTTCGCATACAAGATTCTGCAGATTGCATTTACGATATGACTTCCTGCACGTGGATGAATATTTCAAAGCGTGTTACTTGCCTTTCTGGCTTACGTTATTATCCTTCGATGGTATGTGTAATGGAATTTCTCTCGTGAATTCTGCACGACGCTTTGTAAAATTCACGACACATTTAAGACTCTCGTCTATCATAAGGCGACGTGCATGATGCAATTGCTTTTTTATTATAACCTTCAGAATTGAACAGATAGGTGGCGGTGGACGCTGCTGTGTCAGGAATGCGCTTCGGATACCAGCAGGAATATTACTACAGGAAAAGATAAGTTCATTTCTGTTTTTCTTTCTTTCTTTCTTTCTATAAATATAACAACTAAGACTAAAATAGGTGAAAAAAGAGCAAATGGTGTCTTTTACCCAATAGGCAATTTATTAAATACGATGGATATAACAAAATATGAAATTAAAGGCTAGCTTAATCATGCGCATCTTCTTAATTACTGCTTCACGCTACGACGGAAAAATCTAGAATTATTAGGACGAGAGGACATGTGGGCCGGTAAACTACACATCTTGATGGTCCGGCCACAACGTAAATTAGATAACCTGTATAAAAAAACAGAAATTAAAAATTATTTTTTACCATCCGATTTCTTTTTTCATCTACAAATTATTCGCAAACGAAAAAAAATAATGTCAAAATAGATTTCGTGGAAAAGCTCGCAAGAGTTCCTTCAAAATATTTATTTTACTACAAAGATTAATGGTTAGATGGCCCCGACTTGACAGGGTGTTGAATTAATTTGTTCAATTTGCATTAACGGCCTTCTGGACAGGCTATAAGATTTTGCTAGAAATTTCCGAGTAATTTTTACCTTTGATCACGCTTGACATATTTGTGGTGGCCTAATTAAATTGAACGTACAGTGACGGTCAAATATATTGGTATAATTCGATTTTCTTTTGGTAAAGCAAAGTCAAATAGACACTACGACTGGTACTAGCAGCAGTTAAAAAAATAGTTTAATTTAAAGATTAACTGCCTTATTCATAGACAGTTTTATAACGTATTTTAGCTATCGAATGTTTTGTCTTCTTCGCTCCAACTGAATTCAAAACTCGTTTGAGAGGGACAAAACATTATTTAACTAAAATAGGTTTTAAAACTATCTATGAATAAGGCCGTAAATATATTATTTCATAGACTAAAAAATACAAGATGGAACACATTTATGGCACTATATTACGAATCTATATTGTACTGAATCAGGCCCTGATCTCTGTCTGCTGAGCGAGCGAGCCTTTTAGTACCGAAGTTTCGATTGAGATTTTCGATTCGATTTTCATTGTCCTCCACGCTGGCCTAATGTGAACTGGCGGACTTTACATTACAGGGAAATTATTGTAAGATATCTTTTCTGTACAGGTTTTCTTATGACATTTTCCCTCAATGGTAAAATGCATAGTATTTGATCATTATCATTAAAACTCTCTGAAAAGTCAGACTCTGTGCCCTGGGATTTGAAACTGCTACCACCGTCTCGGCAGTCGCATCCGGTTTTCGGCCAACAAACCACTCAATTTTAGATAGGACGCGAAATAAATAAGAAATAACAGGGCTTGTGTTCGGAACAAACGACTTTTTGTATGTGGCTTCTGTTATCTTATCATCATGACACTTAGCTAGTGTTTGGCATCCGCTAGAAAACTTGTTCATTGCTCTCAATATACAATAAAAATGTCTTCATATTTACTATCAACATTTTTACCCATTGTAACTAAAAAATCATGATAATATACTTATTGACATTAATTTTTTTTTTCTTTACAATTGAATTTATAAGCTACAATCTCATCTTACATAATAAGATGCGAAAAAACTGTCTGTTTTATTATTTAAGAATTTGATAGAAGTAACCCATAAATTTTTAAACCAACACTAACCATCTCATTACTTTAAAATGACCCAAGACTCTAAACATTAAAACCATGATATAACCACTATTGATTATGCCATAACTCACAACTATCCTTTCAAGATGAAGACCACAATATTCCTTAAACCAAGGATCAAAATGACCAGCCATACGATATTACTACGGTTTAAGACTACTCCCTCCAGATGCATTAAGCCTTCCACGATCCACTGGAACGTCTTAAAATAAAATAGAATATTCTCCTGTCGGCCACATCTTCCGTCTCATGCAATATTTATGCGTGAGGAACACAGAATGTCGATTACTTGTGGATGTACATCGATATAGGGGTTTTGGAACGGATAACTGCAGTATGTTTATGGTTGCGCTTTATGAATGTTAATTATTAAGTAATACGTGCTATGTTAAGGATCGAATGATTTGTAGAATATTACCTTTTCTGCATACAGGGTGATATTGACATACATACATAAACTCACGCCTTTTTCCCAGAAGGGGTAGGCAGAGGTGCAACCAGGACACCCACGTTTCGCCTTGTGTATGCCATACCACGATGTAATAGGAGGCGAGCCTATCGCCACATCGGGCACAAGTTCCTGATTCCGGGCTGGAAATTAATAGAAAAATCCAATATAACTTTGCCCGACCCAGAATTCGAACCCAAGACTTTGCAATTATACTGTAGTACAACTGCGCTACCGAGGCAGTCAATATCACCCTGTATAAAATGTACACACAGTGTGGAAAATTGATGGTTGACCTAAGATTCTCAAGTGGTGACTACGTTCTGGCACGTCGCTGCGTTAGACGTCCACCTGCAAGGTACTGCCTTTAAAGAGGTGGCTGTTGAGATTCTTGGGAGAGCTTAATATGTTCAGCAGTGTACTTCCTATACCTTAAAATGATTTAAACATGATGCACTCGTCTTTATTTTACACTTTAGTTCATTCAATAGTAGTAGATACTACATTTTGTTATAATTTAAATTTTTATTTACTTGATAAACAAAATAACGATCGTAACTGCCGATTTTTTCAGTAAGCCCATAATTCGAACTAAATCAATGCAAGTTATAAAGTGGCGACTTTCTACTCGAAGAAAAAGGGTAAAATTCCAACTACGTCTAGACTATCCCTCACACTACGACCAAGCCACATCCATTCCACCTCGAATCTTCAGTACGCCACCCATCTGCGAATTCTCAAGAGTGAACGAGACGGCGACATTATCACACAACACTTAAGTTTAAGAGCTCCTTTGTAATCTTTATTGAGTGGTTGTAAATTGACTTTTCAGAGGCCTTGTAACTTGCTAAGCACGAGTGCTTCATAAAAATGTACACTTGCCACCGGATTTTTGGTAACTTAATTTCCTCGTTTTAATAAAAGCGCTGTTAGCCATTTTTGTTTGTGGCGAAAAAGTTGAAGTGACGGTAACTGATCACCGCTAGCAATGGATGTATAAAATATTGGAATATTTGTATTTTTCTGGCCTCTAAGACCGGTTACAGACCAAAATTCGACAATATAGCTTTCATGTCTGCTCTGTGTGATACAGTGTAACATGATAGTTATTTCGTCATATTAGTATATTAATGTATGAACAAAATACTAAATGTTTAAGTCTTAATTCATCGTAGCCACTTTCATACACCAGTCTAAAAAATATATTTAAAAACTCAGGCTTAGATCCTAGGTGTCTCATAATATGTGAGAGGCTGCCTGAGTAGGTAACACCGCAATGTCTATTTCACAGCAGTGTTAATGCACTGTGGTGTTTTGGTTTAAAGGACATTATAGCTAGAGTAACTACTGGATATAATGAGACTTAACATCTTATGTATTGGGATGGCGAGCGCAGTGGAATTCTAAGCATTGCTTTGTAATACATGTTTTTTTTCATTTTCCGACTGTCCATGAGCGGTCATATTATTGCTTACCATCAGGCGAATGACATGTTCGTCTCGATCGCCATTTATCACAATAAAAAAAGATTCACGCCAGTCTTAAAAAAAAATTGTTTATAATTCCTCGACTTGGACTTTTGGCTGCAGTATCAATATAGAAAGCTGAAGTCAAACCGAACAACTGATGGAGTGAGTGTATGACGCAGTATGGCCACAATGTTAACCGCGTTTATTGAACAGTTTCACTCGCCAGTGACACCGTTCAATAAGCCGCGCCCGGCTTGAGGTTCGAATCCACGTATGCAGTTGCTGTTGTTGAAATTTATTATCGGTTTATTAATGCTGTGGGATTATATTCTGTTATACGATTTCGCCGGTGAGTGTGAAAGTATTAGTAATATTTAATCCTTTTATTAAAACTTTATTCTGACTGATATATAATTATACTATTTTGAAATGATGATGAAATTATGTAGCTTAAAAAATATTTAACTCTGCAGAGTTGAGCTTAAAATGTGTTTAACTATTATAAAGAGATTTCGCGCTATCGCCATTGAAACCACACGCGAAGCAACATGGTCCTTGTTACCACAACACAAGGTTTAAGATTGCGAGTGTTTATGTTAAGATAATACATAATACGTTTCAATCTAAGAATCTAAATAAATTATTGTATGAGTAAGTTTACAAGACCTTCTATTCGTCTGTTAAATTACTTGGATCTGGCTTGTCGGAGAAACGTTCATACAAGACGATTTTTTGTAATAGAGGATTTTATCTTTCCATACATTAAGTCCATGCATATTTTTTATCAATAGGTAGATATTCAGGCTTTTATATTAAGGTAGAGCCTAATAGATCGTGAAAGTTGTACTATAAATGTTCTGGTCCACCCAATTGTCTTACAGAAATTTATCCTAAGCTAGCAATTCAAGGAATACTATATTTTTATTGGCTGCCTCCAGCAGGTCACTGTGGAAATCATTGGGAGAGGCCTATGTTCAGCAGTGGACTTCCTTTGGCTATAATGGATATTTTTATTAGACTGCACTTAACATGGTACATTGAAGTCACAGTATTCACTAGCCTACCTACCTACTATCCTAAATGACGGCCACTATAGCACAGTGAAAGATAAACGGATATGAAACGAAAAATCCATCTTCATTATCATCATCATTCATCAGCCAAACGAAGTCCACTGCTGAACATAGGCCGCCCCCAATGATTTCCACAGTGACCTATTGCAGGCAGCCTGCATCCAGCGACGTTCCGCGACCTTTCGTTTTAAAAAGTCCTTGCATGGAGATAAATATATACATTGTTTTATTCTAGTTTGGGTATTGTGAGTAAATGAAGTACTTCGAAGTCGTTGATAGTAGACGATTCAAAACGCTTAAATGCAGGTTTGGGACATCGGAAAAGCCTATATTCAATAAGTGACATTAAAGCCATACCCAGTCCGCCGAGATTACTTGTATTATCGTCTCAATGTGATTGAGTGCAAGTCCAGCCATGCTTAGCACTAATTCTACTCTCTAACTACCTATGATTTTTTCAAGTCGAAAACTTCACACTACGTTCATTGCCCAACCTGAAATTCGAACCCAGGACCTTATAGCGCACAGGACATACATGCTACCACTAGACTAATAAGTATACGTATTTATTTTATTTATATCACTCAATTCAGTCTTCGTACACGTTTGTAACTTATTACCGTGAGTTACTTAAAATAACTTCCAATAAATTTAACTTTAGCATCGGATGTGGTTTTATAAACAGAATTTCTTTAAGATCGATACATCAAAGTCAGCAGTTAATTAAAGTATCAGACGAGAGCGATGCATCAGTTGCCTCTAAGTTAGGGAGCTGAGAAGAAATCACTTGAGGCGATTGAACATTTAGTATATATTTTAAAACTGTAACCTTAAGAGCTAGAATATTAGGGGAAAAATAATAATATAGGAATATAGCCTCTATGCTATACACAAAACAAACTCCAAAAGAGAGAATTGGTTATGACCAGAAACATTTTATTTATTAGATACTCATCCTGACTGAAGACTCCTCATTCCTCAAGACTGAATCGAAAGACCAAATTATTAAATCAGAGAAGTGAAGAAAATTAGAGCATTTCACTACCAGGACAACAAAATTCACAAATCTAGGGATATTACATTTTACGCCACTGATCCACTAGCATATTTATTTTGCCCCACCATTACATTTTAATCCATCGAGATAAACCTGCGTAAATAGAAGATAAAACACCTACACGAATCTTGATTGAGGAGTTTAAACGAGTTGTTTATTGCTTGTGTTACGCACATAATCATATTTGTATATTGTAGAGATAAGCAGGGGACTTTGAGTTGAGGATGAGAATGATAATTATGACTATTGAGGATGCCGAAGATCGGGCGAAATTGAGGAGAATCAGTCGGAATGCAGACCCTGGCACCAGCCGGGATAACGCCAGGTAGAAGAAGGAGAAGCAGGGGACTTAGGGTTCCGCTCATACTGGCACAATGTTAGAGCAGTGAAATTGGAACCGAGTGTCCAGTAGCTAAGCGTGGTTATTTCTCGCAAGTCGACATAATTATGCCACTCGAAACCGCGAAAAAGCGGGCTGATACCCAAAACGCGACATACTTTAGTAGGACAGAAAAAGAGTCTTTCCAGTTTCGAGCATCATGTACGGTGGTCGCAACCGGCCAGTTACTAATAACTGTCGTGTATGGGCCTTTTCTGTAATCGAGAGTACGATGGAGAGCGGTTAGGCCATATTCCACAACGCTGGCCTAGTAAAGTTTGGGGGGTTGGAAAATATTTGTATATTTTTGTATGGCGTCAAACTTCATAATAGTAAGAAATTTTAACATTGCAATTCAATACTATCATGATTCCATCACCCTACATACAGGACTATAGCAAACGCAAGCGGAACACAATCGTCAATAATTGGCGAACATGAGCGAAGTAGAGCGAAACAATGAAGAAACAAACCAACTGACTTGGATAATGTTCAGTGCAAGGATTTCTGTTGCGAAAGCATCGTGCCTAATGACGCCGTAAGCTTTGATTTTTATTGCTACGGTATTCGATTCGAGAAGGCAGATTGTATGTAAATGTTTTTTTCAGTTGTCGATGCGTATTCGACTTTTTGATACATCTGCTTTTTTTAATATGTCATGATATTTTTTTAGGAATAGTGAAGTTGATTCGTATGATGCTTATAAAGACTTGAAGAGAGCGGCGGGTAGCGGATGGGTGACGGTTGCTCAAGACCGGGGTTGCCGCTTACTTAGTGGCCCTCGTCCAGGAGTGGACGGCGACAGGCTGAGTATATTAAATACTTATAATCTCAGTTTTGATGTATTTGACAACATATTATGCGCGTTTGTCATGATTGTCAGGAGTATGGTAGGGCCTTGCTACAGCAAATTGAAACTACAGTATGGATAGTTGACTTGACTGGTTTTAGTACCAGACCCTTACCAGCCACAGATGCGACGTTAACATTGGTAGAAACTCAATAATTTCAAAGTTCGAGGTTCCTTTCTCACATTATTTCCATTACGAGAAATGATAGTGAGCTTGCCTTGTAATAATTATCCAGAGTGTTTATGCATAGCGGTAATATTTTACAAATCAGATGCGCCATTTCCTTATTTGTCGACCCAATGCCACAAAAAAATATTTCTGACGTCACCGTCGACAGTCAAGACAAACTGGCGAATTCTTGAGGAAAAACAACTCATAACGAACACAGCTCGTTGCAAAACTGAGAGGGGGTGTAAAAAATTAATCAGTACCTGTAGCCTTATAAGTGCTGACTTAAGAGGCAGAAATGATTAAAATTTCATTATCCAAAATGTAAGAGAAAGATTCTTTGAATAATTGAGGGGGGAATGCGCAGATGGCGCGCGCTTTTCCACGGAAATACTGTGGATATCACTTTGCGTATTAAGGGAAAGGCGAAAATGGGGTAAAGCGGAACAATCGGGCACTAGCGTTTAGAAGGCCGTTCCAATTGTCTCGCGGTGTGGGTTTGTTTGTTCACCTGTTTGTTTAAAGTTTGGCACATGTTGGAGCAAATGTTTGTGTTCAATTAACTTTATTTGAAATAAAATTGTGCAAAATGATTGAGGTACGTAAATTACTCTTTTTTGTTTATTATACGATATTGTTTATCAATTTTGGTAGCAATAATGTAATCAATAAATCTTCCGAGTAACATTTTATACTTTATATAGTCACTTATTTCATAGAAATGTAATAATTTAAACGAAGAAGAGGAAAATATTTGAAATGTTTTAATAATTATCATTAGAAAATATTTTTTTTTTAGTTTTAAAATCAGTTTATGTCACTGAAGACTGATTATGATAGAAATAACATATGATGCGATAATGAATGAACTAAAAATCAACAAAAATCAGTACAAGCATCTTGCAAATACAAAAAAAGATAATGAAGTACGCAAAATAAAGATACAACTAAGACAAACTAACGTCATGTAGGAAACATTAGCCAAAGACTCCAACAGAAGCAGAACTTTCAAAAATAATATTAAACGGTATACATTAGAAACTGTACTGCCATTACTCATTTCAAATGTAAAAGTAAAATCTTTAAAAGAAAGTCTGAGGGGCAGACCTTAGTACTATAGTACAAGGAAAAATAAGGAAACTTTCAAACATACTTTATTTGTTTGGGAATCTTATGAATTCTTCTATTTGAGCTCATAACAAATCTGTTTATTAATATTTAGTGGAGTGATCACTTAGCATTCCGACACCCTAAATGTTATTTCAATATGAATCAGATGTGTGCGCAGCATATTAGGACAATCCATTACAATAATAATTTTATTTACTTTTGACACAGCCAACATCCAAAATACGTTTTGGTATTCCGCACAGATCTTTATGTGCGTTCGTGATTGCCTTATTTATGTTATTCTAAGCTTATTTTGTTAATGTCGGAATTGTTGATTATGATTATTATTATTTAACTATATACATATATTTAGCACATACTACTTTTTATTATACTGCGTGAACCCAACAACGGCTGGTTTTGTTGAATAATTTGCATTGAATACCTGCCTGTGTTCCTAATTACCCTTAAAACCTCTCTAGTACCTCATTACGTTAGACCCATAAACTACGTATCAATTCCTAGTTACCCCTATAAAAGTTATCTATGAAATAAATTATAACCTGACCTAACAAAAATGCCACGAGTACACCATTTAATTAACAAAGCCATAGTTCGGTGAATGATTGCCGGATTACTAGTACCCCTTTCCTCTTTCCCCTTCTTCCCTTCTTCTTTCACCTTCCCGCTCCCCTCACAATTGGGCTGGCAGCAATTCCATGATCCAACGTTATGGTTGTTCATGGGCGGCAGTTATCACTTACCATCAGGTGACCTATTTGCTCGTTTGCCAGACTTATGCAATAAAATTTAAAAAACCTTGAGATGGACACAAGAGAAGGAAAAAGAAAGGGCAATCAATAGTATATCTGTAGGATAAAGTTTGCTTTTTAGATTCAAATCATTTTTTTTTATAGTAAATATCGCTGAACCTTATCGCTACCGCTCGGACCGTATCGCTGCCTTAAACCGGGGAGGTAAATACGCAAATATTCATATCTGCCCTGTATTAAACATAAACTATGCCGGTGTCTACGCGACGGAGTTGACGTCAAAGCGACAGAATTACCCTTTGATGCTTTCAAAGTTTTTCTATGTTGTATGAAAATTATAACGCGAAGAGCCGGGTGTTTAGTTTCTTGTTTATATTTATGAACGGGGTTTAAGCTGAAAATCTTCAAGGGTTCATTTTTGGAGTTTTTCATAGTTTGGTATTAGATAGATACGGACCTCATGGAATCTAGGGAGATTTTCCGTGCTTTCCGGCGCTTTTGCCATACCTATTATTAGACTAAAATTTAGCAGCTCACACCATTCGACCCATGTAATTTTTTACCCGTCGTGCTTAACATCTGGCTTCTCCAGTTGTATGTCTTTATATGGGAGAATAATACCTCTCAGCTCAATAAATTGTCACTCACTTTGCTGCGGAGAGAAGTGGACAATTATTTGTTTCCAACTCCTCCTATTTATTTTTTCGTTCCGATTAATTTCGATTCGGGTTAAAGACAAGTTAGTGACCCTAAGAGAGTCGGCTCGCTCTGGAGCTCGGTGGCAATTGTTTGCGTGCTACTGATGATCCTGGCTGTCAGGAGTTCCAGTGGTGGGTGTGTGGGCGGGAAAGCCTCTATTAAATACTCCCCTCCGTCGTACTCTAGATTTTAGAGGAGGCTCGTGACTGGTAGTGAGAAGTATATGGGCTGTTACAGCAGAGATCTATATGTAGAGCGATTGAGACATGAAAATGCCATCAGCACCTGATTTATAAAAAATATTAAATTCGGTTGAATGGTAGTATCACTGAATATCCTTACTGATTGATTTAATAAGCATTGTTACATCATTTTCTTATTTAGTATTGAGGAAATCTTGATTCTGGGACTAGGCAATCTAACAAATATGAAATATTTTGACTGGTACGTAGTAATTGTGATTTATTTTGAAAACGTCTTATTTCTACTACATAAAATATTCCTTTTTTCAGTAGAAAATTCTTGAAATTTTTGAATAATACAGCAGTAGAAAAAAATGTATTCTTTATTAAGCCTAGTTAATTCATAGCCACATTACATATTTGCCTCGGTAGCGCAGTTGTACTACGGTACGATTACAAAGCTGAAGTCTCAGGTTTTAGGTTAGGTCAGGTTTTTTTTCAGTATTACTTTGCTCGGTATCACATCGTGGGACTTTAGTTCTCCTACGGATCTCCTCATTTCTGATTCGATCTCGTAGGGAAACCCCGAGCATAGCCCTCTCCATAGCTCGTAGGAGAACTAAAGTAACCGACATAGCCCAGCGGATTTGCAAGTTGAAGTGGCAATGGGCGGGACACATAGCACGGAGAACTGATGGCACTGATGGGGCCAAAAAGTTCTCGAATGGAGGCCACAAAGCGGAAAGCGCAGCGTGGGACGTCCACCCACTAGGTGGTCAGACGACCTGGTAAAGGTCGCGGGACGTCGCTGGATGCAGGCTGCCTCCAACAGGTCACTGTGGAAATCATTAGGCCTCTCCTATGTTCAGCAGTGGATTTCCTTTGGCTGATGGATGGATGGATGGACATCGTGCGACGGAACACACGAGGTGAAACGTACATATGTATTCTGGAGCACCTCTGCCTACCCCTTCTCGGAAAAAGGCGTGACTTTATATATGTATGCATTATATATTTGACATTAGTCTAGTCATAATTGAATACAATTATTACTGTCTAAACATAAAGCTATGTATACATTTTTCTCACTCATGATTGAGACGATCTTATCGCTGTAACTAATCAATTATCATCGAATGATTAATCAAGCTTTAATATGTTGACATAATTATTACTGTATCAATCACATTATAGACTTGATTAACATCTCGATATCCGCTTACTAAATTATATATCGGTCGCTAAATATTGAAGTGATTGAATTCTAATTGAGTCGCAAATTACTTTAACATCCCATAATGTTTATTTTCAGGCCATCTTTGATATTCCGTTTCCTCCATTTGTATCCTTCTCCTCGCATCGTTTCCTCATTGCTGAGGGTCGTGATCACGTGTACATGGAGTAGTTTTTGTTCTGAAAATGTTGCGCCACCTGTTCCTGTCTTTGGCATCGTGGAGCGCAGGATGAAGTTTCTTGTTAAGGGTCGAGCAAATTTGGTCCGACCACCTGATAGGACATCGGCCTCTCCGACGTTTACCCTGGATTTTGCCAGTAACTATCGTCATCTATTTGCATAATATTACAAAAATGAAATAAAAAAGCAATTGCTTTTACGTCCTTTAAAAGAGTGAAGTTGGTGTGGCGTCACTAGCTTATGACCAGAGGACAATCGCCTGAGTTGTTAAGATTCTGTTTGTCCAAATTTGATAAATCAGTTAAGCAATTAATAATATATATGGCAACAGATGAAAACACTACTGGCTGCACCGTTGCACAAGCCAATAATTAAATCCCTTTGTGACGTTTTTAAACAAATATACATTAAAAGTCATATTTGCCTCACATTTTTGTTGCGTCTCGCTTAAGTGACTTTTTTATATAAAGCGTGCGATCATGAAGTCCTAATAAAATTGCATGTTGCTCTTTCGCTGTTTAGATTCATAAGAAACGTGAACGCATTTTAATAATTTCTTTTTCAAACTACAGCCGAGATAAAAGCTACATGGCCCGGCTTTTTAAGCCGGCCCAAGCTGGATTATAAACGGAGAAAGTAATAAAAAGTATATGAAAATGAAAACATCAGATCGCAATTTTGTTTCATAAGTTTCTGTATACAGATTTTTTGCTGCAACTCTGTTTTGTTATTTTGAAATAAGTCAGAAATGTTTTGCCTATAAATACTGTATTGGCTTGCGAAGGCTTTTCGGCTTTTATGTGCTTAAAAAGAAGATATTTATGCTGTAAACGAAACTTTTTGGATTCTTGAAACTTTTAGTGCATTGTGACTGAATTTTTATTCATTTTTGTTTCAGTTATATATGCTTTCTGGCATTTAACTCTTATAACAAAACGAAGGATGCGACGGGACATGACAGGACGACTGCTGTTGTACACAGGCCTCCACCAAGCATCTCCACAGCGACCTGTTGATAGCCATTAGCAGCCTATGTTCTATGACTGCATACCACTTTTATTAGATCGTTAGTCCAAACTGCGGATTGACCTCTGACACTGCGCTTTCCACTTGACCTCTACTTGACTTTTTGGTATTGTATTCTGTCCACTGAAATTTCAGCTTATTAGTCTTTTGCATAGTCATCCATTTAAACCAGTTCAGGGAAAATTATAAAATAGTACATTATTATTAATATTTCAAGGGTGGAACTTTACACACGAAATAAATTACATTAGCATGTATAAACATGCATGCATAAACTCACGCTTTTATCCCTGATGGGGTAGGCAGAGGTGCTACCAGGACACCCGCGTTTCATCTAGCGTGTTCTGTCACACGATGTCATAAGGGCCAGCCGATCGCCATATCGGGCACAAACTCCTGATTCCGTGCTGATCATGAATTTGAAAAATTCAATATCACTTTGCCCGACCTGGGATTCGAACCCGAGGCCTCATCGTTAGTACAACTACACCAGGTCGTCCATTACCGCCCTTTTTAATATAATTCTCTTCAACGCCTATCCACGTTGATCAACGCAACTTTATTGGCCATGAATACAATCGTTTGGTTGACGTTAAAATATGTGTAATGCCGCCATCCCACACCAAGTCACGTAGCTCACGTTAATTCCGCACTCCGCCTGATAACAAAAGGAATTGTTAAAATTTCCCCGCTTTCTTTTACTTGAAGTTGTTGAGACCCCGCTAAGCATTTTTAAGTGAGCCAGCGTTTGTATTTGTAAGCTTCGAGGTTCCTGTAACGCGTGAGTTTACAAGTGAAATAGGTAGGGGTATTAGAGATTTGGAACCGTAAAGAGATTGTGTTAAATCGGCTAAGTTCAAGTGTCTTTGTTTATTTTTTTTATTAGTGGTTGGTCTGTCATATGTGAGAGGCCGCATGGGTAGTTACCATCGCAATGTCTTTTCCTTCCGCCAAACTCCAGTATAAATGCATTGTTGTGGTTCGTATTGAAGAATTGTAGCCAGAGTAACTACTTGATATAATGAAACTTAAAATCTTATCTCAGGATAGCGCAGTGGAATGCCAAACATTGCTTTGCAATTTATTCTGTTGTTTAGTTTTACCACTGTCCATGAGCGATCGTATCTCCTACCATCAGGCGAACGGCATGCTCGTTTCACCATTCAATGTAATAAAAAAATTGCCGAAGGAACTAAATTTATAAGTATAGTCATAGTCTACTTTACATTCGAAGTCAATGTAAAAGGCGTCTCGAACTACCATGGCTGCGATATGATAAACAATCAAAGCAAATTGTGCTTTTTTTATTTTAATACTTCAAACCCGATACATGACACGCTGTTTATATGACACGTGCCATAGCTCAATTCCGGTTTGCCCGAAAAACAATATAACCGATCATAAATCCTATTGTCCCGACAAGTACAACGCATCCCACTGCTCCGATCTTGTTAATATTCAATAAGGAGCATTTGAGGCAGCCTTAAGCCCGCCCAGTCCAAGATGTGCAAATAATAAAATCCACCAGGACTCCACGAAAATCTTCATTCAATTCAGAATTATTCTCAATAGAGATTTGAATAAAAGTGTTCGGCGCGATTTGGACGGCCGTAATCGCATCGTGCTAAAATCCAATTGGGAACAAATTGGGTAAATTTATATCTCAATTGGATTGTCCTGATTTGACACTATTTTGGATACGTTCTCGCTTGGTTCGTGAGTGTTTACGGACTTTGTGTTGTAAGTTGATCTGTGACAGTTTTGTTTATATCGTTTGTATATTGATGAGAATGAAATAGGTTATGAAATAAATTATATTCTTTTTGTTTAGAGTTTGCATAGTGTGGTCGATTTCGCAATTGTTATTTGGACAGCCTCTGTGGCGCAGTTGGTTAAATGCCGGCTATGAAACGACAAGCCGCGGATTCGATCCCCGCACCGAGACAAATATTTGTGAGGCCCACAAGTATTTGTCTCGGATCTGGGTGTTTGTGAGACCGAAAATTCTCTCGTAGTTTCTGATATCCACGACACAAGACTTAATTGATCTTAATGTGGGTTCAGGACTCTGTACGTGACTGTTGGGTGTATTTATTTATTTGGATTGTATTCACAATATTTACATGATCTCTTTTCTGTCATAGGAAGGACGATCCCAAACACAGTTCTCCCGCAATATATTTGTATAGATTTATGAATATTACCTACATGTTTAACAGCTACCTTATTTCGAATTCATAAATGTTTTGTACATCGTCTATACGAGCTCAAGATCATGCTTTACTATACAATGCCTAAATAATCGTACTTTACCGGTACCACAGACATCGACGAAGTAACATCCAAACTCAACTAAATCTACAATTGCCCCAAGGGTTAACCCTAAAATGATTACAAAACCATTCAAGTACAACCCGAGCTTATCACAATTGACTCATACTTCAAGTTAACCCGTAAATGCTATTATTGTAAAGTACCACCTAAAGGTATTGCCAATTGAACCGCGAAGGCCGACCCCGAACACACCTTTCGGAGGCGTGAGCTACGAATTCTCACGTGTATAACCGACCTAAAATAGATTCGCCATAATATTGATTTTTGATGACGTCAATTGTTCTCTATTTAAATACAGACGTGTTAATGCGGGAAAAAATTGTAAACATGTTTGGCATGAAGGGTTTCGAATTTCGACTTATTTTTTTGTTTTTCAAAAATACACTCCCTCGTACTAGTATTTCACGCAAAATTCTTGTCCAAAGTTATCTAAGCAATAAGAATCAATCACGTAATTATTTCTTCAAGCGAAAAACCTACCATCTCCGGTGCAGGGATCTAACGCATAATACATCATCAATCCATTTCACCAAATGGACTTTTCGAGCAGTAATCTACCATCTCATACATATTCTGTATGGTAACGATAGTTGTAATGCCAACTTATTCTTTTGCCTCTAAATGCAGAAGAGCTAGCGGTCAACTGATGACAGATTACAGGGCTCAAAGTATCAAAATCCTTAGGCGATCGCTTACCATCATCCATTGTCCGTAAGCGACGAATTCTATTAAAAATAACGAAATATCGTGCAATTCTTTTTATCAAACCAGATTTTAAAAAAATCATTTTGGTTCTGATACTCAAACCCCTGAATTTCGAACAGAAAACCTTCAAATTTTGTTAACAACCAAGCAAAGATCGACTACAGGCAATAAATTAGGATATACGAAGAGCATTAGGTAGTAATAGTTTAGGTGTCTTTATAGGCCCGGCGATCGTTTAATCGACTTAGGCATTGAAGGAAATATTTTTATGGCCTATAAGTATTTGTATTAAGGCTTGCGGGTAAGGTCCGTAATCGTTGGGTTACGTAAGGATGTCCGCAGTCATTTTTTTGGTAAATTATTACCAGGGGATGCGAACGTACAGAAAGTATGTATGTGAGAACTTATTGAGTTACATATTGTATTATTAAAGATTAAATAACCATTTAGTATTTTAGAGGTAAAAAAATGTACTTACAACAATATTAATCCTTCTAAAGAGAAAATGAAGGTCTCTCTTACGATTAGAAACGTTTAGTCATTAGTAACTGACAGCAGTAAATTTTGAAGTATCGACTAGTAGACTTCATGTGTCTTTAAAAATGTTATATCAGAGATTTAAACCTACTTTGTTTCACAGCACCTTTGCATGTAAGCAAGTAAGCAAGCATACATCACTAAAATTCTTATTCCTTACTCTCAGATATGTAGTATGTGTGTTCAGAAGTGGACTTTCAGTGGCTGAAGAGAGAAAGAGACGGGGAGAGAAAGAGAAGGAGAGAGAATTGCGTAATAAGAGTACATTATTAAATTCGAATGTACTTTTCCCAATCCAGTAAAGGGCTCCCACAGGACGTATGTTGACGTTTTAATCGACATCCATTGATGACTCAGTCAACCCCTGTTAAAAATGGAATATTCCCTGAAGACTAAAAAAATAGTCCTTAAATATTATTTTTGATATTAATTATTATCTGTTATTGTTATCTAATTATTATTCAATATTTTTACGGTATGTAAAGTCCCCCAACCCGCACTAGGCCAGCGTGGTGGACTATATGGCCTATACCCTCTCAATCGTACTCTCCATTGTAGAGGAGGCCCGTGTCCTGCAGTGGGATGTATATGGGCTGATACAGATATCATGCAATTTGATATATGCCTTCTCTATCAAACTCTCGGTTTCTCAAGAATCCGAGAAATGCTGGGGCCGAATATAGGCTTATACAGTATAGTTTAATATTTTTAAGTCTCTATGGTGTACTGGGTCATGGGTGAGAACCCAAAACTAAATATTTATGAAATCTCACACCAAAAATCAATTACAGTAGTCACAAACCACATTTATATGGGATCAGCTAAAAATGACATCTACTTTTTACTTATCAATATAAGTGAAGCACGTTTTAACTTAACTACGCCTCTAAGTTTATTTAAAGCAACTGTTTAGTCCAAGAGCTGTGAACTGTATTTAATTGAAGGAAATAAGCTGCGAATCCTTAGTAGAGCAACAGCAATGTACATAATCCTCGGCACTCTTTCTCGACTGCACTGGATTTATAGTATATTAGAAGGAAAGAAGATTTTTATACTGCTCTGACAAAGTGACTACAAAGCAATGGTAATTGCGTATCAATTCAAATAGAGTAACCAAATTATTGGATATATCAAGCTGATGGATTATGCTGTCCTGAATAAAACTATATACAAACATATAATAAATTTTACACACATAAACACGATTTTTTCACAAAAAGGGTAGCCAGAGACACAACACACAAAGAGCGACCAGGACACCCACGTTTCCCATGTGTGTCTCATCCCACGTTGTGATAGGGGGCGGGGATGAGGTAATGAATACAAAAATACCACTTTCCCGACTTTGGATTCGAATTTGAGACCTCAGCGTTGTAAGCGTACCGTAATACAAATGCGCCACCGAGGTAGTCTCAGGCATTGGTATGAATAATTCCAAAAACACCCACCGTTTCTGGAAAATATTGAGACCGCTAATTTCATATCTTTTTCTATCATAAGTTTACTCACGATGTTTTCCTTCAAGACAAGGTGCGTACTTATTGACTAACACTACTATTTATTATTTTATCTAATACCTTACAAAATGTATATCGAAAAACACACTTTTCTGACCCCGGGAATCGTACCACCCACGGCCTAATTTAGTAACTCCATATAAAGGAACCAGGTTGCCATTAAAAGCACAAATAAAATAAATTGGGCAAGAAATCAATATGTTTCACAAGCCGCGATACTTTGATATCGCGTCAATGGTGTTCGGTACTTTGATGTATTCATTAGCTCCTTATGTCGTTTCAGTAGGTTTCTGTGGAGTTCGCAAACATCGCGAAGGTATGTTTATACAAAACAATATCGTCAAAGGTATATGATCAAGTATGAGGGACAAAATCTTTATATCAGCGCCCATTAGGAGTATTGAAGTATTAAATGGTACATTTAGGATATTTTGATACTCGTGATTTGTTTCTATTTTAATGTTCGCGGCTTGTAGAATAATTTTATTATGGAAGTTCCTTCTATTTTGTCTTTTTTACAGACAAAATGCCTTGTCAAGTAAAGCTGGAGAATGGTACAATTGGACAATTAACAAATTTTTGTTTAATAATATTTTAGTTTGATTAATTTAATTTTACGACTTTTTTGTTTGTATGATACGATTTTCTTCTTTCCCTATATTCTGTAGAAATTAACTTCTTGATTGCTGGTGACTATTTGTCATAAAGCGACTGGCATGTCTGTTTACCTTTTCTGCTTTTAAAATGCTTTTAAAATAATAAATATATAAACCGGCAAGTGTCGCGTTGGAACGCCTACACCTTACAGGAAACCACGCAATTTTTTAATTTTTTTCTCGGTATAATTTTGCCTTTTTTTAATAATGCTGATGTACAAAAATACCGCTTTATACTTTTACATCTGCATCGAAATTGCACCTTCGTATGCCACTAACTTGGATGCAAATTGAAAGCTAAAATATTACACGACGCTCACATGTGGTGTTTAGTTTGTAAGCAAGATATTTGCACCTGTTTCACGTTTCTAATCAACCGATGTGTTCGCTCATGACGTTCTCCCGCAAATTAATATTTCCATGAACAGACAAGAGTTATTTACAAACACTAAAATATCATACGGTACTGGCTTATGTTGTTTGAATCATTTAATTTTCTTAATAGTAGATTCGTTGATGAATTCGTCAGTTAGCAGATCACTTAAATAAGGTTTCAGGAAGTCACTAGATAAAGGCCTTTTCTAACAGTCTCTATAGAAATCCATGGGCGAGGCCGCTTCAGGCAATTTATTATGGCATAAGAGAGAGAGGGAGAAACTTGAAAATTTATAGAACTCAGATAGCTAATGGCAGTTAAAAGCAGCTAATCTTAAATAAGTTTGAGCTGGATATAAATAACAATATGTGTTATGCTGGAAAGTGTGCGAGAAAATTGCCACAGAACGAGTCGCAAGGGGTTTTTGATGTCTGCTATGTTAGTAATTATAAATACCTAAATATGTTGATTCCATCTATCCATCCATCAGCCAAAGGAATTCTACTGCTGAACATAGGCCTCTCCCAATGATTTCTGTTGTGAACTACTGGCGGCAGCCTGCATCCAGCGACGTCTTGCGACCTTTACCAGGTCGTCTGACCACCTAGTGGGTTACCTAAATTACAATTTTGTATTTGTATTTATTTACGACTAGTGTTCGAGCAAGCAGCTGCTCTCTTGCAATTTTTAAAGTCTATGGTATGGTAAAGACTCATGAGAAGAAACAGCAGCCCGTTTCCATTCCTTGATAAAGAAATCCTACCAATTTGGTGAATATTCATTACCTCCAATTCGTACGTGTCTCCTTAGTACTACATTATTAAGTACTAAAATAGCTCAAGGAAAACACACGCCTTGCGGTATCGGTTTACGTGGTCTTGTAGCTTGGAGGCTTATTGTTTATTAACCAAAGTCAAACTTGGCAAATGAAGGGAAAGTTCCAAGGCTAATCGAAGTTATTTATTTCCAGAATACGTGGCGTTGAATTTTGGTCAAGATTTAGAATCTCTTTCTCACTTGCTTTTCAACCACAGGAAGTCCACTGGCTGAACATAAGCCTCCCCCAAGGATTCCCACATTGACTTGTTGGAAGCGGATTTGGATTCTACCGATCCGATATAAAAGTACAAATAATTATAAATATTTAGTTGGTATCATTAGGATTGGTTTTTGATAATGTTATGTATAAAATAATGTATGAGATTTGTTATGATTGTTAATGACGAATAAACATGAAAATACCCGACAGTTTATATTAAATAATTCAATTAATTATGATAAAATAAACACCCGGCGTGAAAGATATTACGAGTAATATATATGAACAGACAAATATTTTAAATCAATAAATAACAAAAGCCTATCACGAACAGTTATCAGGTAAACTATTTCTTGACTTAAATTTGTCTAAAATAAATTTGCGAATTGTCCGCTTCGTGGAACAAGCCATGTTGGTAATCATAAAATTTTGAATTTAACCTCCGTGTAACTTACAATATTCCATATCTATTCCATTTATCTTTTCATTTACATCCCGAAATTCGATATAGCGAACGCAATGTTTGTATAATATCGGTTGTCTGTTTCGGGCTAAATTGTAGAATTTAGCATTGCTTACAAATGATTTCGTGAATTCGGTTTTATTTTGAGAGCAGCAGATATTCGTGCTGCGGCCAAAATTGGGTGTAATCTCTCGTCAGTTGAACAATACCATTATATAAACATACTAACGGCCCTGCCCAGCTTCGCCCGGGTGCAAATAGTTTTTGAGTTTTGTCCACATGAGAAACATATTACATCGCGGACTTATTTAGTGTTTTATATTTAAACTCAGTGTAGCTGCCGTCCTCTATATTGATTTTCCCGTAACGGCCTGTCCTCTTACATACCATTTAATCCCTTTGAGTTTGAAATGTATTTGTTTTTATTTCGGGATAAAAAGTAGCCTATGTGTTAATCCAGAGTATCAGCTACATCCATACCAAATTTTGTCAAAATTGGTCGAGCCGTTTGAACGTGATGAAGTGACAAACACAAAACCTTCGCCTTTATAATATTATAAGGATTTAAAATGCATGCCATAAGGTAATTAGGTTTTCTTGTATTTGCCCGAATGGTAAAACCGTAAACGGGTTAAAAACCTGTCATTATAACGTATGCAAATGCGTCGCGTTTCGAATTCCGTTGGCGATATCCGGATTGAAGCCTACTGGCATGATTGCGGCGACACTAAAAAATAGCATGTCTCGACTGTCGATACCCTATCTTATTTTATTTTATTTAAAATGGTACACCAACAGCATAATACATCAGATTGTATTTTATAAATTTGGAGATTAGTACACATCACGGCATACATATAAATGTATATCCCTATTATAGACGTACACTTTGTCCAAAATTTATAAACAATAATTTTCACGCACTAACAATAACTTATTCACTATCTTGATTGCACTACATAACACCTGACGCATTGTTCTGTCACTTTGTTGTATTATCATAAAAAATACAAATATTGAAGTTCTTTGCACATATTAAACTTGGTCTTCTAAAATGTTCAACGAGCTTATTATTTCTCAAAAATTTTGCGTGAAAATTGATTTTTTTTCTTCTCTTTCTATTAGATTAGTCACTGCTTTACAACTCTTAAAAACAAAAAACAAATAGGAGGGTATAAAATGGCTCCCAACCTGACATGTTACAAGCTTTTAGAAAGACAAATACACATTACGAATAAATAGAAAATAGTCGCGTACGGGCCCCAATTCTTCGACTAGTTACTATGTAAACACAATTTGAATGTTCCCGTCAGCGAGCCTTAACAAATTACTTCGATTTATATCCATTAGACAACGTTTCTCACAGATATTAATGTACGTATAATTGTTGGAACAATTAACGAGAATTTGTGTATCGGGTTACCATGGCGTCATTGGAATAAGGACGTGATGTGAACTAAGGAAAAAAATAAACGTCTATAGTATTTATATAAATTGCTTTGACGGCTTTAGATGACAATGAAAGCAAACAAGAACGGTTTCTACCTTTGAAATTGTTGGGCTTCTCTGTATTGAACTGATGCAAAGAAACATGACGATATAGCAGCTTCGATGTAATGTAATCACTAATTAAATCTTAAAATACATTTAATTATTAACAAGAGCATAATTAAAAATATAATCTAATCTTTTAGTAGACCAATATTATATTGAAGATCACGCCGCGGGATTGGGTGAAAATATGACTACTTGAGATCCGTAGGACATGTAGGGTAACGCAGCTTCTGTCTTAGTGTTGATAGAATTATAGATATTAAAATCAAATATGGTTTTGTAACATTACCTAGCAAAATATTTACGAATAATCTATTTATTTTTTATAACTTACAAATACTCTTAATTCTATCGATTTACACCTCCAAACATTTCCGTCGAAAACATGTTTATACATAACTCGGAACTGAGTTTACAAAGTGCGACGGGCCGCAGCGATCATTTGAGGCTTCCCTTGTTTGCTGCGGGCCGTTTTTGCAGTTTTAATAAAACGCGCGGATAGACCGAGCGGATGACAGAGGCGGCCCCTGGGACTTCTATCGTAACAGCTATTTAATTTTGCCCTCGCATGATGTATATTGATGGCCCCGATCGGATTTTTGCACGGTGTTTGCGTTTCATTTTTGCAGGTTGTTTGTTTTGAGGTGGTTTGTGATACTGGTGCAGGTATTTCTGAAATATTTGCGGTACAATCTTATGCTGATGAAGATGAAAAAGAACTCAAGAAATATTATTTGGTCGGAATAGGATCTACTATGCATTAAGAGGTAAAGGAACAGATAAATCGCTTTTAAATTCAAACATTTGTTATACGCCATTAACGACTCAGATAAAAACGATATTACTAATTATAAGTGTTTAATACCAGGAGACATTGGAAAAACTAAACTTCCACCTTTCAAAGCACTAAATCAGTAAGAAATTCGCACTTAAAGTAGTGAGTCTAAATATCAGTATAAACATTCTATCTCATTAAGTTCCACTGCTGGTCACGCACCAACTCAACGATTGAAAGGTATTTAGGAATCACCATACCATATTAAAACGTTCATTTTTCATTACGACAAATATCATTGTCAAAAACTGTATAGTATTTGCGGAATTGATAAGGCTTCATTTATTGGTTTCGAGTTATTGTTACCTGCAGATCCGGATAATATCAATCCCTATAGAAATTTTTCGGTTAATCCTCCATTTAAATCCCGCGAAATTGCGTCACACGATAATGAAAATTTATGTGATTGAAAATATAACTTTTATTTTGACTGAACAAAATGGTTTCTATAAATTGTGACAAAAAGGTTGAAGAATGGTTGTTAAAGTGGTAGAGCCACGCTTTTGTCAGCCATGACTCAGCATGAATGGTCGGGCTCGCCCGGGGTGGTACCACTGTCTCACAGGAGATCGACGTGAAACGACAGCTTTGCTGTCGCGTTTAGATCGGTGAGTGAGATTGCCCGATGCCCAATACCCTTTCCTCTTCCCCTTCTTTTTCCTTCCCGCTCCCCTCCCGATCTGATGGGCCGGCAACACATCCATATTTCAAACGTTGGGGATGTTCATGGGCGGCAGTGGTCACTTACCATCAGGTACCTGCTTACTCGTTTGCCGGACCTATGCTATAAAAAAAGGATTAATGTAAAGGTCATGAAATAGTACCTACGTACCTCAGCCTATATATGTATGTTTTACTGTTGTATTCAGGCCTTCTGTACGATTTATTTGGACCTTTGTTTATTCCACTGGGTTGATAGAGTTTTTGATATTCGCGTTGAGAAGATTTATGTTTGCAAATTTTTAGCAAGACAATTCTCAGAATAATGAATGATCACCATATTTGGTTCCGAGAAGCTCACTGCTGAACATTGGCCAGTTGGAAGTTCACATTGACCTGTTTTAAACGGTCTGCAACCATTGACTACTTGCAATTTTTCTTAGATCGTCATCCTTGTGAGTGGAAATCCAACGCAGCCCTTGCAAAAAATACTTTATAATGCTATGTAATTACGCTTCTGAATCCCCTTACTTTAACTTGGTCTCTATAAAACTTTTTACCGTAGTGTATCGTAGTGTATCATGCACTATGACCTAACTCATCTCAATCGATCTCTCGATTGTTAAAGAAGCCAGTGCCATAATTGGGACGTATATAGGCTGATATAATATCACCTGAAGAGCTGTTGAAATAAATTAATCAAGCTCAGACAGCATATAAAACAACTATTTGATTTGAAGCATAGAGGAGACAATTACTTGTCACTCAAAGACAGTCAAAGATCAAATGAATAATATCTGCATAGCTGACTGATGGCAGTAGCATTTAATAATTTGTTTGATGAATTTTATGCATTCGGATGATCATGTTACAATAACATCGTTAAGGAAGATTATGTGCATTTTATTCGTCTCATATTCTTGAGTGGAAACTAACAATTTTTGCCATTTACTTCTTCATCTTCAAAGGCCGTCAATGCAACTACTATTACTGCAATGTTGTGTGATCAGCATCGATAAGTATAGATATATTAGATAAGCTTTACTCTAAGAACTTGAACCGAGAATACCTCAGTACTATAATACTAGTCATTCCTTTAGATTTATATGTATTACCAAAAGGAAATTAAGAACTCAAAAAACAAACCTGAATTTTTTACATAATATCAAACGTAAGTCGCAAATCCCACCACACAACTCAAACAATACGACGAAATTATTGAGCAATTTATTTTAATATTTTACCCATTGTACACCTAATTCCAATGGTACATGACAGCACAAAGCATTATTGAAACTTTGCCAAAAATTTTACACGCGTCGAGTGGATAACGAATACAATGAGTCGGCCATTTTAATTAGGTTAGCTTGGGAATATCTGGTTTAATTATGAACTAGTGGGCTACTTTAGTTTCAGAGAATGTGGGTAGTTTTCTGTGTTGGATTTGCATACGGCTCTCGTACTAGATTGCCAGAGAAACTCTGACTAAATACTACTTTGTGATATGCTTTTAAATATTTCTTTCAGAAAAATTAAAAATTAAGTGGATTTATTAATTTAATATAAATGTCAGTTCTATTGTTGCTAGTTTTGTCTGAAGTGTGAATAGGTTTTAATGATTGGCACCATTATGAAAATCTGACACGAAGCATCAATTTAACCTGGTCTTAATTAAGAAATCTATTGCCTCTGATCAGCTAAAATTACTGCGATTATCACCACGAATTCATGAGTTTAATTGAAATATTTGTTCATTCTTAAAACAATTGGTTCACATAATAAAAAAATAACATGATCACCAAAACAATACCGAACTAAGAAGCATTAATGAAAAATCCTCAATGAGATCTTGAGTTTGTAATAAACAAAACGCAAAGCAATATAATGACAAGACAAACCGCGTTGTGGGACCGCCGCTACACGTCATGTCAAATTTCAAAAACACTTGGATTGTTATTACGTTAGCTTCCTTGTTTCTTCCTATGAGGAAACATTACCTCTTTCACGTTGCCGTTTCCCTTTGTCAACTGTACTTATATAATTAAATATTTCGTGAGGTATTCTTTTGTAAATTTCATAATAGCACAGTGGTTTAAATTAAGTATGATTTTTTATGTTGTTATTATTAGGTATTTTATTATTATTACTCTTCTTTTTTACATCTTCTGTTCATTGTGTAATTATTGATTTGTTGGTCTGTTCACTGAGTGTAAAACATCATTAATGTAAGGTTGTTACAAAGAATAAAACTTTTCTTTCTTTCTAATTTTTATGTCTTAGGTGAGGATATTTCTAACACTTTAGTAAGATTTGGTGTCTTTTGTCTGGTTGACAGCAAGCGGTTCATCAGATAAGCAATGATCAGGATTGTCAGTGTCTACATTATCGGGAGAATATTGGTACCTTTACGGATTATAACAATCGGAAGGAGAGCAAACCCAATATTAGGCTACCAGTATTTACATGATCAGAAAGGAATATTAACACAGCTCCTATCTCAGCATAATTCATAATGAGAAGTATCATCCTGGTCAAGGGAATCATGATTCTTTGGAAATGATTACGATATCTTAATTTATAGATATGAGATATTTTTGATACAAGTTGATTTTGATTCCTTTACTAATAGTGATAAATTATATTTTTTACACAAAATTTTGATTTTAATTATAAAACGTTCATAATAAATGTTTCTGTAGGCCTCATGCCAACAGCATCGCATTACATCAAAATATTTTCGCCAGTCATTTCTACGGCTGCTGAAGTCCGCGTACCACCATTGCTCCGGTAATCTGCGGCCGTAAGCTATGACTGTTAGCTTATACTATGCCTCGTACTATTCCGTTCCGTTTTGTGACCAGTCGGTTTATTAACATTTTTGTTTGCTGTCCAAAGTGCCGATGTCATAAGTTTCCGTTTTCAGGTCCGGGTGGAATGTATAAAGTAATGTTACTTTATTAGCAGCAGAGATTCAGTTGTACAGGCAATGTGGTATTTTGGTGGGATTGCTGTATATATTTTTTGGCGTAAATAACTGAGTAAATTTTTACAAAACGTCCCTTTATAAAAAACCAAATCTAAATTTGTCATCTATTGCATTTGAAGTCGTATTATTCTCTGCATTCTTTAATGGTCTTTTCTCCCATTAAAAAGAGTTACAAATGTGAACTACGAACATAAGAAAATACAAAACAAACATTCAACAGAATCAGGACAGACGAACCCGTTCCACTTTCATTCTATTCAAGACTGAAACAAGTAGGGAGAATTTAAAATAAGCTTATTACAGCGACCGCAACAAAGCAACCGTCGATCAACATCGAGTCTTGTTTGTCTATAATGTCTTTATAATAAACTTGCGGAGGAAAAAATTGTACCGCTCGATCACTGACTTCTTCGGTAATGAGTTGTAGACGCAAGTTTGCAACGTTTATTAGATTATTTATAGCGTTATTCATTGGAGGTTCTGTTGAGGTATTGAAGATAAATTGTCGTTCTGCCTTTATCATTGTAAATGGTATGACTATGGTTCATATTTTAAGTTAAACTACATCTGGTGGTAATAATCTCAAAACTATGCTTTGGAGATGAGTTTGATCAGCTGATTCTGATAGTTTGTATTTAGCAGTGAGTTGGTGGAAGGAAAGAAAAATTACCATTGAGAATCAGACTAACTGCCCGACATTTTGGTGACATGAACGAGATGGTCAAAAGGTAATGGATTTCTTTAGCTCATAGCTGGAAAGAAAGGAATAAAGATAACGATATATTTATTCAATAATAGATCACAAATAAGGAAGTAAACGATAATTTCGAAGCTACCAACACCAACTGTAATATACGATTATCGGCGAGTTCAATTATTCGGCCTTGAGCAGTTGTAACGATCGGAAGTGTTTTTCTAAGCACCTATCGTATAAGATAGTAAAGTTCCTAACATAAAGGAGTTGTGTGAGGGATGAAGTTTTATTGAAGGTTTCATGGTTGTTCTTGCATTCTATGGAAACCTCGGAGTTATATGTTGTATGATCCAGTATTGAATAAGCAGATTTAGTTTGTCTTATAATTTGTATGCCGCCTGCACAATAAACTGTGGGAGAAAACTACAACTCAATGGAAACCATCTAAGACTCTGAAACGTCGCGGAGGGCCAGAAAAAGATGGGGTTATGAGTTGGACTGGAGAGACTGGCAAGAACAAGCCCTGAACCGGGGCGAATGGAAGGAGGGTGGAGAGCCTTTGCCCTGCGGTGGGATAGTGGAGGCTGATGTATGTACATATATATGTAATTTGTAACAATTATGAACACCGGCAAATTCAGAGTAATACTCATAATATAAATGTTGAATAATAAAAACACAAAGTACTCACAAGTTTCAAATATTTTTTTAAACAGCTAAAAAAAATATTAAAAAGGTTTAAAAATATTGTATCATCACACATTAATATTTTGCAAGTAAACATAAAAATGGGACGTCGAAATTTGGAAATCCTAATAGCGGGATCCATATCTCCTGAGACTCGTACGACAACAGGAAAATTTCGCTTTCACGCTGTTTTTAATCAAATCAACAAAAAGGGTCCCGCAGGACTGCTTCCATTATTCCAGGGCTTATATTGATGATGATGTCTCTAAGTTTCAACGTTCAAAGCGTCTAGTTGGAGGTAATAGGCAATTACTTTTTTATTCAGATAATGGAAAAGCAGCGTTCGTCGGGCAGAAACTAATCTCTTACAAAAGTGAAACGCTTATTAAAAATCTGTCCAGGAGAATAAGATTGATATGTTTTGCGAAAATTATGTTTTTATTGCAACTGTTTAATGTATAATGAGATGCTTTGAATGCAGCGTGTAAATTAACATTTATGTTTATGGAACGCAACAGTAAGCCTTAAGTAAATTGAAAATTAAAAATGCAGTTCTTTCTAATGAAGCAAAGTTAAACCTTTAGTATAACGTGTTAATTAATTTTTTTTGTGTTTTATTTTAATTAAGCGTTGTTAGTGATTTTTATTTGGGACACCAATTACAGGTTGATTATATTTAAGGTGTACTACGAGTACTAGATAGCCTCAAATTGAACCCTTTAAAAACAACTGCGTAACTAGAGCAATTAAGTGCGCATGTTATGTTTGTAAACAAGTTCACGGGAAAAAAGTAAATATCAAATATGCCTAAAAAAAATTAATTTGTTCGTTTGTAGTATCTCAAATACAAACCCAAATTCTGAACTGAGATTTTAATTGCCCCACATTTTGTTCTGAGTAATGCGTGTAATTTAAGAACAAAATTTAGGTTCCAGTACTTAGGTACCAGCAATATACTCTCGAATATTAGCAACCCTAATTTTAACTTAACGTCGTATAGTGCCTGTATGTTAGACATACTGACAGAAGTTTCAAACCATTAGATTTTCAGGCGCTTTACGACGGCTTTTGTATGGCAACAATTAAGTCTGGAAAATTAACGTGTTCCCTCAGAGAATGTTATGCTAGTGTCTTTTTACTACCTCCAAACTAGCTTTATCGAATATTATCACAAGCTCATGGAAACCAGTAGCATAATATTATGAGTAGTAGTTTTGATGTCAGTATTTTCATGAAAAGGCAGGCTCATCTGGGGCGGTACCACAGTCTCATAGGAAATCGACGTGAAGCGATAACGAAGCTGTCGCGTTTCGTTTGGTGAGTGAGATTGCTGGATGCCCAAAACTACTTTCCTCTTCCCATCCTTTTTACTTCCCGCTCCCCTCCCAATTAGGCCAGCAATACATCCATGATCCAGCGTTGTAAATGTTCATGGACCGCAGTAATCAGTCCCAATTCCAACTGTCTAATATGGCGCTTCACATTTACGTCAGATTTGCATGTCAAGCTCCCACAGTCGAGTGGTTAAACATCACAATCATCATTTTCAGCCCGTTGCAGTCTACTGCCGGGCAAATGAAACGTGTTGATTAAAACTATTCTACAATATGTTAATTATGATGAACATGATGATACGACATGAACCATAAATGGCTTTAAAAAAATGAAAACAAAAGAAAGAAACAAAACAAATAAGACAATTCGTGTTGGTGAGGGAGTTTCTTGCGCCGTTTCTTCTTCACAGCCACAACACGTGGCTAGCGGTGGTAGTAGTTAACGTCAAAAGATCTTGTGGAAGACTATTTGGATAAAAAATATTTTAATCTGCCATTAAAGTCAAATCGAAATCATAATTTTGATATGACTTCGATGGAGGTATGATTAGTTAGTGATAGTATTTTCAAAAGGAATCGGTTACATTGTGATGCCTCCAATTTGTTTCAACTTTACAACACAGCATCAGTACTAATTCAAGTTAATAGGACAAAGGTAAAGACAGTTCCGACGGATTTTAGCGTAAAAGTGGATGTTTCGGACGCGAGAGCAACAAATTCAATCACATTTGTTGCAATGTAACGAAATGCATTAAGACTTAACTTGCCTCGTAAAGTAGAATTTTATTTAGAATCAATATCTATTAGTCTTTTTATTTTTCCAAACTATTGTAACTTTACTATTATGTGCTATACTGTATCATCACATATAGGGCCCATTGAGGAGCAGGGGCCTCCTTTACAATCAAGAGTACGACTGAGCGTGGTTAGGCCATACTCTTATGCAACGTAAGAAAAATATTTTTAAAAGTGAGTACAGACCCATGTGCATTTTATTCCTTCGATGTTTGAATTAATTACCGCCCTGTGATGTTATTATCATCTAGGCGGTTCTTCTAGTAAGCCTTCTTTATAAGTTAATTATATTTACACAAAATTAAACTCATGCTTATCAATGTTCGTCGCGTTTATTAGAATTCCGGTTCCGGGAAAGTCATATAAGGTTTGAAAACTAAAAAATCCATACAAATTGTTTTGTTGATTAAGAAAATATATATTGACGGTTGCCAATGAGTTTATGAAATATCTGAAGAGATAACCCAGAAATAATTCAGATTGCGTCGTTAGATAAACAAGTAGTAGCTTATAGAAAAATATTTACAAAACGAAATAAAATAAAAAAGTTACAGAATTCATGATGAGTGAAGTAATACCAATACCTACACATAAGTTGAATGAATGTTTAAACTTGCTCGTAATTCCCTAGAGCCTATCATGTAAGTTTAGCTTTAAAAATAGTGTTTCATAGGCGTGGCGCTGAGAGCCGTACTCGAGGCACGCGCGGGCGGCTCGAGGGCACTACAAATAAAACGTATCTCTAAAACAATTTGCCGCCCGGTGTCTGAGTCGTAATGCATTCCTGCATTATTCCCATTCTGAATGTCGGCGACGCGATGTTTTCCACGGGGTGTGACGTGAATTGTTTGTTTATGAACTTTTATATGACTACGACTGCCTCGTTGGCGTAGTTGTGCTACGGTATGATTATAAAGATGAGTTCTCGGGTTCGAATCCCGAGTCGGGCAAAGTGATATTATATTTTTGTGTTCATTATCAGCCCGGAGTCAGGAATTTGTGAAAGATATGGAGACAGGCTCGCCCCCTATCATATCATGGAACTGACCACATTGGGCGAAACATGGGTGTCCCGGTTGCACCACTGCCTACCCCTTCTCACTTCTGCGAAAAAGGCGTGATGTCCATGTATGTATGAACTTTTATGTGTTTTGTATGTTTTGTGTATGATTTCATATGATTTTTAATCTAACTCGAGTTAACCACGGATTTTTAATGTGTTTCGTGTCAGCTATCCTCAGGATGCCTTACTCACAAAAACTACAATCGACACTGTTGACATCATCAGTCCGTTCCAGTCCTCTGCTGGACATAGGCCTCTCACAAGATATAAAAATATCAAAATAAAAATAAAATGAAATACATATTTTTTACAACACACTCATTAAAAAACAGATTTGTCAAATGAAATGAATGTTATTCTTTTAAAAAGCGAGCAAAAGAAAACGAGAAAACAGCCATGTAAGCTAAATTAACAACAACAATGTCCTATTACACAAAAAGGACAATAACAGAACTCGCGTTGTTGAGTGCATATTAAATTATTATCTCTCCTTATAAGACTTACGGTCAGTTCTTTCTGCGTTATTTGATTAACGGCATTATTCGATTGTTTACAGTGGTGAAGGATCTTTTTTTTACGACAAGACGGAGCCCAAATGTCGTGTTTCACTAAATTACGTTAATTACTGTTTAGTACTCATAAAGCATCATGTTTGTCCTTAATTTGTAGACATTATTTTCTAAACGATGTCTTTAAATTTCTCCACGGCTTTGTAAGGAATTTAAGTTTTAAGACACATCAATTATTTTAAAGGGAACCCGGTTGGAATCGGGTTGTGTGGACGCCACTGATAGTGTATAATATTAAGCGACTTCCTAGGTGGCGCAGTTTCAATGGTTACTACGGTATGATTACAAAGCTGTGGTCTCAGGATCGAATCCCAAGTGTAGCAAAATCCAATCCAATTGGATATTTAATATAAGATGTTCATCCAACATCAGATTTTTCCAATTATCAAACCGGAGTCGGAAATTTGTGACCGATATGACGATGGTCACTGTGGAAATCATTGGGGGAGGCCTATGTTCAGCAGTGGACTTCCTTGGCTGATGGATGGATGATGGCGATAGTCTCGCCCCCTATCACATCATGAGACGGAACACATGGCGAACCGTGAAGTTCTGGTTGCTACCAAGGGAATTTTATTAAACCAGCATTCCCTTATCCAGTAGTTACGTCATATCGACGATATTTTTAACATGGATTCCTCTAGATGACGTCACGCGGGCCGCCGCGCCGCGTCGATCAAAGCTGAAAAGGATGTACAACATTCATAGGGACTTCAAAGAGATGTATTTTTTGTAATACATGATCACACACCAGCAAAAATTGATAGCCAGCTTCAAAGTCTAGGTTTACAGTATCGTTTCGAGGTCTTTAAAACCCAAAAACTGTTTGATTCGCAAAACTGACTGGATAAATACGGTATACGGGTTTTGGTTGATGTTTGTTTCTTAGAATTATTTTTGCGTTCTTCTGTTCTGGTTAGCTGATGTCGAGTTCCTAGAGATTGGTAATGAATCTAGTTTGGCTATGGTGAGTACCAAGTGTAGTTAAATTTAGTAATGTTCGCCAACGTACTTGGCCAGTGTGGTGGACTATGTGGCCTAACCCCTCACAATCATTATCTCGATTGTAGAGGAGGCACGTTCTCTGTAGCGGGACGCATATGAACTGATACAGATATTTAATTTAGAGTTAAATATTACTTCCGAAATTGAAATTCACTTTTTAAGGATTCACTCTTTAATTTATACTATCATATAGGGCAGAAGTATAAACTAATTATTCGATAATGAGTTTTAGGTAGGTTGTAATTTTAGTGAATTTTAAAATATAAAGCAAATGAAATACAAATCAACCAACGCCCCGCATTTTTTCTGGGCTCCTTAACGCCCCCCTCTAGGTCTCCAACGCCCACAGGGGGAAATTATCGCCCACTTTGAGAAAGACTGCTATATCTTAAATTCAGAACCTAATTTATGAATTAGGATATGCCCTATAATACAAATGTAATGAAAATTATTCGCTGAATGTATGCATTTAGCACTGGGCTGATTTTGCCATTGTTATCGCTACAGGCGTTTTGTTAGCATAATACGAGATATCGTTGATATATAAAATCCTCGCATCTGAAGATAAAACGCTTTATAACGTCACGTACACGATTAGACTCCTTAAATGATTTTTCATATCGATAGCGGAAGATATAAGTTATAAGGGAAATGTATTTACCGCGTTCAGCTGCGTATATTACTTTTATGTATTGTACCGGGTTTATCAAGACTGCTACCGAAAACGAAGCCAGGTGGTAGCTTTAATGACCTTAGTCACAATGCAACTAAAATTTTTGCAATTTTTTTGACGATTTTTTTGGAATTTTTTCACTTTCACCGTATTTGGGTGGTAAATACATACATTTTCTTAAAAAAAATATGTTCGCCCTTTTACTTTTAAAGACGCTATAGTACGCAAGGCTTTAAATTATAATTGTAACAAAAGCTATGAATTTACCATCCAAACACAATTATACTTGCTATATTACATAAACATCTCGCGTTTTCCCAGAAGGGGTAGGCAGAGGTGCAACCAAGACACCCACGTTTCGCCTTATGACTTCCGTCTCAAGATTTTTATGAATATATATGTATGTATGTATGTCTGAATATGGTCACGGAACTCCTCTAGAATTGAGAAGGGATTTTTATTTCGTGCTTCAGTCCGGTACCCTGATATAATATGGAAGAATAAAGTTCAAATGCCTTCGTTTTCATCATCATCACCATCATGTTCAGCTGCAAGTTCGCTGTAGAAGATAGGCTTCACTTAATATTTTTGGCGAGGGTCCTTCCTTCATTCGCAAGGTCTAGCTGTGCCGAAATGTCTTTAGCACTATTAATGGTGTTACACGTCATCAGCCTGTCATTTCGTTACGTCATATCTCTGACAGTTGTTCCACCATCTATCGATCACCATATATTGGACCATTGTCAGGGCGTTTTACACTCTTTTACCTTGAAAATGGTTGTAGTAAACTCTCTGGTACATATCTGAATGAAATCAAACATTCCCTCTATGTCTCTTCAGCCAGAGGAAGGCCTGATATGCCTCACCCAAGGATCGCCACATCGACCTGTTAATCTTAATATTATCTCACAATATATTTCATACGGAAGCATATCAACATAATTGATACCAATTACCCAAGTCGACGCTTCAAAGGTAGCAGAGGTAGAACAATAATTACCAGGAGTAATTTACCTCGGTTGTAGCTTGGGCTAGATCAACAGAGCTCGCGTATTCCATCGACTCACCGCTCTCATCTAACAGCACATATCTCGTGTTTGTTTATTATATTTACTTCCACTATTACTTCAAACATTGTTATTTGATATTTGAGATACATTATTCCTTATTGACATTAAGCTCCGCGCAGACGGTCTCCTGTGTTGGAATTCATTTTCTTCGACAAATGTTATTGTAATGAGTTCTTGGAACTTTTGTATACATTGTGTTTGAATTATTACTTTCTTTATGTTCTTTACTAGTTCTTTTTTTCAATACGATTCGATAATAATGTCTGAAAAGGAAAAAATAATCTGACACGGGATAGCTGAAACAATCCGAATTTGTAGTGTATGTATCAGCCCAGATGCGTCCCACTGCAGGGCACGAGCCTCCTCTACAATCGAGAGTAAGATTGAGAGTAGTTAGGCCATACAGTCCACCACGCTGGCCTAGTGCAGGTTGGCGGACTTTACATACCATAGAAATTTATACAAAGCGCTATGGTACATAGGTTTCTCCATTAGAAATCTCACATTTAAATAAATACAAATGGGGTTGTTATTGCACTAGGCAGTGTTTTGTAGAATTTAATTGCTATTCGTGTTCAAATTTACAAACACCTTATTAAACATCAACATTCATAATATTATTATTTCAACATAAAGTTTCTTAATTTTAATTTCATAAGGTCTTACTTTTCTTCATAATATCGTGTATTTCTTTTGTAAAAGATTTTTCCTTATCTTACGGATATTATTAATTAAATATTCGTAGAAATCTATAGCAGATACAAGTGATATTTTATAAATTAATGGGGATAGACAATTATATGAATTTTCGCGACATTAATTACATCTACCCGTATAATAAATTATGGATGCAGGCTGCCTCCAACAGGTCACTGTGGAAATCATTAGGGCAGGCCTATGTTTAGCAGTGGACTTCCTTTGGCTGATGGATGGATATAATAAATTTGTAACCGATCGATGTCTGTATATGGAAGATAAATGAGAAAAACTGATATTAACACAATACTCGTAGTATCTAAAAGAATGAATTTTGGAATTTTTGTCTGTTCTGTTTTAAAGATAGCCATGAAAACGGAGTTGCGGGCAGGAGTTATTAATAATATATTCAGCCTCATAATAGCGAGGAAACAGAACACAGAAAAACACATCATTTTATAAAAGTGTAACTGGAAGCTTCTATTTCAACTATATAAAGTTATTTGTCTTTGCTTGTCTGACACTTAAAGCTCATTTACACTTAGAGAGTTTCTCGCCTCGAAGATACGATTATCGCAAGGATATAAAAAGTTGCATCGTGTAAACATTGTCAGAACACGACAATCGTATGGCAGTTATGTTATGCGATAATAGTCATGTCATGTAAATGGCGCTTTACAGGAGACAGTGGTAATACACAGACGTGAATCTTAATAGATACCGAAAAAAAAATACGCTTCACATGACCAAACAAACCTTTCTTTCTTTCTTACTTTAATTATGTTTCATTTCTTGACAGCCTCCTTGGCGCAATTATTTAAACGCCGGTTGTGAAACGTGAGACCGCGGGTTCGGTTTCGGTGCGGGAAACAAATGTTTGTGTGAACTACTCGTATTTGTTTCGTGTCTGGGTGTTTGTGAGACTTAAAAGTCTCTCGTTGCTCCTGATACCCACGACACAACACTCGATCTTAATGTGGGGTCAGGACTATGCTTGTGACTGTTGGGTGTATTTATTTATTGATACATGCTCCGTGATTTTTGTTCATTATTTTATATGATTACGATATTGATCCGAGTACCTGGAACTTCAAAAAATAATTAAACTATAATAGATTTTGCGCAAACATAGAATTTCATTACTAAAGCACTGCTGTTAGGCAGTATATACTAGATAGCAAAAAAATACCACGTTTAGTGTTCATACATTTGAAGGAACTTCCATCGCCTCTTTAGATTCCTGTCTGCGAGGCAATATCACTATCCATATCCATATTACAGAAGGATTTGGTTTATAATTTTACGACAGTCCGCTTGTTGTCAATCCTTCTGGGAACAGGCCAATTAGTCCACCATCCTCGTCCAATACGGGTTGGTAAACTTTGCATACCTTTGAAATTCTCAGAGCATACATTTGGTTGATTTAAGGATATAAATTAACCTGGTCAGGTAGTTTATCATCTGGCAATCTGGATATTACCGCACTTGCAATAAGGTGCATTGTTCTTTGTCCTTTCTTGGTCCATATCGAATCATCAACTTCATTATCCACGTACCGTTTAAAATTTGTTTTGTTTTTAGGTCAAACCTGGGATCGGTTCTGCCCTTGTTTTCCAATTATTCTATCGTTAATAAGTTTCTTGGGATACAATAAGCATTATTTACGGGTGGCAGACAACCTTTTAAAGCAGCTTTTATGTAATATCTTATAATAAAAAAGGTAGTCAGAAAAGGAATCCGTAGTGGAAACAGTCCCGTGGTCGACGCTTTATAAGAAAATTGCTTACAAACAAAATGTGGCGCGGGACTTTATCAAGCAGAGTGTGAAATAGGAACAGTGACACAAGAAAATTTGTTGTCTTGCTATGTTTTCAGATAAAATGTAGTCTTTAGAGATAGCTGGGTTAGTTTCTTCTCATATTTTGCGGATTTATAGAAGTATTTCGGTGACAGTTAAGCGAGATAGCTCAATCAGAAATGTAACTTCTGAGCTGAATTACGAGATTGAATCCACCACAGACTGACAAGATCTGCTTTGTCTTGAAGACTAAATGAATACTTTGCTCTGTATCTTTATAATTTAATTTTAATATTGGTCGTTAAGTTATAACTGAACTCCATGGACGCACGGCAGAACCAGACACTGATCAGTGATCACTAATGAAATAAATGATTGCACTTTGTTCCCAGTAGAAACCTTTGCAGTGTACAATTTGATATGAATGACACAATTTCTTAAAAATGTAGAAGCTATTTTGAATGATCTAACTACAAAATTAGCACTGCTGCTACAAAATTAAAAATTTTTACTTGTTACACGTGCGAAAGATTTCCTATCGGTACCTGTAAACACAATTTATATATTCCTCCGACCTATTTCACTGAACAAAACGTGTACATTCAATAATACGGCATGAAGGTACCAGCGGGAGGGGGTGTCATGTCATCGACAGCATCGACGCGCGGTCACGTGTATTCTGTGAGTGACGATTGGTTACGCATTTGCAATTCTAAAAGGCCTTTGTCCATTTGTTTTATTGCGATTGGAAAAATTGTGTATTTACTTTTGATGGACAATAGTTTCGACCTTTGGTGCCGTTGTTTTAATTGTCGCGTTATTTTTCGACGGCGAATGTTTTTTTATGACTGATGACGTTGACTTTAGCTTTGTGTTTCGTGTTATTGAATTGTTTCAGTTTTGGTGTTGATTTATCGTTACTATTTTATTCATGAATCATGACCTGTGTGATTGGTATTAGGATTACTTATTTATTTAATCAAAGGTTAATAATATAAACTCTAGAAGCTTGATGTGTGCATAAACTTCTTCGACAAGAGTCGTACTTTAATTTTGCAAAAAAATGACGTAATCTAGCAGTTTGTCGATTATATCGAGTTTGTCGAGTATATTTTTATTCATAGGTGAGATTTCTGTAATTTTTACCTTCTTCGCTTTTTTCGTATATTTTAAAGGTCGATTACACTAATTAAATCGATTAATTCTTAAAGCTATTGTGTAATTATGAACGTTGGGTACCAACGATCACATGAGACGATTCCTAGAAATTACGTCATAAAAAAAACGAATATAGAATTGTTATAATAATAACCGTCTTTAGCCACAAGAATTCCATTAACCAAGATAGATCTCCTTAAAGGATTGTCACAGGAGAGTGGTTGGCATGTCGAAAGCTCTTTATACATCTATAAATGGGATCTTCAAACTAAACGAAACATTGGGACATAATTTTAATTACCTTGGAAGTTAACTGGTATAACTTAGCTAATTGAATTTCTTGCATAAACTTCGGAAGCCTAATATGTGTTCTCATAAAGTCAAACATTATTGTTTGGAATTAATTGTGATCTTTAGAACGTTGTAAAATTCCCTTATTTGGTTTCGTGTTTCCACATAAAGCGCAAACCCAGTGTAACAAACAATTAATTAACTTTTGAAGGTAGGGTGTATAGCGTCGATAGCTTGTGAATGCTGAGGTCTTAAAGATCTCCAGCTCAAGGCATGTACTGGCAAGCGCAGCATTGGACTTCCAGTTACAAAGTGGACTGACGAAATTGCTGGATAGTGATTTTTTTTTTTTTTTGTATCAGCCCATATACGACCCACTGCAGGGCACGGGCCTCCTCTACAATCGAGAGTACGATTGAGAGTGGTTAGGCCATATAGTCCACCACGCTGGCCTAGTGCGGGTTGGCGGACTTACACACCGTAGATTTTTTTTTTTTTAAATCGCTACGGTATGCAGGTTTCCTCACGATGTTTTCCTTCACCGTTAAAGTGCGTGGTGATTGATTATCAATACACACATAACTCCGAAAAGTCAGAGGTGTGCCCTGGGATTTGAACCCGCGACCACCGTGAACATGTAGGCAGCCGAGTCTGGTCCGATACCACGAGGCCACCACGCATAGTGATATTACTCGATGTTAATTGCTTCCAAGAGGTCGATATGGAAACCTCGGGAAAAGCTTACACTCAGTAGCGCACTTGCCGTAGGTAAAGATGATTTTAATATGTGAATATCTTTTTAGAGCGACAGCCGCGCTGAGAGGCAGCCTCGGTAAGTACCAGCTCAATGAACATTTTTCCCGCCATACAGCAGTGTAAATGCACTGTTATATTTCGGTTTGGAGAACATACTAGTCACAGTAACTACTGGATTTAAAGAGACTTAACATCTTATGTCTCAGGATGGCGAGCGCAGTAGAATGCCAAGCATTGCTTTGTTATTCATGGTGGTATTTGGTTTTGCTACTGATCATGTGCGGGCGTATTATTTACTATCTCGCGAATGGCATGCTCATCTCACGATCCAACGCAATAAAAAACCTCCATATTGTAGTGAAAGTTGGTACTTTCACACAGGACAGGTGTCCTGAATGGCAACCGTTGAATCAAGACAATTGTCTGTCCCGGTCCTAGCTCGATAAACACTTTGTACATTTCGATGTGCAATAACACAATTCTCGCACTATACGTTAGGGTTGATCAATGTTGATGGTTAGTTACTTCAGGACCAAACTTTCCAGTTCATTCCACTAGTTAGTTACTGTAGTTCAGCAAGCCCTACACGGATGAGTTTTTAGTTACAATTTTAATTTAAGCCCCAACAGCGCTATCTGCGTTGCGTATTCGTGTTGCTAATTGAGTTTGAGGCCGACGGTGTCGAATTGCGCCGATTTTTTTCTCTTTTTTGTGTTAACTAGTGGTCCTTGTAATGACATGTTGATGCATTTAGGCAAATAAAGGTGGAATTAAACGAGGCGTTTGTTTCAGCTTGGATGCGGCTCCAGATGTCTTTGAAATTTTTGCACAGTCAGATGGTAAGTTTGCTTATGACGTTCATCTTTCCTGTTCTAGAGAGCGAGAAATAAATAACCATCAATAATAATACATTTTTCATTATCTTTCGCTCTTTTTGTCTTTCTCCCTCTTTCTCTCTTCACAAGAAGTCTACTGCTGAAGATAGGCCTCCCTCAAGGATCTCCACATTGACCTGTTAGAGGTGGCCTGCATCGAGCGACTTCCTGCAACCCTAACCATCCTTATCACTACATACTATAAATTAAAACATGTAAATTCTAATCAGAACGTACCTCCTTTAGACAATTCTCTTTATTCGCTCATTCGGTCGTGATCTCAAGGGAATCTTGAAAAAGGTCGAGAGCTGTCCTAAGCGGGTAATAACGTCACTGTATCGTACTGACGTCACGACTCGCAGTTTAAGTTGCGTTTAAACAAAAAAGGATTACGGGCAGCCTAATGGTACTTGAGAGAGTCCGGCTCAAGACTGGCCGGGACGCTAAACTTTCAGATACTGTCGACGGCAAGAACTATCATAATGAAAAAACTTGATAAATAGTGCCACAAGATGTACCTATGGAGTTGTTATTAAAGTAATTTTGGAGGGGAAACTGTAGTTACTAAGTACATTAATTTTGTCTTTGTTTAACTTGGTGAGTTTTGGAATGGAATGTTGCAGTTTGCCTTATATTTGGTACAAGATTGAGATGCGATTGTTTTGAAAATAGTTATTTATTGGCAATATTGGGTAAAATTTTATGATTTCGTATACTTTACAAGCTGATATTTTTTAAGTAATTTTTAAAATTTTGATTGTACTGCACTCGTCATAGTGGGCGTGGTAGTCACTTTTTCGCATCAGTATAAAACGATTAGTGGAGTAAGAACTAATAACGAATAATGGCGTTTAGTCTTGTAATATTTGTTTAATATTGCTTTATATCTGAGCAAAAATTCTCACTATTCAACATAAATAGGGCAATGTAACGCGATTTTTACGAAGCATACGAAGTGCTTTGAGTGTTTACTTAGTGGCGTTCCCGTCTCAAGCTCTTACTTTAATATTCGGCGGCGATGCATGTGACTGGACTGTTGAAAAGGCAACTTTGCAACCGTTTAGGTTGTGCTATCGGTTTAAATTTATTTATTGTAGCTAGTTTTTACAATATCTGATAAGTAGGTTAAATTCAGGAAGTTATGGACGGTGAAGTGGTGGTCTCTACTCGCTGTAACCTATGCTATGTTTTACGCCCTGTGAAGGTATCAGGGGAAAAGGTTTTTGAAAGAGCAAAGTAAGAAAATAAATTTTGATACTTGATTTACCAAAAATACTATAGTATTATGTAGAATATTGATTGGGTGAAACGAACAGAAAAGCAGATAAAATACTAACATGAAAGTATTATGAAGATACAGATGTGAATGCATTACATTCTAAATATTTTTTTTTCTTCTTTGCAAAATAAACATTCTGAGATAATTCTGGTCACTGATTTGAAAAAAATTGCCTTCATCTCTACTGAGATAGAGATGGCGTGGTCAACTACGGTTTAGGACCCCTCATGTGTTGTAAAGAAAACCCAGAACCGATGGGAAATCTACAACGAACTAATGTAATTTAAAATTTATAATCATGCTACACTGTTAAACTTTCATAATGAGTTAAACACTAAACTAAAAACTTAATTAAAATGAAATGAAAATGTTGGACGCAGTATTATTTCATAAAATTAAAATTTTCGCGTTCGAATTGGTTCCAGGGAATTTTGTTGCTAAAGTTCTAGTTGATATTTCCGCGTTAGCCGCTGTCGCTCGTTGCGCTTATTAAAAACATTAAAAGTACGCAATTAAAACCTTATTATAGACTTGCTTTCATGAAAATTTGTTTATAATTTGTGCAATTATGATAATTACTCTGCTTTTGTAGAGGTAAACATGATTACATGCATATCAGAGTTCCATATTAACAAGTGTGCGAGGTTAGCAACTCAAATAGATGATAAAATGGATGAAGTTTGGAAATAAATAAATTAATAAAACATGCCAGGGTAGTGCATTTAGGCTCTAAGAAATAAGGAGAGATAGAAAAACTTTTTTTAAATGCTCTCAAATCATCATCATCAATAGTGATCTGATAGTTTCTGACTATAAGATTTAATTGCACTTTTAGAATTAATTGCCAGCGTCATATGAAAGCTTTCAGATTTGATCCCAAGAAAATTGTACTCTTTCCAAAAAAATATGTTCTGACCTAAAAACCGAACCCAAGACTTCATAATTCCCAACCCATACACACAACCACTAGAGTCTAGACCAGTGTTCTTCAACCTTTTTGAACACGCGACCCGTTTTCAGGTGCCATAGTGGCATAGACAGACAAAAAGTTACGTTATTTAGAAGACTATGTTTATGATTTTTCTCCATTTTTCGGAGGAGAACGGCGAACGGCGGTTGAGTAAGACTTGGCGCCCCTGAGGGGATCATAACCCACAGGTTGAAAAACACTGGTCTAGACCAATGAAAGTACAATACCCTTTGCGAACGACATCGTTAAAATTCAAATGTTCCGTAAACAATACAACTGCCATCAAACAATGGCCTGCTGAAGTGTGGTTATCTGAATAATCGGTGGGCCTTTTGACATTAATTCTCCCTTTTCGCGAAATTCTAAATAAATTGGAATATACGAGTGTTCAGCTTTTGATGAGAGAATTTACGCATTCAACAGTAAATTGACCTGTGCGAAGATGATGAAAATACTTAGTTTATAAAATCAACAACTGTAATATGTTCTAAAGAAAATTTCTATGATTGCTCCTAGTGTCGCCTGATTGATTTATTAGTAGCGAGTGTAGGTTATGAGAAAAGTCTAGAATTTGGTTACCAGATTTATCAATGCGGGTTCGATCCCACCACCGAAACAAATGTTTGTGTGGCCCACAAGTATTTGTCTCGGGTGTGGGTGTTTGTGAGACCGGAAAGTCTTCCGTGGTTCCTGATACCCGCGACACAAGACTCGATCTTAGTGTGGAATCAGGACTATGTATGTGACTGTTGTGTGTATGTATTTGTTTATTTATTTAATCAACTAATCTGAGTTTACGACTTAGTATAAATTTATAAAGCCTGAGAACGTTTGCCCTAACAATGGGTTCGTCCGTAGACGTCAACCTAAATTAAATTTTATTTTGAAAATATAACTTAAACCATAATTATGCACCAATACCCCTCACCCTAACCTAACGCTCATAATGTTAATTAAAACAGTCCAGCACCATAAGAGTTTCCCCGGTTCAAATTGTTTCCTGGGAATATATTACACCGTCCCGGGATCGCTTTCCGCGTAATTTGGGCGGTCGACGTGTATGTTAAGCCGGTGACAATAGCACCGAATAAGGAAAAAGTCCCCTCGTTACGTGTTCCGTTCGGTCCATTTGCTTTCTTTGCAAATAGACATGCGGGGTATGCGGTTATTATGGTCATAGGTATTTTTTGCGTTAAATAATTATCTATTTAATAGTAGGCAAGCAGTGGACTTTCTGTGGCTGAAGAGAGGGAGAGAGAGAGTAGGTAAATATTTATATAATTACAACAATTACCTGTGTTAGTGACCTTAATAAATAGTTTTTCTTTCTTTGTTTACGGGTGGACTTGCCATGCCTCAAGAAGAAAAACAGGAGAAAAAAAAAGTAATAAATAAATTGAGCATATCAGTTCCACTGCAGTGTAGGAGTCTTCTCTATGATATTTGTAACATTTCAATTTTCAATAACGTACATTCTAGTTGTAAAATTACATATGTTTAGGAGACTGTCCCACCCTCACATTCACCACTGCGACTCCTGTAAGCCAGGATCAACAGTAGCACGCACACGAGTCTCCGGGAATGTCTAACTTGTCTTTAACCCGAAACGAAATCAATCACAAAGTTAAATTAATAGGAGTTGGAAATAAATTATTGTCCACTTCCCTCCGTAACAAAGTGAGTGACAAAACAATGAATTGAAGAGGTAAATAACATCTCATAAAGTCTTTTACAGCCATAGAAGCCAACTGTAAAGCACCACAGATTGAATTCGACGGAAAGTGACATGTTATTGTATTTTGGGATGTAAGAACGAAGAAGCGGTCCGGCATATCATATTTTTAGGTGAAACAAAGATTTTTAAAATATGTTTTTGATTGCCGGAGAAATCTTGTAACAAACATACATAAAAACAGTCTAATTATAACTTAATACTTTTGAAGTCGGTTAAAAAGAATATAAAAAGCACTTACCCGATGACAGGTGAACATTGCTGATGATCAAAAGGTTTCACTGGCAACATGGCTGAAGGCAGCTTTTAATATCACTCACTAACAGTTATTTTATGTATTTAATAATTTATTTTTATTTTGAAATAACAATGGCACTGATAGTATTACTATCGACTACAAAATTTCGAATATCAACAACCTTAATTAAAATACCCCACAAATATATCTCGCCGATAAGTATCCTAAAATCCGTCCCATAAGTCCCGAGCTGGCTTCGCCCGGGTGCTGATATTTTTTTAATCTAGTCCATATCGGATAATAATATTATTCGGAGTACTAGCTGTTTTATAAATTTAAACTCAACGTGACTGGCGTCCTTTATACCGCTTTACCCGTCCCGTACTGTTACATCCCGTCCTGTTCCGTTTCATTCTGTATCGTTTCATACGCCCTACACTCTATTCCATCCCATCCCTCAGAGTTTGAAAGAATAGCAAATGTATTTGAATACCTTGCTCATCCCACGAGAACGGTACATTTCATGGATAAAAAGTAGACTAAGTGTTAATTTATGGTGTCAGCTACCTCCATACTAAATTCTGTCAAAATTGGTTCAGCCGTTGGAGCGCCAATAAGTAAACACATAAACTTTCTGCTTTATAATATTAGTAGCAAGTAGTATTTAATATTATTATTTAAAATGAGAGAATCTTTTGTTTTAAAAATATATAATTAACTCGGCAAAATATTTATAAATAATAAAATATGCATCAGCCAAATATCGTAACGTTTCATTTTATGACGCATACATTCAAACTTACCAAAACAAATACTACGGAAATACACAAAAAAGTTTCTTGTACTCAAATATCCAAAAAGTCCATAAATTTGTACAGAAATTATGTTTCCATTTTTCAGTGCCTATAAGTATTTGTTGTTTAAAACAAACTTTTTAATTACGCAGGAAACCACCTGTCGGCTTATTATCAAAAAGTGTGGAAGTTGTGTGTTGGAGTAAATTAAGGCGGTGCCGAGTGGGCTAAAGTTTCGATTAATTTTACCCTCTGGTGGCAATGTATTCAGTTCTTGGCAACAGACAAACTACCAACAACTGTGGAGACATACTTGTATAAGTGTGTATACATAATGGGGAAGAGTCATGACGTACAGTCTTACGGCCTTATAGACAGTTATAAACCTATTTTATTTATCGAATGTTTTGTCCCTTTCGAACCACTTTTGGATTCTGTTTGAGCGAAGAAGACACAACATTCGATTAGTGAAATAGGTTTTAAAACTGTCTATTAATAAGGCCTTTAGATACTAATTACGTTGTATTCATATATTTTTAATTGGAACATGTCCATCAGTGTTACGTATATTAGCTGAAATATTATGTCTGAAGTAAAGGACTTCAAATTCTATGTTCTTATTCTTACACCTAAAGAAATAATACAAATCTTAAAAAAAACAATGAATAACCATCCGATGGCGCGCGTCAAGACCCATGCCAACAATTGTTAGGGATCCAACGTGATGAGACCCCTCACAATGCATGCCGTGTCCAGCTTTACTGCTTTCTGCATCTGCCTCTTGACCCAACTTTATGAAAACCACAGACTGTTTCACATTTATGAGATGCCGAATGCAGATGTAAGTTCTGTTTTCCATTCACAAGTCGTTTCTTCAGCATAAAATCTTATTCAAATCTCTAAAATTAACAATTCTCGTGATTTAAATGAGAAAATTAAATAAACATTATAAAAATTATGCGCCGTTGGTAATATTAATAATTAAAAACATACATGTCAGTATAAGTCATTCCACATTTATGTGTTTGTAGCCAGAGTTCTTTTTATAGAATTGCTAAAGAAAGAAGTATTTTTTTTATTATAAAATGTATAAAATTAATTTACATTTACAAGTATGCATACGCAAGACTTGTCACTATCAACGCATATGTTAAGCCTTCAGCACTTTTTTTTTAAATTGACGATGTTGATTATAAAACTCAAATAAAAAATTCTAAATCTAAACCAGAATAATTAGACCAAGAGCTCTCTCTCTCTCTTCAGCCACAGGAAGTCCACTGCTGAACATAGCCCCCCCCTATGGATCGCCACATAGACCTGTTGGAAGCGGCCTGCATCTAGCGACTTCCTGCGACCTTTACCAGGTCGTCCGTCCACCTTGTGGGTGGGCGTCCGATACTTCGCTTGCTTGTACGTGGTCTCCACTCTAAAACCTTTCGGCCCCAACGGCCATCAGTTCTACGAGCTATGTGCCCGGCCCACTGCTACTTCAACTTGCTAAGAGTTGTCTCAAACAAACCATCATCTATCTGTAACTTTATCAATTAGTTATTATTTGATTACAATTAATACGGCGTCGTCACAAATATAATTTTTTGAAAATTATAATTTGCACTTGTTCTAATTCTTAATACGTACCGTCGTTATCTTGCCTAAAGACGAAATAAACTAAATCTCAAAATTTAATTACAGGCAAAGCCTTGTTTCTGGGGTAACGTAATTAGGAAAGGTTTTGCAACAATTAGTATTTGATACCCCATCATCACACGAGATAATGGCTCATATAATGTGCTACTTCTCCTTTCAGCCAATAACTTATTATTTGTTCCAGGAGACTCTAATTATATTTAATGAAGTGATTACAGCTCTCTTGGGACCCTTTTGCGGACGGGTCACGCTTTTTGGTGTTTTAGATGGTAAAACAGCGCATTAAATTAAATAATGTTATAAAGGATTTTAGATTTATGCTTTTCGAGATTTCGTTTCTTTTATAGCATAGGTCTGGTAAACGACTAAGCAGGTCACCTGATCGTAAGTGATCAATACCGCCCATGAACATCCACAATGCTCGGATCATGGATGTGTTGCCAGCCCATCAGATCTGCACGGGAACGGAAAGGAAAAAAACTGGGAAGAGGAAAGTGGTATTGAGCATCCGCCATTTCATTGATTTATTTATGATTGATATAATAAAATGTGAACATATTGTCTATTTAATTCTGTACAGTAATTTTAAAGTTAAAGCTATGTGCCGATATCCATAGCGAAGGATGTCCATTCATGAGGTATATAGACGTTCTAGTAAAGTATTCAGGATATCGCTTTAACCACGTTGTTTCCAACTGGTTGTTGTGGAATTTTTTGGGAAACTTGCAATGAGCAATGAAGTTCATATGGCTGAAGATGTTAAGAAATGTGGTCTTTCTAATGTTCCAAGTCTTTCAAATAGAGTCTCTTCTCTCTTTTTCAAAGGCCTTCTCACTACAAAGAGCGATCGTGGTTGGTAATTACATACAATCAAATAGAGCGATTTCTTGACTGTTACATAAAAATATTCCTCCCTTGGCCTAGCAGATAAAATCTAACATTCTCAGGTAATATTTGCAGCTCGTCCCTTCAACCTCGTTTAGAATTTCAGATTTATCGTAACGCGTTCATTTTTGCCGGAGTTAATTAACTTTGGCTTCATCAGGTATATTAAAAAATGCTGGATCGTTCCTTTGTGGTGGCGTGAAGTTACGTTTGTTCAGTGTGGCAAGAAACCCGACGGCCTTGGAAGAAATGTATTTGTGAAACTCCTCAGAGATTTTGATCTTGTTTTATGTAGAAAAGAGTTATTAATTCTTGCCTTTTCTTTGACGTGGGACTAGGTTATAATAAAAATGTTAGTAGGTACTATATATTCCTAAAGGTTTATTTTACGAAGTAAATGATAGATTAGTCAGGAGCGGGTGGGGTTAGAGGTCTCGGCTTTGGTAGAAGACTTATGACTTTTGAACTCACACGTGAACTTATTATCGATCGCTGAAACCGTGAAGGAAACCTGAGCGTTCTACATTAATTTTCAATTCATCATAGTGTTTTAAGAGCTTAAACATACATATGAATATCTTATGTCTCTGCTACATTCAATTTATATGTAAAGTTAAACATGCATACTAGGCAATTGCAATTTTCAAATAAATACATCCACAGTAATTTCCATTTTATTTTTACGCATCGATGAGTTATGGGCATTGACGCGGAAATGCCAGCCGATTCCTAATGAAGTCCAAGGTATCCACAGCATGGCTCTACTAATGGCATACCATGGATATTTTAATTCCATTGTTTTTTAAGGAAAAGTATCGTATTAACCCAATCTGCGTGTACCGTCTATAAAACTACATCTAAATTAACAGTCGAATTACTCCGCAACTAAAGAGCTCCGATTCTGGGTGTAAAGTTAAACAATTCCAATAATCCGCAGTCAACTAATCCCGACCTTCGAGTCCTTAATTTCCGTCCCTAGAGTAAATTCGCACTATCCATTTAAGGTTGAGCTCTGGGCTTCTGAGTACTCACCCCGCGATCGCCTATCATGTTAATGGGTGTAATGGGTGGGGTGGGTCAAGTTATACTAGTCTTGGACTAGTATTAACAACACCTGTTTCCTCCGTGTTTAGAATGTACATATGGAAGTTGTTTCCCTTACTCCTGATTGAATATTCAGATATGAGTAAACATTTGTAAATAAAATTGGAATTATTATTTCTAGCTGTAGGATTTTTAAATTGGAAAATGTAGTGACTACAATGCAGTGGTAAATTCAATTTAATCAGTATGTAATAAACTGGCAAGAGGCCTATTTCCAACTATTTCTTTCGCTAGTCTAAGCATGTTCGAAACGTGTCGTGCCTCATCATCGTCATCTTTTCGACAAGTTTACTAACCTAGCTAGTTTGTTAACTGGCGTTCCATTCCCCTTATAGGTTTTACGTGCAGAGAACAAGACTCTGTTTGGTAAATTAAGTTATATAAAGCACTCGCACACTTAAAAAGCATGAGGATTAGTGCATCTTAAACTACAAAATATCCAAGGTGTCTGATGAAGTATCTGTGTATAAGACAGAGAATATAAACCGCACCGACTTGTATGCACTCCAGCCGTTTTACGGAGATTGCATGCATATTGCGCTTTTTAAACTATTTAATAGCAGGCGTGTTCCCTCCTTCCTATAATCCTGGGTCCTTCCGCCGTAGTGTGAAGAGGCATCTCAGCGGGCCGGCATGATTGTGTCGAATGGTATGAGACTGCCGTCTGATACCATTCGATACTCTTTCTGGACGGCATTAGCACTTACCTTCAGGTGCAATGCAGTCACTGTGCCGTGCCAAAATAAAAAATAAAAAAGGCGGAATAGTATAAAGACTGCCCTGGTAGCGGATAATATATTTAGGATGTTATAAGATTTTTATGACAGCCTCCGTGGCGGAGTTGGTTAAACGCCGGCTGTGAAACGAGAGGCCGCGCGTTCGATCCCCGCACCGAGACAAATGTTTGTGAGTCCAACAAGTATTTGCCTCGGCTCTGGGTGTTTGTGAGACCGAAAAGTCTCTCGTAGTATCTGATACCCACGACACAAGACTTAATTGATCTTAATGTGGGGTCAGGACTACGTATGTGACTGTATACAATAAATACACCCAGTATTTATTTATTTTTTATTGTAATAAAACGAAAACAAAAATTACTCCAGAGACACAGGACATGAATATCAGCACGAAACCTGGATTTGAACCAGGGACCGCTAGATCACATGGACCTAATGCTCTACCAACTGAGCTATTTCGGCTGTTGTAGTGTTGTCGAAATTATGAACCTATACCAATGTGAACTTATATTTCTTAATATATTTGATCGCTTCAGAAATGTATCGTTCAATAATGCTTCATAACAAAACATTATCATCCGTAGAATTTAACTTTCTTTTTCTGCGCATGCGTAATCTATCTGTAACTGTATCAGCGCATATACGACCTACTGCAGGGCACGGGCGTCCTCTGCAATAGAGAGTAGCTACTATTGAGAGGGGTTAGGCCATATAGTCCACCACGCTGGCTTAGTGCGGGTTGGCGGACTTTTACATACCATAGGAACTTATACAAATTGCTTATTTTGTTGATATATTAGGTACTACCGTATTTTTTATTTGTTGACGCGGGGATACCGAGTTTCCGCTATCGTCCCACCTTGGGGGAAAGTGGAGCGATTATGCTGGGTTCACCGGTCTACGGCATACCAACCAAAACCCCGCGTGGCCCTCTTCGGCACAAATGGAACGGCACCGGGGACCCGAAGCAAGAGCGCCTCAGCTTCTACCGGTACCGTACTGCACACTGCCGCTTACTTGTGGCTCTTACCCTATGCAGCTGAACATCTCGGGGTCGCATTGTATCTGTGTAATATCTATTCTTCCTGACAAACATCAGTGTAAATGCACTGTTCTGTTCCGGTTTGAAGGACATTGTAGCCAGAGTAACTACTGGATATAATGAGATTTAACATCATGTCTCAGGATGGCGAGCGCAGTGGAATGGCAAGCATTGCTTTGGAATTCATGGTGTTGTTTGGTTTTGCTACTGTTCATGAGCAGTCGTGTTGCTTACCATCAGCCGAATGGCATGCTCGTCTCGTCATTCATTGCATTAAAAAAACGCAGTATCAGGTCCATTGTATTCACTTTGTAAAAAAACGACAGATCGATTACAAGCGGTGAGCCACCTTATCAAGCAAGTATACCTCCACATTTATACTGGTTTGACAAAGAAGCCTTTAAAGTGTTGATTTTAGTATTTTTTCATGTCATATTTTAACCATTAAGCGCTATTTACACGGGAGCGCTTTGCGCCATACGATTATCGTGTAATGAAAAACGTTTACACGATGCATGTTTTCTATATTCTTACGAAAATCGTATCTTGGAGGCGAGAATCTCTCCTCGTGTAAATGGGACTTTATTTGAGTATTTTGCCTCGCAGTAGCAATCATGTTATTATTTATAAAACATTAATGTTACTGACTGCATCGGTGGCGTAGTGGTACTACGGTACGATTGCAATGCTGAGGTCTCGGGTTCGAATCCCAGGTCGGACAAAGTGATATTGGATTTTTCTATTCATTATCAGCCCGGAGTCAGGAATTTGTGCCCGATATGGCGATAGGCTCGCCCCCTATCACATCGTGGGACGAAACATACAAGGCGAAACGTGGGTGTTCTGGTACCACGTCTGCCTACCCCTTCTGGGAAAAATGCGTGTGTTTTTGTGTATTAATGTTTCTCCTAAACGTAGAACAACAATATATCGGCGCACTTCTAATAAAATAGGTAATACGAAGTCGATTGAAAAACATTAAATAATCCAAATATTCGGTACTTAATGGCGCCTGTAATTCATAATAAGCGGTCGTATCGTTTTCTACAGATTCCGAAGCGATTGAGTTCAGGCATAAATATTATATATAGACACATTTTACACAGAAGTGGCAAAGGCGTGTGTATATTTTCCTTATATTTTAATGTCATACTCAAGGATTTCGTTTGAAGGTTTAGTGGAGAAATGAACGAAAAACTATAAAGCTAAGCGATTGGAGCGTGCTTTGTTATCCTTTTCTGTTTTGCTTGGTTGAGTAACAAAAATTCTTATTTTATGTTTCGGGCTTAAAATAACATTTGTAAGATTTCTGACAGTCTTCGTGGCGCAGTGATGAATCGGGCTGTGCAAAAGAGGTCGCGGGTTCAAATATTTGTGTGAAAAAATATTTTTGCGGTCCGTTTTGTTTCATATCTGATATCTATGTTTGTGAAAAGCATGCCTAATGGACTATGTTCTAACTATCTTAAATTAATTTTGAAATAAACATGCGTTTAACTGCTGACCCATATTTTTATCTATGTATAAAGTAGTACTTATTTTGAGTTTTTAAACTGGTAATGTGATCATAGCTGAACCAATTTTATTAAAGGTTTAATTATACGTATTTATAGGCACCCATAAAGTATATAATGTTGTGTATATAATAATAATTTTCACTTAATATAATGCACCACTTATCTTCAGCTTTGTTAGTAAGTAACGCTCCGATCCTTAAGCCTTTTCAAAGTTCATTCCTCTCCATCATAAATATTACACTGTCTTTCATTTTATAGGCGCTCGCGAAAACTTCATTAAAATTATGGCTCATTCGCACCATTTAAAAAGAGAGAAAGATGATGAAATTCTGCTGAAAGCCTTTGCTTTTTAGGCAACTCACTGGTAAAATTAAAGGGAACGGTATACATTTTTCTGGCCTGAATTTTTCAATCACATAATAAATATTTTCATTAGAGGTGAAAAGAAAAATTTAAAAATAATTATTAATTTATACCTTTAAAACATTGAGTTATAATGCTTTAAAATGTGTAAATTGTGTTGATTACCCTTTTTAAAGCCTTTATTACGCCACTTAATATAATTTTTAAAAATTGTATGTAACCATAAAACATGGGATGACCACCTACAAATTAAATATCGTGATATATTTTCAATAAATTCTTGGATAATTTTAGTCTTTGTGTAGTGTTGACAAGTGTCATAAAAGTCTACAAAAACGTGCCGCCAAACGTTTTCATACACACTGACGCGCCTTCTATAGAGTATTTATGCTTTTGAATCCACAAATTCAAAATGCCAGAGGGCGCTATACGCAAATAGTTTATAAAACAATCGTAAATATCTACGAAATTACATGTGTCACCTATAATTGGGGATTTTTGGGTGCGGATTATTTTCAAGTCATCAATTCGACATTCCTGCCGTTGAGAATGATGATGGTAATGACGATCATACTATCATGGTAACTTGAAATGTTTTCTGTAATTTTGGGACTTGAGTTTTCAATACCTCAATTTGCATTCCGTAAAATCTGTATTGTTTTATGAATTATGGCTTCGTTCCGTGAACATAAAAGGGAATAACACTGCAGTTGGCAGGAGTGCATATCCAGATTAATAGATGTTTTGGACGCGAGGAAGAAACACTACGGACGGCTTAAAATTTTGGCACTCGACTGGTCAACCATCTGGCGGCGATGTATTAACCTGAATTAGGTAATCGTGGCGAGCCGGGCTAATATATCTTTTTAGAATATAGTGCCTAGATGCGGCGTAATCGCGATTTGGTCTCTTTAAAATTGGCTTATTATGCTATTGTTTAATATTATAGACTAGGGGCCGGCTTTACCCGGGTGCATATTTTACTTTTTGAGTCCAGTCCACATCAGCAACATATTATTTCCCGGATATTTTTTATTCATTTTCAAACTCAATGCGGTCCTCTGTATTCCTTTTCCCGTCTAGTCCCATCCCGTTATATCCCACCCTGTCCCGTCTCATTCTCACTCAAGGCGGTTGATCCAGTGCCAATCCATACCTTTGATAATGAAAAAGTAACAAATATGTCTGAATTCCTTCCTCATCTCAGGGAAACACCACATTTTTCGACACAAAAAGTAGCTTAAGTGTTATCCATGGCGTCAACTACCTCCTAAACAAATTTTATCGAAATTCGTTAAGCCGTTTATGAGATCATCGCGCACAAACGCAAATCATTATCTTGGGTTACTACGTCAATACAGCCCTCTCTTCACTCCCATATTAGTTTTTCATATTTATCTTCCATGTACAGACATCGATCGGTTACACATTTACTATATGTATAGATAAACGAGCAGGGGAAGGAAAGGTAAGCAAGCATTCATGGATCTGCATTTCTCCGTCATCAAACTAAAACCATTAAACTTCATATTTCATCAGTTCATTGAGAAAAATTTATATTATTTTGTAACTAAACACGGCTATTATGTTTAAAATTGTATAAAATTGCAAGCGTCATTAGTTGTGTAAGAGTGCTAAGTCTTGTTGCAATCAGGGGCCATTAATACTGCGCAGCACAAAGACATTCGACGTTGCGAGCATTTGGGCCAGTATGTGAGTTTCACAGTTGCTCCTAGTTTCTGTATACGGTTAATTGTCTTTAATTAATTATTGAGAGTAGTAGCTTGTACCTGTTGCTTTGCCTGTCGATGGTATTATAATTTATATTGGAAATCGACTGTTTTATTAAAGTTCTTTAAAATACTACTGTCAGTTGCTATTAGAAAGTATTGTCGTTGTGTTAGAAAAGTATAATATTTTTTTTTTCTACGAAATCTCAGCATTGGTATTATACGATTTATTAGTACTGTGTTATGATTCTCAGTCACAAGACGCCCAGTGTTAACCATAGGGGTAATTTTTCCACTCACTATGAATTAGGTACTAATACGTCAACATACTGGAGAAATCTTATTTTCCGTAAATCATACCAGACAGATTTCACATAATATAACCACGAAACCCGAGTACAAAATATATAAATAAATACACCCAGCAGTCATATACAATGTCTTGACCCCACACTAAAATCGAGTCTTGTGTCGTGGGTATCAGACACTACGAGAGACTTTTCGGTCTCACAAATATCGAAACCTGAAACACTTGTGGGCTTCACAAATACTTGAAAAGACAAAAGTCTTAAATGCTCAAGTTTTTTCACGAAATTTAGCTGTAAACAATAATTGACCATTACTATTTTTTTTCTAATGGCTTAGTGTACCAGATGTTGTCCCATTTTTCACGTCTTCTATCCATGCATTGGTTGTCTGGCAGATATCACCTTGAGTGGTAAAACCGCCACTTATACTTAACAGAAGTGGCGGTTCATCATTAAAGAGAACACTCTTTAATGATTATATTTACGTTGTCACTGGTGTACAATAAAGTTTATAAATATTTTAAATAAAAAACTATAATATACCGCATGTAACTTTGAAAAGTCAGAGGTCCTCGCCCTAACATCAAACTCACAACACTTTCACTCCTTGCTCCTAGACTCCCTTAAATTACCTACTAAAAACGCGTATAAAGTTTACATACTGTCATAAGACTGATATATGGCCGCAAAGGTAACATGTGCGAACAAAGGACTTAGAACATAACAAGCTGATTTAATTTTCTGTTAGACACGACAGCTTGCGTAATTACTTTGGCTTTAGGTCGCGAGCTCGTCTGCTTGTGTCTGAATGTGGCCTGTATATAAAAAAGCCTTTGTTTTTCTCGCTGATGTGGTCCCCTGGGACTGTCTGGATACAGGCTTTTCTAGGCCAGACAACGTGGAGGAAAATTTATCTTTAAATCCAATTTGAAAGACAATAAAATGCGTGGGATTGTGCTTACAAAACGGAGAAAAATATAATATATATATTTATCTATATATATAGTTTTTTTAAGTAGTAAATATGTATTTTTAAAACGTAGGTGTCTTGTTTCATTGACAGTTTTTCACACATTGGACCACGATAGTTTTCATTAGAAGATCTTTGGGCCTTGAGCCTATGTTCAGCAGTAGACTTCCTGTGGCTGAAGAGAGAGAGTGAGAGAGTTTTCATTAATGTATGTGTGAGCTTTTTTCCCTCGATTTCACACACAGTCTTGTTATCTTGACCTTGACCTTAACCTAACATCACGCAAAAGTACGATGTTCTGATTAAATAAGATAAAGGCTAAAAATAGTTATAATATTAATTTTTAATAGTAAACTACAAGATCGACTGTGGTTTTTGACTGAAAGTTTGCTAATGTAATTTGAATATCTAAATTATAACCAACTTAAATTTTACTGAAGTAAAACTTGTTAAACTAAAAAAACTCACGCAATTAAGAGAATTATTTAGAAAGTCCAATTCAATTATTCTTGAGAGAGTAGCCAGAAATGTTATTACTGCCAAACACAGTTAGCCGAGTTTATTCCTAGCCTAAGTAGTACTGGAGTTATCACCATGCCAGGTACATATTCTAGCACTAGGGAACCCATAGAAATTATTATAATAAATACCTGCGTAGATATTTCATCAAAGTGAACTGCACGACCCGGGAATCGCATCCCAAACCTCAAGATTCCTATTCTCACATGCTTCCACAAAGCCAACAAAGCATCAACATTTAAAAAGTGAACATATATTTTCAGAATCCTTTTTATAGCCCCGAGTTTTGTAACTGCATTTAAAGCTCTAAATTGATGTTTTCGAGAAAATAAAAATAGCCCGGTTGTGAATTTTCAGCTGCAAATAAACATATCGGAATAAATTATTCAGTATTATTTTAGAACTACAGTAAAATAAACAACGAGCATTAAATGTTTTGAATTTGTAATTTGGTTTGGAAAAATCTGCATTAATTATGTTGGTGCTACATAAAGTGACGTAGTAGTCGCTGGTTGGTTGCATAACCAGGTTTATATGTAATGGAACATATGGTCTAGGGTTTGATTCTTCGATCTAGTAGGAAACTCATGTTATGCGGACTGTATAGATTGCGTAAGTCATTGAATGCAAGCCGCTTTCAACAAACCTCTGTAGAACTTATTGGAGTAGGTCTATGTTCCGCGGTGAATCAACTGTTGCTGGTTTTTGATAATGAAGTTTTGCCAAATCTAGATTTTTACTGAAAGGCCAAGTTTAAAGAAGATAATAAATGAATGCACCCAACAGTCACATACATAGTTCTGACCCCACACTTCTATTTGGTTTCGCGGGGAACCCGATTTATCGCTATCGCTGCCTGGAGTGGAGGCGGAGCGGTGATGTTCGTTTTACCGATCTTACGACACAACTTGGAGCCATCCGGAAAAGATGTTACTATCCGAGCGACCGTGGGATCGAATCTTGTGTCGTGGGTATCAGAAACTATGAAAGACTTTTCGGTCTCACATCAGATCGAACGTAAGTAAAATATTTTAAATATGTACATTTGTAGAGAAACTCGTTCTGTATTTTATCCTACATACTTGAATATTATTGTATATCTCTTTTTTATCACAAATAAAATAAAAAGATCTTGTGCTAAAACCGCGGCTTATAAAGTCCTGTATCTGAACTGGTTGCTTAGTACGAAAATACTGTAGAAAAACCAACTTTAACCAGCAGCTATAAAACTCAATTTCTTTTGCACCTTAACCAGCGTGTACGGAGTATATTGAAACATCACAATATCTATAACCGTTTCTCGAGATACTTAAAATCGATTGTTATACTTCTTAGTACTCATTATCTCTCTAAGCCTTAACGTATTTTATCCCTCAGTAGTATTTTTATCCCTTTATAGTCTATTCGGTCTAGTGATGGGATACTTCGACTAAGAAACGGGCAATTCGGTTTATATGTATTTTACATATATAAGCTCACGCTCATTTATCGTCGGAGGGTAAGCAGGAATCTACTATGGCCACATATAGTTGGGTGACTTTTTACTGAAGCTGATGATCTATCGTCATGTTGGGCATAAGTTTCAGTAACCGAAAAAGTGTAGTTGCTAGATGGACCAACACAACTATCTTATCATCACATTTTTTTTGACACAAAAAATTGTCGTCATAATCAGCAATTTACATCTTTGTGAGATATTGAAGTAACATTTGATAAAGATGTTATTAAGTTTGAAATATGCACCAACGCTGCTGTAATTAGACTGATTATAATGGTGGAATAATGTTATATAGAGGCTTATCTACATATAGATATACGTGTAATATATTTCTACGGTATGTAAATCCGCCAACCCGCACTAGGCCAGCGTGGTGGACTATATGGCCTAACCACTCTCAATCGATTCTCTCGATTGTAGAGTAGGCCCGTGCCCAGCAGTGGGACGTATATGGGGTGATATATATATATATATATATATATATATATATATTTGCAGTGTGTTGTAACGTTATTACAGACTTGCCCGCAGCAGATTTTATTTTATTAAGTACAAGGAGCGTGCAATGTGTCCCAATTTATCGAATTTACGACATTCCCGTATAAATTAGGTTTGATACGTTTTATTGCGTTTGTATCGGCGCGAAGACATCATTACTGAGGATAAATTGCAAGATATTGTTATGATTAAGGCGAGTTGTACTTGCAAGATGTTTTGAAATGGCTAACGCATACTTTTGACATTTCACAGCTATCTGTATCAGCCCATATACGATCGACTGAGGGGCACGAGCCTCCTCTGCAATCGAGAGTACGATTCAGATGTGTTAGGTCATACAGTCCACCACGCTGGCCTAGTGCAGTTTGGCAGACTTTACCTGCCATAGAAACTCTTGCAAATCTCTATGATATATAGGTTTCTCACGATGTTTTCATAATAATATGTTTTCACATTGTAGAAAATTGTAAGGATATCAGGGTAACTAAAATGCTTACACTAAAATTTCAAATGAATGTGAAGTCTCTCAAATGGCTATGAGGTGAGATAATAAAGGCTTAGATTTATTCTAGAAGTTTCTAGAAGGTCTGTCAGGTTTAAATCATAAGTTTGGTAATAACATCAATAAAAAGAAAATACGACTGAAATATTTGGAATATTTAGAAGAGTAAGTACACCAAAACTTTTCTCAATACCAAGTTTCTCTCAAAATATACAAGTTATATACACCGCATGTTACTGTAAGTAAACACAGCAGCTCATAAATCTATTCTGAGCGTTCGTATCGCGGTTAAAGCCAGCCTTTACTCAGCGAACTAACTTAACCACAGTTGAACGGTTAATAGCTTATTTTAAATTACATCGAAACATATTTATAGCTATAACTTAGCTAATTTAATCGCTTGAATAAACTTCGCGTAACATATTGTTTTCATAAATTCGCACCACCCGTCACCGAAGCAGAGTTCATTCCTACCACCTGGAAGCGTACCGTTCCCGAACGGCACGTTTTCAGCGTTCTTTCTTACCACGCACGTGTAAGCTCTGGAATGAACTCCCTGCATCGGTGTTTCCTGAGCGCTATGACCTGTCCTTCTTCAAACGAGGCTTAAAGAGAGTACTTTCCTTAAGGTAGGCAGTGACTTTGTTGTGCTGGGCCCCTGGCACTGCGGAGGTCTATGGGCAGCGGTAGCCGCTTTCCATCAGGCGGGCCGCTAGCTCGTCTGCCTATAATGGCTTAAAAAAAAAAAAAAAGTCAAATTATTAGTGGTATTAATGTATAGTAATTAATATATGTTAGTTAATCCTATTGAGGTATTAAACTAGGTCGTGAACGAACCAGTGCATGCGTACCAGGTCTTGGCAAAATACTAGAATGCAAAATTGTAAACCAAATTTTTGGGTGTATTCATGGCTAAATTAAACTATATACTATCAAGTGATCTTATATCTGTTTCGACAGCCTCCGTGGCACATTTCGTTAGACGCCGCCTGGGAAACGAGAGGCCGCGGGCTCGATCCCCGCACCGAGACAAATGTTTGTGAGGCCCACAAGTATTTGTCTCGGGTCTGGCTATTTGTGAGACCGAAAAGTCTCTCGTAGCTTCTGATACCCACGACACAAGATTTTGATTGATCATAATGTGGGGTCACGACTATGTACGTCACTGTTGGATGTATTTTATCAGCGACACCGGCATACACCTTCCGACCTCCCCCTTGGTACCGGAAGGGGAGCTTAATAGCTTCCCTCTCGACATAAATGAAGGTGACCTACAGCGTTTTCCACTCCAGCATAATTTATTTTGTTTATTTTATATTTATAGGTGGACTTAATGCCTGAAGCATTCTCTGCCAGTCATACCTAGGGAATGCGGAGATGATATAGTTAATTTTGACGGAGGCTTTATTCACTATCATCATCATCATCACCATCAGCCTTTTATAATCCACTGCTGACCATAGTTCTCCTCCAAATTACGCCATTGCACCCTGTCTTCGGCTTGTCGCATCCAGCATCTGCCAGCGACCTTTCGCAAATCGTCACTCCACCTTGCTAGGTGGAGGTGGGCGTCCGACACTTCGCTTGCCAAGACGCGGTCTCTAATCAACAATTGGTTATTGTTCACTGGTGGATGATGGTGGAAGATATTCACAACCGCTTTGATAGCAACCGTGGTACCCAGAGACTTGTCAAAGTTACGCAAGTATATCATGTGGGCACTTGTGTAGTCGGTTTCCAAGAGGCAATTACCATTACATGTCAATACGGTCGTTTTCTGGCCAAAGACCAGTGTTAATGCACTACTGTATTCTGTTTTGAAGGGTACTATAGCCAGAGTAAGTACTCGTACTGGAAATAATGAGACTTAACTTCTTATGTTTTAGGATGGCAAACGCTGTAGAATGTCACGCATTGCTTTATAATTCATAGTGTTGTTTGGTTTTGTTACTGTCTATGAGCGGTTGTATTGCTTACCGTCAGGCGACTGGCATGCTCGTCTCGCCATCCATCGCAATAAAATAAAATAAATTAATTGTTAAATGCATTACATGGGTATTTATCCCACTTAACAATATCCTTGACTTTGGTTCTGAATAAACAATGAACGGTTTCTTGACCCTCAATTTCAATAAATTGTAATAGTAATTCACGTATTCAACCCGACGCGTAATTAAGCCATGGAGCATACCTGGAACATAAATAATTCATAAGCCCAGGTCTCACGTATACTAAATACATTCCATTAAAAATTCAACAGACAAGCGTGCAAATTATTTGACGCGGTTCGGGGTAAGTCCGTGTTAATTAATCGGGCTGGATATTTTGAAGGTTAAATTGGGAAAAAGTCGATTAATAAAGACATCGATATAACGAAAAAACAAGAATAAATATAATATTATGAGTTTAATAACTTTAACATTGGAATAAGGAACATGAATAATGAAATTCAATTGTCAATTTTATTTAATCAAGTAAATGTGCTAGTACAGAATTACTTGTGAGAATAATGTAAAATTAATAAATGGTAGGTACTTATATATGTGCAGTCATACGTGTGACCTTCTCTACTGAGATGCGTGTATTACATATGTACCTTGTGAAATTTACCGGTATATGCGTATACGAGTATAATTCCGGAGATCTGAAAGAAATATTATAAATATATTTTTGGTCGCAAAAATATTAATCAGTACTTGAATCAAACCCATTGTGTGTCGTATCATATTTAACCTTACGTTCACTCTACAAGTCCTTAAAATAACGCAGTACATAACCAGAATATCAGAATATTAATTATAAATATATTAAAACTCCTTTTAGAAATTACTTCTTAGATGAAATAGCTCCTCTTGTGAACAACACTTAAGATATTTTATTAGCACAAATAATTCGCGTAGAACAAGGCAAAGGGGTGGAGAAAAGCAAGCAAGTTTATTGATAGCTAATCGTATTAAGATGAACAAACGAGGTAATACAGAAATTTTAATTCACTTTTCTAGTTGTTTAATTCGTACAATCCATTGTTAGAAGAAAAATAATTTTATAGCTACAATATTTCTACTTGTAATAAACGATGTTCGAATAAAGTGTGGTAATATTAACTTTTAATGACTAGAATTGGAAGAAGACAAAACAGGATTAATGTTAACAAATAACAGATCTTACAAAGAGACGTACACAAATCACTGTTAAGATAAACGTACAAAATAAACAAAAGTACATTGGAACTTTGCGTGCCTTCCTAGGAATATAAAACCTCCCTCAAGACTACATTTACGCTAAAAGCGACGTTGAAAATAATACCCGACAGCTCATCTAAGCACTTAAAAGAAAAAACCACCTCAAACCTATTTTCCCACATTCAAAATACAGCAAAGAAATACACTTATTTGCGTGAAATCCACACAAAATGAGAGTAATACTTCATTTAATAAAGCGACACGACGAGGGGCAACACAAAACGAATTCTGCCGTCAAACGCGTCAGCCTCACTTTCCCTTACATTATCCCATTTTTATAATTTCGTGTCATTATAAAAATGGAAAAATTTAAAAAGGTACTTAGCTGTAATGACGTGCTCGGCAGAACAATGGCCAAGACAGAGGTGAGGAAAATGGGTCATACTAAACATTTAACACGACATGACGCCTGAATGGCAACCCTGGGCCTGAATGTTCGGGAAAGAGTTAAACCTTTTTGATGACGTTATTTAGGGTTGAACGGGCTTGCATTTTGCAGTTTTTTGTGATTTTTATAATATTTATGGCATGAACTTGATGGTCAGGTTAATTCAATTAATAGTCATTTAGGTATCAGTGTTGACCTCTGAAATCTCTTGTCTCTGATATCCTCTTCAACGACATGAAATCAGTCGCTTGGCTGACTTCAAGCCAAATAAAACTCGAAAAAAATGTTCACCCGTCTTTATATTATGATGATAATATCAGCCAATATAGTTGATGGAGTGGAGATTAAATATTGATTCACCACGCTCGTCTAGAAGTGAGGATGGGCGTAGTTCACATTACCTTAAAATTATATTTTTCTTCACCTTTAAATTGAATGATAAATATATTTCTATTTATACCTAATTGTTCGACCTAAGTGTATACCATTAGATTCATCAGCGACACAGCAAAGTAATTACAGAGGAACAAAGAGGTAAAAAAACTATAGTACAAAAAAGGTAGAGGTGTATGTCCAGCAACCTTCGGATTACAGCTTATCTCTCAACTGCGTTATTACTGGCTTAATTAATGTCTGTATACAAAAAATTACACATCTGTATACATGAGCTTACGCTTGTCCAGAAAACACGCCGAACTAATTAAAACGGTGTTAAAGTTTGCCCCAGTGGGGGTTGTAAAAACTTCCCTCTCACGCAGACCTGCGTTTGTGATGTCATAACATTTGGCTGTTAATAAGTTCTAAAAATGTAATGACCGCAGACTTAATATGGCCGCGGTATCAGGATTATGGGCGTGGGTTTATGTTTGCGTAAAAGGTCTTTTAGAGGTGTTTTGCTGGAATATTTGTACGGAATATAGATGACTGTACTTACATTTCGTGTATCCAGTAATATATACTGAAAGAATCTTGGCTGGTGGTAGGATAATGTCTGCCTCGATGGCGCCCAACGTGGTGTGCGTACCACGCAGATGTAAAGCCCGCCATAGAAAATCATTCTCGTGAGTCGCTCTGAATTGATCCTGTGTACTATATCGATCCAGATAAATCCCACTGCAGGGCACAAGCCTCCTCTACAATCGAAAGTACGATTGACAGTGGTTAGGTTAGTGCAGGTTACCTTAGAACCTGTGTATACTGATTTTAAATTATCATCAACAGCCGGAATTTATCCACAGCTGGGCATAGCTCTCTATCACACTACTTTTTTCGGTTCTACGGTTGTCATAACCACAATTTGGCTTAAAACTTAGTGACGTCATCCATCCATTGAGCGGATGGTCTGCCTACCTTCCTCTTGATTTCAAATAAGCTGGATTAATTATATCGACCAGCGACTAAACGATGGAACTTATGTTTTATTACCCACTAAGAATAAAGTAAACATTTAGAAACAAAAAAGGTAATAACATGATTTCCAAATTTTAAAGTACATTTCGTATATAAGTAAAACCTTTTTCGCCACGTGAATCGTGTTCGTGCATGTCTCGAGGCTCTAAAGCTTAACGATCGTCTACATTTGAGTATAAAATAAAACAGAAAATAATCCTGCTCTCAGGCCTTTTTCCTAATTGCTAGAAGTAATTACTTCCCTGGAACAGAGTGCTTGGGTATTACTTTTTGTGTCTTCATACGCGATGTTGTTAGTAAATCCACTGACTGTTTAGTATAAATAACTGCTGTTAAGAGACAGCGGTTTATTGTGTTTATTTTTAATTTGATGATAGTACCTAGTTCTGCGGGCTGTTCCCACGTCCTCCATATACCCGACGATTCCTATGTAAAACATGGTGTAATGAATATAAGACACCGGATACTGATTTGCATTCCCAGACATTAATTAATATCATTTTATAAAATATATAAATTCCTGAAGGTGATATTGGAAGAAACCAATACACATTCCAGTGTTAATTACCCATTGTTCAGACGTCACATTTTAATATATAAGGCGATACGTGACCAGTGGTTGTGTGATTCGCTTGAAATCTCTCTGTTCACGGACAGCTAGATTAAAATAGTTTAAAAAATATACTTAAAAAACAATTTATTAATAAATTTTATATTTTTTAACTATTTCCCGCAACATATAATTTAACTACCTATCCACTTGTTCACGGCGGTCGCGGTTGCAAATCCCAGGGAGCATTTCGACTCCGACTTTTCGGGTCATATGTGTGTATTGATAATAAAACACCACGCGCTATAACGATTAAGGAAAACCATCGTGACAAAACCTGCATACCATAGCCATTTGCAAAAATATCGATGGTATGTAAAGTCACTAGGCCAGCCTGGTGGACTATATGGCCTAACCACTCTCAGTCGTACTCTCGATTGTAGATGAGGCTTTTGCCCTACAGTGGGACGTATGTGGACGGATACAGTACAGTACCTATCCGCTAATGAGGCATAGCTTAGTTGATACTGGACGAGACTAACACTAGAGCTGGAGGTCAAGTATTAGGCAAACACTTCTGACTTTTCGCAGCTACTTGTGTATTCGTAGTTTGTCATATATCACTTTTATGGTGAAGAAAATCGTTGTAAGGTAACCTGTATACCTGAAAGTCCTAACGAATTTGAAAGGTATGTGAATTCTATTAATCTACACTAAGCTAGCACGATGAACAAACCTCCAAAATGACATATTATTTTATTTTTTTGTTCAACTTCATTATCTATGTCTCTTTTTAGCCTCTCTTTTTAGTAATTGTAAATATTTGACATATTGGATACTTACCAAAAAAATTTCGGTGACGAAAACCCCCTCACGCCAGTGTCGTATTTCAGGTCCAGTTTGTTCTTATCCATTTTTGAATAGGCCAGCATTATTTTATCGACTGGAGAGAAATAACCATGTTTCGTACGTGAATACTATAGTCTATTTTGAATCACTGGAGTTTAGACATACCATCAGGCACAATCTTGTCACGTTGTGGCAACTTTTCAATGTAAGTCTAGATGCAATAAAAGCAGTTGTATGTGGTTTAATGAAAAAAATTGAGCTGCCTGGTGTAAGAAATAACATGTTCAGTATAAGAGTTATAGAGACTTTTCATGACATTAAACCTGTTTTTATTTTAGCATTTTCAGAATTTCTATCAATTTCCTTGCTGATTACTACTACTTTAGTAATTAATAAAACTTTTAATTTAGTATTCCACATTTATTATTATTTGCCACATCTTATTATTTGCCGAAAGTAGATATCGGCCGGTAATAAAATAATAAGTATATAATATATAGTAATAATTCACAGAATTGGTTTATTTTCTTTAGTTTCTATTACTGTAGAAATACTTCATTTAACCCGTGGTTTATATTCATGACCAATATTAGTACTATTTCTTACCATGAACACTGGCTTTGAAATATTACTCTCAAAACGGAAAATTCTATAGGTAAGGTTCTTGTGCCAGCAAAATCTCAAAGGGATTAAATTCTTAAAAGGTATTTCATAAGAAAATCTCGGAGCTTCCAACATCAACCTTTAATGAAATTATTATTTTAAATTAATAAATATAATTTACAAAGGATTATGTACATTTTGTATTTGCTGTATTATAAGTATTAAATAAAATTAGATAGTATCTCCGGGAGACTTAAAAGACCAAACACATTTTGAACACTTAATTCTATAATGACACACATAAATTATTATACATATACATACATATATTTGTATGGAAAATATATACAAATTATAAAAAACAACAATTAAATAAAAAAAGGGAAATGATAAACAAAAACGCATTGCATGAACATCATTGAAATCGACAAGAGGAATGTTAGGCACGATTCTAACCGCCTTCATTACACGCTCTTTCACTGCCGATCTACGATTTCTGTGCTCAAAGCACTGACGAAAACTGATTCTCAGCAAACCTTCCGCCTCAGTAACCATTAAAATAATACGAGAAATTCATACTGTACTCATAAAGGTGCTCAGTTTTAATGATAACGTTCGGAGCGAACAAAACTTCGTCAGCTATTTAACCAGTAACTGCAGGAACCTTTTAGACTTTTTACTTGCGATATAAATATGCTCGCTATCGGATTGGCAAGCCTCCAGCAAGATACGATACTTTCAAACGATGTTTGCTTTTAAATGCCTATTAACGTATCTGTTTTTATTTTTGAAAACATGAAAGCTTTTTTGTATTGAATTTCGTGTATTTTTTTGCGAAATCGCTTTCGGCTATTAGTGTGTGGAACGAAAACACGAATTGACGTATGAATGGAAACGCAGTATAACCGTTTGATGTGCGGTTTGTTGTTGAAATGGACGAATGTTAGGATAAATAATGCCGCTATATATTCAAAAGCCCCTGGTATCAGCAAACTTTGGAAAGTATATTATGTACTTTATGTTTGGAAATTTTATTGCAATTAGTCAATGGCCTGAAGGTGTATGTTGTCATATGTGTATTCAAAGTCAACCTCTTTGGGACATAATGGAGTTGCTTTTATCTTGGGTCAAAATTTTAATCTCTCTCTCTCTCTCTCTCTAGTTTCAGCCATAAAAAGTTCACTGCTGAATGATAAAACTTGAATAATTCTATAAAAATGTTAAATTAAACCTTAATTGGAATAATTGATTAAAATAATCAACTTCAAAACCGTTTTGGAATGCAATTTCCAAGACTTCAAATCGTAATCAGCTTCCACCAACTCTACCACAAAACTGATTTTACTGGCATGATAAAAATAAGTGTTTTTAGATCAGATACCGTTTCTACCAATGAAAGAGCAATAAAAGACGTGTAGAGTGTTATAAAGAGCACGGTAGAGACACTTGAGTAAAGGTAGGGTACGTAGCGTCGTGTGAAAGTGATTTGAATAAGATTAAATTCCAAACATACTATTGTAGTCAGGTTTTCTTATTGGCTTGGAGAGCAAAGTTGAAGGGTAGTGGTACGGACTTGTAGCGATATTGAAGAGAGCGTATATAAAGTGTGAAGTATTGAATTTCGTTAAAATTATTACTGAATATAATAAAAACATTACATGTAAATTATGATAAACTAAATCATTACAATATGACAGCCTCCATGGCGCAATTGTTTAGACGCCGGCTGTAAAACGAGAGGCCACGGGCTCGATCCCCGCACCGAGACAAATATTTGTGTGTACCACTGGTATTTGTTTCGGGTCTGGGTGTTTTGAGACCGAAAAGCGTCTCCTAGTCTCTGAAACGAGGCAAGACTCGATTTTAGTGTGGGGCCAGGACTATGTATATGACTGTAAGGTTTATTTATTATGATTTATTTTTATTCTGTTAAAAAGGTATATAATCAGAAAAATGAACAAGATGGTGTGAAACTTATATATCGTACTGGATATACCATACATTGTTGTCATATTCGTATAAAAAAATGTGCCGAGTGTGGAATAACATTGAATACCAAATCCCCATGACGTCACACGAAAAAAATATAAATCTCTTCAAATCACCGAGTATTAGGCTGTTAGGTTTGTGTAACGGAGTCACACAATGGTTAGTTCTTCCTGGGTCAGCAAAAATCTATCGTGATATGACCATAAAATACTATCAACAATAGCTCGTTTATTGTACTGAATTTTGGAACCGATAGATGTCATGACGGGCTTCAATGGTAGATCTTTTATTGTTGTTCGGTAGTTGTGTGATTTATCTCGCTGTAGGCTAAATGGAATTGTTGATCCAACTTAATGTACTATTTCGGAAGACTTACAGCAATGACCTGGGTTTATCTGTATTGCTCGAAGGCCTGAAATTAGCCTATAAAAGGGATAGAGGACAAATTAAAAAAGGATCTCTTCAGTAATGGGATTTTTAGGTGTATTACAATTATAATTAAAAAAACACGGAATTTAAAACGTTGACTAGACTGCAATAGAAATAAAACATTTCTATCAATTATAAAATGCCGTCACGAATTTCATAGCTGCTGTATGTTTAAAAAATCACCGAAATTTAAAAGTAAAATTAGACGTATCGAGTTCAGAATATACTTGACATACTAAAGATATAAACTGGGTATTTTAGTTCACTGGAACAAGTCGAGATAAAACTGATTTATGTAACAAATGTAGCGGACTCTACCGGGATACTTATTGGAGTTAGCTTATAAATATGGCACTTAAGGAGTTTTATTCGATGGTATAATAAAATTTCCGAACGTGGATGTATGAAAGGTTTTATGAGGGTACCTTGGAGTATAAAATTTGATATTTTTTTGATGGTCCGAAGATGAACTTCACGACATGATTTTGGTATATACATATCGGGTCTTCTGCTTGGCTGAGGATCTGATCTAAATGTTGTTATGTTGCCAATATTGGAATATTGGTTGGAAGAAAGTACAGGAGGTTTCGCCTGTAAAAAGGCCATATATTTTCAAATGTTTCTTAAAATCATACCTTATATCATATTTGGCTTGACTTGACGTAGCGAATTTCAACTTGTCTATTAGTTATCTGGGTCAACACTCTCAGAGCTAACAGGCTTTTGATGGATCCGATTATTATGATATTAAATTTAACTGGATTCCAGGAAAAAAATATCCTCCATTGATTTCAGATAACAATAACTAAATTGATTTTGTTGTTATGAATGATTAACTGAATTTCAAACACCGAATTTGATATGGAATTTACTAGATAATGAGTTTATAGCCTCTTTATGTAGTTCTAGGAATAATAAAACATTGATTTCAGGAAAGCTCGTAACTAAATTGATAATATTGCTAAACCAACGATTCAAATCTAAAACCTTTAAAATTAAAAGCAGCAGCCCTGAATATTGAAAAAACTGAAGTATTTCCGAAAATAATAACACCGTTCAAGAAACAATACGGGAGCTGGATATGCAGTAATTAAGTTTTAATACCATTGGATGGAGGATTTAAAAACGAGTCCAACAATACCACCGCTGTTCTCCTCGGACAATGGAGCCGCTATTAAAATCGATACAAGAGTATTTCACCGAGAGCTACGAATCTCCAATTGGTTTTATTGTTTTAGGTTTATTGATTTGTTATATTTAAACCTCGTATACCACCCTCAAGTAATGCTCCAAGTAGGCTACTCATCAATTAAAGTCACCCGTAACATCATGTGTCGATTTCACAACGCTCCATTAACACTAATCCTATGATTACACTAATCAGTACTTTACTGGCCACATAATCTGCCAATTAGCGTATTTATTTGATGATTAAAATAAGGTTCAAATCTCAACCTCCTTTCTTATTTTGTAAGAAAAAAATATGTTGGCACTTCAGCGGGTGGTAGGGCATACATTTAAAGCAATTTTTAACGCATTATTCGTTTAATTTCTTATGTCATTCACTTAACTAGCACGTTGTTACTCGATACTTTGTTTTCACTCGTGAAATCGACGGAAGATACTCGGCACTTTTACTTGGCAATTCAGGATAATCAAAAAGTAACTAATCTACAGATTACTCAAAGATGGTGAACGAGGCCCTTAGTACTATGGCGTAATCAGGGATTACATCAAATAAGATGTATTCATGAGCTTAGATCGGCTTAAACCTTTACCTCAAAAAACCTTTGACAATGTTGGCATAATATGTGGTGCAGACGTAAATGAGAATATTTTGTAAAACAAATAATACAACTTTGATGTCTCTTGCATATTAGGTTCTTAAAATATGAAGTTGGTGTGCATATTGTAGTAGACCATTATCTCATCGGTTTACAAGTTATGTATCATATTATATCAGTAATATCCGATGCTAGTTTAAAGTTTGGCCAAGTTAATAAAAATACTTAAATGTAATAATTTAAACTCGATTACAATTGAGGAGTATTATTGTGCGAATTGATGAATTGCAATATAAACATTAAAATTTACTTAATTTATTTTTTAATAATAAATTATAAGGTCTAATGAACGCGGTGATATATACACTAATTAAACAAAACATACAATAACGACTGTAAATTAATAAATTGAAAAAATATTATTAACTAACAAAAAAAAGTTACATCTCTAAATCAAATTATAGTTAACACAACATCAATCTCCCGGAGATTCGAGATTTTTAAACTTAATATATATCTGACAACACATTTATTTATCCATATCTATCTACTTCAGGTGATATCACAACATAAATATAAGCTCCTTAAAAAGTTTTATAAAAAAGATTTTATAGAAAGAAATGCTAATAGCCCAGCACTAGGTAATGGGCAGTAGAAATAGGTAGATTTCGCATTTTCTCCCTTAACCTAAAGTGTTATGGTTGAATATTCCCTGAACTTAGTAGTTACAATTAATTTTAGTTCAATGTCAATCTAAGATAATATTCCTTCAATTACGAATTCATCTAATTTAAATATAATAACTAAAATAAAATTCAGTTACAAAATTGAAATTCTTTACAGTAATATATTATTATTTGATAACTATAAAACCGTCGTAATTCATTGTTAGTGACTTAAACTATTTAGAACTTTAAAACATGTCTGAAACATGCAAAATCTACCTTCAAATTGAAATATTATGAACGTAAATTATGAATATTTTCAAAAATCCACTTACTCTTCCACTTATTACGACATAAATATTTACATTAAACCCCTCCAATAAAATTACATTACCTATTTATTTATACAAATATTCCAATATTAACGTTACAAATAAAATTATAATGAGAAAATCTATTGTGTCCAATAGAAAATTATTCTACGATAAAATTTTCGATTTCGATCAATCATTATCTATTTTAACTTTACTTAAGTTGTATATCACATTTTTACATCAAAGTACTATATACAGTTTCATAAGTCATTAGAATTTGAAGCTTAGAAGGTCTATTGAGTATGTACATTAGCTGGCACATACGGAAACATACAGCAAACAAAATGTCAATGTTCGTTCTGTTATTGAATTGTATTTACAATCGAGTGGTCCGGTAAATTAAAGTGACAGGCATTGTAAATATTGCGATGTTCAGGCAGTTTATTGATGATTTCGATGTTGGTATTAGATTCCTGTAATCCTTCGCTTCATTTTGAGAAGGGTACGTGTATGTGCGATCGGTAACACTTTTCACGTCTTGAGGGCACGGCAGCGTCTCGACCGGTATTTGAAGCAACGTTCTCTCATTCTCCGCCTTAACAGATTTAGGTTCATCAACGTAAGTATCATCCGTTTCATCTTGAATAAAATCATCCGGATTATCCGAGTAATCTTTTATTTGACTTTTGTCGTCGGCGTCGTACAAATTGTTTGAGCCGATCACGCTCCTTTCGTAGTAAGCAAAGTGTGAATTTAAGGATGGCTCGCCGCTGAATTTACAAATGAAATTTTCTAAAGACGTTCGCACTTTCACGCTCTTCGCCTCGTGACGAAGCTTATGCATCCATGCGAGATGACAGTCGCAGGCGAAATCGTTCCCTGTAACAATCGAGGCCTTAATTAATTTTATAATTGGACTAATGATGAATTCGGCACGTTTAAGACTAATTGATTTTATTCAATGGCACAAATCTACGTTGCTCAAAATCTAATATTAGAGCTCAAATAAATGAACGGCGAAAATAGATCCTCGACGCCGTACGGTTTTATTGAAGATTCAATTAGCGATTATGTTTTCAAAGGAATATGAGTTATACGTACCCTCCAAGTAGATATAACTGTTTTGATTCTTCAAATTATCGTAGATTGGACGCAAGTTGTCAGAAGTGAACCTCTTTAACTTGTTGTGTCGCAGATCCAAAGCCGAGAGTCCTCTGACGCCCTCGAACAGCCCTCCCGCCAGATTTACAAGTTTGTTGTGGCTCAAACTCAACTTCCGTAATTGCGACAAACCATCGAATGTCCTCTGAGCCAATATATAAATTTCATTATAGTCTAACAACAACGTTTGTAGGTTCCATAACTCGGTGAATGTGAAAGAATTAAGCACGGCTAATTTGTTTCGTCTAAGGTCTAACCGTTTAAGATTAGCAAGGCCGTCGAAACATTCTTTCTTCAGTTCGCTTATATTATTCCTGTCGAGTTCCAGCTCAGCTAAGTTAACAAGATGTTTGAAGGCTCCGTCTTGTATAACGCTTATGTTATTGCTAGTTAGATACAGCTTTTGCAAAGAGGGTAGCTCATAAAACGTTTCGGTCACGAGCTCGCCTATTCTGTTTTCGTCTAACGTGAGGGCGGTCAAGTTGGGTAAGTTGTAAAATGAATATCTGCCCAGTTGCGCTATCTGGTTCTTGGTCAAAGTCATCTCCTGTACCGAGGTCACGTTCACGAATGTGTAACTGTCAATATTACGGATCGAACTGTACTTTATGCTGAATTGTTTTATCTTTCTGAGATATCTGAAAACTTTTGATGGTACGAAGTCTAGGCCGCCGTCCGCTCGGACGTTAAATGCCAGCGTTTCGATGTTCGATTGGGATATAAAACTTGACCAAAGTGGGTCGGTTTTCTCTATCCCTCCGTTGAATACCCAACATTCTGTTTTGACCGCTTCATTTATTTCCTGGCCGTACTCGCAGTAGCAATGTACTTTTGAATCTCTGTCGCTTATGTCGCATATGTTGGTTGTGGGTGGTATTTTTTCTTTTTGTTTTCTCCTGTTGTTGGCGTCCAGGGCTTCTATTGCGAACAGCAACAGTAGCAAGGTAGCGGGTACCCTCTGCGCCCGCATACCTCCTACCTGCGGAAGAAAAACGGATATAAGTGATTATGGTAATGTCAGTTTAAATTAAGTAGACAACTTGTAGTAATAGTTTTTTTCATGTGAGAAATTAGTCGCCTAACTATTATTATCCTAAGCTAAAAGTAGTTAAGTAGTGAAAACTGTTTAATTTTGTTTTGCAGTTAATGGAATCAGTATTCAGGGACCTCGTGATCTGTCAGATCGTCAGTCCACATTTCCCATAGCATTCACGAAAAAATAGATCACGATTTACATAAGTAGTGAAAATAAACATTCTTGAATACAGACAGTGAACTCAGTGCACAAATAAGGCAAAAGACCGCAATGTATTTCAGTTGTCATGCTCAGACAGAAATGGGTCACGGTGGCACAAAGCAGGTGAACATTGTCAAAAGAGTTTATTACAATGTGCAAAAATGCAGGCACGAGAGTTCTGTATCTATTATACTTCTGAGTGGTTAAAATATTAATGTACGTGGGTTGGGTAGATCTGTGCTGTAAGTTCGTTGTTGTATGATATAGGGTACAACGCACTATGTTTGGAGGTAAATGTTGTGTTAGGCGAGGCTCTTGCTGTTTCTTATTGGCAAGTTTTCAGTAGACTTGGAACAATCACCATATGCATTATATTAGTTCATTGTTGTAAGCCAATGATATTAATGAAGGTAATATGCTATTTGCTGGTAAATATTATGTTGGTAGCTGAGGTTCTTGCAATGTAAGGCAGTAACCTTTTAGTGATCAAAGCAATAATCGTATACTCTATATTATTTAGTTTGGATATGCTGGCAACAAATTGTCTACGAGTTCAACAAACAAAATACACTATCAGCTTATTTTCCAATGTTCAAATGAAAAAGCATATTCAGGATAAGAGAAAACGAACAAATTAAAAACGACAGTCGTAAAGTTATCGAATTGTGAATTGCGGCACTTTTCTTTTCGCTCAGATTATATTTGATTTGATGGATTGAAAATCAACCTCAAAGCATATTGCGTCAATAAGGTGGACCAAGGCTCGAGTAACCTCATTATGCTGAGAGAAAACTCGGAAAGCATCAATAATAACTTCAAAGTGTTATTTTTTCACCGACAGACGGAAGCTTTTTTATATATAAATAACCTTCACGGTTTTGACGACGAGAAGCCAGCTGTGAAACGAAAGGCTTTGTATTCAATCCTGGCATGGAAGCAAAAGTAAGCGGGGCCAAAAAAATTTATTTCGAGTTTAAATATAGAGCGATAGAGCACTGCTTTCGAACGTTAGAGCTACAAAATCATAGTTACTTTGGCCAGGGAAACACAGGTGTTCCAAAACAAAACAAAAAAGGTATGCACAAAGTTCGGCTTGGTCGACGTATTAAATATTTTATTTAGTACACACATTTATAATTAAATGCATTGTAGTCATTTTATCATCCCGATTTCAATAAAGGAAACATCTTACAGTGACGTCAGAACTACGACATACCATGGCGTATTTTAACTATTTATGTGTCCCCTATTTTACCCTTTAACACTTACATTAGCTCTTACAAGTATCCACGTAACCCCTACATAATTTAAAGTAAATTACACAGCGTAATAAATGGCGTAATATATCCGAATACAAATAACCAAGTAAATTAATTATCCTTCCTAAAAAGCCTTCAATTAATTTTCACTTTCCTAATACAAAATTAATTTTGTATGAAAACAATCTTCAATTTAATACCCCGCTTCAGATGTTTTTAACTTTATTTTCCTCAATTAGATTTTTTAATATGGCTGGGCCAGTGTTATTGGTCTTATGGGAACGTAAATGGGCTACAAATCGTCAGGACTTAGGTAGAAACTCTAATCTCGTGTTGGATGATAATTAATGTTATGATGGTTTTGCGTTTGAGAGCACTTAAATTGTCCTGATTAACTTATCTAGAAGAGTGATAATTTATGTAATGTTCGCAATAAAAAATATTTTGGAGCATGGATACAATCAAAATATCATGTGTCTCCAATTATGGGTGAAGTCAAGGAGATACAATATAATAAAATATTTGAAAATGGTATAAAATCAATGTTCAATCATTTTCCAGGCCTGGCAATTTAGGGAACAGCTAATTTTTAAAATAAATAAACCAGTCTATATATACAGGATATAATAAGACTGCTACCGAAAACGCAGCCAGGTGGAAGTTTTAGTGACTACAGACAAGATGCAACAATAAACTTTGCTAAAATTAAAATTTAAAGTCTTGCGTACTATAGCGTCTTTAAAAATAAAAGGGTGTCCATTATTTTTTTAGGTAAATGTATGTATTTACCACCCAAATAGGATGATTGAAAAAAAAATACAAAAAAATCGCCGCTCTTTTTTGCAAAAAAAAAAATGTTGTTTCGCGTCTGTAGTCACTACAACTACCACCTGGCTTCGTTTTCGGTAGCAGTCTTGCAATGTAAGTACATTATTTCAAAACTTCACATAGTAATTTTCTAAGAATACGATATTTCCGACTACACTAATCATCAGTTAGCTTGAAGCGGGCAATTTATTTTTTCCGCGTACTTTCATGTATTGCCCATCAATCATAAGGTAATGGCTTCTTGTAGAACGTGTTATATTGATGATATATCAAGACTAGTTTTGGGAAAATATTATCGCCTATTTTTTATGTGATTACTTCATTTAGCGGATGAATTGGAACCATTTGTCAAGTTATTGTAAGTTTATTGAGTTCTTTTATGGAATTGGAGGCAAATTATTGGGAAAACTATTTGTAGGTAATTGGTAAATGGTTATGATTAATTATAAAACTAGAAGACAGCCTCGGTGGCATAGTTATACTACGGTATGATTGCAAAGCTGAGGTCTCGGATTCGAATCCCGGGTCGGGCAAAGTGATACTGGATTGTGAACAATCCAATATTGTGCATTGAAATTAATATTAATTGTGAATTCATTAATTTAATGAATTGAAATTCATTATTAGCCTGGAGTCAGAAATTTGTGCCCGATAAGGTGATAGGCTCGCTCCCTATCACATCGTGGGACGGAACATACGAGGCGAAATGTGGGTGTCATGGAGGTACCTCTGCCTACCCCTTCTGGGAAATAACGTGAGTTTATGTATATAATACTAGAAGAAACGTCGTTTCCGACCTTCATTAAAATTGTTGGTTTTCTCTGAAAGTGTCTAGTTCGCATCATTCTGAAAAATCATTTTAAAACATTACTATAAAGAGTAAATACACTTTAAAAATTATATTTACAATGCATCATATTAATTCTAACGTTAGTGTATCTATAAAAATAGCATCTTTAAAAATTTAAGTACATAAGCGTGTAGAATGTAAACAAGAGCAAGTTGATTTATCTAAGTCTCGAGCGTGCTTTGTATAACATTGCTCCTGAGTACATTAATAGTTAATAACATGAAGATACGTTTTTCTTTCTAGAAACTAATAGCATGATTGGTTTTTCTCTTTAAAAAAATTGTGTGGGTTGGCAACACATCCATGATCCAAGCATTGTGGATGTTCATGGACGGTAGCGATCTTTTACCGTCAACTGACCTGCTTGCTCGTTTGCCGGACCTATGCAATAAAAAACAAAATCAAAATCCTTTGTCATGCTCGGTGTGTTAAATTATCGGCTCAAAAAACTATCCAGCTAGTACACACGAGAGAGTACTTTATTCTATCGTCGTACGTTTTCCGCCTTATTCATAGACTGATTTAAAACCTATTTTAGTTATCAAATGCCTTGTCTTCTTCGCTCAAACTGAATTCGAAACTCGGTTTAGGTTAGATAATTGGTTTTAAATCTGTCTAAGAATAAGGCTGTAAAATTTTTGCGGCTCCATAACGCAGTTGGGCAACACAAAGTTTTAATTTAAATGCAATGTTAACACTGCCTTGACTGTATAAAAAAAATGCATAGTTAAATACTCTTGCTACACTTTATAGCAAACAAATATTCATAAATCATGTTGTAAATTAAACACTTCACCAGTTGAGCTGATATTAATAACATTAAATCATTATCAAGTATCAAAATTGTTGGCTCGGTAACAAATCACAAACGGATACATTAGCCGTACATCCGGCAATCCATTTAATTCCCGAAATTTATGACGCGAAATTACTTAATTTGCACATCAGAGGAATCGTTTAATTTCCTTGTGTGTAGTTAATTAAGGCTTTAAACAAACTGGAGAGCGACGAAAGCGGTCTCATCGTTGAAAGCGTTGCTGTAGTAATCTAGAGTTATGTCCTAACGTTTTTGGAGATGCGACTGTGTGCCGGATTGTCGCAGTGTCTAATTTGTCTACCTACAACTTGGGCAAGAACTATAGTGTATTAGTTTTGGGAAATCTTGGTTTCCAGGTTGAGTTATGGAGTCGTTATCCTTATCTGCAATTCGCTTATGGATGTACAAGGTTTTTGTGCAGCGTTCGTGGTGTAATTTATCGTATATGTTTAAAGATCAAATTGCTGTACCAATTTAATAATCTTTAATAAATAGACCGCTGCTGAATATAGCTCAATAGTTGCCCCGCTTGATTGAGATTGAAAATCGCAAGATGTTGTTAATAATATTTATTATATGTAATTACTTATAATTTTTGCGACAGCCTCCGTTGGCGCAGTTGGACGCCGGCTGTGAAACGGGAGGCCGTGGGTTCGATCTCCGCATCGAAACAAATATTTGTGTGAACCACAGGTAATTGTTTCGAGTCTGGGTGTTTGTGCGACCGAAAAGTCTCTCGTAGCTCCTGATACCCAGTACCCACAATATAAGACCCGATCTTAGTGTAAGGTCAGGACTATGTATGTGACTGTTGGGTGTAATTTTAGATTTTAGATATGTTTCCATGTCCCGTAATTAACTCAAACCACTGCAGATTATGATGGTTGTGATATTATAATAAATGTAAAAACATAATGACCTGATTTCGGTACTAACACATTAAAATATAATGAAAAATCACAATTACTTTTTAACATAAATATATTTTTAATGTGAGCACACGAACTGCTTTCCTGCCTATCCTTTAAAGATAAAATCTCATCTTTTTTCGTAAATGTTAGGATATGTATATAATATGTTTACGTTTATGTATGTATTGTAAGTATGTGTTTATTTATATATGTTTACATGACGTGTATATGCTTACATTTTAGATTATTATTTCTTTTATGCCTTAGACTGCCCTTTCTTTCTCCTATTTATATGTCTCTGTAATGTGCAAAAAAGTATTAAATAAATAAATAAAATTACACATGAGTATTGTTTAGTTATGTTGATACGAATAACTTGTAATGTAATTTATAGAATATGGAACTGTTATTTTGAATAATTATTGACCATTTTATTTTTGTCAGTGTCAGCTTGTTGAATATTTAATTGTAAAAAAATAATATTTTTATAATCATACTTGTATGCCAATTGAGGCGGAGCATAGAGCACTTAATTTAATATTATTCCAACAATGTAATACCTATGTATCACAAGTAAATAAATGATTGATTGATTGATTGATTGATACGAAATACAAATTCTAACGTTCGGAACACTATTATGACTTTATTTAGAAATACAAGGTTTGGCAAATAAATCCCAGCATATGTCGCCACAAGGCTTGGTCGGCCATTTTCGCCCGACTATGAGAGTTACTCTCAGGGGTATAAAGATATTATGATAGGTAAGCTCGTAGATTGCTAAAGGTAATTGTCGGAGTTTTTGTATTTTGTTGTGGTTTTATCACGAATTTCCCGCCAAACAGCAGTGTAAATGCATTGTTGGACCACTGTATATAATGAGACTTAACATCTTCTGTCTCAGGATCGCGAGATGGAATGCCAAGCATTACTTTGTGTTTCATGACGTTGGTTATTTTTGCTACTACCTATAAGCAGTCTTATCGCTTAGTATCTGACGAATGTCATGCTCGTCTCACCATTCATGGCAATAAAAAAGTGAAAGATTGGCTACACCAGCATATCTAAATACATTGTTGTTGATAAGTATTGACGTTTTGGACAGCGGGGGTGAGGTCCATGCTGTCTATACTGACTTTAAAAAGGCTTTTGATTTGGTGAACCACAAAATTCTTGTACATAAATTAGAACATATGGGCATACATGGCTCTCTTCTTCGCTGGTGTGAATCCTATCTTCGGAACAGGTCTCAGCTGGTCTCGTTGCATGGTTTCAAATCGTCGCCCAGAGTCGTTCCATCAGGTGTTCCTCAGGGATCGCACCTTGGACCTTTATTTTTTATAATTTTTATTAATGACCTGGTCTTTAATCTCACTTCCAAGTTCAAACTTTATGCTGACGACCTCAAAATTTACCGCCCTGTATCCAGTCATGAAGATGTTTACAAACTTCAAAAAGATCTTATATGGTTACTAGAGTGGTGTAAGTTAAATGGTATGACATTAAATGTAGAGAAATGTTACCACATCAAATTCAGCCGTAAAAGAATGCCTCTGCCAGCATGTTATTATATCAACGATATACCTTTAACTGAAGTCTTTCAGATACGGGATCTTGGGGTAATAGTGGATCACACGCTCTCTTTTAGACATCACATTTCTCACATAGTTAATAAAACATCAAAACTCACCGGGTTCGTCTCTAGACAGATGAAATGTTTTCATGACCCTAAATTATCAATTATAATTTATAACTGTCTAATTCGTAGTATCCTGGAATATTGCAGTCCAATATGGAACCCTCGATATCAAGTGCATTCAGACAGATTAGAGAGGGTTCAAAAGAGATTCCTTTACCACTTAACTTTTATTGATGTTAAATGTAATCAACTACTATCCTACAACTCACGTCTAACCTATTACAACCTTACAACTCTTCAGAAGCGTAGAACAGTTGCCGACGTAATGTTCTTATACAAACTTGTCAATTCTCACGTTAGCTGTCCTGATATGTTGCAACGTCTTAAACTTAACGTATTTCGTCCTAGCAGCCGCTTACTAAATCGAAAAACCTTCGCTCTTCCCCTGTACAAAACGAATCTCGGTCAACATTCACCCCTTTATCGAATGTGCTCTTCTTATAATAGTATTTGTAATGATTATGACATCTTTTTTGGTTCGCCTGCCTCAGCTAAGATTAAAACATTTAAATATATAATATAACCCAGACACGATTTGTACCGCGTCCTTTCATTCTAGATTTTCATTTTTCCTATATCTATTATTTTTGTTAATATAGACTTCTAATTTATGCATGTCGCGTTCACTTCTAGAAGGTTGCAAGTATTTTGTATGCTCTACTGTATCGTTGTTTTTAAGGAATGTCATTTGTTTGTAACCAGTTTTGTGAACCAAATAAATGAAAAAAAAAAAAAAAAAAAAATTGGTTTCTCGCCCATATACCAACGTATCATCGTAAATGATGTGGATCGCCATAATAATTCATCAATGTACTACATTTCGTGATCAGCTCACATCACTATAACGGTGAAGGACAACATCGTGAGGAAACATACCAGAGCGATTTGTAAGAATTTCTATGGTATGTAAGGTCCGCCAAATCGCACTAAGATCTTCTTATTTTAAGATATTTTGTTAGCACCTATAAAATATGTACGTCGTATGCTGTCTGTTGTTGCAATAAATTAGTAAATCATTAAATCACTAGCCCAGCGTTTGGCCTTATCAGTAACCACTCTTAATCGTACTCTCGATTGTAGAGGAAGCTTGTGCCCTACAGTGGGACATATCTGGGCTTATATAGTACAGTACAGTACATTGTAAATCCGGTTTCGTATAGGTCAGCAATCAACATAGTTGTATCAATGGGCGACAGATAGTCCCATCAAGATGTCTTATATGACAAGATGTCTATATAACATGACCTATTATTGCTGTTAAGGTATATGCCGTTAACTATACACACGCACAAAACCGCCACGCATAAAATCAATAGAGAGCTAAGAATCATTATTTAATCGATCCTGAGAAATTAAACATTATGTGTAAACTTACATCAATCCCTTTCAGAACACTTAACGTCGATCCAAGGTAGGTATGAACAGACATCACCGAATCAAATTGTAATATTATTTTAAATATACAATAGTTAATAAACAAAATACGCAGGAGATCGCATACACACATACTCATTTCACATAATCCACATCCAATATTCCGAACGTACCCCGGAAGCCGCTGTCTTACGGCTATAAATTTGGTTAGTGTGTGCCACAACGCCTTGTAACCGATTCGTCGCCAGACCTCGCAAATTTACGACTCCGACCATCTTCGCTTTGATTAAACACCCAAGTTGTGAAGTCTCGGGTCAGATTAATAACGGTTAATAATTATAAATGCGTCCACTCCGGAGTTTATAGACTGCTTTGTACTTAATTAGTCTGTTTATTGTTGTAATGTTTCATTTTATGTAATTTATTTATCATTTGGCTAGGTTTGGGTTATAGCGATGAGAGGATTGTTGTTTACAGATTGGGAGTACGGTCGTTTAGCCAAGTTTAAAATGCCTTGTGATTTGTACAGGGTTGGCCGTATATTATTTTTGTAGTGGCAAAAGTCAACGATAACATATTTATGATTGAATTCTTAAGATTGAAAAGGTCTTTAAATGAAATACACCGCGTAATACAATTTTTTATAACATAAATTTTTCGATTCTTGAAGAGTTTGAACTGCGTCGGGTAAATAATTTTTTATGCTAAATTTTTGTCACCCTTGTAAATAATTACTAAAAGATGGTTTACATAATCCAAAGAAAAGAAGAAGAGAAGGATGTTACAAGAAAATAAATATGACAAAACTTTCGCACGTATTTTCTTCACAAAATAGCTCTAAACAAACACTTTATGGCTTTTAATATACTCAACCTACTCTTCAAGATGACTATCCCGCAACTCCCTGGAGTGTGTTCAGTTTATAAAAGCGCATTTATGCGTGTCATTTAAAACTTAGCAATGTTGGAACTTACATTGCAAAGTTGATATCTCTGGCTTACTGCACAACTTGGCTCCATTTTAGAACGAACGAAGCCAACAAACCCGTATAAATGGAGATAATTGAATAGAATACAAACTTTTATCAACGATTATTCACGTCTAGATATTAATGCTCATAAATTGTTCGCAACTACACTTGGAGAATGTCTGGAAGTTTTCCCAGGATCTGCGGTATACATCGGTTTATTCATTACCAGGCGAAGTGTACGCGTTTTGAAGCTATAGCCACTGGGCGATATAATGTATTAGCCCAGATATGTCCCTCTGCAGGGCATGAGCCTCCTCTACAATCGAGTGTACGATTGAGAGGTGTTAGGCTATATAGTCCACCACGCTGGCCTAGTGCGGGTTGGCGGACTTTACATACCGTATAAATTCTTTAAAATGGTTACGGCATGCAGGTTTCCTCACGATGTTTTCCATCACCTTTATAGTGCGTGGTGATTGACTATCAATACACACATGACACTGAAAAGTCAGAGTTGGCAGCCGCGTCTAGTCCTTTTACCAATAGGCCACCACACATTTATATAGCTATATAAGGGGCTACATTGAAATAAATAGACATCATATGTTAAGTAGCTCTATTAAGTAAAATAAATTAAAATCTTCGCCACTTATACACCACACACGACCCTTGTACATTTTTTGCCGAATTAAGTTATTAATAAACCCTTTTTTACGGCCAAATCTGTCATTAAACCTCATCGCTATCGAAAAATTAAAAACATTACATACGTAATTAAAAGTAATCTACACAATTTATTATAACTACTCAGAAACTTGTCCATTATATCATCTAAAATACTACATATAAAAATACACACACAAAAACCTTTTGTCAATCCCACAATTCCTGTTCAACCAAAGAGTGCCAGGAAGAAATTGCTCAATGTGATATGTTCACCCATTCTCTCTCTCTCTCTTCAGCCACAGGAAGTCCACTGCTGAACATAGGTCTCCCCCATGGATCTCCACATAGACCTTTTGGAAGCGGCCTGCATCCAGAGACTTCCTGGTCACCCATTGTACAATGTTAATATTTATTTGTTATATAATTCCTATCTAACTTGATATTTACAATAAAGAGTATAATCTATCTGTATCTGCATCAGCCCATAAACGTCCCACTGCTGGGCACGGGCCTCCTCTACAATCGAGAACACGATTGAGAGTGGTTAAAAGTGTTATAAATCTATACAAATAATAAATTTGATACCGGAAGATAAATGAGAAAAACTGATATGGAGGGCAATATTAACATAATAGAATTAAAACATAAATAAATAAACACCTTTCAACAGCAATAACATAAATATAGACACACACACACTGTCCATAGAGAGCCGTGGTCACGTGGTCAATTCAAGAAGTCCTTTATATGAACAGTTATTGATTCCGTAACAGATGTGACCTGAGTTTCATAAAGTAAATAGAATGCCCATTTCTCAACTTCGCTCATCCATTGGCATGTTATGAACTGGCGTGCTATATTAAATGCATTATTGCAAAGGTTGTATGAGGATGGAATTCTCATTAGGAAGTTTGTTGCAGATTTTAGTAATCGTTATTATGGATTAGTTGAGCGGAGTACTGGATACTTTAAGAGTAGGATAATGCTAATTAGTTTAAACATAAATTGGCAATATTAATTATAATATAATAATCTGGAGTTTTTATTAAAAACAATAACGCATTGTAGCATTTTAATTATTGAACTTTATAGGTACTAGCCCATTTATGGAGTAAAGTTCACGGTATGTTATTTAGTAATTGCTATAATTTATTAAGTATCTGCGTATTTTGGATAGGTCATTGACCCACACACATTTTGATAATATTAGTAATTAATATAATGTATCACGTGTCCGCGTTTTTTCAATAAGTCATAGAGCCATATTAACTTATATTGGTTTAAAAATCCATAGTCCATATTTATTATTATTATTATTATTATTATTCTACGACCTATGTACTGGCATTTATATATACCATATTTTGGAATGATAATAAGGTCGCCACACGAGTGCCAATTCTGCCTATCTCCTGTAGGGTTATATTAATTAATTTATGGATATAATATGAGCACGATTTAGTAAATCTGTGTTCTGTATCAGCCCTTATACGTCCCACTGCAGAGCACGGGCCTCCTCTACAATCGAGAGTGGTTAGGCTATATAGTCGACCGCACTGGCTTAGTGCGGGTTGGCGAACTTTTACATACCATAGAAATTAATACAAATCGCTATGGTATGCAGATTTCCTCACGACGTATTTCTTCACCGTTATAGTGCGTGGTGATTGACTATCAATACACACATGACTCCGAAAAGTCAGAGGTGTGCCCTGGGATTTGAACCCGCGACCACCGTGAACATGTAGGCAGCCACGTCTAGTCCGATACCAACAGGCACTTCATATCACACAAAATACTGTGTTCAGGAGTCATTAAATCCAAATAGTTTATATAGAAAGTATACCTATAAAGAAATAATTACAACTCAATCCAATCAATATCGTGACATCGAACGGGATAGAAAATTGGCTTTCCTAGTCAATCGCACCAAACGAACGTATAATGATATTCACAAAGTCGACATCAATCTAACGCCATTGTGTGCCATCCAGATTGCCTCATTGAATACTGCTATTTGATAGCGACTGCTCATTTATTCTCAATCGTAGTTTTATATTTTACTATATTAAATATCGACGATGAGATATTTGAAATAATAATACATACATACATAGACATACGCCTTTTTCCCAGAAGGGGTAGGCAGAGCTGCCAGAACACCCACGTTTCGCCTTGTATATTCCGTCCCACGATGTGATAGGGGGCGAGCCTATCGCCATATCGGGCACAAATTCCTGACTCCGGGCTGATAATGAATAGAAAAATCCAATATCACTTTGCCCGACCCGGGATTCGATCCCGCGACTTAAACTTTGCAATCATACCATAGTATCACTACGCCACCGAGGCAGTCAAATAAATGTTGAAAGTTGAAATAATCACTAGAATATTATACTATAGCTGATATCAGAAATTTGGCATGATTTTAAATAATTACAATATGACGTGATATTTTTTAAAAGTTAGGGGTATGTGATCTAGAATCGATCAAGAGAGTCCATCTCGGTAGCCAGTGTCGCCTCTTAAAGGGATCTCATTCATTAAACACTTAATTTATTATTGGTATATATGTAACGTTAATTTAGTGTGATGTAATTACCACTGATTGTCCTTAAACAATAAAATAAAAAAAAACATATGAGGCTATGATTTTCTAAACGATCGCTACATAAGTTTACTACTGAAAAGCATACAATTCTAAGATCCCTAAAAAAATTTAACGAAATAAACTTTTATTGACACATATTTTTTATTTTTTCCATTAATATTTTAGGAATGGTAGAGCCACGCTGTAGCTGACTACATACTGAGTACTACTCAGTATGAATGGGCAGGCTCGTCCCGTGCGGTACCACTGTCTTACACTCCCGCTCTTTTCCCAATTTGATGGGCCGGCAACACATCCATATTCCAAGCGTTGTGGATGTTCATGAGTGGCAGTAGTCACTTACCATCAGGTACCTGCTTATTCGTTTGCCGGACCTATGCAATAAAAACAATACAATATATAGTCGGAAGGTAAGCAACAAAAAATATATCTCACTAAAATGTTATTGCACGATTCGATCGCTACGCCAATTTACCATCTCAGCATTTTACTTTCCTTAACCACATAAACGCCGAATTTTAGAGGCGACCTAAAGACAGCATTAATCCTACCATTTATGGCCTCAAACTATAATGTCCCAGTAAAACTGAACGTATTAGTTTTAGCTCCAACTGTCCGCCTGTCAATTCACTAAACGGCCAATAACACGCGTCGAGACGCTTGCTTCGATCACAATGGCCGGCGTCGATACCGTTCTATTGAATACAGCCCCTCAATTTACGACTTTATCCTATAATCGATTTTTACGACCAGTAGGAATGTATGGGCGGTGCTATTTGTAGCTAGAAACCACGCTAGTAACCTATAAGAGTTAAAGAGGAAAAATCACGAATTCGTATTTCAGAATGATTTCGATTGTACATTTTTCAATCGTTTCGGGAAGAAGTTGGCTTCATGGTTGAATTACTTCACTTGCCTTGGACTTGTTAAAAGACGCTTCATTTACGCAGTCTTTGATTCGTCACGATCGTTTTGTTCGCTGGTAAAATAATACATAATATTATTACCTATGACATACACTGTATGTCAAAAAGCCGTGCCGTGGGCCGTGGGTTTGACCCTATGCTCTTCTGTTTGGCCGTCAGGTCCTCACACAACTATGGTAGTTAAACAGGCAGATAATAATAGGCTTAATTTTTCTTTTATTGCTGCGCTTTTATTATAGCGAAACGAGCATGCCATTCGCCTGATGGTAAGCGATACGACCGCTCATGGACAGTAGCAAAACCAAATTACACCATGAATGACAAAGCAATTTTTGGCTTTCCACTGCGCTCGCTATCCTGAGACATAAGATGTTAAGTCTCATTATGTCCAGTAGTTACTTTGGCTACAATGTCCTTCAAACCGGAACACAGTACATTTACACTGCTGTTTGGCGGGAGAAATAGATATTGCGATGCTACCTACCCAGGTGGCCTCTGACATATGAGAGACCTACATATCAACAGTAAAAGGCGCATGCAAGAAAAAAACTTTATATTTCAATAGCCGTGTCAAACTCGTCTTACTACTTGTTCAGTCAAATTAGACCATAAAATATTACTGAAAGTACAAAAAAATGCATAGAGCTAAAAAAGAAAGAAGGAGAAACATATTTTCAAAGTACATATTTTTCTGCGGAATCACGAAGATAATTTTATGCAGAATGTTAAGACTCTATTGGTAAGTTCACGCTAGTTTCCTCCCGATATGTCGCGAAGTAAGAAACAACTTCAGACGGAAAAATATTTAAATGGCGAACATGAAGTTTGTTAGTCTTGTATTGAAAATGCGGTTACAGAATTTTTTATACATTTTTAATGGGAGAACCCTAATAGACGAGCGATCTTTATTGTAGCGTCCACTTTGGACGTCGCAGTATTTTTTTGCTGGAAATATAGAGTATATTTTAGACAAGTATTTGCTTGAACTTCGGGCGTCGAGAGATCGAATAGTCTCTCGTAGTTTCTAATACCAGCGACTAAAGGCATGTCTCCTTACAACTGACTGGTGAGTATATTTATCATTTCTTACTTGATCTTAAAATAACGTGTTTTTAAATATATAAATAAATACACGCAACAGTCCCATACATAGTGCTGACCTAACCCTAAGATCGATTCTGGTGTCGTGGCTATCAGGAACTTTGGTCTCACAAACCCAGATCCGAAACAAATACCCGTAATATTCACACAAACATTTATTTCAGTTCGGGAATCGAACCTGCGGCCTCTCGTATCTCAGCCGGCGTCTAACCAACTGCACTACGGAGGCTGTCATCTAATATATCTGAAACTCTTTAGATTTCAGCCAAGCCTGGTCCCATAGAAATACCTATTAATTAGATATTAATTAATTAGAAATCACGATTTACAACACAATCCTCGATATTTCACAAACTTTACGCATGGACTAAATTCCCGCTGAAAAAGGGTCTCAGTATAAAAACAAAGGAGAATGGCAGGTACACAGAATTTAATTAGGGGAAAAAGGTTTCGTACAAAAGAATTTAAAAAATGTATACGTTTATTATGATGTAATGTTCTGGTAATTTTTCGGGGACGATATGGGAAGTAATTATTTGGGGTAGACGTCTCTGACAACGTTTATTTGATTAAAAAAATAATACATTATTATACAGACTGAGAGGCTTTCGGGGAATTAATACAAGGATGTTTTATTTTATATGTAATGAGTAAAAAATAATAAAAAAGATTCCGACGAATTGTGAATCTCCTGCTTTTTTTGAAGTCGGTTAAAAACAAATGCATAATGAAATAGTAATTTACAATAAAACAGTAATTAGTAACTTGTGCTTCGGCGTCAATATAGTAGACTCAAGACCAGCAGAAGATAGGTCAAGAAATCACAAGTTTGATTAATGCAGATGTGAAAACATAGATGTATACATAACATGAAAGCACAGAATAGTCTTATATTAGAATTAGCTCAAGTAAAATGACAATTTATTAGGACCAGAGTCCTTCGATAAGTAATGCTAGGTAGATCAAATGCATCATTATAATTAACGTCGTAATCTATAGGAGTATTTGACTTTTATATTATATTACGTATTCCCATTGGAGTTGTTAAGAATAAAATTTATTAAAGGTCCAAAAGTTAGGATCATTTCACATTGACATTTATATAAAGATTTTATTAGAAAACCACATAAAGAATCCACAACTATGATAATATTGTTTTGAAGTATGATAATGATTCGAACTCTACAAAAGATTGACTGAAACTTGGAAAGTAACTTATGTTCTGACTTTTGAAACTGAATGTTTGAATAAGTCAGTTTTTGTGGCTATTTTTGTTCATTATTCTTAATAAGAATTTTTGAACTAAAATAACTTCGCTAGATTTTGTAAGTATCTTTTTGTAAATTAATTATATATTTCTGATATATAAGTAATAATTTTATGTTCTTGTGAGTATATTGATTAGACTGGACTTAATTTTATGTTCTTATCTGGACTTGCACTGAAAGGATACGAGAAAAAACTAGAAAAAAAGGTTTTATCTCAGGGCTGTTATCTGTATCAGCCCATATACGTCCTACTGCAGGGCAAGGGCCTCCTCTACAATCGCGACTACGATTGAGAGTGGTTAAGTCATATAGTCCACCACACTGGCCTAGTGCGGGTTGGCGGACTTTCACATACCATAAACATTTAAACAAATCGCTATGCTATGTAGGTTTCCTCACGATGTTTTCTTTCACCGTTATAGTGCGTGGTCATTGACTATCAATACACACATGACTCCAATAAGGCTGTTAGGAGAAAAGAAAATCTTGAAGCGTTTTTTAATACTAATTGCATTATGAAGACATATGCGATCTCCAATCAAACCGCAAATTTTCCACTTCCAATCAGATTATCCCGTCATTTTCCGCTCTTACTTCACAAAAAATTAACAAAAGCCGACAAAATAAAGTATTAGCATAATCACATAGTATTTTCCTTCGCCATCCCTGCATGCAGTGTCACTGCAGTGCCCTCTGTCACAAGCATGTGCTTTAGTAATTTATGTCGGCGAATATGGTAATGTCATATTACCATAATTTCCGTGTGAGGTCACTGTGACGTCAATGGCCCTAAATGCAGTTTACCATAGTGTTCTTGGCTATGGACATGAATTCTAAATGTTGATTAATGCGATAATAGACTAATGAATAATGATTAAGTACATATTTAGAGCTTAGAGGATTATTTTAGAAATGCAATATCAAATTCACACGTAGACTTGACTTTGCAGTCAGGTTACTAACATTTACGGGGATAGAACACTAAAAAAACGTATCCCGTATACTCTCAACAGTTTGCCCGAGGTCATTAGACAAGAATCTGACAAAATATTGTTTCAGTCGGAACTTAAAAAGCACTACTTAGCCAACTTACCCTAATGTATCATTAAATGTAAAACTTGATCCTGCAGTCAAACTGTTTGTACAGTTTTGCAGGACACTTTATTAGGTTATAAGTATGTTCTTTTGTTATAAATAAATAAATAAATAAGGCCTAAGTTTTTGTATTAGATTTTGGGAGGGAGTTTCGATTCATCAAGCACAGACTTCCAAGGAAATACACACAAATATTTGATCATACAAACACACAAGCCGAAACCCCGAGGTCTATCGTTTTTGAGTCGATTATCGCCCATTGCAGCCGGGGTATATGAGTAATGCGAACTGTATTGATTGAAATAATTAGACTGTTTTTGCCTTGGCGGCGCAATTGCACTATGATATGATTGCAACGCTGAGGTCTCGGCTTCGATTCCTGGGTCGGGGAAAGTGATATTGGATATTTTCTATTCATTATAATCAGCCTGGAGTCAGGAATTTATGCCCGCTATGGCGATAGGCTCGGCCCCTATCACATCAAGGGACGGAACATATAAGGCGAAACGTGAGTGTCCTGCTTGCACGTCTGCTTACCCCTTCTGGGAAAAAGGCGTGTGTTCGTGTATATATGTAATTTTTTAATATTCAGCCGATCCGCATTGGCAGACCAATGGGCTGCAATAAAGCAAAAACATATCAATCGCATATGAAGCCCACTTCTGTAAGAGATACAAGCTAATACAGTGAAACACTAATTCAAGCCTGACTGCCCCGCAATGCGTCTCTAGAAATGTATACTACACGTGAGAATTTCAGCCAGCGCCAACATTTTAAACGAAAATAAATTCCTTTATTAAATAAGACGTCGAACTCCGCACCGAACGTGGAACTCACAGCGGTAACAAATAATAATTGTGTAATTTCATCCGGGTATCGTGTTCCCAATAAGTCCAAATTCCCGGGGACTAAGGCGAATTTTCCCGACACAAGTTGGTAAGGCACAGTTATGAGACGTCGCCCTGAATTATTTATTATTTGGCGAACCGGAACACTATGGAGTGATAGGGACCTTTCATTGTTTGTTTATTCGTTAAACAAATGTTTCCATGTCTGAATAATAGATGGCGGTGTTTTGAAATTTTAATCGCGTTGCGTCTTTTGTTTTCGGTTGTTGTCGGCTGAAGTGTTTGGAGTTACGATTGAGTTATCATAGCTGCTATTAAATTTAATGCCCTCATTAAAGTCGAAATATTTAAAATGGAGAACAAATTGCATATTTTTACAATTTTTTATTATTTCGGGGTGGTTAGTCATTGTTTATAAATTACGAGAAACCTAACAGGGGTAATTTTTTTATACATTCTGTAGCCATTAGGAACACTAGATAGCCGATGGAACTTCCGTGCCCATTTTAAAAGCCTAAGACCGAAGCTAGTCAAGGCAGCAGGCGCAATGTCTAGCCTGCTTCCTAACCTCGAAGGTCCCGGCATCTCTTGCCGGAGGTTATACGCGGGAGTCGTGCGATCGATGGCCTTATACGGATGCCCCGTTTGGGCTGACTCTCTGAGCAGATGCTGCGCTGCTCTCTTGCGTCAACCGCAACGAGTGGTGGCGCAGCGGATGATCAGAGGATATCGCACGATCTCCCACGAGGCGGCCTGCGTTTTGGCCGGTTACCTTCCCTGGGACATAGACGCTAAAGCCCTTTCGTCGGTTTATTATTGGCGGGAGGAGGCGTCTCGTCGAGGGGAACTACCAGCCCTTAGAGAGGTCGAGGCCAAACGGGCGTCCTTGCGCCTGGCCGCCGTGGAGGAGTGGCGCTCCAGGCTGGACAATCCCAGTGCAGGTGAGTGGACCATTGCGGCAGTGCGTCCTGTTCTTGATCAGTGGCTCAACAGGCGCCACGGCGCAATGACGTTCCGCCTGACACGGGTCCTATCGGGGCATGGATGCTTCGGTAGATACCTGTGGCGGGTGGCGAGAAAGGAAGCGACCGCCGTGTGTCACCATTGTGACAACTGCCCGGAAGACACAGCCCAGCACACTCTTTCGGAGTGTCCAGCCTGGAGTGACGAGCGTACGATACTACGTACAGCCGTCGGAGTAGACCTCTCGCTCTCGGCCGTGATTCCCTCCATGGTCGAGAGTCGGAGGTCATGGCAGGCAATGCTCTCCGTCTGCGAGATCGTGGTCTCGCAAAAGGAGAGCGCGGACCGGGTTCGTGAGCGGAACGATCCCGATCGCCGCCGCCTGCAAAGAAGAGGGCGCCGGGTGATAAACGGCTGAACCGACGCCTTCGCCCTGTGGTCCGGGGGTGTAAGAATTCTGCCCCGGTATCCCCTGCCCGTCGTAAGAGGCGACCTAAAGGGGCCATCAGAGTCACTGGGAACACTGCGGGGGCGGTGCGCCCTGACCTGTAATCAGCTCTGAGGCGAACGACAGTGCCTCGTCTCTGTCATAAAAGGGCGTCCAAAATAGTCGAAAGTAGGGTTCATCCGGGCCCCACATCAAAGAAGGACCAGAAATGGTTATGCGCGGGGCGGTTACGCGGACGTAAATCGGGGTGCCTTTCACCCTGGGATGTCCGGTACCGCCCACAAAGCGTGTGACGGTTTTCAAGAGGTTTTTAGTCAGTATGCTGGCGTAGGCTTGGTAGGGACCCAGCTTGGCCACAAATCCGCATTGTGCCAGGCTGGAGGGCCAGAGACACTGACATACCCCTTTCCACCTCCCCCGGGGCAACGAAAGGGGAGTTTAATAGCTTTTCCTCTTGAACAAAAAAAAAAAAAAACAAAAAAGCCATTAGGAACATAATATCTAAATATACGAAATGTCTTCATGATTTTTAATAACACTTTCCGTTATGCATTATGTTTTCTTGTATGGGAAAATTAGTATCTAATAATGTCATAACATGTTCTGACATGTCATGGCATTATTAGATACTGATGACTATGATCTGTCATAGATAGTTAACATATAAGCAGAAATGATTGGCAAATTGGCGAAAACATATACCCGTGTATCAAAATATAGTTTGCGCACTCGTTGCTACTTATTTAAACACTACAATACAAAGGAATGAAACTGAAAAGGCTCTAGTGCTCCTTCATAGTGAATCTTGCATCCGTTTTCGGTACAATCATGCAGTCGGGTGCGTTTTGTCCTATTCTCTCTAGAACTGCTCAAGGCTACGTGCGTTTCTTAAGCTTCCTTCCGGTAGATGAGTCCGGTATTACCCTTGCTATGCAAAATAGCTGGAGCGTCTTGGAAGCAAGGAGCCAAAAATTTTTGCGAGTTGCAGCTGTTTTTGAAGGATTATAAGGGCTTACCATTATTTATATTTTTTTACTTTGAAATGAATGAAACAAGTACTATGAATTTTTAATTATTTTTGAATGAACTCATGAGATATAGTTGACAGTCTCCGTGGCGCAGTTGGCTAGACACCAACTATGAAACAAGAGGTCGTGGGTTGGATTTCCGCACCCAGACAAATGTTTGTGTGAACCATAATTGTTTCGGATCTGGGTGTTTGTGAGACCGACAAGTCTCTCGTAGTTTCTGATGCCCACGACACAAGACTCGAACTTAGTGTGGAGTCAGAACTATGTATGTGACTGGTGGGTGTATTTTTTTTTGTTTTACATCTCTGGTGGCAGTGAGTCTAATCTGTAATTAACGCTTGATTCCGTGCTAATTTATCATAATAAGTGACGTTAATGCTATATGTTACATAGATTTTAAAGATAAATTATAAAAAAAGACTGGAAAAAAGTAATATGGGAGCAACCAATTTCGCTAAAGCTTTCACGAAAAGTCCTTTGAATAATCACGTAGTGCTAGAAATACTTGGAAACATATTACAAGTGAGATAAACGGAAGTTTCCCGTTTAAAAAATTGTTTTTAATTTATATTATATTAAGACTATATTAGTGCCTTAATGCCGCCGCTGTATACAGTACGATTGCAAAGCTGAGGTCTTGGGTTCGAATCCCGGGTTAGGCAAAGTGATATTGGATTTTTCTATTCATTATCAGCCCTGAGTCCGGAATTTATACCCGATACGGCGATAGGCTAGCCTCATATCACATCGTGGGACGGAACACACAAGGCGAAACATGAGCGTCCTGGTAGCACCTTTGCCTACCCCTTCTAGGACAAAGGAGTCAGCTTACGTATGTATATTATATTATGCGAATATAAAATAATATTCATGTTACTTTCCATAATAATTTTAAATATAAAAATAATAAGTAACAAAACGTCTCTTTATTAGAGTTTACTTTAAGGTTTCTATTTTGCTAAATTAGCTGTAATTTACATAATAACAAGTACAGGACAAGGACAAGTAACTTATTTCGGGACGTTATATTATTTTATTGTTATTTATACTTGAATGAGACTCGGGTTACATACTATGCTTATTTTTAAATATAATATGTAGATAATTGTGTTATATTAAAGTTGAGGTAGACTAACTAGTTCACGTTCTTAGTTTTTAACATAAGTTAGAATGAGACTACCACGCGTATCCCACGCCTCCTGTTTTAAAAGAGATATATCACGAGGCTTAAGTCGGTAGGATGTTCTAATTTGTATTAGAACGGTGAGTCCGACATATGTCTAACCTATATGGATCCGTATATGGTTTTCCTCCTGTAAGAAAAAAAGGCTGTTCACCTGCTTATAAACAAGAGAAACACCATTCAGAAAAAAATACCCGAGACATTCGTGCATAATTCTCTTTATACCCCGTTTCACTCGCTAAAACATATTATACTCGTATCATCCATCCATCAGCCAAAGGAAGTCCACTACTGAACATAGGCCTCTCCCAATGATTTCCACAGTGACCTGTTGGAGGCAGCCTGCATCCAGCGACATCCCGCGACCTTTACCAGGTCGTCTGACCACCTAGCGGGTGGACGTCCCACGCTGCGCTTTCCGCTTCGTGGCCTCCATTCGAGAACTTTTTGGCCCCATCGGCCATCATATTATACTCTTATACTGGTGCTAAATACTGCTCGACGGCAAAAATAGACATACGTGTGATACCCCCTAAAACTACCTTTTGTACAGGGTAATATCGACATATCGACATTCTCATCACCCCAGGAAACATTGTAGTACAAAGTTTGAAAAAAACTATCCGGTAGTTTTGTCAAAAATCGCGATTTTAGTTTTCAAGGCTTTTGACATCCCCGTATGCTCAGTCAGGTTCTCGAACACGGGATATCCAATAATATAGAAAACTAAAATCTCAGTTTTTGACATAAAATCCACTCGGAATTTTCCAAATTTGTACTATATTACCTGGAATGATATAAAACAAAGGAGTAAATTAATGCTAATACGTCAATATCACTCAGTATATGAAGACCCTACCAAGATACAAATGCCGATCAATGAGGACGAGGCAACGTTCGGGAAAAGCAAAAACAGACGGGCAATTTTTAGATTCAGTTAATGGGCAAGTCGTTTTGTTAAACGTTAGAGTCCACTCGAGACTAGACGGTGAACATTGAAGAACTACAAAAGTGTAATGCGGCCCTGGGGACTGATGTTCTAACTTAAATATATCTTTTTGTTGTACGGAAGGAACTGAACACATTAATAATACCTCCGGGTGTTCTCTTACTTTGTACACTCGCACTTTACGCGGCAATTGTTAGGTTCTGTAAAGTTGTTTGGTAAGACCAGTTAGCACTGCCGCGTGATGAAGTGAGACTCTTTTTCATTAGTAGAAAAGGTAACTGAGAACGCAGTTCGCTTAGCAAGTGGTGACAGACGCCTATGAACATTTATTAGTCGACACGCAGGAATGTCGACAACTTGTAGGGGACAAGTTAAGCGATGTCATTTGGAAGTACTTGTTTTTATTTCTATGAATTTGCATGCCATTCGCTTGATGGTAAGCGATACAACCGCTTATGAACAGTAGCAAAACCAAACAACACCATGAATTACAAAGAAATGCTTGGCATTCTACTGCGCTTGCTGTTTGAGGAGTAAGATGTTAAATCTCATTATGTGCAGTAGTTACTCTGGCTATAATGTCCTTCAAACTGAAACACAACAGTGCATTACCCTGCTGTTTGGCGGGAGAAATAGACATTGCGGTGGTACCTACCCAGACAACCTCTCACATATGAGAGACCAACCACCAGTAAAGTCATGAGGATAAAGCCTGATTTACACGGAGAGAGTTTCTCGCGGCGAGAATCTTATGCAATTATCGTATGACATAAGTAGATACATTATCGTGTTCTGACAAATATTTATACGATGCTACTTTTTTATTCTTACATTAATCGTATTTTCGAGACGAGAAACTCTCACCGTGTAAATGGGGCTTATGAGCTGATACTATTATGAGAGGTAAAAAAAAAAGATTGATAAAACAACATCATTGTAACGTTTTGTCTGAGAACAGTTTTATTACACCATTATTCTTTGTATTAAAATGTCTGGTTGATTCAGACTTCTGACCTTTCAGTCCCTGTATCTCACTAATAATACATTACAACCTAGGCATTACAGAAAACAAAAAATCCTTACTTCCAAACCTATTTTGGTACAAAGGTATCGGCAATAAGTTGGGACAGACGCCATGTGTCGCGCCGCACCATTTTTACTTCACGTCCCGCAAAGCCTTATTTCTAACCTAAACTTATATTTAATAAAAAAAAATGTGGGCATGATTATATAAGATTTTGGTTTGCGTTGTTTATTTTCATTTTTGCGTGCTGGCTTGTTGGTAAGCAGACCAGACGCGGCTGCCAACATGTTTAGGGTGATCGCGGGTTCAAATTCCAGGGCTCACCTCTGACTTTTCGAAGTCATGTGTGTATTGATATTGTAGTCTATCACCACGCACTATCACGGTGAAGGAAAAAATCTACCAATTAACTAAATTCAAATTTTGTATTTATAAAAAAACGTAATATACGAATAGTTTTATGTTATATCATTGTTTATTTTAAAAACAATTTCTGAAATTCCTTTATTGTTTGCAAATGACCTGTTAACATAAAGGTAAACGTGAGACATTACCTGGTGGTCGGTAAACGAGGGGAGAACATAATGGTGACCACAGCAGTCACATTACATAGGATGTACGACCGTTATTCTGTTTTAAATGGTTGGCTTTTAGTTAAATTATTAATTTATTCTACGTATAAAATTATGTTGCCTTTTTGGTCTAGTGGCGCCTTGTTATGTGGACTTAGAACGGTGAGTTCCTAGGTTCATTTTCAGGTCTAGCAATTCGTTTTTAGTTTCAAACATCTCACATGACTTTCCCGGAATTTAAATTTATGCTTAGTATCGATAGGTTCGCAGCCTACCATATTCGGACGGAAATAGGTTCGGTAAGACATAAGATACATCGTTGGCAGTCTCTACCACCACGGTATGATGAAAACATGATGACATTGAACTTTAAGATGATTGCTAGGAGTCAATTAAATTATCTCAAATTTGTATAATTACGTAAACTGAATAACAAAATAATATATCAGCCCATGTCAATCTACCACTGGGTATAGGTCTCCTCATTTGCACAGCACATTTTTCGCTAAAGAAAAAATTCTATTAGCTATTGGATGTTTGTAATTTTTTTATTGCAATGAATGGCGAGACGAGCAACAAATGAATATTCTAGCATACGAACTGCAATGCGTGTTACGATGAGGCGTTGCCTTAATGAGGTCGCAAATACATATATATATTGCTCATTACATCATCTATACATCTGTCACACCATAAACACGCTTTGTTCGGATTTTTTGACGCATTTCCCGAATATATCGTCGAATTCGTCAAGTGTTAAGTTTAGCATATACGTGACTGGGGAGCGGAATTCCTTTTCTACGATTGTGTTCGGTCAATCGCGCGTGCGACTATAGTCAGCAGAATAACTTATTCGTCTTTTTGGCGAGCGAAATACGGTTTGGAGGTTCCAAGTGCCTTTACATATACCTGACAATCAGTTTACGTACAAAATGGGATTTCGTTTGCAATGTCAGTGGAACGTGGGTTTATGACGGACTGGGAGTCTATTCGGATTTTTTTGATGTTATTTGGATTGTATTGGTGTTTAGGGTCTACATAGGGATATGAGATGAGTCGCTCGATGATAAGTGGTTGACCCTTGCGGACTTTGGTAATGGTACATACATACATACATAACCACACGCCTTTTTCCCAGAAGGGGTAGGCAGAGGTGCTACTAGAACACCCACGTTTCGCCTTGTATATTCCGTCCCACGATGTGATAGGGGGCGAGCCTGTCGCCATATCGGGCACAAATTCCTGACTCCGGGCTAATAATGAATAGAAAAATCCAATATCACTTTGCCCAACCCGGGATTCGAACCCAAGACCTCAGCTTTGCAATCATACCGTAGTACCACTACGCCACCGAGGCAGTTTGGTAATGGTAGGGACACGGTTAAGACGCTGCCTACTTTGTCTCTGGTTTTATAATATTGGATTTATCAGACGACCTGATTGTGGTTGTAGGAAGTCGTTGGACATAGGCTGCTTTCAAAAGGTCTGTCTTGAAATATATGGGAGATGGAGCACTAAATTTAGGTGTACACATACTGTCTTTGATGGTAATTAAATCATAATATTATGTCTATTTATCAATGCTTAAACTAAAAAATAACAAAATAGAAAATTATTATACAATATAGTTACATTAACTAATAGTATGATGATCAATTATAATTAATTAGTGTCACATTTAATTTCTTTTGTATTGTATTGTGTCAGCCCATATACGTCCCACTGCAGGGCACGGGCCTCCTCTACAATAGAGAGTACAGTATTGAGAGTGTTTGGGCCATATAGTCCACCACGCTGGCCTAGTGCGGGTTGGCGGACTTTTACATACCATAGAAATTTAAACAAATCGCTATGGTATGCCGGTTTCCTCACGATGTTTTCCTTCACTGTTGTAGTGCGTGGTGATTGACTATATCAATACACACATGACTCCGAAAAGTCAGAGGTGTGCCTTGAGATTTGAACCCGCGACCACCGTGAACATGTATGCCGCGTCTGGTCCGTTACCAACAGGCCCATACGCACTAAATGAATTACATTTAATTATTTTATTCTATTGCAAATAAAAAAATAATGCAATAATTTTATGAGCACTGACCTTCAAATATCGAGAAAATATAGCAAGGCGAATAACATTGACAATTACGATAACAAAACCTCAATATCATCAGTATAACAATATCTACGAGTAGCACAAAATTCTTTGTCCATTTTGGGAATAATACCGACGATCACAAGGTCGACAACCCACGCAGTCACAAGACTGATGGAGTAACACCCACGGTAAATTAAAAAATACACCTCATTCTAGAGACTAAGCATATTTTTCTCTGTATAATGCAGTAATACTCACCTCAGGGACATTTCACACCATAAAACATATTTTAACAACGTTATAACACTTGTAGGTGAAAATAGAGCCGAATATTTAACTCCAACAGCTCGTAAATAGTGGCGTCGGTACAAAGAAAAAACAAAACCGGAGTGGTGTAAATCGTCGCAAAAACACCCGATCCCGCTCTGGTTAGGTATCAAAGTTTGTTGAAAGGGTTTTTGTTTTCATAAGCCATCTCTGGTGTTAAAGGGATGGCATTTTTCATTTAACCCTCGCTCGGTTGAAATGCGGGCGTAACATTAGTTGAGTTCCGAGTGAAATGATCGTTACGGGATGAGTCCGACGTTCGCGGTCGAGCCGACTCGAAGAAATATATTGAATATTACGATAAACATTTTGATGTGTTTTTGGGATTTTTATGGGCGACGAGAACACGTTGATACATGCTGTAAAAGTCAGGTCAGGGTGTTGAGTTTTTATGGCTCTACTAGTTTGTGATCGCGACTCTACCGGCATAAAACTCTACCCTGATTGAATGTTGAAATAAAAGTTAATACTGTTAACAAAAAGGACGGAGTCAAAGTTGGAAGTACCTGCGTGAAACAGCAAGCATTTTTGAAATAAACTAATTGCTAGCCAGAACTATACCTTGGGGAACGTTACACTAAGTTGAGGAATGCAAGCCGTTTCCTACACTCTAAAAAAAGTTCGCTGAGGTCTATAATCGGCAGTGGTCTTCCTGTAACTGAGAACGATGGCTGTTTAGTATCTCAGTAAAATCTAAAGTGCTCAAGCATTAATTGCAAACACCCAATAAGCTATTTACAAATTATTCGATTTTTTGCAGCCTTAATCCAAGATCCCGACTAAATGCACGAAACTATAGCTATTTAACAAGTCGAATATTTAATTACAATACACAACAATAGTTAAACAGCAAAACCTAGTTATAAATTGAAGCACAAATAGACTGGTTACTAAGCTGGCGTTAACCGCAGCACGCCGCTGATGGACTAGGCCTCTGATGTAAGGCATGTACTGTAGCGGCTTCCACTTATTATTACTGCAGCTATTTGTCTGCGTTTTAGTTGCATTTTTGCACTACTAAACTGTTCAGTTTCTTGTAGATTATATAGATAAATGGCGAAGCGTTCATATAACCTGATTCCTACAGGCTTCTTTTTAGAAAAATATCACCTTACGGCATTGAAAATTACAATTATTTGAGTTTTTCTACATCCTCAAATAACTAGACACTTTTATTTACTTGCCTTTATCCTTCACACGTTTAAAGCATAGAAGCCACATCACTATTAAAACAGTAAAACCTAGTTATAAATTGAAATCGAGGGTAAACGTCGGAGAGGCCGATGTCCTATCAGGTGGTCGGACCAAATTTGCTCGACCCTTAACAAGAAACTTCATGCTGCGCTCCACGATGCCAAGGACAGGAACAGGTGGCGAAACATTTTCAGAACAAAAACTACTGCATGTACAGGTGATCACGATCCTCAGCAATGAGGAAACGATGCGAGGAGGAGGAGTTATAAATTGAAGCACAAATAGACTGGTTATAGAGCTGGCGCTAACCGCAGCAATGATGGACTAGGCTCCTGATATTAGGTATGTGCTGTAGTTTGCAGTTGTACTTACTGCAGCAATTTGTCTGTGTTTTACTCGAATTATTGTGGCTTGTTGTATAACCTAGTTATTTAGATCATCACCCGAATATGTATGAGTTTGAGCATCTATAATTTTTTTTTGTCTTTCTCACTCTTTAAGCCACAGGATGTTCGCTGCTTAAAAAAGCACCCCGATTATGTACCTGCGTATATTAACTTACCCACTTAATGTAATTTTTATGAAAAGTTTCAGAAAAAAAAAACAAAAGGTTTTACTCTTGACTGCTTAGCTATGTAGGTATTTCGCGTCTGTTACGCTTGGCTAATGAGTACAGTAAGACCTCACACATCTTTGGATTTCTGTGCAGATTCCTCAAGTACCTATGCAGTTAACCTTATAATTCGAGTATTTTATTTTACTGTTAAAAACATGAATACACAATATGTACTTATAAAATTTAATTGCATTTCAGAAGTACCAGAAACCTGTAGTCTTAACAAGAATATAGCTCACTTGAACATCAGAATGTAAATTTAAGACAAAGTTCGAATTAATCGCACATCATAATTAATGTAAATAGGACAGATGTGAATGAATTCCTCTCAGCGAAAATGCTTTAAATTTTAAATGAAACAAAATGTAATTTTTAACAAGCCTTTTAATGAAGCGCAAAAATCCTCAACGTTCGACGAAGTGATATTGATTTATGATGTTGATGTTGATGTGTAAAGGGCTTTGTAATGCGTCCAATATTAACATTTTCCAATATTTTATATTTATATTCATTAAAATCTTTAACCGCTGCCATTGAGTGCTTTTTGAGTGCATCCTGGTACCAAAGATGGCACAAATTTCCCATACTTAAATTTGGTCGACGTAATATGACTTTCTAGCCATATTGATGACAGCCTTTGTGGCGCAGTTGATTGAACGCCGGCTGTGAAAAGTGTGGCCGCGGGTTCGATCCCCGCACGAAGACAAATGTTTGTGTGAATCACAAGTATATGTCTCGGGTCTGGATGCTTGTGAGACCGAAAAAGTCTCTCGTAATTTCTGATACCTATAACACAAGACCAGGACCAGGCCCCCAGTCCCCGGCAGCCCCGCTATTCCTGGCTACGGTAGCGGCCATGGTTACGGCGGGGCAGGGGGTGCTAAGAATCCCCGGGTTGGCCCCGGCTACCACCCCCGACGACGACTGGCCCTGGTAACACACAACATACGCACGATGAGGACAGACGAGAAGATTGTCGAACTGGAAGAAGAATTGAGTGGGTTACACTGGGACATTCTGGGGTTGTCGGAAGTCCGAAGAATCGGGGAGGACACGATAACCCTGAAGTCCGGTAACCTGCTTTTCTACCGGGGGGACGACCAACAGTCCCGAGGAGGTGTCGGATTTCTCGTCCACAGGTCTCTCATAAACAACATCGTATCCATCGAAAGTGTGTCGAGCAGGGTCGTGTACCTTATACTCAGAATATCAAAAAGATATTCGCTGAAGGTCATACAGGTATACGCGCCGACCTCGACACATCCAGATGAAGAAGTAGAGGAGATGTATGAGGACATAAGTCGGGCCATACACACTTCCAAAACCTACTTCAATGTTGTTATGGGGGACTTCAACGCAAAGTTGGGCATGAGAAGCGATGCAGAGCTGAAAGTGGGGCAATTTGGACATGGGCAACGGAACCTCAGGGGTCAGAGGCTGGCCGACTTTCTGGAGAAAGAGGGACTCTTTGCGATGAACTCTTTCTTCCAGAAGCCGCCTCACAGGAAATGGACCTGGCTGAGTCCTGACGGTTCTACGAGAAACGAGATAGATTTCATCTTGACGACGAATAGACGGATGTTCAGTGATGTCTCTGTGATCAACAGGGTGAAAACCGGCAGTGATCACCGAATGGTTAGAGGCACATTGAACATCAATGTCCAATTAGAAAGGCGTCGCTTGATGAAATCTACGCTCCGACCTACTCGCGCCCATGTCCAAAACCCCGAGAGCTTTCAACTTGAACTGGCAAATCGCTTTGATTGTCTCAAAGAAAACCTTGCAGTGGACGAGCTAAACAGCGCTTTGGTAGAAGCTGTCCATACGGTGGGATCTAAGTATTTTAGACCTCGCCGTAGAGATAGACCCCAAAAACTCTCGATCCACACTCTCGACCTCATGGCCGAACGTCGATCTATGGCGCTGCAGTCTTCCGATGACGCCGAAGCATATAGGCGGCTCAATAGACGGATCTGGAAGTCCTTGCGACACGATGTCCGTGCTCACAATACTGTGAGCATAAAAGAGACAATTGAGCGGAACGGAGGCTCCAAAGTGTTTGCAAGAGACTTGTCTATTGGGCAAAGCCAGTTGTCTAGGCTGAAGACGGACGGCGGCAGCGTAGTGTCGACGAGGGCAGAGGTATTAAGGGAGATCGAGAGGTTCTACGGACAGCTTTACACCTCGGTTGCCGAACCTGCTGTTAGCTCGGCCGAAGACCCGAGAGCCGAGTTGATCCGACACTTTAGCGATGATATCCCGGACATCAACCTGTGTGAGATTGAGATGGCCCTGAAACAGCTTAAGAACAACAAGGCGCCGGGTGAGGACGGAATCACTTCAGAGCTTCTGAAAGCGGGCGGTATGCCGATGCTGAAAGTCCTTCAGAAGCTTTTCAATTCCGTTCTCCTCGAGGGCTCAACGCCAGAGGCATGGAGCAGGAGCGTGGTGGTACTGTTCTTCAAAAAAGGTGATAACACTTTGCTGAAGAACTACAGGCCCATCTCGCTCCTGAGCCATGTCTATAAGCTGTTTTCGAGGGTCATCACAAATCGTCTCGAACGCAGATTTGATGACTTCCAGCCTCCCGAACAAGCCGGTTTCCGAAAAGGCTTTAGTACCATAGACCACATTCATACGCTTCGGCAAGTTATACAAAAAACCGAGGAATATAACTTGCCGCTTTGTTTAGCGTTTGTGGACTATGAGAAAGCCTTTGATTCGATCGAGACCTGGGCTGTGCTACAGTCTCTTCAGCGGTGCCACATTGACTATCGGTACATCGAAGTGTTGAAGTGTATATACAACAACGCCACCATGTCGGTCCGAGTACAAGATCAGAGCACGAAGGCTATTCCACTACAGAGAGGCGTAAGACAGGGAGATGTCATATCTCCGAAACTGTTTACTGCCGCGCTGGAAAACGCCTTCAAGCTCTTGCAGTGGAAAGGATTCGGCATCAACATCAACGGCGAGTATATCACTCACCTTCGATTTGCCGACGATATTGTAGTCTTGGCAGAATCGCTGGAAGACCTTAGCACTATGCTCGAAGACCTCAATCGAGTCTCCCAACAGGTGGGTCTTAAAATGAACATGGACAAAACGAAGATCATGTCGAATGTCCATGTTGTGCCCACCCCCATCGGAGTTGGGGGCTCGACTCTCGAAGTTGTAGACGAATATGTCTATTTAGGACAAGTGGTCCGGTTAGGCAGGTCCAACTTCGAGAGAGAGGTCAATCGTCGAATCCAACTCGGTTGGGCAGCGTTCGGGAAACTACGCGACGTCTTCTCGTCCAAAATACCTCAGTGCCTCAAATCGAAAGTCTTCGATAGTTGTGTGTTACCAGTGATGACATACGGCACCGAGACGTGGCCTCTTACTATGGGCCTTATTAGGAGGCTCAATGTCACTCAACGAGCTATGGAGAGGGCTATGCTCGGGGTTTCCCTACGAGATCGAATCAGAAATGAGGAGATCCGTAGGAGAACTAAAGTAACCGACATAGCCCAGAGGATTAGCAAGTTGAAGTGGCAATGGGCGGGGCACATAGCACGGAGAACTGATGGCCGATGGGGCCAAAAAGTTCTCGAATGGAGGCCACGAAGCGGAAAGCGCAGCGTGGGACGTCCACCCACTAGGTGGTCAGACGACCTGGTAAAGGTCGCGGGACGTCGCTGGATGCAGGCTGCCTCCAACAGGTCACTGTGGAAATCATTAGGAGAGGCCTATGTTCAGCAGTGGACTTCCTTTGGCTGATGGATGGATAACACAAGACTCGAACTTAGTCTACACTAACTGACCCTACGGTCAGGTCTATGTATGTGACTGTTGGGTGTATTTTTTTTTTATATTAACTAATAATTCGCTAAATATGTAATTACGACTGGCCGCCTACCAGACATAAATATTTTCGCTGCAAATTCTTCGGATCTGTTCTAGGAATCTCCAATTATGCTTGTTTAGCTATGAGTATAAAATTGATCATATTATCCTCACTTTTAACCCGATAGTTATTGTATAATGACTTGATTAAACCGATTAACCAATGTAACTGAAGTTTCCTAGAAACAAACGAAATTTGACTACAGATTATACAGCGGTTAGAAAATTAGCGCCGATCGCCGTAAATTATTGGTTTTATCCCGACGGTGATAAATACGAGTACTATCGAGGTATTTGTACACATGAGTGTCTCAACTAATATTATATAGAGGAAATATTTGATTGTTTGTTTGCATTGAATAAACTCTGAAACTACATGACCGATTTGATCTTTCACTATTAGGATCCTGAATTATCCCTGATGAACATAGGCCATAAAATATTTATTATTTTCATAAAAGTGTTTACCCAGGCCGGGCCGAGCTGGGCCGCTAATGTTGATAAAAAATTGCAAGTGCGTTGTTGTAGGCTAAACTCAAAGTACCAATAAAAAAATATTTAAAAAGATTGCAAGAATGTTGTGACATTTACGCGGGTATTTTCTCTTCTATAAACATATCTGTTGAATCAACTCTGTCTAGGGATATAGGAATCTAGAGACATTCAAGAAAATAATCTACGCTACCCTCAAAGGCTGTTAATAAACCTACAGTTCATATTTTTAGTCTAGCTCGGCAATGAATACGTTGCAGCTAATGGTAAGTAGAGTGTCTTCCACACAGACATTATTTGGTGACTGACGAAATGATTTCAGCACTCGTCACAATTACTTTTCCCTACCCCTCATATAGGACCTCTCTCTCTTTCTCATCAGCCATGGGAAGTCTGCTGAACATAGGTCTCCCCCAAGGTTTTCCACATCGTTAAAACATAATAGTCTATGGGCTTTGTGGTCTTACATGCTTTATGGACCTCATAAAGGACCTAGTTTTCCTATAATCTTGTGAGTGTCCCGTATGCATGTGTTTACCACTTACGACCAAGTGACCTGTCGTCTCATTTCCATCCATTTCATAAACTCTACAAAATCAAATAAACTTCACCGTCATATACAAGTACAAAGATCGCATTCTGGGTCACGTCACAGCGGACAAAAGACTCCGTACCGTAAAGCCATCCCAGAAGCTTTTATTATAATCATAACGTGTCAGTTTGCGTGTTAATAAACCCCGCTGAATGCTATCTCTGATTTACTCGGAGATTCCTTCGCATGAAACGCGTTGGATGGCTGCGTCGTAAATCATTTTATTTGAAAATCACGACATTTTATATGATTTTTTCTATATTATATTTTTGATGGTCTATTGCTAGGAGCTTTAACGGTTAAGATCTGCGTCACTAGTCTAGATTGTCAAGGAGGGCTCGCGCGGTAGTGGGCTGATAAATTGTTATATTTTCGACCTGACTCCGAAGTGATAGCAGTATACCTTAGTTTAAGTGCGTTAATCGTCTATGTAAAAGACGATCTGTCGTAGACAATTGTTTGTGTGGTTCACAAATATATGTGTCGGATCTGGGCGTTGTGAGAAAACGTATCTCGTAGTTCCTGTTGCCCACGATACAATACCTTATATTTTCCTCTAGGACCAAGACTAACTGCTGGCTATTATTATTTATTTATAATAACCGAGCGATGGAAATAAGGTTCTCATCTTACGTCTTATATACAAAACCTTAAAATTCTCATTTGTAAATAAGTTAGAGTTTATTCACCTGCCCGCCCTTTCCAAAGAAACAAAGTAAAAGTACATTTAAAATTTAAAGCAGATTTAACACGTAAAATATACCGCTGAAATCTCGTTAGGAAAGCTTCGGATAAAGGTTGTTTTTTATTGCAGACAGCGAAAGAGTAGCGGCTCATCTGATCGTAAAAATACTTCTCCTCTCTCTCTCTTTTTAGCCATAAAAAGTCTCCTGCTAAAAATAGGCCTCTCCAAGATTTTGGGAACAGCCTATAACTAAAGACTTCAACTATAGACCTTCTTAAAAAATTATCTAAAAAAATTACCACAGGTCAAAACACCTAAGTAGTAGTTGGTATATTACTAAAGGAGGAATATATTTGTGTTCAAAATTATGTGTGAATGTTGCATGCGTTTAAACAACCATTGCGGCTGACTGTTAGTATTCATTTAATTTTTGAAAAATTTAGTAGATTAGTCTATTTAGATAATATTACTATTGGACAAACGTTTAAAAATAAATGCGTCATATTCACGATATAATTCATATCTATTCTTAGAGGAAACTGTACTCAGCAGCGTAACAATATAACTACAACTAAGAAATACCACATCTTATAATAAGGTCCAACTACCCACGGGTCCAGAAATGGATCCAATGAGAAACGTAAGCTCTGAGTCATTACCCGTCCCGCCATTCGTCGCGTCATCACAACATATTACCTCCGCAAATGTTGCGTCACCAGGCGAATTATGTAAGCCCTTGTTGTGTATTAACGTCATGTAGGTTTTTGTCAGTTGTTTTTCGTATTGATGTCCGTCTTTTTTGTGTAATTTTTAGCCACGAGTAATATTGGATAAAAAGTTGATAGCTTTTGGTTACTTCGAGTGAATTTTTCTTAGAATGGAAGGCATTTAAGAGGCGATTGCAAAGCTACGAGCCAAATATCTATGCATTAATATGATATACACAAAATGATTAGAATTTCGGCACTTGAAGCCGATCACCGTAAATCTTCAAGGAAAGCCTATGTGTGCGTAAAGATGATGGTTCTTATACAATCAGAGCCATATCGTAGATCGAAGATTTATCGTGTTTGTATTTTTATTAAGTTATACCTTCAGTTTATAGGATTATAATACTAGGCCCTTGTAATACATTTAGGGCTAGACCACTCAAAATGGCGTCAAATATTCACAGCTTAATCTAGGCTTATTCTGACAAGCATTGAATTATGTATGAACATAATATCAGAAGGTCAACAAATCCCAAATATCACCTCCCAGGCATTTTCTGGTCAAAAATTAGATGAAATTTCAAAGAAAAGTTAATCCGTATGTACATCTCAAGAATCCTTTCCAAACAGATCCTTTGTAAACATTGGAATAAATAAAAATATCATCTTCCCTTAGAATAATAAGCACTTTCCTGAAGCCAGGACTGGGAGTAATGGAAAATATTTTCACTACATTTAGAATACAGCTTGTACGAAGAAATAAAATTCATATTTACTTTAAATTTACAGGATGGTTCTGAAGAAGTGCTAGACGCCTCATAAGTGTTTCCGAGATAATATCCTAAATTCGAGTTTGAAATCTGCTTTGCAAGCTGAACTTTGATGTGGCTAGGACACATGCCTAAGATTAATTCAATTCTCGTAAAGAATACATCTAGGCTAAAATCACAGCATCCGTGCTCCTGTAACGTACTTAACGTACGTGAATTTTAAAGTTATTTATTTATATATTACCTTGTGGTATATACACGTAGTGTACGCTAACCAGCATAAGATCAGTGTGGTGGACTACAAGGCCTAACCCCTCTTGACCATACTCTTGACTATAGTAGAGGCTCATGCCTAGTAGTGAGACAAGGGCTAATAAAGGTGGGTACGTATATCTTATAATTGTATCAAGTCTTGTATATTGGTCAAGTCAAGAAAAAAATAGGAGACAGTGTTAACATAGATAAAAATAAATAACTTTTGTTACGCCTACACATTATAGGTATAGACTATATACTGCCCACTCGTCTGGACACGTGGGTGTTTGGAGGTGTTGATATCTTACACTGAAGTGAACAGATTGCTTATTGCCCCCTATCTTCTTGGAATTGCGTTGTGGATTTTTTGAACAGTGTTTATGGTTAAATAATATTAGTTGTGTTCAAATATTTTTGCTCAGATTTATAAATGAAAATATTGGAGAAATGCATATTGTCTGAGATTGATTTGTGGTGAAAGATCTCATAGCAGACAAGACTCATCGCTAATGATATTTAGGGAAAACCTTTTTGAGATTCGCCACTAATTGATAGTTTTTAGTAACTGCGTATCTAGTGTTATTTTTTTATTGGAAATGTTCCCTAATTTATAACTTTTAAATGCTACGAACATTCCAGGAACGACATCGAAAGGTAAAAAGGACTAATTTCTAGTAACAAGAAACATACAACTTCTGCGTAAGATGGGAAAAATTGTGCCTTTTTCCTATTCGAAATTACTTAGGAGGTAGTGTATATTCTTCTCTCTTTCATTTACCAGTTGAAATAAGAATTTCAAAGATTCACAACAACCCAAAGTACAACCTTAACCGCCCGTAAAAACACAATTAAAATATTATTTTTTCATAAAACCCCGCCGGAGCCGTGACGGCGTTTCACAAAAGCAAAATAATTTTCAGTATAATCCGAACCTCTGAGGCATCTTATTTGCTATTGTTCAAGACGGTACGAAGTTACACAATGAGAAACAAACAAACTGACACAATACGGGGATTAAGTTTAGAGACATTACGTTTCCATTGAGTGTATAGCTTAAAAATGTCGAGGAAATTTTTCATTAACAATTTAATTATGCCGAGAGCGCTCTGGATGAATGGAAATTCTTTTGTTTTGTTGTTAGATTATTAGTACATTATGAAACTATGTCACGTAGCTTCGTTGTGGTTTTGACTGTGAAGTCGGGAGTTGGCGTCTAAGTTTAACAATTCACTTTTACAAATTAATTGAATGATTTTCCGGGAATCATTTTCTAGGTAATCAGGTGATTAATTGTAATATTTTATTTATAATCATCACTATAATGTTATAGCTCGCCGTCTATCATAATTATGTAGAACGGAAATAAGCTCTACAAAACTAGTCGGTACAAGTGTCGCCTCTACCAAACCCTTCAGGAATCAATGACTATTCGTAAGGTCATGTACGTATTACGAATAGTCTTGTTCTTGAACAGTTCTATTCATCATAATTATCAGCCTTTTATTGTCCACTGCTGGACATACGCCTCCAAATTGCGCCATTTCACAGTTCTATTATTTCATTAGTATTCACATCCTAATTAATTACTAAATCAAAAATTCCTGAAGTTGAATAAATTGAGAATCAATTCGAATGATCTGTATTAGCAGTTAAATCAGGCGGTAACATTAAATTATTGATTCACGGTAATAAAATTTAACGCTCAACTAGTTCTCGGATAAAGAGAATATGCTAATGACGAGCTTTGACGGTAAAAAAATAATAAAAACTTATTTTAAAAGGATTATTATGCCGCAGTTTAATTCCTATTACTAGGCAATCGTTTTCATCGATTCTTTTATTTTCATCGATGTTACAGATTTACGTTGATACGGATAATCTTATGCTAATTGCAATCATGCAATCGGCATTACACGTTTTATTTTCTTTGCTATAAATAGAAATAAGTTGCAAGATTAAAGATCATCTGAAATTTATTGGCGTGCAGCGAAATTTGGTACTTGTTTTTATTGCATAGATCGGGCAAACGAGCAAACAGGTCACCTGATGGTAAGTGATAAATCTCGCCCATGAACATCCATAACACTGGATCATGGATGTGTTGCCGGCCCAATTGGGAGGGAAACGGGAAGGAAAAAGGATAGAAAGAGGAAAGGGGTATTGGGCATCCAATAAATAACGGTTAACTACAAACAAAATTAAAAAAAAACCTTTAAAAAGGCATTCTTTGAGATATGTTTTCATAATATAAACAAGAAGAATTTATACTCGCAATCTGATAATATTTACATGTCCAATGTACTACAATGTGAAGAGACAAAAAGTATTTCTGATATTTTGACAACAGCGCTTTTGGTGATAGAAGATCGTAGACGACACGTAAATATGCCAGATATTCTATCTAGCATTATGACAAAAAAAAACATAAAAAACCTATTAAAATGTTAAGCTAAACTAGGCGAAAGAAAGATGGCGAACTACGCCCTCGATCTAACCTCGTTGACCTCTAAAAACATCTTGAAAACCTCATAAAGAACATGATTAATTGATACCAATATAAATTCACCATTAATCAAAAACATTAAACAAGAAAAACAAAGTACGGTCTGGCAGCCAAGAATTAAATTATTTTTTATAAGGAGCATCGTAGGTCGAAGCGAAGAGGTCGGTATCATATTTCATCGCAGCATAATTTAATGGCGATATTGTTTATCGATTGATTATTAATTTTATTAGTAGTGGCAATAAGCCTGTCCTTTGTCAGGCCGTTTTGTTCTTTTTTAATGTAATAGTAAGTAAAAAGTAAAAGACGATAATAGAGCGGGCTGTACTCGTATTAATAAGTATTTACTTGTTGGCGCTTCTAAGACATTTCGTTTAAAGGCGTACTATTAAAAATTATGTGACTGCCTACCTAACTGACTGCCACGACTGCCTTAGTGTCGTAGTTGTACTACGGTATGATGACAAAGCGAAGGTCTCGGGTTTGTCTCGGAGTCAGGAATTCGTGCCTGATATGGCGATAGGCTCGCCCCCTACCTCATTATCGGATGGAACACATACGGCGAAATGTGGGTGTCCTGGTTGCACCTCTGCCTACCCCTTCAAGGAAAAAGTTCTGATGTTTATGTATGTATGTATTAAAAATTATGCATTTTCCATAAAATCCGATTTTAAATACTTTATAACAATTAAATAATTCCTTGTATTCACCATCGTTCCTGTAAACTGTAAGACATAAGTTTCCAGTCAAAATTGCAACGATTGATATGGGTCAATCGTTGTATTTATTTTGTCTAAAACTCCTAAGAAAAATACTTTTTCTCTGTAGAATTTAATACCGTAACTTTAACAGTTGATTATAAAGCTAAATTAGTTCTGTGTCATATAAAGTCATACAAGGTATATCAAGACTGCAACCAAAAACGAAACCAGATGGTAGATTTTCATTTTTTCATTTTCATTTCATTTTAAAAAAACGGACAGTTTTTTTTACATTTTTTAAATATCATCGTGTTTGAGTAGTAATTCTCTAGTTTTTGCTAAAATTATAATTTAAACTCTTACGCACCAGTGTCTTTAAAAATAAAACGGTGTACATTATTATTTTGGAAAACGATGTATTTATTACCCATATACGACGGTAACTAAAAAAATAGAAAAAAACAAATTTTGGCGTAATTTTTAGTTGCATTGTGTCTGAAGTCACAAATACTACCACCTGGCTTTGTTTTCTGTCGCAATCTTGATATACCCTGTATGACTTTGTATGACACAGAATTAATTTGGCTTTATAATCAACTGTTAAACTTACGGTATTCTACGGAGAAAGAATATTTTTCTTAGGAGTTTTAGATAAAATAAATACAACGATTGGTCCATATCAATCGTTGCAATTTTGACTGGAAACTTATGTCTTACAGTTTACAGAAACGATCGTGTAACGTGATAAAAGAAGGGGGGAAAGAAAGCGTGTAAAACTCGTACAGTTGAGAAATTACTTGCCTCTAACAAGTGTGGATGACAGCTTTTTGTGACGTCTTAATAAATATATGATGTCTAGAGTTGAAGTCCTTCTTGTTTTGTTAACATTATTCATACTAAATTTATTCATACTAAATGAGCCGTATGTGCTATGATATATTTTAAGTAATGAAATATAAGTGCGTTGTAGCCTCTTGGTAAACGGACCAAACGCGGCTGCCAACGTGTTCACGGTGTTCGCGGGTTCAAATCCCAGGGCACACCTCTGACTTTTCGGAGTTTTGTGTGTATTGATAGTTAATCACCACGTACTATAACGGTGAAGGAAAATATCATGAAGAAACCTGCATGCCGTAGCAATTTTAAAGAATTTCTACGGTATGTAATTTCCGCCAACCCGCACTAGGTCAGCGTGGTGGACTATACGGTCTAACCCCTTTTAATCATACACACGATTGTAGAAGAGGCCTGTGCCCTGCAGAGGAACATATAGGGGCTGATAGAGAATATATTATATTTTTGTTCTTTCTTAGTTATTTGTCAAATAAAACAAAGTGGCAAAAAATAGGCATGTACCTATTGTGATATTTAATAGCATGCATGGTAAGTATTGTTTACTATTTTTCCTGAACACTTATCAAAGGGATTGTTTAAATGAATTTAAATCAGATTTCAACATAGTTCATAAATAAATCAAAGCATAACATTATTTGCTCAATTTTCTATACATTCGTTAATCGTGCATTGATGAATTGAAAATGAATTCCAAAGTAGTTTACCAATGTTCCGCTAGGTGGCGACGTACTAAATATGAAAATTATAAACGGATGGCAAATATTCACACTCAATACATTTACTGTCAAAACAAGAGAATACCCAAACACCCAACTGAGTTACGAAACGTTAAAAGTTGTTCCATAAAGTCGCTTTAGCCACATTACCGTATAACTTATTTTCGTCAAGTTTTTGGACAGTAAAAACTGTCAAAGATCCATTGTTCGGCTCGCGTCGAGTATCGATTTTAATAGCGGTCCGGGCAAAATACTTGAAAATCTTCAAGCGGAGGACTTTTCGTCCAATGCGGTTTAAATTCTTTGCAATGGACGCTCGAGGGAGCACTTTCTGTGTCGTGGAGTGGCGACACATTGGATTCAATATCAAGTGTTAAAGATTTCACGACTTGTGTTTCAGTATTATTAAACACTTCACACATGTATACATTATATTTTATTGGCTGATATATTCAAGCACTTCAAAAACGGCCCGTAAAATCAGACCACAAAAAGAAGTGTGGTCTTATTTCAATTTAGTATGCTCCAATCACCAGCAACGTTATGGCGTATAAATGCAGCACTATTAAACAATTGAATAAGCATGAAATATTAATAAATTTATTAATAATTTAATTGTTTCACCAATATTTGTGACAACGCGCCAACCTCTGTCAAAAGTTGTCTATTTTAGAACAAGATTGGAGTAAAGTAGACTCAGTTTATATATATTTTAGATAAATTTCGCTGAGTAGTGTGGATAACAATTATTAAGAAAGAAAGAAGAAAAGAATATCAAAACACCGTGAGCGCTACATATTGACATAGTATTGACATGTTGACATAATATTATAGAGCCACCAAGTTATCTGTTCAGTCGGAAGTTCGGAATCGTCGCTAGTGAGGAATTGAGTATTGCCACTTTAAAAAAATCTTGAATTAGATTAGAGTAAATTAGAGAATTATATACACAGTTATTTATCTTATAAAATACGGTAGAAACAACACGGTAATATAACATTACCGTTGGCAGTGTTTAGGTAAAAAAAAAATGTGCATCTGCATTAATTACCGTATATCTGATAACACTGGTTTAGTTCCAATTATGGCCATCTGAACAGATAAGTTGGTGCCTCTGTACTTTCAACTACTCTCGGCTCTACCGTTAACTAAGTTCCTTGTTTATATACCGCACGCGCGTAAGAAAAAAGTATTTTTATTTAAATTAAATCAGGTAAGCTAGTTGCTATATCAATTATTTAAATTGAATTAAGAACCTGAAATTATAAAAGTTCAAAGTAGACTACAAAAGACAACAAACAAGAACACACTTTCGACTTGAAGACAATTTGTAACTTCCTGATTATACATTAGCAGACTTAAATATTCATTAAAGAAGTGAGACTTTTTTTATTTTACTTCAAGTACTAAAAACAATACTATCAAATAAAAAATCTAAACGGAGCACATTTGGTACAAGTAAACTAAGCATAAAATTGAAATTAATTTCCCAAAATTTAAATAATAAAATAACATGACTGTGATCTCTTAATTGAATCTTGATTTACCTATAGACCATGGCCTTAATACTGAAATATATCAGAAGAGTTATATATCTATGTGTTTAACCCGTGCGACGGTTAAACCATAACAACCGCACAGATTTTACTTAAGAAAACATGAAACATTCTAGTGGCCGGTACCAAAGAGGTTGACGTTTCCCACATACTCTTTAGCAACCCTTAATTCCTCTCCGGGCATCAAAGAGATAATATAATTCGATTGGTCCCATGGACCCTAGTGTAATGAAGCGGTTATTATACTAAGAGCGAATTCGTGTTACATCGCGGGTTCTATGTGACCGACGTTTTGGGCCCGCTCAACATAACGCTCTCTGCAGTGAATGGCAGACCTTTAGCTGATAGATCGATTTGGGGGAAAGGTCGAAGGTGTATTCGAATTGCTTTGAGAATATGCGTACAATTATTGGAAATGTTGAGGTTAAATGGACCTCAATTATCAGCTGATGTATTTATTTTCCGTTGAAGTGTTAGGTTTATATTTGGGATTTAAATTGAGGTAAAAAATAAATAGGAACTCGTATCAACCTGTGGCATCGCTGATATGTTATTTAAAATTATTGTAATAAATAATATTACTCCCAGATCTAACGCCAAGATGGGATGGCTTAAGAGATAATATGTCCATTTCAATTTCAATACCAGCAATAGCTTAACGTTGCTGAGTTATTTCCTAGAAGCGTTATTATTAACGCTTCTAATTATTAGGGCTTAAAACTTCAAAGTCTAAATCATTTAATCTTATTGTGGGGTCAGGACTATGTATCTGACTGTTGGGTGTATTTATTTATTCTACAGCTTCCAAAGAAATATTTGACTTTAGGTAAATAACAGCGAGAAAAAGATTGAGGCCACATCACATCATCGCGACAACAAGAACGATAATTCAAGCAGAACAACTATGCCCATTTCCAAGGCATCTATAAATCTATATTTATTTCCTTTCCAAACAACGAAGACACATCGACACGCGTTAGGATAAACACGAATGTAATTTCACACAAAACATTTCTTCGTAAGTCACCCGTCCGTCTTTGTTTACGTTTTGTCACCTCGCAAAGAACTATTTTATCACCGAACAAAAGAAGCATTAAATAAAAGTAAGAGCTAATTCACAGTAAGGAGAAAAAGCGTCGCGTTTCTCACAATAGAATGGTGTTAAAAACTTTAATAGAGACACGAGGACAATAGTTAAAGGCTAGTGTATTCTTTATTCGTTGTAGTTTAATATATTTTTTGCGTCAGGTGTTATTAAATTCGGGTATAATAGCTTTTCGGGTCAAAGTGGATGGTTTTTGGAGTTTATGTCTAGTAATATACAATTATTTACGTTTTATTACTCTATTAAGATGATATCTTAAACATCTTTTCGTGCCTCGACATTATCTTTTAAAATGTTTATTATTTTGGTAATTTTACAATATTTGTTTTAAAGTATTAAACGCTCTTTTGCGAATTTGATGTCTTAGTGGCCACGATTATCACATTCGTAAACCATTTGGTATTATATCTTGGTCTAAACACGCCTCATTGTTCGGTCCTAGCCTACCTATACTCGTAAGAGAGTCGATTTATAGTCTTTAACAAGTTACCTGGCCTTCAGTCGGATGTTCGAATCATAATTCACCTTATCTAGTCAATATTCCGTTCTAAAAATAATATATATATATATATATATATATATATATATATTATTTTTTATTATTATTATTTATTATTTTTAAAACGGAATATTGACTAGATAAGGTGAATTATGATTGTACCATCCGACTGAAGGCCAGGTAACTTGTTAAAGAGCTATAAATCGAGTAGCCCTCATTAGGCAAGCGTGTTTATTGACCCAACCTCTCTTACGAGTATAGGTAGGCTAGGACCGAACAATGAGGCGTGTCTAGACCAAGATATAATACCAAATGGTTTACGAATGTGATAATCGTGGCCACTAACACATCAAATTCGCAAAAGAGCGTTTAATACTTTGAAACAAATATTGTAAAATTACCAAAATAATAAACATTTTATATATATATATATATATATATATATATATATATATATATATATATATATATTCTTAAAAAATATTATCTCCCATTAAAATTTCTGTAAAATGAACGCACAACGATATAATGCAACATGATTAACCAAAAATGGATCCAATATTCGAACAAACGACCAGTGTTAACCCTGTAAGCGCGAACTCACATGAAAGTGAATAAAACGCGGCGTTTTTTATTGCACAATGGCGTGGACATTACAAATAAACTTCATTCAGCGAATGTGGACAATGGAGTGGTTGCTTTGCATTTTTTTCATTTGCTACATTAGTGACGTAGAACGCGGAGCTTTTAGCCGAATTGATAATTCAAAGCTGGCGGGAAATTGGGTTCATGTACAAGAAAATCCTATTTATTTACCGAAATCTCATGACTTTTAGAAGTGGTTCGGTTGTCAATATTATTGTTGTTTTGATATCTATTGTTTTTATGAGATATTTTTTAGACTTGTAGGGAAAGGTGGCTAGACTTTTCTTGGCATTGTTAAACTAGATATTTGTCTGAAGGGAGATGATTGTATGTCAAAAATGTTTTATTATTATTGAGGACGTAAGATCTAATTCTTTTAATACGCAGACCTTTCATCCACAGCTTTACTATATAATTTTAATGTACGCTTATATCCTTTTGAAACAGAATTTCTTAAGGTACAATTTGAGCTAGTTTAATGGACAATTAAATATCCTAATATATGTATAATAATATTTTAGAGTTATGACATAGAAAATTAAGAATGCCTATACAGCAATCAATATAAATATTTGACGAAATTATGACAATTAAGTAAGAAAGTCAGCCATAACACCATTTAGAATAATACTAAGTACGTAATCCCAAACTGATGCTACAAAACCACATTGTAATTTAACATTACTCTAACTTTTCTCACTCCATTTCACCAGTTTCGTGTACGATGACGTACATTACATTTATTTATTTTAACAAGCAGCTTATTCATCAACGAACGAGTATAACATCGAACTAATTTCAATTATGCTTTTTTATTACGAATTCTTGTTTGAAATTCAACTATTTTAAAACTCGTTGTTTTTACAAAATTTTACTCTTACTAGGTCATTGTTTTTATAAAATTGAATATTGAAGTCTAAATTCATACATAAACATCACGCCTTTTGCTCAGAAGGGATAGGCGGAAGTGTAATCAGGGCAGTAGAAAAATCGGATATCACTTTGCACGACTGGGGATTCGAACAAGACCTTAGCTTTATAATCATACCTTAGTTATAATACTAATGCAATCTAAAATAATTTTATATTTTTACAAAATCAATTCGAATTCTTAAAGACCGAACGTAATGACGAAGACTGAGTAGGAAATTGGACTCTCAAATCAACAACCATAATACAACGTACTTTAGCCCAAACAGATACACCAAAACCATATGTAAATCAACATTATACTAATCTTTCTCACTCCATTACACCAGTTCCATGCACGATGATCTACTGGTCTGTCAGCGGCGGTGCAGTATGATTTGCTATGAGCGATAACCTATTAATCGAAGCTCGGATAGTCGAGTTAACGACGCGATCTCACGTTGCGTGTTCCATTGATCACTGTGTATCTGTCTACGTAACTGGGCCTTCTGTTTTATGGAGACTGGTTCAGTTGTGTGAGGGCTTTGGGAGTGAAATTGCCTTTATCAAAAAGGACGGTGAGATCTTAATGAAAGGAAATTTAGCCTTAATTCGTGAAATAGTAATAACGGGATAATTAAAATAAGCTTCGCTATTTTATACAAATGTGCATTCGTACGTATAACATAATGATGAAACAAGACGGTATTGTGCGGATGGTAAATTATTTGTCATTATATTTCTTCTAGTTTTGATGGTTCTTTATAATAACAAAGAACCATCTATTAAAATAGCCTGCATTTACGAATAGTCATGATCAGTTATTGCCATACTCTTGATATTTACACAAATATCATTAAGAACTACAAGACAAAGACACCATTTATAATATTGGTGGGGCCAAATATTGTATTAAAACTATAACCGAGTGTCAACTATCACTGACACTGAATCGCTTTATTGAAATTTGCTCTAAGATTTCTGTGCACATCCATTGGTTCACACTGCAGCGATTGAGTAAGCATATTATACATCTGTCTTCATACAAAACCGTCAACATTTCTAATGTTGACGGTTTTGAGGAATGCTGATAAATAACAATCATTTTTTTACATATCCACGCCTCAAAAGTTCAGACCCTTATTTTCTGAATTTATTTATTTACCGACTCGATCAACCCTGTAGGGACAGGTTTAAGTATTAACACAAATAGAAGAGAAAAAAGCGGCCCAGCAGAAATCCATTTAAAATTTACTGTTATACTGTGTATGTAGGACAAATTAAATAAAACAGCAGGCGCCGCCGCGGGCGGTCCACTTAGAACGGTCTCGTTCAAGATTTGTATACTAGGTTATCTGCTGTCGCGAGCTTTTATATAAAGAATTTTATTAGAAAGGGAGATATAGGTACTAGTAAATAGATAGTGCAGACGGGAGTCAGATGTTGGAAACGGCTTATACAGTTATAGAAAATGTTGTGGATCAACTGGTAGTGAAAGACTGGGAAAGGTCATATTATTAGATGAAGAAATTTAGCAAAATTTCATCTATCAGATAGATTCCAGTCTGAGATGATACTATAAAGTTGCAATCGCTGAAACAAATATATATCTTCAGCATACCAATATTTCAATATTATAAATATGAAACTTAAAATTGTAGAATTTTAGTAACAATTAAACACTTCAGCTACAATACATCTAGACCCGATCCTAACTATATTAGTACTATATTAGTAACTATATTAGTTTGTCAAACTGGCGTCAGATTTTAAAAAATATACCTTATTTAAGTTCACATTACATTGACAAGCCTTTCTATCTGTCGAGACGTTTGAGTAGTTATTCCGACTTTATATTTTTTTTTGTAATCTCTGACAAAAGTAATAAATCAGTTCCAAAAGCTAACCCTCTGTATAGGAACGAAGGTCTTAAAGATTACCCAACGCTCATATGCCCAGTCGATAAGACGAAACGTCTTGACCCGCACGCAGTCCTTGTTAAACATAATATCTACGGTTAATTTAGGTCGGCGTTACGAGCCGCGGCCCTTCTCTTATGAAACTCCATACACACACGTTTTCTTGCATAATACTGTGTGATTTAATATGGTTTCGGGTCTGTTTTAGAATCTCATGGTATATCATTATTGTTGCGTGGCGCGTTAATTTCGGGTGGGTTAATGAATATTGTTTAGGAGTTGCTTGTTTGGCTTCTTAGTATTTCGGTTAGTGTAAAATTGATACGAGATCTATCTGTAGGGTAATTCACGTAATTAAATAAGTTTAGTTGCAGTGCAGTTGCAGTTAAGTTTCGATCAAAACAGACCTTTTTGTATTCTCGTAATTTTTACAACCGCTGTCAGATACGCTCGCGTCAAGTCCGCGTCACGCGAGCGGTTTACTGTATTCTACTGCTGCGTGTTTTATGTGCGTGATTCAGATCGCAACTTGATCGGTATTCACGTATAAGCTTCTTGCATACGACTGACGTACAGTTGACGCGCAGCACACGCGCAGTTTACGCATAGCTTAGGTGCAGTTCACGCGCAGCTAAACAATTACAAGAATACCATTTTGCAATAAGACGTAAACTTCATTGCAACTGCACCGCAACTTGATCGGCGCGTCAAAATATTACGTGAATTAGCCAGCTGGATCGGGGATAATAAATAAAAAATAAATACACTCAACTGTTACATACATAGTCCGGACCCCACACTAAGGTCAAGTCTAGTGTTGTGGGTATCAAGAACTACGACATAATTTTCGGTCTCGCACCCAGACCCGAAACAAATACCTGTGGTTCACACAAATATTTCTCTCTGTGTTGGAATCTAACCCGCGGCCCCTCGTTTCACAGCCGGCGTCTAACCAACTGCGCCACGGAGGTTGTTGACAGCTTCCATTTCCGTATTTTTTGAAGCTGAATAATTAATGGAGCGCAGTAGAATTCCAAGCACTGCTTTGTAATTTATGGTGTTGTTTGGTTTTGCTACTGTCTATCGCTTATCATCAGGCGGATGGCATGCTCGTCTCGACATTCATTGAAATAAAAAAAACTGATCCAGTTACCTTGGAATTAATAAACTAAAGGGACGTAAATATGCTTATTTTATTTGTATGTAAGTATACAAATTGAAAATCAATTTCGTTTAATTAACAAGAGAAGTAAAATACTGTTTGGTGTTAATGAGTATCAACATGAATATAAAATGAACAATTTCACTGGATTGAACTTTCGAAGCTGAGTTTAATTAGTGTTTACGGACAATTATTTTAAGATTAATAAAAATAATTAAAAAAATGAAAATCCATCGCCCTCGTGTTTAATTATGTTTCATCACATGTTAACACATACTCATAAAGCAATTTAACGTTCATTCAACTATGATAGCCTCCGTGGTGAAGTTAGACGGAGGCAGTGAAACGAGAGATCTCGGGTTCGATCCCCGAACCGAGGCAAAATATGTTTGTGTGAACCACAAGCATTTGTTTCGGGGCTGGGTGTTTGTGAGACCGAAAAGTCTGTCGTATTTGCCAATACCCACGACAAGACTCGATCTTAGTGTGGAATCAGGACTATGTAAGTGCCTGTTGGAGATATTTGAGTGTTCACAAGCTAGCTTCACTGTTAATATGAAAGCTATTCCAAATTGTCTAATTACGACTGAAATGTTTTATACATTATTTTGTAATTACTCCTAGCCACATCTGTGATGTACGTAAGAAGTTATTTTATATCTTAACGGTATTGTATTTTAACCGAATATTTTTATTACGAAAATTTTTCCTACAAGAACATGAAATGTCATCAATTTTACTGTACAATTTTACTCTAGCCAATGGCCTATATAATGTTTAAATAATATTATTATACTCCTTGGTAATTCAAATGTAGATAATATGAAATATTTTACTTGTAAAATTTGATTCGATCCTTCTTATCGAAATAGATAGTGTATAGACATAAGAAACTGGACAGTACAAGCGTTGTTAAATATATAATAACAACATTTTACCTCTAAATATTGACGTTGTGATGATTCTAGAAATATATTAAGGTTTTAAATAGAAACAGAACACTTTTCTGTTGTACACTGCATTTGATTTTACGAACTTGGCTGAAAGTTGAATCTTAGTGCAATTTCAATTACCACAAATTACCAAAAACGATCAAAAGACTTCTCGAAATAGTTTTTACCATCAGACACTAGTAACCTTTAAATAGTCCTCCTACCCTCATTACTGCAGTACCACCAATTCCTAATTCCCCTTTTAATTTGGCCACTGATAAGTTTCGTTGCCAAAAGCGGTATTCAAATTCGCGTAGGAAAATTATATAGTCACCCGGAACGGGACCAAGAATGTTATGCCGTAATAACGGCCTGATGGCTAGAGATATGCGTGGCGTCAGTACATTAGGGTAGGACTGTACAAGGATGCTCTGCGCCTTTATGAGTTCGTACTGGGTCGCTGAAATTTGTGGTCGGTGCCCTTTATGCTTTTATGCTAAAATCGATGTAGTTTGGAGTATGGTTTATTAATTTCGGAATTTATAGTTATATTGAATTATGATTAATACTCGTAGCCTTTATTACAACAATAGAAGTGATACTTTAATGGATGTCTGTTTGTCAGTGTTGCAAGTCTAACAAAAATTCTTATTTCCGCTTCATCTGAATATTTATTTATTTATTTAGTTCTTTATTGCACTTTAAAGAAACAATTACACTAAATAAATGGCATACCTAATAATAACAGTACAAGAGGATATATTGCTGTCAAGGAGTTAAATATGTACATATGTAGAAATCATAATCGTGCGGGTTTGAGTTCAATTCCAATAAATTCGCAGACATAAGATAATGTCTTATAACTTTATTGAGTTTGACCCACATCTAGCTAAAGACTCGTCAAATGTATCTAAAACTCTACTGTCTACAACGTATCCATCTGCCGTTAGAAATCCCTAAATCATGAATATGAATATCTCCGAAATGTTGACGGACTATACGTAGAACGACGACGAAACCTAGATCTAAACCAAATATTTGCTGACGCCAATGTCGGTGAAAACCCTTAGCTATCCGATACGCCAAAGTGATAACCTCTTCCAACATCTAAGTCCTATGAACTTAGCCATCCTTAGTTTGACCTATGAGTATTAAAGTTTTGCCACACAGAGCTTCTTATCAAGGCACTATAGCATTATAGCTTATTGCCGCGATATTATTTTTAATAAATACACCGAGCAATCACATACATAGTCCTGACCCCACAATAAAATATCAGTCTTGTGCCGTGGGTATCAGAAACTATGAGACACTTTTCGGTCTCACAAACACCCAGACCCGACACAAATTCCTGAGCCACACTAACATGTGTGTTGGTACAGAGATCGAACCTGCGGCCTTTCGTTCCATAGCCAGCGTCTAACCTATTACACCACGGAGATAGTCAGTATATGATCTGTGTCAGTATATTGTATTGTATCAGCCCATATACGTCCCACTGCAGGGCACGGGCCTCCTCTACAATCGAGAGTACGATTGAGAGTGGTTAGGCCATATAGTCCACCACGCTGGCCTAGTGCGGGTTGGCGGACTTACACACCGTAGAATTTTTTTTAAATCGCTACGGTATGCAGGTTTCCTCACGATGTTTTCCTTCACCGTTAAAGTGCGTGGTGATTGACTATCAATACACACATAACTCCGAAAAGTCAGAGGTGTGCCCTGGGATTTGAACCCGCGACCACCGTGAACATGTAGGCAGCCGAGTCTGGTCCGATACCACGAGGCCACCACGCACTTCAGTCAGTGTCAGTATATTACCATACCCTTATTTATTATTATAAGTACGCTACAGCATGATAACAGTACGCTACAGAAACGCTTTCTATCTACCAGATCCCTTAGCTTGACCTTTCGAGTGTTAACGTTAATGTCAACCCCGTTCTCAGCTGACAAAGTGACGGTGCAACAAGAAACATTGATAAATACGCGCCATTTCCTAATCTTACAAATCTCGCTCTCAGCTCGGGGTCATTAATCTCTTGACATCCGGGTGCGGACGTCACCTTGACGCCGTGTTTGGATTAAATTTGGGACATGTATGGGTGAATGTAAATTCTCTGTAATTTTTTTTGGAAATGGAATACTGTTGAAGGATTAGGTAGTTAGTATGGAAGTATTTTGAAAAGTGAATGGTTTTCCGAAAGTGAGATGACTGAGACTGAAATAAATTTGTTTAAGCTAAATGTTACTAAAACATACTTAAATAAATGAAAATGATGACTTAAAATCACAAAATATGATTTATTATCTGAAGCTAGGTAACATGATACTAACATTAGACTACATGCAAGGGCTCATAATTTGTGTTGTCATCCGTTCAAAAACGCAATAAAAGCGATAAAACTCAAAAGTTCCATCAAAACTACTCAACAATTCACTGTCAAACAATTAAAGCCGTTATTACAATGGACAGATGGGCGTGAATGTGAAAGCGTGCAGTTTTTAATGTTTGAAAAGTTGACTTTTTCATTCGCTCTTTCATTCGTTCACGTGTCAGAGCCAACGAAGCACTCTATGCTCGCTGTTGAAGACATTCATTCAATGCTGCCATTCTTCGAGTCTTTTTGTTAGCAGAGCATTAGCTTGTATGGAAATGTTAAGGAAAAATTTAACAACGCCTCCAACGCTATGTGATTAGCACTGGTTCTGTGCTTTAGTATTCTGTATGATGGAAATAATGACGTAGGCTGTGATTTTTTTATGTATGAAACAGCGAAATATGTACCTAGAGTTGGTGCAAATGGTTCCTCTATCTACCCTTTACTATGTTTACTAGCATATAAATCCTTTATAATATGTATCAATGGGATGCTCTATAATGTATACTCGTAATTACACTTCCCGATTTGAGCCAGCTCATTTATTCACCAATCTCAATTATCCGGAACTGTATCTACATCAGCCAATACTCGTATAAGTGTATGGTGATTGACTATCCATACACACATGTCTTCGACAAGTCAGAGGTATGTCCTGGGATTTGAACCCGCGATCATCGTGAAAATGTAAGCAGCCGCGGCTGGTCCGTTACCGACAGGCCACCACGCACTTCTAACTAACGGAACTAATTGTACTAAAACGTTTTTTTTTCTAGATATATTATCATACCGTTCATTCTAAATAAATTTAGGGCCTACACCTTATTCTCCCAAATCATCGAACAAAATAAATGTCAGTCCTTTACCCAGGGCCCCAAAATGATCAAATCATAACAGTATAAAAAAATCCCAACGAAAACGGGCACCTTTCAATACACACATAAACCAAAAAGTCATTAACCCTCACCGAGGTTACCATAAAAAACAAAATAATTCAAATCGACATGGCAAAAAATACCCAAAATGGAAAACATTATCTTTTCAATTTATCGACAGATACGGGTGCCGTGTGAATACAGAATATATGGGCAGACAACATAACGCGACGGGTTAAACGCTGGGCAGCAGATACGAAGGGTACAAGAGGCCCCAGCCACGTAGGCACACCAATCTCTGCGTAGTTAAATTTTACAGTGATCTTTGAGATAAGATATTCAGTTTATGTTGGCTGAACAAATGTTCCCGTGTTTGTTTATGTGTTTGAAGGGTTGAGGCGGTGCGTTTAAATATTAATGCGTGCATTTTGAATTTATGGGTTGAGTTTTAGGTGTGCTGTTTAGCGTATGATAGTCTCGGAGGGACAGAAGTGAAATAATGACATGGATGATCTGCGTTCGATCGTTGCGTACATACTTCCAATTTGTCTAAGTTATAATTTTATAATTTATTTAAATGAAAGTCATAATGTCAATTGTCTATCATAATTATCGATGTGTCAGGTTATATGAAAGAGATTATTTTAAGTGTTTGCTCAGCTCAATGGCGGACACAAATATGTAATTAAAATGATTATAATCCAGGACCTCCTTTTTGCCGGTATTATGTACATAAATAACTTATTCTTGACTGACTCATACCATCTGGGACACAAGTAAAATTATGCTTTAAAAACTAGGTCAAACAGTCCAAATTACCGCACACAAACTTTCGCAAATTCTCCACTTCAATAAAACACCACCATTCAAACGCAGAACAAACAAAACTAGGGAAGCAGAAACGTAACCATCGAAATAAATTGAAACTCTTAGCCGTATCGTAAGTCAGTATTAAATAGAATTAACGTATGGGAAGGAAATCCTTACACAAAGGCGAGCGACATTCGATATCACGAATGGAATCAGCTTCTATCGGGCTGGGCAATATCCATGAGAGAAACGAGTTGTATTATGAAACCGGATGCAGAAACACCGCTTTTAGAAAGTACAACGTTTTTAATAGTTACTAGGGCTACCTAAATTCAACGTCCGTTTTAGGGAATGCTGTTTTTTTTATGTTCCGATTTAATCTTGAAATGTATATTTAATCTTATGATGTATTAAAGTTTAAAGGGACTAGTTTGATGCCTTAAAGTGAATTGATATAATAATTAGGTTTGTTGTCGCATTTCCCTTGGCCATCTAGATTGAAGGCTGAATAATTGTTCCTATCATCGTTTTTCCGTTTAATCTTTGAAGTCCTATATATATCTAAGTTTGTCAATAGTATCGTTATTGACACCCAAAGGAAATATAAGTACTGTTTTATTGTACCTATTCTATAAAAATTAAGGTGAAAAAGTATTTACGGCGAGCCCAGTATAAGATTACCACCCATATACCCATTTATTGCATAAGATTTAATGAATAGTATATATTTATTACAGAAATCATTAATGTTTTTTTTTATCAGCCCATATACGTCCCGCTGCTGGGCACGGGCCTACTCTACAATTGAGAGAATCGATTGAGAGTGGTTAGGCCACATAGTCCACCACGCTGGTCTAGTGCGGGTTGGCGGACTTACATACCGTAGAAATTCTTTTAAAATCGCTACGGTATGCAGGTTTCCTCACGATGTTTTCCTTCACCGTTAAAGTGCGTAGTGATAGGAAGGTTAAATTGCAAAAATGTTCAACATCACTTAGATTCAGTAATGTTTTGTTCTACTAACCAGGAAAGCGGTTTTCACTAGCGAAAAACTGGCAAAAACTCTAATGTTGCCCTTTTTGAATTCATGTTTTAATAATTATTACAAAAGTTAGAAGTTAGTTTATTTCAGAGCAGTTAACTCATAATTTGCTATAATTCATGTTTTCTAATAATATGACGTTTATTCAATGTATTGAGAGAAATCACTCAGAACGGGGAATCATTACACTCTACTTCTCCGAAATGAATGACGGACAATGATTGATTTGTGTAAATGGCACGTACGAGTACTATGCCAGTAGTTGCAATCATGCTTACATCTCAAAGTACATATGTGGATGTTCCAGTTCATGTATTGAAATATTAATCATGAGCGCCCAGTACAGTGGTCTAATATGTTTAGCTAGCGAAGGTTTGTACCAGAATCATCGCAATTAAATAGCAGTTCACTGCAGGTGTGGCGGTCATTTCGAATACTCGGCAATGATTACGATTTTTTCCTTCTTTCATTCATAACTTGCCAGCCACACTTCAAAACTATCGCTTCACATATTCTGAAAGCTAAGGTTATGTTAAGTCACGTGTTTTAACGCTAAACATAAGAAAAAAAATCGAGAACATTTGAAACTTTAATTTTTTTCTTAAAAATACATTGAAAGGTAAAACAATGTGAGCTCTGACGAATGTATTACTGTCCGCTCTTAGTACCATTTCCTTAACGTTAACTAGAAAATAAACAATAAAAATCTATGAAGCTGAAATTTCAATTTTGTTACATTATTAAGCGTCCGTTCTGAGGCATTTTGATTACCTTTTTTATTGAAGGTTATTTTATTTACCGTATTATTTGTAGTTGCCAAGAAAATTGTTTTGAAATTATATTATTCTTTAATAAACAATTTTTTTTGGTTTATCCTGCTATCTTTGATAATTTTTTTTATTATCCTGTAATATCCATTTTATTGTACTCGTACATGTTTAATAAGTTCTAGAAATAATTGGGAATATTTATGTAAATTCAACGACAAGCTTAAATTGCATTTTATAATTTTGTTAAACATTTATAAATACTTGACTAAACTTAATTGCGGGACCTAACAACCCAAATAGAAAGTTATCATTACAGAAGTTTACAGATACCAAAACAAAATAGCTTACACTTGACAATTGTATCCCAATACTAAGTCTCATCCGTACCAAATCGTTTTATCTCCCACAATAAATACTAGACAAGCAAACAACTGCCATAAAACATATCTAATCATTAAAACAATCGGAACGAACTTGAACGTGCCGAAAAACATTACTCTAAAGAAAATAAACAACGTTCATTGTTAGAACAATGGACCGGATATCTCTTGATATTTTCTTAGCACTTCGTTATCTTTGGTTCCTGACAAACAAAAGAGTTCTGGGTGCAGATATAATGGGCAGATAGTTCGCGAGTTGAGGCGTGGTGAACTATTTTTGTATTAGATGTTTTGTGTGGAGTTGTCATTCGATATTGATGCTTCAAGCACAAATATTGTCTCGCTTGTATGGTGCTCGAAATGTCAGTTATTTGTATGAACACCATAATCATTGGTATTTTAGGATAATTGCTGCGTCTTGTACCCGTAGATCTTTTCGATGTTTTAGAACAATTATTCTATGTTTACAACAAACTTTGCTGCTGAATGGAACGAAAAGCTTTGTTTAACCATTCCTTTAATGATATATTGCAGACGGTTGATCGAATATCACAAACTGTTTATATAGAGTCATGTTAGTGGCCCATGTATGTTTAACACGTCCTAGGTTTCAAGCAGATTTTTTTATTACAATGAATGGCGATACGAAATACTAAACAAATGAGATATAAGATGTTAAGTCACATTATGTCCAGTAGTTACTCTGGCTACAATGTCCTTCAAACCGGAACACAACAGTGCATTTACACTGCTGTTTGGCGGAAGAAATAGACATTGCGGTGGTACCCACCCAGGCGGCCTCTCACATATGGGACCCCTACTACTAGTAAAAGATCCGCATAATTGTATTTCATGAGTGGATATTATATTTGGTTTGCGCTTACTATCAGTTCCACGGTTGTCTTCAAACTTGCCATTTCAAAAACAAGAAATTCGAGTCGCATAATATATCCATGTAGACATTGCAAGCTGTACATTCTTTCTCTTAGAAACGTCAACTCCTAGATATCTTGTACGATAGTGTTCGCGGCTTCAATAAAACTCAAAAGGCAATCTTGTCATCTTGATAGGTCTCGTGAAAGCGTTATTTTTTCGTCTAGACACAATCTCTTTGTAGTATAGCAGCTGAGTTTTATATCTTTAATATGTCTTGTCGTATGATGCACAGATTTAATATGTTTTATTACTTTCCACGTCAAAGGGTTAAACGCTTCTTGATGCTATTAAATTGTTATGACGTTCATCTAATTCATTTTTATTTATAAACTCCGAACACTAAATACGTCTTTGGAAACAATGCCAAAGTTTTATTGGAGATCATGCAGTCGTGTAGAAAAGCTTAAATTTTAAAGTACATCTTTCGATCTGGACCACATTGCTAATTTTAGATATTTATTCAGAATGTAAATTGGGACAAAAAATGGCTTAGTGGATAGGGACTAACTAAGAATACATTACTGATAAAATATATAAATGAAACGATATTTTCTATGAAACTATATTAAAATATGCTTTGAGATATTAAAATATGATTAAATTATAAGTTTGGTTCGGTTCACTCAAACTTTACTGTTCACATTTTTAATTTCTGTTTTAAATTACTTGCTCCTAATTCGATACTAACAAGCTCGTTGTTAATTAATCATCGTAATGTATTTTTAATTTTATTTTAGAAAATATCTTTATTACATTTACACTGCGGCCCCTTTCTTCTATCAATACTTTCTTGGCATTGGCAAACTGATGATACTGTACGAGCTAGCAAATACTCAGTGTGGATGTTTAAGAGTAACAATGATCATCTATACTATGTCTCTCTCTCTTTCTTGTCAGTCACTGGACGCTTCCAGTCATTGACAGTTCACTAACTGCTTATATTTTCAAGTGGAGGTTGAATACAGACAAGCGAAGTGTCGGAAGCCTGTCTACAACGTGTACTGAGAAACTTGTTATGGCTGCAGGAAGTCGTTGAATACAGACAGCTTACCACAAGTCACTGTATAGATCCTTGAGAGACCTCTTTTGAGAGGCCTATGTTCACCCATCATCGCATTAGGCCCATTTACTGGAATTAAAATAAAATTTATTCAAAAGTCGTTTTCTTTTTTGTTTTATGCCTTATTATCATTGTCTGTCATTAGTAACACGTTCAGATAACGAGTTATTCCGAAACTATTCGAATGTCTTTTAGGATCTTTTTTGTGTAAGACGCTAGGTGATTAGTATTCTAAGGTTGCTACCGTAAATGTTCTCACAAATGTATAAGAAATTATATTCTAACAGCAAATATAGTAGTTGGCAACGGATTGGGCTGAAAAAATCAAAGGTCGGACGTTCGAACACTAGGCTTGCGTGTGAGTTTATTTTTATAAGTTCAGCAAACGACCAAGCAAGAATGAATAAAATAATAATAATAGTTTATTTCCATGAAAACGAGACAAACATAGAGAACATAAAATTGATGTAAAATAAATATCCACAACGCTTGGATCATGGATGTGTTGCCGACCCATCAGATCGGGAGCGGAAGGCGAAAAGGATGAGAAGAGGAAAGGGGCATTGGGCATCCGGCAGTCTTACTCACCGAAACATAGCTGTTGCTTCACGCAGATCTCTGGTGACAGTGATACCACACCGGACGGGCCTGCCCATTCATGCTGAGTCATGGCTGACAACAGCGTGGCTCTACCACTTTCTTTTTTTTAAGTTATGTGAACTGTACTGTTACTGTATCAGCTTATATACGTACCACTGCAGGGCACAAGCCTCCTCTGCAATTGCGAGTACGATTGGGAGTGGTTAGACCATATAGGCCACCACGCTGGCCTAGTGCTGCTTTTTTTTAAGTTATGTATATTAGTTATTAATTAATTATTATCGCTTACTTTAACAGTTAAGAAAAACTTGGGTGCCCTGGAGGTTTCTCCAGAATTTATAAATTCAAATTTTCTTTATTTGTCTATCATGAGTATACATACAAAGCATGCAAGATGTTCAGATAAAATAAAAAGTAAAAATGTGAAGTTTACCAAACTGAACTTATCATCGTGGTCGACTAAGGCCTAGATCTTCCTCAAACGCATAGCTATAAATTGGGTCATAGCCAAATATTGGATCAAAAATTCAAACTGAGTGAACCAATACAAGGTCTATAGAGCCAATCAAAGACGTTTAGCTGGACGCATAAGAAATAGGTCATTTGCAGCTGATTCATCGCGAATAGAATTAGTATTCTAGAACACTGAATTGGACTCTGACCCGTACTCGCCAAACTTTAGCCCTCAGCATGCAATTTCGCACAGCGTCGACAATGCAGCCAATTCATATTCCATTCAAATTGAGTGTAATTTAATTAACGTAGTAAGCAGAAATTAGTATAAGTGATGTTTAACAAAGTTATAACGTCGTGTTTAACTGGGTGACGATGTAAAGTTATGCTGTAGTTTCACGGAGTTAGGCTACATAATTAACGTACACAAGAGGGAAATGATATTAAAATTGTCGAGTTTATTTATAGTGGTGTAATGCGATTTTAGAATGGAAACATCGATTGGCGTGACTATTTCTGAAATATTTTTCGTACGTCGTTGTAAATTGTTTACTGTATGTACTGACGCGGTATCCTGGATGGGTTGATAGTGATTTATGTTATGTTTGATATGTATTTCGTGAGTATTTACTTGGTAATATATTTAAACTTATAGGATATCTCAAATTTTTTTTATGTATAGGTCCGGCAAACGAGCAAACCGAGCCGACAAGAGCGTGGTTCTACCACGTTTAAATAATCATAAGACGCTAAATAAAAAATCACAGCTTATACATTGCCAAGTGACCAATGAAAAACATTTTAGCGTCGTAAATTTATGTGCTGGCATTTCGCGACACGTACTGTATTTTCTTACATTACTTATTCCACGGGCAAGTGGCCAGATAAAAGGAATTGTTGCAAATTCGATTTCTGAATTGGTATAATCTATCCATGTACTGTATATTATTAGTTTTAAACACACACATATATATCTAATATATATAAATCTCGTGACACAATGTTTGTCCTCAATGGACTCCTAAACTACTTACCCGATTATAATAAAATTTGCACACCATGTGCAGTTCGATCCAACTTGAGAGATAGGATAGTTTAAATCTCAAATTATAGTCGCAATTTTAATTTATTGCTAATTATTTGTCTGTTATTATTTGACAGTCACAATCATCTGTTAACTCCAAATGATTCTAACAGATGTCGATACCTTTCGACTGGGTTGAGTAAGTAATCAATAGATGGCGCTGCTATGGTAAATCTACGAACGTGTCATATAAGCTACATTTTAACAGTATAATTACCACGTGTTGTTGACGCTATAAAATTAATTAAATTTAAAATAAGTAGTTCATTATACTTTAAAAAATCAATTTCGTAGTCAGAATTTTGGCTGAGCGGAAAGTTTTAGCAGGAATTTTGCAAAGTATTTGTGTTTGCGTATTTTTTAAATGATATTCGTCGTATTTTCGTGTTTATATAAGGCCTATCTACAAAATAAAAGCAATTACAAAAAAAATACAACTTGCCTATTTAGGCATTAAGGGATGAAATGGGATAAAGTGGGACGAACGCGATGAAACCGGTCGGATCCGGATTGCATTCGATGGGAAATAATGGGACGGGATGTAACAGAAAGAAAAGGAGCCAGATGAGATGGGATGGGATACGATAGGAAAAGGGATAGTAGGTACTTAGGTTGAGTTCAGGAGTACAAAAGTTTGAACGGGAATGAGATATTTCTGGTGTGGAGTGGAGTCTAAACATCTTAGCACCCAGGCGAAGCTGGGCCGGGCCGCTAGTATATATATATATATATATATATATATATATATATATATATATATATATATATATATACTAACTGATTGTTACATTAATACATTATTTCTTGTTATAACTTAGTATCTACCTATTTGTAGTGAGTTATATATATATATATATATATATACTAACTGATTGTTACATTAATACATTATTTCTTGTTATAACTTAGTATCTACCTATTTCTCACTATTTTGTAATTATTTCAATTTGTGGTAAATGGTGTTGATGGCATAATTAGCATAAGCACTTAAATTTTACTATTGTTTTATTTACTTTGTATTGTGTCATTGTTTGTTTACCCTAATAAATAGAAAAAAAAAAATTAGGGCTATCGTTAACTAATCTTGTAATGATTTAACTAATACGATCTTTTATATAAATTGCGCATAATATTGTATTTAAAAATTATGCAATAAATTGTACAAAAAAATAATAAAACATTGGGAAAACGTCTGCATATCTTTCACAATTTTCATAAAACTGTATTTTTTATTGACCAGAACACATTATTAAACAATGCTTAAACTGCACTATGATCGTAGCCTCAAGATATTGGATATTAAGATACAAGATTGTATTAGATAATCTTAATGGCCAATAATCACTGGCTACAATTTCGTCTAAACCGGAACACAACATTATTTCCGTACAGTTGCTTGGTGACAGAAATGTAGCAAATTACTTCTCTGACGGTCCCTAAATATCAGTAATGATATAATATAAACGACCAATCAAGAAAATTTTAGCATACACCACAAAATTAAAAAGATAACGATATACTAGTATTTTACACAATATGACTAGCAGAAACGCCAAACCGGTATGTCTAGTAGCGTGAAGAGGAATCTCAGCGGGCCGGTATGATTGCATCGAATGGTATGAGACTGCCGTCTGATGCCATTTTATACACTGTCTGGACATCATTAGCACTTACCACCAGGTGCAATGCAGTCATTGTGCCGTGCCAGAATAAAAAAAAGAAAAAAATGACATAGCAGAATTATCATTTTGTCCAGCCTGTGCTAGAAGGGTTCAATAAAGGTTTATGCTTATAAAACGCCGTCGCGCTATGAAAGTAAAATAATGCTGAATTATGAACTTCGCCAGATGATACGCTTGTGTGAATAAAAGTTACGATTTATGTTGTCTTTATTTGCATGGGGCTGAAATTTCGCGAGTTTGGCAGTTTTCGAGAGTTCTCTGAGACTTGGATGAAATACTTGGTTTTTTTTTTTTTTTTTTTTTTATAGCCGTTATAGGCAGACGAGCTAGCGGCCCGCCTGATGGAAAGCGGCTACCGCTGCCCATAGACCTCCGCAATGCCAGGGGTCCAGCACAACAAAGTTTAATGTTTGTTAATCGTAATGTTTTTAATGTTATTGGGTTCGTTATACTGTTTTTTTGGAACTATTTTCAGGTTAATCACAAATATTGCAATTTTTTTTGGGCGGGGCACATAGCACGGAGAACTGATGGCCGATGGGGCCAAAAAGTTCTCGAATGGAGGCCACGAAGCGGAAAGCGCAGCGTGGGACGTCCACCCACTAGGTGGTCAGACGACCTAGTAAAGGTCGCGGGACGTCGCTGGATGCAGGCTGACTCTAACAGGTCACTGTGGAAATCATTGGGAGAGGCCTATGTTCAGCAGTAGACTTCCTTTGGCTGATGTATGGATGATTGCAATATTTTCGGTTAGCTGTATTACACCTACGCTTGATGATGTCAGCAGTACCTATGGTTTTTTATAAATTATATCCATACAGATTGTTGTCAATTGTTGGCGATGGGATGGCCGCATTACAATGTGGTACGGAACACACAACGTGGGTGTCTTGGTTGCACCTCTGCCTACCACTTCTGGGAAGCAGGCGTGAGTTTATGTATGTATGTATATTGTATTTGTTACGGTGGGTGGATCGAACCCGCGGCCTCTCGTTTCATAGCCGGCGTCAGAGCAACTGCGCCACGGAGGCTGTCGTAAAATAAAAAAGTTAAACCAGTGCAGTTTATTCAACAGTCACACCAGCCTTATAATTAAACATTCATACACACTAGTCTAATATCACGCAAGTTAGTAAAAATAATACAAACCATACAAATTCAATTCCACCACAAAACAAATCACAAAAACAAAATATTTAAACAATTACAAAACATTCACCCAAATTTTATACCCGCGTATCTAATGACACATCATGATTATACACAAACTTGTTTCGAATACACTTATACAGTCCCAGAGTGGGAATGCCTATTCCTAATTAAGTTATTCCGAGCGTGACCCTAAGCTGTAGTACGGAATAGCCGGCCTCTGCCAAATGGACATCGTTAGTGGAAATAAGGCGCGTTACAAATTATCTCGAAAGAACTCAAAGTTTTCGGGTGACGCAAATTGTTTTGGCGAATTAAATTTAGAATGTTTTTGAGTGGAATGGCTGTAGAATATGTGCCAGCGGAATAATTAAAAACAATGGTGTGTTTTCTATAGTATTTTTGTGGTGATTTTATACTGTGGTTATCATTGTGCTTAATATTTTTTTATGTCTCAAATAAAAAAAAGTAATATTCTTTATTCAAATAATCGATTATAAAATCTTTTGAATCGTTAAAAATATTGCTATCTGAAATGACTTAAATAATTGTTGCAACTCGTCTACTAGAAAACTTTTTGATTCCTTTTGAATAATATTTAGGTCTGTATAAGCCAAACCTCCTAGGACTAGCGAGGTAGCCCACAGTCCCAATTCCTTTATTCAATTTGGAATTAAATCGGTGCCTAACAAGACGATACAATAATTAAAGCCTTTTATAAACTGATTGAATCCGTCGATCACCCTATTTGAATAAATTGAAGAGAGATTGAGTAAAACAATGTTCCAAGTAAAATAACCGTAATCTTATAAGAACCTCTAAAGTTTAATGTACTTCCTAAACTAACAAGTGAGTCTGAAGTTTGGATATTGTTTAATAAGTGGTAGATGTTATGCTGTAGCTAGAACTGAAAATATGAAGGTCTCCTATAGTAATGCTGTTTCGAGCAAAACCAAATTACAGTAATTTAGATGATGCATTTTGTTAGGTTATGATTATACTTGGAAGTCTTATAAACTTCCCTTGGGAATAGGTGGATTAGATGGGAAAGGAAAGGCCCCACTTTTTTCCTTTCCGCTCCTCTGAATTCCCCACAGGTTTATGGGCTGGCAACACATCTATAACCCACGCATTGTGGTAGCGTAGGAGCTAGCTCATTCCTACAATAGTTCATAATGAGTGCATTATGGCCTGTTGGTAACGGACTAGACGCGACTGCTGACACATTCACAGTGGTCGCGGTTTCCAATCCCAGGGCACACCTCCGACTTTTCGGAGTCACGTGTGGAGTACTGGAACGGTGAAGGATAACATCGTGAGGAAACCTGCATACCATAGCGACTTGTAATAATTTCAATGGTATGTAAATTCCGTCAACCCGCACTAGGCCAGCGTGGTGGACTATATGGCCTTCCTCTCAATCGTGCTCAGAAGAAATCTCAGAAGAGGCCCGTTTTCTGCAGTGAGACATATATTGTCAGATACAGATATCTACCAAACTACAGTATGATTCTACCTCGTTCAATTTAACAGTGATTGTCTCCCTCGATTCGAACCATTTCTTAGCTTACAAATCCTGAGCTATAAAACGCGTAAAAATATTCATAACTCAGATATTTTTGTATAGATTCAAAAGTGCATTTGCAAGTATAAAAGGCTCTCGTATTGTCACTATTTGATACCATCAGAGCAATTTTCATACGCAGATGCAGCTGTGGATATGTTTGTTCCGATTCCGCTCGAATGCATATCTGAGATGCAAATGCAACCCATTTCGATACTCACATGCTTTTTGTTGTCGTTATATGTAGTTGTTTTGATTTTTGTGCTCGCTTTATGTCACAGTAAATGTAATTTCCTTAGTAACTGCCCTGATTTGGTGAGACAAATTTAATTTGTTGTAATATTGGTTCATCCAAAGGTTGTCAGGAAGAAATCGCTCAGTGCGATATGGCCGCCCATTGTACTACTTTATTTTGTAAGTTTATTTCTTATATTTAATTATTAAGTGTGTGGTGGCCTGTTGGTAACGGACCAGATGCGGCTGCTTAGATGTTCACGGTGGTCGCGGGTTCAAATCCCAGGGCACACCTCTGACTTTTCGGAGTCATGTGTGTATTGATAGTCAATCACCATGCACTATAACGGTGAAGGAAAACATCGTGAGGAAACCTGCATACCATAGCGTTTGTATAAATTTCTATGGTATGTAAAAGTCCGCCAACCCGCACTGGGCCAACATGGTGGACTATATGGCCTAACCACTCTCAATCGTACTCTCGATTGTAGAGGAGGCTCGTGCCCTGCAGTGGGTCGTGTATAGGCTGATACAGTACAGTAATTTAATTATTATGTAACTTGAGAGTACAATAAAGAGTATAAATAAATAAAATATTGTTTTATAGGTCATTCGTTTTGAATACATCTTTGTTAGTTAGAATTACACATCTAATTATTGAGCAGTACTCTCCACCCATTCCGGAGGTCTAGAGTCAGTCCACGCCGTCTTATTGCGAGTTAGTGTATAAGTGCCTAATTGTTCGTTTCTTAAACTGCAGACTAATTCAGCACCAAAGATTTTAAAGCCAACCACAAAATTACATTTCACCAACATTTACGAACATAAAATTGCACAAATGAAACCGTCGAATAAAATTCATTTATAGTTGGACTATTTCGTTGGTACAGTAAATAAAGCTCTCAAAACAGCTATTGTAAGCGATATTATTTCTGTTAAAATGCACGAAAATAAGAAACAAGTTGAAGACATTTTCGTGGTATCGCAAGAAAGACTTGAAAGAGGAAACGACTAGCTTAAGAGTGCTCCGGACGAAGAACTCGCCTTGAGTGCTTGGTGAAAGTGTTTAAAGAAAATATAATTTATTTTACCTTGTTAAGTGTGTTCTCTGTTATTGAGGATATTTTTATTGCGTAGTGCATTTTTGAAAATCGAGTAGGTAGTTTAGATTGTAACGGAGCCGGAGTTGTTGAACTGTAATGAACATAACCATGACTATGGATGAAAAAATAGGCAAAGGATGTGGAAACAATTTGTTAGACCTGTCCATCCATCCATCCATCAGCCAAAGGAAGTCTACTGCTGAACATAGGCCTCTCCTAATGATAGATGTTAGACCTGTAAACTCAGTGATTCAACAGTACACTATAGCTGAGTTGGCTCGGTCTTGTTACATTTTAATACATTGGTTAATTCAGTTAATATATTCTAATGACTAAAACAGATGCAACGAGATCCTAACCTAATCATCTACATATTTTATCCAGGTTGTGGGTTTTCAACGAAGCCATAAATTGCTCCCAATTTAAGATACCTACGTTATTTGCAACCTAAGTATAATTTATAACAAATATTGAAATAAAACGAACTCTTACGGATTTTATCGCGAATTTGATTTAATTTTTACATTTTTTAACTTTCCCGACGATCGATCACTTTACAGCTTTCATGGTTACGGGTCGGATTGAGGTATTAGTCATCCGTTTAATGACTGTTACAATTTAACTGTAACTTTACAGCTGATAATAAGAATTATGTAATTTTTCCCTACATAAACCGATGAGTATTGTCCCAAATAGATTGATTTTTCAATTAGACCTTTGTCCATAACACAACAATATACGTAGGTCACTAACAAGTTTTACAAAATCGTATTGTTAATATGTAACTACTAGCAACCATGACAGCATCAATGCCACTAGCCCAATTGTCTGGATATCGCGTGTACACCGACAGACATGTCTTTGTTATCTCGGCCTTGTAAGATGTCACACACAACTCGGATAATGTTTGACATAATTACAAATAAGATTACATTATTATATATATTAAAATTTTCGTGTTTGGGATTCTAGTAAAATGTTTCATTTATTTATTTATTTATACTTCATATACATTGTATATAAGGTGGACTTAATGCCAGAGGCATTATCTACCAACCGACCTTTGGGTGATGCAGAAATGAGCTGAAGTGGGCGTATAAATAATTATTTAAAATGTTATATTTAGTGAAAATGCCTGAGCATTATGAAAACAATTAATAAAATAAAATACATACATACATACATAACCACACGCCTTTTTCCCAGAAGGGGTAGGCAGAGGTGCTACTAGAACACCCACGTTTCGCCTTGTATATTCCATCCCACGATGTGATAGGGGGCGAGCCTATCGCCAAATCGGGCACAAATTCCTGACTCCGGGCTAATAATGAATAGAAAAATCCAATATATCAAATAAAATATCTGGATATTTTGTTTATATTTCTGACATAAAGTCACTACACTACTATTCAATAAGTGAATGAATGCAGCAGAATGTTAATTGGGTTGATATTCAATTTAGGAGGATTCGATTTTGGCGTAGAAGTCAGTGTGATTAAGACGAATGACTTGATGAAATGAAGTATGAATATTCTGCTAATCTTCGTCTTCTTTTTATTGTTAAGATTCTAGACTCAAAGTTCTCCCCTAAATCATGTGAAATGTTCAGTTGCCTTGTGTGTATAATCAATAAAACTACCACCTGGCTTTATTTTCGGTTGCAGACTTGATATACCTATTATCATATTAATATAAATAGTTATCTATGTAGCAACTTACATCATCTGTATATAAGTAAGAATAATATTTGTTACTAATGACGTTAATAAAAAAATCCGAATAAGTCCGACACTGTGATAATTCCTCAGTATAATTTTTCCTCTGACATTCGCATCAATATTCCTAATATACGAGTAAATAGATTTCCATTTATCCTTATGGATATCCAATGCGACGACGCGAGCTAAATCCCTAGCTATTTGTAAAGAAAAAACAAAAGCAACGAAACAAAAATAATTTGATCAAGCCTACGCCTTTGATTCAAGACAATGCGACTACGTTCGGTTAAAGCAAATATCTCGTTTGCATAAATTATTGTATAACACCCACTTAGAGTGAGGGGGGAAATCTTCCCTCTCGCTTGCTCTTAAGGTCGAGTTCATTAAAAACAGGGTGTTGAATTAAACCAGTACAAGATTAAGGGGTGTAATTACACCAGCGTGAAACCAAACAGGGGGAATACGTTTAAAGATTTCGTTAAGAGATGTGTGCTCGAAGATGAGATGTGTTTCGAACCCTTGTTGTTCTTTTTATTTCATTGTTGGATAAGTTTTGAAAGTCGGCTTCATTACGGTCTTTAATTGGCTTCATGGTTTGCTCAAATATTAGGTTTTGAAATTAGCTCGTTAATAGAAGCGTAGCTTTAAAGTTCAGAATTGTTTTTTTCTAATGTCTGTTGTACTTGATAAAAAAACCAAATGTAACTACACTCACTGTCATCTCTATAACTTATTTTTTGCACACAAATACATAAAGAAAATAGTAATATTATGTGTACAAATTAATAGCTACTTCTTAGATTTTATCATACGATGTAATTTATAAGGTATTAATTCAGTCGACGGTTTAGTACACAGTAACCGCCTTATTCTTTTGCACTGACTTTTATTTGGCCCCATCATCTCATTGTTTTAGCAGTAATACATCCAGCCAATTATTACACATTAGGCCACGAAGCGGAAAGCGCAGCGTGGGACGTCCACCCACTAGGTGGTCAGACGACCTGGTAAAGGTCGCGGGACGTCCCTGGATGCTGGCTGCCTCCAACAGGTCACTGTGGAAATCATTGGGAGAGGCCTATGTTCAGCAGTGGACTTCCTTTGGCTGATAGATTGGATTGGATTAACGCATATTATTTTCAAATTTTAATCTTAAAATTACCAGGTCTTTATACCAATTATTTTAGAATATGATTCGACAAAATTATGACATAGACCTCACTTATTAAGTTCATTAAGATAGTTGCAAAAAGTATGCTTAAATGCTATGCATTATTCAGTTTAAGTTTTAACCCAGAGAGTCCCATTAAAGTTTATACTTAAATTTACTGTAAGTAATATAATATATAAATACTTTACTTTTAATTAACTAGCTGGCTGCAAGCTCCGACGTAAATCATTCAAGCACTGCTCTCTAAATGTTACTAATTAACTAAATGTTTTTGGCTTTTTTGTTGCTAGTATTTTTTACTTTACATTTTAAATCCTGTGTAATAATATAATGTTTTTTTGTGTTTATTAATTATTTGTGATCGGCATTTTGTTTTGTAACATCATAGTAGAGTTCGTAAAAACGAAAATAATTGAGACTGAATTCATCGAGGTATTGTATTTTAATTAAAAGAGCGTGTTTAAAGTATATATTTTTTATTATGAATAATTAATTAAACTTGATAGTAATTATACTTTGCTATTCTATTAGAGTATTGATTGGCGAGAAACCATTACCTCTCGCTTTACACAATGATGTCGGCCTGTTTTGCAACTTTAGCCAAAATTTGATGCCCTAATATTTTGAAGGTTGCTAAAAGTTAGGTCACAGTCTACATACCTAGGCGTTAAGTAAAAAAATAGCTATTGAGATAATTACCATTGTCATAGGTTAACGTAATAAATCAACGTTTTTTGGGGTTAGGCGTTTTACATGACTTTTATAGGTTTCCCTTGTGAAAAAGATAATTGCCCATTTCTAATACTTGGATTTGAGAGACACATGACAACAGCTTAAGAATACTTTATCTTCATTCCACAATTCATATTATAGCTTCAACTAAACTCTTCTCCTTTCACCTCTAAGGAGGGAAATACTGTGCGAAGTATCGATGGTTCTAACTAGCACGCCTTTGTCCATTATATCTTAAGATGGTTGATGCTAGCTATTTCTACGTGTTCGAAGATGCAGGTGCATCTAGTCTACGTATATACTTCCAAGTAAACAGTCAGTACAACCAAGTAACTCCGCGGAACACAGAACAATACTATTAAACCACGTTCCTTCAATGCTTCACTACTTAGACATTGCGGCTATCAAAACAATAATGTATTTGACGAAATTTAATTAGTGAATACAAGCGTATTGTGCAAATTAATTACTTCAAAAGGCAGCGTCTAATATAACTTCATTACAAGAACAACACAATAAGGCAGCGGTTGCCCAAAATATCTCTGTGGAAACTATCTACACTCAGTAATCTAATGACTTGCGCTCGAAGGGTTTGTGTCAACGACTCCCAGAACTATGCCCTTTAAAGCACCTAACAATTTTGAAACCTGGCGTATTAAATTTTGACAGAATAACAAAAATACGTCGGCAGCTTCCGGGACACAATTGGTTGAGAATTCTATATCGCAGGTTTGGTTATCGCACAAAATAAAATTTTGATTATCCACAAATATTTCAGGTCTGCGTGTTGTAAAACTGAAAAGTTTCTCATAGTTTAGAGGCGGTTTAGTAAGCCCTTGTATGTTTGTGTGGTCAGCACTATATTGTGTTGTGTGATTATTTGGCATATTTAGTAATTTTATTATTGGTGTCACTCTCTTCAAAATGCCATCATGAGTTATTTTTATTACAGTAACCGACATAACTACTAATAACCTTTTACTTATCCCTACGCCGCCACTGTTCCTATGCTTAAATGCGAAATATCTCTAAGAATGAGCAAAGCTCTAAAAATACTGTAAAGATAAACAATATAAATTATAAAAGTCATGTTCCAGAATTCATTCATCAAATCACTAAGTGAGTGAATCAGAAAGATAAAAAAAACTGAATCCAAACTAAGGCAAATTAAGTTACAAGTTTAGGAGCTAGAAATAACCAATTGAAGTGACAGTGAGGCGGGCACATAATAGAACAGACAGGCGATGAAGCAGAAAACTTTGGGACTAGAGACCACATACCGGGAATCGAGGACGACCTACGATAACATATATAAACGCTTCTATAAAGATACGTGAATGCTTTCACGCCTATGCATCTAAATGACTAGGTAAAGTTAAAACTAGTGTCGCATTTCGCAGATATTCGAAGTTTACTTCTGTCCTAAGGAGAGGGCAAGTCTAAGGATGCATACTACGATTTTATAAGTTGTCTATTAAGGAAGGACAATGATGAGATTATCGTATTAATGAAACAATTTTCGCCCACGTGTTTTATTCTTACATACGTACATAAACATTACGCTTTTATCCCAGAAGGGGTAGGCAGAGGTGCAAGGTGAACCCACGTTTCCCCTCTTTCCATCCCTCGATGTGATAGGGGCGAACCTACCGCCATATCGAGCACAAATTCCTGACTCCGGGCTGGTAATGAATAGAAAAATCCAATATCTCTTTGCCCAACACGGGAATTGAACCCGCGACCTCAGCTTTGTAATCGCATATTATCGCATGTCCCATATCGCACATCGAGGCAGTCAGTTTGATTCTTCCTATAAATAATACTGCCTATCCCTTGAAAAAGGAAAAACGTGTGAGTTTATGTATATCTGTATGTAATAGTCTTGTTAGTTTCATTTTATGGTTATAGTTCTACGCGTGTTTGTAGAGGCATTATATATATTTAATGGCTTTACGAGGTAACTGAAGTTACTATTACGACATGGACTAATGATAAAGGCCTAGTAACTTTCAATTGGCGTCACACTCGTAGTAATGTGTACTTTTAAAGCTAAAGAAAAATATCAGGTAATTCGTGTCCTCACACAGGACTTTTAATTTAAAATTATGTCGAAAAACATGCCTCCTACTATGAACAAAAAAGTGTATAAACGTTTGAAGCGTTTGAAGTCCACGGTTTCACACTAGGCTAGCGTGGTAGAGCATAGGCTAACCCCTTTGAATCGAATTCTGAATTACAGAGGAATCCTGTGCTCATTCGATTTCGAAACGGTACGGTACAAAGCCTAATAAATGTAATAAAACTTGTTGATAGATCAATTTCCAAGGAACCCTGAAATTTACATCCAAATGCGATCAGAAACTATTCAATATTCCATACTCTGCTTATACGATATTGTGCAGATATTTTGAGAACATCTAACCCAGCAATGTCGTGTTATTGATTATAATATCGTATTATGTAAATACTCCCTCTTGATACATCGTTACACCGCAGGTTCTCTAGGCTGAAGTTTCATTGTCTAAACAGGAATCGCTTTGTGGTAACACACAAAACGTAGATAGCACTGCCTAAGGGCCAAACGCAATTCTCTTTTATAAAAGGCAACGAAGCGAAAGGCCTACAGATGTTTTTTTTATAAATAGGAGTTGAATTGTTATTACGAGAAAAATATGATGAAACAATAAGCGTTGAAATTGCTGTAACATTTATTCGTGGAATTTATTGTTTTATAAGATTTGCTATTCTAGCTTAAACTTGTCAGGATAAATAAATTTGATGAAATTGTCTTTTGATAAAAGTGAAATTACAGGAAATTTACTGTCTGAATACATTTTAATTGAAGTCAATAAAAGACTAGATAATATTCTTGGACGCGGCCTTTCTAAAGGCACAGACATCTTTCTTGATGATCAATACTTATAAACGAACTGAATAAGTATATAAAGTTTGAGGGCAAGTAGAACGAAATCTAATTGATACAAGAAATCGAAACATTGGGAAAATTAGGTTGGTGGACAAAGTTACATTGCTGTGATTCATAATTAATCACAGATAATATGAAAATATTTTAGATGCCGTTATAGTACATTATGTTCTAACTTACAAAGCCATCAATTCTAATTATTAGAATGTAATTGAGGCAATAAATATCATAACAGATCAGTTCAAGAGTAATGAAGATAAAATCATTGTAGATGATTCAAAAAATGAGGAAGTAAGATCTATAAAAACATAATAAGTTGAAAAAAGCAAACATGATTGTACGTAGCTGTACTCAGAACACAAAAAGCCACAAGTATAATAAGAAACATAAAGCATTAAACCCAGAAGCTCACTTCAATACAGAAAACAACTATTTCCAGTGAAGCGAAATAATAAAAAAATAATATTCAAAGATCGCGCAGCGGCACAATCGAGCTGAAGAGATGGTAAAGGCTAGGCAACAAAAAGAAGCAATTTTCTTTTAAATTAACGGACGGATTTGTATTCAGTTTTTATTCGTGCCATGAATTATTTTTTTCCGTTCACAAAGCAATGTTTTGTGATGTGCAAAATGAGGATTCTTTGGGAGTACGTCACTTGGGTGTGCCGATGAATTATTCAATCGTACATTCATAGCATACATCTATTTTTAACGTGACTTTAATACCACACATTGGTTCAATATAAGTAGTACATGTGGTATTCATATTAAATAAAAAACCAGGCCTCCAAGATTTTTCAAAAATAGAAGTAAGTGATGTTTGTTGTGGTGTAGATATTAGAAATTACTGGGAAGACTTCGTAACCATAATACCTAAACACAAAAAAAATGCTTACACACACATAATTATTCTAAGCGGCATTCAAAACGAGGGCATTTAGTTTCATAATTACCTTTTAACCAGCCATAAAAGCTTTCCAAAATAGCTTATATGTCTGAGTACTTTCATGCAAGGTAAAATTCTCTGAAATTATTATTAGTGAAAATGTTAAATACTTAGAACTCCCAGAAGGTATTTTATGAGGGCGCGTTACATAAGTCCATAGTTCTCGTGATCAGTAGATAGTTTTCAGTCAGTTTCCTAGAATTGGAAGCACAAAATTCTTAAGTCTAACACTAACGTCTCCGAGAATCTAAAATCCTTCGCCAATTTCGCGGTGCCAGTGAGCTCTAACTTCTACGTTGATATAGAGATTTATGTGTTGATAGTAACCACAGAGGGATCCATAAGTTATGTTTTCTCTAGAAGCTGTAACTTATCTAGTTCTTATATTGTCATGACTAAAGCGCCATTTACACGGGGAGAGTTTCTCGCGGTGAGAATCGTATGCCATCATCGCATGACATAAGACTCATGTTCTGACATTTACATGATGCAACGTTTTTTATATCCTTACGATAATCGTATCCTCGAGGCGAGAAACGCTCCCCGTGACATTTTGACATTTGAGTATCCAAATATATTTGAATTCAATGTTAAACGATCAAACATGAGAAATACGTTAGAATTTTAAATGAAGCCAGTAGGGTAATTCACGTAATTAAATAAGTTTAGTTGCAGTGCAGTTGCAGTTAAGTTTCGATCAAAACAGACCTTTTTGTATTCTCGTAATTTTGACAACCGCTGTCAGATACGCTCGCGTCAAGTTCGCGTCACGCGAGCGGTTTAGTGTATTCTACTGCTGCGTGTTTTATGTGCGTGATTCAGATCGCAACTTGATCGGTATTCACGTATAAGCTTCTTGCATACGACTGACGTACAGTTGACGCGCAGCACACGCGCAGTTTACGCGTAGCTTAGGTGCAGTTCACGCGCAGCTAAACAATTACAAGAATACCATTTTGCACTAAGACGTAAACTTCATTGCAACTGCACCGCAACTTGATCGGCGCGTCAAAAAATTACGTGAATTAGCCTGCAGACTCCTCTAACATTCATACATCCTCAAACCTTTCAGTGTTTTGTTTTAGCAATGTTTTCCAGAAATATTTCATTGTATTTTTGCCTCCTCGCTCTTGGTACAAGTTTGAACAAAATATTCGCTCAAAAAGGAAAATTTTAAAGTAACGTGGAACTGTCTGGAGTAGGCTCGTTATTATGTGTTGAGGAATCTGTGTTAGAATGAAATGATTGATGAGCGTTCCTGTTAATGGCCAGGAAGTTTGTACACAAACAAGCTTTTATACTCTGCAGTACTTATGTAAGTGTTTGACGTATCTGCCGCATATCTTCACTTTTCTTTTGAGAGCATTTGAGAGTTGGGGCGAAAGTGTGTATTATTTTTCAAAAAGGCTTTCACTTCTTTCATTATCTTTCTACTCTAATCAGCAAGCACGATAACCTGCGATTGACTCTAATTTACCTTGACTAGATAGTCAAGTGCGTATTTGTTCTAGAATATATGTAGACGATACTTATGTAGTTAATTATAGAACGTGTCTTTATCGTATTTTCAGTTGTCTTTAATTCATTAGGTTTATTCAGAGGTTAGGTAAGACAATTCAGTTGTCTTACCTAATCTCTACCTTCGACATGACCAAACACTTTCATTTTAAAACATCCAACTAAAATGAGTTTTTGTTACAGAACATTGCTGTTACAACGGCACCAGACAGAAACAACTTGCGAAGCCCAACCGCACTGGCTTAGAATGGCAACCTTCGCGAGTTTTATATCCAACACATTGTACCGACGTGGGGCGACAAACGACAGTTAACAGTTGGCAGCGTAAACAATTTCACAACTCCAGTTCTCTCGCAAAGTTTCTTAAAGCGGAGGGTATTTAACAAAGCATCTTACGACCCTATCGAAGCATGCCCGGATTGTTGGTGTTTCTTATTGTGATTAGTTAATTGTAGCCCTGCCAGTTGGAGTGGTTTGTGAGGGGGTTTGTGATTTGTTATTGGTATGTTTGTACCTGAAGACTTGTATTACGGAATCACAGTTGAATTGTTTAAAAATTTACGATCGCGTATAATTAGTAATACTATACGCGATATAGTCAGTATAAGCTCCCGCTCAGGAGGATTAGCGCCCTACTTCTTCTGCCAATGATAGCAGATATTATGTTGTAATGATATGAAAGCCTAATAATTTTTACTTTGCCTTCTCACACTCGTAAATATCTACACATAATGCCGGCTTGGTCCAAATTTAATGCAGGCTGAACCCACACCACCCACTTGCGTTGATCTCCATGGCGAGTTTTTCAGCCGTTACCTACAATATGTATGGTGTTCGCAATCCATGCAAATTGAAATAGATAGCCAACCATTCAAAGCTCTATATATAGGACATATCAAGACTGCTACCGAAAACGAAGCCGAACGAAAAATGTACGCATTTACCACCCAAATACGGTGATAGGAAAATAATACAAAAAAAAAATCGTCGCTTATTTTACAACATTTTAATTGCATTGTGTCTGAAGTCACTAAAACTACCACCTGGCTTCGTTTTTGGGTAGCAGTCTTGGTATACCCTGTATATGATAAAAGTAGATAGGTATTAGTAAATCAGTATAAATCCTGTCATTCTCGCCTTTCCACGAATGGTAATATTTATTTCCAATTGAATATCTCGTAAATCCTGCGGTAATCTCGCTCAAAAGCATATTAATGCACTGGCAACTGATGAATGCAAATCGATTTAAACGTAAAATGAGAAGAAAATACTTTATCCGAGCTTCAATATATCCAACAAATTGATAGATATTTAACAGTTGATTCAGATTTAAAGGAGATTTCTTTCGCGAACGCTCTTTTTGCATCAGGCTGGATCGCTAAATGCGATTGCTGTGTTCCACAAATACCATTTGCATTGCCCCTAACTGACGTCGGAAAATATCTTGCTTTGTTCCAGCGAATGCAGAAAACTAGCACGCTGGATATAAAATAGAAATGATACTGGCATTAACATAGTTGCGGTCGTGTGTGGAATAAACCTTTTATTTGTATGGGCACATTTTAAAATTGGAATTACTTGGCAAGTTATGTTCAATGGATATTGTTTTGCGCTGCTATTGGATTGAGATTTTATATCGTTTGGAACGGTGTATGCAATAATATGGGATTTTATTGAACTTTTTTATTTATTGGCTAAAATCTTTTTAATACCTTCGTGTGCAGAGTTATTTTAAATATTTCAAATCGTTGCTGCTGATAACCCGAATCAGAGAGGACGTAAAAAGGGTTAGATAAGAGGTAATGTAAACTGTCGAAAATGAATGAAGAGATTGATGAAATGGATGAATCGAAAGTGATAACATGATCGAGGAAAATGGAAACCGATAGTATTTCACTACCGCGGTGAATACAGACGCGCTTGTTGTTTATGTACCCATCATTTCTTATGATGACGATTTATTGTTTATAGGCAAGCAGTTTCTTTGTAGAAAATTTACAACAACAACATGGGTTGTGTATATGGATACATGACAACTCTGGAATAGTGCATACATACATAAAGATCACGCCTTCTTCCCAGAAAGGTAGGCAGAGGTGCAACCAGGACACCCACGTTTTACTTTGTGTACCCCGTCCCATGATGTGGTAGGGAGCGAGCCTATCGCTATATCGGGAACAAATTCCTGACTCCAGGCTGATAATTAATAGAAAAATCCAATATTACTTTGCCCGATCCGCGATTTGAACCCAAGACCTTAGCTTTGTAATCATACCGTAGTATAAATACGCCACCGAGGCATCCTCTGGAATAGTAATCTATTTGAGCCTGCCTTTGCGTAAAGAGCTATAAGGATGCACCGGATGGCAGAGTAAAAAGGGGAGATTATCCAGCCCCGAAAATCCCACTGACCGAACGGAACGAACCTATTAACAAGACAAAGATACTGTTTCATAACCCAACACATTCATGGTTTAAGCCCCATTTACAAGGCGAGAGTTTCTCGTCTCTAAGATGCGATTATCGTAAGGATTTAAAAAAGTTGCATCGTGTAAACATTGTTAGAACACGACAATCTTATGGCGGTTATGTCATGCGATTATCGCATACGATTCTCGCCACGATAAACTCTCTCGTGTAAATAGCGCTTTAGTTATCATATTTGACTCATTTTGAGGATTTATATCTATATGTAGACAGAATGGTATGCTTTTAAACATACTAAAAGCCTTAGCGATAATTTTACCTTAACATTTAACTCTTTTCTGTTGTTCCTCATCTTTTACGAGGCAGAAAACGCACCTACAATTCAACTTCGAGGAAATCAGTAATTACTTACTTGTGACTTATTTGTTGTACCTATGTAATAAAATCGGGATCGAATCAGAAATGAGGAGATCCGTAGGAGAACTAAAGTAACCGGCATAGCCCAGCGGATTAGCAAGTTGAAGTGGCAATGGGCGGGGCACATAGCACGGAGAACTGATGGACGATGGAGCCAAAAAGTTTTCGAATGGAGGCCACGAAGCGGAAAGCGCAGCGTGGGACGTCCACCCACTAGGTGGTCAGACGACCTGGTAAAGGTCGCGCGGAACGTCGCTGGGTGCAGGCAGCCTCCGACACGTCACTTTGGAAATCATTAGGAGAGGCCTATGTTCAGCAGTGGACTTCCTTTGGCTGATGGATTGGATTTGGATTGGATGTAATAATTAAAACCCTCGTCGCTTACAACAGTCAATTCATTGTTAATCTAGCTAATAAGGAGATTTTTAAATTCCTCCTTTCATTTCTTGAAATATAACGAGGACTAACCTATCTTTGAATGAGGTCGAAAGAATTATGCTGAATTGTAACTTATGCTTCGCAGTTTAAAGCGATGCAGCTCTTTACCATTAAATACTTGCTTGAACGTGGCATTACGTAGTCCAATTGGCCGGCCCGGTTGTTAAGCTTCATTTAACAAGGCTTATATACGATGTGACATTTAAAAACCCGTAAACCTGGGTGAAATCTGGCCAAAATTACCCCAGTAGTACAGCGGAAATTCGCGAATTGGTTTAATTTTTCCGCGCATTACAGCATTTTGTTGCGGTGTACGTTTTGTTTATTGTTAATGCGTTTTCTGAATGTATGTGGTCTTAAGAGGATGTGTGGTCTTGGCCGAAGATAAATATATGACATTTTGAACATAAACGTAGTGAAAATGTGTCATATATAACAGAAAACGAGGGATATTTTTTAACTTGCCTTGTACAATTTTTATTTTAAAGATAGTTAATTATTCAAATTATTTATTGGCAAGAAAATTCAGAGGAGGCGTACATTGAATGTGAAATGAGAAGTCCTTATGTCGATTCTTAAGTCAGGAAAATACATATATACATGGACTCACGCCTTTCTCCCAGTTGAGGTAGGCAGAGGTGCTACCAGGACACCCACTTTTCACCTTGTATGTTCCCTCCCAAGAAGTGATAGGGGGTGAGTCTATAAAATAATTTCAAGTATTCTTTTCTTAAAACTATGGATCAATAATTGTATGTTCTATAATGGGCATGTAAGACCTTTATGTACAGCTAATATCAGGTAGTTTAGAAGATGGCGACATTGACTTCTGTCGGAAAAAGACATTTATTTAAAAGACTCACCGTGAATTAAAGGCGGTAAAAATACGAAATTACTTAAGCCAAGCGGTTCAAAGGACTCGTAAATATATGTAAACTTACTAACGTAATAAATTAAGAATTATTCATCAAATTAACATCTCATATTATATAAAGTTTGTGCACGAAGAAGGTTACAAATTCGTTTATTCCTGTTCAGAACTTGTTAAAAGATTTTTCGAAGCATACCACAGGGACTCTGGTACTCTTAGGGATTCTGTTCGTACTTAGTGTTCAAGTAATGTAGAAAATTTTGTATTAAAAAATATTATTTGCTTCTTTAGTGATTTTGACGTAATCCCTAGAAAATATTAATAATGCAAAAGATTAAATTATATTTGCAAAATTGAAGACCAGATGTTTGAATTTATTTATTTAATTCAGTGTCTGAAAAAATATTTATATTATATAATCAGAAATGTATATTTCAAAATATTCTTTATCAGGGAAAAATTATTATGAATAAGTAATAACTAAACACTTCACTTCATCAAAATCATTAACTTAATCGCCAATGCTGAAAATAAGGTTTTCTTAAACATACCATTAAACATTTCTTAACATTTCTTAAACATACTATAGGCATTATAGTAGCAAACTAAATTGAATATTTGCTATTTATTGATATGTCATCATCAGCCTACTATTTAGTGTACCTACCTAGACACCGGCAGTACAATGAAAAAACGTGGCCTTAAAATGATAAATAATGAAATAAATACACCCAACAGTCACATACACAGTTCTGACCCCACACTGAGATCGAGTCTTGTGTCGTGGCTAGCAGAAACTACGAGAGACTGTTCAGTCTCACAAACACACAGACCCGAAACAAATACCTGTGATTCACACATACATTTGTTTCGGTGCGGGCATCGACCCGGCGGTCTCTCGTTTCACAGCCGGCGTCTTACCAACTGCGCCACTGAGACTGTCAAAAGGTCTAATGCTTTGTCCTTCGCACCTACATATATGTTTGGTTGTTAATTTTTTTTTCCGTTTTTCCTTTGAACTTCAAACATAGATACCAGAAAATTGAAAATATTCGTTCAAAAAACGGATACATATTTAGTATTTAATTCTTTATACTCTTTTACAGTTAGAAGTTTAAGGTGTCTCACACAGGTCCTAGATTAAACTAACACTTTTCAGAATTTATTACTATGAAAATAATTTCCGTACACCCGATACTTTAGCTATTAGAACATGCGGAAGCTCCGAGACGTGATATATTAGACCCGGTACCATAGTACACGATTTTAATAGCGCCACACAATGCCTTGCTTAGAATCTTTGATGTTTTCCATATTATTCTTTGCAAGGCAAAATTGTGTACGTGATAGGGAATTTTGTGTTACATTTTGGGAGTGAAATAAAATGGCGAGATTCATATATCGCGTTGCTACGAATCAGGAATAATATTAAGGTTGTGTCAGACTTCATAGCTTTTTATTATCACTATACATACATAAATTCACGCCTTTTTCCCAGAAAGGGTAGGCAGAGGTGTAACCAGGACACCCACGTTTAGTCTTGTATCTTCCGTTCCACAATGTGATAGGGGGCGAGCCTATCGCCATATCGGGCACAAATCCCTGACTCCGGGCTGATAATGACATGAATGAATTGAAAAATTGGCAATGGACGTATCTCTGTATCAGCTCATATACGTCCCACTGTAGGGCCCGGGCCTTCTCTACAATTAAGAGTACCCGTGAGATTGGTTAGGCCATATAGTCCACCACCATACCATAGCCCGGCTATAGTGGACGTCTATGTGCTGATAATATAAAATACTTATAACAATGTGATAGGCTCGCCCCCTATCACATCGTAGGACGCAATATACAAGGCGAAACATGGATGTTTTAGTAGCACCTCTGCCTATCCCTTCTAGGAAAAAGGCGTGTGGTTATGTATGTACGTATGTACTTATAACAATTTAAACATATTTAATCAACATAAAAATGAGCTAGCTAGAACTGGCAAAAGCAACGTAGCCAGTAATTATTGTGTAAAATAATATGTTTAACGCCAATTAATATGTCAAACGCAAGTAGACAATTAATTTTAACTAGTATTATTAATGTTCGCTGGTATTCAATTGCAGTTAATTACGATTATTGAGATTTATGTTATACAACGAAAACCAACAATATTCGATTACACTCATAATTTGACAGCCTCCGTGGCGCTGTTGGTTACACGCCGGCTGTGGGAAGAGAAGTCGCGGGTTCGATCCCCGCATCGAGATTAATGTTTGTGCGGTCCACAATTATTTGTCTCGGGTCTGAGTGTTTGTGATACCGAAGTCTCTCGTAGTTTCTGATACTCACGACACAACATTCAATCTTAGTGTGGGGTCAGGACTATGTATGTGATTGTTGGGTGTGTTTATTTATTTATCAGGCAAGTTATATAACAACTCGTATCATTCTCGCTATAAGAAATACGAGAACACAGAACGAGGAATTTTGTTTCAGAATTACACAAACCTACAACTGTACATAACATAACTTTCTAACATAAATAGGAGTATCAAGTTTGAAACATTACAAAGCTCACAAAACTCTGCCAGGCCGCTGAGTTACAAGAATGATAAGGGTGTACAAATAAAACTAAATGAAAGTGCTGACGTAACAGTACTTTTGATCAAGTATCGTGTACGGTACGACAGCAAAGCTGAGATGGATGATAATGGATTTTTCAATTCATTACCAGCCAGGAATCAGAAATTTGTGCCCGATGTGGCGAAAGGCTCGCCCCTATCACGTCGTGGGACGAAACATACAAGGCGAAATGTGAGTGTGAGGTGGCGCCTCTGCCTACCCTTTCTGGGAAAAAGGTGTGAGTTTATGTATGCATGTGTATCAAACAAAACAATATTTTTTTATGATAATAAAGTCTGATACATACAAAATATAAACCGAAATATAATTGAGAGCATTACCTTGCCTATTCAAAAGAACTGCAGAAAATACACTGAAATTCATCAACGCATTTTTGTATTTTTATCGTATCGTTGTACGCAATTACTTTGAACAGAATCTTTGTGAATACATAAAATCCTCCAATATTTCATATTAATTAATCAGTGTGAAAAATACGAACGAAGTGTACGAAGAATATTTTCACGTAGTTTCATAATTTTTTTTAATATATATTCTGGGAATGAAAGCTGCCTTTTCAATGAATATGTTCATGATATATACCATATAATTGTGATAAATAGGAATCAATAATACATTTTCGTTAGCATTGCATACAAGCGTTGTAGATTTTACATGACATACATAAACATCATGCCTTTTACCCAGAAGGGGTAGGTAGAAGTGCAACCAGGACACCGACGTTTCGCCTTGTGTTTTCCGTTCCATAATGTGATAGGGCGCGAGCCTACCGCTATATCGGGCACAAATTCCTGATACCGGGCTGACAATGAATAAAAAAGCCAATATCACTTTGCCCGAACCGGGATTCAAACCCAAGACTTCCGCTTTGTAATCATACCGTAGTACAGCAACGCCACCGAAGCAGATTTTTATTTTTTTAATAATTTGTATATAAACACTGACTGGCTTGTTATGTTAAAAATACTACAAAAACTAAATCCCCCATAGCAAGGTTCAAGTTGATATTATTCACGCAGCCTCATCAAATTAGACGAAGGCGCATTTGAATAATGAAACAGCTACTTAACAAATTGTGACGAGATGCCTCTTAATTAGTAGTCAAGTCTCGACTCGGCAGTAAGACGCTGATTAAAAAAAGACTGGGGGAAAAATACGATTTGAGTTATCGCTTTTTGAATTAATTTCGACTTAGGCTCGCGTTAGTGTAGAGGATTTTTAATGGTACTGACAGAATAATAAATAGATGTTGCTAATGGATTCCATAGTTGTGTGTCTAGTGTCGTGAGAATTAAAAAGCTAGAGAGACGTTTGAGTAGAAGAATCATTCCTTAATATGTTTTTTTTTTGTATTGTATCAGCCCATATACGACTCACTGCAGGGCACGGGCCTCCTCTACAATCGAGAGTACGATTGAGAGTGGTTAGGCCATATAGTCCACCACGCTGGCCTAGTGCGGGTTGGCGGACTTACACACCGTAGAATTTTTTTTAAAATCGCTACGGTATGCAGGTTTCCTCACGATGTTTTCCTTCACCGTTAAAGTGCGCGGTGATTGACTATCAATACACACATAACTCCGAAAAGTCAGAGGTGTGCCCTGGGATTTGAACCCGCGACCACCGTGAACATGTAGGCAGCCGAGTCTGGTCCGATACCACGAGGCCACCACGCACTTAATATGTTTACTCTGGATATATGGTATAAAATGCTGTAACTAAATAAATAAGTTAAAAAACACGCTTTAGCATAAGACTAACTAAAAAAAGTAAAACTACTTGTTAATGAGTTTAAGATTAGAAAATGGAGTAAAATACATTGATGAAAATCCTGAAGTGCTCGGAAATTGACGTAATTTCCGAGCTACTACAAAACGTCTAATTCTAATCTAATTCTTCAAAGGATTCTGTTACATACATACATACATGCAGGCGAAGCTAACAAAAGCTTGATATAAAGAATATATTACTAATGTACAAGATTTAATATACATGAAAAACAAAACGCTCACGGCCAAAGCTTATGCTACTGCAAGACCAATTCACACCCGAGGGGCTACAAAAACACTATCCTTTGTGGCTTTGAACGGACCAGACGCGGCTGCCTACATGTTCACGGTGGTCGCGGGTTCAAATCCCAGGGCACACCTCTGACTTTTCGGAGTCATGTGTGTATTGATATTGATATATTGTATTGACTATCAATGTCAATCACCACGCACTATAACTGTGAAGGAAAACATCGTGAGGAAACCTGCATACCATAGCGATTTGTATAAATGGTATGTAAAAGTCCGCCAACCAGCACTGGGCCAGCGTGGTGGACTATATGGCCTAACCACTCTCAATCGTACTCTCGATTGTAGAGGAGGCCCGTGCCCTGCAGTGGTTCGTATATGGGCTAATACAATACAATACAATTGTGGCTTTGTAAAATTATTAGTAATACGTATAGCTATTAAATCATTCGAATGCATTTGCAAATGTTATTCATAGCAACTAAGAATGATTAATTGCTGGAGACGGATGGATTTAACTGGAAATTCATTTATGACAAATGTCTTGCTGAATTTGTGTACAAATCGGTTCTGAGTTGAGATGCAAGTACTGGGAATTCAACCCGTTTCGTAGTACGTTTAAACAGCGAACTATTAAATATGTTTCTAGTTACTTCCTATATTTGCTATTTTCCATTGATGTAAGTATACGAATGAAATATGTTTATAACAGAGAAATTCTTGTTAGAAAGCTTTAGGTGTTTCTAAGAGAAAAAGTTCGAAATAAAGTAAAAAGAGTGGTGCTTTGCTGTCGCATTTCTTTCGGTGAGTGAGATTGCCGAATACTCAATACCCATTTCCTCTTCCCATCCTTTTTCCTTCCCGATCCCCTCCAAATTTCAAGGGCCGGCAACACACCTATGAACCAAGCGTTGGGGATGGTCATGTGCGGCAGTGATCACTTACCATCAGGTGACCTGTTTGCTTGTTTGCCGTACCTATGCAATAAAAAGAGCTCCAGAAACCTTTCAAATAGTCCCTGAGATTTAGGGACTACGTTTATTTAATGCTCAAGTCGTAATACCCTCCTTCTATAGTACGTACAAGGAAAAAATATTAACAGTTGATCATCATCCTCCAATTTACAAAATAAACTCAACCTCTGCAAACTTGTATATAAAATGTAAATACACTAGTTGATCCCGGAAGGCCACCAACATTGGGTCATTACGGGTCGTACGCCACACATACGTTGGACAATATCGGGAGAACACAAATACTCTTCCTCCCCGCAGAGTTTTAATATAATACATTTTTTCTTCTAAGATTTCATATGACGTCACAAGAGCCCCATACAGTTCCTCCAGCAAAATATTCTAAGACAATAGCGTTCGTAGCTATATTGTAATGTTGATTTTAATGAAAAGAGTTTTCAGTATGTGGGTGTACATGCTGTAAGAAATCTCCATTGAAACCTTACATTGACTCATGAAAACCCTTTTTCCTTGTATGTATTTCAAACCGAAGGAAACTACGCATCGAGCATCTATTAAAAACGTATAAATCCACGGGCCGAAATAAAAGCGTCGTAATTTCCCTTTGTTCAGAACATTCTCGTTTACTACAGACGTTGAAGTAAATATACTTTTGTTTGCTTATTTTATAAAGTTAACGCTCCATTTGCACGGCGGAGGCAGGTTCGCTGTTACTGAAAGGGAAACCGTGTTTTGAGGATTTCCACCGGGGAATTTACGCCGAAAACATCCAGATCTTATCCGCGAGGTCGGTTTAACTGGCCTAATTAAATTACAATCCTAAAATAATAGGCCTAGGGCGATTTTACTTTTTGCGCGACGCTCTGCAAACGGAAAAAAAATTGTAAGTATATATTGGACTTTTTGCTTATCTCCGGTAGGATTTAATCTATTTTTTTTTTTAATTAATAAAGGTAAATTTTGTATAAAATGTTGAGTCAATATATTGTATTAAGTCAATATTTTACTTTCTCCGACCTGGAATGGTGAAGTACCTTTGGATATTGACTTGTCATTAGAGCTATTTAATTGCCAACATAACCAATAAACGAATTTAATTTCATTAAAATAATTTCATTTCACTAAAATCAAACATACTAATTAGATTTCGTAACCCAAGTCTCTTAATTCCATCCTGCGGAAACACGTTTGAAAACGTCGATTTATTCAGCCAAACTCGGCAACTTTTTATTTAATTTTCAAATGTAAAGAAAAATATTGCCAACTTTCGGGCCGGGATAAAGTGCTGGAAGTTTTTTCTTCTGACAAGATAAGAGACGCTCAGTGCTCACGCTCCGTGGCTCCAATCTCTCGGGAATAACAGAGTGGAAAGATAGGGACCCAAGTAACATGCATAATAGCTCGCGATGTGACGGCAACAGGTATTTTGTTTAATGTTTTTATAATATTTTTGCTGTAGCAGATATCGATATTGGAAGATAGGGGAGGAACTATGAGAAAACGTGTTATTAAAAAAAACATGTTAAAACCTGAAGGAAGGAAAAAGAAATAAAAGAAGATAATCAAAGTACTTGCGTGTGTCATTGGTACCTTTATAGAATTATGCCATTAGTATAACGCCTGCCGACAAACAGACACGATACACGACTCATTCTCACTCAAGGCAAGTAATCCTGTCCCATCCCATCCCTTTCCAGTTTAAAAAGTAACAAATATATTTGAATTTGAATTTCAACAAGTATATTAGTGTCCCACCCACTAGGTGGTCAGACGACCTGGTAAAGGTCGCGGGACGTCGCTGGATGCAGGCTGCCTCCAACAGGTCACTGTGGAAATCATTAGGAGAGGCCTATGCTAAGCAGTGGACTTCCTTTGGCTGATGGATGGATGATATTAGTGTCAGCTACCTCAATACCAAAATTAAGCCAAATTGTTTCAGCGGTTTCTGAGATTAACTTACACAAAGACAAGCATACATACAACCGTACAGACAATAATTGAAAAATCATTGTTTTTGGTTCTATTACTTTAATACAGTCTCCCATATTAAGTTTTCTCGTTTATCTTCCATGTACAGACATCGATCTGTTACTTTATTGTATGCATAATAGGGACTATATTATATGCAGACCCACATGTATCCTGTTACAGCTATAAAAATAGAGAAATTTAAAGCACATTTTAAAGTATAAAGAAGCATTATTCGCATCCACTGCAATGTAATCACTTTGAAAAAGAACATTCATGTTACTAGGTCGGCGGAGGTCAACCCACTACGCGGATGTATAGAACTTTTTATCGTAATATGAAATATTTCCGACGTGATAAGCGTAAAGAAAGTAAAGCGGAGTTGATAAAGTTTATATAATGTATATTTTTCACATTTCATACATGGCAAGTTGTCTGTATTTAGTGGCGCAGCGGAAGTGATGAGGAAGCAGAAACGGAACCGAAAGTCCTCAAAACGTTCGGAAGTTGGAAATAAAATCAAAACCATGACATGGTCTATAAAAAATATGTTATACCCATGTTTAGTTGAACGTAAGCGTTAAATAATTGAACGAAATGTCGAAAAACGAAAGGGAAAACGGAAATTTCCAGAATGAAAATATATATTTTTTAATACTAGAAGCAATAGTGTAAGTCTTACACTGTAAGACTGGAAGAAGTTAATATAAATAGTTCTAGTTCTAAGTAGTTTTTTATTCAATATCCGTTCTAAATAATGCGCAATCTAGACCAGAAAAAGCTGTTACAAATCATGCAAAAGTACCGGTGTTGCAGAAACTTAAAACAGCGATTTGTATTAATATGACTAGTATTTATATTATAATATGTACATAATATATTACCTGATTTATGGAGAATAAGGCAATACAGCCAAATTCTGAATATAAACTTGTCCAATATTGTATAATTTATAAACCACATTTATTAAATTAGTTGACGCAGATTAATATCCATTTCCAAATGCTAACGTTAAAGAATGACAAAATAATGCAATAAATACGAGGATTTATTGAAAATTATTCATCCAAATCCCTTCTCAGCAAAGAGTCACAAAAATAAATAGGCTAAATGGTAATCTAGACAAAAATACGACTGAAAGCCCAGAAATTATACCCCAAATGACAGCAATGTGTCAAACTATATTAGCCTTTAAAACCTTTTAAAAAGGCACTATTTGCCGTAACTTAAAACGGGCATTAAAGTCACAATTTATAAAAACAAAAATATAAATTTTAATTTCAAACTTTTACACTTAAAATATGGAACGCGTATAAATATTAACATTCGGAAACCCTGGAGCACTCTCTGATTTAAATCCATACTTAATGCGGTAAGCTAGAGTTTTCTAGTGGCCCCTTTCGCTTGGCCTGCCCTGCCTGTATTATGCTCGTGAACTGTTAGTTTTTTATGGCAATATTTATAATTAACATTCTTTACCCGCCGCTTTCCTGCGATTTATTGACAATTATTTTTTTGTCATAATATGTGGAGACTTTTAGCTATTAAAGTACTTTACAGCCATGACTCAGCATGAAAGGGTAGGCTCGTTCGGGATGGTACCACTGTCTTACTGAAGATTGACCTGAAGCGACAGCTAAGATGTCGCGTTTTGTTTGATGAGTGAGACTGTCGGATGCCCAATACCACTTTTCTCGTCCTATCCTTTTTCCTTCCCGCTCCCCTCCCAATCTGATGGGCCGGCAACACATCCATGATCCAAGCGTTGTGGATCACTTACTATCAGGTGACCTGCTTGCTCATTTGCCAGACCAATGCTATAAAAAAAATATTATGTCAGCGAATTGAGTCATAATTTTCCGGAAGTTTCGATAACTCATACGAAGTATTTAGTTCGTCATAGCAAGTCAATGAATTCTGACGATGACTTCAAGACTGGTCTATTGTATTTTTAAAATAACGTTACAATGCTCCATAGATGACCCACCCTTCAAAATTTCTGGCACAAGAGACGCTGTCAAAGAATGGAAGTAAATTTGACTCAAAAGGGTGAAATTTGAAATAAGAATGGGTATCAATTGTATAGACAACTTTAGCTGACTTAAGAAGGAGAGATAGAGAATGTAAAAATAAAAATAGGTGCTACGCTTACTATGCAATATTTTAGGACAAATAAAAAGACACGAAGTAATAAAGTGTGCAAGAAATAATATTACTGAAGGCGTTTCATCTCAGACATGTAGTTGAGCGATATTAACAATGTTGGTTTTGTCTGAATATTTGAATTTCTTTGTTCATTTATTCCTTATTCAAGTGATCCCTCGATGATCGTTTGCAGCTGGGTATGAAATTGAGAAAATTCTACGAAATATATTCTTTGTGTACCCTTCAATAACCCTTGAAAGAAGCGATGACCTAGATGGAAAGGAGCTCGGATTGCCTCCCAGACGATCATAGGTTCTTGTTTTATATAATTATTTATTGCTTACTATCAAAAATACGAAAACCATTGAGAGAAAATCTGTATAGCGTAGAATGTTCAAAGGAATTTCAAACGTATGTGAAGTCGCTGACCCCATCTCCATTGTACTCGCGATTGTAGACGAGGCCGTGCCTTGGAGTGTACGATCAAGTAGGTCCGGCAAACGAGCAAACAGGTCACCTGACGGTAAGTGATCACTGCCGCCCATGACCATCCACAACTTTTGGTTCTTAGATGTGTTTCCGGCCCTTAAAATAAATCTCAATACTTCAATCATAGTCTCTTAATCTAAATCAGTTACAAAAAAAGATAAAAATCTATACCTAGAACACGATATATTGGGAACATTACCTATTTACCACAAATACGACGTCTTAAAAATTACAAAAAAAATAATCGTCGTTCTATTTTTGCGAAATTTTTAGTTGCGTTGTCACTAAAACTACCACCTGTCTTCGTTTTCAGTCGCAGTGTGGATATACCTAGTATATTATAGTTTCATATAAATATACAAGTCTATTAAAGGCACTTCAAGTCAAGTAAGTTCTTAAGCCCGAGTTTCGTAGATACTTCGACAGATATTAAACTAACCCATATGAGGGAACATAACTTTGAAATCACGCGGGAAAGTGTAGTTCTAATCCAGTAGATAAGACTTAGTCTAGAATTAGGACTTTTCAAAACTCTCTTTGATAAGTGATAAGTTCGTACATGAAAAAATAATTTAATAGTTCTAGCCATAGGTTAATTTTAAATCATTGATCAGAAGAGAGAAAAATATTCTTTTGATTGAATCATATTAAACTCAGTATAAATATTTTTAGCGTGGTGTGTGGGTTCAAACCCCAGGGCACACCTGAAACTTTTCGGAGCCATGTGTGTATTGGTAGTTAATCGCCAAGTGCTGTAACGGTGAAAGAAAACATCGTGAGGAAACCTGCATACCATAGCGATTTGTAAAAAATATATGGTGCTTAAAGTCTGCTAATCCGTACTAGGCCAGCGTGGCGGACTATATGACCTGATCCCTCTCAATCGTACTCTTCATTGTAGAGGAGGCCCGTGCCCTGCAGTTGCACGAATGTGGGCTGATACAGTACAATATAAATATTTCTTAAGTATTCCTATCACGTACCTCGTTGACATCATTCTGTATCAATAGTTCATATTATGTATTTAAATATACCCGGAATAGGAAGTATTTGGCTACTACGATACAAAAACAAAAATCTAAAATAAAAATAGGGTCGTCCAACACCTATGTTACACTTCCTACACAAAAACATCAAATGGATTTCCCGCTGCGAAAAATTCGATTTCAAACGCACGTCACAGCTCAAAATGTTCAAGCTTTTCAAGCAGCATTATATTTGTATGCGGCTCGAAAATGCAGCTTGTTCACGGATAGCGTGTCAAGCTAATGTGAGAACAGCTTCAACGGCCCGATGGAGCGAATAAGGCGCTCGGTATAAAGTTATTGAATATGTCAGCGAAGGCAAATTGGGGCGTAATGTGAAGTTGGCGTGACGTCACTGCAACTTTGTATGTTTTAGTTCTTTAAAATAAGGATTGCGCTCCGAAGTTGTTGCATTTTTATATGATATTAAAAAAGTTGTGAAATGCAACAATGTTGCTGGTTGTACACTGTTGATGTTTGTGATAATAGTTGAAATATGTATTAATATTCGATCGGAACTTACGAAATAACTTTTGTAAGTGGTAATCTTTGATGTAGATCGTAATAGCTACAACACTAATGGGTCGAGTGGACCAGGTACTGTACTATATCAGTCCATATAGGTCCCACTGCAGGGCGCGGGCCTCATCTACAATTGAGAGTATGATGTGATTGAATATCAATAAACGCATGACTCCGAAAAGTAAGAGGTGTGCCTTGGGAATTAAACCCGCGACCACCGCAAATATGTAGGCAGCCGCGTCTGGTCCGTTACCAACACGCCACTACGCACTCTCACATTTGATATCCTCCGTGGCGCAGTTAGTCAGGTGCTGGTTGTGAAACGAGGGTCTGCAGGTTCGATCTCCGCACCGAGAGAAACGTTTGTGCAGCCCACAAATATTTCTTTCGGGTCTAACTGTAAGAGCGAAAAGTCTCTGATAGTTTCTGATTCCCACGACACAAGACTTAATGGATCTTAATGTGGGGTTAGGACTATGTATCTGACTGTTGGGTGTTAAGTTATTTATCAAAGATCAAGCATATTAAGACGCGTTTATGTTATAGCTATGGGCGTTTAGATGCTTGTGGTTATGTCGACTAGACTTCTAACCAGTTTAAATAATAAGTACAAACACCCAATCTCTTGCGATCATTAGATAATATGTTTTTGCGTCTGTATTTAAACTACAGTCTTTAAGATGCAGTGGCGGAAATTTCTTAATTAGCAGGATAAACGTGAGTAAGTTTGCCAGGAGCCTTCTAGCTAGGAGACCACCGTAAAACACTTCATAGTAATCCATGCAACTCGCGTTTTGATTTCAGCCTATGTATGTTAAGTAGTGTATAATAGTGAATACTGACTTGCGATACTCTATTTAGATATCACTGCACTCACTATAAATTTCATTAACGTAGTGTTTTCACGGCAAAATAATTTGTTTTTACTCAATAGATTCGGAAAACGAGCAAACAGGTCACCTGGTGGTTGGTGATCACTGCCGCCCATGAACATTCACAACGCTTGGATCGTTTCACAACGTTCGGCATCACATCTAAGAAGATGTGATGCCGAACCGTCAAATCGGGAGGTGAGCGGGAAAGGAAAAAGATAGGACGAGGAAAGAGGCATTATGCATCCATCAATCTCATCACGCAATAAAAAACCACAACTTAATTCAACTAAGAACCACTACAGTATTACTCAATTAAATGTGTGTTTACAGTTCTTATTCAATCAACATCACATATGGAATGTGCTACGCGTGTTATTTCATACACTTATGATGTTTTATTAAAATATGGCACGCGTCAAGGTCAGTGACGTAAGCAGGAATGTCGGCGCCGAGGAAAGAATATTTGATAAGAAACTATATTTGGGAACTACAAAAAGTGGCAAATATGATATAAGAATATGAACTATATCACCTTATTTTTAGCATTTAATATTGTATGATGCGTTAATTAGTTGTATTGATAGTCAATCACCACGCACTTTAACGATGAAGGAAAACATCGTGAGGAAACCTACATACCGTAGCGATTTTAAAGAATTCCTACGGTATGTAAGTCCGCCAACACGCACTAGGCCAGCGTGGTGGACTATATGGCCTAACCACTCTCAATCGCACTCTCGATTGTAGAGGAGGCCCGTGCCCTGCAGTGGGACGTATATGGGCTGATAAAAAAAAATGCGTTCATCCTACAATATATTAGGTAAGTAAAGATATTTGTTTAATGTTATTTCATTATTGCCCTATGATTTTTTAACGTGGGAGACAGAATTAGCTTTTCACTGTGGAATAGACAGGAAGATGTAAGAAACAGCCAAAGATTGTGTAGTAATAAAAGTTGTGAATTCTTGATACTTAAGCGATTATTTCAAGATAACCAGGAGTTGACCTTTCATTATAGTTAAGTAGCAGAGCGAACCATGAGATTCTGGGTTTGCTACATTTCAGGCATTCTATTGTAGGTGATTATTGGTTTGAGAAACTCATATCAACTGATAAGTAACTACTTACGGCTAGAATTTGTAGCCAGTACAGTGATAGGCTCGCTATTTTACTTCATCTTGGGATCGAAATAAGTTCGATGAAATATACAGTAGAAACTTTACCTATTATTTTGGTATACAAGCTAGAGAGTACATTGTCCATCTACTCTATTCAGACACGACTTACCGATAGGTGTATAGTTACCTTATCAATTTATGACAGCTTCAGTTGGTTAAACGCCGGCTGTAAAATGAGAGGCCGTGTTGCAGTTTCTGATACCCACGTCACAAGACTGGATCTTAGTGTGGGGTCAGGAGTATGCATGAGACTATTAGGTGTATTTATTTATCTCAGCTAAAATAGGAACATAAATATCTTTCCGGATTGATCCGTGTACTACATAACTAGCATCGCGACCTAGTTTGCCTTATAAGAGTGTTTCCGACTCGTCTTAATGATGGCTGTCATTTAGCAACAGCGGGAACTGACGGCTTTTACTTTTCCTGACGCAATGGCACTCCAACTTAGACGAGTTATTCGTAGTAAGTCATAGGGACGGAAATGTGAGGTTTTGGATACGATTCACAGAAAACATAAGTTGTGAGTTTTTCCTCATTCTTACGGTATTTTTACGTTAATACACTCCCCCGTAATAGTTTTTCTCATACTCGTATATGTATATCTTTCATTTTTTATATCTTCTATCGACCAGTTACAAATCGAAGATAAAAATTTTTGTCATATTACATGTAATAAACTCGACTTCCATACGTTTACTTTACGTCTTTGCGTTGCAAAAAAAAAAAAAACTTAGAACGAGTGACTACATCACTTGAAAATTATCTTGCCGACCATCGCGTACAGTACAAGTTTTTCGTCAGACTTTGTATAACAATTTTTTTTTTAATATTTTTGCAACGCGTAATTTAAAAATAATATAGTATTTTAAGGTCTCGCATCAATCGTGTATTTCAATAACATTTTCATCTGTACAAAACAGTACGAAGAGATCGTGATAAAAATCCGCAAGCATCAGTATCTCTAACAAACGTACATTAATTAAAACTCAGAATAGCGCCGCAATAAAACGGAGCGGGCACGTAAAACACTCTCCACTAAATCAGATGCCTTTTATTATCCAACCTCCGGCAAATAGTGAAAGTGCGAATATAATTCAAGGCATTACGTTAGATTAATTAGTTTAAGTAGGTGTGTTCGGGCCTTTTAGTTTATTAGTGGGTGTTTCACTCTGTTTGGATACTGTACTGTATTTTACTAGATAAGCCTCTAATCGCCTTGATTATAGGACTTCTCCAAAAGCGAGTTCAATGGAGAGAACTCAAGCCATTGTCCACCACACTGACCTGAAGCGGGTTTGCACATCTTGCATACTGTATCTGTATCAGCCCATATATATCCCACTGCAGGGCACGAGCCTCCTCTACAATCGAGGGTACGAATGAGAGGGGTTAGGCTATATAGTCCACCACTCTGGCCTAGTGCTGACTGGCAGACTTTATGTACCATATATTTTTTACAAATCGATACGATATGCAGATTTCCTCGTGTTTCCCTTCACCGTCACAGTGCGTGGTGATTGACACTACATACTTAACTCCGAAAAGTCAGAGATGTGCCCTGGGATTTGAACCCGCGATCATCGTAAACATGTTGGCATTCGCGTCTGGTCCATTACCAAGAGGCCACCACGCATCTTTTTGGTAACTATAGTATAAAAAATATACTGGAGTTTTAATAGTATACAGGTTTCCTCGCGATACTTTTTTCATTATGCATGGTTAATCAATACACACAATATACATATCTTCGAACTGTCACAGTTGTGACCTGAGATTCGGACTGGTGTTATCTCGGCAACCGATTCCGGTCCACCACAATGTCTTTTTCTTCCGCCAAATGTCTTTTTGTTCCGGTTTAAAGGACATTGTAGCCAGAGTAACTACTGGATATGATGAGACTTAACATCTTATGTATCAGGACGGCGAGCGCTGAATTTCATGAAACTGTTAAAAAACTAGCAGCAAAAAAGCGGATGAAATTAAAAGTCTGAAGCTTAGCTTTGAAAATGTTGTTCAAAGTTCATTCCATTTTGAGGTAGATGCACCATAATTGACAAGCAGACGGGTATTTTTTTGTATTCAAAGCAAGCCCCGCTCTCCAAAAAATTTTTTGACATATTTCATCTATCGAGAATATAAATCTTTTGTTCGAAAAAATAGAAAGTCAGACAAAAGCATTTTTTTAAACGTACGTGTAAATTAAATTTTGAGGTATAGGTATTGTTCTGGTGATTGCACGTACGGGCTGTGTACCGATAAATCCTAGGTTCGATGCCCTGGTCGGGCAATTTAATTTCTGCAATTTAAACAATTCATAAAAAATATAATACTATATAAATTTTCCATAAACGCAATGGCTAAAAATAACACATATTTTTCAACAGCATAAAATTGAAAAATAATGCTGCAACAACCTTCTATGGCTAGAATTCAGCGAAAAGCAAAATACGAACAACTAAATTATGAATAAACTCCAAGTTCTTACGCAAGTCATGCACCATCTTTTTATTATGATAAATTGACGTCATCTCTACAAGAAGTGATGATTTCCATACATCTTGCTCTGAATTATTGTATTGCTAAATTATACATGAAGCGGGGCGACAATACGAATATTTAGATGATAAAAGGCCCTTTTAAGAACTTTGAGCAGGGTAAAAACTCCAAGGTACGGAAGAAGAAAGCGGAAATAGAAAGATTTGTTGGCTTGAATTAGTTCCTTGTGCAAATGACGTTTTGATATTTGTAAATCATAAAAAAAAACTTGAAAGGACTGTATTTGGCCATGACTGTACTTGTCGGAATAATATAGATAAAAATATAATTCTTAATAATGATGCGATATAGTATATTTATATATATTGGCAATCCTTGAGGCAAGATTATTTCCAGCTGTGGACTTTCTGTGGTCGAAGTGAATTGGAGAGAATAAATTTGCACCCAATGGACTATGCAGATCTTTCTCTTTTTAAATATTTATTTATTTACACCAAAGCTTGAAGCTATCCACGAACACCTGAAGTGATGATCACGACCATTCTGTCAATAATGATTCCGACTAAGAAGATTTATTTACGGCACATGTGATGATCAATCCTAAAGAAGGACATTGTTCACAAAACTCCTTATTGATATCTTAAACACAGCCTAAATTCTGTAGCTCAAACGTGCTGTTTACTAAGAGAACCCGTCTTAATACGACCTCAAAAATAATATCAAACAAACGTTAAAATGAGTCAACAAGACCCGTGTCTACTCCAGTTGGCTTAACCCAGTTTATCTTAGTTTCCTTATTGGCCGGTCTATTTTTGACAAAGAAAATCGACGTGATGTATGGACGGACCATGACACAGGCTTATTGGTTTAGGTTTTTTCCTAAAAGCTGTTTTTATTAGCATCTGATAAATATGGCATTTGTTAAAATATGGCACAAAAGGAAGTATGGAAGCCAAATAGGTTAAAACTTTTTTTTTCTTTAGCCACGTCCGTATTCTTAAAGGACTAGGCAGCAGTGCCACTTGGTGAATTGTGTTACCCAAAGCTTGGGTTTACTCCCATCTCTCGATTTGAAATTATGACTATTGCTATCTCGCTCTCTCTCTCTCTCTCTTTAGCCACAGGAAGTCCACTGCTGAACATAGGCTTCCCCCAAGGATCTCCACTTTGTCGGAAGTGGCCTGCATCCAGCGACTTCCTGCAATCTTTACCAGGTCGTCCGTCCACCATGCAGGCGGGCGTTCGAGTCGGCGCTTGCCTGTACGTGGCCTCCACTCAAGACGAATCCCCGAGTTGGACCCCTATTGCTATCCATCCATCAGCCAAAGGAAGTCCACTGTTAAACATAGGCCTCTCCCAATTATTTCCACAGCGACCTGTTGGAGGCAGCCTGCATCCAGCTATTGCTATACCGGCTGTAAATTCTAATCCAAAGCAAATTTTACAACTTCTTTTAAAACGAAATAGTCACAATGTAAATTTTTGACGCTAATTCACACTAAACCCTCTCGATCGACCTCTTGGTAACATATTATACCAGCACTAAATCACCCACTGCTGTTTTAAACCGAGAGTCAAACTCAGAACCTTAAGGTTCCTTGTCAATATTACAGTCACTGAGCCAACAAACCAACGATACAGCAACCGAAATATATCCTAAAAAATAAAATGAAAACGTAACTTTGTTTTTACGTGGCCTGAAATTTTAACACTACAGTGGTTGCTAGTTCAATTAAGTTCATCGGTCCGTCAAACCGAGTTCGCCAAACGATAGGTCGGATTCCCTCAGTGTGGAAGTAATTTTTTCCATTTCCATGAAATATAGTGATAGAACAACAATTTATAATAATATTTTTATTTACCACAATATTTGCCTTGAATCATCAATCATCAATCATCGTGAGGAAACCTGCATACCGTAGCGATTTTAAATAATTTCTATGGTCTGTAAGTCCGCCAAACCGCACTAGGCCAGCGTGGTGGACTATATGGCCTAACCACTCTCAATCAATTCTCTCGGTTGTAGCGTAGGCCCGTGCCGGGACGTTTATAAGCTGATAAAAAAAATGCCTTGAACCTATCTTATTATTATTTTTATATATATTAAAGAAACTAATGGCATTTACAATTTGTATCTTATTCTACAAGTTATTACAATAAATAAGGTTAATAAAAGGTTTCCATCTATAACTTGTTAGTATGTTGATATTCGCAAACAGAGAATAAGAATAGTAAACAGATTAACGTTTTCTTATCTTTACGCGAATGTAACAGTATATTGGAAAGAACAAACAATACACAGGTTGAGAACCGCAAAATCCTGGGTTAAATTCCCAAGAGCAATAATTACTGCGTGTATTCTTTGGTTTGGAAAGCCTCATAAAAATGCTTCGGTTTTCTTTTGTGCTCGAAATGGTGGTCACCATGACTTGTACCGTATTCCTTATACCGTATACCGTATTTATACTTATATTTTTTCTGTATAGAAAAAGACTAGAGGAATACAAAAATGGAATCTGAAAAACTCTCCAACACTTCGAAGATACAAGAGTCCTTTGAAAATGAAAATGAAAATAATTTATTGAATCCATTAAAATGTTCAACATTATTTAGATTCAGTCATTTTTTTTTCTACCACCCGGTTCGGAAAGCGGTTTTCACTAGAGAAGAACGGGCAAGAAACTCTAGTGTTGCTCTTTTCAAAACCTTTATGTTGTTATTTTTGGAATCCATCTCTTGAATTTAGGAAGCTACAATGTAAAATATTAATAATTATTATGTCTGCTATCCAGTTCATGAAGTTTTTCCAAAAGAACATTTTGCAAAGGTCTTGGTTTACAATTTTAAGTCTGTTTTATCTATAGGTGTTTCGTAACAAAATCAAGTGAATATGTTAAAGCAATCCCTGTGTTAATCGGAGCGCGTATACTAACCACATGCGGTGCACGGACAAGTTGTTGAGTTCAGCTGGACTTACTGCAGCCAACTAATGTTTTGAGTGCGCCGAGGTGCGGTCTAAGTACCTTATAATTTAGTATTTTAGGGTCGGTTAGGTAAAGTTTTGTATAGTTTGAGGCGGTAAATGCTGCAGCTAGTATAAACACTGCATAAATGAGCTGGCACGACGGAAAGTACCACTATTACACTCTATCGACATCTGTATTAGCCCATATACGTCCCACTGCTAGGCACAGGCCACATCTACAACCGGGAGAACGATTGAGAGGGGTTAGGCCATATGGTAGTAGGGATTTGCGGACTTCACACACATAGACATTTTACAAATCGCTATGGAATGGTTGTTTCCTCACTGTATTTTCCTTGACTGTTATAGTGTTATTAGTGCATGGTGATTGACTATCAAACAGGCGACCATGCACTATCACACAGAAAATGTAATTGTGAAATGAATTAACAACAGTTTTAATGTACTTTGTTCTGTCAATAAAATTGTCAGCGCTTGTATTCTCCTACTTGTATAACTCCGCTTGTATAACTCCTACTCCTGCAATACCTCAATCCATTTTTCCGCTGTCTCCCAAAGTCGGAACATCAAAGCTTTTCCAAATAAATACATTATGAATCCGCTTCTTGAATCCCATAAAAATATTTTCCCCTATTATTGTACCTTCACAATTCCGATTGCTTTACTCATTCGTTTGTATTTTTTATAAATTTGTTTTTTTTTTCAAAACGTAATAAAGTTATAAATCCATACACACAAAGCTTATAATCAAAGATCTTTGTAAAGTGACATTGACAACCGCAGTAAAGGAATACAAAAACGAGATTTCCATACAATAAATCTTTATGCCTTCCAAAGACATGACGTTACACGCTGGATTGAAATAAAATTAGGAAAATTGGATTCTTACATACAAATGGGAGTAGCGGTGGATTTGTGCAAATCCTTTGCATTTGTTCCTTAGATTTCTTTAGACAGATTTCTGTGACTAAATAGAATTGGAGAACGTTTAGGATTCTCGCTAAATCTTTTCAAATAAACCGAGCTGGATATTAGTTCTAAGAAAATTTTCGTGTTATTTTCAGGCTAAAATTATCGTGTTTTTGTAAACGCCTTTCGGAAATTCGTTTTTTCTCAGTTTTAGATGGATTTTTTAAGCTTTTATTGTTTATGAAATATACAATAATTCATTATCTTTTAATCTATTTCGAGGTATTGGAACTTAGTCTAAAACCAACTCAGCCAAATACCTTAAAAGCCTTAAGCCCCGGCCATTTACTAAGCACAAACTACCTACGCAGCATTCCAAAGACACCTCGCATAAAATTTCATCTAAAATTATTAGAAGCAAAATATAAATCCAATATCAGAACCAATAAATTCCTGAACATAAAATTCCCCCATTAATTGTCTTGTAAAAAAAGCAAATTTAATAAAACGTCGCAAGTTATCCGAGCCATAAATTTTAAGACCTTAGACAATCAACATTTTATGTTCACTATAATAGGTTGGGTTTTCAATGTCGGGGTCGAGTTTATGGATCTATATGTGTTATTTTTACCTTCCTCTATCACTAGTTTTTAGTCGCGGCTACACTCGGATGCTCATGATAAATAAAGAACAGAGTTTTTTTTATTGCATAGGTCCGGCAAGCGAGCAAACAAATCACCTGATGGTAAGTGATTACTACCGCCCATGAACATCCACCATGGATGTGTTGCTGGCCAAATTGGGAGGCGACCGGGAAGGAAAAAGTGTGGGAAAAGGAAAGGAGTATTGGGCATCCGGCAATCTCACTCACCGAACGAAACGCGACAGGTGAGCTGACGCTTCAAGTCGATTTCCTGTGAAACAGTGGTCCGCACCGAATGAGACTGCCCATTCATGTTGAGTCATGACTAACAACAGCGTGGCTCTACCACTTCCAAAAATGACAATTTTATTCTAGATCGAAATAAAACGAAAATGGGATATTTTCGTCTAAAATACTACAGATTCCTTTTTATGTTGGTAGGCCGAGTTTTTAAGTTGGACTAGCACGTTCTTTATACCAACAACAAACTACTTTTTATTTTTCTGTCCTTCAGCACTTGTTTTTTGCATGGCAACCGCCCCGTGTCCTATTTTGTATCCTTGACAATATTTGTGCATTTATGAAGACCAGTTCAACAGTTAGTGTGATAGTGTAACAAACTTACTTTCGGATAAATAATATTATGAAAGCATCAACATAAGTCAATGCAATATGATCTTTCTTATTGAAGAATGGTTAGTAGTATAGTTTTACGACTAGACCATCTGCAAAAGCATTTTTAGTACTTAAACCAAGCTATTCTAATGAGAGTTGCTAGAATTCGAACACCTTTATAATTGCAGAGGAAATTTCTCAAGGAAAGATTTTTTTGGTAGTACTTTTTACCTTTAAAGTAACAGGTAAATCAGATAGCAATGTTTTTTTCTTTGAAACCTACCACTTGCGTCAATTGCCGATAGGTTTTCGACATAGCAAGTAGATAATTAATAATATTATAGTTAATAAATATAATATATCTAATATTATATTCATATAAAAAGGATGGAAAATATTTTATTGAATGACATGTATTACAAACCAATCCTCGTGTATCATCATGTCACGAATTTCAAGATATATTGAAATATCGCTTTGATGTCGAAAAGTAAGGCAGTCACGTTATCAAGTCATGAATAAGAAAATTGAGTGTAATTTCATGTGCGTAGAAACAATAATATAATCACAAAGTACAGACATATAGAAATGAATACTAAAATATATTTGATTATTTCATCTCGTTTTTATTCAGAACTATCGACGTAACAGCAGCTCGATTTTTCACGTTTCATATTACGAATTGCTGAAATTACCCAATTTCATTCAAATTCGACGTAGCGTTTAGTTAATTTATTCGCTTCGTTTCTCGATTTGTTTGATTAAAATATTCTGGATTGTATGTCAAACAAAAGCAAAATGTTCTTTATTCAAATAATCTTTCATTAGATCTAAGTAAAACTGTCACCGCTTCGAAACGTGTTAGAACTCTAAAGATCAAACTTTCTCAGCAGCACCTACCGTCTTCTTGTATTGATTTACTATTATTTTCCTTACTTCTATTTATAGTTCATGACATTTATATTAAACTCTAATAATATTAATAATCGAATCACGTATTCCCATCCTCATTATTTTCTGCCACTGGAAGTTTATTGCCGAATATAGGCCTCTCAGGATATTTCCACACTGCAATTTGTTATTAATCTCGTATGTTGAGCCCTTGTTTTTATAATAACACAACCATAACTTCAAGGTTTTTGTTTCCAAACAAAGCAAAAAAAAATAAATAAATCGCGACTGCCTAAGCTTCCGTTCCTTTCTTCGTCTTCGAACAATAGGTAGTCTAACCGAAAATATCCAGTTTTTGTCTTTACAAACCAATGTTCATATTCATGTGTGAAAACTATTATCAACAGATTAGGTTCTCTCTTCAATAATCTAAATACATCTCGTAGAAATTCTTACAAGCCCATAAAAAAGTCAAGCAATTCCTCGTCATCGTTAAGTGTGTTTAGCAGCCCTCAACCAAGACGACTACGTCACAATTATTCCCGAGCATTCCAAACCAGATTTTCCCTATTCCATATAACATGCTAAAATTTCCGCGCTCTTAAATATGTCAGTCTACGTAACTAAGTACTTAAGGCGCTGAGCCAAGACAAATAAGGAATTTAAGGCCTTTGAATACGTCGGGGAAGTAAACTACCTAATGTTTGCCAACAGCCGGCTAACTTCACAGCGGTTTCGAGTGTAATTTGTTCACGTTGTTTACCTGTCTTTCATTAACTCCATTACTAATTCGATCATTTCGCAATTTGAGCATTGTTTCTGAAAACCTTTGACTCGGGCCTCTGAACTTGGTTTAAATCCGATTTTGAGCTTGTGGGTTCTGATTTTGAGCTTTGAATGAAAGTTTCTTCTGTGATTTTAGATAATATTTGTTTTGCTATGGTTGTTGATCAGGCTGGTAAAGGAATCACAGATGTAATGCTTTACAATGCAACTATGTCGTTTATTATTGTGTTTCATACATATATACCCTTTTACACAGTTTGTTTTATCTGTAATTTCTAACTGATTCTTAATTTCATCATCTAGGTATAATTTCAAAATCTCTTGTGTTTTTTTTATTGCTTAGGTTCGGCAAACGAACAAACCGGGCACCTGATGGTAAGTGATCACTGCCGCCTAAGAACATCCACAACGTTGGATCATGAATGTGTTGCCGGCCCATCAGATAAGGAGAGGACCGGGAAGGAAAACCGATGGGAAGAGGAGACTGGTATTGGGCATCCGGCAATCTCACTCACTGAACGAAACGCAACAGCAACCCGCCCTGATTTCCTGTGAGACAGTGGTACCGCACCGGAAAAGCCTGCCCATTCATGCTGAGTCATGACTGATATCAGCGTGTCTCTACGACTTCAAATTTAGATAAGAAAATGGCACTTCAACTATAAACTTTATTCCCATACCTAAACGACCAAGCTCCGTAGCGACAAATCGTGATGGTTCAACAAAAGGCTAGAACGGAATGTAAATTGAAAAGACGAATGAGTAGCATGCAGAGTGGAATTTCACTTAATTTACTCTGCTCTCAAGTTAGGTGCAGTTCATGCTGATTGGTACACGTTACTGAAGTTTGCTTGATAAAATGTGTGTGAAATATGAACTCTGTAAGACTATTAGTCCATCACGCTGCCCTAGTGATCTGCCCTAGTGGTAGATTCCGCACACCTTTGACCTTCTCTTAAAAGCTCTTAGATGCGGCCCTTTTTATGACGTTTTATTTTACTTGAAATTATGGAAAATGGCTACAAATACAAATAAATAAAAAAAAATTGAGGTGATGGATGTCGACCTCAAAAGCATCTTCGCGGCAGAACTATAAAAGTAATGTATGAATAATGAGTATACTAAGGTATAAGGGTGTAAATAGGTGAAAGTCAACATATTTCTTCGTCCTACTTATGCTTTAAAAGACAAAGCAGATTACAAAAGTGATTTCCGATACCCAATAGCAAAGCAATAACGATCGATACCAAATTTCAAAGTCCAACAAACGCATACAAAACTATTGGAAACCATTTATAACTTATTTTTAATATACGGCAGTAAACAAAGTTTTATTAAGCTGGAAGTATGGAGACCGGCGCCCGGCAAATACTTGCTCACTTTTGTCTTTAGAGAGCGACGGAAACACAGAAACTAGGAAACTCACAAGGAACTGTATTCCTCCACAGACCGCATTATAAATGTTGAATAACATTTCACTTGTCAGGGCGATGTTATAAATAGTTTTACTTATGAAGTTGGGGACTTGTTTTTCGGAATATGTTTGGCTAAAACTCAATACTTGTGGGCAATATGCGGTGTACTTACGGTCTTTGAGATGTATTGAAAACTTTATAGTAGGCAGAATGACGACACAAGAAGGTACCTTACGTGACGGTAAGATGATTCGGAGTTCTGCTTGTTTTAAGTTTTGACTGTGGAATTATGTTGAAATCAGGTTTGTCTTTCATTGGATACGACTACCCAGTCGGGTAACTACATAGTTTCTATTTAATCTAATGATAGCCATTTTGCTAGCTGGCTTCATTCGAATACAGTTTGCTAGACATTTCATCATACTTATATTAATGTGAAACCATTGATGTAACATGCATGCCAACATTGATAAACTATTCAAATGGGGACGACAAATCCAATTTCGCAACACACTTAAATTGAACCGGTATATTGTTACATTTTTAGATACAAACCCGGTGAATTTTAAACAACTTGTTGCGACCATTCAATTCGGACATAAACAGGCGAACGCTTGCTGCGAGAATACAACTTTATCACGTCAGCTGCGTTCGTGTCACAATGCAGTATACGATGTCTTAGCCGAACTTGGCAGTACGTATCTCGAAGTAAGAAAGCTTTATGAATTTGTCGAGGAAGTTGTTAGAAGGATATTATGATCAATACGTTTCAGATGTTAAGAAAATAGGGCAACCTTAGACTTTCCTGACCTTCCGGTATTTTGGACAGAGTCAGGCTCTTCTTTCTTATCCCATCTATTGCGCTTTGTTGGATATTCGGTTTGGCTCTCACACCTCCTTTAGTGATTTCAATCGTCATCAATCAGTCCTGACATCACACTAAAATCGAGTCGTGTATTGTGGGTATATTGTCCACGGTGGTCGCGGGTTCAAATCCCAGGGTACACCTCTGACTTTTCGGAGTCATGTGTGTATTGATAGTCAATCACCACGCACTATAACGGTGAAGGAAAACATCGTGAGGAAACCTGCATACCATAGCGATTTTTATAAATTTCTATGGTATGTAAAAGTCCGCCAACCCGCATTAGGCCAGCGTGGTGGACTATATGGCCTAACCACTCTCAATCGTACTCGCGATTGTAGAGGAGGCCCGTGCCCTACAGTGGGTCGTATATGGGCTGATACAATACAATACAATTGTGGGTATCAGAAAGTACGAAATGTTTTTCCGTCTCACAAACATCCAGACCCGACGTAAATACCTGCGGATCACGCAAATATTTGTCTCGGTGCCTGGGTCGGACCAGCGGCCTCGTGTTTCGTCTAACTAACTGCGTCACGAAGGCTGTGTTAAGTTTGCAGTGGCTGAATTCAGGCCGCTTCCATCAGGTCTATGTGGCGATCCATAGGTGAAGCCTATGTTCAGCAGTGGGCTTCCTGTGGCTGAAGATTGAGAGAGAGAGAGAGAGGATTTTTAATATAAAATCTAGAACCAATAAAATAAATCATCAACTGCAAATACAGAAAGTTCATTGTTGAACAAAGGATCTCCACAGAGACCTGTGGCAACCTTTATTAGGTTTTCTATTTTATGTGAGGACGTGCTTGCCGTGACGTATTAAATAAATGACTGTTCTTTTACATAATTGTATTATTTAGTTACAAACATCAATTGTTAGTATAAGGTACATCGCAGTAATTGGTATTTATTTTTTCACCATTAATATTATGATTCATTGTTATACTCATACAATTTTTCTTCTTCTTACTTTATGCTGGGTATTTTATACTGGCATGCTAAAATGACTATATTTTGCCTGATAGAAAGCGCAGTGTCTTTTAATAATAAATAAAATTGACTTGTTTCCTTATAAATAGGCTTATAAAAACAAACAGACAGTTAACACCTCTATTATATTTAGACTGCCTACATGGCGCAGTTGTTTAGACGCCGGCTGTGAAACAAGAGGCCGCGGGTTCAATCCCCGCACCGAAACAAATGTTTGTGTGAACCACAAGTATTTGTTTCAGGTCTGGGTGTTTGTGAGATCAAAAAGTCTCTCGTAATTCCTGATATCTACGACACATCTCAGTGTGGGGTCAGGACTATGTATGTGACTGTTGGGTGCATTTATTTATTTCTTTTGCTGGCTTTTTAAATTATCTATATAAATATTTACAAAATCTCTTTAAATCCTTACATCTAATAAAGATTTGTCTCTAAGCCCACGTCTATCCAATATCATAAACTTGTATTTATTTTTCGTAATTAAACTCCTTTGCCGACGCCTGATGCATACTTACTCTGTATTTACATTTCATATTGCTTAGCTGTGTAATTCGCTTTGATGCGGTTCGTTAAAGACTGCTAGCTTTACAATTGTACAATGTTTTGATTCGCTGGGTTTGGCGCCAGAGCAAGGGAGTTTTTAAGATTAAATTGTATGTTAATTTTTGCTTTTAGCTCGTTGTGATACTTAAACAATATATATGATATGATCTGATATTGTGATTATTTAAAAATAAGAAATCTATACAAGTCATTACTGTTCGCTTATTTTGATTTTTGACGCGTTCTTTGAAGTTACTTAAGAATTAAAAAAACGAGTGGACGAAATACACAATTCCCCTTTTATTTCGATCTTTGCCATTTATTTGTATAAAAGTATTCCAACATTAATCGTAAAATTTAAATTAATATTATTTTGATTAATACACATCTCTTAAAATTATTCATTAAATTTATAATAACAATACTCCATCATCTTTCACTTAAAAACAATTCGTGAGCATTAAACGTTGTTTTGAATGCACCGCGTCGCTCAACAAACGGAATTTTGTATATCAAAACCGTATAAATTGAAGTATCAAAGCGTCGGTGTAGCGTTCTGAAATGAATCAAATCATTTGCAACAAATATTCAGAACGCATCCACTTCGCCGCGTCGGTAGATGAAGTTATCTTTTAGCGTTTATATTTAGAGTATTTAAGACTTAATTGTGCCTTATTGTTGGTGGAGTGACTGCCTCGGTGGCGTAGTTGTACTAAGGTATGATTATAAAACTGAAGTCTCGGGTTCGAATCCCGGGTCGGGCAAAGTGATATTGGATTTTTCTATTCAATATCAGCCCGGAATCAGGAATTTGTGCCCGATATGAGGATAGGCTCGCCCCCTATCACATCCTGGGACGAAACAGACAAGGCGAAACGTGGGTGCCTGTAACCAGGCACCTGTACCAGGAGAACTTCTGTTTACCCCTTCTGGGAAAAAGGCGTGAGTTTATGTATGTATGTTGATGGAGTTGCACAGCTAAGACAGGCCGGCATTTTTGTATCTACCAATTATAACCATAACTATGTATATCTAACTACTAAAAACTTTTATTTTGTCCAAGAGGAAAAGCTATTAAGCTCCCCTTTCAGTACCCCGGGGGAGGCCAAAGGGGTATGTCAGTGTCTCTGGCCTTCCAGCCCGGCATCTTGCGAATTATGGCTTGGCTGGGATCCTAACAAAACCTACGCCAGCATACTGACTAAAAACCCTCGGTGACCTTCACACGCATTATGGGCGGTACCAGGCTACTGACTTCTGGATGGATACTCTCGCTACTCTGGATTACACTGTCTTTTTCATCCTAGCAGTCCTTTTTGTGTCAGTATAAAAACATGACCTAGGTTTGAACTACGAGTTGGTAATTCCGTTTAAAGAGCGGTTTGGAATATGAAAATAATATTTGGCACTTAATTGTATAAGATGGTGAATATAACACCAATTGTTTGACCTATATTATTATTTTTAGTTCAACTAGTTTTTCACAAGTACTGAGCAAAATGAACGATAGTATGATATAAAATTATACTCTTTTCGCCTTATTAATAAACTCGGATGAGCGAAGGCTTAACTTTATTCCGAGGCTTTAGAATTGACTTGATAATTTGCTTATTAATTTTACTATAATATTGAATGTAACTGTAACTAACTTAATACGATGGTTGCCTAGTCCTCTATGACATTCCGTGTTTATTAGTAAAGTCGTGAAACCTCGCTATGCAAAATAATCGAGTCAATTCTAAAGCCTCGGATTAAAGTTAATTCTTCGCTCATCCGAGTTTATTAATAAGGCCCTATAAGTATCCATCCATCCATCAGCCAAAGGAAGTCCACTGCTGAACATAGGCCTCTCTCAATGATTTCCACAGTGACCTGTTGGAGGCAGCCTGCATCCAGCGACGTCCCGCGACCTTTACCAGGTCGTCTGACCACCAAGTGGGTGGACGTCCTACGCTGCGCTTTCCGCTTCCTATAAGTATACCGACGTAATACTTGTGAGTTAATGTATCATAAATTAATATATTCACTAGATCATTCGAGCAATGCACTTCACAACATCGTTGAACCTAAAACCAGATGAGGATTAAATATTCCATGATCATAAAATATTGATGTTGCTTCTCTCTGAATAATTTATCGTATGTTTAATGGACTTCAGAGAAGCATTACCAGCTGGACTTACTAACTTACTTACTTACTACCGTAGCAGAACTGTTACAAATATATTCAATATATAATGTTACAAATATATTCGTATAAAAGTTAATAATAGTGTCTTGGATTTACGCGAATGTTACACATTGAAATAAAACAAATTTTTACGGATTTTATCGCGAATTTGATTGAATTTTTACATTTTTAAATTTCCCGACGTATTGATCACTTTACAGTTTTCCTGGTCACGGGGCGGACCCGTTTTATTTCAATATAAAAGTGTAGTATAAGTAATAGTATACAGCCTCCGTGGCGCAGTTGGTTGGACGCCGGATGTAAATCGGGAGGCCGTGGGTCGATCTCCGCATCAAACAAATGTTTGTGTGAACCACAAGTATTTGTTTCGATTCGGAGTGTTTGTGAGACCGAAAAGTCTCTCGTAGCTCCCAATACCCACGACGCAAGACTCGATCGTAGTGTGGGGTCAGATATATGTATGTGATTGTTGGGTGTATTTATTTCTTTATTATTTAATATTTTACCACAACCGAGGCAGTCTACGTTTATACGTTCAGTAATAAGAAATTTAAATTATACGTTACATACGAATCTAAATCTAATCTGCTCTTAAAGGAGAAACACAATCATCCAACTACAATACCGTCACTATAATTAAATAAGAGTAAATATTAGCGTCTTGCCCGACGCATGACGTAAAGCCCAAGGGGCCTGTCAATCGACATTAAAGTGGTACATGTTTAACTATCAAGACGTTCATTTGCTAACATCTCGGCCTTTGAAAGGCATGTCAAGCCGACGTCGAAAGGGCTTAGAGGATTACCACATGCAAGTTTGGTCAAGATTCATTCACTTTGGTCACGTCAACTGATTTGTCGAATGTGGTGATCGGACGGTGAGTTCCTTTTAGCTATCATAAGCAATATGGCGTAGAATTTATGCCGTTCTAAGGAAATCATAGTGAGTGACTTCAATTAATACGGTTTTCCGTATGCGTAAAGCAGTTTTTATTAATATTTGATAAATCAATCATTTTCGTGTGTTCGATCCCCGCACCGAGACAAATATGTGTGATCCTCAGGTATTTGTCTCGGGTCTGGGGGTTTGTGAGACCGAAAAGTCTCTCGTAGTTCCCACCACGACCCACGACACAAAATTTGATCTCAGTGTAGGGTCAGGATTATACTATATGTTACTCTGGGTGTATTTATTGGTTTATTAAAAATTGCGAAAATCTGTAAAAAACATTCCAATGACAATAAAATAAAATAAATTCAACCCTGCATCTCTTGAAGGTTAGGAAGTTGTGTTACTAGTCTATTACAGTCTTTTTTTGGGCCAAGATGTGTTAGAGTGTGAGCATTTCGCATTGTTTGGCATAGTTTCTAGTTCCAGGTAATTCAAAGAGTTTTATGCCTGATATCAATTATCTGTACCAGTTACTTTGATTGGTAAATAAACACAAAGACTAAATGGTATTCTTGAAATTGAAATCGATATTGGGACCTTACAGTAAATTTTTTTGTATTATATCAGCCCATATAAGTCCCACTGTAGGGCACGGGCCAGGAGGCCCGTAGAGGACTACAATCAAGAGAAATTCTTCCGAATTGCTTAATGATGTTCAGGTTCACGATGTTTTCCTACACCGTTACATTGCGTGGTGATTGACTATCAATACACACATGACTCCAAAAAGTCAGAGGTGTACCCTGGCATTTGAACCCGCGACAGCATATTGGTGGCCGCGTCTGTTCCGTTACCAACAGGTCACCACGCACATCGTATACATTTTAGCACACATTACAGTCAACAGCACATCCATGTAAATATCACAATTCGTTTGCCTATTTCAGTAAAGTCTTTCGATCTATACTTAATATTATCTCGAATTAAGAAACTTCTATTTTCTTTACATCTATTCATTTCTTTGAAGTATATTATAAAGCAGTATATTTTGGTAAGGGTACTGTAAAGGTCGCCGCTGGCCTTTACAAATCAAGGTTTAAGTCGCAAGGTTAGCTTTTACCTTTGTATTGATATAGGGTATTGCTGATTCAGTGACATCTGACAAGATGTGGGGTCATCTTGATATATCTTGCTTAGAAAAGGGTATGACGTAGTTATAAATGTTAGTTAGGTGACGTAAATAAATATCGTCGTTTTTTTATCGTCTATGCCTATTTTAGTTTTTTTAGATTGTGCTTATAAATAAACGAACTTTAATTTTGTATTCGAATAGACTAGTCGTTTTGTATTCATTTTATCCATTCTGATGCCGCTGGGGTTAGTATCAAGACGGGAAATGAGGATATTTGGTATAATATAAGCAATGTCTGTATAATTATTCAGAAAATACTGAAGATGATCACTATTTTGTCACTAAATTTAATCTATTTATAAGCTGCTTTAACATGTTTATCTAGATTGGAAACTATTACAAGCCTATAAATTCGACCAAGTCAAATTAAGCGAAAGTGGAACTAACGCCTGAAACTCCTCATACGACACGGAAGAACACCTGAGATCAAAGAAATGTTATAGGCTTCTACCTAGAGGTATATAGGAGTATCGTTTACACTTTAACGCCATAGACAGAGAATATTATTGATAGTTGACGACATATTCTGTGATGTTACACCTATTGGTGTAGGAGAATATTCTTGATACTTGATGATGCGTTCTATAGAGCAGATTTAAGGAAGTTCATATTGGTCCGGGATCAAGTAATGAAATAATAAAATACACTCAACAGCATTCATATTTTTAATCCAAGCCATAAATACTAGGTCTCGTGGGTATTCGAAAGTACACGATGTTTTTCGGTGTCACAAATATCCAGACCCGTATAAATACTTATGTTTAACATAATTGCGGGTATCAAACCCGCGGCCTCTCGTTTTACAGTCGGCGTGTAACCAACTGCGCCACGGAGTCTGTAATATTATGTATTACAATTTATAATATAAGCATTGTTATTTCTGAGAATAATAAAATAAGTATTAAACAGTTATCGTCCTGCATTTGCAGGCACAAAGACCAAGGCGTGCAGAAATAAAAGCATTTTAATTATGATAACACAATTGTTCCACATACTTCACTGGTAAAAAAACATGCCATGTTACTAATTATGGATTCTATTGAGAACCTTATTGTTGTATCAGTTTAAATTTTGTTTATTTTATGTCCTTTAATTAACGCCGCATTATTTTGTGAATTAAGGTGTTATTAATTAATTATTAATAAATAAAACAAACGAATATTATTTTAAAAAATGCTGTAGTCGATGTCATGCATAGATTTACCATTTTCAATTAAATTCGAGATATTCGAGGGAATTGAATCCTAACCGCACTTGACTTACCGTTGACATTGTAACACGGCTACCACAAATCCACGGTATACTATAAATTACATGAATAATATTGGAACTTGTTTCACAACTATACCAATAGATTTCCCGCGGGATGCGCCACGTAAGCCGTGATCGATGCCACGCTCAAGCCGCGGTGCTAAAGTCGCCCGGAGCTGCTTTACTGCTTACATACTTTACTGGTGAGTCTGTTCGAATTTTAAATATTAATTGCATTTTAAAGAAGCGGTAGGCCGAGGAAAGATGGCGGAGGTAGACTCGTATTAAAGTACGAGTATGAAAAAGCTCTGAATAGGAAATAATGGAATAAGGGTAGATAGTTAGTTTTATGTCTTAGGATCACACTAGAGACCATATTGTGTTCCATACATTTCACTCGTATTTCACTCGTTCAATCGTAATGCCAATGACTCAACATTTTATTGATTGAAATTAAAACAAATGACATTTTATTTTTAAATTTTTGCAAAAGTTAAATAACTGTTATTTCAGTTTGTTTTACTCAAATTCTACTCAGCTAAATATAACATATTTTGATTTCTCATTGACGTACGTTTTTATGCATTAATATCAAAATATTGTATTGTATCAGCCCATATACGACCCACTGCAGGGCACGGGCCTCCTCTACAATCGAGAGTACGATTGAGAGTGGTTAGGCCATATAGTCCACCACGCTGGCCTAGTGCGGGTTGGCGGACTTACACACCGTAGAATTTTTTTAAAATCGCTACGGTATGCAGGTTTCCTCACGATGTTTTCCTTCACCGTTAAAGTGCGTGGTGATTGACTATGAATACACACATAACTCCGAAAAGTCAGAGGTGTGCCCTGGGATTTGAACCCGCGACCACCGTGAACATGTAGGCAGCCGAGTCTGGTCCGATACCACGAGGCCACCACGCACTTACTATTAATATATTAATATCAAAATATACTCCACATAAAAAATCATGCATAGGCAAAATCCATTCATATTCTGATTTTCAGAGTGATTTAATACCAGTCAGCGTATATTTGTGCATCCATGCACAGCTCAACTGGCCAGACTTCATAAATTGTGTATTGACGCAATCTTCAGTTCACGGTTTTATGCACACGACAACAATAGATCGTCAGTTTCTCCACCCAGCAGTCTAGAACTAATCTGTATAATTTGACAAATTAGAGCTCTGAACGGACCATAACTGTATCTACTCGTATTTGGATTTGAACCGTTATGCAGTAAATGTATCTGTTTATAAGTGAGTGGCCGATTTTGCAGTTGTGTATAAAATATTTTGATAAAAGTTTGTTTCATAATTTCAAAGTGATCATCGCTGTCTGTGGACAGTTATTTAGAAAAATACGAACCTATGACGTTAATCAAGTTATTATTTCTATGGATTAGTTTCATGTTTTCAAAATAAGCATAGTAGCTAATGGAGAGATAAAATCGTCTGTCCCATTCAACAATTTGTCTGGAAAAATAAAATAGTTCATAATGTTGTCTTGGGTTTACACGAATGTTACACATTGAAATAAAATACACTAAGCGGATGACCAATACCTCAGTCCGCCCCGTGACCACGAAAACTGTAAAGTGATCGAAACGTCGGGAAATTAAAAAATGTAAAAACTAAATTAAATTCGCGATAAAATCTGTAAGAATTCGTTTTATTTCAAAATAGTTCATCTCGTTCATAGTTCTTCTCGGCTAAATAGTTCTTAAATTGTCAACTCAAGGACAATCTCATTGGCCGATGCATATATGAAAGCTTTAGTTCAGATACTTAAATAAAAACAGTCGCAACGGCGACTAGTTTATACTAGAATCATTACTGACTTCAATATAGCTCCATCGCAAAATTAAACCGCAAATCGTAGTAAAATCAATTTTACTATACCAGCAATATTATATCGATATCCAACAGCCTTTATCAATACAAGCGAAATATATTTAATTACAAATATACTTAACAAATATTAATAGCACTCAGACAATGTTTTTCAATTACCGAATACTTAAAACTTTGTGAGGGGTGCTCGGACAACCGGTGTTGGTTCTTCCGTCGCTCACGCAAACTTCTTAATAATTTAATTAAGTTTTAATTCTCGTCGTTTAGGTAATACATAACTTAGTTGAATGACTTGTGTATTTTAGATTAATTTCATTTATATAACACAAGAACTGATGGCCGATGGGGACAAAAAGTTCTCGAATAGAGGCCACGAAGCGGAAAGCGCAGCGGAGGACGTCCACCCGCTAGGTGGTCAGATGACCTGGTAAAGGTCGCGGGACGTCGCTGGATGCAGGCTGCCTCCAACAGGTCACTGTGGAAATCATTGGGGAGGCCTATGTTCAGCAGTGGACTTCCTTGGCTGATGGATGGATATAACACAACCAAGATTCATATTGCCCTTTTTTATGTTATAAGGGTAAACGATCACACGGTCCCCAGGTGGTAAGTGAGCACCGCCGCTCATGAACATCTGCAATATAGATGCGTTGCCGGCCAATAATGTACTCTCTACGCTCTTTTTTATTTATTTTCTTCCATTTCAATTATATATGGCCTATGGACTATGTGGCCTAACCATTCTCAATCGATTCTCTCGATTGTAGAGTACGCTCGTGGGACGAATATGGGCTGATACATACATACATTTCAGTTACACTTTTATTACTTTTTAATTTGACACGCTTAAGGTATATTTAGTACTATATCCTGTTTTCCTTCTCGGAAACGTTTTGTTAACTACCTGTACATACAATTCTTACCTCTTCTTATGTACAGTAATATCCTACATTGATCAGCTGATACACAAGTTCAATAATGTAAAAAGATTTGCCATATGATTTTACAATCGCTCTTTGGGGAAATTGCTCAACCCCGGTCAAACATATTTATCGAATCGAAAATCTCACACGAAATGAAGTGAAGTGGGTTTGAAATTGAGGAACTCAATTTAATAGAACGCACACTTTAGACCAATATGTGGTGGCGGAACTTCTTGATATTTTAGGTATTTGTACTTTACCTTAACCTACTTTTTTTTTTAATCAGCCCATATACATCCCACTGCTGGGCACGGGCCTACTCTACAATCGAGAGAATCGATTGAGAGTTTTTAGGCCATATAGTCCACCACGCTGGCCTAGTGCGGGTTGGCGGACTTACATACCGTAGAAATTCTTTAAAATCGCTACGGTATGCAGGTTTCCTCACGATGTTTTCCTTCACCGTTAAAGTGCGTGGTGATTGACTATCAATACACACATAACTCCGAAAAGTCAGAGGTGTGCCCTGGGATTTGAACCCGCGACTACCTAACTAACCTATTTACTTAGGTTTTATTGTTTTTATAGCGCTTTTTACACATATGAGTTATATTTTTTTTTCTTTAGGAATTTCCATTTCTTAAGACTCTTAAGAAGAAGAAGAAGGTGGAGAGATGACTTGGACCATTTTGATACCAACTGGTGGAAGAAAGCCTTGGATAGAGAAGGGTGGAAGAAGGAAAGGGAGGCCTTTGTCCTGCAGTGGGATAGAGTAGGCCTGGAAAAAAAAAGACAAACAAATATCAGTTTGGCAATTTTTCGATTTTATTACACAGCTCATCAGACAAAACTAAAGCGATGGTCAATAGGTATACCACAGGTGTAAAAAGAATCAACCGAGCACGTCCATAAAGCGGATGTTCCGCTTTAATTAAACCAAACAGCGTCGGCGCTGGCGGCTTATGCATTACGTACACGACAAAGCCACGCTGTAATCTGCTCAACCAACGGCTTTATTTGCTGCAAAACTTTCATATACAATAACTGAATGCTTTTGTTCAGTTTTAACATGGAACGTTGCAGTGTGCGCGTTCTAATATTGAAATGGAGGAAAAATATATGTGTGTAATCCCGATTTTGTTGATTGTGTCTTAAGTTGCTTTAGGACGTATGAAAGGGCTTTGAATTTCTAAAAAATAGATACTACGATATATTTCCTAGTTATCCAGAAATTAGTCCCGTAGATAGTTTCTAAATTTGGCACAGAGGTTGCTGATTTAAGAAATAAAGTTAACTATACATATTTTGACAGCCTCCATGGCGCAGTTGGTTAGACGCTCGATCGCCGATCCCCGCACTGAGACAAATGTTTGTGAGAACCACAAGTATTTGTTTCGGTGGGTGTTTGTGAGACCGAAAAGTCTCTCCTAGTTTCTGTTCACACAAGACTCGATCTTAGTGTGGGGTCAGGACTATGTATGTGAATGTTCTGTGGTGTGTGGTGTATAGTTATAATTTCTAAACGGAGTAGTTTTCTCTAAACTATTTTATTACCCACCAATGACCATGAGCCTTACTATCAGAATGTAGAAGGTAGACCAAATAACCCACGGTATAACAGGGGAGAGTTTGAATACACATCTGATAGTCTGATAGATATCCGATAGTCTATAGAAAACAATTTTAAAAGAAAATACAATGTAGAAGTCTTTAGACCGGAATGTATGAAAATTGGATCAGAAAACGTTAATGTATATCGTCGTTTGGGAGCGCAGTTTACCATATCTGTAGAAGAGCCGATAACTATTGAAGAAAACGAGTTCTAGACTGGAGACTGTATCTCGGCAAACGAAGTGCAAATAGTCTAGACACAGTGCGACGACCTGGTAAAGTCTTTTCCAGAGAGGAGATTAGGATAGATGGAACATATTTCAAGACGTCGGGAAGAAGACATTCGCTGATCTTATAAATAATACGAAATAGTGTAAAGAATTTTATTTAATACCTTTTGCTTGATTCGATTCCACAAGAAACCTAATACCACTTGTTTCTCAGTCGTTGATGCAGTCGATTGCATCACAAAGGCTTTCGTGTAGGACGGTAGATAAAAAAAATCAAATTGTGTAGATTTGTTTTTACTTTGACGATAAAGATTCCGACGAATTGATAACCTCTTCCTTTTTTGAAGTCTGTTTAAACGTGTATCTAAAACTATTTCCGCGATTTGCGCAAGAATTTCTATGGTATGTAAAGTCCGCACACCCGCACTCGGCCAGCGTGGTGGACTATATGGCCTTACCCCCCTCAATCGTACTCCCGATTATAGAACAGGCTCGTGCCCTGCAGTGGGACGCATCTGGGCTGATACAGTACAGTACAGTGTAAAAATACGGGCAGAGCTTTCTGCATAGTTATCTTTGTCTCTATCAAGACAATCACCACTATAATGCTCACAGAATGCAGCTGTTAGCTTCATTCCGAAAACCATTACTCCTAATCCTGTGGATGTACACCAAGATTAACTAAGTTTCCATTTTAGTACATTTTCTAAGCCCCAGGTTGAAATATGCCCAGACTGTCTTTCTAAGAACGTAATAAGACGTCTCCGAGCAAGATCAATTACTTCGACTTTTGTTAGAACCAAGTATTTGCTTTTAGAATTTTGTATTACTCGTTTTACGTTTATTTTAATACCTACGTCGCGAGGCTTATAGAACCTATTGTTACGGTACTAATCCGGCAGTCTTAAGGTGGCTTAAATCTAGGCTACTTTTGTACCACTGGAATATTCTGGTGGGACACAATAAAAATAAAACAAAAATTGCCGAGTTTCTTTCAGTAGTCCCTTTTGTGTTTTGTTTTCTCGAAAAATATTTGGATTTTAAATGGATCTTGAGTTTAATATTAAAGATAATAAAATTGATAGAGGTTTTTTATTTATATAATAGCTGTTCATGTATTCGGTGTTTACAAGCCGAGAAACGAGATTGTTTATTTTCCATTTGAAATATACACATATATGTCTATTGAAAAATATTTGTGTTTGCTCGAAAAAAAATGTTAAATTTGCCAGCAAAATAGAAATGTTGAATAAAGCTTCACATCGGAGAGGTAAAAAATACCCATGTATTTTAATATTCATTGTCAAATTATATCATTATTTAAATTTGTATTCTGTAATGTGAATTTATGAAATCGAAAGGTTTTTGTGTTTCTATTTAAGAATGTAAAAGGTGTATATGGTCTACCAACGTACATTCATAACTATACTAGCCTAAGTGGGGGATTTATATCTAACTCTCCCATATTATAATATGACAGCTTCCTTTTCGCAGTTGGTTGGACTCCCGCACCGAAACATAAGTTTGAGTGAACCACAAGTATTTGATTCGGGTCTGGGTGTTTTTGAGACCCAAAAGTATCTCGTAGTTGCATCAGGAACAGTGGGTATAACATCAGTGGGTATCAACCCACGACATAAGACTCGACCTTAGATTGGGGTCAGGACTACGTGATCGACCGTTTATTTATTGTTGTTATTGTAAAAGTCGTGATCAGCAGCTAAACTACCATGGGTTAGTATTAAATAATTACAAAGCTAAGGTCTCGGGTTCGAATCCCGGGTCGGGCAAAGTGATACTTGTTTTTTTATATTCACTATCAGCCCGGAGTAAGGAATTTGTGCTCTATATGGCGATACACACAAGGTGTAACGTGAGTGTCCTGGTAGCGCCTCTGCTTACCCCTTTATGTACGTACATATTTTTACGTAATTATATACATACGTATGTATATAATTACGTAAAAATATTTTAAAATAAATTTCCAATTTTAAATGTAACCTAAATATTTATATCAGATCCCAATATTCCATTAACACACCCATTTGAACTTTCGCCTTCCATTTAACCAGCTAATTGAATACACACTACAGCAGCTTTGAAAAACAGATTCGTGACCCACATTCATTAAAAATCTAAACCCTTTTAGCCAAAACACAGCCATTCACTGTCCAACATCGACGAGCAGAAATCTGCAATGGAAAAATCATCTCAACGCGCTGGAATTTTAAAATAATATTCGTAAAAATATTAAAGAGTTGTACGTGGATTTAGAAAAACGGGGCGTGAAAATATACTCAGTTTTCCGAGTATGAAGTTGAAATATTTTTTAATTACTTCAAGGTGTATGAAAACGAAATAAAACTGGTGTTTTTATTTATTTATGCTTTTTATTTTTGCAGCAGTTTGGCATTTTATGTCAGTTTTAATAACTTTACGCATATCATTAAAATACATTTAAAATATTTTCTTTATGCACATACACATATATCATAGATAATAAAATCATCACCCCAAAAAGGTGAACATTAAACAAAAATCTTAGAGTGCAACACCATAATTTATATTTATTTTATTACCAAAAATCATTTTAGCTATGCAAATGTATATCAAGAGTAAAAAATGATCTCAGAAGGAACCGTGGTTTTATTTAACTTATTTAATTTTTGCAGCCAGTCCAGCAGTTTGAAAAGTAATTAAGCCTCCCTGTCACCAACTTGAACTAGTAATAGTGAATAGAAACAGGACTGTCACTTTGACCCACTTCTGTCCAATCAAGATACAAAGCCCACAATAGTAGTCAGCGTAAATTTCATCTCGCGCTATCAAACAGCAATTTGTCGCAAAACTGTAGCCAAGCCAGCACTCAGTGTTACCCATAGTGAGGATAAATGGGGAGAGCAAAAAAGAGTTGGGCCGGTAACATCGTGTGGCGTTACGCCAAAATGCGTCTCTACCGGCTCTACGGCTCTACCGGCGCTACATCAGTCAACGTCAGGTTGGCCGCTGAAAAAGCTCACTGATGCCTCAATAATTCCTTAATGTTTTAACGATTTGTACGTGATGTTATTTCTATTGATGATTTATTCAATGCTCCTCGTATTTAAATGTCGCTGTAAAGTAGGTTATTGACTCGAGCCAATTTTAGATTTTATAATACTCGTTTGTTTCAGTTGTATTAAATCCTTTGTAGTTAGTTTTGGTTTATTTCAGTAATCAAATAGTTTGTTAATTTGAAATGTTGTGCGTGAGCTTCCATAACAGTAATGTTTAACTTCGATAACTTACTGTTTATGACAATATGTTATGTAACGTACGAATAATTGTTTATTGGAATTGTACACAATATATATAAGGCTATATGCCCAAAGCGTTAGGCCGAGGTGTCACTTGTGCCATTCTCAGTTCGCTGAGCTTATTTCTGTACGAAGTGTGATAGGGTGCAAGCCTTAAACCATACTGGGCACAAATCCAAGTCCATGGGAGTATTCAAACAGAAAATCTCACACGAAGTGGATTACCGAACACGAGATTCGAATTCTGGATCTCAGGCTTTACAACCCATGGTGCTATTAGATGAGGTTGGAAAACAAGATACTAAATTTTTAATGGAAATATTTACAACAAAGTTATTATTTGGTGAAGTGTAAAAACAAGATGTGCGACGAAAAGATACGAGTTTGATATGCACATTGAGACATTTTTTGTAAGCACCAAAAACTGTATGGAGTCTGGGAGGATATGAGCCGAATTTTCGCTTATATTTTGTAAAATTTACGACAGAAGACCAATATTTTGTAATAGACTCCAAAACTGCTTCAATTTTACACATTTTCAAATCGTTTTTGACTCGAAAACTCCCTGGCAATTTTTAATATCGACTACTCGACTCAACACAACATGGAGTATTTAATATTGTATAGCTAACCAATCAGAAGCAAATAAAAAGTAATATTGACTTCAAAAACATTAAAATTCACAATTACGAGTAAATATTTATACAGTTCACAAGAAACAGTGCAACCTATTTGGAACAACTGTCCAATGATAAAATACTGTCCGAAAACGGTTCCGCGTGAAAATCGCATGAATGCGCTCATTTAAATGTCTCCTGATTGTTCGACCTGAATATAATTGAGATAAGAGTAATGGCTGTTTAAATTTACATTTTCTATATTTGTGTTTTTAATTAAACTTCGCCAATAAGTTGAGAGCGCAAAACGATCACGAACTTCAAAAAGTGAGTATCAAAGTAATTTCATTAGACTTATCATTTTTTTACGTGTATACCTTAAGTTTCTTGAAGAATTTCATTCACACGTTCGATAGGAAAGCGTGTATTTATTATATTTGAATTGGGGTTAGATTAAAAAATTAATAGGACAAAAGTAAGATAGTTCTCGTTTATTCTTTTTGGTAATCATCAGTTGTTAAGCTATATCAAACTAGACACCAGATTAATGAATTTTGAACGTGTAATAATCTAATAACATTTCTTAACCGCTAACCCGCGCTTGGCCCCTATAATAAAACGCCTAAAAGCTTACTCGTAATGCGAGAGGATGAAAGTGATATATAGATTGGATTCAAAAAATCTTTTCAGAACACAGTTCAAACAAAATTTTCGCCTTCTTATCGATATGCAATCAAACGAAACGAGGCTGGATCAAGAGATTGGAACGATCGAAATGCTAAGACTGAAAACACTTATCTCCCAAAACTCACGACGTGATTGAAAACTCAAGCATTCGCCAAACTCTTGACTATGTCTACCCATTCAACGGCAAGGCGCGAAGATTCCGACAAAATGGCGGCCAAGTTGTAAAAACACATAAGTATAAAAATAGCAATTTCAAAATGTGATATATAGGGCTATTTGGGAGATATATGTCTGCCATAATATTTTTGTAGAAATATTTTGGACATAAAATTACCATATACCTAAAGTATATGTAAAGATACATGTAAATGGGATGAATGACAACATGTATTACAAAGGAGAAAAAAAAACTCTTTTGTTATTTCTTTTCAAAGTATGTTGAGATAAAAAAATGAACATATTTCTAATGGGTAAATAAGTATTTTTTATTTATAAAAAATGTGTATTTTAGTTACTATGTGTATGTACAGAAGCAGTCAGTGATAAACGATTCTGATAACAATTAAGTTATAATAACTCTTTGTACAAATTACTGACCAAAGTAAACTGCACAAATCCCTAAGCATATAACTTACATAACTACGTAATCAACTAAAGGCACTTCTACTACAAAATACTTTATTTTACTTTAAAAATTAGAACTATAAGTTTCATGTCCTTTTGTTACTATAATTTACTATCTTATGGCTACTATTATTGTAAATTAATTTTATGGCAGAACAGTACCCTCCCAGCAGCGAACATTATGCCTAAAATGAAAACCGGACGTATAGACGCAAATGTGTCGCGTTTGGGATTAGTCAGAGGATATCCGGTTTCCAGCCAGCCTGTGTGATTATGTCTGTTTGCGAGACATAATTATTACTCAGTATTTGGTATTTTATTGAGGTTAGACAAGATACTCTGTTAAGCCAGTACATATATATTTAATACATAATGGAGCCTACAAATATATCACATACACAAAGTTACGCCTTATTATCCCGAAAGGGGTAGGCAGAGGTTCTCCTGGCAGCAATTAGGACACTCACGTTTCTCCTTGAGTGTTTCTCCCACGATCTAATAGGCGGCGTACCTATCGATATATCGAGCATAAACTCCTGAGTCCGGGCCGATTATAATGAATGGAAAATTCTAATATCACTTTGCCCGACCCGGGATTCGAAACCGAGACGTCAGTGTTGTAACCGAACCGTAGCACAACTACGCCACCGAGGCAGTCATATACATCAAATATATCATAGTACAACTTTCATCGTTAAAATCTTCTTCATTTTACTTCTAGAATGATAGAGTATATGAAATTGTGCACTTTTTTAATACTGATGATGGTAAATGAATTATACATTTTAACGCCTTCAAGTAATTCATTGATAATTTTGTAATTTTTATGGTATTTTAAAATAGTCTACCGTGGACCCGCACTAGATTAGTGTTATAGAGTATAACTTGCGCCCTCTTAATCATAAACGCCCGTGTCTTGAAATGAAACGTAAAGGAGGTATTGCATGAGTTACTTTCGTCACCTAAAACATTGCGAGTATTTTACAAAGGCATTTCGTTCGCACCAGTACTGTAATAGCGAGGTTAAACAGACAGGCGTAGACGGCACGGTTCGCAAATCTTCAAGTGACGACACGAAATAAAACTGCACAGCGGAAGAGGACGTGAACGCTGGGCGGCGAACATTTGTATAAATTTCTAAGTAGAAGTCTCATGGGTTTTGTACCAACCTACAATGCATGTACGAGTATGTACGTGGGTTTGATTTCAGTTGGAAATTTAGTGCAGATTTTATTTGAAAAATATTGACCCACTTTTAAGTTTCAATGTTAATATTTATACTCAATCATAAATACGTACACAAATATGACTTTTTATCGATGTTAAGATTTTTTTCTGTGACATTATTTACACACTGTTGTAAGGACGCGTTTACATTCTATAATATACACAATTATTTATTATGTGTAATAATTATAAGTAGACTAAACAATTATTGTCTTGTAGAAAAACCAGCCGCAACATGTATCGCAGTAAGTTTCATAATTGTTTGTATCAGCAAACCCTCAATAATATCATAATAATTAGCTAATAACAGCCATAATAAAGTGTCCCCCCATTGGCGACATGTTTTGTTTAGTATTTAGAGGAGTTAGCATTCAATATACCACGCTGTTCTTTTGCTCAATGTTAAAATTCAGTTGGCCTACTTTAAAAATTCAATTATAGTACCATGAAATACCACCGCAATCAAGTTAAATAGAGTAAAATTGTTATGTAGCGTTTGAAGACAGATTTTCAAATTATACCTAAATAAATAAAATTAACTGCCTCAGTGGCGTAGTTTACTACGATATTATTGTCTCAGGTTCGAATCCCGGGTCGGGTTAAGAGTGATTGGATTTTACTATTCGTTATCAGCCCGGCGTCAGAAAGTAACCGTTATAGCGATGGGGTCGCCCCCTATCAGATCGTGTGACGGAAAATAAAAGGCGAAACATGGGTGTCCTGATTGCACTTCTGCCTACCCCTTCTGGGGAAAAGCCATAATGTTTGTAATAAAATTAATCATGAAAAGACATAGGCAGACATCCAAAACTCTACAGAAAATTCTAAATAGTTATAGTATTTCATACTATCCGTAAGATAACTAGTTTCATTGTGTACAAATTGATTGGTATTAATTAAACTGGCTCCGAGGTATTATTAATCGCGTAAAGATCATCTATGTATAGTAATTATAGGGAGAAAGGAGTCGATCATTCGGTAGAGCACATTTTCATGAAGCTATTAGAGCGACGATATGGAAGGCAATCCAGCGGGCTAATTCACGTAATTTCTTGACGTGCCGATCAAGTTGCGGTGCAATTGCAATTAAGTTTAGGTTTTGGTGCAAAATGGTATTCTTGTAATTGTTTAGCTGCGCGTGAACTGTGCGTAAACTACGCGTGTGTCAACGTCAACTGTACGTCAGTCGTATGTAATACTTTTGACATGGCTTCTAGTCTTTTGAGCACATGAGGGAACTACAAATACATACAGCCATAACATTGAGAGAATGATAACATTTTCTATTAAAATATCGTTCTTCACGTTAGTTAGGTCTTACAATGGCAACATGGGTACCATATATACAGCCAATTACCCCCGGCAACTTGAACTTCCTATAGAAACTGAAAAATAAAACAAGAGCCTAATAGATAAATTTGTACTAACTATCTAGTAGGTAAAAAGGACACTTACCATCTTTTAATATCATCACGGGCTTACCTTGTCATGGGAAATTTAACATATTATTTAAACATGTGTTTCATGATAAGGGCTTTCGTCACTTGGCGAGTAGCCCTTGAAAATGTAGGCTGTCAAGTAAGTACCATGGTGTTTACCATGGTACCTGACTTGACCCACCAGTGTTTGGTATGATCCACTAGCATAAAAGGATAGTGATATGAATACCTGAAATTTACTCTGATGTGTATACTACTGACAAATCAAATTATGTGGGTATTTTAAATTGTTCACATAATATCATATTATCAGTTTAGTTCAGCTAACCTTTGCTTGCACACTTAATTCGTCCATCCTTTTCTCCTATGGGGTATAAGCTGCCAAACGATTTATTAATTGCAGCGCCAAGTCTTTGCTCAGACGGTAGCTTTAATAAAATTCCTATCCGAAAACTAGAGTATGGATCTTTTGCAGCCTTATACTCCTAGTTTACCGACGCTCTTCGCCTATTTGGTCTGCCAGAGACAAAATGTTAGGAACATTTTGACCAAGACGAATATTCGATTTAAACACATACGTTCATAAAAACAGCTGGATTAAAACAAATATAACAATTATATTTACAAAAGTTGGTGGCGAGGAGCTTGTGTTGAGCGTAATCGAAACTGCACATGTACTGCACGTCGATCGGACTAAATTGTCATTTGAGACGTCAAATGAATAGTTGAATAGCGTTCAAGTTGCGATCTAAATCACGCACATCAAACGCGCAGCAGTAGAATACGCTAAAGCGTTCGCGCGACGCGAACTAGACGCGAGCGTATCTGACAGCGGTTGTCAAAATTACGAGAATACGAAAAGGGCTTTTTTGATCGAAACTTAACTGCAACTGCACTGCAACTGAACTTATTTAATTACGTGAATAACCCTACTGAATGGACGGTGATTACAATATGTCACTATCCGCTTGCAAAAAGTTAAGCAGAAGCGTAGGATGTTTAGCACGCAGCTTTATAATCGATGTTTTATATACTCATATACAGACGAAACAAAATTCCTGCAGTAGAATTAATTATTTGTTTATTGATACTGTGTATATAGAGCACGTTGGAGGGACTTAATAAATTCTATGACACCTTAATCAAAGAACGTTCCCGCTCCGCCAAACATCGAGGCACATGAAGACGCATCGCGAGAACGGCTGTTCAACAATCCTAAACATGACTACGACCACTCAATCAAGAGAGCACGTCTGCGAAGAAATATATAGTGCATCAAATGTTCATTGGATGGTTTTTCGTCTATTAACATAATTATTTCAGCATATATTAAATCATATTTACACTAATTATACTGAAACGTGATAGTTTTGTGGGGGCTCGGAATAGTAAATCCCACAGACGTGTCCATTAGTCTCATTTGATTATTACGCATATACGGTGGTCGATAACTGGACAGATACATACAATACGCCGCCTGCGAAATACTGACATTAGAAATCTATATAATTTATTCACTATTCAACTCATTCTGTTTAATATTCAAATCCCACCATACAGAGGAGATTTTTTTGTGTTATAGGGGCAAACGAGCATACGATTCATCTGATATAAGTGATCACCGCCGCTCTTGAACATCTGCAACACCATAGGGTATCTTGAGGAGATCAATGTTTTTAGCATTACTAGCAGTACACTACAGTCTAGTAGGATTATAATGAGTCAGATTTGCCATAATACTTTTTATAAGAGCATGGTGGCCTGTTGGTAAACGGACCAAACGCGGCTGTCGACATGTTCACGGTTATCGCGAGTTCACTTCCCAGGGCACACCACTGACTTTTCGAAGTCATGTGTATATTGATAGTCAATCACCACGCACTATAACGGTGAAGGAAAATCTCGTGAGGAAACCTGCATACCATAGCGATTTGCAAGAATTTCTATGGTATGTGAAGTCCAACACGCACTAGGTCAGCGTGGTGAACTATACGACCTAACCCCTCTCAATCGTACTCTCGATGGTAGAGCAGGCCCTGCAGTTGGACATAATAATGTGATTTTTATTTAATCTATATTATAGTTTGGACTTTAATAAATACCCTATTTGATGACCTCACAATACATATTTCGCAACACAAGTATCTACATAAATCAATACACTAAAATATGTGACCCCAAATCATGCCGAGCGATAGGTCCTTTTACGTACGATTGAAATTTATGATCGCTCACGTCCTAGTTGTTGGTCAGGATTTCATTCCGAATATGAATAGCTTTGGCGTGGGTGAAAAATATACTGACCTATTAATTTTTGTATCGACACATACATAATCGTCACGCCTATATCCTATTGGGGTAGGCAGAGAATATTGATCGCTACTTTGCTCGATCCTCACACACTACTTTTTGATTGCGATGAATGACGAGACGTACATGCCGTTCACCTGATGGTAAGCGATACGACCGCTCATGAACAATAGCAAAACCAAACACCATGAATTAGAAAGCAATGCTTGGCATTCCACTGCGCTCGCCATTCTGAGACATAAGATGTTAAGTTTCATTACGTCCAGCAGTTACTCTGGCTACAACACCCTTTAAATTGGAACGCTACAGGGCATTTACACTGCTGCTTGGTGGGAGAAATAGACATTGCGGTGGTGTCCTCTCACATATGACACAACTACCACCAGTCATTTACATTTACTGTACTTAATTTGCCCATAATCGTCTACTGCCAGACAGTTGGATTGAGAAGGCTTAGGCCATAGTTCACGCTGGCCTAATGTGAGTTGGCAATTTTAATGTATTTATAGAATATCATAGTCATGATATTGTAGGTGACGCTAGGCCTACATAATACGAACCTATTGTAACTATATGGTAACGAAATGTATCAAAATCATCTCAGCCCAAACTTTTATCATGAAAATGATATTAGATTTACTATGTAGCTTTAATATTTAAGTACAGAAATATCTTCAAGTATATACGGAACATGGTAATAGAAAATAGGGAGTAAATATCGAAATAAATGTGTGTAATATATAGGTGGATTATATTTCATGTATTTTTAGAAGATATTTTAGGTAATGGTTATATATTTGGAAGGTCACATATTTAAATTACCGTATGTAACTTTAAATTTATCTAAGTCGCTATGCTAATTAATTAGTCAATATCTTATTAAATTCTATTTAATGAAATTATCCACGGGACTAAATTTTTCATTACAATTTAGTTCAACTTCAAACATTACAGTTTAATATTTGATATAACACGCTTTAACATGAACAAAGTCAAGTCACAAGATATCAAAAATTCACGTGCAAAAGAGATGGGTTGAATATATATTTATGAGAGCGGAGAAGAAAAACTTAATCAGAATACAAAACTAGAAGTGAAAATATACGTTCCATAAAGTATGTGAAATACAACGTACAAGAAAATCCTCGGAAAATCTTCAATCTCACATACCAGTACAAGCGTAAAGAGAAATAAAGATTTCCATACACAGGTAGTTTCTTTGTTTATTTAAGGCCATACCGTATTAAAGGGGAAGAAAATTTCATGGGTCATTGGAATTTTGTACACATGAATGGTCACAGTAATAACCATTTTGCGTCGAGCGCAGTCTTTGTACGGATAAATGTCGTGACAATATGGTTTATGCATTAACAAGATATTATTACAATACTTACACATACATTTTTATATAATTAAATATTAATACACCTAAAATTAAATCTTACCAAATGTCGAAGTGTGTGTAACGCAAAATTCACGCTGTAAACTCGTCTCCCAATCAAAATACTCAACTGTTTTCTCTCAAAACAAAATATATAGATTGTTTGACAAAGCATATAAAAACACTCCATCCACTTATTTAAAAAAAATGCACCGCACTCACCGTTTATTTATAAATCACATTTGCAGCTCAAATTTATGGGGGTTTTTGTTCGTAAGTTTAAGGGCGGCCGGCGGCGAGAGCGCGCTACGACTTATCACTCATTCACTCGGAACACGTGTTCACTCGCTAACTGTCCGCGTAGCACTGGGCGACGCGCAGTCTCTGAATCATGCCCGTAGCTGCTCGTATCCCGTGCCTGTAGCACCGCTACGCCGTAGCATCGCTACGACACTCATAAATTATGATAAACGCGTATATTTAATTACACGCCGATGGCAGGTTTTTGTCGATTTAAAATTAGATTTTTTCATGCAAATTTTATAGATTACATCTTGTTTGCATTTATTGGGATTGATATTTTGTTTGCGAAGGCTTATTATATTTCAAGATTTACTGATGAAAATTTGCATTTTTAAAATGTAATTATCATTGTTTTCTCTGTGCGAGGTCGTTTTATTTTTATCTTTTTTTGGCATTCGGGGCAGGATTTTGAGGATACTGTATTGTGAGTGTTCACTGTATCAACTTCATACAGTTATTTTTAATCACGCAAAAGTGTATTGACGGTGAAGCTTTATAGATATGGAATCGATCATCAGATATCGGTTGAAATTGCGAACATATTTAAACTCAAATTCGGTTCCAGACAAGTTTTGATTAACTTAATGTATTTTTCGTAAATTCGCGATGCTGGCATCGCAACATACTTGAAAAGAACTTTCAAACTTTCCAAGATAAGAACTTAGGCTTATTTTTTTACAGAATTTTCATGAGATTTATTTCTTACGTTCCTTTTATAGCTTAATGTTATTTTGTGATGTGTTTTTCGAAAAAAAGTAGTATTGCAAAGTAAATCTGTCTTTACTGATTGGGTTGTGACCGAATTGTTGAGAATGAGTCTTGAACTTTCGTTACTTACATTGTAATGTCTGGATACGGCACAGTTCAAATAATTTGTTAATGTCGAATAAAACGATGTCCGTGTTTTCTAAAATAGCCCATAATTTTTTGAGACATCGATCTGGCAGATGCTCTCAGATGATGATCTCAGACTGCATTGAGCTGGGCGATCCTTCATATACCTAATTCCGGCTACGAAACACAGCGTAGAAAAGCCTATATATCTGACAGGTTTCAGTTAAATTTTAAAGGTGAAGTTCAGCAACCCAACTAGGCCGGCGTGGTGGATTAAGGCTTAACGCTCCTCAACCGTGGACAAGTCACGTACCGCCAGTGACGTGTGTGCCCTGACATCACTAAATGCATAGATGTTTTACCTAAATATTCATGTGTACGGTAAATTCTATATATGCATGTTTTAACTTATACGGTTAGAAACTCCGCATTTCACAGAAATTGTTGTAATAAACCCTATGTTTACTGTCGATGTTTTCTTCGATCGTAATAAAAAAAACTAAAAATAAAAATGAGTTTATTTGTCACAAACCTTTAAAATACAGACGTACATACATATCATGAAAAATATAAAAGTGATTATTATTATCTACTGCTTACATCAAAATAGCACGTCGTGGCTGTGACATGTTGGTGACCCCTCAGCATAATGTTAGCGTGGACCACAACACAATGCTGAAAACTGATAGTAATACGTGATAATGTATGATAATTGAATATTAATACACAAAACATGGCTCCAAAAAGCCAAGACTACAGTCTTGTTCGGAGACCATGAGCCGAGGGTACACCCTAGGACTCTAACCTGCTCATAGACGAGTACGGCGAGCCTGGGGCGGAAACCCTCCCGGCTAGATAAGCTTTTTAACTGCCTCGGCGGCGTAGTGGTACTACGGTATGATTACAAAGCTCTCGGGTTCGAATCCCGGGTCGGGCAAAGTGATATTGGATTTTTCTATTCATTATCAGCCCGGAGTCAGGAACTTGTGCCCGATATGGCGATAGGCTCGGCCCCTATCACATCGTGAGATGGAATATACAAGGCGAAACGTGGGTGTTCTGGTAGCACCTCTGCCTACCTCTTCTGGGAAAAAGGTGTGTGTTTATTTATGTATGTAGATAAGCTTTTCTTGTGTGAGGGTATACAGATTAAAAGCAATGCATGAGAAACTTTGGCGTGTTCATTTTGAGGTCCTGGGTTTCGTCTAAAGTGCTGATGAAGCAACATGGGGTACTTAGTCGGTAAAAATCCGGCATACCTTGCTTAAGGCGGGTATCCAAGTGGATTTTTCCCATGAAATAAAAGGACTTTAAGCTGTGGTCATCTTTTGACAGTTGACGTTCAGTTTATCGCCAACAGATCTCAAACATTTACTTATACACATTAGGTAACATAAAAAATTACATAAGAAAGAAATTTAAATTTTGAAAACGTATATCGTTTTAGTAACCCTCGGTGGACAATAGAAGGCTGTTAATGACCGCTCATGCAATCTATCTCCATGTACAATTTGGACAGTTATCAGAGGCAAGCCTTTGACGTCGTAATGATTGCCGATCACAAACTCGTGCGTACAAAGGAATACGAGCCGGCACGGCATGTTTTCCGAGTCGTAGTTTTGCTATTACAGCTCACTGGCCTCTGTTGATGTGTCCTTTTCATGTTGGAAGGACAGAAACAATATTGCATCGAAGGATAACTTCGGCACTAATGTAAAACAATTCAAATATAGTGAGGGATAGAGTTATTATGCCAGATTGTGCTAAACTAGATGTAAGCAGGTTGCGTCGGTAACTTTGAGTGTACAAATCTAAGTCCGAGCATAAATGGCTTCAGCAATCTACTTGAATAGCACAGCCTTCTTAACTTCTTCAATATCTCTTCCATGTTTTGAAATCACTCTCTAGCTGAGAGTAAAGACCTGAGAAGCTCTTCCAATGATCTGTAGGTCTAATAAATCAATAAATTGGCATTACTCCAACAAAGTATTTTAGGGGCTTTTTTAGGTCTAGTATCTATCAATTTACTTATGCCTGTACCTCCTAAAGCGTAAACAGAAGCGGCATTACTGCTTCACATTTTAATGTTCAGCAATTCCGAAACCACTCTATAGGAGTGCAACGTGGCATTAATTGCATCCGGGTCAATCCGGGCCAGTAGCAAAACATAAAACATTAGCTCCCACTATGATTACAAAGTTAAATTAATACACTCATGGACGGGCTGGTAATTAAGTTGGTAACTTTAATAAAATCATTGGTTTAATTACATCGTCGGCCGTTGGCTGTCGATACAGCGTCGCAAAAAATGGAAGGGCCATTATTAGATGCCTCACTCACTCTGATAGATAGGTAGGTGCAGGCGAGTGCAAAAGTGTTTTGGTAAATATTTAATTTATTACTTCTTGTAGCACATTTTTATTATTCCACGCACCCATAAAAGTAGAAAGTAGAGAAACATACATACATAAACTCAAACCTTTTTCCTAGAAAAGAAAGGTAGATTTAGCAACAAGGACACCCACGTTTCGCCTTGTGTGTTCCGACCCACGATGTGATAGGGGGCGGGCCTATCGCCATATCGGGCACAAATTCCTGACCCGGGATTCGACCCCGTGACCTCAGCTTTGTAATCGTACCGTGGTACAACTGCGCCACCGAGACAGTTAATTGTGACATTTTTATTAAGGAGAGTTCAGTGTTTATTGTCCGATTACTATAGTGATAATGTTTAAAACGATGTTTAATTTTTGAAGTCCCGGGCTTGAGGACCTGGGCTAATTCCCCAGGTCTTCAAGAATCTTATGTTAATGAACGTATTTCACATTCGAATTATAAACGTAAAATGTGAGGATGTAAACTACAATCTAATAGCGGCATTAAAATTAATCGCGCTCCGTCATAGTGCTAAATCCACGTCACACGCTGACATACGTAATTTTTACTGGTAGTAGCTCTCTCATATGTGAAAGGCCGCCTGGGTAGGTACCACCGCAATGTCTATTTATTCCGCCAAATATTAGTGTAAATACACTGTTGTGTTCTGGTTTGAAGGACTTTGTAGCCAGAGTAACTACTGGACGTAATGATACTTAACATCTTATGTTTCAGGATGGCGAGCGCAGTGGAATGCCAAGCTTTGCCTTGTAATTCATGGTGGTGTTTGGTTTTGCCACTGTCCATGAGCGGTTGTATCGCTTATCATCAAGCGAAAGGCATTCTCGTCTCGCCATTTATCGTAATAAAATCACACACACATGGATTGTACGGATTTCATATAAACTGATATTAAAAATAAAGCTATAAACTAAAAATAAAATTTCACAGTAATATATTCCTCCAATAACAATAAAATTATATGGGCTCTGTATATTTTGAGGTTGCTATCGGTAGTTTTATTTCGCATTTAAATTTAAATTACACGTAATTTTACAGAGAAGATTGAATTTTTGACTTGAATATTTTTATTTTTATTTTCAGTATTTTATTTGGTCGCATTGAAGCTTCAGCATAAACCACTGACGTTTCGTAGAAGTGAAAGTTATTGGTACTGGCATATCCATTTCATATAAATATTTATCTCAATATTACAGATATATCAGTATTTTTTCTTTTTTGTAAGCTCTACCACGATAAATAGGAGACTATCGTAGGACTGTTGTATTATAAAATCTCTATCATATTTGAAATATTAATAAAGAAAGAAAGTAAACGAACTGAATATAACCATTATAATTACCGCCTTTACAGGTATATTACGTAATAAGTAAAAATTTTAATAAACAAATAAAACAAAAAATAAAAATATCACTCCTGGTGAATGTTACGCAAGGCTAATATAGGGAAATTGCAACACACGCATCGCCCCAAAACAACAAGCTTGCACGGGTTGCACGGTCAGCATAACTTGACCACCATTGACGTCAATCAGCGGGCACCCGAAAGCGGCATCGCAACGGCATCGTATTCTGACACAGACATCGGTCGAATCGATACATTTAAATTAATTATAGTTTTTTATATGTATTTTCTAATATAAATTAAATTCTTAAAATAAAATTGTTTTTTTTGCGACCCCTGGCTGCGGAACTCGTAACTGGCGCAATCGGTAGGATATCCGAATTAAAGCCACGTATATATCGCAAACCGCGCGCGTGCGATCGGATTTTTTATCTACCACATCATGCGACGGAACACACAAGGCGAAACGTGGGTGTCCTGGTAGCACTTCTGCCTACCCCTTTTACAAAAAGGCGCGATGCATAAATTTTAGGCATTAATAAGCAGAATAGGCATACATTTTACGCAATTATAAAATTAAAACATGACACGTGGCCTTAACCTACGAAAATGAATTTCACGTACTAAACATGTCACTACTTTAGTAAAACCAGCTCTTTTTCACTCCGAATTCTTTTGACACACTTGTCAACCGCTCCACTCGGTACCACCGACTTAAAGTGCTCTCCGGTGGAGTACATGCTCCGTGCAAAATCATAAAGCAACTTAAACGCTTTGCCACTTCGGCTAGGTCACTGACAAACACCGCCATTCTATTGACATATTTAAGCTGTTTTATTTGAGTGCCTCTTGTAAAACTTGGCTATTATTTGGGGGTGTACCAAAAGTTTGTGATTTGAAGTACATTTTTTATCACAGCATTTGGGAGAAAAATTGAGTTTAATGCTTGGAAAATTCAATAAACGCTCCTAACAATTTCGCTTACGCTTATTATAATTAAAAATAATTAAATACCTAATTGTACTTACGTAGAGGAGACTCATGCCCTGCAATGGGACGTATGTGGGTTGATACAATACAGTTAATATAATAGTCATTTTATTAAATAAATAAAATAGCGTCCTCGATATTTGAAACTTTGTATAAAGGTCTTGTCGGCTTCACAAAACCTACAACTGAAACAATTTGTTAATTTATAAACATTAATATTGTTCCGTTGATTAAATAGACAGGTCTCTGAGAGCACCTTTTTTCTTGCGCGCTGGGCTGAGACAGATGAAAAAATATAGGCGAGTATAAATAACGTGTAGTCGAGCAAAGAAACTCCACCTGATCCAAAGCCTATAAAAGTATACAGAATAGCTGCTATAAATAGTTTTTTGTTACACGTGATCGAAGATCCGACGCCCAAGAACTGCGGACAAAAGCCAACCTTTTCAATAAAAACAAACTAAGCACTTTTTCGTTCGCCTGTACATTGGCCGAGTGTTTTGATAGATCATCGGAAATAGCCCCCTCTTTGTCTCATCTCCCTTACAACTTTCATTCCGAGAGGCTTGAAACAAAAGTGATTTATTAATTCCGTTCGCTGTGACAGCCAAATAAGTGAAATATTATATATTTTTTTTCCATTTCCCATAATAATGCTGTTTTCGTCATAAAGCTGACGGAGTTTGGTCAATTCTCCCTTTGTTTTTTGTTTCTTGGAAGTATTTGACAATGTGTTTAATTGTTTTCCTTTGGGGTGTTTTCTCAATAAAAACGTAGTAAATTTATAAGGGCAGCAACCTTTGTCTTACACTTGAAGGCGATGTCGATGTAATTTTGTACACGAGGTCAGGGCATCACGAATCTTTCAAACATATCAATGAATGATTTGGCCGTTAATTTTAAGATCGATCGTCTTTTTGACATCAACTTGGGGACTAGGCTTTTTAGCCAACCACGATGGCTTGCTAATGTCCTTTGTGGATTCATAGAGAGATCACAAAGGTACGCAATTTTCCTTATAATATTTTCATTTATTAAGAAAGCAAGTGATATGTAACTGAGAATATACCTGTAAATTTTAAGTCACTGCAATTAGTTACATATTTTGTGCTAATGCGAAAATATGTAAAAAACATTTCAAAGTTAGAAAAAAAGATAAAGTGGTCATAGAACAGAAATTACTAGTGAAAAGTGCAATGACTTAATGCAATCGTTGAATAATAAATTCAATTAGTACCCTTTATGGCAGAGCCCAGAGATATCTCTCTGGGGACAGATTTCATTGACAGACTCTTTTAGTAGAGGAAAACAACATCTGAGAAAGCCAATTACATTATTATGATTATTATTAATTCTACTCTTTCCTAGTCTATTGCTCGAGTTAGAAGTAGTGATCACTGTTAAATATAGCAAAAAAAAAACATCATTGTGACACATACAATTCGTTTTGAGTAAGTCTGTATAATTCGTCTAAATTCTACTGGATACTCCTGGAAATTTGGAAGTACAAAAGAAATATAAAAAATATATATATTTAACGCATTGTTTGAGATATGTTTTTTACATAATATAAACAACAAGCATTTATACTCGTTATCTAATAGTATTAACATGTTCAATATAATTAAATATGAAGAGAGACAAACTGTTCCTTATATTTTGATAACAGCATGAGAAAAACGCATTCTGACGGCAAAAGACCGATCTTTAATGTATTATGAGAAGAAATAGCTCACCTTTGACCTGATTTTAATACAGAGCTTTTAACAACATCCTGTTCGTATACTGCTAGGCCAGAATAAAAAAAACAAAAAAGGAAAAACCGAATCAAAATATTAATAACATTAAAGACTATATACTCCTCAGTTTTAGTTCAACATTCTATTGATGCGGATGCCTTTCATGTTATTTCGCTGAAGAGCATATTTACATGCCACATACATTCGGTTTCTATTGAGACTCGTTCGAGTATTTGTTGTTGTGTTCCATTGATACAAGTTTGCTAAGTGAGAAGTAATGTTTCGAGAGTCACAATATTAGTTGGTTACTTTGATACACAATATATAACACTTCACAAAATGGTTTGGATAGTAATAATGTTTTCATGTATCGTATAAATAAATAGAGATATAGAAGTCTTGCTGTATGAGAGTACTTTGAAGGTCAATAATTATATGGAATCTTTGATTATATTTTGAGTAAACATACGTAAACATCACGCTTTTTCCCCAGAAGGGTTAGGAAGGGGTGCAACCAGGACACCCACGTTTCTCCGTGTGTGTTCCGTCCCATGATGTGATGCCGAGCCTATCGCCATATCGGAAACAAATTCCTGACTCCGGGCTGAAAATTAATAGAAAAATCCAATATCATTTTGCCTGACCCGAGATTCGAACCCGAGACATCAGCTTTATAATCATAGTACAGTTGTACTACCTATGTCGCGTAGTTACGCGACGGAGGCAGTCAGTATATTTTTAGTGGTATGATAAAATTACTACAGTGCTCTTAAATTTTAGTTTAGTGAAATACAAATAGATCTTTAATTTTTTGTATTGCATTAGCCCATATACGTACTACTGCTAGAGCACGGGCCTATCTATAACCGAGAATACCATTTTGAATAGTTAGGTCATATAGTCAACCACGCTGGCCTAGTGCGTGTTGGCGGACTTTACATATCATAGAAATTCTTAGAAATCGATAGCGATAGGGTACGCAGGTTTTCTCACGATATTTTCCTTCATTGTTTTAGTGAGTGGTGATTGACTATCAATACACATATGACTCCGAAAAGTCAGAGGTGTGCCCCGGGATTTGAACCCGCGACCACCGTAACATGTAGGCAGCCGCGTCTAGTTCGTTACCAACAGGCCACGCACTTATTTCTCGTCAGTCAATACAAAGGGCTCGAGGAAGACCGATGTATATAATATACAAGCTGTACATAAAACGCAACTGACTTGTCTGGATCACTTGACTGATTGTTGACTATTTAATGTCCTATCCGGGTTGATACGAATACTATAAATTTTTTGATCTCCGGTAATCTCTCACCGAAAAAACTTTATAAAAAATAATTGCTTAACGTTTTACTTTTCAGTGAGACAGTGGCTTCTTAGATAGACCTAAATCCGTAACCATAGACTAATAATATAAGAAAGAAAGAAAGAAAAACGTTTTATTAGTCACAGACGCAACATGAATCTTAGAAAGAAAAAAAAAACAATAATAAATTATAACAACAAAAACGATTGGTCGCGGCTGTGACCGATAGGTATCCACTCAGCTAAATGTTGTGAGTTGGTCCAAACCACTCCACAACAATATAAATGACAGGTTACCCAGAAGATTTTAAAACTGGTAGTCACGCTGCTGTCAGTCACAACTCAACATGAATGGGCAGGATCGTCCGGAGCGGTACCACTGTCTCACAGAAGATCTACGTAATGCGATAGCTTACCTGTCACGTTGCGTTCGCTGAGTGAGATTGCCGGGTGCCCAATACCTCTTTCCTCTTCCCATCGTTTTTCCTTCCCGTTCCCCTCCCCACTTGATGGCCCAGCAACACTTTTAGGATCCAACCGTGTTGTGAAATTTCATGGGAGGTTGTGATCACTTACCATCATGTAACTTGTTTGCTTGTTGGCCGAACCTATTGTATAAAAAAATTAGCGGCGTAGAATGTGTCCGTCAGCGTAATCGGTGTTCTTGTGAGTAAGAAGATATTTTTTTACTACTGGTATTAATGTTGACTTAGTCTGCGAGGGTCTATTTACATTTAGGCCCTGTATTGCCATTCGTGACAAGGAGGATTATCCGTCTAGGCCTATGGAATGACTGTGATTGCAAAGTAGAATTAAAATGGCTTCAAAATGTTTTAAAAATATTTTATTTTTTGTTTACATTGATAATGTTTCAAAACATCATGACACCTCTATACCATAAAGGTCTATATCATATTTTCTATTATATGTTAAATCCGCCAACCCGTTCTTGGCTATATTAAACTCTGGCCAAACCAGTCTCAGTCCAAATTTCGGTAGTAGAGACCGTTGCTAGGTAATTATGACCAAATGGAGTTTGGACAGAGTATACTCAATAAATAATACACATACATAGTCCTGACCCCACACTAAGATCGAGTCTTGTGTCGTGGGTATCAGGAACTACGAGAGACTTTTGAGTTTCACAAACGCCAACATCCGAAGCAAATACTTGTTCTCACAAACATTTGTGGTGCGGGGATCGAACCCACGGCCTCAAGTTTCACGGACGGAGTCTAACCTACTGCGCTACGGAGGCTGTCATATGATGTATAGATTATCGTCATGGATTGTGACCTCAAATCTCGAATCGAACCCTCTTTTGCAGAGCAATCAAATACTCAGTGGTGAATATAATGCGCTCTACACACCACACCGGTCCGAAGACACAACCCGTCGGCACAACCCGGCGGCCTGTAAAAAAAACATCATGTCGGCGGCAAGCGCCCGCACGTGTTGCCCGCCGACATGACATTTCTACAACGCAAGCACACTGCTCGTCAACGTTATAAAATGTTCCTTATTATGTCGAGCCACTGCCATGTCACCGTCAAAGTTTTCCGACTTGAAATGACTGAAGCCGCCGGCAAACCCGGCGACAATTATTATGCCGGCGGGCCGGCGGCTTTGGTGTGTAGTGGGCTTTATGAGTTGATACAGAATAGTTTGCGGTTCATACAGTTAAAATACCACATTGTTAAATTTTTCAAAATAACGCATCCAGCATCATTATCGTCATTAACGTTTATTGATACTTTGACCATTTAATTATTTGTTTATTTTATTTTATTTATAAGTATAATACAAATAACATTGATATTAAATTTGGTCGTACACAGAACAATGACTTCATTGAAACAATTTTAAATAATTTTAATATAATAAATCAATGATAATAGCATGATTACTGTAATACCTTGGATTAATGATGATATTTACATACATTATTGCGTGATAATCCACACTACTCTTTGATAGACCAGTATGATAGACTAAAGTCTAAGCTCTTTTAATCGACCTATCAGTTAAATAAAAGTCACATGGTCAGGAGTGGTCAGTTATGGAGTGACACAGTATAGTCTATTGACGAAAGCCGGTAAAGTTGACCGCTATTTCAGTAAGCAGCGAGCATAAACGAGGTAAACAACTGCGAACAACTTCGACCATCCAAAGGCTGAGATCGCGAATATTCTGATGCCGAAGTCGTGTTCCTGCGTCAGACTTAATGACAACCATTTCAAAGCTGCCGAGTTTGCGGATTTTATCTGAATACATTGGAACAACGGCGGCCGATGCTGTCCAATTTATAGGAGTTGGTTATTGTTCTCGCATTAAAAGTAATCGTGTATTTAGCCACGAATTAGGCATGAATAATCAGGAATCATGGAAAATTGTTTCGCGGAATAAGGAAATGAAATGCAAATTTTATCTTACGTTTTGATCTTATACTTGTTAATGGATAAATTACTGAATGTTTAAAATTACATCTTAATTTTATTCTTTTTTTTTCCTGTATTTATTATCTACCATTGCAGTGTTATTAAAAATACTATTTAATTAGAACGTGTGGGCTGTAGGTAACCACTCAAACGCTATTTGCCAAGACTTAAGTTTGAAACCCAGAGATTCTGACTTTTCGGAATTATATGTATATTTTTAGATAATCAAAAATCTTAAATTGCAAATACGAAATCTCACAAGTCTCTAACTTGGAATTGCTACCGAAACCTACCAACAGACCTTAAACCAATAAGACGGGTCTTCGATTATGATATCTACGTTAAATTTAATAACAAAGAATATTACGTGGGTATGGTAGAGACGTTATTAACTCTAACTAGAACCACGTGGATACATTGTCTGAAGAAGAGAGAGAGAGAGAGGGAATCACGTGAAGGGTCAAGGTTCTCACGCTTGCATGTTGTGCATTAAAATAATTATAATTGTGTTTTACGGTACACGTACGCTATATTATTTACTGGAAGTAAAAAATCTAAATATTCTTCTCTTTAGTCCACTGCTGAACATAGGCTTCCCCTATGAATCTCCAACTCGACTTATTGGAAGGATTTGCATTACTATCTTACTATTTTTTATTCAAAAAGTACTTTTTTATATACATTATGAGAGGCAAACGAGCATACGGTTCACCTGATTGGCGTATATTGGTTCAATAAGATTATGTTTTCGCCATTCTGCCACAAACTACCGATAACACTTCGTTTAGGCGATCTTGTTTCTCAGAATAAATATGTTTTAATTACATTTTCATCGAGGCGACAACGTCGAACGTCGGCCGTTGTTCGATGTAATTAATCAAGTAATTATTTTGACTAGGAGTTCCATTTTCCTCAAGGACGCGCTAATTGAAACTGACAAGTATTTGTGTAAAAAATCTTTGGAAGCAATTGTTATCATGCGGTGAAGATTATATAATTTTTTTCAGCTAATTATGGCTAATACTTTACATTGTGGTGAATTTATTAGCGGTCAAATTTGGCTGTTGCTAGATGTAAGTATCCTCTTATGGGTTGAAGCGAGCGATGGCGCCGAGGGTATGTATTATTGACTTTTGAAAGTTCCTGGTGATTTCATTACTAAGTCTATTCGTAATAACAATAAAATGAAATTTTGTAGAAACCTGTATACCCCATAGAAATTACTAGACCATAAAAATATGTAAATCTGCCAATGTTTTAAAGTTGACTTAGAGTCACTATTCTCAATTGTATTGGATATATTGTCTGGTGAAGAGAAAATATTTAGGCACTTAGAAATATAATAGTTTGGCACAGGTGATAAAAAAACATAATCGCTCAGCTCAAAACATTGCACCAAATCATCACCCCTTTGTTTTTATTTCCTTGCTGCAATATTACCATGACATCCAGCGTAACTTAACCCCCCTGATTGCCACTACACGATGAAAATATCTAGGAGATGTTATTTATTTCTTTCTATAATGAGGTGTCAAGTTAAACTGGCGAGTTATTCAAATTGTTATGTACCTCGATAGCGGATGTTTCAACCATTCATATGATGGCAACATTTATTGTTTTATGACGTAAATACATTATTGAGGTTTATTGTTTTCTTGGTGTAGTTTGAAAGGAATTTTTGCTGTCTCTATGTTCGGTAGATGAATGTTTATGGATAAAGGCGGTGCATTTTAGAGATTTTTCACTGCCTCTGTGGCGCAGGTGTACTACGGTATGATTACAAAGCTGAGGTCTCGGGTTCGAATCCCGGGGCGCAAAGTGATATTGGATTGTTCTATTCATTATCGGCCCGTAGTCAGGAATTTGTGCACCATATGGAAATATGCTCGCCCCCTATCACTTCGTGGGACGGAAAATAAAAGGCGAAACGTGGGTGTCGTGGTTGCACCTCTACCTACGCCTTCTGGGAGAGGGACGTGAGTTTGTATGTAATATATTACATTCATACATACACGCATACATACATACATACACATATGCATATACACATACATACATACATATACATACATACATAAACATCATGTCCATATATTATTCGTATTTTAAAATTGATACGTCCAATTCTACATCAAACGCTCTATTTTCCTTATCAAAGACGCTGCAAGTTATTTATTTAATAATGTTACGTTATCTGTAATTTGGTATAACGACAGTTGCTTGAGGAAATTGGCAGGAAGAAGTGTATTATTTGCGTGTTTACTGTAAATAGCGAGGAATGTCGTAGTGTTCGTCATAACTATTAAATGTGAACTTTTAGTAAAATCTATTGCTCAATAAAAGTTAGACATTCTCGGAGACCCGCTGAGCTTCAATGCTGGAAGTAATTATAATGCGTGCCGCTGTTGATCCTGAATCACAGGAGTTGCAGTAGCGGTTGTGGGAGCAGGATAATGACCAAAGAGTATGTTGCTCTTTGTTATCCTAAGTTTTACCACTATTTTTTTTATTGCAAACGAGCAAACAGGTAAGTGATCACTGCCGCCCATGACCATTCACAACGCTCGAATCGTGGATGTGTTTCCGGCCTATCAGATCTGGAGAGGAGCAGGAAGGAAGAAGGATGGGAAGAGGAAAGGGGTATTGGGCATCCGGCAATCTCACTCACTGAATAAAACGAAACAGCAAAGCTGTCGCTTCACGGCGATTTCATGTGAGACAGTGGTACCATCCCGGACGAGCCTGCCCATTCATGCTGAGACATTTCTGACAACAGCGTGGCTCTACCACATAATAAAACTTCTGAAAGTCATAAATAAATACACCCAACACTCAAACGTATATTCACAATAGGATACTAAATTATGGTATGAGCAGCAGAAACTACATACCATTAAAATATTAGTTATTAGTATTCGTTTTTTTTTTCGTTTCATTTCTCGTCCTCTATTGAGGGGTAAACAAAAGAAGCGCTGGGTAGATGTCGTCAAGGAAGATATGAAGGTCAATGGTCATTTTATTGAGGATGCCGATCGAGGTGGAGACTCAACCCGAACGCAGATCCTGGCAACGGCCGAGCTAACGCCAAGTAGATGGAAGGTCGAGGCTCAGATCGTGGCCTCTAGTTTCAGAGGCGGTTTCTTAACCAGCTGTGCTACGAAAGCTGTTGTGGATCAATACTCCGCATGACGTAACGTTTGACGAAAATGAAAAGGTTATGGAATCCTTCTTTCAACGCCAAAACTGTCATCGATCATCGATCTTTAACTTGTTTGGTGAATGTTCATGTCTATACATGAGTAAAAAATATGACGAGATTCACAGTCCACAACTAGTATTTTTTGTTTACTTTACTTTCATTTAAAATTCTCTTTCACACCGAACACAATAAAATGCATTTCTGAATTGAAACTTTGGAGTTTGTTAACTGGACGTGTTCTTAACACATTTACTAGTTTATTTGCATTAAAAGTTTAGTTAAGTAACCAAAGGATACGTAATTAAATCCGTCCAGTGGAGCTTTTATGTTTTATAGGTAAATTCACTTTTGCATGGATCTTTTTCTATGTATGTTACTTTCACAGTTTATAGTCATTCTTTGACTACTTTAGTGAAGTATTTAAGGGTTGGGTCAAGTCTTTTTAAGACCTGTTTTTCATTCACTAATCCCTTTTTTTCAGTAATGAAAGTCGTACATTTGTGCCGCTTCTAAATTCCAAGTTGGTTGCGGGTTAGTGGTCTTTTAGATCTCTTTTTGCTTTTTATACCTTTAAGCCCGATTTACACGGAGAGTTTCTCGCGGCGAGAATCGTATGTGATTATCGCATGACATAACCGCCATAGATTATCGTGTTCTGGCAAATGTTTACACATTGCAACTTTTTATATCCTTACGACAGTCGTATCTTCGAGGTGAGAAACTCCCCCGGTGTAAACGGGTCTTAAGACAAAAAAATACTCTTGCTATCTAACATTACAGACGAGAAATGCTGTTAACTAATTGTCTAAATAGCTTATTTAAAGTAATATCGACATAGTGATTAATTTCAGTCTTTTTTTTAGAAGAAATGGAAGGTCTTCCCCAGGACTATCTGAAGCCTCTACTACCTTGCTTTGAACTTCTAAAACGATGTAACATTGATTTCTTTGACGACAACCATTCGTTTTTAAAGAAGTATTGGCGCTACTCCTACGTTATACCCTGCGTGGTCGCTTACTATGCGTCACTCACTGCATATGCGTTGAAGATATTCAATGGACAGATGGAAATATTTGAACTGGGTTATGTTGTACCGGTGTATGTTGTTTGTACGCAAGGTAAGAGTAATATCTATACATATAATAAATTTGTAACAGATCGACGTCTGTACAAGGAAGGTAAATGAGAAAAAAAAACGAATATGGTACCCCCATATTCGTATATTAACAAAACAGAGCCCAAAACAATGATTTTTTATAATTCTTGTCTCTTTGTTTTGTCTGTTCGTTTGTGCGCGATGATCTAAGAAATCTATAACATTTATTTATTTATTTATTTTTAACTGCACACAGAAAGGAAAAACATACAAAAAAATAATAAAATTAAGAAAAAAGTACAGATGGCGGTCTTATCGCTCTAGGCGATTTCTTACAGACAACCTTTGGATGGATTTAACACAATGAAAAGAAGACAGGGCAGTCTAGAATATAAAAGAGACAAGCTCCAACACAAACAAAAAAAAAAGGAAAATTAACAAATTGTTTATAATTTATATATACACAATATATAATACATAGTAATTTACTCCTAATATACATACACATGCCAATTCTTATAAATATACATATAAATACATACATATACATACATATATATACATACTATAAATTACCTATAGGTTCAAAAGCAGGAAATTATATTAATCAATATGTCTGTTCAGAGAGAAAGGTAGTGGTCTTTTACCATTTTTTTTAATGAAGTTAGTGTTTCAGCCCGTCTTACAACAACTGGTAATGCGTACCACAGTCGCATAACACAGTAACATTTAATAAATTTGTAACCGATCGATGTCTGTACATAGAAGATAAATGAGAAAAACTGACGTGGGGGGACTATATAAACATAAAAGAACCCAAAACAATGATTTTTAGAATGTTTGTCTGTCTTTTTGTGGTTGTGCTTGATTAACTCAGAAATGGCGTAATAAATTTCGAGAAAATTTGGTACGGAGGTAGCTGACATCCTGGATTAACACTTAGGCGACTTTTTTCTCGAAAAATATAGTGTTCCCGTGGGATGAGGGAGGAATTCCGATATATTTGTTACTTTTTTGTATTCAAATGTATGGGATGTGACTGGATTACATGGAGTGAGTATGAGACGGCACAAGGTGGGCTATAATATTAAATATATATTTGGTCAATCTAAGGAGTTGTTTTAGTCTCGAGTGAGATCCTAGGTTCAAGTTTCAAGGCAGGAATACTATGATATTTTGTATTCGTTTTTCCATTGGCTAAGGTTGAATCATTTTTCAAAATTTGACATTAAAAGCAAGCTGCTACTAAAATTACAAGCCAATTTTTGGTATATATTTAAAAACCAATTGGCACCAACTACACAATCTGAGAATAATATTTTATGAGAATAATTTAAAATGTATAACAAAAAAGAAAAACAACACAGTACAGCTATACTATGTACTGATTTGGCCAAATAAAAGTAAGTATTTTCCATATAAATAAATCAGAATTCGGTATTCAATATAAAATAAATTTTAGAAAACAAGTAGAACAAATTAGCAGCCACATCAAACATGAAACGCTTCCACAGCTTTCTGCAAAGCATTAAATATTTTCCACGTATGAAAGACATAAACATAACCTTACAACACAGCATCGTTACCGTCCCATACTCAGTGGATTTAGCAAAAATACCCAAACATAATTGCTTCAGATCCTTGAAGCATTAAGGCTTTTTCATATGGCAAAATATTTACTCGAAATACCAAGAACAGCTGGTATTTGCATCCGCCGTACGCACAAACGGGTCTCGGCTGCCAGGCGAGTTTCAGAATACGGAACAAACCCGGTTTGTTAAAATGCTTCGTCGAACGAAAAAAGGGCCGGGTAAAACGGAGCGGAACTGTGCAACTCGTACATATATTTTGAGTAATTTTTGAATAGTTTTACATCCTATTTTTGATATAATTTGCCGTAGTTTAATACTGTAATCGTGTGAAATATATGGGATTGTACAATGCATGTTGTGGCTCATTGTTGCTATCTTGGAATATTGTAATCATAGGCTACCTTAACAGAGTTACTATTACTGTCTCAACGGTTTTACTATCGAGATATTTTCCGGGAGCCCAATAACATTATTCTAGTCGCATATAGTTTTTTTCCCTATACTCATCTATTTGGCGAGGCAGGCATCGTGTCTGCAATTATATGTGTTGTAGATTTTTAAGATGGAATAATCAATTATCAGATGAACCGTTTTCTAGTCGGGCTCATCAACGTAACCAAAAACGCTTCATATAGTAAAAATAATGCCAATGCGTGTACCATACATGGCATTACTCAAAAAATGCCCGATTACATGCATCATAAGGGCAACGAAACTAACATAAATCCATCAACAAACATTATAACGCGACAAAACTAATAGTGTTACAAATTGTGTTCGCTAGTTGACCGAGCTTTGAACGCAAGAAAACTATGAATTTTAATTACGCTGCGCTGCAGGGCAATCTTGCTCCAACGGCTTTTATAGTTTAATCACATTCAGCGTTTTGCTTGTGCGTGTACAATAATGCATAATTTGCTTAGAGCAGTTTATTGCAGTCTTGCAAGTAGATTAGCATTTTTTAAATTGGCACAAAAAGTTATTGTACTGATATTATAGCAAGTATTGTAGATCTCAGGACACTACACACCGAAGCCGCCGGCATATGTCGGCAACATTTTTTTGGTGCCTTAGCCGGCGGCTTAAGTCATTCCAAGTCGGTAAACTTTGACGGCGACTTGGCGTCAGCTCGACATGTTATGGAATATTTTATGACGTTGTTGAGGTTATGACGAGCAGAGCGCTTGCGTAGATATGTCATGTCGACGGGCAACAAGTGCCGCCGACTTCATGCTTTTCTTATAGGCCGCCGGATTGTTCCGGCGGACTGTATCGCTGGGCTGTCGGGTTTGGTGTGTAAAGCGCTTTACTGACTATTGTAGAAACACGATTACAATTACTACCTGGGCAGTACCACTTTCTCATAGAAGATCGACGTGAAATCACAGCTTTGCTGTCACATTTCGTTGTGAATGAGTGAATGAGAATGCCGGATGCCCAATACCCCTTTCCTATTCCCATCCTTTTTCCTTCCCGTTCCTCTCCCGATTTCATGGTCCGGCAACATGTCTATAACCTGAGTGGCAATGATCAGACTTGTTTCCTTGTTTGTGGACCCATTAAAAAAACATTTCTATTGGTATTATACGACCGGCCAGCTGCAACACGTTCTAGGGTTTGGCAGCATGCTCTGGGAATTCCATTTTATATTACGTGTCATATTTTTCTACTTCTTCTTCAACTTATAGGCCTCCCTCAAAAATTTGAGAGTGTTGAAAGCGGTCTGCATCAAAACATTTGTTATAACCTTGATTTGGTCCTCTGTTCAAAATGTCAATATGGTGTTCGTGTGCTGTTTACGTTTAACAGTGGATTTTCTGAAGCTGAATAAAATTATAATGACAGTTTCTTTAATTTATACACTTTTAGAGATTTTCCCACACACTCACCACTGGAACTCCTGTCAGACAGGGTCAACAGTGACACGCAAAGAATTGGCACCGAGCTCCGGAGCTCGGCCAGTCTCTTAGGCTGCGCCCACGGTGGCAGTGGGGCGGCAGCGGCGAGCGGGGCGGCAGCAGCAGCGCGCGGTCCTCAGGCCTCAACCTCAGCCTTAGGGATTCTCACTTGTATTTAACCAGCATCTAAATTAATCAAAAAAGCAATTGACAATTTGGAGGAGTTTAATTTATGGGCTTTTTATCACAAGTGTATTTACAATAAACCAAACTGAAAATTACCGCAAGACCGATGAACTATTTCAGTCTCGCCATCCAACTAAACAAACAAAACAGTAATAACAACAAACTCGAATAGATAATTTAACGTTTATCTATAATCAGGACGCGCCGCCCCAGAACTAACGCGACACAGAAAGTACATTCTGGTTAGCTGTACGTGTGTACGTATCGAAATTATGTGGGAACATGTTAATTATAATTAATTTGGTACAATTATGTGACGTCAACATGTAGTTACTTGATCTATGGCATGTTAATGGCTTTGATTTACATCGTGATTTTGAGGGGAGCGGTACGGCTGTTGTCAGTCTCGAACACTGTTGGCTCTACAAAAGCTGATGTATGTATGTATCAGCCCATATACGTCCCACTGATTGGGCACGGGCCTCCTATACAAACGAGAGTACGATTGAGAGTGGTTGGGCCATATAGTCCACCATGCTGGCCTACTGCCGGTTGGCGGACTTACAAACCGTAGAAATTCTTTCAAATTGCTACGGTATGCAGGTTTCCTCATGATGTTTTCCTTCAACGTTACCTTTCACTTTTATTTTCGGTATGCTACCCTTGTAGCATACCGAAAATAAATCTTTTCAATAATAATTAATTCAGTTATCAGAATTTTTTTTACTCCATAATTCTTGCAGTATATGTCGTCAGACCATCATTGTATGTCTAGGTGCCGCAGTCAGTGTGTTATGTTAGTAAAAAATAGAAAAATCGAATATCGATAGTTTTGCCCACATTACAATAATTAAATGCGTTTTTTAAAGGTATGACAACACTTAACACAAACATTTCACACTGCTGATCAACCTAATAATTTTCGATTTTTATATTTTGTAAATTCCGAATCTGCGAAACAAAAACGATTAATCCATTGCCCATATCTTATGTAAATTAATAATTCCCTATACACAAACTATTAATGAGAAACAGTTTTCACATAGGCAAATACCTATATATAGCTTATACAATTAGATGACTTCATTATTACTGTCTAACAAAGCGTGTGTGTTGCGAGCGTCGTTTTAATGATTTCCTTACAGTTCCCATGTGAATGAAGAGGTAGTAATTGTTTTTTGTTGTCTCTTGTATTATCTGTCCCTCATATTTTGATCTGCGAGGTGGCAGGTAGAACTGTTCTGAGTTTAATTGAGACAGTTATAATTATATTCAAGATTGTGGGGTGACTGCCTCGGTGGCGTAGTGATACAACGGTACGATTGCAAAGCTGATGTCTCTGGTTCGAATCCCGGGTCGGGCAAAGTGATATTGGATTTTTCTATTCATTATCAGCCCGGAGTCAGGAATTTGTGCCCGATATGGCGATAGGCTCGCCCCCTATCACATCGTGGGACGGAATATACAAGGCGAAACGTGGGTGTTCTGGTAGCACCTCTGCCTACCCCTTCTGGGAAAAAGGCGTGTATTTATATGTTTATGTGGGGTGAAGAAATCTGTTTATTAATTATGATGGTTTCTAAGATTTACGCGAATTGTTCACAATGAAATAAATCAAATTCTTACGAGGCTGACTGGTGGACTGTTCGCCCTGTTACCACGAGAGCTTGAAAGTGATCGAAACATCGGGTAGTTAAAATATGTAAAAATTAATTCAAATTCGTAATAAAATCCGTAAGAATTCGTTTTATTACAATGTTTATTGTATGACACAATTACTGGTGGAAGGTCTTTCATATGTGAGTGGCCTCCTGGGTAGACACCACCGCAATGTCTATTTCTCTCGTCAAGCAGCAATGTAAATGCACTATTGTGTTCCAGTTTGAAGGACATTGTAGCCGGAGTACCTACTGGACATTATGAAACTTAACATCTGTCATCTTATGTCTCAGGATGGCGAGCGCAGTGGAATGCCAAGCAATGCTTTGTAATTCATGGTGTTGTTTGATTTTGCTACTATCCATGAGCGGTCGTATCGGTTACCATCAGGCGAATGGCATGCTAGTCTCGCCTTTCTTTTCAATAATACAAAAAAAAAACATTTTTGATTGGCGGCTTACCTTTATATGTGTGGTTTTTGGGTGTGTTTATTTATAATTCCAGTGTTTTTTTTTAACTTGCTCTTGTTCAATATATCTGTGGGTGTTCCATACTTACATGAATGTTTATATTGTACGACTATTTACCTTATTATTCAATCAACTTTTTTCGTAAAACCAACCTTTCTACGTTAACCAAATCAAATATTATAGACTTTATGTTTTACTTCATTTCAGCAATATCCAAAGCGCTAATAGTGGTAATACACGAAAAGGATGTAAAAGAGCTGGTAGTACAACTTGGCAACACGTGGAGAGTAGACGAGCTAACTAAGAGGCAGCTAAACAAAAAGAACTCATTGCTGAGGAAGCTGAACTTTTGCTACGCCGGTACGTAGAAATGTTTGCGACGGCGTGGAGCACGGATAAACTTGTTTAAGATGCAAGTTGTAATAGTGTGAAATTGTTAAGTTTTACTTTTGAATTGAATTTTTGAACCATTTGTTTTATAAATGTTAAGTGAATGATAGTGATGTTTTGAGAGCCTGTCTTTATGCAGGTCAGGTGACCCGTTTGCTCCTTTACCAGACCTTAGTAACAAAAAAAAAATTTTTTTAGTCTCTTTGTCATGAACATTTGACACAATTTTGCCAGCCTATCCAAAACTGAATATACAAAAGTTGAACTTAAAACACGACGCACGTGTTTGGGTTACTTACTGTAACGAGTTTTCAATCATTGTAATTTTTTTTTCAATTGCCTGGGTGGCGTGACTATGGTGCAATTATAAAGCTGAGGTCTCGGGTTCGGATTCTGGGTCGGACAAAGTGATATTGGATTTTTCTATTCAGTCTGGTATTTGTGCCCGTTAAGGCGATAGGCTCGTTCCCTATCACGTCCTAGGACGGAACGCATAAGGCGAAACGTAGGTCTTGGTTGCACTTTCGCCTACCCCTTCTGGCAAAAAAGCGTGATATCTATGTATGTATATTTATTTTTCAGCGTTCTACTGGATGAACATAGTAGGCTCATGGCAGTACATCCTGGCCCCTCTATTCGAGACATTAATCAGAAGATACATTATGGATCAAGACAGTGGCCTTCTTCTCCCATTTGCATGTTCCTTTCCATTCGATCCTTCAGCAAACTGGCCGACTTATATCGCAGTATACCTCTTCGAGACTTATAGCAGTAAGCCCTGTTTGTTTTGAAGTAGTTTGAAACGTTGTAGAATATTACCTGTTTATGCTTTAGAAACTTGTAATGTAATAATTTGTAAGAAGTGATTTTCCCATGTAAGTATAAATGTTACAAAATAGTATAACTTTAGATCTTTACTTTTGAGTTATTATAGAAATACTGTGAAGAAAGTGTAAATAATCGTCTATTGTACTTCTTTCATGGAGAAACAAAAAATACGGAATGGCTGGATTAAAATATAGGTCATAATACATTAGACTAGATGGACTACAATATACCGGAGCGAATACCAAAAAAAAATACATAGATTCGTTTTGTCGGTCCTGACAGTTTTAATACTATTTTTTTGCGTTAAAGAGGGGCACATGAAGAACTATTAATAACGTGACATTTCATGATTGAATCCAAAACTGATTAATTTACAATACGTTACAAAACATCGATAAATATTTACGAGAAGGTTTTTTCAATACTGGTCAACTACATATTTCCTCGCGCCTCGTTGATTCCGCGTGCCTGCTACGCGGGCGTGAAATTTATTCCTGATGTCTGTTATAGTATACCACCTCACTAAACACAACCTAGTATTTATTCTAGAAAACTGCACAGTAAAGTTAGTTATCTAATCTGTTTGTCCTCATTCTCTCTTTCTGTCTCTTTAAACATAGGAAGTCTATTGCTGAACACAAGCTTCCCACAACATACTGACCTGTTGGCAGTGGCATATACCCAATAATTTTCTATGAACTAAGCTAGGTCGTCTGACCATAGTCCTGTATTTTTTTCTGAATCTGTATCAGCCCATAAACGTCCTACTGTAGGGCACGAGCCTTCTACAATCGAGAGTACGATTGAGTAGGGTTAGGGCATATTATAATCCACCACGCTGTATTTATTTCAACCTTTCTCTCTATTCAATCCAACAATTCCTGTTCATCCAAAGGTTGCCAGGAAGAAATCGCTCAATGCGATATGGCCGCCCATTGTACTAGTTTAATATTATTTCTTTATTTATTTTTTATGTAACTTGAGAGTACAATAAAGAGTATAAATAAATAAATAAATAAATATTCAGCCACATGAAGTCCACTGCTGAACATATGCCTCCTCCATGGATCGCCATATAGACCTGTTGGAAGCGACCTGCATCTAGCGACTTGACTTCGAACCAAACCAACCTATGAAATATTTATTTTTAATTTCCTTGCAGTGTTTCGTATTGTCTACTCATACCTCGGTTCTGAGTTTCTCTTGATATCACTATGCTCACATCTCAGTACTGAATTTTCTCTATTGAAAGAGGATTTACTTCACGCTAGACCAGTTGGAAAAAGAAATAGTCAAGTTAATGGCGGCAGTCGTATTGAACTCCGTGATATTATCAAGAAACACCAAAAATTGATCAAGTAAGTGATCCTTTTCAGATTCTCGCAAAGCACGGTAGTACCTACGTGTATGATTATAATTAGAAGTAAGATTAATATAAGATAAATAATATATATAGATAAAAGAACTTTTTTAATAATAAGGATCTTTTTACGATTTTTTATCACTTTCTTTTAGATCAATATCTTAGTCAGAAGCCATTTAATTATTTTGATCAAAACATTTACATAATTCCTCACAAAGAACAGAACATTCAATATAACGATACTGACAACTAGGTCAATACTATTTGATCTTATCGACCTAACTAAGGCAAAAGTAATCAAGGGAAACACTAACGGCCTTATTCATAGAAAGATTTAAAACCTGTTAGTTATCGAATGTTTTGTCTCTTTTAAACGTTATTAGAATTCAGTTTGAGCGAAGGAGACAAAACATTCGACAGCTACAATAGGTTTTAAATCTGTCTATAAAGAAGGTCGTAACACTAGAACTTCTAATGCTACAATCTTTGAAGGTAGCACTTGCCTTAAGATATAGTTTAAAAGGTTTTTAAACTTCCTAACTTCGATACGAAATTTGAACTATATATATGTGTATATATATATGTATATATACATATATATATAACATTCAGAACATTCTAAAATTAGGATTCTAATAAACTGGCAAGCGGAGTCTAGTATTGTATTTACATACGATTGTCAGAAGTGGAAGGAAATGGCACGCGAGACGCCTTTGATCGCCAATGGAATACAGAGCCGGCAAATTGAATTATTGTAATATGATCTTGTTGACTTCGTGCGTGTGTGTGCGTTTTATATATAAGTTCGTTTGCGACGAGGATTTTATTAGCGCTTTCTTGATGTATCGATTGAGTATTTTACAACATTTTGTTTTGGTTCTTGAATTATTTGCTAAGACAGAGGAGAGTTTCTCGCGGCGAGAATCGTATGCGATTATCGCATGATATAACCGCGATAGATTATCGTGTTCTGACAAATGTTTACACGATGCAACTTTTTTATATCCTTACGATAATCGTATCTAGGAGGCGAAAAACTTTCCCCGTGTAAATGGGGCTTTAGACTAACAATTACATGAAAATATTTTTGTAAAGTATATTCTATACTTAGGATTATAATTTCAAATTATCGTGAACTTTCTAAAGTAAAAACACGGAAAGTGGGATGTCCCCGTTTATACCCAAAGAACAATGGCAATCTCTCATACAATTTTGGTGGCATATTGTGGATTGCTCATACTCCTCATGATCACGTCGGACATCGCGTTATTTGTAACTATACTAAATTTAATTTTAATTTTAAACCCGATAATACCAACACAATATGTTTACTCGTATTACTAAGGAGGCTGCCATTTTAAAAAAACTTTTCATAAGCCAACATTTAGCTGTTATTTAATCGAAACTTGAGCGGTGCTAACTTATTTTACCTATTTACGAAATTATTTTTATTTCTTGACTTTCTTCATTGTTATCTACTTGGAAATGCCAAATTTCATAGAATCAGGAACAGTTTGTATATACAATGTTTCAATGGGCTGAAATCATAATCGAATATTTTTGTACAGATTCTCGGAACAACTCGACGAAATTTTCAACAAAATGATATTCCTCAATTTGTCTTCGGCGACTATCACAATCTGTTTTTTTTCGTTCGCTGCTAAGGTAATTTATGCCATATTTTAAATTAACTTACACTGAAATATTTTATAATAGCTTCATGAACTTGTAAAAAAATATAAGTTACGCTACTTATGCTAGTTTTCGGAGTTATGTGTGTATTGATAGTCAATCACCACGCATTTTAACGGTGAAGGAAAACATCGTGAGGAAACCTGCATACCGTAGCGATTTTAAAAAAAATTCTACGGTGTGTAAGTCCGCCAACCCGCTCTAGGCCTAGTGCTTGTTGGCGGACTTTAACATACCATGGAAATTATATCGAATCGCTACGGTACGCAGGTTTCCACTCGGTATTTTCCTTCCCCGTTATAGATAACATTGCCTTCAGTGTGTAGTTTTTCTTAAAATTACTCGTAATCCTATACTGTGCGTCTACGATTAGCTCGTCTGAACTAATAGTATAATATTGGATAGTATATCCGAGTATTGTATTTGCAGGTTGCTCGAGGACCCGTGGATATGGCCAACAATTTTGTGGCCGTGGTGGCATTGATATTGCCAATATTCAATTTGTGTTACTACGCAGAAATGTTAACAGAAGCGGTGAGAGAAATCATTTACTTATTTGATAATTTCATATATTTTTTCAATATTTAGTCATGTATTTGGCATATCATATTGCGACTATGTTATGACTGGTTTCAATTGAATGTGCCTTCGTCTAGTTGGAAAATCTTTGTTACTTTGTGGAGTTGTTCTTTCTTTTATACCTCACAAAATAATGTTAAGGTGTAACTGAAAAATTTATTTCTTATTAAAATATTAATAGGTATCGTCAGTCCTTTTAAGCTTGTTTTTTAATTTAAATTCCTTACAACACCTATTACTTTCCCTGCAGGGCAAATGTGTCTACCCTTTGTTCAGACTTTTTTATTCAGAGCTCTATTCGGCGAGTCATTCCAATATGAGCTGGCTCGTTCCGACGTCTTTTTTTAGGCGCGATTACTAGTCATAAAATAATATGATTCATTAATTACATTAACCTACAATTATGATAATTAATTTGCTATATTTTCAGAGTACCGGTATAGCGACGTCAGCGTACAATAATCTTTGGTATACCAAGAATAAGCAATACCAAATTTTAATATGGTTTATTATAAAAAGGTAGGTGTAGTAGAGTTGATAAGACATTTTTAAATACCGAACATATTTTGATATAATTTAAGGATGCGTTTCAAACAGACATATCATATACAAAACGCTCAGATCGGGGGGATAATAAATATTCGTAGACCATAGATATATTTTTCCGTAAGCAAGTAGAACCTCATTTTCAGATTTTTATGCAGCCTTTTTAATTTCTGCGTAGATTGATTGCCAAATGTGTAATAGATCATGGTTTCTTAGATTTACGTGAATGTTACACATTGAAAACATAAAATTAATTTTAAGGATGTTATAGCGGATGTAGTTTAATTTGCACCTACATTGTAATAGATTACAAGTACATATATAAAATAACCTCGAGACTAGGATATGCAACAAAATGCCTTAATTTCAGATCACAAAACCCGTGTTGTCTCACATCAATGAAATACAACCCAATCGCTTTACATACTTTTACTACGGTAAGTATTCTGTAATGTTTCTTCATCTGCACAACCTTCAGTTCTTTCCATGAGATTTTTGGACGTGATTTTTATAAATATAATAAATATTAATTTCAAGTCATGAAACTTCACAATTCATTGAGAATAGTCTTTCATAACCGCACTAGACAAATGTCGTGGACTAAATGGTCTCAATCGTGCTCTCGATTATAGTGGAGGTCAATGCCCTGCATTGAGACGTAAATGGGCTGAAACAGTACAGTCCAGATTTCCATAAGCTGCTTTAAACTGGAATTATTAATAGATCAGTGAAAAATTTAACTCCTATAATCCTAACCGGAACATTAAAAGCTTGTTTGAAATAGTGAACATTTTGATTCAAAACAACGTTCCAATAGAACATAATTATTGTCTACAAACATTGGGGAGTTGCGATGGAATTGTCGAAAAACAGAGTTGTCAAAACATTAAATTCATTCCCGGCTTGTTATATTATAAAGTTTAATTGAAATTTGCTTATCAATCAAAACGCTTGAAGAATTAAATGTTGTACAGATCGAGTTAATTTCAAAATATTGATCTGAAACTGGATATTTAAAGTATCATAAATAAAAGATTGATTAAATCAATTGCTGGGATTGAAAAAGAAAATTGCAATATTTGGGAAACATAAATACAAATGAAGGCTTATTCATTGAGATAATATTAGCTTAGAGTCGAGTAATGTTATACTAACAAACAAATCCCACGAGCCCATCTCTTATTTTCTTTTTAGAGACAAGACAAATTAAATAAACGGATGACAACATTCAATATGCATACCCTTGTCCTGATCATACAATAAGAACTATGTCTTGTCCTGCGGGTACCGGAAATTATGAAAGGGTTTTCGCTGCGACGACATCTAAACCAAATAAATATTAAATGGTTACTAAAATCTCCACTGAATGGCATCCCGATCACCCAAAAAGACGACGCGGTAGACCTAGGCGTAGATGGAGAGACGAAATCGACAGATTTCTTCATGACTGGCCCCAAATCGCACAAGACCGCCAAATCTGGAAGGAAAAGGAGGAGGCCTTTGCCCAGCAGTGGGACATTAACGGCTGATAATAATAATAATAATAATACATTAATATTTATAAGTGTAGACTGAGTCTATAGCCACATTTACACGGGGAGAGTTTCTCGCCTCGGAGATACGATTATCGTAAGGATATAAAAAAGTTGCATCGTGTAAACATTTGTCAGTAGGGTAATTCACGTAATTTTTTGACGCGCCGATCAAGTTGCGGTGCAGTTGCAATGAAGTTTACGTCTTAGTGCAAAATGGTATTCTTGTAATTGTTCAGCTGCGCGTGAACTGCACCTAAGCTATGCGTAAACTGCGCGGGTGCTGCGCGTTAACTGTACATCAGTCCTATGCAAAAAGCTTACACGTGAGTACCGATCAAGTTGTGATCTGAATCACGCACATAAAACACGTAGCAGTAGAATACGCTAAACCGCTCGCGTGACGCGGACTTGACGCGAGCGTATCTGACAGCGGTTGTCAAAATTACGAGAATACGAAAAGGTCTGTTTTGATCGAAACATAACTGCAACTGAACTTATTTAATTACGTGAATTACCCTACAGAATACGATAATCTATCGCGGTTATGTCATGCGATAATTGAATACGATTCTCGCCGCGAGAAACTCTTCCCGTGTAAATGGTGGTCAAAGCTCTCGAATAGCCGAATATTTCTATGTTTATTCCACAGAGAATTGATTAGTAATATTATATTAATATTACTTTCGAGTGTAGAGGAGGCCCGTGCCCTGCAGTGGGACGTATATGGGCTGATACAGATACAGATTATATTTTTTAATTATTACAGTAAAACTAGATCAATATTAAAATATATCGCAAAAGATATGGTCTAAGATATAATAAGTCTTATCATTACTGTTTAAAAAAATCTGAAATGAACCATTTTATTTTCGACAGAATAAACTTTCTCTTTTATTTATGTTATTGTTCATCGAGACAATTTTATTATTTGTTTTAATGGATTAATCAATGTTCTTCAATTATTTATATAGCAACCGAATATAACGTAACGATACAAATTCGACTATACTCAAGGACTTTGAATCTTTATAAACTGTTGTCAATAATACGTTTTATCGCCATGTCTCACTGAGCCGGGAAACGCGGCTTAGCTAATCGGCAATTTACTAATCCGTGATTAACTAATTTCCATTTAACTATATCTAAGGAGCTAAACAAATCCTTGGCTTCGCTCCGTCGCTCAAGGCTTTCGCTCAGATCTGGAGATTAGTAAGCTATACTCTCGGGTAAAAGCAAGCTACAATATAATTTTGACGTTACTTGGACAGTTAAACAAAGGTATTTTATGTTAATTTTGTCTGTTATTGTAGGGTTCAAAGGTTTCATTTGAGGGAAGAGGTCAAGCAATATAGTGTAACAAAACATTAGTCAAACGGAAACGATTGTGTAGGTAGTAGAGCTCAGAAACGTAAAACACGTATTTTTAATGAGTAGAGCCAGTGCTCGTAACATATTATATTCTGAACAAATGTTGTAGAAGGTAGGAGATTATGTAATTTTTAATTTGTTTTTTATCTAATTGTCACTTCAGTTTTTTGTATTAAAATATGACACTGAGAATAAAACGCATTTTAAGCTGTCAGATAACAATTTTTGTAAGAGGAGATATAAAACGTCCATCGGTGACTGTCAAAAATACGGAAGCGTGTTTCATTATAACGTAAGACTAATTAAAAAAGAAAAGACTGATAAAATATCACGTAACACATCCCACATAAATATGTCCTGTTAGGCTATCTCTGAAAAATTAAAGCAATAAGTGGAAATTGGTGCCAAAATATGTGAAATCAAGTTTTACACCGTATTTCTCTTCGATCAACCAAATTCTACTCTTGAACTTCGGAATCGCTTATTTTTTATCGATGAAGTTATTCAATGAAATTATTTATATTCCAGGTCCTAAGCACGACATGGTCTTATTTCTCTTTAGCGTCGAGTTTGTATGGGGATGAAAAGTAATCACTAATTAATATCAGAGAATCAACAAAGAATACATGAACATAAGAAACAAAGCCTACACTTAAGCAGCACGTTCTAGAATAATCAAGTAAAATATAATATGTTATATTAGTCACAAATAAAATAGATGTTAGAATAGAAAAATAAACTGTCTTTACTTGGGGCACTTGTGAATGAGCACCAAATAAGTAATGTTTTATTTGAACGAACAATAAACGTTTTATAGTCGAGCTGGTTTATTTTTATACCAAAAATTTTGTCCAGGTAAAGCTCCAATGTCCTTCAAGCCGGAATATAATAATGCCTACTTACTCCTTCGCAGAAGATATAGACAAAGCGATAAACCTTGACGACCTTCATAATAATTATGAAGGACTCACCATCTGGTTATTGTTATTATATTTGTCATCTTAAAGTCCTATTCATAATTTGATAGCCTTCGTGGCGTGGTTAGACGCCGGCTGGGAAATGTGAGGCCGCGAATTTGATCCTCGCATTGAGACAAATATTTATGTGATCCACATTTGTTTCGGATCTGGGTGTGGTCTTGTGAGATTGAAGAGTCTCTCATAGTTTCTGATATTGACGACACAAGTCTTGATCTTAGTCTGGGGTTAGGACTATGAATGTGACTGCTAGGTGTATACCGCATATATTTATTTAAAAGAATTCTTCTTCTTCTTTGAGTGCCTTTTCAGTGTTGAAGCTTGGCCGTCAGCTTTTATATTCTTCCCTGCCTTTAACCAGGTGGAATAGGTATTCAACGGTGCTAATACCGGTCCATTCCCGGATGTTACGCAGCCACGATTTTCTGTCACGAAACATCCAAATTTGTCCAATATTTCCATTTGTAGGTAACATCATTAACTGCAGCCATTTTATCATGCAAGACCTCAGAATATGCTTTATCATAACTATCGGCTATAATAAAGGCTTTATTGCTAAAACCATCCAAAACAGTAATTACCCTCTGACATTTCATTCACTCTCTTATAGTAAATGAGAGTTGTAACAAAGTTTCCCACGCTTAATAGAACGGGCCGGTCTTGTTGCCGCAGATAATATTTTTCTAAAGTGAATCTTTTATTTTTATCTTTTCAACTATTCAATTTTCTCATCTTAGTTCTCAAGAGTTTTAATTATTTTTATAGTGACTCTATGACGGGTGATTTATGTGTTTTGAAGACTTTCAAATTTGTTTTTTTTTGTAATTTCGTCTGCGTAACGGTCAATATTATGTATTATTTCGTTGCAATATACTTAATCCTTTTATGTTTTTTTTATAGCATAGTTCTGGCAAATGAGCAAGCAGGTCACCTCATGGAAAGTAATCACTGCCGCCCATGAACATCCACAACGCTTGGATCATGGATGTGTTGCCGGCCCACCAGATTGGGAGGGGAACGGGAAGGAAAAAGGATGGGAACAGGAAAGGGGTATTGGGCATCTGGCAGTCTCACTGACCGAACGAAACGCAACAGCAAAGCTATCGCTTCACGTTAATTTCCTGTGAGACAGTAGTACCACTCCGGGTGAGCCTGCCCGTTCATTCTGAGTCATGGCTGATTACAGCGTGGCTCTACCAAAAATACGACAATTAGACCGTCCCTTTGTGTCGTATATATTCGAGACAGTAATAACACTACGGTCAGGTCAAAGCTTTAGTAGTCCAAGGTAACTGCCGTGTGTATTTACAACTTTTCTCAAATATATCTATATCTATCTGCTTAGTTATGAAGGGAACTGGACAAAAATATTTCCAACTTCTATTAATTGATTAAATTTTTGATCTCGGGTTCAATTCTCGGGTCGGGCAAAGTGATATGGGATTTTTCTATGCATTATCAACACGGAATTTGTGCCTGATGTGGCGACAGGCTGACGCCTATCACATCGTGAGACGGAACATACAAGGCGAAATGTGGGTGTCCTGCTAGCACCTCTGCCTACCCCTTCTGGTAAAAGGGGGTGAGTTTATGTATGTATATCCAATCCAATCCAATCCATCAGCCAAAGGAAGTCCACTGCTGAACATAGGCCTCTCCCAATGATTTCCACAGTGACCTGTTGAAGGCAGCCTGCATCCAGCATCCATGCGTGGTCAGGAAAGCTCCTATCTAGTGGTCATGGCCTGTCCTAGAATAGGTGCTTCGAGTACACGACCTCGGCCCCCCGTACTACCCCAGTCACTACCGACCTTCCCTTCCGTGACTGCAGTATTCACTCCTACAGGCCATATTTTCCTTTCCCATAATATCCTCTATCCACAAACCCTATTTCCTTTCCCAGGTTGATGACGGGCAGCAGCGTCATCAACGCGAGTCCCCTCCTGCGCTCGCCAACCCGCTTGCCAAGGGCGGCGAGTATCGGTAAAAACCTCTCAATGATGAGAAAAACCAGGACCAAGCCACCAGTATGTATATAATATGTACTAATTGGTATTCATCGGGCCCACACAATAATTTCAAATTAACACGGCTAAGTACTTAACAGTATAGTTTTTCAAAACAAACTGCTACGGACACGGCAACGGAAACTTTTGAATCAAACTAAAAGCTTTCAGGATATGAAACTTAATTTCATTTCGTTTTGAACCCAAGCGAAAATGTCACGTAATTACTTTAAACAATTTTCTGTTTTAACACCGGAGGATTAGTGGCTTGTGGTTTGGGAAAAAAGACGAGGAATTTCGCCAAAGAATTTGTTGAGTGGAATCGTGTGATAATTTAATTAGGTCCGTTTTGTGTTGGTGTGGTTGCAGTCATATTTATTTCTTTTCAAAAATTTAATGGTGAAAGAAAATATTGTGAGGAAACCTGCACGAAGCTCAATTTTTCACAGGGAGAGTTTCTCGTCTCGAAGAAACGATTATCGTAAGGATATAAACAAAGTTGCATCTCGTAAACATTGTCAGAGCACGATAATCTTATGGCGGATATGTCGTGCGTTAATAGCATACGATCGCCGCGAGAAACTCTCTCGTGTAATTGGCGCTTTGTGAAATATATCAGAAAAATCTTAACAACATGATGTATGGTATGTGAAATACGCCAACCCATCCTACGCTAGTGTGGTGGACTAAAACCTTTTGTATTGTATTAGCCCATATACGACCCACTGCAGGGCACGGGCCTCCTCTACAATCGAGAGTACGATTGAGAGTGCTTAGGCCATATAGTCCACCACGTTGGCCTAGTGCGGGTTGGCGGACTTACACACCGTAGATTTTTTTTTTAATCGCTACGGTATGCAGGTTTCCTCACGATGTTTTCCTTCACCGTTAAAGTGCGTGGTGATTGACTATCAATACACACATAACTCCGAAAAGTCAGAGGTGTGCCCTGGGATTTGAACCCGCGACCACCGTGAACATGTAGGCAGCCGAGTCTGGTCCGATACCACGAGGTCACCACGCACTGGACTAAAACCTAATACCTCTTAATTGAATTATCGGTTGTAGAGGAGTTTTTGCTTAACAGTGGGTTATCAAAGGCATATCCAATACAGTGCACTATATTAGAATTGAAAATTAATTTCTTATACTACGCACATAAGGCAAGATAAATTAATTAAAAATGTCTAGAATAAATACACATTGCAATTTAAATATTTATATTTTATTCCTTACCACCCAAAATTATGTTAAATTGATAAACCTGCACAATCTCCACATTTTTAATAAAAGTTCGACCGTAGAACTGCATAAAAACAAGTTTAGTCAGAGTAACGTGTCTAAACAAGAGTAATATACTGAACGCAAACATCTCTGCTATGACACTCAGTATGTGTGATTTGTCCAGATCGATACGTACGTGACTAGCGAGCCAAAATCTAGCGCGTGGAGTGATCAATCGAACATCCTGTGTTTCATATTTTGAGATGTGACGAAATTATTTTCAGTCGTAGACTGAACTCGCCGAGAATACTTATGTGTGCGTTGAGCATTTTTCTCGTTTTTTTCCACGTTCTCTTTTATACAGTTTGTTGGATTTATTGGATATTTCATTTTTAAATTACACGAGTGTCGCGTGATAGGGTTTGGTCACGTGTCATGAAACCGCAGGAGTACATTGGCAATTTATAACTGGATCTCATTATATCTCCAAGACCCTGAGGCCAAAAAAGTGCTGGTTTGAGTTCAACGAGAACGAGAAGAACGAGAAGGTGTGAGAGTCATAGGTCTTAGAAGCAGGGATGCCAAAGTTCGGGGAATCAGCGAAGATTGCGTAGGATAGTAGAATCTATCACTGGATGGCATAACAGTAGGCAGAAGGTTTTAACTAAAGAGAGGGGCATTAATGTAAATAAAAAATATATTTCAAAAATGGTACTTGAATTTCCTTCGACATGACAATTAGGATGATATCACGATATAATCTGATGATATCATGATATAATATGATGATGATGATGATGATATAATCAGGATGATTTCATTTAGATAAGTCGATTTTTTATAGCATAGGCTGGTAGGCCTGCGACACTTACATACCTTTCGGCCTCCTCCGAGGTACCGAAAAAGGAGCTTTACATCTTTTCCTCTTGACTCAAAAAATGTATAATAATTAAAAATTATTAAATGATTGCCAGCATAAAATGCAGATCTAAAAAAAATTTTCTAAAACAAAACAGGTGTTACCGCTAATACTATCTATTATCTAGTACGCCATGTCTAGACACAGCTTTAACGCCCACTCTTATGTTTCAATAGCAAGTACTTAGTTGTTTGTTATTATATCAACTACACAGGAGAAAGTTGCCAAAAATAAAAGTTTATCAGTACAAAGAGTAACATTATATTTTAAAATTCCGTCACAAAACTTAGATATAAATATTTATTCCTTATCAATCCCGTGGGTCAAAGAGATAAGTGTCACATGTATTATTCTTTTCAAACGCATCCAGGTCTTCAATATCCAGGTGTCTGTTCACAACGTTGGCAACCCTGCAATCTGAAGGTGCTGTTTCATGATCGTTTTCTATGTTGTAGACTTGTACAGGATTCTCAGTATATTTCGACAAATTGTAGTCTGGATCCAGTGATGACGGGCTCAAATTGCTCTTCATTAGTATTAGTTGCGATTTGAGATTGAACTTAGGTTCATAATCTTGAGCTTGTAAAATCCTTTTATGTGCAGTATCAATCAAAAATTTCAAATACTCGTGTGAATGATTAACCACAATTTTGAGTCTGTTAATACAAACATCAAATTTCTCAGACCACTCTGCGGTATTTTTTATTGCTTCAAGAATTTCTTTGTCCTCCCTCCCGGCGATAAGTTTGTACATGTGGTATATAATGCGGTCCTGTATACATGATAAATTGCCTACGTTGGCCTGTAGTTGTACTCGCAAAACGTCTGGGCTGCTGTCCAAGCAGTACACTAAACCAACGTGACCTGAAATTGTTGGGGCTAATTTAGGTAATCGTTAGAAGCACATTCGCTATTCTGCATGTGTATGCGTCTGCACGACGGCATTAATAGTGGATTTACTTGGTTAGTTTTGGCAAGTTAATCATTGCGATGTGAAATATTATTTGCAGACAATTTCACGTTGAATGTGAGTTTTATTGGAATATTTTTTAATAATGTCATCTCAAGTGAACTTTAGATTTATTTAAAAAACATTGTACGATAAAAATTCTTCGATACTCTATTTGAGATGTTATGTTAAAATTATATTTAATATAAATATCGAATGGCTAATGGTGTAGCCTTGACTCAAGACAGATATATGTGTTATATGTAAAATAGTATAGTATTTAAAATTGATAAGCAGTTTACAGCTTGAACAACCAACTATAAGTGAGTAATTTATTTTGATAAAAATAATTTGAGTTGCCTGGGACTATACATTTGGCTGGGTACGACTCATCGCCCTCTTATCACATCTCGGGAAGAAAAAAAGCTTGGTGGACTGTAGACGACATCATTGTACTTATAAAATTTAATTGACTAGTAACGAATTTACTCTTCTGGCTCAGCTATCCAAAGTGGGCCTCGGCCTCTAAGCCGAAGGTTCTCCAGCTGTCTCAATTCTGCACCACATTTCGCCATTTACTGACTCAAAGTTAGCGCAGGTCACCTTCCACAAAATCGCCCCAGCGATAGGGTGGAACGGTACATGGGCCGACCCACCTACTGTCGACCGGTTGGTCAATCCAAGCATAATTCCTTTAGATTCCGATCCTCTCTCATCCAGTCGAGATAGCCAAGCCAGCGCAAACGATGGATCTTCATTTGAGTGGTATGTGTTTTTAATTCAAAATATCTCACCTTCTTTCTCAAGCAACCAGGCCAGTTCCAAAGCGACATTCACGCCGAACGAGTATCCAAATATGTAAAACTTTCCCTTCAATCTGAACCTCTGCTTCACGAACTGTAATGCATAATTAATAACAAATAATGAAAAGTTTCCTGTTAACATAAGCAGAAACAATCAGACTAACAGATGTGAGTAAATAAATGTACGCAAGGTGGATATAGATCTCGTTAAAACTTTTAAATGAAACCGCGTCTGATGTCGTTTGTTGTCTTTAATTTGTGATGAGATACGCACTGCCGTTTACGCCTGTGTTCTACTTTCCAGAAATATAGATGTTTACTGTCATATTTTTAAATGCTCTACTTGAAATTATAGGGCGTATAAAGATTACTTTAGTTATATTCGTATTTTAGACACCCTATGTAAATTTTTTTTATGGTTTATATTTCATGAAATTGATGAATACGATCATTTTGTAACATTTAACGAAAGACATAATATTATGATAATAAACTTCGTATATGAATGATTAAGTAAAACATTAATACTGACTTCTTTGACGCCTCTGTTCATTTTCTAATTCAAGGTGACCATAGATATATACTCGTACAAATAATGCGGATTATTTGTAGGTACTGTGTTAAATTTACCTTTAGAATATCGCTGGCTGTGTCTTCAATACTATTATTGCTCACATTAGGATCCAATTGTACGGCAACTGCTTGGATTTTCAGCATTTCAGATATAGATTCGAATAATTTGTAGTTGCCATCAAAACCTGGTATCATTAAAAGGAATGCTCCATCTGGATCAGGGATATTTTCCATCTAAAAAGCGTTAGAATCAGAAGGGTTTATTATATATTGTAGGAGAGAAAACGAGCATACGTTTCACCTGATGGTAAGTGATCACCGCCGCCCATGAACGTCTGCAGCACCATAAGGCATACATACATACATAACCACACGCCTTTTTCCCAGAAGGGGTAGGCAGAGGTGCTACTAGAACACCCACGTTTCGCCTTGTATATTCCGTCCCACGATGTGATAGGGGGCGAGCCTATCGCCATATCGGGCACAAATTCCTGACTCCGGGCTAATAATGAATAGAAAAATCCAATATCACTTTGCCCGACCCGGGATTCGAACCCGAGACCTCAGCTTTGCAATCATACCGTAGTACCACTACGCCACCGAGGCAGTCATACCATAAGGCATGGTATTGACTAAATATATTATTTGTATAGAAAATACAAGTTATAGCCTGTAAATGATGTAGGTAGCTGCTCCAAAAGAATTAAGAATTATGCAACTCATGGTACATGTAGCAAAAAACAAATAGAGTTAAACACTGCGAATCATAGAACTATTTCTAATACATTCATGCCGGCCTGCTCAAACCCCACAAACAGGCTGAATGCAAAACATGATGTAACTTGCTGAAAAACTAGGAAGAAAATTTTACCATAGTGTATGATTGCCATCCTGGCGGATACACATTCCCCACCACCAGAAATAAGGCATGAACATATTTCAAGAAACAAAGCAGTTCTTATACAATACATAATCAATAACGTCTGAAGCGTCTGAAAGATGTCAATCTTGGAACACCAAGAGAGAAGCTAATGAAATGTGCATGAACATTGGCATTTATTCACAAGATACTGATGTAGACAGCTGAAGGAAAATACAATTTTTGAAAATTATTATTGAGATTCTTAAGTTACCTCACCTCAGTAAAATACCCCCACAAATGCATCACAATCTCTGACAATAATAACAAAGCTCAGTTTTAAAACAATATGGCAAAGCTATAATCGATTAAACAAACCTAACCGTATTACTGAACTCAGAAATATACAAACCTCGGAGGTATTGCTGATCTTGTTTGTCATATTAACAAAAACTTCGGGGGTGTTAATTTCATTTTCTCCTATACGCTTGTAGAAAAATTCTAAGCCTTTCGCTACCACGCCATTTTGAACTTTACCATCACTGTTTCTGAGTTCACTTTGTCCAAAAGCAGGCTTGCAACAAACATTAGTGTATTTGAGTCGGATACATGTTTCGAGTGCGTCGAGAACAGTCGATTTTTTTTTCAATGTTGTATTTGATTGGGCATTGTTGTATTGGCTGTTCTGAAAAATAGAAAGTTTTTCATACGACATTGTTGCTTGTTTTCACAATATCGGAAATTGTTGAACACTACAGCTTTAAACCATATAACGGAATTTAACAATAACATGTGTTGCTCCGTTTCAAACATAATTGAATTTTTACGTCGTTCTCTATTCGATCTGAATGGTTTAATAGTGTGGCGTGTAATGGAGTTCCTGGTGCCTTTTTTCTGAATGAAATTTGTGGTTTGTTTTCCGTTTCCATAGTTAATTTTATTGTTTCCATGTGTGACATTGAAATTGCTGCAACATGTGCACTTTTCGGTCAAACTATTTCAGACTTCGTTGTATGAATATTAAAGGCAAACAATTGCTCGGTAAGATTTTTATATGATACATGTAAATAGTTATTTAATTTGAATGATGCCAATTTCAGCTGTTTTTATGCATTTTACTAGTAGATTATTTTATTGAAAAGACAAATAAATACCTTGTCTATAATTTCAGCTCTGAGAAATAATGTGGGTTTTTTATTATTATTCCTTTCTTCACAAATTCTGGCGCATTTCGTCAATAGATTTTCGTTTTCATTCTTTTTAGAAGAATGGGCGAGTACTACAAAATACCTGGAAAATATTAATTTACAATAATTAAGTATAAACATAAAATTTATATTTTCTTTCAACATATTCATTTCCTTCATTAATTTCTCACATGTTGAGACGAGACTAAATATTATAATGATTATGTTTTATATAATCTTACCTTAAATCACTGCTAACTATTCTGGAAATGGTATCCAAATTCGTAAGTCTACTAATAGTGTTTCTTTCATGATCTTCTTTGTCACCAACATTTTCGCATTCAACATTGACTACTACGAATATTCCTTCTATTGGCTCCGTTTTCTCATTTTCACTGAGTAACTTTTCACATCCTGTTTTAGTCTCGAGGTTTTCGCAACGCAACTCCGACGTTACTTCGAGTTTCTCCCACGACCTAAATATAAAAAAAAAAAACTTTTAGCAGTACTTTAAGAACGTTTTTTTCTTTAAAAGTTAATGATTTTGTTTTGTTTCCGTCTCGTGATTACATTCGTAGGAATAGTACGAGTATATTGAAATGATCCTAATTTTATTATTGATAGCTATTAGGATCCCAAGGCAGGGCAAATCGCCCTTCCTTTTTGCCACCAAGTTGTCAAATCATGAGTGACCTGATACCAATTAATGAGAGATATTTGTTGTACAGCGGAATCTTCATTTTTTGGGTGATAAGCTCCGTCCAATGAATCGGTCTACGATCTATTTTGCCGAGTAGGATGGTCTTTTACAGATGATCGGAAGGATTTTGGAATCAACCAACATCTAAATCACTTTTCAAAATGCATGAACTATAAAACAAAATAAAACACACACCTTTTCATAAATTTCAAATATCCTGTGCTGAATTTGTTGTGTATAAGTAGATTTCGAGCACCTCGCTTTACTAGACGATTTGCTAGTTCAGTGCCTATTTCCGTATTATCACACACTACTACGTAAGCAGCTTCAGGATTTAAAGAAATTCTGCAAATGTAAAAACATTTTTTTTTGGTTTATTAAGTTTATTTTCTTAAAGCACTTGACTGCCTCTGTGGTATATTTGTATCATGGTACGATTGCAACGCTGAGGTCTCGAGTTCGAATTCCAGGTCCGTCAAAGTGATATTGAATTTTTCTAGTCATTACCAGGCTGCAGTCAGAAATTGCAGCCCGATATGGCGGTAAGCTCGTCCCCTATCATATTGTGGGACGGAACACACAAGGCAAATCGTGGATTTTCCGCGAGCTCTTCTAACTGACCCTTCTAGGATAAAGACGTGATTTTTATACAGGGTGGAATCGCTTAGCGTTTTGAAAATTGCATAGTGTATTGTGTGTGAGAAATTAACGTTATATACAAGACTAAACATTGAATACTACTTAGTTTACAATGGTTCAAGATATCCCCAAAATACATATTAAACTTAATCACCCTACACATAAAAGTGCAACGTACCGATAAATACACGGCGGCGCGCATTTATGAGTCATGCCGCGCCACAGCTGACTAGCGAGGAGTGACCTTGAACCTACTTCGCGTCTATTTATCGGTATTATTATTCTTAATGTTACCATACATCATTTGGAGTCATGTAAGCACATGTAATTATTGGTAGGTTGTTAAGATTTGCATTTTAACATATTTTTTTCATAACGTACCTATCTTAAAAAAGCTGGATTTGTTTTTATTTAAACCTTTGAATACATTAACCAAGACGTATTTATTAAATCTACTAAGTTACAACGCGTATGTGGTGATATGGATGCATGGTCCTGGACCGAAGTACATACCTTCCATATCAAATAGTGGCTGACGCCAAATCGACGAGCCGCTTGTCGTGTACTCCTCCTTGGATCTCTTTCAAAAAACTCCAGTATATCGTCTTCCAAACGAACGTTTCGTAGTGGAAGGCCACGGATTCTTGCATGACTAGGAAGTCTGAACTGTCCATGGTCGAGCAACCTCTGATAAGTATTTAAAATAAGTCTTGTGCTGGGAACTCGTGAATTCAAGATCCCATTCCTGCGCAAAGACTGCAGATGTTCTGGATCTGCATACATACTTCTTGCACGATCCAAGTTTTCATTGGATCGGACATAGCATTTCTACATTGCCACATACTCAAGTTTCGTGTAATCACTCATTTACCGCAAAAACTAACCAAAAAACTATCGTACGTCGTCACTTAGTGCCGAATTTCGCGCGACTGGGGAAGTGGTGACATCCCTGGAAGGCGTCAGCGGCGCGGGAGCGGGCGGGACGCGTTGTACTTGCGCTTGCGGCGCGGCGGCTTCATCAAAGGACAGTTTTATTACCTAGAAATTTCTACTCGGATTCAAATTGTATAAAGTAGGGTAACAATGATGTGTATTTGTAGAGATATTTTTATTTATTTTCATCTCTCTCTGAAAAAGGTTTCTTTATGAATAACTAATTATAAATTAATAACTAGTGGCGGTAAATTAATTTTACACTACATAAAAAAAAAACAAAAAAAATTAAAATAAGTATGCCAAAGGGTTCTAAGTCATGTACTTGCCATACACATTTTTTTTCGTGACGTTAAGCGATTGCACCCAGTATATGAATGTACTCCTGAGAAAAGTAATTACACTATTCTTTTTTATACTGCCGAGATAGAATTACTACAAATAATCTAATAGTAAGCGCAATGCAATAAAGTAGATATTCGCTGTAATAATCTCTGATAAGTAATCTGTGTAATGGAAATGAGAGAATGGAACTTATTAGAAAGATAATTTCCATAATATGTAGATATATATCATATGTTTTTAATCTCAGTTTTTAGAAAAACTTACAATAGCTGTAATTATGTTAAAACAAAATCAAAGGACCTATTTACATTAGTACAAAAAAACTTAGCTTAGAGTTAAAAATATATGATAACAGAGTACAGGCTCTTTTATGATTTAATATATCATTTTTAGTTTTGGATGATGGCAGTTGAAAAGTATTATAATTGCTATTTTATACGATATAGTATATCGAGTAGGTATATAATTTTTTTCTTATTTTTTAATAATTTTACCAAAGAGTAAACACCCCCATCTATTTTTATGCAAGAAAATATTCAAATACAACAAACTTATAGCAACAGTTATTTTAGTAAAACAGTTTAATATTGACCTGTGGACAATTTTTAATTTATCTCGATATTTTTCAGTCTCCTCCATATTTATCAAAACTCTTCCAAAGTTCCTCCTCGAAGAAATAAGATTTAAGGCACCTTGTGCTTCCAGCGGTGAGAAGACCAATCTACTGAGTGGTCTTACTATGCCCTTTGCAATTCCTTCTGCGACTAACTTTTGAAGAACCTGCAACAATTTTGTGAGCATATTTCAAGTTTTAAGGACATACGTTATCTCTTTAAATGGTGGTTATTCAAAATCCGGTTATTGCAATGGTCGTGAAGTTCTTCACGAATGATACTAGCAATTTTACGTTTTGTTGTGATGATTTATAATGTATGACACGAAATAACATTCAATATAGAAATAAATACATCCAACAATCACATACATAGTCTTGACTCCACACTAAGATTAAGTCTTGTATCATGGGTTTCACAGACTACGAGAGACTTTTCCGTCCCACAAACACACAGACCCGATACAAATACTTGTGGATTGCACAAACATTTGTATCGGTGCGTGGATCGAACCCGCAACCTCTCGTTTCACAGCCGGCGTCTACCCAACTGCTCCACGGAGGCTGTCAATAATGCTAGTATCAATACTTTCAAAACAAGGAAGATTTTGTTTTGTTTTACTATAACGGTGCTGAAATAGCTATTACTTACCTTTTTCTCTTTCGAAGAACTCATAGACAAAAAGCTGTGCAAATCTACAATACAGTGGCTTTTGAAGTCATCCAAATGATGCGCGTGTAGATCCGTTTTATCATTAACATCAGCGCCTTTGACATCGATGTACAATCCACCGGCACGGACACATTGCATACCAACCTACAGGTTAAGATCATTTATACAATCATACTTATTATGAGTCTTACGTAAATCCTTTACCAGGGTTCAGTTAGCCTTTTTCCACTAGTTTCTATAAAAAGTATTTTTTACATTAATTTCAGTATTTTTAAGGAGTCATTTTTATGAAGTAGGAAGCAAATGATCAGATGGACGACTTCATCACTTCATATCAAACAATTATGAATGATGGTAAGTTGCCTACCCCTGACTGACTCATACTTTCTTTAGCGCATCTCTAATTAAATATCCAAAACTGACTATTTAATTAAAAGAATGCTAATATGTCTAAGAAGTTACTTTACACCATCATTATGTAAGTCACTTCGCGGCTTGGACTGTGCGCCAAGGCACCGGCCCAAGCTGTCGCCATTACACAATGCCAGACTTGAAGTAAGAACCTGTGGGATTGCTTGGAAGTAATTACATTAAATTGTTGAGTCTCAGTAAATTCATCGGTCCACTCATTTCTTAGCGTAAAGAAGCGTACATAGACCGGCAATATTGTGTTGAATCTTAGGAGATAATTGTCTGGTGCCAATCGATACTAATGTGGCGAACATGGCAACATTAACTCACCTCATTAAATTCTATGCCGCTGTTGTTTAAAACAACATCACATCTCTGGTTGTTAGTGTTCTGTATTACCATGTAAAAAGCGTCGTCTGCAGACAACCCAATATTATTTTCTGTAAATATATCAGACAAATTTACATAATTATATCCAAAATCGTGAAGTAATAAAAAGCCTCTTTATTTCTGTCCCACGAATCAAATATTATAGGAAACTAAAAAAATATTTCATAATAATATAATTTGTTGCAAAAATAATAAAGTGTAGTAACACGCAGTCAATAGATTCATTCTAAAAAAAATTGAGGCTTCTCTGGTAACATAAATACACCCAATTACCAGCAGTCAAATGTTTACATAATCTTGTTCTACATAGGAATTCTAACTTGTCACTAAGCTAATATGATTCTACCTAACTTATTCGTACCTAAGCAAATTTAATTTAACTTACCGCGGAATTAATGCCTTAGATAGTTTAGTACACTTGTATAGTGTACTAAAATATTTTTGTGGTAATACAATTCGCGCAATATTACGGTTTTGTTGAAATAGGGGTAAAGTAAAACAAGTGAGAGATAGGTTAGGGTCGGACTGTCGAACCGATTATCGCGGGTTCAAACCCAGGGCACACGCCACTGCCTTTGAAAATTACATAATATGTGTTCTTAGTCAATTTTGTGCTTAATATAACATTTGCCTTGACGGTGACAAAGTATATTTTGAGGAACTCAATACATCTGTTGAATATAAAAAAAATATCTATCAACCGCATTAGGCCAGCTTAGTGGACCAAAACACTTTCTCCTAAATGTGTAGTGGTCATGCAGACAGCTGTTCGAAATTGTAAATCAACGTATTCGGCAATAGAACATCTCATGATGTTGCGCATCTGTATATAAGTATGAGATAGAGATAGGCAAAAAAGGGGAAAGTAATTATTATTTCTTTGCTAATATAAGCAGAATTGAGCCTTCAGGGTCAGTTTACTGCAAATAATACAAAAAAATACATTACCATCCAATTGTGGGAATAATTCAAGTAGTTTTTTCTTCATGATCTCATCGCTGACTGTCGTGAATATAGTTGATTTCAAAGCGAGGCATAGTGCTATGACAGCTTGGCCTAACCCGTTGCCTCCATTTGTAATCAACACTGTTTTTCCTTCGTGGAGACTGTATTTTACGGCCTGAAAATAAATGGCTTAGCAAGGACAATTTGCCAAATATTTCATTAGAATATTATGGGGAAGTATTACGGTGGTCTCTGGACTGGTGGTGAAAGAATGGAAAAAGTAATAGAAGGCAACTGTTGATTTGTGCCAAATTCTTAATTGATCCACTGGCAGCATCAAATATGGGGTGAGAATACACTTTGTGCTAATTTTTCTTTTTAAAAGTCATATGGATGCTCTGGCTTGGAATTTGTGCCTAGCATGACGATAGGCATCCTATCATATTTTGTGAAATAAGCTCGATAAATTATGGCTGGCACTAGTATTGGCACATGTAGTACTTACCAAACAATAATATGCATGAAGGTAAGGCAGAGGTACTGTAGCGGCTTCTTGTAAAGACCATGTTTCGGGTACTGGCCATAACAGATCTGGGTTAGATTCCACAATGCTACTGGCAGCACCTTCTGGTATCACGCCTATTACTCTTTTGCCGCTGTTGAAAAAGGTGTCACTTAATTAAATACATATTTTTGTAGATATATACCATCGGTATGTAAATGTTGGTATTGCTAGATGATATTGCGGCAAAGATCATTCAAAACGCAAGAGGATCTTAGATACGTTGGCCGCAGAAGAGTATATAATTATTGTAGTGATTAGTCCTAATATTTGTCTATTGTGCCAGTGTTGATTCAATATTTAAAATTGCTTTGTGAGTCCATATATTTATGTATGTATGCATATTTAATTAATGAAATTACTGTATGCTATTTTAATTTATTCAAAATAAATAAATAAATATAATTTGCAAAATGGTGTCATAAAGTTAACGCTAAAATTTATGATAGAATTGAAATAATCAGTGACGTACTTAGCGTCAACACCGCTGAAATCCATCCCCAAATATTTGTTGTATTGGTTACAGTTGAATTTAGGCTTCCTGGCGTCATTGAAAGTTATACCCGCATAGGAGACCTGGAAGAGAAATATTTTAATATCATGTAATTTTTTTCTCATAAGTCATGAAATGAGAACAATTACACGTATTCGAAAAATAAATATTGATGCATCTTTTTCTTTACTTGTTTATGCTGGTGTGGCTACGATGTTTAGGAACTAAATGCCTTTATTGTTTTCAGCGATAAGAGATCTATATGTAGATATCAGTACAGGCACAGAAATATTACCGATCTCACAACAAGGTACTGTGCCTTATATCTCGATATCAGAAACTATAGTAGACTCATCAATACTACAACACTCCGTAAAAATATCAAATCCATGTTATCTCATTCCAACCACGGCTTTTTACTTAATACTTTACTTTCATATATACATCCTACTAATCCTACTTATATTATAAAGGCGAAAGTTTGTGTGTTTGTTACTTCTTTTTTTAATAAAATTTGGTATGAAGGTAACATATACCCTGCGTTGTTAACACATAGACTACTTTTTATCCCGAAAGTGTAGTTTTTCCTTGGGATGAGAAAGGAAATCAAATATGTATATTTACTACTCTTTCAAACTCGAAGGGATAGTTTAGGACAGAAAATGGAATATAAGAGAACAGGATTACATTCTTCGAGTCATGAAACAGGTTGAGACAGAACTGGACGGAACGAGAGAAGCAGTATAAAGGGCGGCAGTCTAATGTGGACTGGACTAATAAAGTGCATGCGTCCTGGCGAAGCCGGGTCGGGCCGTTAGTATTAGATAAAATTATTAAATATAAAACAAAGTTCCTGATATAAAAAGTCATGTATGTCTTACCTTTACTGTGTTTCTTGTTTCAGTTGTGGGTACTTCACTCCAAAAGTAACTCTCAGGATTTTCAGAAGTACCTTTAGTAAGTTTTAAATTATGTTCAATATTATCCAAAGGCTTATTCATCTACAATACAAAATTAATTAGAGTTAAAGCTTGGCGCATTAGAATGAGAACTAGAAATATAACGATGTCATAGATCGTTGGTGAAAAACAAGGTTTCCAATTCAAATTGCTTGTGTTTCTATCAGACCCAATTTTTTTCATGCCAATTTGTGTCTTAAAGACTTTTTACTAGCAATCGAGTCCTAAAGATGAATCTTCTTTCTGAGGCATAACAGGTTTGATTCATATTTACAGATACATTGCATTAGCAATTTCGTTTTGATATTAAGAGTGCTTAATACATTTTTAATAAACAAAAAATAGCCACTCACATTTCCGTTTTGCTTAACGTCATTGAATTTCATAGAGCTTACTTCTAAAGTAAATTTTTCTTCAGCTAATATGGGTTTCTTTACAAACGTCACATTTCGAATTTCAACGCCAGCACATCTAAACACAAAAATCACGAATTAAGTACATCAATACATCCTATCATCGTGATTCTCAAAGGCTCACAACGGATTTGCCAAACATGGCGGCGAAGGTAGTGATATTCACCGAACGTCAAAGCGATGCATTTAATGATAAGTTTATCATTAGATGAAACACCTTAATGTTTATTAGTTTTATATTAATAGAAAATAAATATAAAATTAATTGAAAATGTTAATTCGTTGATGTTGAGGAAATAATCAAGTGGCAGTTTCAAATTATCGGTAAATGAAAGTTGTTCATTGATTTGAGCTTCTTTGTCCTCTACATCTCACCTTGTGATACCTAACAGTCCACATCTCTCAGCAGTATACCAATCAACACCGTCTTTATTTATGTCTGTTTCAAAATTTTTACCAATACAAATTTCGATTTTGTCTATATATTTTGGTATTGATACACCTTCATAATCAATGGCTAGTGTATTCATCTGCAGCAGAGAATCAATTAAAACTATCCAGTCGCCAGTCCACTTTACATTTGCTTTGGTTAAAGATCCATTTATTGATTTGATGCATTGGAATAGATCTCTGGAAAGAAAGACTCTTTTTTATTTCTATCAGCTCCCTAATTTTGGATTATACTACTTTCAAAATATAAGTGATTTTAAATATTTTTCAGACAGTGCATTAATTGTCAGATATAAACATTTGGTTTAACAATGTATACGTGTGTGTGTGAATTTATGGTGGTTATTTAAAAATATATTTTTCTTATATCACCTGTAAGCATATCCCTTGCTATATAACATTTGGTATATATCTTTGCTGTCTAATATAAAATCATCTATACCATTTTGGAATCCATCAAATTTACACTGGAATCCTTTAATTGGCACAATTTTTACAACACCTTTAACAACTAGACGATTTTGGCAACTAACCTATGAGAAAAAAAACGAAAAAATCAGAAACAAAGAGTCTATCAAGCAGAAAATCTCCAGTTACATCGTAATATAAAGGTCACATATATATGAATAATTAAAAATATTAGAACAATAATAATCAACCAACCTCAAAAGTATCATCTTTTCCTTTACTCATCATAATATAAAGTTTTAACGGTTCATCCTTACTTAAAATGAGCTCCTCGTGAAATTCAATATTTTGAAAGATAACCGACAGATTTCTGAAGACGACACCGTTGTACATAGCTAAGGTTTCCCATACTAGTATCAGATAAGCTGCTTCGGGTAATATGTTAACTCCTGGAAATATTCACGGTATTAATAAACTTCCGATGAAAAGCGAACATATTGTTGAAGTTGAAAGAAAGAGCTGCTTCAAAAATTTTAAATATACAGTTAAATTAAACAGAGAAATTATAAATAATTATAGAAACAAAATAGTGTTATCATTATAGGTTAAAACAGATTTCTATCCCTGGATTCGAATCTTAGGGCAATTAATATAATTTGTATCAGTTTTTCTCCAGAAAAAGCTTATAATATTATGATCATTCACAGGTATAAAATGGGCACCCGGCACATCGCATCTAAGTAAAATAAGCGTGTTGTGAGTACCATCCGCCTCTTAGGGAATTGAACGATAAAAATCAAAGAACTGCACTATATTTTTATTGCTCAAAGATGTATCAAATCGAGGGACTTAAGATCGGCCAATGAGTGAATTTATATTCCCGATTATCATCATCTTCAACTCTTAATATTTCACAGCGATCTTTTGAATTGTTTATATTTAGATTATACAATTATTTATTACCTTCACGCACATGACCTTGCAGAAATTGGTATTTGTCATCATGAATAGACAACACGACTGTGCGACATTTTGATACCACCTTTTCTTTAGCGACGTAATTATAGACGGGCCTAAAACAACCAAGTATAAACCTAAAGTCATTCTACCGTCACTATTATATGGACACAGGTCTCCTCACCAAAAAAAATATTATACATTAGTGCAAAACGTTGGCGTAATGCGATTTTCTAGTTTATATCGTATATCATACTTCCTTGCAAAAACCTCTAAAACATCTCAAGTAAGTTTCCTATAGTCAATTGCGGTTTTTACTTAAACTTTAAAATCTTTATTAAAAATATTTTTAATAAAGATTACAAAAAAACCTGGTGGTACCCAGACCTACGACCTCCTTGGCGAGAACCAGTCAGCTACAACCTTGAAACGACATAGTAATGGCACTGCACATTATGATCAGCGCAATGCCGTCTAAAGAGAGCGTCGAATAGCATCAGATGGCATATTGGATATCTACCAGTTAACTACAGTTAAAGTGCGTGATCGCCTGTTGGTAAACGGACTAGACGCGGCTGTCAAAATGTTCACGGCGGACGCGGGTTCAAATCCTAATACTAAACCAGTGGAGGAAAACATCGTGAGGATACCTGCATACCATAGCGATTTGTACGAATTTCTATTTATAGTAGCAGTACAGTTAGCTACTGGTCGTTCCTAAAAGCTAATTATGTATTATTTACCAATTTTCGGTGTGCTCCCATCCAACTAAATGTGAAAGCAATCCGGTTTCAGTGGAAACGGGAAACTCAATTTTTGGATACAATACTTCCACTTTTGGATTTAAACCGACTTCGTACAATCTGAAAATTATACAGTGTATTGATTATTAAAATCTACGCTAATTTATCAAAACTAATTAGTTTGAAAAAAGTCTATAATAGACAAGGTCATAAATATGGCGCTACAATTTATTGATTTGAATAAAATTAAAATAATAACTTAATGTACAAAATATGTTTCAGGTTCGATTTATTTACAACCTAGCGTTAATGAGTTAAAAAGTGGAGTGAATTCACTCTGGCAATCCTAGGCTGAACCGCTACTTTACTTCATAAAAGTTAAATATCTAACTTCATATAAAAAGTGCATAGACTCACGTGCTTATAAAATTATCAATCTATTTATTCATCTATCTATTCAAATAAACCTCTCTCAAAATCACAATATAACTATTCAAAAAGCTGAACACTTCGCTTACTTCCCAATGGATTCCAAAAGGAACATCAAAGGTGTATCGTGAGCTCGTTTGGTTAAGCCTACGTAGGAGCAATCGTTTCGGCACTGCCTCATTATTCCTCGTAATAACGCGTGAGGGGCTACTTCAATGAGAATCGCGTTCTTGGGAAGATGTTTTGCGGCCTCTTCAAAGTGAACGGGATTCTGTAAACATGTTCTGTGTTAAAGCGTGTAATAGTTTAGCAATTTGTGTATTGTGTCAGAGGTGCGAAAATAGTTTACAATAATAAAATTATTTGTTATTGTAATGATCACAAAAGTCTGAATTTAATATAGTTAATATTTTATTGCTTGTTATATTTTCTCATATTTTTGACTTATTAAGATACCAATAATTAATTAGTCCTTTATAGCCAAAATCAGTCCATTATATTGGAAATATATTTGACATTATATCTTGTATAAATCGATTAACCTTGTAGTTCAACATCCGCGCTGAATAATAGATTTACGGACTGTAAATATTGATTGTACCCAATTAAGATAGAACGTTGTTTCCTGGTTTCATAATTAAATTTATTACTCTCCTCTCTATTACTAATTATCTCTTGATTCATTTAATTTTTAAATAACATATTTTTTTATTATATCACTATAATTTTTTTCGCAATAGGTATATTTTTGTTACACGTAATTTTAGATCAATTTTTCAATCTTAACATTCCTGTCCATCCAAAGCTTGTCAGGAAGAAATCACTCAATGCGATGTGACCGCCTTTGGTACCTACCATATATTAATTTTGGCACATTTTGTTATTCATTATGGTTAATTAAAAATGTACAATAATAATTTACATCGGGGTCTGTCTGTTCTACATCAGTCTATACTAACCATAATGTTTTTGGTGTGGTACTTGGCTGAGGAATATTTCGCTTCCTCGGTGTTCCATAAATGTTCGGGAAACGCGGTCGGTATCCACTTCGAACCGCGAGGTTTCGGGTCTTTTATGAACTCGCTCATGAGTTTGATGAGGATCGGTTCTGAAACGGAATGGGTGGTAATTTTGAAGGTGGGTACTTCTGGGTCTGAATCTACTGGGTCTTGTTAGTGGATGAAAGAAGCAGTTGAATAGGCTTGCATAAAAGGCGTGAGGGGATCGTCTGTTGCCTGTCAATTCTTTCGAGGAAATTTTACCTCCCACCAGACGTATTACAGTAATAGGAAGAATCTAGTAAATTATGTTGAGAGCGCTGAAATGTTAATGAGACTATTCAGTTTATGGAATTTATTCGTAGAATCATAGATGTATTGGATTATATTTTTGGATGAGTCTTTTGATGACCAAAATAGTGAAACAGAAGAGAGACCAAAATTGTCATTTTACGTCGGTGTCCTCCGTGGCGTTTCAGACACCATATCTGGGGGCAAGGCAGGGCCCCCGCCAATTCGATAAAAAAGCGGTACGACCTTACCATTCTTTTCTTAAAATAGTTCAGGTTATTTTCAACCAGCTACAACTTCGTTGTAGATACCAAGCAGACATTGTATAATAAATAAGTAAATGAATACACCCAACAGTCACATACATAGACTTGACCCCGCACTGAGATCTCGTCTCGTGGGTATCAGGGACTACGAAAGACTTTTCGGTCTCACAAACACCCAGACCCGAAATACTTGTGGTTCACACAAACATTTGTCTCGCTGGGGGATCGAAACTATGGCCTCTTGTTCCACAGCTGGCGCCTAACTAACTGCGCCACGGGGGTTGTCAAGTATAAACACGGTATATTTCAAATTTCGTTCAATTTAAGCCAGCAACTTAAGAATTATAAATAGTAAAAGTTTCTTAAATTTATCACTCACTGTCTGACCGATCATCAAATAAATGTCTGCTAGAAGTGCCTTAGAGATTTGCTACAAATTTAGAACACAATTTGTGTTTGGTGCATAAATCAAGAAAAAAATTAAAATATTTTGCTATTTCGGTCCAGTTATACAACAACTGCATAAATAACCTTGTAATCCCATAAAAATATACAGGGTAAATTTTTAAATAACTAAAACTGCATACTTAGATTTTTGATAAGTCGAACCCGATGATTATGAAAAAAAGAAAGAAAAAGTGAAGTATAAAACTCCACTGTAATTAGGTTTAAACGCTCCTCAAGGGTTTAATAAGGAAAGCTAAGTGGACTATCGGTAGCGGTCTTTTTCTGGCAACTCACGAATTAACTGGAATATTGCTCACCTGCGGGAACACAAGATAATGAATCAGATGAGCTGGACGGACGGACATGCACACTGACCTTATTCTCGGCTGCTTAGTCGGTCTGCGCTACTGGACTCGAAGTGACGTCACGTACCACATTCGCGTATTAACAATATTAGTTATAAGACTAGTAGGTGTTAAGCTAACCACCTATGCAGGTGCGGGTTTGAAGGCAAGAGAGTTGCACTTTATTACGCTGTTATAAGACCGGTCTTGTCGCTTTTTAAACTCAACCGTCATTGATGTACGTTAGGGCTCGCACTTGATTGGTCCATGCATTAGGAGGGGAAAATTGGGACAAAGGAAGTGTGCTGCTAAACGAAATGACAATGCTGCCATTTTAAATAAATCATTCCTGTATTATTACACCATTCGTTAATGTTGCCAGTGAGGATCAAATTCTCGGAAGTAATGACATACGGCAAACTAAAGAAAAAAGGTCATTTTTGGCAACATATTATTTTTCCCCTATAACATAACACACACGCTCCTGGCGTTGGGAGTTGAATTTTGGAATTTTTCGTAATCTGCTAAATAAATTATAAAAAAATATACAAAGAAGTGGAATTCTGTAATTTGCACAAAAATGTCTTGAATTATGATATGATCTAATGGAGGCATGTGTGAAGCGTCACTACCGCCAATGGCCAAGTCAATCTATTTTATTAAAAACAGAAAATATTTTTTATATTTATATAGATAGTTACTATAAGATGTTATTAGGTTAGCTAATTAGATAATAACTTAAGACGGAATTTCTTTAAGTAGGGACTGAATAAATTAACTGACTTGATGTTACATGGATCTCACAACTTTTTACGGTAGAAGAACTGAGTTGTTTTTTTTTACAAGATTAGTTTTTGATGATTGAGACAGCTCACCATTATGATAAATGTAGCTCGAATGAGACGCTATATTAGCGGTAGGCACTTCTTTCACAAAAATGCCTCGCTTTTTCAGTTTTTCTCCAAATGTTCTTACTTCATCAGCAAGTCCTGCGAGCGTAGAAGACTGTGGACTGTTGTGACACGCCACTTCGACTCCAGGCGGACAAAGGTCCTTTACCTAAAAACCAAAACCATATGTTTATTAATTATTTTTTACGGCATAGGTTCGGCAAACGAGCAGGCATCTCACCGGATGGTAAGTGACCATTGCCGCCCATGAACATCCACAACACTTGGGTTATACATGTGTTGCCGGCCCATGAAATCGGGAGGGGAGCGCGAATAAAAAAAGATAGGAAGAGAAAAGGGGTACTGGGCATCCGGCAACCTCACTCACCGAATGAAAGGCGACAACAAAGCTATCCCTTCACATCAATCTCATGTGAGACAGTGGTATCGCCCTGGACGAACCAACGACGAACGACTTTCTGCAAATTAAGCTAGATCGTAATACATTAATTAATTAATACTTACATTATGATATCCAAGACCGACTGATATCATCGCTCCACGTACTTGCTTCGTTTTTGACACAACACCACGAACATAAGCAGACAGAAGTGCCTGCTCAGCTGTTAAAGACCCATCGGCATATGAGCAACCAAGCTCTCCCATACTGTGTCCTGAAAGGTGATCAAATACTTAATTCATGGGCATATTACAAATGTGATTAGTAACGTGTGTTTCTATTCTTAATTTTCTATTTAAATATCAATTAAAATATAACAACTATATACTTTTTTAAACTACTGAAGATCGACTCTAAGATAAATACTTCGATCAAATTACTGCTATGCATAAATATGTGATAAATATTTTTCTTAAACTAAAAATTCAGAAATACACTAAGGTAAAGTAAACAAAGTAAGTAACGTATCGTAAATTGTTATAATAAAATTCTTTGACTCTATCTCAAAAAATCGCTTGATATTTCTGGTTGACAACTGATATACCAATGATGCTGTCAGGGACTATTCCCATTTCGTGGAGCAAATCCGTGAGTGCTATTTGCATTGCAGTGATTCCGACAAAACAATTGAGTGGGTCTTCATAGACGACCTCGTTGTGACTACATAATATTTCGGCCACGTCGACACCTTTCGGCTCTAGAATTATGCGGCATCTGAAAATCATTCATATAATCCGTTCAAGATGTTTGTTTTTAAATTATGAACTGATAACGTATACTAAAACTTATTTATTTATTTAACCTTTTTGCACTATTCATAGAAACAATTACAATAGTAAAATATAATAAACAAGTACAAAAGGCGGTTTTATCGCACTGTAAAATTTCTTCCAGGCAACTATCAGTGGGTTTCTTAATATAGTATGATGTCTTTTGCTTTATTTATATTTGAAAATTTGGAACTATCCGACCCAGGACCCAAATGTACAATTTTATTTGTGTTATTTTATGGTTATCGTTGATTGTTACAACTATGATTTATTTAGTCAGCTCGTAATTTCCAGTTCGAAATTTTGCACAAACTCAACTTGAAAATTAAAGTCTCTAAAACAATGAAGCGTGGTCTAAGCTCTATTTATTTTAGCAGTATATCGATGTAACCAAATACTCGCTTTTCAACAGACGCTGCGAACAATGGGAGACGCATCAAATCCCTTCCCATGCCGCACCATTGTGATCCAACACCACTGTACACAAACACCACTGGTCGTGTTTCACCATTAAAATGCTGCACATTTTGCTTTAGGGGCCTCGTTTGACGACTCGCGGAGGGGTCTGGAAATATAAAGCTATTTATTTGATATTATTATTTTAGAAGTAAATAGTACCTAGGTTGAAAGGACTGCTGAAATGGAGTCGATGGTCTTCTAAAATTGTTTTTCTTTATCGTAAAAACAAACAACTGAACTGAAACATTACTTGACATAAGCAGTACATTTACCTAATAAAGCATATCCTCTGTACACATGGCCAGTTATGTCTTGATTATGAATATTGTGTAATAGCCCAATAAGCTCTGGATCAACAGGTTCACTTGCCAGCAGACGGAACATTCTGTTCACATTCTCTTCTTGTCTTCCTGAACCCAGTACTAGATAAGGTACTTCATTATTGTATCGGGTAAGATCCTGTGGAAAACACACGGTGCTGTTTGACTATTTTATATTTTATTTTTATAAAATATAAAGTGGTTAAGTCATGCTGTTGTCAGTCATAACCCAGAATTAATGGACAAGCTCGTCTTGGGCGGTACCACTGTCTCACTGAAAATCGACGTACAGCGACAGCTTTGTTGTCGCGTTTCATTTGGTGAGTGAGATTGCTGGATGCCCAGTAACCCTTTCCTGTACTCATCCTTTTTCCTTTCCGCTCCCCTTCAGACTTATTAGACCGGTAACACATCCATGATCCGTGCGTTACTAATGTTCATGGACGTGATCAGGTACCATCAGGTCAACTGTTCGCTCGTTTGCCGGACCTATGCAATAATAAAAAAAATTATTTGTGCTTTATACTAAAACACATATTTCTTTCAAATTATTTTTTCGATTAAAATACATTTCATAATTAACATGAAGTTACAGTACCTAAATACCAATTATAGGATCAGGTACTTTGATTTAGCAAAGTAAAAAACAATCTGTTGATATATCGTAAAAAAAAAATTGGTCAGCGACGAATATTGTTTTTTTGCGTTATTAGTAGGTATACATAATTATGTCTGTTATATGCACTGAAATGATATGCGCTCCATAAGTGTCGTGTTTATCAGATTTATTTAGCATAATATTATCTATGTTAATTCATTAGGTATTGTATTATCAGTCATCAGTATATTAATACCATGATGGGGATATGCTCCATGAATACATAAATAAATATAAAACAACGTACATTTATGTTTATTAGATAAAAATAAAATCATCATACCTTTGGTTTATAATGGCCTTTGAATAAAGTATGATAGTTAGAACCAATAAACGAAATACTATTCAGCGCCGTGAAACCTCTATCAAATGGAGTATGCTCAGTCACAATCTGGACATTTCCGTGTCTTACAGATAAAATACTGGTAGGATTATTATAATTGATATTTGCTGGTATTACACCTTTCTGATAAGCCAGACAAAGCTGCAATAAAAAAGCATAATACTTCATTAATTTTAATAAATTAAACCGGCTTTTAAATTGTAATTAAAAAGAGATAAGTAGTAATAATGTTTCAAAATTCTAAAACATTTCAATATGCCAAATATTTTTTAAAGTCGATACCAGTTTTACGTCATTATAACTGTACGTCTATAAATTCAGTTTCCTTAATACTAAAAAACTGTAGAAATATCGAAGTTACCTTAGTTATAGAACACATTCCAGTAACGGCTCCACTTTTACCAATATTAGATTGGACACTCCCGACTTTAACTTGGTGTTTGTAGCTGAAAACTTGTCCGATTGCTTCCAGCTCTTTCTTATCAGCTCCCTGAATTGCTGTTGGAAAATATTTTGCAATAATATTGTAATAGTTATTAGGCTCAATTATAAGTTCCGAAACGAGGAGATATGCGATGGACTTTTTTTAGAAATTTTATACTTGAAGGATTTGTCCACTAGAGTTGCTCTTAGACACATAAATAACAATGATTATTGTGCTTATTCAAGGAAATCAAGAGAGCTAACGGTTGGTCACATAATTTTTATAGACACACATTGACATTTAGTCCAATACAAAGAATGTCATTTTTAGAACCGGTTTTAAAAAACAAATAGTAACCCAGAAGACTCAGTAATATTGTAGTAATATACTTATTCTAAAGTATTCAAGTACTTGGGACTAATATTTCTAAAAAAGCCTAATAATTATACTTTAAGAAGTTTGGTTTCAAGGAAATATTGTAGTAAATAGTTCTATTACCAAAATATATATCATTTAATTAGCTTACCAGAGCCGGAACCCTCAACATATTCAACATTTTGAGGCCTGACGTCTACTTCGGTATAGAATGCGTCGAGAAATTCCTTTAAGTATTCTGTTTCGCGCGAGGGTAAAAACTTTGCATCGGCTGCCATTTTATATTCCCCTTTGATGTGATATACTTCGCAGTAAATCCTGATGAAATAAAGAAAATTTACAACAGATCGAAGAAACTACAATAAGTTAAAAAAACTAGCTTTTTTTTATTTATGTAATCAAGAATTCGTTAAATTATTCGTAATATTTTCAAGTCGAGTCACTAAGTGTCTAACAGTTTATAGGCCTATAATTATAATTGAGAATGGACTAATATTGATGGACGATGGTTTTAGGATAAGTCCGCCTGATATATTGTATTTTGAAGTCTGGATTTGGCATCGACGGAAGCGTGTTTGATTTATTATTACCAATCGTCTGGCGACAAAAGTATGCATGACTGCAGAAGAACAAAAATGTAACAGAATACCAGAGAAAATTAAAGGATATCTGTGGGCTTTTGAAATAATGGGACTGACAGGAGTAATGAGACAATTTTTTGACAATCGAAAAAATATACCTCTTTGCATCTCTTGCCTTCTGCAGAAATATAACGTTGATGGCGTCCGATCTCGCGGGTGCCTCTTCATTTTCATCAAACGATTTTGTTTTGCCATCTATACCCACTAAGCCGGCTCTGAAAGCAAATTTGTTTTGTTGAAAATTCATACCACTCTCCCTTAATGCGCCACATTATTTACGTAAAATCATGACTTTTTTAACATTTTAAATTTGATTTTCTAGTGACGCGTCGCCATCGTGATCTAGTCCAATAATTTTATTTACAGAATAAAAACACACATTATATTTTCTGCTCTAGCCCCAATGGGACACAAGCCCCTATTTACATATGTCGCATAGCTTATGAATTAATGGCGACACCGAATTATTATTTTGTTTTCCTTTTTACTATAATAAACTAGACTGTGTTGTGTGTTAATTACAGCAGTTTATCAAAGGTCTTTACACAAAGTTTATTACGAATTGCAGTTTTTAACTGCAATATGGTCTATATTACCTTTTGTAGTTGAGAATGCTACCAGGATTTGTATGGAAGTTAGCAGCACCAACGATAGCAGCTTCACATTCGCCCATTTGAATAGCTCTACGGGCGTGCTGCAGGCAAGCTATAGAACCCGTAAAGTCCATGTCCAAAGTATATGACTGCGCTTTACTGTCTAGCCAGAATGAGATGCGGTTGGCGAACATTGATTTAACTACGCTGTAAAAAAACATCTTTCAACCAGTCGTCCACTATAGGATACAAGTCTTTTCGACATTACTATTTCAAGCGTAATTGGTAAATAAACTTTTCCCCACACTTCTGTGTACCTGGCAATTTGTTAGGGAGCCCAATAAGTTTTCTAGTAGTAACTCGAGCGCGTCAGATAAATTAGGGAAGGATTCTAGCATTCTATTGAGTACCTCCACCATATATGGGCTCTTTATCTAGGGACGTGCGTCCAGGATAGCCCATCGCATTAGTAAAAAAAATCGATCGTCGGAAATACAGAAGCGCGTCAGATTAAGATAAGGTAGGTTAATTACTGGCTAAAAAGTGTATATTTCGAAAATGTGACGATTCGCGTGTAACGTAAGCAAGTGGGATGATTACAAAATTGGAAAAAAAACATCATCTTGAAATATTCAAGCGATATAAATATTTTTTAACCTTAAGCCCTATTCACACGAAGAGTTTCTCGCGGCGAGAATCGTATGCGATTATCGCATGTCATAACCGCGATAGAATATAGCGTTCTGTAAAATGTTCACACGATGTACCTTTTTAATGTGTTTACGATAATCTTATCAACGAGATGAGAAAATCTCCTCGTGTAAATGGGGCTTGACTCAACGTACAACCGCGGCGTACAGGATTGAGGCTAAAATATTATCATTTCGAAGGATATTATTTTATAATGGTATTTTATATGAAAATACTATAAGTTTATAATGAAAATATCAAGAGAATAACTTATCACTCCTTAAAATTTTATGAGCAGGTGGAGAATTAATAAAAAATAAGACGGTTTTGTATCGAACTGAAAGCTCTACCTAAAAGAATCATACGATTTTCACTTAATTTATTGTTTCAAAAGTTAGCCAAGGTCCAAGTTTTATTTATATGACCAACTATTATCAAGTATTACCAAAATAAATGCTTATGTCACTTTTCTTGCAAGTTATTTTGTACTATACTTACACTACTATATCTTTTTTCTTCACATCGTTGGAAACTAAAAATATATAAATAGGTCTCTTAGAAATAGTAAAATTTACTGAAATTTCTATTATCTGTTTTATTCTATACAATATATAGTAACCGACTGATGTCTGTACATGGAAGATAAATGAGAAAAACTAAAATGGCGGGTCTGTATTAACGTTATAGAACCCGAAACAATTATTTGTAGAATTTTTGTCTGTCTATTTTCCGTGCGGTTGTGCGCGATGAACTCAGAAACAGCCTAACGGATTTCGATGAAATTTGGTATGGAGGTAACAGACACCCTGGATTAGCACTAAGGCCATATTTTGTCTCGAAAAATGTAGCGTTCCCATGGGCTGAGGAAGAAATTCCGATTTATTACATACATACATACATAAACACACGCCTTTTTCCCAGAAGGGGTAGGCAGAGGTGCTACCAGAACACCCACGTTTCGCCTGTATATTCCGTCCTACGATGTGATAGGGGGCAAGCCTATCGCCATATCGGGCAAAACAGATTTATTTGTTATTTATTTTAACTTATAGGGATGGAATGGGACTGGATTCATGTAATGAATCTTGAGTGAAAATGAGACGGGACGTGGCGGGATATAACGGGACGGGACGGGACGAGAAATTTCAATATAACATATAAGTATTATATATAAAAAAATACTACATACCCAGGCAAACCAAAGCCGTTATTCCGCTTATGCTCATATAACACAATATTTTCAGTGTCACAAAACATCGTTGCTATGAACACTCCAATTTTTCTCCCCTTTAAGGTCATAGGGTTAACTCCTATAATAATTTAATTATGATATAACTGATGTTTATTGGTTATTATTGGTGGGGCATGCTTAATATGATGTTACAAGTACTTTTCATAAATACTCGAATGCTAAATATCGGTACGATTATCAGATCTATGCAATAAAAAGGTGCCCATGTGGAATGAGATGACAATAAACTATCTGTTAGGCATGCATAGTTGCAGGAAGTCGCAGGATGCAGACCGCTTTCAACAAGTCTCTGTGGAAATTCTTAGGTGAGGCCGATATTCAGCAGCGGACTTCTGTGTCTGAGAGAGAAAAAGAGAATAAATGTTGTTCCTTATGTGTGTATTAGTTCTGACCACCTCTGTGCAGCAGTTAGTTAGAGGTCGGCTGTGAAACAATAGGCCGCGGGTTTGATAGCAGCACCGAGACAAATATACTTTTTTGTGATCTACTACAATTTTTTTTTCATTAGGCTCTGTAGGGTAATTCACGTAATTAAATAAGTTCAGTTACAGTGCAGTTGCAGTTAAGTTTCGATCAAAACAGACCTTTTCGTATTCTGCGGTTTAGCGTATTCTTCTGCTGCGTGTTTTATGTGCGTGATTCAGATCGCAACTTGATCGGTATTCACGTGTAAGCTTCTTGCATACGATTGACGTATAGTTGACGCGCAGCACCCGCGCAGTGTACGCATAGCTTAGGTGCAGTTCACGCGCAGCTAAACAATTACAAGAATACAATTTTGCATTAAGACGTAAACTTAATTGCAACTGCACCGCAACTTGATCGGCGCGTCAAAAAATGACGTGAATTAGCCAGCTGCGTGCTTGTGCGATCGAAAAGACCCTTCCAGTTTCTGATTCCCAATTTCCTTTAAATCAGTAATATTTGATCTATTTATTTAATGAAAAAGTTGTAAAAACAATTGCAATACTTCATTATTATTACAAAGTGATTTGAACCACCCATTACACCACATACCTTTAGGCTTTTGGAATTTTTCATAATATATTTACAAAATTAATGAAGTCGCAATGAACTTAACCCTACTATTCGATTGAATAATTGATTGGTCACAGACACTTGCACTGGTCATGATTACGTAAAGTGAAAAACAAAAAGATTGAATGAGACTTGTCGGTCCGGATAAGGATAATCCTACATAACAATTCCTTAATTGTAAGACCACTATGAAGGGTTCTTCCCTTCTTAGTAATCTACGTAAGTGTATTTAGTTCATCCTGTGTATATACGAGTATACATCATGTATCCGGATACAATCAGGTCGACAAAAGTGAAGACTGGGATATGATACCTATGCGCTATTAGACATTCCACCCAAACTTTGACAGCCTCCGTGGCGCGGTTGGTTAAACGCCGCCTGTGAAACGAGAGGCCGGGTTCGACCCCCGCACCGAGACAAATGTTTGTGAGGCCCACAAGTAGTCTCGGGTCTGGGTGTTAGTGAGACCGAAAAGTCTCTCGTAGCTTCTGATATCCACGACAAAAGACATAATTTATCTTAATGTGGAATCAGGATTATGAACGTGACTGTTAAGTGTATTTATTTTAAACTACACAGCAATTACCTGCGTCATAAATTGCTGAGTAAGTATGTTCCAGCAGTTTTCTGCACATTGGTTCCATAATAGCAGCTTGTTTGTTATGAACTTTGAAGAACTGCGCGTCGAACTTCTCCATGCCGCTTATAGACCCCATGTGTTTGGGTATCTCGGGGTTATTTAGGAAGTCGTAGGTGGTGTCTCTTCGGACCATGTTGATCTTAAACATTATGAACAAATGAAGAATAGCTATACGTAAAATTAATAATAGAGTATGTCATGCTCGCTTAAAAGTCTGTGCTTGCGTCTGCGTCGTTTGTCGGGTCGGCCACTTCCATGTAACATGGTTGAGGAGGCCGATGGCTGGTACAGGCGTCATACTTGTAAACGAGTGCTGCTTGTGTGGATTGGTTTCCTCGATTTGCTTATATTGATAACTTTTAATTACTCTGAACCTTCTATTACTATTCATTGCATTGGCAGAATAGTGTATACCGATTCCGCGTTCTGGGCGTCTTCACTTTACTCAGGCGTACAAAATATTTTGACCAATATTAATAATTGTACAATTGTTAGCTTAAATTATTTATAAGCTGCTCTGAATTCAATTACTGTGCTGCGATTCGTGTATAATCACTGTATTGGAAACTTGTTTTGAAAAGAGCAACGCTAGAGTTCCTTGCCCGTTCTTCTCTGGCGAAAATAGCCTTGTGAATTGGCTAGTAGTGACAAAAAGTGACGGAATCTAAATAATGTATGAAAATTTATGGGTTCAATAAAATATTTTCATTTTCATTTTTACGGAGATGCAAGACAATTGTGTCTTGATCATACATATTTCTCTATTAAAGTACGCAAGTAATGGTATCTTCAACAACTTGTTAATGATATAACATGAAGAGGTATTTAATAAATAAACTTGATAGACGTTAAGTATAAACGTTTTTTAAGCGTTTAAAGAAAAAAAGAAAACCAGCAATAATAAATGAAATATAATATTACTAAAGTTCATACGTTTTGGGTCCATCCTGCGTATTAAGACCGGCAAAATTGTTTCAATCGAAGCGAAACCGTCACTATATTTAGCATCAGGTATAACGTGGTCAATTTATCACGCCCACCACCGTACCAGGATCTAAATAATGTATCTAAATTCTTACCTTATCATACAAATTCTCTTTAAATTCATAAACACTCTCAGAACTGGGAAATATCCCAGAAATACCACTAATCACAATTTCATCGCCAGACTCCATGTTAGAAACGTGCGTGTTTCTGAGCGTCACGATAATGTTGAATATCAATTTTCGTGAAAGCTATATAAATGGTAGTTTAAGTAATTTTTACAGGTCAAAGAATATGAAATCATGATTACATGAATGAAGTGAAATTGAATAAGTGACTAAATGACAATACAATATGTTAATGTGATTAATTGCTAAAAAATATAATTAGGTGAGCTTTTTGCTCTTTTTTATATCCTATAATATGTTATGACTACATTATTCCTTTCTTCGGTCTACTTTCGTGCTCAATTTCTTCTATTTCGTCTGATATTAGCATCTTCAAGTTTGAGATCAGATAGTATAATTATTATACTATACTTAAGTATTGGTGTTATGAACGATATAATGTATAAATCACGTTGGTCTTAAGGCAATGCGTATGTGCTGTGGGTAGGCGTGGCCCTGGTTTCTCATCCCAGGTTGGCAATCTACTTTGACTGTAAATATTTCTAGCATGGCGTTTGGTTCGAGTAAAAGCCTTATAGAACAACCATAGAACACTAGACCAGGGTGGTGAATTATATGGCCTAAGCCTTCTTAATCGTACTCTCGATTGAAGAGGAGGCTCGTGCTCCGCAGTGGAACATATCTGGGAGGATATAATTCAATCCACATGTTTCTCATCACCCCCAGTGACATTGTACAAAAGTTGAAATCGTGATTGTAGTTTTCACGATTTTTGGCCACTCCATATACAGAGATAGATACGACTATTTTCGTCGCTTATATGAATTTCGCAACTACGCCACAGAGGCTGTAAAAATAATTATTATAAGCCTCCCACAAGGATCTCCACATCGACTTTTTGAAAGCGGATTGCACCCAGCGGCTACAGTGGTGTTCTTGTAGCTGAATATAGAGAGAGATTATGATTATAGGTAAACTTGTCAAACTATAGGTAGCATCAATGCAAACGCTACGAGCTAGTGAGTTTTTCGGTTTAAAAAATCTCATATTAGTTACCTAGGGCTGGTAATACTCTTTCGAGCGGAAAAAAAATCGTATCCGTGCCATTTCTGCTTATATCTTCGGGAATGTCAGCGTAAACTTACGTATCTACATATTTCGTAAGCTTGCTCAACTGCAGCAATTAATTTGAAGGAGCGTACGGAGTTAGTTTTCATAGAAAATTGATAATTAAAAGCACGTCGGTACAAAGTGGAAGCCCTCATTCCACATGCACAACCCGCATTGACTGCACTTGGGGAAGATTCCATTTTTATGAGCAACAATTTTCGCGCTCACCGTTCTAGCGACGTGAAAGCATACATGCAGGAAGATGGGATGCATCGTATAAATTGGACAGACGTTTATTGCTGCCTATTTCTTATTGTTCGGACATGTACGTCGGATTTATGGAATTCATCGAAATTTTATGAAAAATATTGCCTAAATTCACTTAGCGCATATTAAATTTGAAACATTATAAAGCACGTCCAATAAACAAACTGCGTCAATTCATTAAATTCGATGTATTTGATTTAAATGGATCTCAGAAGTAAATTTTCTTAGATGCCCGTTTTTTTTGCAAAGCAGTGTATGTATTTATATTTGCGAATTTAGTTAAAACGCTTATTTTTGCGAATTATTTGCGTCAACAAAGTAACAAACGGTTAGAAATGGCATAATATACTATAACCTGCATCAATTTTTACTTAAATATCTTTTTGTAATAATGCATCACAAAATGTTGTGACCTACACTAACATTGCAATATTTTAATTTAAAATATACAGTCTGACACGATTCCTGTACACTAGTTTTGCATTATGCATGTAGGTTAAAAGATTGTTTTTTAATATGTACCAAAATGTTACTAATTTAAACTAGACTTCCGATAAAATAATAAAATAAGATATTTCTGTAATAGTATCGAAGCTGCGAAGTGCTTCTGATATCTTTCATTTGGCAAAGATTAATGTTAAACATATCTACGAGTATAATCGGCGGCAGGTCGCGATGGCAATCGGGGTATGACAATAATGACAATACAACATCTCAGAAAAAGGTGAAAAAAACATGAGGAAACCTTGCATAATACAGCTATGAGCAATAAACTCCAGTTTACATATAAAGACAAAGTAGAAACTGACAAACACCTAACAACCATTTAGTAACAAGGAAATTGACAAAATAATGAACACCTTACGTTGATCAAAGCAATGGCAAATAGCAGCTTGGATCCAGAACTACCGGTCAATATTTATATCGACACGACTTCCAGGAACCACATGTCGACTTAGTAGCGTCGAACGCGTGGCTAACGCGAGGCGATGCCTTCCCAGATACTGTGGATTTCACGATTGAAATTTAGGACCAGGATATAGATACATATAGAACTAAACACTTTCGGCCGGCCTTCAAATCATGGCATCATAGTGGGATACGTTTTATTTGGATCCAAGTTACCAATGTAAATTAATCTATTGGGAAAATGACACAGGAAACTCCTGCAAATTAATTCGATTCTTCGATCAAAGTGATTTGATTTAGATTTATTGCGAAGATAGGAGTTAGAATAATCGATAGTATTAAAATAATTGCCAGTATAAAATTCCGATCTAAAACAAATATGTTTTTAAATAAAATAGGTTTTACTCAAAACAATCAGTAATTATTTTCTTCTACGCCATGTGTAAACACTTTAACGCCTACCTTTATATTCAATAGCAAATACATCGTTGTTTCTGATATTTACTACAGAGGACTAAGTCCACTAAAATAATACGATATTAACAGTACAAAGAGTAACATTATCTTTTGAATTTATTCCGTCACAAAACTTAGTCATAAAGATTTACTCCTTATCAATCTTTTGGGTCAAAGAGATAAGTGTCACATGTATTATTCTTTTCAAACGCATCCAGGTCTTCAATATCCAGGTGTCTGTTCACAATGTTGGCAACCCTGCAATCTGAAGGTGCTGTTTCATGATCGTTTTCTATGTTGTAGACTTGTACAGGATTCTCAGTATATTTCGACAAATTGTAGTCGGGATCCAGCGATGACGGGCTCAAATTGCTCTTCATTAGTAGTACTTGCGATTTGAGATTGAACTTAGGTTCATAAACTTGAGCTTGTAAAATCCTTTTATGTGCAGTCTCAATCAAAAATTTCAAATACTCGTGTGAATGATTAACCACAATTTTGAGTCTGTTAATACAAACATTGACTTTCTCAGACCACTCTGCGGCATTTTTTATTGCTTCAAGAATTTCTTTGTCCTCCCTCCCGGCGATAAGTTTGTACATGTGGTATATAATGCGGTCCTGTATACATGATAAATTGCCTACGTTGGCCTGTAGTTGTACTCGCAAAACGTCTGGGCTGCTGTCCAAGCAGTACACTAAACCAACGTGACCTGAAATTGTTGGGGCTAATTTAGGTAATCGTTAGAAGCACATTCGCTATTCTGCATGTGTATGCGTCTGCACGACGGCATTAATAGTGGATTTACTTGGTTAGTTTTGGCAAGTTAATCATTGCGATGTGAAATATTATTTGCAGACAATTTCACGTTGAATGTGAGTTTTATTGAAATAGTTTCTAAGAATGTTATTTCAAGTGACCTTTAGATTTATTTAAAAAACATAGTACGATAAAAATTCTTCGATACTCTATTTGAGATGTTATGTTAAAATTTTATTTAATATAAATATCGAATGGCTAATGGTGTAGCCTTGACTCAAGACAGATATATGTGTAATATGTAAAATAGTATAGTATTTAAAATTGATAAGCAGTTTACAGCTTTAATTTACAGCTTGAACAACCAACTATAAGTGAGTAATTTATTTTGATAAAAATAATTTGAGTTGCCTGGGACTATACATTTGGCTGGGTACGACTCATCGCCCTCTTATCACATCTCGGGAAGAAAAAAAGCTTGGTGGACTGTAGACGACATCATTGTACTTATAAAATTTAATTGACTAGTAACGAATTTACTCTTCTGGCTCAGCTATCCAAAGTGGGCCTCGGCCTCTAAAACGAAAGTTCTCAAGCTGTCTCTATTCTGCACCACCTTTCACCAATTACTGACTTAAAGCTAGCGTAGGTCACTTTCCAACAAATTGCTCCAGCGATAGGGTGGAACGGTACATGGGCCGACCCACCTACTGTCGACCGGTTGGTCAATCCAAGCATAATTCCTTTAGATTCCGATCCTCTCTCATCCAGTCGAGATAGCCAAGCCAGCGCAAACGATGGACCTTCATTTGAGTGGTATGTGTTTTTAATTCAAAATCTCTTACCTTCTTTCTCAAGCAACCAGGCCAGTTCCAAAGCGACATTCACGCCGAACGAGTACCCAAAAACGTAAAACTTTCCCTTCAATCTGAACCTCTGCTTCACGAACTGTAATGCATAATTAATAACAAATAATGCAAATTTTCCTGTTAACATAAGCAGAATCAGACTAACAGATGTGAGTAAATAAATGTACGCAAGGTGGACATAGATCTCGTTAAAACTTTTAAATGAAACCGCGTCTGATGTCGTTTGTTGTCTTTAATTTGTGATGAGCTACGCACTGCCGTTTACGCCTGTGTTCTACTTTACAGAAATATAGATGTTTACTGTCATATTTTTGAAATGCTGTACTTGAAATTATAGGACGTTAAAAGATGACTTTAATTATATTCGTATTTTAGACACCCTACGACAAGTTTTTTTATGATTTGTATTTCATGAAATTGATGAATACGATCATTTTCTAACATTTAACGATAGACATAATATTAAAATAATAAATTTCGTATATGAATGATTAAGTAAAACATTAATACTGGCTTCTTTGACGCCTCTGTTCATTTCCTAATTCAAGGTGACCATAGATATATACTCGTACAAATAATGCGGATTATTTGTAGGTACTGTGTTAAATTTACCTTCAGAATATCGCTGGCTGTGGCTTCAATACTATTATTGCTTACATTAGGGTCCAATTGTACGGCAACTGCTTGGATTTTCAGCATTTCGGATATCGATTCAAATAATTTGTAGTTCCCATCAAAACCTGGTATCATTAAAAGGAATGCTCCATCTGGATCAGGGATATTTTCCATCTAAAAAGCGTTACAATCAGAAGGGTTTATTATATATTGTAGGAGAGAAAACGAGCATACGTTTCATCTGATGGTAAATGATCACCGCCGCCCATGAACGTCTGCAGCACCATAGGGCATGGTATTGATTAAATATATTATTTGTATAGAAAATACAAGTTATAGTCTGTAAATGATGTAGGTAGCTGCTCCAAAAGAATTAAGAATTATGTCACTCATGGTACATGTAGCAAAAAACAAATAGAGTTAAACAGTGCGAATCAAAGTTATTTCTAATACATTCATGCCGGCCTGCTCAAACCCCACAAACAGGCAGAATGCAAAACATTATGTAACTTGCTGAAAAACTAGGAAGGAATTTTTACCATAGTGTATGATTGCTATCCTGGCGGATACACATTTCCCACCACCAGAAATAAGGCATGAACATATTTCAAGAAACAAAGCAGTTCTTATACAATACATAATCAATAACGTCTGAAGCGTCTGAAAGATGTCATATATCTGAATCTTGGAACGCCAAGAGGGAAGCTAATGAAAAGTGTGCATGAACATTGGCATTTATTCACAAGATACTGATGTAGACAGCTGAAGGAAAATACAATTTTTGAAAATTATTATTAAGATTCTTAAGTTACGTCACTTCAGTAAAATAACCCCACAAATGCATCACAATCTCTGACAATAAAAACAAAGCTCAGTTTTAAAACAATATGGCAAAGCTATAATCGATTAAACAAACCTGACCATATTACTGAACTCGGAAATATACAAACCTCGGAGGTATTGCTGATCTTGTTTGTCATATTAACAAAAACTTCGGGGGTGTTAATTTCATTTTCTCCTATACGCTTGTAGAAAAATTCTAAGCCTTTCGCTACCACGCCATTTTGAACTTTACCATCACTGTTTCTGAGTTCACTTTGTCCAACAGCAGGCTTGCAACAAACGTTAGTGTATTTGAGTCGGATACATGTTTCGAGTGCGTCGAGAAAAGTCGAATTTTTTTTCAATGTTGTATTTGATTGGGCATTGTTGTATTGGCTGTTCTGAAAAATAGAAAGATTTTCATTCGACATTGTTGCTTGTTTTCACAATATCGGAAATTGTTGAACACTACAGCTTTAAACCATATAACGGAATTTAACAATAACATGTGTTGCTCCGTTTCAAACATAATTGAATTTTTACGTCGTTCTCTGTTCGATCTGAATGGTTTAATAGAGTGGCGTGTCATGGAGTTCCTGGTGCCTTTTTTCTGAATGAAATTTGTGGTTTGTTTTCCGTTTGCATAGTTAATTTTATTGTTTCCATGTGTGACATTGAAATTGCTGCAACATGTGCACTTACTTTTCAGTCAAACTATTTCAGACTTCGTTGTAAAAATATTAAAGGCAAACAATTGCTCGGTAAGATTTTTATATGATGCATGTAAATAGTTATTTAATTTGAATGATGCCAATTTCAGCTGTTTTTATTCATTTTACTAGAAGATTATTTTATAGAAAAGATAAATAAATACCTTGTCTATATTTTCAACTCTGAGAAATAATGTGGGTTTTTTATTATTATTCCTTTCTTCACAAATTCTGGCGCATTTCGTCAATAGATTTTCGTTTTCATACTTTTTAGAAGAATGGGCGAGTACTACAAAATACCTGGAAAATATTAAATTACAATAATTAAGTGTAAACATAAAATTAATATTTTCTTTCAACATGTTCATTTCCTTTATTAATTTCTCACGTGTTGAGACGAGACTAAATATAATAATTATTATGATTTATATAATCTTACCTTAAATCACTGCTAACTATTCTAGAAATGTTATCCAAATTCGTAAGTCTAATAATAGTGTTTCTTTCATGATCTTCTTTGTCACCAACATTTTCGCATTCAACATTGACTATTACGAATATTCCTTCTATTGGCCCCATTTTCTCATTTTCACTGAGTAACTTTTCACATCCTGTTTTAGTCTCGAGGTTTTCGCAACGCAACTCCGACGTTACATCGAGTTTCTCCCACGATCTAAATATAAAGAAAAAACTTGTAGCAGTATTTTAAGAACGTTTTTTTTAAATTTAATGATTTTGTTTTGGTTCCGTCTCGTGATTACATTCGTATGAATATAATGGGTATATTAAAATAATCCTAATATTATTATTGCTAGCTATTACGATCCCAAGACAGGGCAAATTGCCCTTCCTTTTTGCCACCAAGTTGTCAAATCATGAGTGACCTGATACCAATTTATGAAAGGTATTCGTTGACTCAGTGCAGAGTATCGTGACTCCTTCATTATGAAGTGATAAGTTTTATTTTTCTACGTCAAGCATCGCGGTCTTGTGCCAGCCCGATTGGCTTGTACAGCGGCATCTCCATTTTTTGGGCAATAAGGTCTGTCCAACGTCTACGACCTCGTGGTGTCTTGACCTCTATTTTGCCGAGTATGATGATCTGTTGTAGATCATTTTGGATTTTCCAATCAACCAACTTGTAAATCACTTTTAAAAATGCATAAGCAATAAAAAATAAATAAACACACACCTTTTCATAAATTTCAAATATCCTGTGCTGAATTTGTTGTGTATAAGTAGATTTCGAGCACCTCGCTTTACTAGACGATTTGCTAGTTCGGTGCCTATTTCCGTATTATCACACACTACTACGTAAGCAGCTTCAGGATTTAAAGAAATTCTGCAAATGTAAAAACATTTTGTTTTGGTTTATTAAGTTTATTTTCTTAAAGCACTTGACTGCCTCTGTGGTATATTTGTATCATGGTACGATTGCAACGCTGAGGTCTCGAGTTCGAATTCCAGGTCCGTCAAAGTGATATTGAATTTTTCTAGTCATTACCAGGCTGCAGTCAGAAATTTCAGCCCGATAAGGCGATAAGCTCGTCCCCTATCATATTGTGGGACGGAACACACAAGGCAAATCGTGGATTTTCCGCGAGCTCTTCTACCTGACCCTTCTGGGATGAAGACGTGATTTTTATATATGAATGTACTCCTGAGAAAAGTAATTACACTATTCTTTTTTATACTGCCGAGATAACATTACTACAAATAATCTAATAGTAAGCGCAATGCAATACAAGTAGATATTCGTTGTACTAATCTCTGATAAGTAATCTATGTAATGGAAATGAGAGAATGGAACTTATTAGAAAGATAATTTCCATAATATGTAGATATATATCATATGTTTTTAATCTCAATTTTCAGAAAAACCTACAATAGCTGTAATTATGTTTGTACGCTGGTCTCTTTTGCCTTCGGCCATGAAGAAGGAATACAAATTACTTCCTTTATCTTAACTATTACTTACATAATAGCTTATCAAGAAAATTTAAACATACGTTTCGTATTATAATGAAAAGTACAATATTTTTGTTATCAAATTATATTCTTATTAAATTGGCACAGAAAAGAAATAACTTCTATTCTCGTTCTTAAGGAAATTTCAAATTTGTATTAACTCCGGCGATAGCTTTCTCAAACTTGGTTTCCAAATACCTTATAAAATTGAAAGTTTTGCAGAAAAACACTCTTATCTTAATTATTTCCAAGCCTTGGGGAGTGTCGGGCGGATTAGTGTGCGTTACTTAAAAAGAAAATATATTTGTAGTAAAACAAAATCAAAGGACCTATTTACATTAGTACAAAAAAGCTTAGCTTAGAGTTAAAAATATATGATAACAGAGTACAGGCTCTTTTATGATTTAATATATCATTTTTAGTTTTGGATGATGGCAGTTGAAAAGTATTATAATTGCTATTTTATACGATATAGTATATCGAGTAGGTATATAATTTTTTTCTTATTTTTTAATAATTTTACCAAAGAGTAAACACCCCTATCTATTTTTATGCAAGAAAATATTCATATACAACAAACTTATAGCAACGGTTATTTTAGTAAAACAGTTTAATATTGACCTGTGGACAATTTTTAATTTATCTTGATATTTTTCAGTCTCCTCCATATTTATCAAAACTCTTCCAAAGTTCCTCCTCGAAGAAATAAGATTTAAGGCACCTTGTGCTTCCAGCGGTGAGAAGACCAATCTACTGAGTGGTCTTACTATGCCCTTTGCAATTCCTTCTGCGACTAACTTTTGAAGAACCTGCAACAATTTTGTGAGCATATTTCAAGTTTTAAGGACATACGTTATCTGTTTAAATGGTGGTTATTCAAAATCCGGTTATTGCAATGGTCGTGAAGTTCTTCACGAATGATACTAGCAATTTTACGTTTTGTTGTGATGATTTATAATGTATGACACGAAATAACATTCAATATAGACATAAATACATCCAACAATCACATACATAGTCTTGACTCCACACTAAGATTAAGTCTTGTATCATGGGTTTCAGAGACTACGAGAGACTTTTCCGTCCCACAAACACACAGACCCGATACAAATACTTGTGGATTGCACAAACATTTGTATCGGTACGGGGATCGAACCCGCGACCTCTCGTTTCACAGCCGGCGTCTACCCAACTGCTCCACGGAGGCTGTCAATAATGCTAGTATCAATACTTTCAAAACAAGGAAGATTTTGTTATGTTTTACTATAACGGTGCTGAAATAGCTATTACTTACCTTTTTCTCTTTCGAAGAACTCATAGACAAAAAGCTGTGCAAATCTACAATACAGTGGCTTTTGAAGTCATCCAAATGATGCGCGTGTAGATCCGTTTTATCATTGACATCAGCGCCGTTGACATCGATGTACAATCCACCGGCACGGACACATTGCATACCAACCTACAGGTTAAGATCATTTATACAATCATACTTATTATGAGTCTTACATAAATCCTTTACCAGGGTTCAGTTAGCCTTTTTCCACTAGTTTCTATAAAAAGTAATTTTTACATTAATCTCAGTATTTTTAAAGAGTCATTTTTATGAAGTAGGAAGCAAATGATCAGATGGACGACTTCATCACTTCATAACAAACAATTATGAATGATGGTACGTTGCCAACACTTTAGTCTTTTCATACTTTCTTTAGCGCCTCTCTAATTCTTTAACCATAACTGACTATTTAATTAAAATAATCCTAATATGTCTTAGAAGTTACTTTACACCATCATTATATAAATCACTTCGCGGCTTGGACTGCGCGCCAAGGCACCGGCCCAAGCTGTCGCCATTACACAATGACAGACTTGAAGTGAGAACCTGTGGGATTTCTTGGAAGTAATTACATTAAATTGTTGAGTCTCAGTAAATTCATCCGTCCACTCATTTCTTAGCGTAAAGAAGCGTACATAGACCGGCAATATTGTGTTGAATCTTAGGAGATAATTGTCTAGTGCCAATCGATACTGATGTGGAGAACATGGCAACATTAACTCACCTCATTAAATTCTATGCCGCTGTTGTTTAAAACAACATCACATCTCTGGTTGTTAGTGTTCTGAATCACCATGTAAAAAGCGTCGTCTGCAGATAACCCAATATTCTTTTCTGTAAATATATCAGACAAATTTACATAATTATATCCGAAATCTTGAAGTAATAAAAAGCCTCTTTATTTCTGTCTCACGAATCAGATATTATGGGAAACTAAAAAAATATTTCATAATAATATAATTTATTGCAAAAATAATAAAGTGTAATAACACGCAGTCAATAGATTCATTCTAAAAAAAAAATCAAGGCTTCTTTGGTAACATAAATACACCCAATTACCAGCAGTCAAATGTTTACATAATCTTGTTCTACATAGGAATTCTAACTTATCACTAAGCTAATATGATTCTACCTAACTTATTCGTACCTAAGCAAATTTAATTTAACTTACCGCGGAGTTAATGCCTTAGATAGTTGAGTACACTTGTATAGTGTACTAAAATAATTTTGTGGTAATAAAATTCGCGCTATATTACGGTTTTGTTGAAATAGGGGTAAAGTACAACAAGTGAGAGATAGGTTAGGGTCGGACTGTCAAACCGATTATCGCGGGTTCAAACCCAGGGCACACGCCACTGCTTTTGAAAATTACATAATATGTGTTCTTAGTCAATTTTGTGCTTAATATAACATCTGCCTTGACGGTGACAAAGTATATTTTGAGGAACTCAATACATCTGTTGAATATAAAAAAATATCTATCAACCGCATTAGGCCAGCTTAGTGGACTAAAACACTTTCTCCTAAATGTGTAGTGGTCATGCAGACAGCTGTTCGAAATTGTAAATCAACGTATTCGGCAATAGAACATCTCATGATGTTGCGCATCTCTATGTAAGTATGAGATAGAGACAGGCAAAAAAGGGGAAAGTAATTATTATTTCTTTGCTAATATAAGCAGAATTGAGCCTTCAGGGTCAGTTTACTGCAAATAATACAAAAAAATACATTACCATCCAATTGTGGGAATAATTTAAGTAGTTTTTTCTTCGTGATCTCATCGCTGACTGTCGTGAATATAGTTGAGTTCAAAGCGAGGCATAGTGCAATGACAGCTTCGCCTAACCCGTTGCCTCCATTTGTAATCAACACTGTTTTTCCTTCGTGGAGACTGTATTTTACGGCCTGAAAATAAATGGCTTAGCAAGGACAATTTGCCAAATATTTCATTAGAATATTATGGGGAAGTATTACGGTGGTCTCTGGACTGGTGGTGAAAGAATGGAAAACGTAATAGAAGGCAACTGTTGATTTGTGCCAAATTCTTAATTGATCCACTGGCAGCATCAAATATGGGGTGAGAATACACTTTGTGCTAGTTTTTCTTTTTAAAAGTCATATGGATGCTCTGGCTTGGAATTTGTGCCTGGCATGACGATAAGCATCCTATAGTACAACAGGTATAGGAACATATAGTACTTACCAAACAATAATATGCATGAAGGTAAGGCAGAGGTACTGTAGCGGCTTCTTGTAAAGACCATGTTTCGGGTACTGGCCATAACAGATCTGGGTTCGATTCCACAATGCTACTGGCAGCACCTTCTGGTATCACGCCTATTACTCTTTTGCCGCTGTTGAAAAAGGTATCACTTAATTAAATACATATTTTTGTAGATATATACCATCGGTATGTAAATGTTGGTATTGCTAGATGATATTGCGGCAAAGATCATTCAAAATGCACGAGGATCTTAGATACGTTGGCCGCAGAACAGTATATAATTATAGTAGTGATTGGTTCTAATGTTTCTCTGTTGTGCTAGTTTTGATTCAATATTTAAAATTGGCTTGTGAATGCATATACATTGCAAAATGGTCTTATAAAGTTTACGCTAAAATTCATGATAGAATTAAAATTATCAATGTCGTACTTAGCGTCAACACCGCTGAAATCCATCCCCAAATATTTGTTGTATTGGTTACAGTTGAATTTAGGCTTCCTGGCGTCATTGAAAGTTATACCCGCATAGGAGACCTGGAAGAGAAATATTTTAATATCATGTAATTTTTTTCTCATAAGTCATGAAATGAGAACAATTACACGTATTCGAAAAATAAATATTGATGCATCTTTTTCTTTACTTGTTTATGCTGGTGTGGCTACGATGTTTAGGAACTAAATGCCTTTATTGTTTTCAGCGATAAGAAATCTATATGTAGATATCAGTACAGGCACAGAAATATTACCGATCTCACAACAAGGTACTGTGCCTTATATCTCGATATCAGAAACTATAGTAGACTCATCAATACTACAACACTCCGTAAAAATATCAAATCCATGTTATCTCATTCCAACCACGGCTTTTTACTTAATACTTTACTTTCATATATACATCCTACTAATCCTACTTATATTATAAAGGCGAAAGTTTGTGTGTTTGTTACTTCTTTTTTTAATAAAATTTGGTATGAAGGTAACATATACCCTGCGTTGTTAACACATAGACTACTTTTTATCCCGAAAGTGTAGTTTTTCCTTGGGATGAGAAAGGAAATCAAATATGTATATTTGCTACTCTTTCAAACTCGAAGGGATAGTTTGGGACAGAAAATGGAATATAAGAGAACAGGATAACATTCTTCGAGTCATAAAACAGGTTGAGACAGAACTGGACGGAACGAGAAAAGCAGTATAAAGGGCGGCAGTCTAATGTGGACTGGACTAATAAAGTGCATGCGTCCGGGCGAAGCCGGGTCGGGCCGTTAGTATTAGATAAAATTATTAAATATAAAACAAAGTTCCTGATATAAAAAGTCATGTATGTCTTACCTTTACTGTGTTTCTTGTTTCAGTTGTGGGTACTTCACTCCAAAAGTAACTCTCAGGATTTTCAGAAGTACCTCTAGTAAGTTTTAAATTGTGTTCAATATTATCCAAAGGCTTATTCATCTACAATACAAAATTAATTAGAGTTAAAGCTTGGCGCATTAGAATGAGAACTAGAATTATAACAATGTCATAGATCGTTGGTGAAAAACAAGGTTTCCAACTCAAATTGCTTGTGTTTCTATAAGACCCAATTTTTTTCATGCCAATTTGTGTCTTAAAGACTTTTTACTAGCAATCGAGTCCTAAAGATGAATCTTCTTTCTGAGGCATAACAGGTATGATTCATATTTAAAGATACATTGCATTAGCAATTTCGTTTTGATATTAAGAGTGCTTAATACATTTTTAATAAACAAAAAATAGCCACTCACATTTCCGTTTTGCTTAACTTCATTGAATTTCATAGAGCTTACTTCTAAAGTAAATTTTTCTTCAGCTAATATTGGTTTCTTTACAAACTTCACATTTCGAATTTCAACGCCAGCACATCTAAATACGAAAATCACGAATTAAGTACATCAATACATCCTATTATCGTGATTCTCAAAGGCTAACAACGGATGAGCCAAACATGGCGGAGAAGATAGTCACCGAACGTCAACGCGATGCATTTAATTATAAGTGTATCATTAGATGAAACACCTTAATGTTTATTAGTTTTATATTAATAGAAAATAAATATAAAATGGTAATTTGTTGATGTTGAGGAAATAATCAAGTGGCAGTTTCAAATTATCGGTAAATGAAAGTTGTTCATTTATTTGAGCTTCTTTGTCCTCTACATCTCACCTTGTGATACCTAGCAGTCCACATCTCTCAGCAGTATAGCAATCAACACCGTCTTTATTTATGTCTGTTTCTAAATGTTTGCCAATAGAAATTTCGATTTTGTCTATATATTTTGGTATTGATACACCTTCATAATCAATGTCTAGTATATTCATCTGCAGCAGAGAATCAATTAAAACTATCCAGTCGCCAGTCCACTTCACATTTGCTTTGGTTAAAGATCCATTTATTGATTTGATGCATTGGAATAGATCTCTGAAAAGAAAGACATTTTTTATTTCTATGGTTTCCTAAATGTTGGATTATATTACTTTCAAAATATTAATGAAATTTAACCCTTTTTCAGACAGTGTTTTAATTCTTAGATATAAACATTTGGTTATGCAATGCATACGTGTGTATGTGTGCATTCATGGTGGTTATTTAAAAATATATATTTTTCTTATGTCACCTGTAAGCATATCCTTTGTGATATAAAAATTGGTATATATCTTTGCTGTCTAATATAAAATCATCTATACCATTTTTGAATCCATCAAATTTACACTGGAATCCTTTAATTGGCGCAATTTTTACAACACCTTTAACAACTAGACGATTTTGGCAACTAACCTATGAGGAAAAAACGAAAAAATCAGAAACAAAGAGTCTATCAAGCAGAAAATCTCCAGTTACATCGTAATATAAAGGTCACATATATATGAATAATTAAAAATATTAGAACAATAATAATCAACCAACCTCAAAAGTATCATCTTTTCCTTTACTCATCATAATATAAAGTTTTAACGGTTCATCCTTACTTAAAATGAGCTCCTCGTGAAATTCAATATTTTGAAAGATAACCGACAGATTTCTGAAGTCGACACCGTTGTACATAGCTAAGGTTTCCCATACTAGTATCAGATAAGCTGCTTCGGGTAATATGTTAACTCCTGGAAATATTCACGGTATTAATAAACTTCCGATGAAAAGCCAACATTTTGCTGAAGTTGATACAAAGAGCTACTTCAAAAAGTCTAGTTATCCTGTTAAATGAAACAGTGAAAATAAAAAATAGTTATAGCAATAAATCATTATAGGCTTAAACAGGTTTTTATCACTGAATTCGAAGCTTTGGGCAATTAATACACTTCGTAAGTTTTTCTTCAGAAAAAGCTTATAATATTATGATCATTCACAGGTATAAAATGGGCACCCCACACATCGCATATAAGTAAAATAAGCGTGTTGTGGGTATCATCCGCCTCTTAGGGAATTGCACGATAAAAATCAAAGAACTGCACTATATTTTTATTGCCCAAAGATGTATCAAATCGAGGGACTTAAGATCGGCCAATGAGTGAATTTATATTCCCGATTATCATCATCTTCAACTCTTAATATTTCACAGCGATCTTTTGAATTATTTATTTTTAGATTATACAATTATTTATTACCTTCACGCACATGACCTTGCAGAAATTGGTATTTGTCATCATGAATAGACAACACGACTGTGCGACATTTTGATACCACCTTTTCTTTAGCAACGTAATTATAGACGGGCCTAAAACAAATTAACCAAGAATAAACCTAAAGTCATTCTACCGTCACTTTTATATGGACACAGGTCTCCTCACCAATAGGAAAGAGTATACATTAGTGCAAAACGTTGGCGTAATGCGATTTTCTAGTTTATATCGTATATAATACTTTCTTGCAAAAACCTCTAAAGCATCTCAAGTAAGTTTCCTATAGTCAATTGTGTTTTTTACTAAAACTAATATTTTTAATAAAGATTACAAAAAAACCTGGTGGTGCCCAGACCTACGACCTCCTTGGCGAGAACCAGTTAGGGACAACCTTGAAACGGCATAGTAATGGCACTGCATATGATTATCAGCGCCATGCCGTCTAGAGAGAGCGTCGAATGGCATCAGATGGCATATTGGATATCTACCAGTTAATTACAGTTAAAGTGCTTGATCGCCTGTTGGAAAACGGACCAGACGCGGCTGTCAAAATGTTCACGGTGGACGCGGGTTCTAATCCTAGTACTAAAACAGTGGAGGAAAACATCGTGAGGATACCTGCATACCATAGCGGTTTGTACGAATTTCTATTTATAGTAGCAGTACAGTTAGCTACTGGTCATTCCTAAAAGCTAATTATGTATTATTTACCAATTTTCGGTGTGCTCCCATCCAACTAAATGTGAAAGCAGTCCGGTTTCAGTGGAAACGGGAAACTCAATTTTTGGATACAATACTTCCACTTTTGGATTTAAACCGACTTCGTACAATCTGAAAATTGAACAGTGTATTGATTATTAAAATCTATGCTAATTTATCAAAACTAATAAGTTTGAAAAAAGTCTATAATAGACAAAGTCATAAACATGGCGCTACAATTTATTGATTTAAATAAAATTAAAATAATAACTTAATGTACAAAATAGATTTCAGGTTCGATTTATTTACCACCTAGCGTTAATGAGTTAAAAAGTGGAGTGAATTCACTCTGCCAATCCTAGGCTGAACCGCTACTTTACTTCATAAAAATTAAATATCTAACTTCATATAAAAAGTGCATAGACTCACGTGCTTATAAAATTATCAATCTTTTTATTCATCTATCTATTCAAATAAACCTCTCTCAAAATCACAATATAACTATTCAAAAAGCTGAACACTTCGCTTACTTCCCAATGGATTCCAAAAGGAACATCAAAGGTGTATCGTGAGCTCGTTTGGTTAAGCCTACGTAGGAGCAATCGTTTCGGCACTGCCTCATTATTCCTTGTAATAACGCGTGAGGGGCCACTTCAATGAGAATCGCGTTCTTGGGAAGATGTTTTGCGGCCTCTTCAAAGAGAACGGGATTCTGCAAACATGTTCTGGGTTAATGCGTGTCCTAATTTATTAGATTGTATGTAGTGCTAGGGAAACGATAATGTTTTATAGTTATGAAATAATGTGGAATTATAATTAATCATCACGCCAGTCTTGATCTTTAATAGGAGTATTAATTGCTTATAATATTTTGGTATTAAGTATATAATATTACGAAATATTTATTTTCATTCTATATTAGTTTTAATACTGAAATGTCATCTACATAAAAACATATTAATTTCTTGGTTTCTACAATCGACAGTAACATATTTTAATATATAAGTTATGTTTGTCTTCCTTTTTGGTTCCGTTTTTTTGGCATATTTTGAATAGAAATATGAAAGGAAAACCTGGGTCCAATTTCTCTGTATTAAGGAACGGAGGGCATTTATATGTTTTATTTCCTTATGACTTATGAAAAAAAAAAATATTATTTTTTGGCTACTTAAAATACCAGTGTTTATCCGTACACACTCAAAAACAGTGGCAGATTATCCTTCGAGTTTATCAATAATAAATAAACCTGAGATAAATCGATTAACGTTCTAAATTCAACATCCGCGCTGAATAATAGATTTACGGACTGTAAATATTGATTGTACCCAATTAAGGTACTACATTTTACTTGGCCCCTTAATTAAATTTATATCAAAATCCACTCTATCGTTGTGCCTTCATTTAGTAAGTCGATGGCCCTCACGCACTTTATGGGCGAAAGGAGATGTGTATACTGTATAGAGGAGAGGCGCATAGTAATGCTTACCATACCACCTGGGGCATTACCATCAGATAACCCCTAGGATTTCGAAGTTTGCAGATGCCCTTTACCTTACTTCGGGCGCCCATTGCGAGAAAAACGTCCTTTTCTAAACTTAGTGTATAAAACAAATTCCATTCATATAAGCCGCATCAGTATCAGGTACTGGCATGATGTAAAATGTAACTCAAGACTACGAGTATATACGTACGCATATTTCGATTTAAATTGATAAATATTTTTATTTGCATTTTAAATTATATAAAGTAAACGAATAATAATTATAATCAAATAGAAAATGTTACGAAAAAGAATCACGATATTAAAGCAAAGTTCTTATACCTTATCCAGACTTTCCACGAGGCTACATGAGGGAACGCGAGCGCGAGAGTGAGGACGGTGCGTTCGCCTCGCCTCGCTGTCGCTCCGCTTTGGGTCGGCTTCGGACGCGAGTGGGTTTGCCGTGAGAATCTTCCACACCCTCTAAAATGTGAATGACTAGCACTCTTGCAGCCTTCACTTGTTAATATTCGTACCGAGAGCCTTTAGGAGGCGCCTCACGAGAGTCTGGAGCCGGCATTATAATTCACTATTTTATCTACCATAGACACGAGGCCGCGCGTTTTGTTTGTTTGCGCCCATATTGGAGTCGCTCCTAATGCGAGCGTATCGACCCCGCCTTACACCCGGCAAGTCCAACGACCTTCTATGTCACCTCTAACACGTATAAGACTTCACTTACCACAATGTTCTTCGTGTGGTATTCGACTGAGGAATATTTGGCGGCCTCGGTGTTCCACAAGTGCTCGGGGAATGCGGTCGATAGCCATTTCGAGCTTCGAGGTTTCGGGTCTTTTATGAACTCGCTCATAAGTTCGAAGAGGATCGGTTCTGAAATGGTATGGGTGGTTAAAATACGGAGAGTGGGGATATGGGTGTTTAAAAAGAAGCGGAGAAAGAGTTGAACAGACTGGCATAATTGTGCCAAATAACGAATGATAAAACTATGCATGGCCTGACGATGCTTTAAAGGGCACTCTACCAATCATTTGATGCATTGCAGTAATAGGAAATATCTATTTCCAACTTCTTCTGTTCATTTAACTTCATGATTGATTTCGTTGCGGGTTAAAAACAAGTTAGATATTCCCGGAGACTCGCTGAGCTTCAATGCTTAGTGTCATTACAATGCGTGCCACTGCTGATTCAGGCTTACAGGAGTTGCATTGGTGGGTGTGAGGGCGGAACAGTCTCCAGAATAGAAAATATCTAGTATACTCAGAATTTTGAAATGTCAGAGTGAGTATACACTTGAAGAAAAATATTCTTGGAACCAAAGATGCCTTGTAATCCAAGGCTTTCAGGCCAGGGATGTAGAGAAGAGAAAATGTAAGGGATTTTAGAGAGTTGGTGGCCTACATAGTCTAACAAAATGAGAGAGTTATTTAAAGTCAGTTCCCATCATCACAGTGATAATCTCTCCACTACAATTCACATTGTATTGCTTAACTTTATATTCATAGATAACACACCATTATGAGCAATGTAGCTGGAATGAAACGCCATGTTAGCACTGGGTACTTCCTTCACAAAAATGCCACGATGTTTCAGTTCTTCTCCAAATTTTCGTACATCATCTGCAAGTCCTGAGAGGGTACAAGACTGTGGGCTGTTGTGACACGCTACTTCGATTCCGGGCGGGCAAAGATGCTTTACCTGGAAACCAAAAACCTAAGTTAAGATCATGGAGTCAAACACTAAACTATATATTTATTTATTTATTTTTTACACTGGCACGGCATAATTACTGCACTGCACCTGATGGTAAGCGCAAATGCCGTCCAGACAGAGTATCGACTGGCATCAGACGGCGGTCCCATGTCATTCGACACAATTATGCCGGCCTGCTGAGATGCTTCTTCACACTACGGCGGAAGGACCCAGGATTATAGGAAGGAGGGAACACGTGTGCCGGCAAACAATTCTAGAGAGATGGTTTGGAACATCAAGCTATGACTTCGCAAGCCATCACGGTTTAAAACAGAATTAAAAAAAACCGAAGCAAGAAGAAGAGTGGCGACTGTTTTCATTTTTAACATCAATAGTAAAATCAAAATAAGTAAAATGACTAAGATATCGACAATTACAAACTGAACTAATAAAAATGCATTAAATTTAACCACGCTCTTTCTCTCTCTTTATTGACTGCTCAACATAACCCTCCCAAGGATTTCCAGAACGACGTATTCGCAGCGGCCTGCATCCAGCGGTTACCTGAGACATTAGCTTTGTCGAATATATACGTAGTCTTATTGCATGAATATTGAATACATACATCACGATATCCGAGACCTACTGCCACCATCGCACCGCGTATTTGTTTTGTCTTTGTCACAGCTCCACGGACATAAGCAGATAACATTACTTGCTCGGCTGTTAAAGACCCATCAGCGTATGCGCAACCAAGCTCTCCTATGCTGTGTCCTGAAAGGTCATCAAATACTTTATAAGTATTTTATACAGCGTGATATGTTAAATAAATACTTTCATTCTCAATTTCTACTTAAATATATCTGTCTAATTTATAAACATGGATAAAACATAAGCCCCAATATTAACTTCACAATGATAGATACACGAGGTTAATTTAATCAGATCAAGAGACATTGACCTTAAAATAATTATATTCTTAAATATGAGATTAGGACAAATCTAAACATTCGAAAAAAAATATCGAAGGGGTTGTCATGATTAAAATGTTGTCAAAAGCTCTCAATTTATTCAAGAATTTCAAACAAACATATTTAAAGAAAACACAGCGAAACACAACTGCCATGATTGAAAACTGTTGAAATTCGCTGCCTTAATTTCGAAAACCACCAGATGTTAAAATATATATTAATTTAATTATAAGCATAAATATTTGTGGGAATTAATGTCGTACCAATGATGCTGTCAGCGACTATTCCCATTTCGTGGAGTAAATCCGTGAGTGCTATTTGCATTGCAGTGATTCCGACATAACAGTTGAGAGGCTCTTCAAAGACGGCCTCGTTGTGACTACATAATATTTCGGCCACGTCGACACCTTTCGGCTCTAGAATTATGCGACATCTGAAATTTATCATTCATGTAATCTGTGAAAGATGTTTGTTTAAAATTACGAACATTAATAAAATTCAATGTTTTAACCGATTCATTAGAGGTATCTTTTAGGTTTTTACTATCTTCGGCAATAAAAATTGTTTTTAAATATACTGTACTTTTTAGATCTTTATGAGACTGCTCAATTATGAACTAAACTAAAAGAAGTATAATAAAAACAAGAAGCAACTCTTGCAGTACTCAAATAAAGCCAAACACCCAAGCAAATGTAATACTATTTTAACTTGTACAACCCAAAATCTGATTAAATAAACATCGAACAAACTTAAAGCCGGTGCTACACGAAAGGGAACGGAATAAAAAAGGCTAAACTAAGTTAGTTTAGCTCTTGGCCGACAACCAGTTCTACCGTGTGATGCTGACCTAAGAATTTCAACCAAAATAAAAAAACAAAACAGTTGAGAGCGTGCAATGCCCCGGATCCGAGCGGGTTTAGCTGTAGCCGAGACTTTACGGTTCTTAAAATTCTGGCAGCAGTTTGAAATTCAAATCGATTTACATTCAATGCTTTAATAAGTGTATCGTTTCAAACTTTGCATACTGAAACTCGAACTTCAGTTTTGATATTTTTATCACCAGTTGCCTGCATGATATACTATGGTATGTTTTACTCTGTTTATGTTGGTACATTTGTACCTATCCAACACAGGATTCAAAATATAACATTTGTGTGTGTTTTTATGGTTATCGTTGAATGTTTGAAATTATGATTTTTTACTCAATTCCTGATTTCCGGCTCGAAATTTGAAACAAACTCGACTCCAAAATATACGCCTCTAAACCGATGAAGCGTAGTCTAGGCTCTGTTTATTTTAGCAGTATATCGATGTTACCAAATACTCGCTTTTCAACAGACGCTGCGAACAATGGGAGACGCATCAAATCCCTTCCCATGCCGCACCATTGTGACCCAACACCACTGTACACAAACACTACTGGTCGGGTTTCACCATTAAAATGCTGCACATTTTGCTTTAGGGGCTTCGTTTGATGACTTGCGGAAGGGTCTGCAAATAGTACAAGCTTATTATTTATTTAAAACTTCATTGTATATCAGTGACAAAAATGTAGAGATAATATAACCAAAAAAACAAAAAAGTACAATGGCTGTGTTATTGTGTGAAGCGATCTCTTACAGGCAATCAAACTTGGGATGCAATTATTAATATGTTGTGTCAACGATGCCTCGAGTATGAAGACTAATGAGACGTGGGCATGGGTTTTCAGTGATTTTCCATAGTGATAGGGTCATGCCTAGATTTTGGATTACAGATTGTATAGCTGGATTGACACGATAGTATTACCATCTCAAGACCGATGTAAATTGACTTCGCTGTCGTATTTTATTCTGTGAGTGAGATAACCAGGAATTTTCTTACTTTTTATGGGATAAACATTTTTGAAGGGCTAGCTGACCTACGGTATTGAAGAATTTCAGGGTCAGGTTTCACTTACCATCAGAATACGAGTATTAACGGTTTGCTTGTGTATGTTTCTGATAAAAACAAATTATTTTGTCTTTAAAGCAATACCTAGTTATTTCGCATGAAAAATCAGAGGTGTTCTTGATGAAATGGATCCCACGAATGTAGGTAATTGCTAACTCTCTCAACTAGTCTATCTTTCACACAACGGTTTGCTTATTTATAATTAACTTTGTCAAAATAAAGTGTAAAAAGGCGTATTACAAAGGTTCCAACTTTTCTCGGAGAAACAACCTTGGGTTTTAAATTTTTAACTCAGAGGCAGATTAAATGGCGCGTGACTTAAATAAAATGCGAGGTTTTGCCAATTTTTTTCTTTAGTAAGCGACATTCCCTTTCGCTGTAAGAGTTTATAAATGCACATGAATAAACATATCCAGATTTCGTCTGTGAAGATTTTAATCTACATTGTATTCGTTTTTACGTAACATGACGAATTTGTGTAAACAGATATGTGGGCTACTTGTATACACGCCCATACATATCATACATACACACACATATACATACATACATACATACATACACACACACACACTCACTCAAACACTCGCAAACATACATACTTAAATAAAATATCATAATAAGCAAATAAATAAATAAACATTAATTCTTATAATATTCACACGTCATTCTTAACAAAATAATAGAATGACGGATGAGCGCCCGAGTTGTGTAATGGAGCCGGGATCGTAGCCGGCCGGCCGCTTCGATACAAAAGGTGACGTGTAGTTGCGGGCGGCGCGGTAGCGGACCCCCTCACCTGCGCCTGCGCATGTTCTATGCGCCGGAGCTCTCGGCTCGCTAGTTAGTTACGACCGGACGATCGTACCGCGCACTGATGACGTATCGTTTGTCTCGAGCCTACCCTGCTATATTGTATGCGTGTACCTAGTGCTCGTTTATAGACTATTACCGTACTGTTCCTATGCTTTTTGCTTGTGCTTTATAGTGACTATCTTGTGCTGTGCTTTCTATAAACTGTACCTATTCTTGGACTTTCCTACCTTTCTATTCTACTTGTGGTGTATACTTCCTTCTGTGTTCTAGTTTATATTTCTGACTTTTCTATGTACAAACTATTGCTTCATAGTGGGTGCATTAAATGGTATATTGGTAATCCTGTGTGTTTTGTTGTGCTTGCGCATATTACCCGTCTACGCCTACCACACAACACACTGTCACCTAACCATCCGGTCCACCACCTCACTATAGATATGTATGTATACGTCCTAATTAACTGTTTAACTGTAACTTTTGGAATTAAGAGGAGTTTGCATTTATTTCCCCACGCCTGCATATTGTGGATTGATAGACACCAAATATCTTTGTTTTTTTTTTGTAAAAGCTTCCACATCAGTGGGTCTTTTAAGAGTGGTTGTTCATCTAAAATGTTACTTTACTAAAGAAATATTTTTACCTAATAAAGCATAGCCTCTATACACGTGTCCAGTAATGTCTTCTTTATGAATATTGTGTAACAGTCCAATAAGTTCTGGATCGACAGGTTCGCTCGCAAGTAGACGGAACATTCTGTTTACATTCCCTTCTTGCCTTCCCGAACCCAGTACTAAATAAGGTATTTCGTTGTTATATTGAGTAAGATCCTGAAAAAATAACGAGGTAAAAATTGATTGGATATTAATTAAATGAAAATATAATGTGAAATATGCATATTTATGCATCTTAGCGGGCCAGCATGATTTTATCGAATGACATGAGACTGCCGTCTGATGCTATTCCATACTCTGTCTGGACAGAATTAACACTTACCATCAGGTGCAATGCAGTCATTGTGCCGTGCCAGAATTAAAAAAAAATTGTATAATATGTTATACTACTTTTACAGAAATGATAAAAGAAACTCAAAGATCATCCTAATTCAACAACTATGACATTGTTTACCCATGATGATTATCATATTACAGAAAATAATAACATTTATAGATATAGTGCAGGGCTTCCCAAACTTATTTGTTCTGTGACGCCCTTGAGAATTTGTAATTTTTTGAATACCAACCACATTTAATGCCAGCCTAACAACAATTTATCAGCAAAACTCTAATTCGACATAAATATTCCTTATTAAAAAATAAGAATATAACCAAAAAATAAGCATAAAAAATAAACGTATATTTCTTTTACTAACTAACTGTTAATGGGAAGAATGTGCTTGCTTTTCTGAGCACAGCTTCTCAAACAGTGCTCCAGTTAGACTCATTCATCCCAGGGCGTCGTGACGCACAGTTTAGAAAGCCCTGATAAAGTGCAATCAGTATCATCATCAGTATCATACACAATATAGAGATTTTTGGACGATAAAAATTATAAATTCATACCTTAGGCTTATATTGGCCTTTGAATAAAGCATGATAGTTCGAGCCATTAAACGAAATATTATTAAGCGCAGTAAAACCTCTATCAAATGGCGCATGGTCCGTCACGATTTGGATCTTCCCATCCCTCACTGAAGAAACGTTGCTGGGATTGTTATAATTAATGTTCGCTGGTATTTCACCGTTCTGATAAGCTAGACAAAGCTGTAATTAAAAAAGACAATAAATAAAATATATGAAATTGGGTTATCAATAAAAAAAAGAGCAGGGAGACATAAAACGGTTCACATATTTGTTTGTAATAAAAACAGATGGACAAAATAGTTTATAGCTTTTGTGACAGTTTTACGGATTTTAACTGTATGTCTATAAATTTATACATAAACTCACGCCTTTTTCCTAGAAGGTAGGCAGAAGCGCCACCAGAACACCTCTATATCACCTTGTATGTTCCGCCCCATCTATTATCTATATCGAGTACAAATTTCTGACTCCAGGTTGATATTGAATAGAAATATTCACCATCACTTTGCCCGACCCGGGAGTCGAACTCGAGACCTCAACTTTGTAATCATACCGTAGTACAACTACGCCACTAAGGCAGTGAGTCTATAAATTCAGTTTCAATAATACTAAAAATAGCGACGATAATCTTAAGATGGTTGGTAGCCGTTGGAGACGATAGGCTGAAGATTGAGCTCTTTGGCGCACCATAGGAGAGGCCTATGTCCAGCAGTGGACGCAGAAGGGCTGATGATGATGAATATTAGGAAGCTGTATAACTAATAAATATACCCAACAGTCACATGCATATTCCTGATCCCACATCAAGATCAATTAAGTCTTGTGTCGTGGGTATCAGGGTAGGGCAAACTACGAGAGACGTCCTTCTTCAAACGAGGCTTAAAGAGAGTACTTTCCTTAAGGTAGGCAGCGACTTTGTTGTGCTGGACCCCTGGCACTGCGGAGGTCTATGGGCATCGGTAGCCGCTTTCCATCAGGCGGGCCGCTAGCTCGTCTGCCTATAACGGCTATAAAAAAAAAAGACTTTTCGGTCTCACAAACACCCAGACCCGACACAAATACTTACGGGCCCTAAAAATATTTGTCTCGGTGCGGGGATCCAACCCACGGCCTCTCGTTTCACAGCCGTCGTCTAATCAACTGCACCACGAAGGCTGCCAAGCTGTATATACCAAATATATATGTAGGCAGGCTGTATATACCAAAGTTACCTTAGTTATAGCACACATTCCAGTAGCGGCTCCACTGTTGCCCATATTCGATTGGACACTCCCGACTTTAATTTGTTGTTTGTTCCTAAAAACATGTCCAATTGCTTCCAGCTCTTTATTATCGGCTTCCCGAATTCCTTTAGTAACACAATTTATAATCATATTTTAATAGTTGTTAATATAAATTATAAGTTGCGAAGTGAAGAGATAATCGATGCAAAATTCTGTAGCAAATTGATACTTCAATCATAATTATGTATATCAATTTATATTATATCCTTTATCACCTCCTTTGCGTAGAACCGTACTGGGTTGTTACACTCCGGTGCCAAGACTTTGCAAGCCCTTAATCAGCCATAGTCATGTTATAGATATTAATGCAAACACATTACACAGCTTTCGAAAATTATTGTATTCTTGTATTCATAATTAATTTCTGTACTGTGCCCGTGATCATTTTCTTGTTGTTTTTTTTAATGTTCTTTATGTGCTACGTTTTTATTATACTTTTACTTTGCTAATTTAATAATTTAACTTATTTATTTTAGTTACAAATTAATAGGTAGATATTTATGTAGTTATTTTTATTGAATGCTGTGTCTGCTTTGGTATAATCATGTACTTAGAAATAGTTTTTTTTATTTGTTTTCTTTTAATTTTTTATGTATTGGTATGTGATTGTTAGTAGACCTAATAAATAAAATAAAAAAAAAATTCGTAACAAACTAAAGCTCAAATTACAATATTTCAATTCACACAATCGATTATAAAATGTCAATTACCGGTTTATTTTCCTCAAGGAAGTTCAGAAAGCTAATGATGTACATAATTATATCCTAAAAGTGGTTATTGTTATCCATTGACGTTAATTCCAGGACTAAAGGTGTATATATGTATATATCTTATCTATATGTATTATTTAATGTGTATATATATATATATATATATATATATAATGTATATATAATTGTCTTCTTTTTTTTTTCCTTTTGTTGTAACTTTAAAATAATTATTTATACGCCCACTTCAGCTCATCTCTGCATCACCCAAAGGTCGGCTGGTAGATAATGCCTCTGGCATTAAGTCCATATACAATGGTATTATAAGGTTATATACAATGTATATGAAGTATAAATAAATAAATAAATAAAGGAAGTTACTACCTACCAAAGCATGGCTTTCCAGGTGGAAAACCATATGGTTAAAATGAGGATATCATAGCCATAGAGCTTGTTATACCTGTTCTGAAGAAGGCTATCATATCCCGTTTTTTTATTATGTGCTTATTCTATAACGGTGAAGGAAAACATCGTAAGGAAACCCACATACCGTAGCGATTTAAAAAAATCTACGGTATGTAAAATCCATCAACCCAAACTAGGCTAGCGTGGATTATATGGCCTGACCCCTGTCGATCCTACTCTGGATTGTAGAGAAAGACCGTGCCTGCAGTGGGCTGATACAAATACATTGCTCATTCTAGAGGACGTGGAAGAAAATGTCTTTGAAACAGTCTAATAATTATACTTTATCGTAATACGAAGAAACTTTATGAATGGTTCCAGGTATTGTGGTAAACAAACAGTTCTATCACCAAAACATTTTTAATTTAAATAACTTACCTGCGCCGAAACCCTCAACATATTCGACATTTTCCGGCGTAACGTCCACTTCGGAATAGAATGCGTCGAGAAATTCCTTCAAGTATCCTGTTTCGCGCGAGGGTAAAAACTTTGCATCGGGTGCCATGCTGTATTCTCCTTTGATGTGATATACTTCGCAGTAAATCCTGACGAAATAAGGACAATTTTAGTAAATATTAATTTTATTGTATTGTATTGTATTGTATCAGCCCATATACGACCCACTGCAGGGCACGGGCCTCCTCTACAATCGAGAGTACGATTGAGAGTGGTTAGGCCATATAGTCCACCACGCTGGCCTAGTGCGGGTTGGCGGACTTACACACCGTAGAATTTTTTTTTTAAATCGCTACGGTATGCAGGTTTCCTCACGATGTTTTCCTTCACCGTTAAAGTGCGTGGTGATTGACTATCAATACACACATAACTCCGAAAAGTCAGAGGTGTGCCCTGGGATTTGAACCCGCGACCACCGTGAACATGTAGGCAGCTGAGTCTGGTCCGATACCACGAGGCCACCACGCACCTCATGCACGCACGCACCTTAATTTTATGCATGCTTTAAAACATGCCAATATTTTTGTATCTGGGTGTTTGTGAGACCGAAAAGTCTCTTTAGTTTCTGATACCCAGGACAAAAGCTTGATCTTAGTGTGGGGTCAGGACTATGTGACTGTTGGGTGTATTTCTTTATTATTTTTATTTTTTTGCTCAAACAATTTTCTGTCTTGCTGACAATAATACTAATTCGTAATATTTTGAAATCGAGCCAGCAAGTACCAAAGAGCCGACTGGCTTATATGTATATACCTGTGGAATACTACGATAAATCTGAAGATCCGTGCTGTGTTGTTCAGAAAGGGCATCGATATTTCCTATCGCAAAACTATGCAGTCTTGCTCAAAAAGCTATCATCATAGAGAATGCATACACACTCGCGCTTTAAGCAAGTTTTAGCACGGCAGGAATGGTTTTAATATTTTTTTTATCAAAAATAATCCTAACCTTTTTGCATCTCTTGCCTTTTGCAAAAATATTACGTTGATGGCGTCTGATCTTGCGGGTGCCTCCGCGGTTTCGTCAAATGATTTCGTCTTCGCATCTATACCCACTAAGCCGGCCCTGGAAGATAATTATTTTTGTTTAAAAATTCATACAACTTTCCCGTTCAAATAGGTAGTACATATTACCATATTATTTTTTATAAAACCATAATTTTGCTTTCCAGTATACAAATATAGAATAAGGAAATACAATATTTTAATATCAATTCGTCACGAAAGTAACTGATTTTGGTTTTATTAAAATTATTTTTCTAGAGAAATTATTTTAAACTGATATGCCCTCTATTCATTTCAAAACTTTATCATTACGTCTTTTTTTTTTTACTGATCTACAATTTCATGTACGCTCTCCATTACCTTTTGAAGTTAAGTATGCTCCCAGGATTTGTATGGAAGTTGCTAGCGCCAACTACAGCGGCTTCACAGTCGTTCATTTGAATAGCTCTACACGCGTGCTGCAAACAGGCTAAAGACCCCGCGTAATCCGTGTCTAATGTATATGACTGAGCCGTACTGTCCAGCCAGAATGAGATGCGGTTCGCAAACATGGATTTGACGACTCTGTAAGGAATGAAAACATTTGTTAGCCTGTATTCAACCACTACAAGATATTAGAAAACCTCTTGATTTAATTGTGCAACTAAAAAACGAAGAATATTTATCAAGAATCCTTTCGAATGCAATGTACAAAGAAACTGGGACCAAAAATATTTTCTAGAGATATCAGTCACCAAGTTTTATGAAAATACTTAATTTTTATTTTTTTTATATTTCGACAAGACGTTTTTGTTCTCGAAAATGTTAGAGGTTGGTGAAGAATAAATTTACAAATATAGATATTTTTGAAAAGTACCCAAAGGCTTCTTGTGATTTTTCGTTTAGTTTACTGGCTCAAAATTTATTCAAGTTATATATTTATTTATATATTTCACTATCATATAAGTGTTTACAAAATACATAGTAATATTGCTTTTTTATATCACGTTATTTTGCCAAATACGCATACTATAGTAATTTTTTTTTTACTTCTTGGAAACCAAAATTATTAAAAAATTTGGCTTATAGCTCTAATTCACTAAAATATATTGTGAATATATTATGTATTTTTATACAAAACTTCAATACATACCCGGACAAACTGAAGGTGTTATCTCGCCTGTGGTCGTACAATAACATATTTTCTGTGTCACAAAACATCGTTGCTATGAATACTCCTATTTTCCTTCCCTTTAAGGTTGTCGGGTTAACACCTGTAGCATTAGTTATATCATTCAATCGAGGTGCTATTACACTGCTGGCTACTCCACCTGGAAGGTCCTGACCATCAGATGTATTGTATTCAATTTGTGTTTGAAAATATCTTACCTGCGTCATAAATAGCGGAGTAAGTATGCTCCAAAAGTTTCCTACACATCGGTTCCATAACAGCCGCTTGTTTGTTATGAACCCTGAAGAATTGTGCGTCAAACTTCTCCATGCCAGTTATAGAACCCATGTACTTGGGTATCTCGGGGTGGTTTAGAGAGGCGAAGTTGGTGTCTCTTTGGACCATGTTGATCTTAAATATTTTGAACAAATGAAAGACAGTATTCTTACACATTGTGCATTAGCACTGAACGTCAGTGTTATCAACTACGGTTAGTATCTATCAGATATTAGGAATAATAATATTATAATAACCAGGAATAATAAAGTGCGTGGTTGTCTGTATGTAACAGACCAGATGCGGCTGCCAACACGGTGTTCACGGTAGTCGCGGGTCCAAATCCCAGGTCACACCTCTGACTTTTCGGAGTCATATGTGTGTTGATAGTTAATTACCACGCACTTTAACGGTAAAGTAAAACAACGTGAAGAAACCTGCACACGATGATTTTCTACGATATGTAAAGTCCGCCAACCCGCACTAGGCCAACGTGGTGGACTAGATGGCCCAACCTCTCTCAATCGTACTCTCGATTGTAAAGGAGGCCGTGCCTTGCAGTGAGACGAATATAGGCTAATGTAGATATTAGGTAAGATTTCCGCAACACCTAAACAACTTTATTTTATCCCTTGACCCAGTAATTTTAATCGATTTCAGGATTTAATTTACAATTTCTAGTTTCAAATACTTGTCAATTACATCAAATCTCTGCATTAAAAAACGTATTTCTTACCTTATCATAAAGATTTTCTTTAAATTCATAAACATTGTCAGAACTGGGAAATATTCCAGATATACCACTAATCACAATTTCGTCGCCAGAATCCATTTCAGAAACGTGCGTATTTGTGCGTGTCACGGTAATTTAAAATTTTAGTTGACGCAAACACTTCGTAAATTATTTTTAGTTCATTACTTCGGGTCAATGACTAGGTCAAAATGATTATTTTTAATGTACAACAATAACTATTTTATGATAATATATAGGTATTTATGTTGATGGTAGTAAATGCAGTGAAATACGAAAAGAAATTAATTAATTGAAGAAGCGAAATACATTTTTAGTTCTTTGGTTTAATCTATGTATGAACATTAAGTTTTATTTAATCTTTCCTAATTTCAAAAATTAACGCAGTTTCGTTAATTTTGGTTGCTGCCAGGATCCACTACTCTAATCAATCTCCTCCATCCTCGATTGAAGATTAGAAATCATTGTAATTAAATATGTAGTACTATAATTATGGCCGTTATATGTGTAGTCGTATGTACTATGGGTCAGCGATCTTCAAGGCTTCATCACAAGGTTGAACGAATCAACTTTATAAGTATTTTTTATTATACAAAATCTAATATTCGTTGTCCACGATTTCAATTTCTGTTTAGTGCTGCCTATCTTTTAGGACATACAGAGTTGCAATTATGTGTAAATATATTTGGCTTTAAAATTAACCTTATTTGGCTTTCTTTCTCTGTCTCTCTCTTCAGCCAAGGGAAGTCCACTGCTGAACATAGACCTTCCCCATGGATCGCCACATGGACCTGTTGGAACTGGCCTGCATCAAGCGACTTCCTATGACCTTAACAAGGTCGTCCGTCCAACTTGTGGGTGGACGTTCGACACTTCGCTTGTTTGTACGTGTCCTCCACTTCTGATCTTTTCGCCTTTATTGATGAACATTATTTGCCTTTAATTATTTTCCCCAATGTTACTCCATACGTTATTGGATTTGTAAATAACTGCCTCGGTGGCGTAGTTGTACTACGGTACGATTGCAAAGCTGAGATCTCGAGTTCGAATCCCAGGTGGGGAAAAGAGATAATACTCGTATATTTTTCAATTCCTTATCAGATCGGAGTTTGGAATGTGTCCCCGATATGGCGATAGGCTCACCCCCTATCACACCCCCTATCACATGGGATGAAACATAGAAGACGAAATGTGGTGTCATGGTGGCACCTCTGCCTACCCCTTCTGGGAAAAAGGTGTGAGTTTATGTATGTATGTATATTTGTAATTGCATGCTTAACGCACGATAATTTATGACCCAGAGAATATCCTAATTAAAAAACGAATTCATTATGAGTAATATAATTAACATATTATATACGGTTACGGCTGTGATCCAAGAAGATTCCATTCAGTTTCCATGTTGGGTGATCCAAGGTTGCGCTTTTGTAAATTTCAAGTGAGATATGTTGACTTGAATTTGTGTTTTGCATGGCGATAAGCTTTTTGTTTTTTTTTTAGCCTTTATAGGCAGACGAGCTAGCGGCCCGCCTGATGGAAAGCGGCTGCCGCTGCCCATAGACCTCCGCAGTGCCAGGGGTCCAGCACAACAAAGTCGCTGCCTACCTTAAGGAAAGTACTCTCTTTAAGCCTCGTTTGAAGAAGGCATACTTTCTAGCTTACTTACTACAAGCTTACTTCCTAGAAACTGTGGCATCTTAATCTGTACTTTTGACAAAAAAGTTGTTTTCCTTAAATAAATAACAGTATAGGTATCTTTGAAAAATATGTACATGCTTTATTAACTCGATGTTGTATTGGGTGGTCAGATGAGTAACTTTAGACTAGCTGTACCACACGGCCAAATGCGAGATATTTAGCATACTGGCGGACTTGCGTCCCCAAAGAGGTAGGCTACTTTACACTAATGCACCTTAACTTCGCGTACGGCAGTTTCATAACTTAATAGCTAGTTCATGCTTGTATTGGACGATTCAATTGCTTCAATGTAACGCATCTTCAGTAGTATCGTATTGTATCGTATCAGCCCATATACGTCCTACTGCAGGGCACGGGCCTACCCTACAATCGAGAGTACGATTGAGAGTGGTAAAAGTATGTAAAAGTCCGCCAACCCGCACTAGGCCAGCGTGGTGGTCTATATGGCCTACCACTCTCAATCGTACTTCAGTAATATATAGCTGATATTTTTCACATATTGATGAAAAAAGTAGCCAATTCCCATATTCAATGCCCTTCCTTATGGCTGAGAGGCTGAATGATGAAGCTGAAAAGTTCTTGAGTGGAGGTTAATGAAGCATCCGACTACCTACAAGATGGATATGTGAAATAGGTAAGGTTGCAGTAGGTTATATGTAGTAATTTAGCAACATTATACTAGCATCATTAAAAAAAAATCTTTTTAATATAATAGTTTAAGCATTTACTAAAAAATTGTGTAAATAAAATGTCTTGTTATTAATTGCAAGATATAAAAGGCTTGTTATGTTTCTTATTTTATATGTAGTAATTAATTAATTATTATTTAGTCATATAATTTTGTCTATGAGGTATTACAAGAACATTGAAAATTTTTACTTTCGTCACTGGTCTCTTCTGTACGAGTTTTAAATAGCAATTAAATTAATTAAAGATTATTTTCTATCAAACCATTTATTATGATTCATATTTTTAGCTTTAAATTATAATACTGGGTCGAATTGCCAATTATGTTAAAATGCTTCTTTTTGTGATTTTTTTTTGCCTAAAATTGCTACAACAGATTAAAAGATCGTTTTTTTTTTTATATTTACCAAATGAGGTACTGTTACTAGCTTAGACTAGGCTTTCTTTAAAATTATGAAGAGATCTAAGATATAAGATATCTCTGTTATAATATCAAAGTTACGCAGAGATTTTTTCCTAAATGGCGTAGGAAAATTTGCTACTAGGACATCCACGTTTCACCTTGTGTGTTCCGTCCCACCATGTGATAGGGAGTGAGCCTATCTACACAATATTAAAATAATAATTATAAAATCATATTGGAAAAAATCGGTACAAAATGTTGAAATATTTTACATAATTTTAAATATTTTTTATAATGTTACATTTACATTTACTGCACTAATTGTGACCTTTAACGCAATAAACAACTTATTTATTATTCTATTGTATGTATATGTCGGGGTAATTTTATGTCAAGTCGAAATGTTAAACAAAAATATTGTTAACACAATTGCAAATAAGCCCTAAGCAATCTACGTGTAGTTGTTGAACTAAATAAATACATCCAACAGTCACATACATAGTCCACATTAAAGCCCCATTTACACGGGGAGAGTGTCTCGCCTCGAAGATACGATTGTCGTAACGATAAAAAAGTTGCATCATATAAACATTAATGCACCATTTACAGGGTGAGTTTCTCGCGGCGAGAATCGTATGCGATTATCACATGACATAACCGCCATTGATTATCGTGTTCATTTTTTATCGGCGTGTTTTTACTAGCCATGGATCAACCTGTTATAAAAGTGTGCCAGGATTTATCATCTCATTGACTGCCTCGGTGGCGTAGTGGTACTGCGGTATGATTGCAAAGCTGAGGTCTCGGGTTCGAATCCCGGGTCGGGCAAAGTGATATTGGATTTTTCTATTCATTATCAGCCCGGAGTCAGGAATTTGTGCCCGATATGGCGATAGGCTCGCCCCCTATCACATCGTGGGACGGAATATACAAGGCGAAACGTGGGTGTTCTGGTAGCACCTCTGCCTACCCCTTCTGGGAAAAAGGCGTGTGTTTATGTATGTAGGATTTATCATCATCATCATCTTCAGCCCGTTGCAGTCCACTGCTGGACATAGGTCTCTCCCAAGGAACGCCACAGAGCCCGGTCTGCTGCTTAATGCTTGCTTTTATGCAAAGGGAATATGGAAAGGTTCCGTGATTATTGAAAAAAATGTATATTGAACAATATTTTTATTAAAAGCCGTATTTTAAAATTACTAAATCAAATCTATGTTTCAATCAAATATGTGTCACACAAATTCTTCTGTTTAAAATCTTTCAACAGTGTTGAATCAAGTAAACTATTGATTATACTTGGGACCATACAGTCATGTGGTGCTGCCACATGGTCGCTCTCTATATTGTACACTAGCACTTTTTTTGTACTGTAAGCACTTAACCCATAATCTTCCTCGAGCTGGAACCCATCGTGTGGAGTCCCCTTTATCAGTACCAACTGCGATCGTAGCTTGAACTCCGGCTTGTATTCGTAGGCTAGCAAAAACTTCTTATACATCGATTCTATTATCTCCTTCTTGTACTGCATTGAGTATTTCACGAAGCCACTCAGCTTCTTCAAACAGCATTCTATTTTATCGCACCACCTTTCTGTACGTTCTACTTCATATTTTAGGTCATTACAACGCTGTCCAGTCATTAGATAATATGCATGTTCAATGACGATATTTTGCAGTTGTGCCCGAGTTATATTGCCTAAATAAACGTTAATTTGGACCCGTAATGTGTCTGGGCTGCTGTCCAAACAGTACACAACGCCCTCGTGACCTGGAAATTTGTTTAATGATATTAGTCACGTTCCAAGGAATTACGTGTTAGCCAATATGCTAGGTTTGTTATTTACTTCTCATCTAAAATAATACTATGTATCAAGAATTATAATATTTTAGACGATGTTTAATGAACCCTTATTTTTGTTGGCACATATTACCTTTGTTTTTATGATTTATTGTTACTATACTTAACTACTATGTCTAACAGTAGACAATAAAAGACTGATGATGATACTTAACCGATCAATGACAATGATTGAATTTTATATGTTTAAAATATCTTTAAATACAGTTACGGCATTTTGTCGGTTCTGAAATCCTGAATTGTAATTTTGTTTTATCGATTTTTTTAAACTGAAAACTCATGTAATTTCTTTAGATATTATTACCCTTTTAACAAATTCTGACGTAGATTCAATTGTATAATTACCTTCCTTTTCTAACAGCGCTGCTAATTCCAGTGCAACATTCACACCGAAGGAATATCCCAAAAGGTAAAATTTAGACTTTGTCACAAACTTCGTTTGCATGATCTGAAAACAAACAATTTAAATTAATAAAACATTATCATTAAATAGATTTTTAAAGCAACTAGCGCCCCATCCCAGCTTCGCCTGGGAGCAAATTTTTTTTGATTCCACTCCACACCAGTTACATGTTTTTTTTCGTACAAACTGTGACACCCTATATATCTATTATATATAATATAAACCTCCCTCTTGAATCACTCTATCTATTAAAAAAACTGTATCAAAATCCGTTGCGTAGTTTTAAAGATCTTAGCATACATAGGAATAAATAGAGGACAGCGACTTTGTTTTATAATAAGTAGTGATTTGTTGTACCTTTCTTATCTCAGCAGCAGTTTGTGGAATACTATCATAGGCCATATCTGGACCTAATGGGATTGCGACAGCTAATACTTTGAGTCTTTCAGCTATAGAGTTGTATACTTTGGGCTGGCCTTCGAATCCTGGTATCATAGTGATATACGTTGCATTTGGATCCAGGTCATTCTAGAAAATAAATAAAATTGAGGCGTATCAAACAACCACGGTGCAGTATTAACTAAAGTAGAAAAGTTCTATTTTTCCACCATACAGTATTAAAATACGATAATATAAAATAACAGATTGGCTGTCTGTTTCCCTAAATTTCTTTTTCCATTTATTCCATCTATATCTTAAAGGTATTGTCGGTAAGTATTCTCCAAAAAATTAGATACATCCTCGTATGTATGTCCTATTAAAATCATTAATAATTTATAACTTAACAATAACTTTTTGTTACCTCTATTCCATTATTTAATAATGTAGCCATGGGTACAGCCGACAACGACGTCAAAATATGTTCTTCTTCATTTTCTATATGGTTATAGAAAGCTTCAAGGCCACTAGTATTCTTCTTATTAACATTTGCATCATTTTCACCAATACTTTTGATGCTAGAAAACATCACATTTAAAACATAGCCGCTAATTTTATGATTACGCCAGATATTTGGAAACACATACTTTTGTACGTGTTGTATTTAATAACCTTACAGAAAAAGCACTAAGATATAAATATTATAAACTATTCACAACAGCACTTCTCAAAGTACTTAAACTAGATAAATTTAAAGTCATCACTTTCACTTTTATGAATTGAACTATAATCATAATATTCTTCTAACTCTAGGTACGACGCAACTCTAGGTAATTTTGGGACAAGTAGTGGTTCATGCAAAATTCAATAAATTACTTCACATAATACGTTCATATTATAATTTTATGACCAATAAGTAAAAGCTCTATGAAGATTTACCTTGCAATAGACATGCTTTCAATCCGCTCCACGTGGTAGTCTATATTAAATTCTTCCTTTATAACTGATTTCAAGGCTTCTAAAATAATTTTATTCAATTTAAAGTCCTCCACAATTTTTTCACTGTCTACTTCATCAATAGATTTGATACCTACAATTGGGAATTTTATTGTATTAATATTGTTCATAAATCATGTTTTTTTTAGTTTTGTCACATAAACACTATAACTAAATTACATAGTATCATTTAACATGAAAGAAACTAGGGGTCAGGCTGATTTTTTCGAGTCCAATAAATAGACTCCTGTGCAGCATTTTTTATATTACTGCAATGAATGGCGAGACAGTACATTATAACAAAACTAAACTACATCATGAACTACAAAGCAATGTTCAGCATACCACTGCGCTCGCCATCCTGAGACATAAGATGTTAAGTCTCATTATGTCCAGTAGTTAATCTGAATACAATGTCCTTCAAACTGGAACACAACAATGCTTTTACACTGTTGTTTGGCGGGAGAAATAGACATTGGGGTAGTGCCTACCCAGGCGGCCTCCCACATATTATGAGAGACCTATTGTATTGTATTGTATCAGCCCATATACGACCCACTGCAGGGCACGGGCCTCCTCTACAATCGAGAGTACGATTGAGAGTGGTTAGGCCATATAGTCCACCACGCTGGCCTAGTGCGGGTTGGCGGACTTACATACCGTAGAAATTCTTTTAAAATCGCTACGGTATGCAGGTTTCCTCACGATGTTTTCCTTCACCGTTAAAGTGCGTGGTGATTGATTATCAATACACACATAACTCCGAAAAGTCAGAGGTGTGCCCTGGGATTTGAACCCGCGACCACCGTGAACATGTAGGCAGCCGAGTCTGGTCCGATACCACGAGGCCACCACGCACTTCATGAGAGACCTACCACCCGTCAAATTTCAAAAGCATTTCAAAACTCACCAACGATTTCGGAAATTTTCTGGGCAAAATTCAAACGTTTGTTATTCCTCAAACTGAATGTTCGAACGTATTTGTGTTTTAGCTTCAGACTCTTTTCCATAGCGTCGAAAAGAGCCGACCTGGGCACAGGTAGCAATTTGTCATACGATCCGATGAATTTGTTCTCTGGCTGTAAAATAAATGTTGTTTGTCGAAACATGAAAAGCGATGAATCAGATTATTCTATTTTCCCTGTTATCGATGTTAAATATCAAGATTGTTGCTTAAAAGTGTTTTGAAAATAACAATAAACATTGTTATATTGAAGATGGCACGATTTTGCAAGTAATAATTACTTAGACGTCTGTAATTATGCATAAAGACTGCCAATTAAGAAGAAGAGATTAAAATAATGTTTTACAAGCAAATAAGGTATGTTTTCAATTAACTTAGTAGTGTATTTGACTACTTCCATGATAGACGCATGAGTTTACATATTAATGTAATTTCTGTGGAGCAATGTACACACAGTTTCAAGAAATGTTGAAATAAAATCCGATGGACGGGTCCATTAAAATCGCATACTACTCGTCATTCGACGATTCAACAGAATTTTAACGGAACTTTTCTGAATAAACACTTCGAATGTAAACATGATGCAGAACAAGAATTATTTTTTATTTTTTTATTTGTAGTTGGATTCAATCGCGATATTATTATTATTTTAGCGAATGTTGTGAGCTTCAATATTAAACAACCGAGTCTGAAATATTTTGTGTTTTTTCAACAGCATACGTTGTATCATACAGGCGTATAGTCTTTTGTACTTTTTGCACATTTCATTAAATATTTGTGGATACAAAAAACAGGAAGCAGAAATCATGCCTATTTTTTGAGATGTGTCTATAACATAAACAGAAATGAAATTTCAAAATTTCACTTCGTATTCGGCAAGTTCTTTTTTGAAATATAATCGCTATGAATTATTATAATAACAACTATCGCTATAAGTTTACTTCTATTTCATTTAACGATGAAAAAAAATGTATCACAGTTTCCGTGGCACATTGACCATAAAGTGATGTCAGGACTATGTAACTGAATATTGGGTGTATTTATTAAATTCTATAATCTAACGCCATACCAATAACTTACTAGATGCACATACAAGAAAAGTCAAAGTTACTCCTGACAAAGATAGAAGAATACAGCAGAAACATGCAAAAGGATTTCTTACATCATGAAAAACGTTGTAACGTAAAACCAAAGCCGGGTACCCGATGTCGCTCCTCCCTCGACATATCCCTTCGGCAATGGATACAGCGTATTCGTCGCAGTCGTATTGGGAACATCGAGCTAGTATCACAAAGTGGCTGAAAGTTGAACAAAATAATTTATTTCATGCAATGCAGTTTTGTAGAGGTTGTTTTTTATATATTCCTTTCATACATACATACATAAACTCACGCCTTTTTCCCGGAAGGGGTAGGCAGTGATGCGATCAAGACAGCCACGTTTCATCCCATAATGTGATAGGGGGCAAGCCTACCACAATATCCGGCACAAATTTTTGACTCTGAGCTGATAATGAATAGATAAATCCCATATCACTTTGCTCGACCCGGGATTCGAACCGGAGACCTCAGCATTGTCACTATATCGGGGTACCACTTCGTCTCCGAGGCAGTCATATTCCTTTCATCCATCACAAAACGCCATATTGATAAATATGAGTATCTTAAAGATGATCTACGATCTTTTTGCGTGCGCATTGTCATGCTGGTGTCAAAATATTAGGAACAGTATTTATCTATTTAACGCATTGTTTGAGATATAGTTTCTTAATATAAATAACAAGCATTTATACTCGTAATCTAATAGTATTAAGGTGTTCAATATAAGAAAATGTAAAGAGAGAAACTGTTCGTAATATTTTGACAACAGCGTTATAACAACTCATACGGACGCCTTAAGACTGTAGACGATCTATATGTGCCATGACACCAATTTCTTCAAGAATACTAACTAACTAAATTGATATCTTGATACACATAGTGTATTGCTCAGATAGCTCTTTCTTGCTCTAAAAATGACTAGTATAATAGATTTAAGGTAAAAATATTAGAAACTTACCGTAATTCGCTACAAAGATTTCTCGAAGCTATGTCTAAATTGGCCACTGCAATTGCAATTTTCTTGAATTTTTCCATGAATTCTTGTTGAACTTCATCCTCGTTACTTTTATTTACATGTGTACTATCTTTCACAATAAATATACCATAAACTTGTCCAATTTTAGCAATATCTTTCAGCATTTTCATACACTCTTCTTCGTTTTGTAAGCTTTCTGAACATAATTTTATTTTTACGTCTTGTTTCATCCATATACTAAAAGAACAAAATTATATTTTATTTCGAAATTCAATAAAAAATAGATTTATTTTGTCACCACTTTTAATGGCTCTGGCGACAATAACCTAATTTTAGGTCAAACATCTAAATTATTGGTTATTATTATCAACTGTTAATGAAATACTCTTATTTAAACCAACTTGTAATATTTGTAGATAATAATCACTGTATTGTAAACTGGTTTTGAAAAAAGCAACACTAGAGTTTTTTGCCCATTCTTCTCTAGTGAAAACCGCTTTCCGAACCGGTTGGTAGAATAAAAAAATGACTCAATCTAAATGATGTTGAACATTTTTGCAGATTTAATACATTATTTTTATTTCATCATAGTAGGTAAAGTAAAAATGATCATGAGATATAATGTTAAAAACATTCAACATTTTTATAAAATCATAGACACTCACGAAAACTTGGTCTGAACATATCCGGAAACTGGTCTGGCTTTCGTGTGTATCACAATTTTTCTCACTCCACGTTTGACAAGTCTATCTACTAGGTCAACTCCGAGGTCGGTTTCGTCACAGACAACTATATACACTCCTTTCGAGGAGAATGATATCCTGGAATAAAATATAGCAGTTTAAATATAGTTGAGGTTCCTCAGCTCCAAGACTAATACAATTTACGGACATTCCAGGAAAGAGCTTATTGATTTAAAGTTCGGTATCATACGATTAACCGACGTGGGCGTTTATGAAAGCCGATTTTATTTGGTATTGGTTCAGAGAATTGTCAAATAGCTTGAAATAAAACTATTTTTATGGATTTTATCGCGGATGTAATAATTGTAAAATAAGGGTAGTTAAATTGTAATACTAAGTGACTAAGCGGACGACTTATATGTCAGTCCATCCCGGGACCACGAAAGCTGTAAAGTGATCCAAACGTCGGGAAGTTAACAAATGTAAAATAAAACTCATTCCGCGATAAAATTCGTGAAAACTAGTTTTATTCCAATGAACATACGCGTAAATCTAAGAAACCATTATAAATAGCTTAAACCTTGATTGGTTGTGAAGCAATGCGTGGCACAAATACCTACGAAGGACAAGCAGTGGTGAAGAGAATATGTCACAAGTTATAAGCAAGCAAAAAACTGGATGAATTTCAAATTAATTGAAAGATATTTATACAAAATTAACCGTGGATCTTATTAATACACTTTAGTAAAAGCAAATTATGTGATTATCAAGTCCAATGGAGAAATTGGCCAAGATAGCAATCGTAGCAATATTGATCGATACCATGGTAAGTCGAGGTAAAGCCACTTTATCTAAATGCCCACATCGAATTATGTCGCCTACTAAATCAATCAATATTACATTTAGCGTTTGACTATGAACGGAAAATTTTAGACCAATGCTTAACATTCTAACCACATCATAAACTGTACAGTAGCTATTACGATAACTTTATGAAAAATAACTGAAGTACTAGACATGTCAAATTGATTTATCAAATACTTCACTTTCAATTATCCGAGAATAATAATAATTAATCATTAGCTGAACAGCGAAGAAAAGTTTAAAAAATATGTGAAATCCCCATTAATTAAAAGCGTATCTTACCTTGGTGCAATAAACATTCCTTGATTCGTAGTCACTGGATCTCTCATTCGGATAAGAACTCTACCTTTATGTCTGTTTGTTGATAACAACCTAAAGCCCTTTGATACGTCGCTTGGAGAATACACCGCTCGGGTTAGTGGTCTTACTATACCTTTTGTAATTCCTTCAGCAACCACACGTTGTAAAATCTTTAAAGAAACAAAAATCCTTTATAGTCCCTTAGTCATCTACATGTTAACGAAAATGTATGTAATCCGCCATACTATGAGTACGAACGCTAACAAATACAGTGATCTAGTCAAATGAATTAGGTTAACTTAGGTTAATATTGAGATAAATTATACAAGAACACAGGTGAATAAAATTAAAACATATATATTAAAAAGTCTATTAAAAATTGTAATTAATTAACCTAATCTAACCTAACGATTGTTTCGTTGCGGTTGGGTATTTTAATTCTCAGTTTACTACGCCATTTTATTGGAATGTATACAGGAATATATATAACGAATATGTATACATTCATTTCCAGTAACACAGATACACTCATTTGCAAAAAAAACGGGCGGTTTTGATTTTAATTCTTCTTTAAAAAAATACGGTACCAAAATGATTTCAATCATTTGTACATGTTACTGGCCGGTTTTAAAAATGCCGTGGTGTTTAAAACAGTACGTTTTAAATTCAAATTTTCGTTTGATGCTCGTTTTTACAGAAAACCACTTTTTATCCTACATTTTTGCTGGGAAGTTCCAAAAGATAATATCGGTTTTCATAACTTTTAGTCAATTTTTATGAATTTATTTCATATTCTTAATTGTCAAAGCTTCATTTATTGCTGTTTAGCTGTCTCAAAAATGTTAGAGAAAGTGGTAAAAGCTACCAAAATTATTGCGCTGCTCGAAGAGGGTTGCAGCCAATGCTTCGTGGCTCAGAGGCTAAGTGTGAGTCGCTCGACGGTTCAAAGGACCTGGCAGCGGTATCAAGACACCGGTTCCGTCGAGAGAAGGCCCGGTTGTGGAAGAAAACCATGTACCCAACCACGGAATTATCGTTTTCTTGTGAGTCGCGCATTGAGAAATCGCAAGTCTTCGTATATGGACCTTAAGAACAACCTCGAAGAAGTAAGAAATGTGCATATTAGTCTATGGACGATCAGGAGGAGGCTTCTCGCGGCCAATATACGCAGTCATCGCCCGGCCCGCGGCCCTAAGTTACTCCGTGAGCACAGAGTTCCCAGGCTTAGGTTTTCTCGAAATTGTGAGTCATGGACTCAAGAAGACTGGAATAGGGTATTGTTCTCCGATGAAGCCAGGATATCTCTGTTCGGTGAAGATCGACGTCGGCGAGTGCCACGAAGACGAGGAGAACGCTTTGCAGAGGCTTGTTTTGAAGAAATCACACCTTATGGTGGGCGCTCTGTTATGTTTTGGGCAGGAATAAATTCAATGGATCGTACAGAGTTAGTCTCCATTGAAAACGGCTCACTGACTGGACATCGATACATAACGGAAGTTCTAATTCCTCATGCACAACCCGCATTGGCCGCTTTAGGCGAAGACTTAATTTTTATGGACGACAACGCTCGCGCCCACCGGTCTGGCGATGTGGAAGCGTATGTGCAAGAGGTCGGCATTCATCTTTTGGATTGGCTAGCTCGAAGTCCCGACCTCAATCCTATAGAGCATGTCTGGGACGTTCTGAAACGACGCGTGAGATCAGTACAACCGGCTCCGCAGACCATCAGAGAGCTGAAGAATGTGATTACCGCGGAGTGGGAACGTATTCCGCAAGCAAGTATCCGGGATATCCTCGCTAGCTTACCCAGACGAATTCAAGTTGTGATTTCAGCTAGAGGGGGTCACACTCGATACTAAACATTTATCTGCTTTTACTTTATTAAAGAAAAAACAAACAAAAATCTTTGTTAACTTTTATTTCACGAGCATATGCACTACTAGCGAGCATACACTACTAGTGAACTTTAGCATTAAAACCCATAAATTTTATCAAAATTTTATGGTAATACTGACGAAAACGATTATTTGCTTATTAATTTACAAAATTGTGAAAGTAAAACTACCTATAACTATCAAACAAACCAATAGTAATATTTGAAATGGTTCATTGCTTAGGTGCCCGTTTTTTTTGCAAATGAGTTTATAATAAATACTAAATATGAATGTTTCTCCAACTAATGTCCGTTTTTTTTCATAATAACTATTAATCTTTTGTAAAGTTTTTATATTCACCTTCTTATCTTCCTTGTTTTCCGGTCTAAATATATTGCTCAGGTCCACAGCTTTGTAAGTTCTGTAATTCGAGAGGTAATCCATTCCAATGTCCTTATTTTCGCAAATGTCATACTTGCTTAGATCCAAGAAAATTCCAAAAATACCCACACATTTCATAGCAGCCTGAGATACAAAAATGATGATCAGGTTCTCAATAGAAACTAGATCGAAAACTTTAACTGTCTTAATTATAAAAAGGCAGATATTTGAAAAAGAAGAATAATCTTATTAATCCTCAATAGTCTTATTTTATTTTTGTGTTTGAACGATCATAAAAAACTATGTACAATTATGTTTACCTCGCGTAAAGCTCCAGTAGTATAATTTATGACGATATCGCAGTATTTATTTTTAGTATGATAGGCAACCATGTTGTGAAACGAGTCGTCTCCGGAATAACCAATATTAGATTCTGTGAACATTTATTACAATTTTACATACGTACACACATACGCCTTATTCCCAGAAAGGGTAGGCAGAGGCGCCACCATCACACCCACATTTCGCCTTGTATGTTCTGTCCCACGGTGTGATAGGGGAGAGCCATACCGGGCACAAATTCCTGACATCGGGCTGATAATAAATTAATTACCAGTTTGCCCTACCCGGGATTCGAACCCGAGACCTCAGCTTTGCAATTTTCCGTAACACATTTTCGCCATCGAAGCAGTCGATTACTATTTTAGATATTAAGATTTAGTGGATCAATCTCTCTTCCCACAGTGCTATAGTGTCTTCGCAGTCTTGTAACATCCCTTACAAAATATATAATGAAGTTTTTAAAATTATAAGGAAAATTTTCTCTTCATGTTGATTCAGTGTCTATACTAACAAATTTTATTATGCGAATAAAACCTTTTCCATGTACTTGAAAATACCATTTCCAATTTCGGTAATAACTACAGTTTCGACATCCTATGTTATATAAATACATACATAAACACACGTCTTCTTCCCAGAAAGGGTAGGCAGAGATGCTACCAGAACACCCACATTTCGGTACACCAACTTGTATATTCCGTCCCACGATGTAACAGGAGGCAAGCCTATCGCCATATCGGGCACAAATTCCTGACTCCGGGCTGATAATGATTAGAAAAATCCAATATCACTTTGCCCGACCCGGGATTCGAACCCGAGACTCTCTCGAACTCGAAACTCTATCATAAAATTAATATCGTTTGTGTCAGTTTTGAAGACGTAACTAAAAAAAATATGGCTTTTTTTCCATATCTGTATCAGCTCGTAAAAATCCTACTGCAGGGCACGGGCCTCCTCAACAACCGTGAGTACGATTGACAGTGGTTAGGCCATATATAGTCCACCACGCTGGCGTAGAGCGGGTTGGCGGAATTTTCATTCCGTAGAAATTCTTCAAAATCGCTACGATATGCAAGTTTCCTCACGATGTTTTCCTTCACCGCTTTAATGCATATAACCAACCTTATATATTTTCCATATAATCTTTATGAAATACGATATTGTAGTACTGTCGTATTTAAACGATGAAAAATTGGAGTGCAACATTTATAGATGTCTTTTTTATTATTTAGTGGATGTATGATGGATGAAGGTGAAGGTGGCAGAAATGAAACTCCCAACAAACAGCGATACACTTTTAAATGCAGTTAGTGGGTACACAGTGTATGTGCCGTACAATAAAAATCCACCAATTGCAATCGTACCGTAGTACCACTACGCTATCAAGGCAGTCTATGTCATACATTTTGGGATGTCACACTACAGCTGTTCTTAGTACATGACACATATTGCATTTCAAATCAATTTGCAGTCTAACTATTCCGTTAGAATATTGAGATCTCCCTCGGGAATGTGGAAGGTCCTATATTCCGGATTCAATGTTGTTGAGCACCGTATTAATTAAATTAATTATTAATTATTTCGGTTTAACATTAACTTCTATTACGACAATTTTCGTGTAGAGTAATAGTTTTTAAGTCATAGTAATTCATAATCTTCAGTGTCAAGCAGTACATTGTTGAACTTACGCCTTTTCCAAAGATTTCCACAGCGCGGCGCCCAGTTGGATGTGGCCTGTATCCATTCATTCATGCGATACGAAATATCTTAAAAAATATTGCCTTGCAACTTCATCAACTCTACGTAATTATCTAATTCGAATTACTCACCTTTCAATTCGGGGAATAATCTCAATAAAAAGTTCTTCTTGTCTATCGTACTGACAGTGGTAAAGACATTGCAATTCATTGACAGACATAATGCTATGACCGCTTGACCAAATGCACCTGCACCTCCTAGTACGAATACTGTTTGACCTCTGAATAGCTGGACTTTAAGACACTGTAAATAATTATTTAGGATATTATACAATATTATGTTTTAACACATTTGTACTATTATACAATTTTAGACTTTTTAAATAGTTATGTAGTGCACCGTAGGTTATTGCCTGAAATGAAAGCATTTTATTTTTTTATTTATTATTACTTTTATATTAATACAGCTTGGGTAGTTTCTTGTTTAATATATCCAGACACAATCGTTAATTAATAATATATAAAATATCAGTCTGTATTTGAGTCATTTGCTTTAAAGTGATACATCTAGTTTTAGGTCCTAATAGGTTCTGGATGGTTAGAAAATTAGTAACTAATTTTATAAAATCTATTCTAATATCCAGGCCCATTAACACAATTTAATGAACTAACGGTGGTATTCAAAGCTTTTTTTATACGGTGTGATATAACGCCTTTAAGGTTTTGAGATAAATAGATTGATTACGAAACAAAATAAACTTACAAGACAATAGTAGGCATGCACGTAAGGTAAAGGCACTGTGGCTGCTTCTTCCAAACTCCAATGTTCTGGTACAGGCCAGAGTAAATCGAGGTCCGCTTGTATTGCACTGCTTAATGAACCCTGACTTACACCCATTACTCTTTCACCACTAAAAATAAATAAAAACACCAATAAGATACATGCATAGTCCTGACCCCATAATAAAATCAAGTCTTATATCGTGGATATCAGATACTACGAAAAATGAGTGAGCTCAAAACACCAATACCCAGAACAAATATTTGTGAGCTAAACATTTGTCTCAGGGACGTGAACGAACCCACGGGTTCTCGTTTCATAGCCAGCTCTCAATAAACTGAGCCACAGGGTCCGTCAAATAAATGCAATTCAACACTCATCTGCCTTTCAGATTCGTAGTCACAACTACAATATCTTGACATAGGTAGTAAGATCTCCTAAATTATGCTTCCGTATCTGGTATAATTATATTTGATATTTATTTTACAAATTACGCCTCGACAGATTCGCTACAGTCATTTAAAATCTAGGTCAGTAATTAAACATTTTCAAGAACTCCGTATAAATGTTTCCACCGCTCTCTAAATTATGAGACTTGTAAAAGCTATTTTTGCAATGCAATTATTCATTCAACAAATTTCATGGACAAATTAATAGAACGGTAAGAAGGCGGTGAATGTAGGCAAATTAAACGAAATTGCTTAGAAGCAACATCGCTGAGAGAAGATAAATTTCTCTTTTGTTTCATTAATTGCCAAGTAGTGAATTTTAAATGAATACCTGGAATCAAAACCGCTGAAATCCATTCCAAACGATGTGTCTTCAGTAGCGACAGTACTTGTAGCTCTCTCAATATCTTTTATAGAAAGCCCAGCAAAGGAAATCTATAAAAATAAACATTTAATTAATATTATAAAGCAAATACCGCTCGTATCTTAGTCTACATTAAAGACTCGAAGTTTCTTTTGCATGTTACGATTACGAGTGGCTAATGATTCTGTGATACAAAAAAATATATTCTTTTATAAATGCTACTTTAATTAAGTAAAAACATGAATAATTCTCAGTAATATTTAATAGTGGAATATAGACTTTCGATTCTATAAAGCCAAGCCGTCATTAGTGAATTATTGCGATAGATTAGTCTAATTAAATAACATTTTTTTCTTTAATTTTTTCAGTATTTCCGGGAAACGAGCAAACAAGTCACCTGATGGTAAGTGATCACTGCCGTCCATGAACATCCACAAAGTTTAGATCATGGAATACTACTGGCCCATCAGATTGGAACGGGAGCGGGAAGGAAAAAGGATGCGAAGAGAAAAGGTTTATTGGGCATTCGGTAATCTCACTCACCGAACGAAACACGACAACGAAGCTGTCACTTTTCTGTAAGATAGTGCCCCGGACGAGCCTGCACATTCACGCTGAGTCATAACTTACAATACCGTGGCTCTGCCACTTCAAATTCTATAAATTTACCTGTACTAATTCGTTGCTAGGTAATTGAGGAGGAGCCTCGACCCATTTCAGACCATCCAAGAAACAAGACCCTGTCTTAGTTAGAGTTGCATTTCGAAGATTAATTGATTTTGGACTCGTTGTAAAATAGTATGACCCCCATTGACTCTGAAAAAATGATTTTAATATAGCAGAGTACATTTTTATAATAGAATTAGTTTTATGTAAGGCACAGAAGTGCGTGGTGACATATTGGTATCGGACCATACGCGGCAGCCTACGTGTTCACGGTAGTCGCTGATTCAAATTCCAATGCACACTTCTCGGACTCTGACTTTTCGGAGACATGTGTGTATTGATAGTCAATGACCACGCAATAAAAATACTATAACGGTGGAGGAAACATCGTGATGAAACCTGCATTCTGTAGCAATTTAAATAATTTCTATGTGTGTGCAGTCCGCCAATCTATCGGTGAACTATGTATATGGCCTAACCCCTCTCATTCGTACTCTCGGTTGTATAGAAGGTTCGTGCAGTGGGACGTTTATGGGCTTATAAATAATGTAAGGCACAGGACACATAAACAATAATAAAAATGTAAGTGGTCTATGTCTTGCATAAATATTATGAAAATGTTGTATAATCACCTCCTTCAAAATGTTTATAGCCAAATTCTTATCTATTTGGTCTTTGTACATATCAATTTCTGGATTGAATTCTGGTGCGTGGAAATTGTCTATAATTACCGCAGATAACTTCTTCGCCCCTCCTTTCCTCAAATTTTGAACGAAACCTGCGAAGGAAGATAAATTTTATTTTAAATTCTTTCGGTAGATTTGATGTCATTTCTAAGAAATGTAATTTATGTAAAATGAGATTATAGCGGTACTGTATTAATCTAAACTATACTCGGAATACAAATAAATTGTTCACAAATTATCTGGCTATCTTAAAGCGATTTTTTTTTAATCAACTGTGAGGAGAAGATAATGAAAAGTAAAGAAATGGCGTAAAGTATAGCACCATAAAATGATCTTTTCATGACAAAAACACCACATAAATGAATAATTAAGCGCCAAAAAGGTCGTTAAACACATTAAGCCTGAGAAATACTTAGATTCACGTTACAATTACCTAAAATGCCGCAATAAGGCTGTCGCTCCGAGATTAAAACCACACGTTTCGTCGTCTTCAGTTCCCCGTACACACGTGGCACCCAAGAGAATTTATTATCGGAACCGATCCTAATGTACGCAGTCTCCTGTTTCAAATGAGCCCTCTTTAGCAAAATTAGTATTTGCTTTCCATCTGACAAAGACGCGATTGTTGTGAAATGTTTCCTCCAATTTCGTTCGATGTTTGGAACGCTTTGTTCCACTGTCAATAGAAAGGATTCTTCAGATATGTTTTTAAAAGCGTTTAATTTCTGAAAGAGATGGTATTATTTGATGATAAGCCGACTTATATAAATAAGATACTTAGCTTTTCATATTTGTAGCAGAATTATATTAAGACAATTGTAGGTATAAAAAAATTTGATACACGTGTAAATAGGAAAAATCACTCATTAGTCGAAACAGTCACAAACATAAATTTGAATGTATCTCTCTTATTCATATAATATTTCACAACAATATCAATGTTGGAACAAAACAATAAATCATTAATAATAATTTGGAATATAAAAGGTAACTTCAACAACACCATTGTCACATTAACAGCTTTGTTCACTATGGAAACTCATAATATACACAATTTTGGTTAACCTGATATGAATAATATTATTGCTTATCATAAGCTTGGTTTAATTATTATACCTGTTCATCGCTCAAAAACTTTTCAGTCACAAACATATAACGAGTGTCTTCAGCATCGTTCTTTTTAGCAACTATTTCATTGAGATCCTCTTTACTTTTTATCGTCATATCTATTTCAACATTAATAGGCATTTTCTCTGCTACTTCTTTTATTTTGTCAACAATTACTTTCGTCGAAGAACATATTTCTGCAACCTTGACTTCATTCGTTCCAGCGTTTTCTGCTACAATTTGTAGAATTACACTCAAAGCGGTGTTTAACTGGAATTAAATTAGCTGTGATAAATAAGTATATACCTATAAGAAAATAGTAATACAAAATTATTACTATTGTCAAACCCCTACCAAGTTATTTTTGTAAGTTTTAATAAAAGGTAAATTAACGTTTAATAAGTAAAATTTTGTCTACAAAATTCAGTCATGAGACAATTTTGGCATTCGCCAACGGTCAGGTAAATGTATGGTTAACTTACATCAATTTTGTCCATAGAATAATAAGGAAAGAAAGATCGAGATTCCAAGACGTCACATTCCTTCTCAAATACCGGTTTATCAGTAAACGTTATAGTATCGATTTCCACTCCAGCACACCTTAAACATTAAGCATTACTTGAAACATCTCTTCATTTTTCATTCATTACTTTTAATTGTTAAGTATGCGTTGGTGATCTGTCTTAATTTCATCCATTTTATTCTACGCTATAACTATCTCATTAATCACAGCTAATTGTGCAGTCACAAAAATAACAACGAACAACAAACAACAATGAAAAGCAGAAAAGTAATGTTTTCATTACATGTGTCTATAGTTTAAAACTAAAAATATCTAGAAAGAAGTAGAAAGATTAACGTCGTCACTTGATTTTATTTGACTAGAATAATTGAAGAAGATATTCAATTATTAAGACAACAAATACAATACAATATTAATTCGATCTGAAAGTATTTATTAATGTTATCGTATATTATATTTGGAAAGATATGATACATACCTAGTTATTCCTTGTAATTTATTCATATATGCTTTGTAATTACCATCTTCTTCTAGGTTTTGTCTAGCGATCTCATGTTCCACCGTACTAATCGACAGTCTCCTGATGAATTTAGGTACGGAAACTCCTTCACAGCCTCGGGCCAGAATGTTCATTTGTATTAGAGAGTCCAGGAACGTCACCCATTCGCCAGTCCACTTGACATGCGCTTTGTCACATTCAATATTTGACGAGTGGATCGATTGGAACAAACCGCTGTAGGACATTATTTGTTTAAAGGTGTTGATTGATGTCAATTATATTATATCAAAATTTAATTACCGGGTATATACAGACTGCGATCGAAAACGAAGTCAGATGGTAATTTTAGTGACTTCGGACACAATGCAACTAGTAATTTTCCAAAATACAGCGACTATATTATATTATTTAAGTACTTATCAAAGTGTTTGGGTGGCAAATACATGGTTTTTGCAAAACAATATTTTTAACCCTTGCCTACCTTTGCATCTTTAAAAATAAAAGGGTGTTCATTATTATTTTGTGAAAAACGATTTATTTACCACTCCAACACGACATAGGTAATTTTCTTTAAAGTCGTCGATTTTTTGCGATTTTTTATTTGCATTATGTCTGAATTCACTAAAACTACCACCTGGCTTCGTTTTCAGTCGCAGTGTGGATATACCCGGTATATGTATTTTGCACAATAAAATCATACATACATACATACATACATAACCACACGCCTTTTTCCCAGAAGGGGTAGGCAGAGGTGCTATTAGAACACCCACGTTTCGCCTTGTATATTCCGTCCCACGATGTGATAGGGGGCGAGCCTATCGCCATATCGGGCACAAATTCCTGACTCCGGGCTAATAATGAATAGAAAAATCCAATATCACTTTGCCCGACCCGGGATTCGAACCCGAGACCTCAGCTTTGCAATCATACCGTAGTACCACTACGCCACCGAGGCAATAAAATCATACAATAGTAATAATGTCAGCCCATAATATACATCTTACTTTAGATAAATTTATCTACGGCTGAGAGGGCTTTAAGTTAAGACTTAAGATCGTCCAACGATCCAACGTCTTTGATAAGCAAAGACGTTGGATTAATCCGGGATGGTAGACTTAATATACCTTTGATATTCTCAGTTTGAAATGTTAGGCGTATTGATTTATTCATGGCGTTTTTCTTCACCATTAACGAGGATGGTAATTATATACTTAATGATACATATAACATAATTAGCAACACATAGAAATATCCTAGCTCCATCTATTTAAATTGTATTAGAGCTATTAGGTTTTACATTGAACAAAATCTTACAAAAATAAATCAAATATATCTAGTTTAATTATTTTGGCGCAGAACAGCAATTAAGAGTTAACTGAATTCTCTACTCTGGACATAAGTGCGAAACGAGCCACAGGGGAATTGTTCCCTTTAAAGCGATCCGCTCACATCAAGCAGGGGCAGTATAGGATTAACGACTCGTCATGACAGCAAAACACTTTTAGCCATTGAATTTTATTTTGCTTCTAAGCCTGCTCTAAAAGAATGAGTTGGAAAGAATCTAATATAAAGTGCGTCGACACTAAAATATTGTAATGAACGTGGTCTGACAAGGCCGAAGAATCAAAATCACCAGTCTCCAGGGCATAATAATGGCCTCAAAGTGAAAAATTAAAATCAAAATAAATAATAAATAAAGTGGTCAAACTATGGGTCGCCCTATATACTCGTAATACAGGTGATATTATCATACGTTGTACATTAAAATATAAGTAAATTATATTGTGATAACTTACCCATACGAAAATCCTCGAGACGCCAATATTTTGTAAATGTCCTCTGCATCTAAAATGATCTCATCTTCTTTTTCGTCATCGGAAAATTCATGATAGAATTTAATTACTTCCACACCACTTACAACACCAGAGGCAACGAGGCTATCTTCATGGCAAACCTTAAATAATGAATTAGCAGTCAGATGCACATATTTCTGAGGATAACCAAGAATTTCTTTTGAATATTTATTAATCTTATTAAGCGTAAGAATTACCTCAAACTTATTATCTCCTCTATTTCTTTGTATATACAATTTGAGAGGACTATCTTTTTTGATGACCACGTCATTCATGAAGTGAACATTATTAAATACAACTGAAAGATCTTTGTACTGCATGTTTTTGTACATTGCTACTGTCTCCCAAACGAGTACTAAAATCGCTGCTTCGGGTAATACGTTTGTACCTGAAATATTATAAGTAATAATTATGAAAATACCCAACAGTCACATACATAATACTAATGCCACACTAAAATCGAGTCTTGGGTATCAAGAACTACGGGAGACTTCTCGGTGTCAAACACACACCAACTTTTTTATCGGCGCGGGGATAGACCCTGTGGCATCTCGTTTAACAGCCAATGTCTAGCCAACTGCGCCACCGGGGCTGTTAAATATGACGTCAAATAAAAAAAGCGCCGATTTTTGTAATGAATTTTGTCTGACGTCCCTTTTCGGTCTTATCTGAATACATCATATATTACTCTTCTAAACTAACATAAATAACCTCACCTTCTCTCACATGTCCTTCAAGATATTTATAATCATCGTCATAAACTGACATGATAACATTTCGAGCACTTGCCGTGATTTTCTCCAAGTTATTCGAAGCCCACATTGGCCTAAAATGAATATTATTAATACTTATTGCACAGTGCCTAAAGCCTCATTTACACGGGGAGAGTTTCTCGACTCGAAGATATGATAATCATAACGATATAAAAAAGTTGCATCGTGGAAACTTTGTCAGAACACGATAGTCTGTGGCGGTTATGTCATGCAATAATGGCATACGATTCTCGCTGCGAGAGACTGTCCCCGTGTAAATGGTGCTTTATTGTCCACATTTTAATATTTCTTGCAAGCTTCGGCAACATACACGGAACGTATCTTTGCACGCAAATTTGTTTTTATAATACAAAATATATACGGCTTAAATATAATACGAGTTTACGGCTTTCCCGCTCAAAGATTTCCATATTACGAGTATCATCGACAATTATTACTTCTACGAGATGTCTAATAATGAACATAGGCGAACAATTTTTATAGTGACCTGTTGCAAGTGGCCACACCTATTTCGTCTTATTTTCATCACGACTATCCAATAATGAGTGACACTAGACAACATAATCCATTCAATCATATATACCCTTCAAGTAAATGTAGAATTTCGTATTGTTATAATCATCGATAAATATTGTAAGCCTTACCAATCTTCACTATGTTCCCATCGAACGAATTGCGATAGCAGTGGCGTTTCGGTGGAAACAGGATATTCAATTGCAGGATACAGTGCATTTATATTCGGATTTAAACCGGCTTGATACATTCTGAGAAAATGAGAATTTTTAATTATAAAGTTTATTGGCGACCATTTCAAAAATGACCGAGTTGATTTAGGCCAATTTTTATAAAATATGGAAGGTGACCATCTCTAACTTCAAGTTAGTAATTAGCGAGAGGTGGTGCAGGATTGACATAGCTAGAAAACTCTCATTTCGGAGACCAAGACTCACTTTGGGTCGCTGGGCAAGCGGAGTTAATTTAGTTTTTTAATCTGCCATTTTAACTAAGTCTCATTTAACTTACTTCCCAATAGCGTCCATCAAGAATTTGACTCCATCATTAACCCCTCGTTTTGCTACAGGTATGTGAGTGCAAGTTCCGTGCGATCTCTTCAATATTGCTTGTAGCAAACCATGAGGTGCTATCTCGATAACTATAGCATTATCTGGTATTAAGCTTATTGTTTCTTCAAAGAGTACAGGACTCTAAAAAATAAAGAGGATTTGTATGAAATATATTCATACATACATATACATAAACACACGCCATTTTCCCAAAAGGGGTAAGCAGAGGTGTTACCAGAACACCCACGTTTCGCCTTGTATATTCCGTCCCACGATGTGATAGGGGGCGAGCCCATCGCCATATCGGGCACAAATTCCTGACTCCGGGCTGATTATGAATAGAAAAATCCAATATCACTTCGCCCGACCCGGGATTCGAACCCGAGACCTCAGCTTTGCAATCATACCGTAATACCACTACGCGACCGAGGCAGACCAGTCAGAAATATATTCATATTTCATGCTTTTTGAGCCAGCAACATTCATTGGTGTATGTCTTTCATATTTCACGAAGTACAATGATAGAAGATCGCGTTATGAATTTAAGAATCAAGAAAGTAATGTTTTTTTTTTATACAATAGGTCCTGTAAACGAGCAAACAGGTTACCTGATGGTAAGTGATCACTGCCGCTTATGAGCATGCATAACGCTTGGATTATAGTTATGTTAACGTGGCTCTACCACAAATAATAATTGTCATTCTATTAATGCCATTGAGAGTAATAACTATTATGAAAGCCATTTTTATGTTTTTACTACTATTTAATAGAGTTGCTACATAATGTTGTAGTATAAGCTACGATTTTCAATATCATTCTTAAGTGTTGGTAGGTAAAACCTTAAATAAAACTTACCAGCAAATTATTTGTGAGATATTCAGCAGAAGAATACTTAGCCAGTGGCCCATCCCACTGGTGTTGTGGTATAGAAGTTGACAACCATCTATTACTTCGAGGTTTGGGTTCTTTTATTATCTCTTTCAAACCTTTTAGAAGATGAGAGCCTGCAAAAGTATTTTTTCCTATTATATATCGGACTCATTTTATTAGATACGTTTTGTAAAAATTATGGATGATTGGACTTCATTTTTATGTTTTAACAAGATATCCTAGATTTCATTACTCAGATGGATCAATGACCAAAGGTTATTTTATTTATTCTAAAGGTATAAAAACTCGAATGAATATAGTAGTGACCAAGTATCGGCTTACCTGCGTGTGCTAAATACCTCGAATGGTAAGGAATGTTGGCACATGGTACCTCTTTAGCAAATATCCCTTGCGCAGTTAGTTCTCCGACGAACTTCTTCATAGATTCAACAGGGCCTGATATAGTACTCGATTCGGAGCTATTGTGACATGCTACATCAATGTCTGGTGGACACTGGTTCACGATCTGAAAAGAAAAGAAAGAAAGAAAATAAATTTATTATTGACACACATAAAGGATAACAAAAATATATTCTGTAATTAGTCTAAATGCTATCTATGGTGTACTTATATTTGCTTAACACAATTACATCAAGACTACTACTATAAATATATATGAAAAAGAAAAAAGTTAGAGATTGCAAATAATAAAATCCTCCATTCATCTTTATGCTGCAATACAGTTAGACTGCACTGCAGCGCTGACTGGTAGAATAATTGTTCATATATATAATTACATTGGTGGAGGATCAATAGCTAGTCCATGCTCTGTTTCAACATCCTAAGATAATTATGCATATACTTAACAAGAGAATTGCATATACACCATTAAGGCTGTTACTATGTGTCCTACTTAAAATTTACGCGAAGAGGTGACGCAGTACGTGCCTCGTGGATGACGTCACGGTCTCACGTGTGCCGACGCAACAGAAGCACAAGCAGCGGCTTGTTCGGTCATTATCGATTGTTGTATAGTGGAATAAACGTAAAATTGGTTATAGTTTAATTACGTAATGTTTATTTTATTAAATAAATTTCTATGTTCTGTGTTCAGCAGTGGACTTCCTGTGACTCAAGAGAGAGAGACAGAGAAATAAAAAATATAATAAAAAAAAATTCTAGGTCACTGCATTTTTTTTGCATCCTCCAGCTGTAAAATTCGTAATTGATATGTAAATATTAACGTAAGATAAACCGATAAAGTTTTACATTTCCAATGATGGTTATGTTCGGGCAGTGAGCGCAATGGAAGATCTATAATCATTTGAATCTCCCTCTTCTCTTCAAAATTCATAACGTACCTATGATGTCTTATATATTACATTCATTCAAGGATTTACGAGTTATCTTTGACGACGTTGGTTAGAAATATCGTACTGGTATTCTAACTAAATAAACAAAAACTAAATGTTTCTATCATAATAAACATAGCGCCTTATTAGATAACCGAGCGACCCCTCACCATCCTTAAGGTAAATAACATATTTATTTTTTCTTTACAGCTTACATATCGGGGTGGCGATCGCAGTGGAATGTCATGTATTGTTTTTTAATTCATGGTGTTGTTTGTTTTAGCTACTGTCCATGAGCGGTCGTATCGCTTACCATCATGCGAATGGCATGCTCGTCCCGCCATTCATATCATTAAAAAAACATCGTAAAATACTACTCACAGATTTATATCCGATCCCAACGGCGGCCATAGCTCCTCTTATAATTTTTGTGTCACAGCAGACTTTGCCACGATAGTAGGTGCCCAGTACAAGTTCCTCAGCGGTGAGCGTACCGTCATGGTAGGCACATGCCATCTCACCTAAGCTATGACCTAGAAACACCATAATTTACCTTAGAAAATAAAGGAATAAAAAAATAATCTGTATTATTTATAATATGTAAAATATCAAGCTGCAATGGATAGAAATATATGAAGGCTTGACAAATAATTATGCGTTCTTCTTCTACTCTTTGTGTCGTATTTTTCAGTATTGAGGGTCGTAACCTCCTGCTGTATCACTTTCTCTCGGACGAGTTGTCTCTATTTGATTCTGTCCCCAGCGGTGTGAAGGGCGCTATAAAATGTAGAGTAGTGCGTATCTTATCAGACCAACGGGTTGAGTTGCGACTACGAGGCGTTTTCCTTTTAAATTATGAGTTCTACGTTGCTAATAACCAAATTATTTTGACACACATATGCCTAAAGGAACATTTGTGAAACACAATTTTTGAAATATCGGCCTTTTTACTGATGGATTTCTATCCGATTCAGCATTTTACGTTTTTGTTATAAAAACTGCATAAACAGTATTTTTAACCAACTTCAAAAAAGGAGTATATAATGTTGAATACTCACCTACAATATAGTCAGGAACAATACCAATGGCGTTTAGTACATCTGTGAGCGCAATTTGTATGGCTCCTATGCCAACAAACCCGTTTATGATTTCGTCAAATACTGCTTTATCGGTGGACGTCACGATTTTAACTAGATCCACTCCTTTTGGTTCCAAAACTTTACTGCATCTGTATAGAATATTAGTAATTATAATAATCTGCAGGGCACAAGCCTCTACCATCAACTCTCTCTCTCTCTTTACTCAAATATTTAGTATTCAAGGCTTTTGATCAAACCGTATAGATACGAGACTTTAAGGTAAGGTAAGTTCCCAAACCGTAGTTCAGCTAAGTTATACAAAAACTCGTATCGGTACGGGGTGGCTAGAACTCTTGAAAACTAAAATCACGATTTGTGACAAAAAATATTCACTGATTTTTTTCAAGTCCTGTATAATATCACCTGGGGTGATTGGAAACAGATGGGTTAAATTAAACACCATATGTCAATATAACCCGGTATAGAACAAAAGCGTGAAAAGTCCCGTTTACACTGGGACTATCGTAAGGATATAAAAAAGTTGCATCGTGTAAACGTTCGTCACTACACGATAATCTATATGTATGTCATCTATCTATGGCAGTTACGTCATGCGATAATCGCATACGAGTCTCGCCGCGAGAGACTCTACCCGTGTAAAAGGCGCTCTACACTCAAAATATAGCTAGATATGTATAACAATTGGATTGGTTTTGATTGCTGGACGAACGTGGTCAAATCCACATTGTGTGGCTTACCGATATTTAGGATTGCCATTTTTATTCAAACTCCTGGCTTAAGTGTCAAAAGATTTGGTTTTGTATCATGTCTATCAAACGTATTCCTCATGCCATTTAAATCGCGGGAAAGATTACTCTGAATTCCATTTACCTCACAGCATACGGACGTAAAAACATATTTGTGGTTCACAGCTGATGTGGAGAACGAACCTCCGAATTTCCATTTTGTACTCGTACATTGGAACGCAGATACGTCATTATAATTTTACTTACTTGGGTCACAAAATTGAACTATCGTCGCTATAAGAGGTCTTCTTAAAACAAGGTTTGGGGCATAATTTGTGGAGGAGACCATAGCCAAGCAGTATTATGGTTTAGGCAATTTAAAAATTCATTTTCTTTATCTTTATACTGAGAATATCCTCACGAATACTGTGATCACATATAAATAAATAAATAAATAATAAATACACCCAACAGTCACATACAGTCCTGACGTCTTTTGTCGTGGGTATCAGGCACTACGAGAGACTTTTCGGTCTCACAAACACCCAGACCTCTCGACAAATACCTGTGGGCATCACAAATATTTGTCTCGGTGTGCAGATTGAACCCACGGCCATTCATTTCAATGTCAGCGTCTATCCAACTGCACCATGGAGGCTGTCATTTACCCAAAAACAAACGATTTTACATATTTGTTTCAAAAGGATCTTACAATATTCACAGCGAAAATTCTGCTGAATATTTTATTTAGCAAAGCATTGAAGTAAGAACAATATTTAGATATAATGCAAATGCGATATAGAGACCACTTTCCACTTGTGAAAATCGAGTTAATGTAGCGAAAACTATAAGCAGCTTAAGAGGTAAATGTGAAATGGAAAAAAACTTACATAAAAATTAAACGGTTTTTAGTATTCGTTGGTAAAGCTCTTACATTTTTTTACAAAAATATTTTTTTAAATATGGAATGCAGCTTAGTGGAAAGATAAAAATATATCTCAAATGAACGCATGCATACACACGCTTACGCTTGTGTCGCGAAAGTGTAGGCACAGTTCACCAAGTTCTTTAACACAAGTCCTTTTTCCGACCTACAAAGCGACTTAGGAACCTTTTGGTTAGACTACATTTTTCATGTTGCCACCCACTAAAATCCGAAACTATGAGGAATAACGAAAAATTTTGAAAGGACTCACGAGCCCGATTTTGATGAAAACTCAAAATTAAATTTTTGATAAATCAATATTCCCAGCGAGGAAACGAACCTGATGAATTTGATAAAAAATATACATCCTGGCTTGTCAGCTTTTGCTCACTGGGTCCCGAAGACTGTGACATCATACTGACCTTTGGATAGACTCTGCAAATATTGGTATCCGCATGAGATCAGCTCCCATGCCGAGCCACTGGGAGCCCATACCACTGTACACGAACCATACGGGTCTTTTGATACCTGGGTAGTAGTCCACGGTTTTTGCTAAGCATACGGTTTCGTTCTTCTCATTTGTATCTGAAAGAGAATTAAGAATCAAGATTTTCGAATTCATTGTTATGTCTGTCTTTGCCCTGCGCCAGCGTGCGGACAAGGTAATTTGATTTTTTATACCAGTTATAGAAACATTTGAGATTGTCCCGCCCTCATACCCACCACTGCAACTCCTGTAAGCCAGGAGTTGTCTGTAACCCGCAATGAAATCAATCATAAAGTTAAATTAATAGAAGTAGTTGGAAATAAATTATTGTCTACTTCCTTCCATAACAAAGCAGGTGACAAAAACAATGAACTAAAGAGGTAAATAAAATAAAATAACCAAAATAACCTCGTATAAATACTTTTACAGCCATAGAAGCCAACTGTAAAGCACTACGGATCAAATAATTATTATATTTAAAAGGGACCTATAATGTGAGCTGTTATAATGGATTCCAATAATATAGAAACATTTGCAAATTATTTTACTACATATTTTATGTAGCTACAAATTAATTATTGTGGACAGGCATTATTATGTTAATGGATAAAAATCGTTGGTCGCCCGTCCAGATTTATATCTAGAGGACACTGACCTTACAATTAGATTAAGCGTAGTCAGTAAGCCGTATTTATTTGGTGTGCCTATCATTGGGACGTCCTCTGGCCAGATGGCGGAACGACATGCACAAGAGGGCCGGCATCGACTGGATGCATATTTATGCAGCAGACCGGTCTCTGTGGCGTACCTTGGGAGAGACCTACGTACAGCGGTGGACTACAACGGGCTGATGATGATGGTGATGACTAAGCCGTGTCGGTATAAAAAAATAATGTATTTACCAAGTATGGCATATCCTCTCGCAGTATGACCGAGTATGTCTTCTTTAAAAACGTTACGGAGAAGAGCGATTTGCTCCAAATCTAATGGCTGTTTCTTCAATATCTCAAATATTGTGCTCGCAGAATCTTCCTGTCTACCAGATGCGAGAACCAATTGAGGAATTCCACATTGATACTTTTTGGGATCCTAAAATTAAAAAAAATATATAAAATAGCCAGCGCTTTATCTAAACGGCAGATAATATTAATCAGGAGCAGTTTGACTACTTTACAATACAAACATTTTGATTAGAGATGTTAACGTAACTTGAATATATACGTATATACAACATGTAACACATTTAAATGTAAAAGCGGAAAGTAGTATGTTCAAAATCAGCTACTGAATCGATATCAATACTTTTTTTTGTAGGTAATATTTTTTTAAATAATTAATTAAGACTAAGTGAATAACAGACACCCTCTCATTTAATGCACCGAACAAACAAAATTGAAACGTAACTCCAGTACACAAAGTCTTTTCTAAATAAAATTATAAACGAATAATCAAAGATAAACAAATATGAACATTATTTCGATAGTCATAAAGGTTTATTTCAAATACACTAGCAAAATAGCATTAAACAAACGCACACAACGACAGTCTTCAAAAAGCATGATAAGCTACCAAAATTAATAACTATCATATTCTCTTTTCTGCAAATGTAACTACCATTAGACAGAGCAGGACGCAACTATTGTTTAATGAAATTTGAATCATCCGATAAACATAAAAGACGGCGCGCGCGGCGCGGGCGGCACATCAAAGGGTATGTGCAGTCCGCATAGGGATGTACCGCGAAAAAAATCTAATGCGATATTTACAGGACCCGGCATTCTGAATCCCGCGCAATACGGGTAACTAACTATTTAAATGATATGAATTAAATTGTAATAATCAAAAGGAAAAGAAAGATCAAGTATTTCTATGCCGAAGAACAACGCGAAATGTTAAGATAATCATTATTTCATTTGATTCGTAATTTTATTCCAATGTATGCGGAATCCCGGTGTGTCGGATATCCCGGTATTGCAATCTCTAAATATGCACCGAATTTGTCAAAACATTTAGTCGTGCGCCGCTGTTATCTGTGACTTCTTGTGTTCACTCGTTAAGTAGATATTTCGATAACTTTCGCGATGTCTTTTCGGTATTCGAATATTGAATACACGGAAATGGTGAGAACATTGGCAGTGTGTGGAGATAACGTGTCCTTGGCATGCAGGACATTTAATGAGAGGTACGGCACCAATGTAGATCGCAGGACTATGTTGGCAGCCACTCAGCGTCTCCGAGATCATGGCACTTTTCAGCCCAATACTGCTATTGACAGAGGAGATAATGTACGAATACGAACACGTCGTCAAAACCAAATTCTGAGTAATTTTGAGGAGAATCCCCATCACAGTACCCGAGAAGTGGCGCCATATTTTAATGTTAGCCACATGTACGTGTGGCGAACGCTTCGTGGTGACGGCGAGCGTCCTTTCCACCTGAGACGGTGTCAGGACCTAACTCATCGTGATTACGCCCCGCGACTAGAGTTCAGTCACTGGCTATCTCAGAATTGGCAGCGCAACATTTTATGGACAGACGAGAGCACGTTTACGCGTGGTGGAATGTTTAACCAACACAATAGCCATTTGTGGAGCCATGAGAATCCTCACGCATGCAGGGTGGACTCATACCAACATCGATTTTCAGTGAATGTTTGGGCAGGCGTCTTAGGTACCCATTTACTGGGTCCTATTTTTTTAGAACGGTTAACAGGAGAAAGCTACTTAATGTTATTAAGAGAAGTAATACCTACTCTCCTTGAGGATATACCTCTCGTCCATTTGCGAGAGTTGTTTTATCAACACGATGGTGCCCCGGCGCATTTCACATGGAGTGTTCGTAACCATCTGAATAATGAGTATGGTGAGCGATGGATCGGTCGTGGTGGGCCAGTGCAATGGCCTCCTAGGTCACCCGACTTGACGCCTCTTGATTTTTTTTTGTGGGGACGTATTAAATCTCTAGTATACAACAGTGAAATTACTAGTGTGGAGGAACTAAAAAGTAGGATAGTGGCAGCGTTCCTAAAGGTGAAGAGTGAAACTGCCGTTTTAAATAAATTACGCGATCAATTGCGCAAACGTGCGTTAAAATGTATCGAGCAAGGTGGTGGACATTTTGAAAATGTTTTAAAAAGAAGTCGCCGTATGAGTGCCATGTAACACGTAAGTTATTTTTGTGTTTTTTTAATTGTTGCGTTATTATTGCCGATTTAATAGTCGATTAATGCAAAATATTGTCTTGTATTGTGACTTCCTGCTCATTATTTGTAGTAAATTTAAATACTTATTTAATAGCTCGATAAAAACTAGATGCTGACTGAGTACCTAAATAAATAGTAATTTGTTTATGAAACCACCCGGCAATCACCTGCGTTCGTTATTTGTAGTAACGTTTATTGTCGGCGCGGCGTTCAAACGACCCGCGTAGGTACTCGTGTAAGTGTGCGTGTCCGCCGCGAGCATATTATGTACTATGTCGTAGTGCGCTCTTATTTGTATGGTGACCATGTTGTGCGCCTACAAATAGTATAACTAATTTCATAAATAAAATATATTTGTAGACACCGGAGTACAATTTTAAAGCATATACTATAATTGCAATAATATTTTTAAGTTTGGGTGTCTGAAGTTGTGCGTTATTCATTTTACACGTTGTATAAAGTATTATATTCTACGCATATAGTATTAGAAATACTATCGCATTTAGAAATTGCTGCCAGATAATCCTATGAGGAATGATAATGCGAATAGAACTAGGTGGCAATACATAATAAGGACGAAGTAATTACGAGGATAGTTAATAACATAGGTGTTAATGATAATACCAGTAAATATTGTGATAATATACAAAAAAGACAGACGTCGTCCGAGGACGTAAGAAGAAATATAGCTTCATATGGGACATAAACAAGTGGCGTAAATAAAGACGAATAATGGTCCATCTTCTACCTTTTTTCCTTGTCCTATATTGTGCTAACACTGACTAAAATTTAGTGACCGACTAAAACTAGTCTTTCAGCCGAAACCGAAACCGAAACTTATTACAATTATTTAAAATTACAAAAAAATATTAAAATTCACTATTTTGTGTTAAATAAATGTAAAAAAAAAACAGTGAATTTCAGCAAATAATTGTAATTTTAAATAATTTTAATATGTTTCGGTTTCGGCTGAAAAACTAGTTTCGGTCAGACATTACTAAAATTACAATAGTGTTACTAATAAATACTGGCAGCATAAAAAAAGTTTCTTAAATGATTTTAAACTTTATCCAGCCCGGAAAATGCTCGTAAAAGGCACCGAGGTCGCCACAATTTGTTGCAACTACGCGACAATCACCCTGATAGTGTGGTTTGCGACGCCTTTTGCCTTTCCGCCATAAACACTTTGAAAATGAAGTAAGTGTATTGAGTCGACAACGAGCGACATTGCTTTAGATACTCGTAAAGCGCTAGTGCGTAAAAGGATGAGTGGAAATGAGGCTCTCAGAGGAAAAAGTACGCAATGTCACGGAACCGTTTTTTCAAGTATTTTTCATTTCGAAATTATGATTTGATGCGTATCTTGAATAGATTATTTGCTAGTACTTTAGATGTCTAAAGTATCTATAATATAAATCCACTATCTGTTTACCTAGTGTATTGTGTCTAAAGACATACGTCGTGTGTGAAACTATAATATTTTTTAGAATAAGCATAAAATTATGGCATCTTAAAATTGCTTTGTTCAATCGGTTTGTTTTCAAACACCGCATTAATATAAATTATTAAACAAAAAGAGAAATTTGCCGATATTAACCTAATAATACTAGTTAATGTAATTAATTAATATTATTAAGACATGATCTACCTTCTTTTTATAATGTCCTTTCAATAGAACGTGATAATTTGCCCCCGTGAAGGAAAAGTTGTTCACAGCAGTGAGGCCTCTGTCAAACTCTTCATTTTCTGTCACTACCTGGACCCTTTTATCTCTTATAGCAGGAATACTGTCATGAGGCTCGGAGTAATGTAGGTTCCCTGGTAGCTTTCCTTTGTGGTATGCGAGGCAAAGCTAGAAAATAATTTTAATTAATTTCTATGTGATAAACAACTATATTATACACTGCATGGTTTACATACAGGGACGAAACAAATCGTATTGAATAATAGAAAGAAAGAAAGAAAGAAAGAAAGAAAACTCATTTATTAGCCACAAATAAGATGACGCACACACTCGTTTAACATAAATTTATATATACATATAGCTAACAACAAAAAGACAGTAAAAGGGAGTTTGTACGTCGCATAAATGTGACACGTAGGTGACCACTCAGCTTATTGTTGCACTGCGACGCGAGCCACAGCGCAACGCTGGTTTTCAGTGGTCACCTTGAGTGACATGCGAACGCCAGCTTACATACTAACATAAATTAAAACATATTGTATAATTAATGAAACAAGTAAAATATAAAAAATAAAAATCTACTACACAAACAGTAGGTACAACACATACAAAGAAAAAGCAAAAAATTCAAATACATCTACGGATAGGGCATTCCGATGAATCAGACTAGATATAATATACTAAACAGAGCTTAACAGCTGTCACATGTATTGCACAAGACACATTTTTGTTATTAACACAAATAACATATTATTTTTTTCTTCATAAATCTACAAAAATGAAATCATAACAATTTACAAACAGCTTATTTTTTAAATCATTTTCACAGTCTTGTATTAATTGTTTTTGTTCTTAAAGTAATCAACATTATGTGGCTCCTTATTACTAAGATGCAAAATAAAATAATATTACCTTAGTTATAGCGGTTGCCCCAGAGGCTGGTTCGCTGTGCCCCATGTTGGATTTTACACTACCAATTTTAATTACTTTATCTTTGGCAAAAACTTTACTGATTGCATCCATTTCATTCAAATCTGCTTTAGCTATGGCTATAATTATATCAAAACATATTATATTAGCCTAACGTCTTTCTTGTTTAAATTAAACAGATTAATTAGTACAGCACATAACAAATATACATTACACTGGCAAAGTGTAATAATATCTACATATACATACATAGCCAACCCGCACTAGGCCAGCGTGGTGGACTATATGGCCTAACCACTCTCAATCGATCCTCTCGATTGTAGAGTAGGCCCGTGCCCTGCAGTGGGACGTATATGGGCTGATAAAAAAAAATACATACATAAGCTCACGCCTTTTTCCCAGAAGGGGTAGGCAGAGGTGATACCAGGAAACCCACATTTCGCCTTGTACGTTCCGTCTCACGATGTGAAAGGGGGTGAGCCTATCGCCATATCGGGCACAAATTCTTGACTCCGGGTTGATAATTAATAGAAAAATCCAATATCACTTTGCCCGACCCGAGATTCGAACCCGAGACCTCACCTTTGCAATTATACCGTAGTACGGCACCGAGGCAGTAATAATGTCTCTTTACCAAATATTTTAAACACGTTATTGTGCCATTACCGTACATATTTCCAGTATCATTAACCCTATTTTCCACTTCCATGAATCACAAATAACCAAATATTCCGCAGAATAAAGCTATTTAAAACTTTAAGTACGTACCGGCTCCATTAGCCTCGACGTAATGCACCTCTCTAGGATCGACATTCGCTTCTGCATAAAACTTTTCTAGGAAGTTCTGCAGATCTTCTGACGCGCGTAATGGAAGAAACCCTGCGTCAGGTCTTGTTTTATATTGACCACTGACATGGCAGACTTCTGCGTATATTCTGTGAATATTTTTGAATCATCATAATTTTTGTCATCGATCTTAAAAAGTTAAAAGTTCAATAAACTTTAAATCATAAATATTATTTTTCATGTTGCTTAAGATGCGTATAAATAATACATACACCCAATATCTGACATAGAGTATATCGTTCTGACCCACACTGAGAAATAAGTCTTGTCTTAGGTATCAAAAACTATGAGAGACTTTTTAGTTTCATAAAGCGCACTACACACCAAAGCCGCTAGTCTGGCGATACAGCACGCGGTCACAACCCGGCGGTCTATAAGAAAAGAATCATTTCGGTAACAAGCACACGGACGTGTTGCCCGCCGACATGTTAGCGACTCAAGCGATCTGCTCGGTTGCCTAGCGACACTCAAGAACGTTATATAAATGTTCCTCATGTCACGTAGATCCGTTGTCATGTCGTCGACAAGGTTTTGCAAGGAGTGAAGCCGCCGGTCTATGTCGCCAACAAATAGTTGCCGACATATGCTGGGGCGGCGGCTTTGATATGTAGTGCGTTTTACACCCAGAAACAAATATTTATGGGCCATACAAACATATTTTATCTCGGAGTGGGGATCTAACTCGCGGTCTCTCGTTTTATTATACAAGTATATTATTATATTTTTGAAAGGTTTCGAATTATAGCGCGTAATAGGTCTGAGCTTTGTAGAAAATGTGGTTGTTACCTTTTTGCATCCTTCGCTTTTTGCAAAAACAACAAGCTTACAGCATCAGATCTCACATATCCATCAGCATTTTTATCGAAGCATTTCGTTTTGCCATCCAAGCACAGAAGTCCGGCGCTGTTGAGAAAATATGAGGTAAAATACCATATCATATAAAACTGATTTTATATCCTGTGTATGTTAAAAGCACAAATAACCGCACAAATATTTGTCAATTTATAAATTCTGCAACTTCCAGCGTGGAATGTGAATAATTATCAAATTTAGTTAGTTTGCCAATTGTTAGAATAAACGATGGTTTTTTGCTTTTGTTCTGAATACAAGCTCATAACAATACCAAAGCGTTTACATTATTAATTACTGTTTATTATAGGTTGTTTGTTCTATTAAACAATTCATGTGAATAATTGATTTTCAAATTTAACAAATCAATCTGACCTAAAAAAAAACAATTGTTTTGTAAATTGTTTCATGAATTTGCAGGCGAGCAAACATTATTGATGCTATAATAAAAATAAATAAATAAATATCTTTATTTTATGTATACAGCAGCTATATGCAAAAATATTACATGCAATATTTGATACAAAAATGAACGACGTTTGATTAACTAAAGTAGCTTTATGACTTTTACCAAAGATTCAAGTAAAAATTACTGCTTCCAAATATTTAAATGAAAGTATTTTGACTGTATTTTATACATGTCTTTCTTACACTAATGAACGATAGAGCAATATGTTTTTTATGTTCTATTAAGTTTATCATTTTGGGAGCAATGGCCGGTTTGATCTTATCCGTTTTCAACAATTATCAACCGCAGAGTAAATTGTATTTTCATTATGAAAAAAAAAACTCATAAAATATTTTTTATCAAACCTAGGATCAATATTGACAAACGATCTATACTGCTATTAAACGATAAAGAGATACAAAGTACTTACTTTCGCATATTTTTAAAAAGATTTGGATATAAGCAAAAATTGCATCCACCGACTAAGGCTGCGTCGCAATCGCCGGCTTTTATTCTTCTATAAGCGATCTCTAGACACGCTGAAGACCCAGCGCAAGAATAGTCGACGCAGTAAGACGGTCCCGTCCCGTCCAACCAATAGGAGATGCGATTCGCGAACATAGCTTTGCTGGACCTAGGGACAGTAATTTGAATAATATTTACCCACAACGTGAAGACTCGGAACACAATTTATGTTTTTATATTTATATCATCTATTTTTGAAAGTGGTAGAGCCACGTTGATGTCAGCCATGACTCAACATGAATGGGCAGGCTCATACGGAGTGGTAACGCTGTCTCACAGGAGATCGACGTGTAGCGACAGCTTTGCTGTCGCTTTTCGTTTGGTGACTGGGATTGCTGGATGCTCAATTCCCCTTTCATCTTCCCATCATTTTACCTTCTCGCTCCCCTCCCGATCTGATGGGCTGGCAAGACACCCATGATCAAAATATCAGCCCAAGGTTAACCTACTGCTAGGGATAGGCCTCCTTATTCATTAGCTACAATTGTTTGCCGTGTGCCTAGCAAATGAACTGTTTTTCTACAAGATGTCATCCGAATCTTTGGCTAGTAGCCTGCCTCTTATAACAATATAATAAAAAAAAACATGCTTCTTATTATTTCTTTAGAGCGAATATTTTTTGCAGTTTTCCGGTACTTCCGTCCCATATTTTGACACGGAAAGAGGGTATCGTCATAGCGATTATAAATCAAATAACGAATACAAAAAATCTGACACATTGAATTATCCGAACGCAACACTCCGTGGATTCTCGGGAATAAATATAGTCTGTATCACTCTACGGGCCATAATCTATCTCCATAAAAATAATCATATTGATCCTTTGATGTATGGACGAAGGAGACAACACTAAAATAATACTGATGTTGTAAACAACGTGGTTAAAAATAAATGTCAGCAGTTAATGTTTTTCCACTGGAATCAGGCCAGTTCCGACAGGTCGATATCGAGATTCTTGGGAGAAGCCTATGTTCAGCAGTGGACTTTCTGTGGCTGAAGGGAGAGAGGGAGAGAGAGTTAATATAAAACCATAATCTGCATTTAAAATGTATCTTACCCATTGATGACAAAGTTTCCACATTTGTTTAAATCAAACATGATCGTTGAGCTGGTGTCAGCAAACGATGAACCTATAAACACACCGACTCTCTTTCCTTTGAGGGAAGCCACACTAGTGCCTGCAAAATAAAATCAGCGAATAAAAATTCATTTCATTGTATCTTCTACGTCATTGAAGTTACGTAAATCTATTCTAACACTTAAAGTAACGTTTTTTTATTGAACGAGAATATAATTAAACAGTAATAATTTCTTTGCATTAATCTTATCTTTTTCAGCCACAGTATATCCACTGCTGAACATAGCCCTGCACCAAATATTTATCTGTTGACAACGACCTGCATTCAGAGACTTTGTGTAACCTTTGTTATTCGTTTGTCAACGCACGCTCAACGCAGTATTTGCCGGTACAGAGCCACCAGTAAAAACCTTTTAGGACCAACGGCCACCAGTTCAAATATCACAGACTGTATTTGTATGTATGTATTTCTCTTTGACTGCCTCGGTGGCGTGGTACTAAGCGTGTGCACTATGGTATGATTACAAAACTGAGGTCTCTCTGAACCGGGGTTTGAATCCCGGGTCGGGCAAAGTGATATTGGATTTTTCTATTCATTATCAGCCCGGAGTCAGGAATTTATGCCCGATATGGTAATAGGCTCGCCCCATATCACATCCGGGGACAAAATAGACAAGGTGAAATGTGGGTGCCTGGTTACTACCAGGAGAACCTCTGCTTACCCCTTCTGGAAAAAAGGCGAAAGTTTATGCATATATGTATGTTTTTCTACCCTCGAACGTAATAAAGGTCCAATTCTCAATTACTTTGTTTGCTTTCGTATTCTCTCCTACATTTTTTTTCATTGCAAATGACGAGACGATCATGCCATTCGCCTGATCGTACGCTATACAACCGCTCATAGACAGCAGCAAAACCAAAATAAACATGATTCTCGCCATCTCAGACATAACATGTTAAGTCTCATTATGTCCAGATGTTACTCTGGCTCCAATGTCCTTCAAACCGGAACTCAGCAGTGCATTTGAACTGCTGTTTGGCAGGAGAAATAGACATTGCGGTGGTACATACCCAAGCGGCCATACGAGAGACCTACCACCAGTAAAAATCAAAACATCTTCCAATATCACAGATAATCTCCTGTTCTTCTAATACTTTCGATGTTGATGGGCTGCTGTGGTTCTGCGTATTTAGATTCCACTTACTTTTTTAGACACAGTTCGAAAAAAAGGTTTTATTGACGAAAAAAATATGTTAGTATTACCTGAATCAAAGATAGCTCCATAAGCCTGTTCCAATAGTTTCCCTGCCATCGGTTCCATGGTATAAGCCAGCTGATAGCTGACTTTGAAGAACTGGGCGTCGAATTTATCAAAACCTTCTACTTTCCCAATATGTTTGGGTACATTTGGATCGTTGATGTTCCATCTCGTATTATCACTGGTTACCATATCCACCTGAAAATTATCATGTATTTTATATAGAAGGACCATTCAACCTGTCAACAGGTTGCTGTGGCTTATACATAAATAAATACCTATACACCCAACAGTCACATGCATAGTCCTGACCCCACACTAAGATCGAGTGTTGTGTCGTGGATATCAGGAGCTACAAGAGACTTTACGGTCTCGCAAACACCCAGACTCGAAACAAATACTTTGGGTTTACACAAGCATTTGTTTCGATGCGGGGATCGAACCCACGGCCTCTCATTATTCTAATTCCTGTGGTTTAAAAGAAAAAGCTTGAAAGTGAATAGATCATAAATGATGAAGTCACTGGATAGATAGCAAGTCCTTGTGAGAATCTTCGTTGAAGCTGAATGTACCAATGGACTATCTGTGGTTGCGGATACTAATAATGATGATATCATATTGCAAAGCTGACGGGTTTCAATCATCGTGATGTAAGGTGTTTAGGCCTTCCAATTAGTAGGTTCTTCTCACAGTCATAATATAGTCCAGATTCCACAACTATGATACGCTTAATAAGTCGCGGATATCAAAAACGATTTCTACAGATAAATACTAAATATATCTGTAGGTATGGCCTACGTTGGAAGGCACACAAATACAGCGCAGTATTTCGGACCATTGTATTTTAAAAAGCATGCCTTGGAAAATATAACCTCCATTACCGCAGTAAAATGAACTTCCATTTCAGAATAATAAAAACCATAGTGGTTCCACTCAAATATTATATTTAACCGGATGATCCTTTTTAAAAAGCATTTCGGAATATCAATAGCATTCGGATAAAACTCAGTTATTGAATTAATGGCGTATGTGCAAACCAATAATATTATACTTTTTGTGGTCTTCATAAGAAATATTATCATCAGAACTAACACTGTAAAAAAGAATTTCCATTTTCTGTTTTTAAGCGCCATATACTTTGGTTTTATTCTTCCAATTACTACTTCAGTAGGGTTGAGCGAGCTAGCCAAATGCCATCCTTTGGCAATTTAATCTTTCGATCTGAGATCTTTACGCAATAACGAGTTTATCTCAATGGCTATCTATTCTTTAAAATGTTCAACTAATATACTATGGACAATTTAAAACGATATTTAATTCTCCAATGAATCACTTCCTTCATGACTGATTCTTCTGACAAATTACAAGTATTGTGCTGCATGCTTCCACCGATGACTTATCATTTTTCGATTACTCGTTTTTGACGTCACTCATTTCGAGAATAATCCAGTCCGACAGAATGATTATCCACTCGATTTTGTCCATAAAGAGAATAAGGTTTACGTAATCGTTAGTCTACCTACATTGTCCAATTAGGCACCAAGGCATTAAGAATTAAACTGTATCCATAAAATATATAATATTTCTATACATACCTTGTTATAAAGATTTTGCATGAACTCATCAGCATTGTTGGAACTTGGGAACAGCCCTGATATACCACTTATCACAATTTCATCTTTCAACTCAGAATTCTGGACATCACTTTTATTTGACGCCATATTTATTCCTATTAGTAATTTTATTTAAATTTCACATCAGTTATCGACATGGAAAACAGTGTCTAATTTAATTATTTGAAATATATAATTGTGACTTTTATATAATGAAAGGATTTAGTAATAAACGGTTACGTGCTTTGTAATGATATTAAAAGAAACTATTGAGCAATGTACATATCAGTTAATGTAATTTATAGGTGTGCTTTACAATTCAAATTTGTTAGAGTTCCACGATATATTGGACAAAACCGTATTATTAATGAAGATTTTATTTAAAATAAAAGTTAATAAAATAAAATAAAAAATAATTTATTGCTTCAAATTAGTTACAAAGGATACAACAATTAAGAATGACCTGTAGTGCAATGGGAATTTACTCAGCTTATATTGATCCGCAACTAAGTACCGAAAGCGCTTTTCAGCCACTTCTGTCTCCCTATGGTTTTAGTAGATGAATTTTTAATTTGTATATGTGTTTGTAATTACGTGTATCTAATTACCAATTCATAGTCCATATGCCTTGCAGTTGTTGAATTGCTAGCTGATATGTTTTGCACGCATAATAAAACTATAGTTGCATTTTTATTAGTCTACCCTAATCAAAAACATTAAATTCTGTTCGATATTTAGTATTTTACCTGTTTTAATTTTTACTGAAACTCGCGTACTCTTTACACAGATCAGACATTTGTATTAGCAATCATTTCAAACTGATAAAATTTTGTTATAGTTTTTTGACAATATCACTGATACAAGCAAATTCACAAGAACTCATTTTTATATAATTTTACGAATTACATCTGATAATAGACGTAGCGCAAACTTTTTTATCTGCATGAGCACACGAGCTCAAATTTTAACGCAGTCCGCTCAAAGTCACCTTTATAACGCTACGCTATTATTTATTCACGCTCGTTTGCATTTTTGAAGCGAAAGTTGAATAATGTTCAACAGGGACCTGTGAAAATTAAAAATTATTTCAATGCCTCTAGTGGAAACTAAAATAGCCATAAAAGACGCTCACAATCGTGACATTCTGAGGTAAGGGACCGTTGGTTATGCCTTTTTGTATTATAGGGGGCAAACGAGCATACCACCGCTTTGTCTATTTTTGCCAGCGAGCTGTATTCTGGTTTGAAAGAGATTGTAGTTTGTAATTACTAAGCATTACACTTAACACATAATTTATTGGGGTGACGAGCGTAGTGCAGTGTCATACAAGGCTAAATAGTGGTAAATTTAGTCTTGTATGACACTGCACTGCGCTTTACTAGTGGTGGGTCTCTCATATGTGAAAGGTACCACCGAAATGTCTATTTCTTCCGCCAAACAGCAGGGTAAACGCAATGTTGTGTTCCGGTTTGAAGGAGATTGTAGCCAGCGTAACTGCTGGACATAATGAGACTTAACATCTTATGTCTCAGGCTTGCTCAGCATTGCTTTGTAATGCATGGTGTTTGGGTTTGCTATTGTCCATGAGCGGTCGTATCGGCATGCTCGTCCCGCCATTCCAAAAAAATACTCATATTAGAATCACATGCAATTTAAATTTTCAAAAATATAAAACATGAATTGCAACATCACAGACACAGCATTAAAGTTTATACCGTGTAATAAATATTTATATGTGAACTTATGAACCCATGCTTAAGTGGGAATAAATTGGCGAAGCGATTATTAATGTATTTTAGAGAAATATCTACTGTAGGTACTGTCTAGGGCTCGGTAATCACATATGGCTTAGAGAGTGAAAGAGATTTATTTATCGGTGGATTTCTATTAATAATAAATAATCTGAATAGGCACAAACCTAGTTTTGACCCCTGAGAATGGTTTTCAGAAACCATTAGAGACTTTTAGTAATACTAGGCTCAGACCTGGAACAAATATTTGAAGGTCACACAAACATTTGTCTTGGTATGGGGAAAAAAACATAATACTAATATAGCCATAATATATTGTGAGTCTCGTTTTTTTCACAACTTTGCTTAGAGGCAATAGAATGTACTTTCAGTACCTAGGTAGGCAGTTTTCTTTGCTTTATAGTAATCAGTTGAATTTGATAATTTGCTGAATTAATAAAGTAGGACATGAATATTAAACTGTTTAAAAAACCAGTGAGTCACTGTCGTACCATAAAACCTTAGCAATTCAACTGGGATTCACAACTGAATACTATTTTATACTTAATTCCTTAGGGACCAAAAAAACTAATAGTACGTACTCTCACCGTAACACGTTTGGACAGAAAAATCAGGAACCATCTCAATAATCAAATGTCAACTATTTCGAAAAAAAAATCAACTTTTTTTACACTGGCACGGCATAATGGCTGCACTGCACCTGATGGTAAGCGCAAATGCCGTCCTGACAGAGTATCGAATGGCATCAGATGGCGGTCCCATGCCATTTGACACAATTATGCCGGCCTGCTGAGATGCATCTTCACACTACGGCGGAGGGACCCAGGATTATAGGAAGGAGGGAACACGTGTGAAGGCAAACATTTCCACAGCTTGACAGTGCGGCAAAAAAAAGAATTTGCGAACTTTCTACTAAAATGCATCTTCACACTACGGGGGAAGGACCTAGGATTATAGGAAGGAGGGCACACGTGTGACGGCAAACATTTCCACAGCTTGACAGTGCGGCACAAAAAAGAATTTGCGAACTTTTTGGTTCGCACCGAGATGGTTTGGACCATCAAGCTATGGCTTCGCAAGCCAGCACGCTTGGTTCTGTTAAGAAAAGGAGAGGAGGGGATCAAACTGAACAATTCCTCAGAGCATTCACCGTGATACAGACGGTAGAACACGCTTAGAGAGGCAACATCCCTCCGCAACTGTAGCGACTCTAAGTTGCTCGTAACGTCTGCATCATTTACTAGCTTTGGGCATATTTAGTTATATTGTAAAACCGTATAGTCGAAGAACCTTAAGTTCATAAAATATGTCCAAATATGCACGCGTAGCAGACCAGACTCACAAATCGTAGGTTAAAGGTTTGAATTCAAAGCACCTCTGACTTTTCTAAATTATACGTATGCAGTGTTAATTAATATACATCGTTCAATGTTACGATGAAAGAAAATATCGTGAGGAAAACCTGAGGGATCTCCACAATTTCAAAGGTTTAGTTGCTAAAATGTGGTTAGGAAAGGTATATAAGCTGGTATATTATAATAGTAGAATAAATAAAATAAATATACCATATCACAGTCGCATATATATTCCTGACTACATATGTGATTAAGAGCGAGTATTGTGGGTGTCAGAAACGAAAGACTTTCCAGTCTCACAAACACCTAGACCCGAATAAAATCGCATGGATACCATAAAAATATTTATCTCGGTACGGGGATCGAACCCGCGGCCTCTCGTTTCACAGCCGGCGTCTAACCAACTGCGCCATAGAGGCTGTCGAATATTATATCGGTAAAATAGTCAACGCGATTTTTAATGTCCTTAAATATATTTAGTTAATGTAGTATTTGTTATTTTGTAATTAATTAACATTGCTGCCACGACATTGTTACGTCAAAGGCAAATTGGACATTAGCGACTTATCAATATGCATTAGTGTTTCGCTCTTGACCCTTTAACGTTACGATTTTCAGAATAGGTTGTGAAGTTAATTGATACAGAGGAATGGCGTAAGTAAAGATAATTGTGAAAATTTAACATTTGAAAGTGATTTTTATGTTAAGGATATCATATTATTTAATTTATAAACTTTACTGCCTCGGTGGCGTAGTGGTACTACGGTATGATTGCAAAGCTGAGGTCTCGGGTTCGAATCCCGGGTCGGGCAAAGTGATATTGGATTTTTCTATTAATTATTAGCCCGGAGTCAGGAATTTGTGCCCGATATGGCGATAGGCTCGCCCCCTATCACATCGTGGGACGGAATATACAAGGCGAAACGTGGGTGTTCTAGTAGCACCTCTGCCTACCCCTTCTGGGAAAAAGGCGTGTGGTTATGTATGTATGTATGTAAACTTTACGAAATAATTATTTATTGTCTGAATTTTTAGATACAATAAAATCGGCATAATGTCTTTAATAATTTCTCTCTTACGTTTAAACACTACCTTTGACACAAGAATACGTGTTTGAACAACTCTAATTCCAATATACAAAATTCATATATCTTACAATTATATAACCTAGCCACAAATCCCACGAAAATGAAATAAAATTTAAAAAATGTGTAATTAAATTTTGACACACGCAATCACAATAACCAGACGCAATATTAAGAAAAAGTTTAAAGTGCGGCTAACGCATCAATTATACTTACGTAGGCGTTTAGAACAAAGTTTGTCACATTTCAAATAACTTTTTCAATTAACTTGATGAACTGAACCGCAGTATGAGCGACCTACAGTAATGTGACCCTGAATTTTAAAAAGTAACCTGTGTATATGAAGGTGACTTCATGGCCGCTACACAGCATTATAATATCAAATGAGTTCTCTCTATATAATACAGTTTATGTGTTTATAATTTATTTATTTAATTCATTTGGCACTGTACAGAGCAATACAAATACTTTTATACAAATTAAGAAATTACACAATCAAAATAAGATTACCAGTGGCATCCTTATTACACTAGGTAATTTATTACAAGCAGCCATGCGATGGATATAAAAATGGGAGAAAGAAAGTGCAGCGTTTATAAATTCATTTTGTTTATACTCGTATACTCAGCCCGTCGCTGTCCACTGGTGGATATTTTTTTTTGTATCAGCCCATATACGACCAACTGCAGGGCACGGGCCTCCTCTACAATCGCGAGTACGATTGAGAGTGGTTAGGCCATATAGTCCACCACGCTGGCCTAATGCGGGTCTGCGGACTTTCACATATCATAGAAATTTATACAAATCGCTATGGTATGCAGGTTTCCTCACGATGTTTTCCTTCACCGTTATAGTGCGTGGTGATTGACTATCAATACACACATGACTCCGAAAAGTCAGAGGTGTGCCCTGGGATTTGAACCCGCGACCACCGTGAACATGTAGGCAGCCGCGGCTGGTCCGTTTACCAACAGGCCACCACGCACTTCTCTGGTGGATATAGGCTTCTCTAACTAAGCCCCAACCATCTCAGTCTTGAGCAGCCCTCATCCATCAGCTACCCGCCGTACTATTCAAGTCCATCGTGCAGCAGGCCGTCCTACAGTAACGAAGTCCGAGACACTCTGAAGTCAGCTTTACCTGCTCACGGTGCACCTTGCAAGCCATGGGACGAAGCTCTGATCGACTGATGGAAGATTTACCATAGCAGACCAAAGCTCTAGATCGCCCTGGCGGAATAACCGACATAGTCCTAAAAGTTAGTAGGGTGAAGTGGCCATGGACTAGCCACATATGTCGCAGACCAGATATCCGCTGGAGTAAGCGTGTTTTGGAGTGGAGACCTAGTCTTGGCAAACGTAGCGTGGGACTTATTTTGACCAGATGACTGCACGACTTGCGCAAGACGGCACAGACTGACAGCATAAAGCAGCAGACCAGGATCTTTGGCGTACCTTGGGAGAGGCCTTAGCAGATGGCGTAGTCATATGACAAGACGATGACAGCCAACGACGTCACTGCGGTACATTATGCTCGTTGCTCTCCAACCCTTCTACCAAGAATGACGAGTATTGGTAACACCCTAAACAATCATCAATCATCTTTGCTCATAAATGGTTTTCTCGCCTGTGGCTAAAGATAACAATAATATCATGAATTTATAATTTATAAAATGTTTGCAACGTATAAATACGACTTTTTTAGACGGCCTCCAGACGTGGCGCAGTTGGTTAGACAACGGCTGTGAACGGTAGGCCGCGGATTCGATCCCCGCACCGAGACAAATATTTGTGAGGCCCACAAGTATTTGTTTCGGGTCTGGGTGTTTGTGAGACCCAAAAGTCTCTCGTAATTCGTGATACCCACGACACAAGACTCGATCTTAGTGTGGAGTCCGGACTATGTATATGACTATTGAGTGTATTTATTTATTATTTTAATACTTAAAACATTGACACCTAAAGAAGTTCATGTTTAGTGGTGAATGACTATTAACTAATTTGTATTAAATATTCCTTTTATCATAGGAACAGGAATCGATAAAACGCCGCTTTTGATAGAAATTTTGTTCACTAGCTGCCACGACACCTGAGGACTTTGGAGAAGAAGATAAAATTGGCATTTCTGGGGCCAAATCTCTAGCCAAGCCTAGTATGAAGTTCAGTGTGTGTTGTGTGACGTCATATTTAATTAACGAACTAATCAGCAAATATTTTCATATTCTACATTTTATCATTTTATTTGCAAGAAGTATTTAAATGTAGTACTGCATATACTGTATGTTGAAATACATCTCTTTAGTTTTAATATTTCAGTCATTGATAGTTTTCAGCGGAATTCTATTTAAACACGGAAGAGATATTTGAAGCGCACTGCTACATAAAATCAATTTACGTGAAAATTTCCTCGAAATGGAAATATTTCAATGATTGCTTTATCAGGATTTTTTTATGCAAGTACTATTTAGTATTGTTTTTTCATAACACCGAGAAACTCTTAAGAATAATGAAATGTGTATTTTTGCATATATATTTAACATTATTACAGTAGACCTCCGGTAATCCGGTGCCCCTTGTAGTCTGACATGCCTATAGCCTATAACGCCAGTCAAAACTATACATTTTACATACATACATAAACACACGCCTTTTTCCCAGAAGGGGTAGGCAGAGGTGCTCCCAGAACACCCACGTTTCGCCTTGTATATTCCGTCCCACGATGTGATAGGGGGCGAGCCTATCGCCATATCGGGCACAAATTCCTGACTCCGGGCTGATAATGAATAGAAAAATCCAATATCACTTTGCCCGACCCGGGATTCGAACCTCAGCTTCGAGACCTCAACTTTGCAATCGTACCGTAGTACCACTACGCCACCGAGGCAATCTCTATACATGTTGTTATCATTTTACTATACATTTTGTTTCATCATTATACATATTATATATTTCAGATAAAATCTTACAGCTTTGATATGTAGTTTGTCGGATTATAATGTGCTCTATCTATAAATTGTCTGGTCTATAGGAGGTCTGTATTATCCGACAAATTCGATAGTCCGACACCGGCCTGCAAAAGGTTTGTCGGAAAGCCGAGGGCATGTATAGGGATAATATTAAAAGCTCTTATGTAAACCATGAACTAGTACTTTGGGCTTTGAGATCTAAAAATAGATTTTGATTCATAATTCCAGTCGAAAACCAAAGCATCTTGTTGGAGGAATATATGCATTATTGATTTTTATTATCTTTCTTTACGACAGGCTCCGTGGCGCAATAAGTTAGACGCTGGCTTTGAATGGGAGGCCGCGGGTTCGATCCTCGCACCGAGACAAATGTTTGTGCGGTCTGCGTGTTTGTGAGACCGAAAAGTCTCTCGTTGTTCTTGATAACCTCGATACAAGACACGATCTTAATGTGGGGTCAGGACTATGTATGTGGCTGTTGAGTGTGTTTATTATTATTATTCTCTTTATTTCTTAAGATTTTTCAACATTTTTATATACACATATTAAAAAAACAATATACATATAAAAATATTATTGTTATTTGCACCTGTGAAGCGTCAGAGTAACAAAGAAGACATCAGTTTTGATAGTAAAAATATTGCACTATTTAATTGTTTATATCTATAGCGATCCACTTTCAACTAGGCCAGCGTATAAATTACACGAGCTTCCACGCTTCAATGTTAATATAAAAGGAGAACAATAACGTTTCCGATACGAGATTAATTTGTCAAAAATGACGTGATGCCAAATTTTGGGACCGTGACGACATTGTCAGCGGTTTTTTATAGGTAAAAGATTATTTTGTTCAATTAAATTAAGAAACCAAGTGCGTGATGGTCTGATGGTAGGTGCAAACTGGAAGCGAATCACCGAAAAAATAGGTCGTGGAGCCAAATCCCACGGCATACCTCTGAATTTTTGGATTCATGTGTCTATTGATATTTAATAACCACGTACTTTAACCGCGATGGGAAAAGTTTCTGAGTAAATCTCTGTACGGTAGTTTCAATTTCCTTATACTTCTTGTAGTGGCTCTCTAACTAGTAATAGACCGACAGTACGATTTTTAGTGGTTAGGCCATATAGTGCACCATGTTGACCTTACAAATTGCTGTGTTATGCAGATTTCCTCACGATGTGTCCTTCACCGTTATAGTGCGTGGTGATTAACTATTAATACACATATGACTCGGAAAAGTTAGAGGTGTGAGGGTATTGAACCCGCGCCCGCCGTGAACATGTAGGCAGCTGCGTCTGGTCCATTTACGAACAGGCCACCAGGCACATAATTATTTATTTATCATAATTATTTTAATCAGATTTCCATTACAGAGAAGTTCCGAGCTATGTAGCAGTCATAAAACATAGGCTAATTTGAAATAAAGCTTTGTTTAAACTAACATTCAGAGAAATCGTAACTTAAACTTAGGTCCAGATATTGGACATTAGGACGCTCTACAGTCTGTATTTGAATGCGTCTTTGAAATCGAAACACGATCTAAAGCTGCGAATATTATGAGACATTTTGCAAATACTGACTGACTTCTCTAGCCTCCATTTGCATGTTATGAACTGGCTCCGGGAATTTTGTTTGTACCTTGTATAGTGTTGGCAACGCTGTATTTGTGTTCAATATACCTCGATTTCGGTGAAGAAACACATCGTGAGGAAATAAGCATACCGTAGCGATTTAAAAAAAATATATGGTCTGTAAGTCCGCCAACCCACACTAGGCCAGCATGGTGGACTTAACGGCCTAACTACTCTCAATCGTGCTCTCGATTGTGGAGGAGGCTCGTGCTATGCAGTGGGACGGATATGGGCTGATACAGAATTCTGAAAAACAAGGAGTGCATTGCTGAACATAGACGTCCATCAAAGATTTTCGTAACAATTATCGAAAGCTGCCTTTACAAAGCGACTTCTTGCAACCTCCACTACGTCATGCGGCAATATTTTACTACACTCCTAGCCTATAATTGACTCACAACGGAACAAGTACTATATTAACTTTATACTGTATTGTAAGACGTCCCCTGGCCAGATGGCGGGACGACTTGCACAAGAGGGCCCGCAGCGACTGGATGCATAAAGCAGCAGCCGGGCTCTGTGGCGTACCTTGGTAGAGGCCTATGTCCAGCAGTGGACTGCAACGGGCTGATGATGATGATAATGATTGTATTGCATCAGCCCATATACGCCCCGCTGCAGGGCATGGGTCTCGTCTTCAATCGAGAGAACGAATAAAAATAAAAATAAAAATATTTTATTGCAGATCAATAGACCCGTTGTAAGTAGGTATATAATAACTTATGAGAAAAAACGATTGTTAGTAATATTCCTAAATCGGAGCAAACTATAATATAAAAAATCAACAAAGTATTAGCACCTTGAGCAGTATGCTAGAGCACTGCGCACTCAGCAACAGACATATGCTGCTGTGTCCAGTGCTCCATCATAGAACATTCCCACTTATCAATGATGAATGAGAGGGGTTAGGCGGTATAGTCCACCACGTTGGCCCAGTGCGGGTTGGCGGACTCTTACACACCAAATAAATTCTTCTGAATCGTTACAATAACATAATATTATGAATAGTACATCTATGAGTACAAACGTAACAAGCCACACGTATTTTTCTCCAAAACAATTAACGCGTCCACACAAGTCTTAAAACATAAAAACGCCTGAGCTGTTGCAATTATAAACAGCCCTCGAGAACTCTAGGTGGGCAAATAATGCGTAAAATTAACGTTGCCTAATTATGAGGCACCAGAGCGCGTCACCAAAGTCTTTTAAACCACTAGAAGAGACTACAACTGTAGCAAGATAATTTTCAATGGTGATAAGAGGATGTAATACTGTATGAAAATAAAGAAGAACTGGTAATGACTGCCAAGGGTGGGTTCATATCCCAGGGCACACCTCTTACTTTTCGCAGTCTTGTGTGTACTGACATTCTATCAACACGCACTATAACAGTGAAGGAAAACATCGTGAGGAAACCTGCGTATCATAGCGATTTGTAAGGATTTATATGGTATGTAAATTCCGCCAACCCGCACTAGGCCAGCGTGGTGGACTATGTTATGGCCCGTTACGTAGGAGAGGCCTTGCAGTAGGACGTGTATGAGCTGATAAAGGTAGTAAGTAACCTGGGAACTGTTTACAGCATGTGTATCTGCGAGGTTTCTCAAAAATTTCTAAAGTATGAGAATAACATTAAGTCAGTGCAAACTAACATCTAACTTTCTTTCTATACTAAAACAGGTCTGAAATCAGCAGTAGCATAAAGACTTATAAGTGGGCTAGTAATTTGTCAAAGGAGCAACAATGATGGCTTCAAAATGGTTACATTTAACTAGCTACGATTTTAATCAAATTCATTTAATCTTTAACTCTCGATGGTCAGACGACAGGACGGAACCCAATAGTAAAGCTTTATGCAGCACCGGAAATTTTATAGACTGAGAAAGACATAAGAGTGTTTACAATACGGTAGACAGCAACTTGGCTGCACCGTGCTCCTCCTATTGTGACAATGCATAACCAACCATCACCGCCAACTATCATTTGCAAATGACAGAAACAAAAAACACCCAAGGATGAACGTTTCTGTGTCTTCATTTCGATACCAATATATACATTGTACATTCAACATAGAAATTTCCACTCATTAAAATTTCATTGTATTTAGTCGCTCATTCAATTAGTCATACATTGCATTATTTAGGCATTGTGGATTTAATAAATCCGGTCGTCCATTTCATAATCGTGTGTAGCGGTTGGATGAAACCGACAAACCACTGCACTATGATAATTATATTCTAATCATGTACGAATATGAAAATAAGCCTTTACCAACCATTAAATTGATAATTACGCCGGCAGAATATAAATAACTTGATAGCTTTTAATAATGTTCATTTAAATTTCGTAATTTGTTGTGGGTAGGAGACAAAGTCATCTATCGTTTCTTGTTACATATTAAGAAAGATTTAAATAATATTGGGTGGTGCATATGATGAGAATAAATGATGTTTAAATGGTTTAGAGCAAAAAATATGCACTGACTAGCACAGCGCTCGACATCCACCCGTGATAAAAAATGGCGTAAGCAGCTTGCAGGAAATATTGGAAATTCCTAGGGAAGATCTATGTTTGGTAGTTGACATGTTCGTGTTAATGACGATGAACCTGCAAAATGACAAGCTCATCAGAATGAGACGTTAATCTGAAATAATATGAACTAAAATCCAACCATGTAAAACATTATGAAACAAGAAACTATATTTGCTTGTCATTGTTATGTATAAACTTTTTAACCGACTTTAAAAGGAGGACATTCTGACTTTAAAGGAGGACATTCTGACTTTAAAAGGAGGACATGTGTTAAAAGCTACACATACACGCAATCAGCTTAAATCATTATCTTTTTTTACTCCCGCTATCCTCGGGTAAAATTATGTAAAAGAATAGAGCAATGTCGCTTCCAGTACAATTTTCAACAAACAACAAACCGTACTAATTGCTGAAGGCGTTTTCAGCTATTTTACAATTTATTTTGCCGCTTCATTTCTGCGGAGTTTTTATTATTATTTTTCTGAGTCCACTAAGCAAATTGTTTTTTACTCTCCCTGCCCAAAAGTCGACTCAATTAGTTCATTGCCTAATATAATAATTATTCTGGGAAAATGAAAATGAATTTAATAAAGTCGGTGAAAATGTTTAGTTTAGAATTAAGTTATATTTTGTTAAGTGATTTGAATTAACTGTCGCTTCTTAAAAGGCATTAGGACTGCATTGTATTATTGGATATTGTTGAAACTTAGTGGTTATCGGAAACTATTCAGACTTTTTGATCCCACAAAAATTAAACTACTAACTATAACAAACATATATAACAAAATATTTTTGCTCAAAACAAATGTCTCATGTAAGTATTAAACCGGTGGCTGTCCGCTTTGCAGCTTGCTTTTCACTTAGTACTCTACGCAGACCTCAGCTTAACTATTACTAAACGCCAGTCATGATTTATTCGCAGAGAAACGATTAGTATTCTGAAGACGCTACTTCATAGCCGTCTATGAATAACAATTTTAAAATTTACATCATCCTTTATGGATTATAGGTTACCTGCGAACATAGACCTATGAACTTCTTGTGTGTATCGAAAAGTGCAGCAGAACGTCAAGCATGAGGTGATAGCCCACAAACTTCACAGCAGGCCGATTCTAACACTTATGGAAAATTTTCCTCTTTGTAACATGTTCAGAAAAGATATGTGTTTAGCAGTTAATAGCTTATTATTATTATTTATTTATATGAAACTTGCTCACTTCTTTATCATTCATTTTCAACCACATAAAGAACACTAGAACAAAGAACTATAGACGCTTCTGAACATAGACATATTATGGGTTGGTATCATAAATTAGAAAATCTCCACAGACCTGTTGTAAGGACCTTACATTCAGCTACCGTTTAAAATTATTATTATCTTTTGTCCAGCCTCCATTTTATTTTTATTTTTTTTATTTTATTTCTTCTTCTTTTCAAATGTAGTTTGGCTCAACCGTTTCATAGCTGATTTTGCCAATATCATGTAGGTAGAGTAATTCTTTTTCATTTGTAATAAATATTGTAAAATACTATTGTTAGGGCCATCCTTTGTCGATAGATTTTTTGTTAGTTTTAATAATAAAACTAACAAAAAATGGTAAAATTACTTTCAATATTATGCTAGCTTTCTGCATTTTGATAAATAGATTTTCTGATTTATTTATTTATACCAATTTATATTGAAGCTTCATTTATTTAAAAAGTAGTGTATTTATTAATTATTTTCCAAACACTAATTGTATTGTATTGTATCAGCCCATATACGACCCACTGCAGGGCACGGGCCTCCTCTACAATCGAGAGTACGATTGAGAGTGGTAATGAATTTAAATTTAAACACTAATGAATTTATTAAATATGTTTAACGTTTGATTATATTTATAGCTCCGAGTATTATAAATATTTATTATACTTTTTGTTGGAAATTAATGAGTTCGAAATTCCAAGTTTTACAATGTTTAATCACCGGTAAAGTTATTATATTAATGAGGAAAAGAACTGTCATGACAGGTAAAGAACACAAGCACCACAAAAGACATGAACATGCTACTAGCTGGTATTCGATTAGGAACTATTTGCTGTTTACTATTTCAACACATATTATGGGAGAATTTGATTTGCCTCAATATTTAAGTGTGAATATTCAAAGAGTGAACATCTCAAGATGTGATAACTGCGTTGATAAAGGAAAATTGATTGGAAAGTGTATAAAAAGGAAGAAATATACGAAATCTACAAGAAAAAGTGTTTTAATTATCACATATTCCAACATTATGATATTTTAAGTACAACTTACAAAGAGATCTAAAACTATCTAGGTAAAATAGTTTCGCAATGCGGTTGTGTAGAGCAATTTGCGCGGCCCCGACCTAAGCCAGATATGACGCTCCTCAACACTACGTCACAGAAGTTAACACAAATCCCCGAACTTGCGTTACAAAGGCTGCACTTTAATTTTGTTGCGTCCCGAGAAGTTTCTTAGCTAAATTTGCTTCTGGGGTTTGTTATGGCAACCTAATGAGTTTATTAAACGAAGAGAATGCATCTTTATAAAAGTGTACGAAGCGAAAGTGATATGTTATGAGTAAAGTGGCGATTCGTAGTCTCTGCTGACCCCTTAGGGATGCAGGCGTGACGATTGTGTAAGTATTATCTAAAAAATTATTGGTATCCACTTCTATTTTCTGTCTTTTATCTCACATGACCATGTGAGATAAAAGACAGAATGCGCAACATGCGCAGTAAATTTTCGCATGTTGCAGATTTTTTCATGAATGCTGCAAAAATAAATTGTTCATTTTGTATAACGCATGTTCATTGTTCTATCATTTTAAAATTACGCTTTATGAAGAACCTACAAACATTCTGAAATGCCTAAGATTAACATTCAAACTGTAGAAAATATAGAGATTTTGGAAGTGGTAGAGCCACGCTGATGACAGTCATGACTCAGCATGAATGGGCAGGCTCATCCGGGGCGGTACCACTGTCTTACAGGAAATTGGCGTAAAGCGACAGCTGTCGCGTTTCGTTCGGCGAGTGAGATTACGCGATTACGCGATGCCCAATACCCCTTTCCTCTTCCCATCATTTTTCCTTCCCGCTCCCCTCCCAATTGGGCCGGCAACACATCCATAATCCAGAGTTGTGGATGTTCATTGACGGTAAAGATCACTTACCATCCGGTGACCTGTTTGCTCGTTCGCCTGACCTATGCAATAAAAAAATGAGATAAATTAGAAGGAACATATTTTTGTAAGGCCCGGGGCTATATGCAAAAGGGCAGCGGAAATGTTCTCTTTCATGGAGAGCCCCTGAGGCTGGAGTCCATTGAGTCAGATATGTTAGTCAACTAGCTGAATTGCAAACGCTAATGTAGTCTTTTTAAGCGTAACATGTGGTTAGCTTTACAATTTAGGAGCGTTTCGGGCGGGCCTTTCAAACGTCTAGCTTCATAAGTCTTCAGCAATCAGCGTACTTGTGTGGGCTTTATGTTTCTTAATACCTTTTTATAATTCTCCTGTTTATAAGCATTGCATTTGCCTACTTGGGTTAACTGCTCTTTAAATACCTTTTGTAGCCAGTTGTTCGTGAGAAGATAATTTCTAAAAATAATAATATTGTTTATTTAGTTTTGTTCACGAGAGAACGATTGAGAGGGCTTGACCCATAGTCCAAGTGCGAGTGGGCGGATATATTTTGATATATTGTAATATAATTTATATCAAATTATGTTTTCATCATTCAGAGATCGTCAAATGCACAAAATCATTAGTTTTTCTAATATATTTTTTTATTCAATAGGTCCGGTAAACAAAACTGGTCACCTGGTAACATGGTAAGTGATCACTGCCGTCCATGTACATCCACAATGGATCGTGGATGTGTTGCCGGCGAATCACATTGGGAGGAGCGTGGGAAGGAAATAGTATGGGAAGAGGAAAGGGGTATTGGACATCCACCAATCTCACTCACCAAACTGAACGTGAAGCTTTTGCTTCACGTTGATTTTCTTTGAGACAGTGGTGCCACCCCGGACGAGCCTGCCCATTCATACTGAGTCATTACTGACAACAGCGTGGCTCTACCACTTTAGTGGTATGTATATCAATTTATGTCTGCATCGTCATTAAACAAAATCCACGACTAGTATGCAAAAATCAAGTATTCGCCCTCCCTCGAGACATCGGATGTTTCAATCTTTAATTTCAATATACAAGTAAGCTAATTATGAGAGAGAAGCCGGTTAGTTAGGCTGTAACTAGATCACAGATCAAAATAATACAATACAAGGTAAATTACTATAGACTAAATCATAAGGCTTTATTACCTTCACGATTAAATGTATTACCTTACGAAATACTAAATTATTTCAATCGAACTACGAATTAGTTTGTTGACTAATTCGTTTGATTTGATTTTAGTTGAAATGACTTAAACAATGTTCACAGGCGTTCTTCATACAATCTGGGCTAAATGACCGCACTAACATCTGGCTTAGAAAGAAATAAGTATTTTTATTCATGACAGCCCTGCGTACATGAACACATTATAAATAACTCTCTTCCTCGCAGTCGGGTAAAAAGAACAATAAAATCTCAAAAGAATAACAATAAAACGTGAAGTCAGGGCTAACTAAAGCATCGGCCGGCTAGACACACTTACACCTATCTCTCAATGACAATTATAGCGACTTTTATAATCGAACTAAACTAACAGGTACCGTTTGACGTTTCATAGTTTTTAAGTTTAAACTACTTTGTACAGGCGCAATTCATAATCTCAAAAACATTTTCGCGCCTGTACAAAGTTGAAAAGTATGAAACGTCAGACGGTGCCTATTAGTTAAGCTGCATATTACTAAACCATATATACACGTCATGGTGAAACTCAAAAGCAACATTTGCGAATGTCGACGGGTTTTCGTCATGGCTTATTATGGTCCTTCTTTAGGAGTACCAGCAGCAAAATTTATTTATGAATGAAAAAAAAAAGTGAAAATTACTTTAGAAATTCTTGCATGCGCCAACATGACGGGATATACTTGTATACCACGGTGTACATTGTTCGCTATGTCGGTAGATACGATTACTATCAGACAAGGACATGGCGCGCCTGACAGTAAGCTGTTATCGTAGCCGTCCGTAGGCAAAACCAGAGGTGTCTTTCACGCGTGCCCGACGTGTAAACCCTTTTTACACCTTTTTTGAAGAGCCCCAAACCGCAGTCTTTTGGAAAAACCTCGGCAGGTATCTCTACAGGACCTTTGGTATATACCTCATGAGATTCCGGAGTCTATTATTTGTGCTTAAGACGGTCAAGGGGTTTTTATCCAGTAGAAATCCGGCATACTCTGTCTACCAATCCCAAGGTAAAGAGGAATCCAAGAAGATTTTCCTCACGTTAAAAAAGGTTTCGTTGTAGACGTTGAACCCGAAACTTTCAATTTCAAATCCAGATTATCCACTCTCTTCAAGTCTGGAAAGTAGACAGCCACTCCTGGTGAGACAGGCATCCGAATATTATAAATAAGTTCTCACAAAGAAGCCACGGGGAAGTTTGGGTGTAGTTTGAAACTAGCGCAGTTTGTTAACGCGGTGTCGGGTAATAATCATCAGGGACAAGTTACTCTGAATATGAACGTGATGGTTTAATGAACGGTGAACTTCTAACTTCACAATTTAATTTTGCTGCAGCATTGTTGTGGTGCCGGTTAGTTACCGATTGTTTTGGTCGCATATTGCATTGTCTTCAAATACATATAATATACATACATTGTACATAAATTCGCTCCTTTTTCCCATAAGGGGCAGGCAGAGGGTCTACGAGGATACTTGCGTTTCGCCTTTACCGCCGTAACACCGAAATATTAAATTATAATATTTGTTAATATTTATTAAAAAAGTGCGTGGTGGCGTGTTGGTATCAGACCAGATGCGGCTGCCTACATGTTTATGGTGGTCGTGGGTTCAAAACCCAGGGCACACCTCTGAATTTTCAGAGTTATCTGTGTGTATTGATACTCAATCACCACGCACTATAACAGTGAAGGAAAACATCGTGAGGAAACCTGCATACCATAGGGATTTGTGATAATTTCTATGGTAGGTAAAGTCCGCCAACCCGTACTAGGCCAGCGTGGTGGACTATAAGGCATTACCACACTCAATCGTGCTCTCGATTGTAGAGTAGGCCCGTGCCCTGCAGTGGGACGTATATGGGCTGATACAACACAATTCATAAATTTTAATTAACGAACCTAAATAAAACAATGAAAATGGACATTTAAATTGTTTGTAGTATTTAACGCGAAATATTTATATATAAACTAACGCCTTTATCTCTGAAGAGGCAGGCACAGGGTCTACCAGGACACTTATGTTTCGCCTTTACCGCCGCCACACTGAAATATTAAATAATATTTATAATTTAGAGAATATAAAATGATGAAAAGCAACATATTTGATACTTTGATCTCAATTTTAGTTGTATTTTTGCCATAGGCATATTAGGTATTTATAAATTGTAATATCAAAGTAATAGCCGAATGCACAATTTGAATTTATTACATTTAATTAAAAACCAGTAATTAATTGCCTGATTATCGTAATTTATTAACCAAATCAATAACCAATAACAAATACGTTGATCGTAAAATTTTTGGTAACATTATAAAACGGGTCATGCTTTTAAAACATTAAACGCCATTTACATTGGTAGAGTTCCTCGAGGCTGCAATCGTATGCCATTATCGCATGACATAACCGCCATAATATAATCGTGTTCTGACAATGTTTACACGACGCAACTTTTTTATATCATTAGGATAACCGTATCTTCGAGACGAGAAACTCTCCCTGTGTAAATGGAGCTTAAATCTTTATAACGAATCGAATACGAGACCAACGAAATTTGATAGGTTAGAAAGAGTTTCTCTAAATAAATTAGTCTAGAATCATAATAATACCATCGGACGTCCTCTAGGTGAGATCCTCTCGCTTCCATGAGATTGCTTCAAAATCGTTAGACCTATGTATGTTCAGTAGTGGGTTCGCAGTAGCTAAAGGTAATGATTATTGCATAATAATGATCTAAACTACTCTACCACAATCATCAATATCTAGAATCAATGTTTTTGTTATTTGAAATAAGGAAAAAATGTGGAAATCAATGAAAGCATTAACATTACTGATTGGTAGTTGGCAAAAAATCGTTGCAACAAACGAAAACAATTAAGCGGTTTAACTGGTTCTGCGAGTCGATTCTGAAACTTTGTTGGCACTCATTGTACCGCCGATGATGCAAGATAACTCAATGGATGTGGCATAAGACAATAAAATTGTGTGATAACTGCGACTACCTCGGTGGCGCAGCAGTACCACGTTATGATTACAAAGCTGAAATCTCGGGTTCCAATGCGGGGTGAGCCCATGGATATTCGGTTTTTCTATTCAATATTAGCCCGGCATCAGGAAATTGTGCTCGTTATGGCACTAGGCCCCCTATCACATCGTAGGTCGGAATATACGAGGCGAAATGTGGGTGTCATGGAGTCTCCTCTGCCTACCCCTTCTAGGAAAAAGCGTGAGTTTATGGGTGTATGTGATAAATTTCTAGTTGCCTCTACAACGGAAAGTACGATTGAGAGGGGTCAGTGCATATAGTCTTCCATGCTGGCCTGGTGCGGGTTGGCGGACTTTACATACTATAGAAATGAATGGTGTGACTCTACCACTTAAAAAATAATATTGGAGATTGAAACGACGTGGAAAAGGAAAGGAATTAATGGGTTTTAAAATTCAAGAAAAATATTATATGCAGGTCATATCAAGACTGTACCGAAAACGAAGCCAGGTGGTAGTTTTAGTGACTTTAGAAACAATGCAACAAAAATTCTAATAAAAAAAGGCGTCGAATTTTTTTGTAATTTTATTCGTATCATCGTATTTCGATGGTAAATACATACATTTTCCTAAAAAAATCATGTACACCCTTTTATTTTTAAAGACGCTATAGTAAGCAGGGTTTTAAATTATAATTTTAGCAGAAATATTGAATTAATAATACCCAAACACAATGTTATTTAAAACATTACAAAAAAAATTTGTCGCGTATTTTTTGGAAAAATTTTAGTTGCATCGTGTCTGCAGTCACTAAAACTACCATCTGGCTTCGTTTTCGCTAGCAGTCTCGATATACTCTGTACATATATTTTACTTACACAACATAATATAATACACAAAAATAATTTTGACGCGCACATGATTTTGTTGCGCATTTGTTTACTGGTGTGTACCATCTCAGTAGGGTAATTCACGTAATTAAATAAGTTCAGTTGCAGTTAAGTTTCGATCAAAACAGACCTTTTCGTATTCTCGTAATTTTGACAACCGCTGTCAAAATTACTTGAATTACCCTACAGGATTGAGTTGTGTTATAACAAAAACCATCACACAGAGCTCCTTTATAATATAATTTGCAAACTTACCACATCCTAAATAACACCTTCCTATATCGGAGTATTTAAACCACCGGAGTGCAGAGTCGTGGTACATTGAAGAGCAATTTATTACTTTTAAGTTGCCCCTGCAGTTTGGGATTAGATGCAATGACCGTTCAAACTAATTTCTACCGCGATATAAATGTACTACGGCACTACTCAGGTTAGATATAGTTAGTTAAGTTATAATCAATCACCACGCACTATAACGGTGAAGGAAAACATCGTGAGGAAACCTGCATACCGTAGCGATTTGTATAAATTTCTATGGTATGTAAAAGTCCGCCACTCGCACCAGGCCAGCGTAGTGGACTATATGCACTAACCCCTCGCAATTGTAATTTCGGTTGTAGAGGAGGCCGGTGCCCTGCAGTGTGTCGTATATGGGTTAATACAGTACTACTGAGGTTTATTAATTGTATTTTCTAAGTCCTTTATTTTTTTTTCTGAGAATCTTAAATGGGGCGTCTATTATAAATTGTGTAACAATGGAAAATTGTGGGAATCAGTTTTCATTTTGTGAAGCTATATATAACTATATCATTACAAGATTTTTTAATCATTTTGTAATCTTTTATAGATGTCAATGTTTTTCATTGGGTGGAATTCTGGTCATAATAATTAATTTCGTTGGTTACATTTTCCTTTCGTTTTTAAAAATGGCATATCATTTTATATTGTTTAGTAGATACCAGTATTTGTGTAAAAGTCTTTATGATATCTACTTATGTATCATTGAAACAAAATAACTTTTTATTTTGGCATCTAAATAATAATGACATAATGAGAAAAAATATATTACATCCCTTACAATAATAAGTCCACATTATATTATTATTCTTAACGTTTTGATAACACTATTTTATATATTTTTTCATCATTTTAATAATCCCGTATGTGCATCAATCAAATCAGCTGGTAGCCTTTATTAAATCAAATCGCAATAAAAAAATATTTCCAAGTAATAAAATAAGGAAAATTTAGACAAACAGTAACATTTGTCTAAAAATTAACTCCTGGCTACATCGGTTTCAAGGCCCCGGCGAGATTCGAACTCGCGATCTCCTGTTCAGTAGACAGGCGCTTTAACCAACTAAGCCACGGCGCCGACATTCAAAGCGGCGAAATTGTTGTTCATATGAATAATATGAACCGACTGCATCGGTGGCGTAGTGGTACTACAGTATGATTGCAAAGCTGAGGTCTCTGGATCGAATCCTGGGTTGGGCAAAGTGATATTGGATTTTTCTATACATTATCAGCCCGAAGTTAGGAATTTGTGCCCGATATGGCGATAGGCTCGCCCCCTATCACATCGTGGGACGGAATATACAAGGCGAAACGTGGGTGTTCTGGTAGCACCTCTGCCTAGCCCTTCTGGGAAAAAGGCGTGTGTTTATGTATGTATGTATGTATGAATAATATAATAGTATATGTAATGTAAAAAGTAAGCCATATATTATCTTATAATATCCAATATCTACGAGGCAGTCTGAAGGTGTAAGTTGAAAGTTGTTTATATAAAAAATCAATAACGTTACTTTTTAATAATACTGTATTATGTTAATTGTAAGATCGGAAATTATAATTAACGGCCTTATTTATAGACAGATCTAAAACCTATTTTAGTTATCGAATGTTTTGTTTTTGTCGCTCAAGTGGAAATCTAAAGTCGTACGAAAGGGACAAAACATGCATACAACAAGGTCGTAGATGTTTCAAATCTTTACCACACCCGGAATTTGTAGCGCATAATACAGTCAATGCCATCTAGTGAGAAATGATTGAACTAAAAGAGTTTAGAAAGCTCGAGAAATCGTACTCTATATGACAGTATTGTTGCGCTATATAGATGAAATAATTGATATTTAGATGTAGAGTTTCAAAGAATAATTCCGAATTTTCCATGAATTTCGATTTGTCTTACCGTAAGTATGTTATTAATTGGCAGCGGTTGTTACATAGGTACATTATATTAAAATGCACGTTTATATCTGTTTATTAAAATTAACTACATATATCGTGTTATTGACCTGGCTTTTCCATGAATATATTAAGAAACAGTCTAGTTTTTACAAAACAAATCCTAAAGGGCAACATCCAAAACAAGTATTTAACTTAACATTAATCATTTCCTTCGGTACATCAACCGGTAATGTATAGAAGCTCCCATTTGCCCTAAAAGCCTTACTTGAATAATAAACAGGTGGAAGTAGTACTGAACTTAGAAAGCAATTTGGGTGCCTAAAATATTGGCTGTATGCGTGTACAGAAAAACGTAGATCGAATGACTTTTGCAGAGATTTCTTGAAGTGTAATAATATATTTTTTTTACTTTGTATTATGCAACTAGAAAGTAAATATAAGAAGTCGCTGGGAGCAGGTCGCTTCAAGCAGGTCTATGTGGCGATCCATGGGAGAGCCCTATGTTCAGAAGTGGGCTTCCTGTGGCTGAAGAGAGAGAGAGAGGGGGGGGGGGGCATGCAACTAGGAATAGGAAAATAAATAAATGGTAATAAGAAGGATTAAGGCAGCTATTTCAGAGTATATGGTCGAATGAATCTATATATAGTTAATACCACTTAGAATTAAGAGTTAACACAATTTAACATTTAAATTACAATTGCAATTTATTAAATTATCAATTGATCTAATCGTGAAGGAATACATCAGTTTAATACTTTCAATATGATTTTATTTCACCAAAACTACGACGAATGTAATGATTGAAGTTTTTCAATCTGGATTGAGCCAGCATAGTGTCCAATGAACCTACTTATCTCAATAATCATAAGCAAAGAATTTTATATGAAAAACTTTTTGTAAAAGTATAAATATGCATGAAACGTTGTTTAACGACATAATGTATTAGATGATATAGCAGCGTAAATATTTGTACATATTTTTCTCCATACAAAAAAAAACAATATTTTTTTTAACCAAGTTTAAAATTAAAAGTAGCTAGATACAGGTCGCTTTTAACAGGTCGGTGTAGAAATCCTAGGGGGAGTCATATGTTCAAAGAGAGGGAGAGAGAGCATTTTAAAGTAATGGAAATTCAATATACGAGACAGTTTAACATTGTTATATTTTGGATATAATACTCATATATAGACTACACAATAATATCTAATTCACTCGCCTCGGCGGCGTGGTTGTACTACGGTATGATTGCAAAGCTGAGGTCTCAGGTTCGAATCCCGGGTCGGGAAAAGTGATATTGGATTTTTTTATTCGTTATCAGCCCGGAGTCAGGAATTTGTGCTCGATATGGCGATAGGCTCCCCTCCTATTACATTGTGGGACGGAACATACAAGGCGAAATGTGGGTTTTCTGGTAGCACCTCTGCCTACCCCTTCTGGGAAAAAGGCGTGAGTTTATGTATGTATCAAATACCACAGGAATTAAACCGGTGTATGAAAAAGTGTTCCGAGAATGATCGTTGGATGAAGAGACGGGCGTGCTTATCGACTAATATTAAATCACAAATTCTGTTTGTACTGTACATTTTAATTACCCTCACAGATAATGATGTTTTATTGGTTTTTGAATAGCGTCTATTCAATTAAATATGTGACAACGTTTACCTACCGTAGCTTAATTAACTTTGCCTATGACCCGGCAATTCACCAATAAGGTTCTATAAAGTTCTATGGTTCAACACGTATACGAAAACTTTTATTCACATCACTTAACAGTGAGGTAGATGTATTTGTCTATTCGTTATATTTTAGTGTGTCTATTTTACCAATACCACCAAAGACTCAATCACTTTGAGCGCAAAATTCCATTATGTTTCCCCTTACATCCCCAAATAACTTCAAAATTCTGTAAGACACTAAAGTCTTCTTCCAAAAAACATCCTCCACTTCCAGCATCTTATATCAACGTCGAAGCCACTCAGATTACGTTCTATGTGTCAGAAACAACTTCAAAATCCTTTAGAATATTCAGGTCTTTTACTGGAAAATACGTAAGTCAAGCACTGGGTGTTTGAGTGCCTAATACACGACGTTACACGCCGCTCTAAAGGCGCCTTATTCAAAGGGATATAAAAAGTCATACAGAGCTAAAATTGCAACATGATTTAAACGGCACTGAACGTGTCTAGGTGCGAGGTAACGAGTCTCGCGTGGTGTGACTATGAAGTCTGTATTTCCAGGACATTATTAAAATGGTAAAAAATCTACAATGCCTCGGTGGTGTAGTTGCACTACGACACGGTTACAAATTTGAAGTCTCGTGTTCGAATGCCGGGTCGGGCAAAGTGATATTGGATTTTTCTGTTTATTATCAGCCCGGAGTCAGGCATTTGTGCTCATTATGGCGATAGGGTCGACCCCTATCACATCGTGGGAAGGAAAATACAAGGCGAAATGTGGGTGTTCTGGTTGCACTTCTGCCTACACCTTCTGGGAAAAAGGCGTGAGTTTATGCATGTATGTAAAAAAATCTGTTTAAAGGTTTATGTAGTTTCAACGGTGGGTATGACTGTATACTAATATTTGTCGAATCAAAAATGTCACGTAAATTGGTTTATCTGCCTTTGGAATTCAACACGTGTGAGAGTTGAGAGTTGAGAGTAATGTGACGATAAATCGTAGTTTTATACTACTATTTTTCACTAATATGACAAAGAAACTGCAAGGAATGAGGTGTAATGTGTACTTTTTTCTCGGTAGATCATAAACTCTGACTATTCAGCCGATCTTAACAATTTTTTATGGGATCGCCTGTAAAGTATACGCATTGAAACAAAAAAAAAATCCAAATCTGATCAGGCGTCCTAGAGTCATCGGTGAACACACATAAAAAAGACACCGACGAATCGCGAACATCCTCCTTTTATGAAAAAGTAAAAAAGTTGTAACTTTGTGCTTGCGAAGTGAACATTTATTTATCCATAAGAATATATATTTTTTTCTTTTAACCATGTAAATTAATCACGCGCGATTGTTACTGCTGTATGTATGTCTCGCCCAAGGTTTTTTTAACAATTATTTTCTGATTGGTTTATCTGCTGTTGGTTATTTTCTACGCATCATTCATCAATTTGACATTAGTTTCTCTGTCAAAATTAAACACAAAAGCACGGAATTACTACGTGCTATCGAAATAGCATGTATCTCTTACGAAACGAGATTTCATTTGCTGATAACGTCACACAAACGTAATTATCCTGGGAAATGTCCCGCATTAGGCCTACAGCAGGTACTCATCCTACTGTAATAGAGTCATAACTCAAAATAACCGTGAGCCACGTGCGAGCTACATTATGCATATTGTCACCGTATCTGATGTTACCGCCACGGACAGTTTTATTAAGCACTAGCTTTTCACCGCGGCTCCTCTCGGTGTGATGTTTATTATTTATCCTTATAAAAATAGACGGTCGTATTTTCACAAATTTAAATTTGAGAGGGTATATAAAGGTGCCACTAATGGCTACGCTAAAATCTGATTAAATACCAATCATAGTATGTAGAAGTCCGCCAACACGCACTAGGCCAGCGTAGTGGACTATATGGTCTAACCACTCTCAATCGTACTCTCGATTGCAGAGGAGGCCCGTGCCCTGCAGTGGGACGTATATGGGCTGATACAGTACAGAATATAGTGATCCAGGTCAGTGGGTCGGGTTACGTATTTACCTGTGTTTATTCAGATATAATCGAGCGGTAGTCGGGCATAATTGTCTCGATCGGCGAGATATAACTTAGAGATGAACGCCGGCGAGCGATACTTTGTCTGAACTGCAATGCTCGTACCATCAGGTGGGTTGTATACACATTTTTGCTATAAAAGACTGTAATCGCTTCAAGTATAGTCAATACTTGACAGCCTCCGTGGCACAGTTGTTTAGACGACGGCTGTGAAGCGTGAGGCAGCGGGTTCGATCCCCGCACCGAAACAAATAATTGTGTGATCCACATGTATTTGTTTCGGGTCTGGGTGTTTATAAGACTGAAAAGTCTCTCGTAGCTCCTTATACCCACGACACAGGACTTAATTGACCTTACCACTTTGCCCGACCCGGAATTCGAACTCAAGAACTCAGCTTTGCAATCATACCGTAGTACAACTGCGCCACTGAGGCAATTATTAATTTGTATTTATTTATTTATTTACTATTCATTAATAACAGTATCTAATGCCTGAAGCTTTTAACGGGTCTAGACAGAAAAAGCTTCCTTAAAAATTGGTACGATCTATTCTTTAAAATTTTCCGAAAGAAATTCAAGACACATTCACTGAATGAATTTAATTAAATTGAAAAATAAAAACCGGAAGAAAGCGATCGCTGTGGAAAAAGAATAATTCATTGCACAATTTTCCACAGGGGCATTGAAAAAAAATTAAATAAACCATTGTCAAAGAGATCGGACGCAATTACGTCTCATTGTGTGCGGTTGTGCCGATTGTTCAATACCATTGTTAAGGTACAGAACGCGAAAACATGGCGTGTGCTATTTATTTTGCTTTTGAAACTACTGTTTTCCAACCGACTTCAAAAAAGAAAAATCGTAGATGGAGGCGATGTTTTTGACTTGAGTTCAGTGAATGAGCAAGCGGCTTACCTTATGGTGAGTGATTATTGAGGCGTATGAACTTCTATAATTCTTGGAGATACGTTACCAGCCTATGAAAATAGGAGGGGACAAAAAATGAACGTGAAGATGAAATTGATTTTGTGCCACTGGCTATGTCATTATGGTCATTTAATTTACACGGAGGGAGTTTCTCACATCGAAGATACGATTATCGTTAAAATATAAAAAGTAAACGTTTGTCAGAATACTATTATCTATGGCGGTTATGTCATCCGATAATCGCATACTATTCTTACAGCGAGAAACTCTCCCCGTGTAAAGGGCACTTTATCAAACGAAAGGTGATAAAAAAATGGCAGTTTTAAGTATTTTTAGTGTTGTCATTCTGGTCACCCCGCACATTTCTACTGTGTACAATCTAACCTAATTACGATGTGGCTCTACCACTTCGATTATATCATGTATATCAACATGAATACATCAGCTTTTGATCCTATAATATGGTCTCATATTCTGATCTATCCAGAATAATTTAGAAATATCTTGTACCAAGAGAAGTGGCAATGTATCCAAATAAACAAATATATCACTGTTATCCTTCACTTAAATTATTTTATAGCTCCAACTTATTCTTGCTTCAGTAAATTTGCCTTTATAACAATATGTAAAAAAGTCACAATCCCATAATATGTTCGCATGCAAGAATATAATTTAAAGAGCCGAGAGCAGAATCCTATTAATGCGACCGATTAAAGATGTAATTTGTGGACTGTGAGTGAGCTCAACGTCAATATATCATAATTAAATCTTTGAGTTATATATTAGTTTTAATGAAACGTGATTAATGAAATTTTAAACAATGGAAAATAAAAAATGAAAGACAAAAGAATAATTGTTTTCAATAAAATCGTTTAATTAAAAATGATAGATTTATTGTTCAAATCTGCATCTGTGTATATCTGTATATGCCCATATACGTCCCACTGTAGGGCACGGGCCTCCTCGTAAATCTAGTGTTGGTTGGGGGACTTCACATACCATAGAAATTCATAAAAAGCGCTATGGCATGAAGGTTTCCTCACAAAGTTTTCTATCGCCGTTGTAGAGCGTGGTGATTAACTATCAATACAAACTAGACTCCAAAAAGTCAGAGGTATCCCCTGGGATTTGAACCCGCAACCACAGTAAACAATTCGGCTGCCCCGTCTGGTCCGTTACTAACAGGACATCATGAACTTTTTGTTCAAATACTTTTATTAAATGTTATTAGCAGACTATTGTAAGAGAGTGCGTGGTGGCCTGTTGGTAAACGGACTAGACGGGGCTGCCTACATGTTCACGGTGGTCGCGGGTTCAAATCCCAGGGCACACCTCTGACTTTTCGGAGTCATGTGTGTATTGATAGTCAATCACCACGCACTATAACGGTGAAGGAAAACATCGTGAGGAAACCTGCATACCATAGCGATTTGTATAAATTTCTATGGTATGTAAAAGTCCGCCAACCCGCATTAGGCCAGCGTGGTGGACTATATGGCCTAACCACTCTCAATCGTACTCTCGATTGTAGAGGAGGCCCGTGCCCTGCAGTGGGTCGTATATGGGCTGATACAATACAAAAACAATACAATACAATTGTAAGAGAAAAAAGATTTTTTTTATTCTCCACAATGATTACCTTAATGGTTTTCTGATGGCATTTCAAAGCAATTGTGAATTGCAGCATTCCGAGTTTGACTTCCAGGTTGGGTCTCACTTTTTGGCTCATTTGATAAAAAGTGATAACAGAGTGATAACAAAGTGATAACCCTTGTGAGACTTGTAAGATCACCACAACTCATAATTCATGGTTGTTTTTATTTTTGGGTAAAAGTCAGAGAGATAGGGGAATGGGGGTAAGGATTGTTACGTCTTCAGTAAACTTAAGCGCCATTTACACGTGGAGAATTTCTCGCGGCGAGAATCGTATGCGATTATCGCACGACATAACCGCTATAGATTATCGTATTCTAACAAATGTTTACACGATACTACTTTTTTATATCCTTACGATAATTGTATACTCGAAGCGAGAAACTCTCCCCGTGTAAATGGGCCTTTGAGGACTGAATGAAACAGACAGACACCAATCAGTTTCACGTCAGTTTTGGGGCATCAGTTATAGTCAACATGGTTTTGTTTCAATCTATACTTACGACCTTATTCATAGACAGATTTAAGACCTATTTTAGTTATCGAATGCTCTGTCCCTTTTGAAAAACTTTATAATTTAGTTTGAGCGAAGAAGAAAAAAACGTTCGGTAACTAAAATAGGTTTTAAATTTGACTATGAATAAGGCCTTTAAAACACTTATTCACATAATCGAAATGATTTGCTTTTGGCGAATATTTTTGGGAAGGTCGCGGAACGTCGCGAATCATTGTGAGAGACAGGAGTTCAGGAGTTCAGGAGTGGACTTCCTTTTGCTTTTTGATTGCACTGCCTGAAGTTCAACTGAGGAGTTTATTGTTCTCTACCCTTTTTGCTGCTAATAAACGCCGAGACACATTATAATTAAGAATTTTCTGTTATTTTTCTAAGTTGTTTTATTACGAACCCTGCATATTAACTGCAGTTTAATATATTTCGACAGGTTTGCTAAAAGTATTTTTTAATAAACTGTGAAAATATTTTTAGAACGTAAAGAAAGAATGCAATAAAAAAATATTTGACAAATGTTTTGTAATATCGAATTTACTAACATTTTGTTTTTGTAACATATAACTAGTTAGCATAGAACAGCATTTTGATCAGTGGTAGTATAGTCAAGATGAGGAAAAAACACTGCTTTGCACCTAATAAGGAGACCTCAATATGGTTTTTCTAAACTAATATTATTAACAGAAAAGATTTGATTGTTTGCATTGAATACGCTATGAAACTACTGGACTGATTTAAAAAAATCTTTCACCATTAGAATCTGAGAAAGTATATCTGCACTCGGGCGGAGCCGGCCCGGGTCGCGAGTATTAAATATAATATTATATAAATTATTCACCATAATAAAAGTTTCATAATTTCAAGCATCTATCAATCATGCCTAAAACAGAGCCTTTAATATACCGTGCCTCATTTTGGCTAAGAAACCCAAGAACCTATTTAGATGATATTTTTATAATAAATATAATATTGCAGTATACGTAAAACGTGTTTAAAAATAACAAAAAATAAGAGCGCACGCAGTAACTTTTCACTTCAACGTTGCAAAATTAAAATTTACTAAGATTGTACCGCTTGCAGCACGTTTGCTCGAAATAAATTCAACAAAAAAGAACGCCTTAAACTTAATTTTCACCATGTTAAAAATATTTCCTCGACTCCGTTTTTAGCACGTGAACTAAACAGCAAAGTTTTATGAGTCTTGCGTAGATCCATGGCGTCGCTGGATTGGTCGGATTAGTGTGACGTTAAAACATTATATTCTTTGTTCAAATATGAGTCAGTCTTATATACGCTAATAAGAATCTTCAAAATGCTATTACTAGATCCAGTATAAGGTGCGTATTTACTTGAAACTATTGCACTAAAATAAATGTACTAACTTAAACATTATTTACACCAGGATAATAAATTATAACAATATTATAATAAACATACAAAAACAAATACTTACATAGCATGGTGAATTTAAAGTAATGCTGTAAGGCGTGACAAAAACTTGCGTAGATCTGTTCAAAAATTTATGTTGCCAACTGGAGTTCCTGAGAACCTTCAAAATCATATTTTATCAACAACCAATCATAGGACCGTCTTCTAAAACTCTTACGAACATATTCACAGACGATTTTAAAACCTATTTTAGTTGTTGAAGGTTTTGTCTTCTTTGCTCAAACTAAAATCAAAAGTCGTTTGAAAGGATCACATTAGAAAAAATAAAATAGGTTTTAAAATTGTCTATGAATAAGGTCTTTATAATATGAAAGATAAATGTACCTACGCTCAAGTCACTTCCATATGACACAATTCCCTGTCTTCTAACTAACAAGGTTGCTCTGGCGTAATAATATGACAAACGATATCCTTGGTAACGGGCGGCATCGACCCTCCGCTTACCTTCTGCTGCACAAATTAGCTTGTAAACATAATGTATGAGCTGTAATTCCAGCACCTACATCCTCGGGAAGTTTAGGGGGAAAATCTTCATTATATTTAGCTAGAATGTTCGAGGATCTGGGTAACGGCAGACGACGATGGTGGATACATGATAATAGGGTACTGATGTATTTTTTTTTATAGCATAGGTCCGGCAAACGAACAAGCAGGTCACTTTATGGTAAGTATCACTGCCGCCCATGCCGAATATCCACAACGCTTGGATCATGGACGATAACGCCGGTCTCTGGTGGCTCTAAAATAATCCCTAATAATTACAGACCCATTTCTCTTCTTAGTGGATTCTCGAAAGTGCTTGAAAAAATAACCAATAAACGATTAACAGACTACTTAGAGAAAAATGGTCTACTTTCTGAGAACCAATTTGGTTTCCGAAGACTAAAGTCAACTGAAGACGCTGCTCACAAACTTATTAATCACGTGGCTACCCAGTTAGACAAAGGAAAGAATTGTGTAGGAGTCTTTCTTGACCTGGCAAAAGCCTTTGACACCGTGTCTATGCCTATTCTACTTAAGAAATTGGAACGAATAGGAATCCGGGGCACTTCATATCGCTGGCTTCAGAGTTACCTAACTAAACGAGAACAACTAGTGAAAATTGAGGATTGGAAGAGTACTGCAATACCCATGTGCTATGGAGTTCCGCAAGGCAGTATTTTGGGTCCTCTACTGTTCATTATTTATATGAACGACATTCATGACCTCCATTTGAAATCAGCTGAAATTACATGTTACGCAGATGATACAGCGATTGTGTTTGGTGGTAAAAACTGGGAAGATGCTATGCAGGAAGCAGAAAGAGGACTGCAACAAGTCTATAACTGGCTTCAAAACAATCTTTTGACTCTGAACAGAGACAAAACCAAATACATCTGCTTTCACAAGACAGCAACTTCACAGCCTCCACCGCTGATGCCCAATCTTAAAATTCATTCTTTCAACTGCACACTGTTTTCAGCATGCCATTGCGATCAGATTCAAAGAACGAGGGAAATAAAATACTTAGGATTAACTCTAGACGAACGATTAAACTTTGGATCACATATTCAAACTCTTGCTGGTAGAATGCGGAAGTTAATTGGCGTTTTCAAAACACTTCGTAACTCTGCCAGTATTCCCATTCTTAAGTTGGTGTATTTTGCTTTCTGTCAATCTCTTCTCTCCTATTGCATTGGTGTGTGGGGCGGGGCAGGAAAAACCTTAATGCTACCCCTGGAAAGAGCTCAACGTGCAATTTTGAAGGTCATGTTGTGTAAAGACTTTAGGTATTCCACGGATTTACTGTATAAGGAGACAGGTGTTTTAAGAGTTCGTCAATTATATATACACAAAGCTTGTGTTTCTACTCATAAATCCATAATTAAGTCTGATGAATATAAGTCACTCTTAACTAAAAGAGTCTTCAATCTCCCACTGCCATCAATCAAATCTAGTTTTGTAAAAAGGTTTAAATTCTATGCATACCGTTCAATTTACAATAAGGTTCATAAACTATGTGAAATCAGAGATTGCACAGTGTACGCTTGCTCAAAAAAAGTCACGTGTTGGTTGCAAAGTATTGACTATGATGCTACTGAATCTATCGTTTCAAACATTATTTAAACTTTACTTTATTTATGATATTAGCAACAATGTTAAAATATTGAATTTGCATGTTTTCCTTTTATTTTATTTTTTTGTACTTGATCTATTATAATAATTAGTGTTGTCATGTAACTCAAATCTTGGTTTCCCAAGATACAGGCCTCGCCTAGTTTGGGAACCTCTGGTAACAACGATGTATATAAGAATTTCTTGCAATATTATTTAATTTCTTTGTAATTTTAATACTATGTAAGTCTGATTTTTCAATAAACAATTTATTATTATTATTATTATTTTTATGTATATTTGAGTGTTTTTCTACCATTTCTGGCGCAATCATCAGTTGCACAGGCTTGTGGCCAAAGCGAAACTGATTGTAAAGGATTATATATTTATACGAGTAAACAACTTATTCAATGTTAAGTTTCTATTGACAGAAATTTTCGGACTATACGGCAGGTGTTAAGGATGACAGCTTTTTGCATGAGAGTATAAGTCAGTGGATGTATGTGGAGCGTTTTGAGGCTATTGTGGAGGTATTTAGGGATGAGGCCAGTAGTCGACACTACAATAGGGACTGTACGAACAGAATTTACACGCCACTGGGTCTTTAACTCTATTGATAAATCTGTATATTTTGCTATCTTTTCGGTGTATGCGGTTTGTAAATTATGACTATTCGGTATGGCAACATCAATAAGGAAAACGGCTTTATTTTTTTTGTCATGTAATGTGATGTCTGGTCTATTGTGGTGGATGGTCTTATCGGTCATAATAGTCCTGTCCCAATATAGCTTGTAATGGTCTGACTCTAAGATGGTATTAGGTGTATATTTATAATATGCTATTTTATTACTAATTAATTTATATTTATATGCTAGGTATTGGTGTACTATTGCAGCTACTTTATTATTATGGACGTGTTGCCGGCCCATCAGATCGCGAGAGGGAGCGGGAAAAAATAGAATGGCAAGAGGCTTTCCTCTTCAATACCCCTCAATACCCCTTTGGGTATTGAGCTTCCGGCAGTCTCACTCCCTGAACGAAACGCGACATCAAAGAATTACCACCGATGGTGGAATATGTAGGCCACCGGGAATATGTAGGCAGCCCCATCTAGTCCATTACCAATAGGCCACCACGCAGTAAATAAATACTTACCCCTGGTCAAATATAATCTATCTGTCGTTATATTAAAAAAATCTACACACTGTTGCAACTTGGAGGGCTAAAGTCTAAAGCACCTCATGAATGCATCGAGCTATACTTAAAGAGCGTATAAGTCTAACATAAGTACAGCATTTTACACTCTTTGTATTTGGCAACAACGACGATCATATTTCAATATTTAATATTTCGGTAAATATTTTTAGAGAATGCCTTTTAAAAGGCTCTCAAATGCTCGCTCACAATAATTTATGGCCAATTTCAAGACGTTCGCTCTTAAATTATTGCTTGGGGACGTCGTATATTTTATACAAGGCAAATTGAAATTTGAAAGAATTTTTTACTTAGTTTCATTTATTTAGTCGTTTAACATTATTAGGTGTAATTTATAAATTGTGTTCCGATGCAAATGATTCTTTATTAAAAGGCTTTTTATTTGTGTTAGTACAAATTAAAATTGTGATTTATTTCATTTATGCTTTTGTGGATTAACACGTAGAAGTAGTATTTTCCAAAGCATATAGCGCAGAGAATTAATTATGGTCAATGAATTTTTGAGTGCAGGACACGTACTAAGCGCTACCTATGATGTCCATTACACAGAGGGAATTAGAAACACAGAATATTTTTCGGGGTATCTATGATGTATTCTTCGAGTATTTATAATATAAAGGAGGTATATTTATAATATACATATAAGTCCAAACAGTATGTGCGTCTTCAAAAACGTAGATATTTTTTTGCTCGTAATATTGGTAGCATAATTAATTAAATTTTTACTAATATTACGAGTATATCACTTTCTTTATGATATGAGTATGATACTTTAAAAATATATTAAAATTTTCATGGGTTTACTTATTTTAATGTATTTCCAACTATGTTTAACCAATAGTGTGATGAGTAGTTTATAATCAAAATTAAGTTGATTTTATTACTTTAACTTTTCATTCACGAAACATTTGGAGCTAAATTTCTTATGCATACCATAGCGATTTGCATAAATTTCTATGGTATGTAAAAGTCCGCCAACCCGCATTAGGCCAGCGTGGTGGACTATATGGCCTAATCACTCTCAATCGTACTCTCGATTGTAGAGGAGGCCCGTGCCCTGCAGTGGGTCGTATATGGGCTGATACAATAAAAAAAATACAATAAATTTCTTATTCCTTATAACCCATAAATATCTAACGGATATAAATTTACAAGTATTAATTTCAAATTTATAAGCGGTTTAAAACAATATGGTCATAATATTATAAATGATCAAAGGGATCACTTACTGCAAATAAAAATATTCCATCGAACACGACATTAATCTGTGAGAGAGACTTGCCAATCTATTTAGGTTAATCCGCAAAGTGAATAATTAATTGAGACTGTGATCCAAAGCGACTGAAGCGGGAAGGTCTAAATGTGATCAGTCACCCCTGATACCGAGGCAAGACACATGCATTCATACCTCATACAATTGACCTATCAGCTACTAATTTGATAGGGTTCGGTCATAGAGCCATAGTGATAATGTGTCTTCATTGTTTACTTTTAGAAAAGGACTTTGTCCGTGATCGTATTCCGTTTTCATTAACCACTTTATCTATTGACATATTTTTCTCGCACTTCTTTCTGATTATAAATTCTTGAATTTACTTTCCTTATAATATTTTCAACATGCTATATTTTTCAGCCACAAGAACACCGCTGCTGAATACGAGCATCCACCAATAAATACATATAAAAGTAAAAAAACATCAGTTACATTAAACCAAAAAAGCAATAGGTAGCCGTATAATGTATTCCAACAATTTACAGATTTATTCCAAAGCATAAGATTCGCATAGATTCTTCTGTTTATATTCTTCCAAGATCCGTGGCTCGAGCAGTCTGTTGACGATGTTAGCGACCCTGAAGTCATGAGGAACCGCCGCGTGGTCGCTCTCTATGTCAAACACGCGCACCGGCTGCTCGCTGTACTTGCCGAGCTCGTAGTCTGCACCCAGTGACGTCATCTGCTGCTCTGAAGACCTTTGAGTGCTCCTCAATAGCACTATCTCTGACTGTAGTTTGAAGGTCGGCTCAAAATCTCGAGCTGCAACGATTTTGTTGTAAAATCCTTGTATTGTAGATGTCATGTACTGATGTGAATAGCCGACTACACTTTTTAGTTTGCGGACACAACATTCAACTTTGTCTGTCCAGTTGTTTATCTCTTTTAATTGATGTACAAGTTCGTTGGTATCTCGCCCGCTTATGATATGGTACATGTGTTCTATGATTACATTTTGTGCATGCTCATCAGATGGATCTCCTAAATATCCCTTTAGTTGAATTTTTAAGGCCTCTGGGCTACTGTCTAAACAGTAAACAATACCGATGTGACCTGCAAGCCACAACATTTATTAAATTCGATATTACTATTACAATTTTGTATTTATATTGACCCTGGGATCTATGTTTATTAGGTACAATAACTAGAATTAAAAAATGAAAGTAAATAGGTACGAAACCTTCTTTCTCGATCAACGACGCCAACTCCAGAGCGATATTGACTCCAAATGAGTACCCTAGTATATAAAATTTAGATTTCAGATCAAATGTTTTCTTGATGTCCTGAAAATTGGAATATTACTATTTTATTTTCACGTAATTATTATATTATTATTATTACGTTTTTTTTTTTTAACCACTCTCAATCGTACTCTCGATTGTAGAGGAGGCCCGTGCCCTGCAGTGGGTCGTATATGGGCTGATACAATACAATACAATACAATTTTCACGTACTGGTTTGCATCGGAGAGCGTGGTATTGATAATATTGTCGTGATGAAATATAAACTACCAAATTGAACTACTACTTGACACCGTATATATCTTTTCTTATCCGCAATCTATATAGGCATATTCACCTACTATAGGAGGTTGATTACCTTATATACTTATGTCACTATCCCACCGGGTATGAACACTATACTGCCAGTAAAATTCAATTGCTAAAAAATCGTTTTTTTTATTACCATAAAATGAAAATGAAAAATGAAAATAATTTATTGAATCCATTAAAATGTTCAATATTATTTAGATTCAGACATTTTTTTTTCTACCACCCGGTTCGGACCTAATCATGTTCTTCTCTTTCCGATAGTCTCAGATCTAAAAAACTTACAATCATTATCCGTTTAGCCATTTCTGGGATAGTGTCGTTCTGAAAATCTGGGCCTAATTGAAAGGTCACTGATAAAATTTTCAGTCCCGCTGATAGAAATGTGAAAATTTCACGATGCCCTCCAAAACCAGGCACCATAAATAAATATGACTCTGACGGATCTATTTCTTCTGCTATCTGCAATATTAAAATATTACAAATAGAAATTAAAAATAGTCTTTAACGCTAACTTTGAGTTATTGTTCAATGATAACATTTCCAATCAAAACTAAATTACGCTACTTTAAGTTTAAAAATTGTTTTTTTTATTATTAAAGGTCAATGGCGGGGTGATTATCCAGAAATGAAATAATTTCTAAACAAAAAAATACTTGAAATGACGAATGTACTAGAATAACTGTTCTACTTAATTTCCCATGCTGATTTAATTTATTGCCTTGGTTTAGAATTTCCAAATATTCGTAAAGACTTAAAATTCTTTATTCTTACCAAGTAATTGAGTATATAAATACTTACATTATCGGATGTACACGTAGTTGCATTTGTAGACATAATAACAAAAGGTAGAGTAGCACGGTACACGTCTTCGTCAACATAAGGAAAAAGAACATGCAGGCCTGTTTTCATTTCTGATTTCTCCGCGGAGTCCTGTTCTCCTAGGGATTTTAATCTGACAAAAAAATTATCTTTGATCTCTTCTAAATATTTAAATAAAAAATAGTTGTATGTATAAATTGTTCAGGTGACAATATTACCTGTGTATTGTCATTTGTTCTAAATTTTCGCGAGACAATCTTACTCCGTATACTCTTTTGATTAAAGTAGTTATTTCTTGTAGGATGATTTTGTTGTTAATGTCTTTTAAAGTTGTGTTTTTGTCATAAATGTCAAGATTGCTGGCACCTAAAAAAACCATATGAGTTGTGAAGATTCTTGAGCATTATTCCTGAGCATTCATTAAATTAAATATTCCTTTGTTTGGCTATCTTGAAATTTATCCAGATGAAAGGACCGGGCACGATATAATTTTACTACCAGAACCATGTATAAAACTAAAAGTTACACAAATTACATACCAATAATATCAGTGAGTCTTTGCATAAAGCCAACAGAAAATTGCTCTTTATTGTAAGAGCATGTAATATTCTTTACATCTTTAATAGCCACTTCCAAATCATTAAACATATCTGCCAAATTAGCAACACTTAATATTCATCAGTAAATCATTAATCTTTTCTGCGTGCTGAAATCAAATGATGCGTTCGTTTTTAACATCAACATACATACATATAAATGTGAGACCACTCTGTAACAAGATGAAGAAACTCGCAATCAACTTACTTCATTATTGAGTTCTACTTGGAGGACTGTTGAAGGGAAACCAATTTGTTTTCTTAGTTCACAAATGTGTTTACAGTTTAGTACATTACTTTCATCCTTATTATCTTGTGATGACAGAGTGATCACTACGAATGACCTAAACAAACCATGTTTATTAATCTCTAAAACATGTCATACTTTATGTGCCGTATTAATAAGCTGGGATGAGCGAAGGATTAACTTTAGTCCTTGGCTTTAGAATTGACTCGCAACCAGATTGACTTTTACTTTCTATCCAGGACTGGCTTTTTACCAATTATCATCATTTCAGCTCGTATTCATCCACTGCTGGACATGGCCTCCTTTTTACTGCATTACTTTGTTCGGTTTTGTGCCAATCTCATTATTGCATTGCAATTCATAGTGTTGTTTGGTTTAGCTACTGTCCATGAACGGTCGTATTGCTTACCATCAGGCGAATGGCATGCTCGTCACGCCATTGAAAGCCATAAAAAAGCCTATTTATAAATAAAATACGAACTTTCACCATAATGCGAGTTTTATTACACATAGTTTATGCATATTCAGTGAAATTCAATTAATAAACATTTTTTTAAATTAGTGCCTCAACGAATTTAGTATTATCCAATTTGACGGGTGCATAGATAATAAAGTAACTAACGGAACTAGGTATATTATATACACATATATATATCAATGATATACATCAATGTTGTACCGCTTGCAACAACTTTGAATGGAAAATTAATAATACACAATGAATAAAAGCAACTAAAAATTAACTTACTTCTTTGCTAATTTCTACTTCAAAGACGATTGAAGGGAATCCGTCCTGACTTCGCAGTTGACATGTTTGCGTGTCAACAACTGGAGGTTTTTCAAAATGTGTTGAATTATCATTTTTTGTTTGTGAATGTTCACCTTTGAGTTTATTATGATCGGTGTCAAATAGTTCTTCTACAATAAATATACCATGAATTTTTCGTTTCTTCCGTTAGTTTCCGTTTTCTTCTGACTTTTCAATTAGTTCACGGCTAGCTTCTTCATCTAAAAATTCCTTAGATGATACTGTTACCGAAGCACCAGCAGATTTCCAAATACTGTAAAACATAAAAATAACCTCATGGAAGGAAACTGTTAACAATCTGAACATGGTATCCTGGCATGAAATTGTTAACTACTTAATTAAGTTTGTAATCTAAATATCCAAACTTTCTTGCGAAACGAAGAACTACATGTTTTGCTCCTCGGTTAACAAGACGCTCAACTAGAGCAACTCCTAAGCCACTAGCATCACTTATAACAATGTACGTGCCTTCGGGGGCCGGTGTAATTCTCTAACCAATATACTAAATTAATATTAAAGGAACTGAAATTCTGGAAATAAATACTTCTAAATATAAAAATGGACACGTAATTGTTCATATTTTATTCTAAACAGCAACAAGACTGCAATATATTTAATGATATCGAATAGGCTATCAGCTCTATCTGTATAACTTTGTACTATCCATCATACAATTATTAGAATCTCAAATTATCATAATACATCAGAAACTGCAAAATATGATAATTTCTTGTCGGTGGATACAGAGTTACAGTAATAAAACTCAATTTAAACGGGGAGAGCTCCTCACTTAGAAGATACGATCATCGTAAGGATATAAAAAAGTTGCATCGTGTAAACATTTGTCCCAACACGATAATCTATGGCGTTTATGTCATGCGATAATGGCATACGAATCTCGCTGCGAGAAACTCTCTCCGTGTGAATGGGGCCTTATAAAGTCTGATTTATCTTACAATATGTTGCATTGTATACAACAAAAAATTAAATACCTTAGTTTATTATTAACTTTGCGGTGGTGCGACTTTTTCAAATTATTCATGTTTAGTAAAACTCGCCCCACATGCTTGGCCGAGTATGAAAGTTTAAAAGCGTTGCTTATACATATCTGCAGGCAAATACACCACACGACTGAGCGGTCTCACTACACCTCGCGCAATACCTTCGGTGATTCTTGCTTGGAGAATCTGAAATGTATTATGTTCATATCATTCAAAATTGTATGAGACTTTTTGAGCACCTCTTTACGATTAGATTGGATTTAAAATTTGAATGGAATATTAAGGCTATACTCGGGCTCGAATCCTGGATCAGGTAAAGTTATATTGGATTTAACTATTAATTATCATGAGCCCTGCGTTAGGAATTTGTGTTCGATGTAGCGATACCCCTCTCAATCGCTAATCTAATAAATAAATAAATACACCCAAGTCACATACGTAGTCCATGACCTCACATTAAGATCGAGTCTTGTGTCGTGAGTATCAGGAACTACAAGAGACTTTTCGGTCTCACAAACACCCAGACCCGAAACAAATATCTGTGGGCTTCACAAATATTTGTCTCGGTGCGGAGACCGAACCCGCGGCTCTCGTTTCACAGCCGGCTTCTAACCAACTGCGCCACGGAGGCGGTCAAAGGTGAAACGTAGGTAACCTGGTTGCACCTTTACCTACCCCTTCTGAGACAAGCCGTGATGTTTATATAGTAAGTAAGTATGGAATAAAAAGGTTAGTGTTACATAGCTAAATAACATATTATGAAATTACCTTTTTTTCCGATGAATTTTCAGAGTCAAACAAAGTAAACAGGCGCCCGGGAATGAATAATAATTAAATAAATTCTTATTAGTATTTTTTTTTAATTGAGCTTACGGAATATATTAACGCCTTTAAATTATGTTAACTTAGTAGGGGAGACCAGGGACAAAAGAAACACGGGACGAAAGTAACAAATGAATTTGTGATAAAAATATGTTATCTACACTGATATACAGTATGCAGTACTTTAGTGATTTCACTTTTCACAGCGCTGTGCCATCAGGTTTTGGCTGTAGCGAGTCGATGCTGCAAAATTGCCCGATAGTAATCTTTCGCAAATTTTTTTCAACTGCATTTATTTCTATTACGCTAAGTTTAACATTGTGTGTCATGTTTCAATGAAGTAGTATAACTATTCCTCTTTCTATTACGACGTAAACAATGATAATTATCTAACGATGTCTTTACAGCATAGTCTTTACAGTATATATGCGTGAGAGGCGGCCTGGGTAGGCACCATCGCAATGTTTATTTCGCCCATCAAACAGCAATGTAAATGCACTGTTGTGTTCCGGTATGAAGGAGATTGTAGCCAGAGTAAGTACTGAACAAAATGAGACTTAACATATTATGCCTTAGGATGGCGAGCACAGTTTAATGCCAAACATTGCTTTGTAATTCATGGTGTTATTTGGTTTTGCTACTATCCATGAACTGTTGTATCGCTGACCATCAGGCGAATGGCATGCTCGTATCGTATTTCATTTGTAGGAATACAAAAGCATAAAAAATCTACTTTGACCAAAACTCTGTAGCATTTTATATTGAAATTTGTTTACATTTCAAAGATTAATTATGCAAAATTTCTATGATTTAGATTTTTCACAATTTATTCGGAGGTAGAAATCGTAATATTATTATTATTATAAAATTATAAGGCCATGTAATTCAGCCAACGAGGAAATCCTAATGACGCAGTCGATGCTGCGGGCCAAATCTGGTTATTCTATAAAAGTTATACCTACACTATTTTACATTCAAAAGACTGTACCTGATGGCAACGTCGATTTCATTGTAAAGAACGTTCCAGATCTTTACAAATAGTAAACACTTTAAAAGGATTCCGTAGTTCGTACTAATTTATGGCCACTATTTGTCAGTTTACAGTCTTTATCTGTACCGCTGGGAATGTCTTCTGGTCGAGTGCAACTTCTTCAAATTATGGTTTCCTTAGTTTAGTGCATCTGATTCTTTTGTAAAGGCCACGTATCGCAGGTTTAGGTGGTCAATGGTACGATAGCGTGAGATTTGTGCTGGGGCTTTGGTAGTGTGGATTTATAGTTGGCTATAATTTTTTGTTTCATAATGAGTACAAAAATATGAGTAACAAATAAAAAAGAATGAAATATTTAGTAAAATATTTTTATTGATCACCAATATATTTGTCTAGGTGCAGCATTAGCTGTCGATAGTAATTGTCTTTTTCAAGATAAGATTCAAGTCGTGTAAGTCCGCTTTAATCTGAAAAATACATACAAAATCGCTTACTTACAAATACAGGCAATGAACTGATGTTAAACATAGAATTTACTACAACAGACGCGGAAAGCTGGGATTAAGTTGCCATTCTCCGAATTCACACATGAAATGAAAATCTGCAGAATTATCGTTACGTGCCATGGAATTCAGTAACTTCGGGCAGTTAGTGAGTACGTGACGCGGTGCTGGAGCGAAACAAATTTTGTTTAGGTGCGCCCAACAATGGAAGCGAGATCGAATGGACTACGCAGTACGCATGGGTTTTTACGTCTATTGTTATTGAGGAAATACGAATCGAGGCGAACGTTGGTTCAGGGGGTGAGGACAGGACTGCTAAACTGGAGTTTGCGGATTCAAATCCAGGGCGTACCACTGAATTTTCTTCGTGACGTGAGGCCATCCATCAGCCGAAGGAACTCCACTGCTGAACTTTGGTCTCTCCCAATGATTTCCACAGTGACCTGTTGGAGGCAGCCTGCATCCAGCCTTGATGTGACATGAGTGCTCTTAGTTAATTATCGCTTGATTTATCGTTCAAAGAAATCATCGCGAGGAAGGAGGAAAAGAGTCGATCGGATCAACTAAATCCTTTTGTTTTGATAAACATGTATTATTTTAATTAGAAGTTTATGTAAATACTTTATTTTCGTGATGGAAATCTTTGGGAATAATGAATATAGATACATAATTATGTCGACTTAACTATTTGGACGTTAGGAATAAAACACGATAACCTGTTTAAAAAATTAAAGTATAATTTATTACATGAACAAATCGATTATTCTTAACCAGGTACAAATGAAACTAATCAGTGAAATACTAAAACAGTAATTTAGATTAGTTAACATTCCATTTGGGGTAATCCGCAATGCGAATTAATTGATACAATGATCGACAGCGGTGGATGCGGGAAGTTCATGTGATCAGTCACCCTTGCCACCACAAAGCATGATGCATACATGCCCAATGGAATTAGGCAGCTACTATCTTTGATAGCGATTGAGCAGTTGTCCTCTTGGCAGTGGACCGATAAATCGGAAATTCATGGTTAGGGCCTATGGCAGCCTGTTTATTCGAAGTGAAATGTGCGTTAGTATACAATTATACTTGACGGCAAAGAAAAAAACTTGAGAAAACTTGCCTATCTGAGATTACTGACGGACACACTGTGCAATAGTAAGTTGGTACTACTATATATCTTGTATAGCTATGGATATGTGGGGTCTCCTGGTATAGGAATGTTAAGGTTGAAATGCGCCCCTAATTCCCTTCTCAAAAAATAATAAGTCTTATAATTACTGAATAAAATAATTTATTATTATTACTAATACATACTACTACGAATTCGTATGAATTTCAAATATATGTGATGTACAAAAATCTGCACAGGTCCAGCTTTTAATTTTTCATAAAGGTATGGTCCTCACAAAAACACAATAACTTATTTTGATATTGAGGTTAATGTATATTTTTCCATTTTCAAGCAAAAAACACATAAAAACGATAGAAAAGAAATGAAATTTCTAATACAACAGATCCATTGAAAACTAGTAAAAACCTTAATATAAGAAACAAGAAAATCCCTTTTGAAATTGTACCACCTAAGTTACCGAATCGTATGTGATCCTCGGAGTCACGAAATAAAACGGTTAAGTGTGAAAATACTCTTTTAAAGCCAGTTCTGCTGAGATTTTTTTAGTTCTGTTGTACGGCATTTCTGCAATAAAACTATTTTGTCACCTATTTTGGACAGTGTCTACAAAATTCGCAAGTTGTAAGAGTAGTGATATAAAGATATCAAATTCATAAAAAATACTTCTCTGTGATAGAGACAAATACCATTTTAAAAATCCTCTTTCCTGTTTGGGGACAAATGGCATTAGCAGCGCGTCTGTTACCTCTTTGGGATATAGGAGTGAGCTTATGTATGTGTCAAAAATATTAATGACAAAACAATAGCAAGTGGGCCGCATGAACTTTTGCAGCATTACGTCGTTAGGCGTTTCTGTTTTTCAACTGTTTTTTAATTTACTTTGATTTTTTCAAAGGGGTTTCATAGCGTTGTTGCTCATTTACAATTCACGATCATTTTACTTAATAGCAATACGAATCTGATCTCAGATGGAGCCGCAGCTTTTCTTCATTTTATGCAAATGTTAATTGTTTTATTTTATTTTAGCCTCCCTAGCACAGTTGGTTAGACGCTGGATATGAAACGAGACGCCGCGGGTTGGATCCCCGCACCCAAATATTTATGTGATCCACAGGTGTTTGTTTTAGGTCTGGGTGTTCGTGAGACCGAGAGTTCTCTCGTAGTCTCTGATACCCACGACACAAGACTTGATCCTAGTGTGGGACAGGACTATGTATGTGACGGTTGGGTATTTATTTATTATTTCATACATAGATATAAAGCCAAAATGTAGTTACTTTTGATTATCGGAAGTATTGGCCAGAGATGTAGGTTTAACTTATCTCTTACTATGAGTCGATTTAAAGCGATGGCTTTGCTGTCGTGTTACGTTCATTCAGAGATTCACTCATAGCCTAAGATGTTTTTATAGCATAGATGCGTTGTCCGCGCTCTCTAACGCCAAGACGATTGCAAGGCAATTGTCTGTCATATTGCCTGCCAATGAATCAGTCACGCTTTAATCTGTGTCGCGGCTGCTCGTCTCTCTGACTATTTCTATTTTGGAAATCGAATGCCATTGCGCCATTTTGTAGGGCAATTAAGTTAGTGTATGACGTGTCTATTTGTAAATCGTTATTGCTCATAGCATTATTTTTCGTTTCTCCCCTAATTTCATGAGACCCGCCAGATATATACCTTCGGAGGGAAGTAAATGTTCATGGGCGGTGATGATTTTTTAGCATTGTCTAAAAGGTATGAGCCTTTGCCAGCATTATGTAAAATAATAATTATTCAAGCCGCATAATTCCCATTGCAGGGTCTTCAAGACTGAGAGAATTCAGGCTAAAATTATTTAGCAAAATTTCAAATTATATACCAATAAGGAACCCTAAAACCACCCCGTCGAGCGTGGGATAAGTGACAATTCCACACAATCGTACATCGCAATATGAACGCGGCCGGGCTCTGCAGGATTACCGGCGATCCACTGAGCGCTCTGCTCCGGCCAGTTATGAGTTATTGCCGGTTTAAGCTGGTGAGAACAGAGCCATAGCAGGTACTTGGTTACTGCTATAATTTTGTGCGGTGGTTGCAACTATTTTTTACTCTGATTTGATGAAAGGAGAATTCACCTGATGGTATTAATCAATCGACATAGACTATCCACTGATGAGTCGAAGTTGTTTCGTACCAGTGCACATAATTTTGCCAACTTGTTGGGAATCTAATACACTACTGAACCTGATACACAATACTGAACCCGAGACACGATATGCTTGCGTGTGCTTGAAGGACTTTCCCCCACCGCGTGCGGTGGTCGCATACAAGATGATATGAATATTTTATAATTTTGCCACCAGCTACAGTGTCTCCGAAAATCTCGCTCACTGACAGAATACAATAACAAATTACTTTACGTTGTCTGTTAGTAATACCACCCCGATCTGATTAAGACCGTCATATAAGCGACTTAAACTCCATTTACACGGGGAGAGTTTCTCGCCTCCAAGATACGATTATCGTAAGGATAAAACACCTATTGTGTTGTATGTAAGCTGTTGGTTTGCCAATAAATATAAAATAAAATAATAAATAAAAAAGTTGCATCATGTAAACATTTGTCACAACACGATAATCTACGGCGGTTACGTCATGCGATAATCGCGTTCGATTCTCGCCGTGAGAAACTCTCTCCATGTAAATGGGGCTTTAGAATATGACTGCCACTTTACAGTTTTTTTAATAATTACAAGTAAACAGTATATTTGTAAATACTATTTTTACTGCCTCGGTGGCGCAGTTGTACTACGGCATGATTGTAAAGCTGAGGTCTTGAGTTCGAATCCCAGATAAGACAAAATGATATTGGATTTTCCTATTCATTACCAGCCTGGAGTCAGGAATTGCCGCATGATATGGCGAAAGGTTCGCCCCTTATCACATCTAAGGACGGAACATACAAGGTGAAACGTGGGTATCCCGGTTGCACCTCTGCCTACCCCTTCGTCGAAAAAGGCGTGAGTTTATGTATGTATGTATCTAAAATAATTATAAAGTGACTTCGAATTTCATAAATGTTTGCAGATCACACTGGCATTGTTTACTGTTTAGCAGCAGCGCAGGATCTCTTAAAATACAAATTAAAGAATAAATAAGCGATCAAACCGTCGAGTATGAACAAAATCGTGTCATAGAACACATGTACCGAATAATCAGTGGGAAAGATAACTACAAACTTGGGCATTAATTAGAAGAGATACGCAATTGGGCTGACAAAGTTGAATTCTGTGTTAGCAAACTAAAATGTCTAGTCGGTTATTCACATCAGTACATGACCTCTATAATACAAGGATTTTATGCCAAAATTGTAGTAGCTTCGAGACTTTGAGCCGAACTTTAAACTACAGTCAAAACTAGTGTTGTTGAGGAGCACTCGAAGGTCAGCAGAGCAGCAGATGACGTCACTGGGTGCAGACTCCGAGCTCGGCTAGTACAGCGAGCAGCCGGTGCGCGTGTTCGACATAGAGAGTACGCAGCGGTGCCTTACGACTTCAGGGTTGCTAACATCATCAATACCTCTTGAGCCACGGATATTGAAAGATTTTTGAAATAAAATTTTGTGCGATTCTCATATCTTAAATTTGTTTATTGGAATATTATACTTATTGGTATGAATTATACGGTCACTTTTTGCATTTTCACTTTAAACTGATGCATTTATATTAAAAGTCATCGTGTTCAGCCTCGTTGGCCATTGATTTACATAGGCCTCCACTAAGAATTTCCATAGCGATCTGTGGGTATTTTTTTAAATTACAATTTAAAATACGAGTATTATCGGTGGTAGGGATTGTAATCATAATTGTTAAAGCCTAAGCCTAAGGGCCTATAGGACTATATGGCCTAACCACTCTCAATCGTACTCTCGATTGTAGAGGAGGCCCGTGCCCTGCAGTGGGTCGTATATGGGCTGATACAATAAAGGGCTATAGTTTGGTCCGCAAATAATGTTGATGTAAATTACTTATCGTAGACAGTTCTAATCAGGAAAATCCTCACTCATTTATACCCTCTGGCAGTTCAGTTATATTCAAAATATGATATTACTTACAACTATACAATCAAATTAAATAAATATCAAAATAAATTCGTTGTTCTACAAAATTAAATCTATTAAATAACTATTCAAAAATTGGTTTACAAATATAATTTCACGGGTTTTAAAACATTGTGGGCTTCGTAAAATAAAAACCAAATTGAAATCAATTTTACGCACACTTTTTTCGTTCTATTGTGCGACATTCAAATTCAGTTGAAATTGGTAAGATGTTTCGTTACACAAAGTGCTTTAGATTTATATCGTGGTCAGAATTAGTTTGAACGATCATCGCATCTAATCCCAAACTGCAGGAAAGTTAAAAGTAATAAATTGCTCTTCAATGTTCCACGACTCTGCACTCCTGTAGCTAAAACACTACGCTATAGGAAAGCAAATGTGATTTGAGATGTGGCAAATTAAAAGTTTAAAGCTAAAGCAGAAAATTATCAAGATCATTGTCCAATTTTACCATCACAATTTTAAATTAGCATCGTCTAACATTCCATCTTCGTAAAGTATTTTGTGAGCGTCATGATGACGAAATCACTGAAGATATTTAGATTTCAATTGGTACACCAATATTTACTGCCAAATTGTTAAGTTTCAATACCTCTACATACTGGATTGTTACCGTAATAAGTAGAGGATATTCAGCAAAAATACTGCTATCATTTATTGCTAAATTGTTTTAGAGATTTTTTTCAATGTTATATGTTTAATGATCCCGGAATTTTAACCTTTTTAGTAACTTGTTTAAACAACGTTATGAACCCGATCGATTCTGACCCTTCATATTTTGATCATATTTTTCTAAATCAAGGTTTTCTAAGTTTAGACTTTTTAGGAATGAAGGAATAATAATAAATACAAAATCACATACTTAGTCCTGACCCCACATTATGACCAATTAGGTCTTGCGTCGTGGGTATCTGAAACTGGGAAAGACTTATAGGTCTTACAAACATCCAAAACCGAGATAAATATTTCTGGACCTCACAAACATTTGTCTCGGTGCGGGGATCGAACCCGCGGTCTCTGGTTCACAGCCGGCGTCTAACCAACTGCGCCACGGAGGCTGTCAACAAGGAATAGATTTTTTATTAAATTCCATATTCAACTTATTCGCATGCTACGTCATCGACGTTACAATGGGTACTCAAAGTTTCTGAATCAAGTACCTACTTGATCCGCTTAATTGTTTTCGTTTGCAGAACCATTTTTAGTAACCAATCGATGTTCTGATTAATTCGATAATTTGTTTCTGACTTCAAATCAAAGGTCTGTTTTGACTGAAAATATTGGACCGAAACATTATTCAACATGTTGGCATTTTAGAATGCCTTTTTTAAGGATAGAATAAAAATGAATGAACACGTACGTATAAAAACTAAAAAAATATTTACGCTGTATAAGAAGAGATTATAGCACTTTTTCGCCATTGTAGAACCGATTAATCCATCCTACTACTTTTTACTAGTTACTAATATCAAAAATATAACATCCAATACGAAAAAGCTATATTTATTAATGGCTTTCAAACTTCGCTTTGTTTATGAGCTTGGTTATTATTAACTGCTTCATCATCGTCACCACTAACATTCGACTAGTGGATCCAGGTCCAATTGTACGCTTATCTGTACAATCCCTAACTCAATTCCTGTTACCCACTTCGCGAAGTACCCGAAAAGCTTTAGTCTGACCGTAATTCCAGGGATTCTAAGAATCAATCCGATCCCATCTAATTGTAGATGTGGAAAGATCCGCAAATATAATGTCTGTGGACATAAACATACATAAACACTCGCCTTTTTCCCAGAAAGGGTAGGCAGAGGTGCTACCAGAATACCCACGTTTCGCCTTGTATATTCCGTCCCACGATGTGATAGGGGGCGAGCCTATCGCCATATCGGACACAAATTCCTGACTCCGGGCTGATAATGAATAGAAAAATCCAATATCACTTTGCCCGACCCGGGATTCGAACCCGAAACCTCAGCTTTGCAATCGTACCGTAGTACCATTACGCCACCGAGGCAGTCAATGTCTGTGGAGCCTTCGTTTTAATTTCCAAACAAGTCCTACTTTTGTCTAGACACAAATATTTTTTTGAACAAGCAAATTTCTTCTAACAATACAAAATTAATTATGCAAATATCTTTTTCAACGAAATCTTTTTCTATTGACAAAAGTTTAAGATGCTTTAACCTTCGACAAAAGGAGAGATTTAATTTGAATCCAAGTTTTAATAGATTGTATATACAAATGTTTTGATAACTTGAGATATTCTCAAATAGAATGTTTATGAAAGAGAAACTATTATCTCCAAGAAAATATATAAAGTTTACAGACTTTTACAATCTCAATGCGTTTAACTTTATATTCAAACATCGTGTTATTCACACTATATTTAATTTAATTCGATAAAGTTCAATGTCCACGAGCAATTGAAAAGTAGTTGACTATCAACATACAATAGTCATTATGTGCGTATTATTTGATTGCATTGATACTTACATTGATACTAAGTGCGTGTTGGCCTGTTGGTAACGGACTAGACTCGGCTGCCTACATGTTCCCGGTGGTTGCGGGTTCAAATCCCAGGGCACACCTCTGACTTTTCGGAGTCATGTGTGTATTGTTAGTCAATCACCACGCACTATAACGGTGAAGGAAAACATCGTGAGGAAACCTGCATACCATAGCGATTTGTATAAATTTCTATGGTATGTAAAAGTCCGCCAACCCGCACTAGGCCAGCGTTACGGACTATATGGCCTAACCACTCTCAATCGTAGTCTCGATTGTAGAGGAGGCCCGTGCCCTGCAGCGGGTCGTGTATGGGCTGATACAAAAAAAAACTTGATACTTATAGTTAGTAGAAATAAACAAAACACCATATCTTCAGCCACAGAAAATTCACTCATTAATGCGTGGATATATACCTATATTATGAGGTGTTGGAAAGAAATGTTTTTAATTTCTACTGCCTATAAAATAAATGAATAATAAATACACCCAACAGCTACATACATAGTCCTGACACCACATTAAAATCAATTAGGTCTTGTGTCGTGGGTATCAGACATTACGAGAGACTTTTCGGTCTTACAAACACCCAGACCCGACACAAATACTTGTGGACCTCGCAAACATTTGTCTCGGTGTGGGGATCGAACCCACGGCCTCTTGTGTCACAGCCGGAGTCTAACCAACTGCGCTACGGAGGTTATCAAGGCTATGATTTCAATGATTCCATTTTGTTCACAATTTATCCAGTTACAGCATGTTATAGTAAAATAGACTATAAAATCATAATATTTATACATGTTTCTTTCAATATTCTTTATTTTACTCTAAGTCCAATTACAATACAATATGTTACAATAAGCATAATGGCGAATATAGCTGGTATAATATTTATTAGTACCAACAAATAATGTAACACCATTAGAACTTCACACGAAACAGTTGACCACAGCAACAAAACTCACCACCCACAACGCGAAGTTAATTGTTTTCATTTCGGAACTAAACTTTTGTTTTTCCTGCAATTTGGACTGACCGGCAAAATATTGGTTTACAACTAGCAAATTAGTTCAAGGAATTAGTTTTTGTTGGATGATTTTTTCAGTCTATGGTCGGATTTTGGAATTTTGGAAAGTTGAATTAGTTTTGTCTGTCCGAGATTGAATCATGCGATTGTATACAGCTCAGAGGAATGTTACAAAATGTTTTTATTGTTAGAGGTAAGTTTAGAAATAAAATATTTACTTAAATATTAACATTCCAGATGCATCCGTATAATACATTTGTTTTGAGTTCAATCAACCTACATGAGTGTATATGCAAACATAATACCATATTGACTCTATGCTCCTTTGCCGGAATATAGAAAAGCGCACTTTAAAACATAAACTTTAACTAGTATGTAATATATGTATATGTTTTTTAAATAGAAGAAATTTTCGTAACATTACACATAAGCTCAGTTCTCCTTTCATTTATGACTCTACCCCAACACGTGTTTGAAAGACTCACAAGAATTTGTGTCTAGGTCTGGGTATTAGTGAGAGCGAAAAGTCTCTATTAGTGTCTGATACGCAAGACATAAGAATTAATTGTTCTTAATGTGGGGTCAGGACTATGTATGTGACTGTTGGGTGTATTATTTTTATAATTTCATTTACATACATATGTTTCGCGCCCGAATTATTTTACTAGTCTTGTGGCCAATTTTGTGCCAAATATATAGAGCTATCCGCAAGGTATCTGACACCAGATAACGGCTCGCCATTGCCAAATGGTTACAACCAGGAGTGATGGACTAAATTCTTTACTAGCATGTATTGTATTGTATTGTATCAGCCCATATACGACCCACTGCAGGGCACGGGCCTCCTCTACAATCGAGAGTACGATTGAGAGTGATTTACTAGCATGGCGGAATTATAATTTAAATCCCAGAACTCTCGTTCAAATGACAAAAAAATAAGTTGCCGATTGAGTTTTAAGATCTTTGATAACAATATTGAATTGCAATTCACAAAACCTGTGATTAATAATACTTAATTAATACATACATACATATGTACATACATAAACTCACGCCTCTTTCCCAGAAGGGGTAGGCACAGCTTTTCCCGGTAGTAACCAAGGTCACCCGCGTTTCGCCTTGTTTGTTCCGTCTCACGGTGTAATAGGAGGCGAGTTACTAGTTTAGTACTAAATAAATCAAAGCACAAAACCTTACTAAAGCTTATATTGTAAAGTGGACATTTACTCATTTCAAACTCTGGGAACCATAGTATAATATTTGTCTAAGCTAACGCTTTGCTCCGCTTGTGTTTGGCACTCCGATCGCCGCAAGAATTAAATTTATATTAGCATCTACGGATATTTGTTCCACGTTCAAGAGTTTTATACGAAAATCATTCTGTAAACGCATGACACAAAACCTGTCAAATGTTGTTTAAAAAATTCCATTGTTTCACGTTTTTGCCACGATTGAATTCGCAATTTTTTGTAGACCAACGATATACAAAATTCCAGTAACCTCGATCACAAACGTCAAATAACACGGCGCTTCCAAATTCGTTCCCGTATCTACACTTGCATTGTGATGCGAGGCACGTATTGCGAAAAGGTTCCATCTCCAATGAAAAGGGTTGGAGATTTATAACCTTTGGCAAGTCGCACGCTACGTTCTATTATATCTGTGACACCTGCTGGTAATATGTTAAATTGCTTGACGTTTTTATCATTGTATTGATAAATTATACGGTAGGCGTACTAATCTTTGAGAAATTGAATTATATTCATTTCTATTCCATTCTTCGGTGTCCCTATTTGTTGGTTTAACAAATCTTATTAATCAAAATAGCAATTGTAATACTTCTGTTATGACAAAACCTTTATTTTCCAGTCCAAGTTACATATCATACCCTAATACATCTAAGTAATATCCAACATTATCCGAATACATTGCACAGATCACGCGTACCAGTATCAATATGTAACAGTTCCATGAATTTCAGAAGCCTAGACAAACTATTCCTGCAAAGGATAATGCAATATTGCTGTATTGGATACATCTATACTCCGGGCTTCCCCTTGCACCACACACGCTTCGTAATTGAACTAAGTTCGAAAACACACTATGGTTCGGAAGGACATTGTTTAATTTGGTTAGGACCTTTTTGGAACTGCAATTTGCGGAATATCTATCATTGTTATCAATGTAAGTGTTTCGTATATCGGGTTCAATCTGGGTATAACCGGTATCAAGTAGAGCGGTGTAATTACACACGGGAGCAAAAAAATCGACTCAAACTTTAAACTGGCGTTGTAACGTCTCTGACAAAAAAAATAAAACCTAAATAGGATTGTTTATCCTAAATTCTTTAAATTCTAGGTCTTAGCTTTTAAATGAGCCTAGGTTTAATAAAATTAAGGGTTTGGTTCACTACTAAACATCAGGTTTAGTTTTAAGTAGCGGAAAAATACTAAAATTACAAGCGAAAAAAGAAAACAAGTTGATGTCAGTTTTTTTTTAATTAATTACAAACGAAACATTATCAATATTTAGTGTTACCCCCCCTTGCCCTAATTATAGCTTGCAATCGGCTTTTCATTGTTTTAATTAGCTTGACAATGTTATTCTGCGGTATAGCTCCCAGTCCTCCAAAAGTGCAGCTTTAAGCCCGTCTTTGGTTGCTGGGATAGGATTTCTAGCTCGAACTTTCCTTTAGAGTTGATCCCACAAATGTTCAATAGGATTTAAGTCCGGGCTACGCGCTGGCCAGTCCATAATTTTAATTTGCACTTCTTGTAGGTATTGTCGTACGCAGGTTACTGTGTGAGGACGGGCATTGTCGTGCATTAGAATAAGGTTTCTATTTTGTTCTATCAACCAAATTATAGTAGTAATACCGGCGTACATTAATCTTACATTCCTTTTAATTATGTGAAAATTTATCTTGCAAGTGGACAGTCGTTACAATCAATTCGTTGATAGTGGTTATTACGAGTAAAAGGTCCACATATGGCTATGTATTTCTTTATATTGCTATTGTGTCATCATGTCATTGTGGGCGGTCATGTCACTGTCGATGGCGTAGTTGTACTACGGTACGATAGCAAAGCTGAGGTCTCGGGTTCGAATCCCGGGTCGGGCGAAGTGATTTTTCAATTAATTATCAGCCCGGAGTCAAAAATTTGTGCCCGATATGGCGATAGGATCGCTCCCTATCACTTCGTGAGACGGAACATACAAGGTGAAATGTGGGTGGCATGGTCACGCCTTTACCTACCCATTCTGGAAAAAATGCGTGAGTTAATGTATATATGTATGAATGTGATTGTGAGTGTCTGCATAAATTCGACATGCAGACACACCCGCACTTTGGCTATAATACTCGTATATCTATAAGTCATAAACATTCAGCCCTGCATGGTTAGCTCTTGCAATCTCCGTTACATTAAACCAACTTTTTAACTATTGTGCCAATCGGTTGTTTAAAAAAAATATGTAAAACAAGACCTAATAATGCATACTTGAGCCTAACATCAAATAGATTCACTTGATTTGAAATTTGGAGGCCTCAAGCAACGGTCACGTTTATGTTTATAGATAAGTTATTTCATAGTTCTTTCCTGTTGTACAGTATTATTGCATGTTGTGATCTCCTCTAATTGAAGAAGCACAATGTTTAAACTGCAACACTACAATAGCAAAGCTTGTAAAGTGTATTCTTTGTTGGAGATCCTAATAAATAAAAATAAAATAAAATAAAATGTCCTGTTAAACTACAATCCCCTACGGTCCGACCATAAACTGCCATACATCGGCACACTTCGAGCTCGAATTAAACTTCTAAACTGACGGCAAGCGTTCTTTACTGTAAACCTATTAGGGCCATGATAACGCTTAACCGCCCGAACTCGCTGTGGGCTACAAAATAAATTTCCCCAGACTCCGTGCCACATCTAAATCGAGATTCTCGTATTGAGATGTTGTTTCTGGCTGAACTTTGATATCAAAGCGGTCACGTCTGTAAGATTGGCTTCATGTGGATGTTTACGAATTTGATAGCATATTGAAGATTGTACAGATGGTTTAGTCATACGTGGTTTGATTGATCAGAGAGCATACTGTTAAGCTGTTGCCATATTAGGTGGAGACTCTTGCAATTTGAATTTGGATAGGTCATTCACCGCAATGACTGAAAATCGACTGTAATATTATTGACAGATTGAGTCTAAGATACTAAACAGATATTTTTGTGATAAATTAATACTTGATTAACGTTAAGATGTTTTATGATCGAAATGTCTGTCCTAGTTTTTAAGATCGAAGATACAACTTAGGTTTTCATTGACGTATTAACTATGTGGGTACCATTTATTAACTGAGCTTAGAAGAGATAAATTTATGAGTTCAGAAATAAATGACTCGAAAATTTAATACTCACAATTAACTAATAGCTTCGACAAGCACAGTACATATTTGACGTACAGTTTCACTAATAAAAATAGTCGTTTGACCCATGTTTTGGAATAAATCGAATGTAATTATTTTACATAGTGAGATCCAAAACCAATTATCCATCAAATGATATAATGTTGCAGCTAACACGAATTTAACAAAACTCATATTTAATGAGGGCTGCAGGTGATGGCAAATCGAATCAAAATATATTACACATACCTGTAATTGAGCAAATATGCTTGTTACCTAATTATTATATGAGAGGTAGGGTCCAAATATATTACGATATCTCATAACTATGTAGGAAGTAAGCCTTGAAAAACTTCGTTAAACGTTTCTTTTCTTTATTTATTTATTGTGTACGATCGTCACGAATAACATAAAAACAAACGCACCAGCAATTTTGTACTTCATTAAATGATGATAGGCTCGCCCCCTATCACATCATGGGACGGAACACATAAGACTAAACGTGGGTGTCGTGGTTGCACCGCTACCCCTTCTGGGAAAAAGGCGTGATATATATGTATCTATGTATCGTTTGAATTCTAAAATCGGTCAATAGTGTATCCGATTGTTCAATTTCGCTTTTATTTGTCGTGTTCTTGTAGGAACCGTGTTCTGTGGAATGTTTTTCTAACGGAATTAGGTCTGTTTGCCCTGGCTCTGTTGATAGGTGTCCTGTAATTACTCTGTGTACATCCAATCAATGTCATTTACACCGGAACTAACGTGTTAGGCACGCTTCACACTACAATATAATTTACAACTCATTTCCATGTTCAGTATTTATCAACTCCCACGTGGTCGGTGTGGTGAATGAAAGCCTAAACCTCTTCAATTGTATAGAAGCCTCATGAAACTATTTTATATAAGATTATTAATTTATTATGAATCTTCATGTTCACTGGTGCACTAAACGAACCAAAAAACGCAGCCATGAAAGAATAAAAAAGTAAAAGGTGACTGTTTAAAAGTTGTAGGACTTCCAAGTTTAGGTAGGTTGCTTCCAACAAATTGCTTGAATTGTATAACTAATATTAAGTGAGAACTTTTTACTGTCGTAATAAGACGCACGTCGCTGCCGTGTCACGTTCAGTTATTGAATAAATAAATAAATACACCCAACAGCCACATATGTATATAGTCCTGACCCCACATTAAGATCGAGTCTTGTGGCGTGGGTATCTGAAACTATGAGAAACTTTCCGGTCTCACAAACACCCAGACCCGAAACAATTACCTGTGGTTCACACCAATATCTGAATCGGTGCGGGGATCGAACCCGCGGCCTTTTTTTTACAGCCGGCGTCTAACCAACTGCGCATTGGAGGCTATACCTTATAAATATCAATAATACCTTCAAAGTTATTGTGAAGAACTCTTAGGCATTCGGGCTTCCTTTTAAAACAAGATATGCTGCCTGGATATACGGCCTGGTTCTCACCACACCGTATCGGTTGCTAGTTTCTTGTTCTTGTTCTTAATTAATCAACTACACTTACTTAAGTGCATGTAATCCAATCAATACTAACCAAATTATATTTAACAGAGCATGTGTCTGGCTTTATATTCACAAAGCAGGCTCGTTAGCTCGAACCGCGCAGTTGCCTACTTTAATGAAACTTTGGCCGGGTTCGCCAATCGATGGTAAATGTTTTTGTTGTCCACCAAACTTTGTAAATGGCAGTTAACTCCCGATGACCGTGATAGAAGGTGGAGTGTGCAAAGTCGCTCGTGTTGTTTGCGGTGCGGAAACTTTTGCAATATGGGAACCCGATTTGGAAATCGGTGATCTGGAATAAATGTTTTGATAATTTAAAATTTTATTGCAACCTTCAGAAAATATCATTTTATTTTTAATTTGTGAACAAAACGAATTTCTTTATCATTGCGGGAAGTAGGTTCAGAGATTTTTCTCTCTCACTTTCCTCGTATGCTGAAACATCTATCAAATCAATAAGCTTGACGTCATATCCAATAACGTTCTGAGTTCAGAAAGAAAATATTGACTACTATTGAAATAAATTGTGACTGAGCTTATTTCCAATTGAATATTCTTTGATGTAGTAAATGTACAGTATGTTACTATAAGCTATTGTGTTTAATTTTAAATAAATTAAGATCTCTTGTTACTAGGTAGTCTGTTACTTCGTTCGTATTAATTTCGTCTGACGTTAATGGTATCAGCTGATCATCTGCCACTATAAAACTATATGATCTACCTTGATCCTTATAAGATTTGAATTCTGTAAATTTTGGTCGCGATCTAGAAATAAACATTGGTTACCTTCACAGTTATAGTGCGTGGTGATTGACTATCAATACACACATAAATCCAAAAAGTCAGAAGTGTGCCTTGGGATTTGAAGCAGCAACCACTAAGAATATGTAGGCAGCAGCGTGAGGTCCTTTACCAACAGGCCACCACTCACCATGAAACACACTGAGATTTAAATTGCACAAACCTTGCTCACTATCCCGAAACAAGCATACACACGTTGTTCTACCAAACATTAACTCAAAACACCTCGCATGCACAGCGAACCAAAAAAATCTCTAACGCGACAAAACTCGAGTGTTACAAAGAGCGGACTTTCTGCCGGGTAACGTATTAACATGAAAATTGAATCAGCTACAGGGAACTTGCACGGAGCGCCCCGACTTTGGACTTATACGGGGTTTTTTACTTTGTTCCTCACTGGGGATTACGTGACGTGAGGTTTGCAACTGATGCATTATAATATAATTATATTGAAATAAAACGAATTCCTGATTCGATCTCGTAGGCAAACCCCGAGCATAGCCCTCTCCATAGCTCGTTGAGTGACTTTGAGCCTCCTGATAAGGCCCATAGTAAGAGGCCACGTCTCGGTGCCGTATGTCATCACTGGTAACACACAACTATCGAAGACTTTCTTTTTTTAAAGACTTTTCGTCGCTGGATGCAGGCTGCCTCCAACAGGTCACTGTGGAAATCATTGGGAGAGGCCTATGTTCAGCAGTGGACTTCCTTTGCCTGATGGATGATGATGATGATAATGAATACGAATTCTTCCGGATTTTATCGCAAATTTGATTTCATTTTTTACTGCCCGACGTTTTGATTAATTTACAGTTTTGGTCGTCACGAGGCGGACTGAGGTGTTAGTCATTCGCTTAGTGACTGTTAAAATTTAACTACGCTTAATTTACAAGTATTAAATTAAAAAGTTAATTGGTTTTTGCCAACCATTATATAATTAAATTGTTAACATTTATTAGCTTCACTTGTATGTATATATCTAAAGTAATCTTTGAAGTCTATTTTGGACCACTACAAAACGTCGGATTGACAAAGCGTGGGGTGCTTACAACAATTACTTAAATGAATGTATATCACTTCATTTTATAATATTAAACTCATTATTTATTTTTACTTTCTTCTCTTTTACTAAAGCGTGATTTTTTTAAGCTTTTTAAATTACTATTTATTTGTGAGTTCAAGATATTTTGGAGGTTCTCAAAGACTCGCTGAGATTGAATGCTCCATATGGATAATATTTAAAAAAGAGCAGTGGCGAATGTGAGCCGGTATAGTCTTGAGTATATAAGTACGACAGTCGAAATCATCAGAAAATCTACTGCGGAACATAATTGTCCTAAAAGCATTTTCATTACGACCTGTTGGAATATCAAATCACTTTATACAGCATTTATTAGACTGTCTGAAGTAACCTTCATTCGAAAAACTATGAGACAGTTTATCACTGAAATTGCGCCCTTCTTCATATAATTCGAGGTGCTTTAAGCGGGGTGCGAATAAGCAATTGAACAGACAGGCATAATTGTGTCGAATTACAGGACATAACTGTCGAATGGCAAGAAAATCTGACCGATACTGTATTTCAACTTGGTACAGTGCAGTCACTACCTTGTGCTAGAAAAAGAGAAAATATATCGTTATACACCACAGAGGAAGGAGTACAATAGACTCACCAATTTAAATTATTTAATTTGATATGTTATGAGCACCATATTATTTTGGCTTATCTAAGGTTATCAACTAACCAGCAAGCTGTAGGTCGTTGGTGTCGGACGTCCACCCACTATGTGGTCACACCACCTGGTAAAGGTCGCGGGACGCCGTTGGATGCAGGCTGCCTCAAACAGGTCACTGTGGAAATAATTGAGAGAGGCCTATGTAGGTTATTAAAGCTGCAGTACAATTCACAAAAGTGGTAGAGCCACGCTGTTGTCAGTCATGACTTAGCATGAATGGGCAGGATTTTATGGAATGGCACGAGATTGCCATCTGTGTCCATTCGATACTCTGTCTGGACGGCATCAGCACTTACCACCTGGTGCAATGCATTCACTGTACCGTGCCGAAATAAAAATAATAGTAATATTGTAGTCGTAGTCCGGGCAAGTCACAATATAACAATGTCTAGAAAATCTTCGGTTATCTCACTCTCAGAACAAAACGCAATTGCAAGATAATCGTCAGTCGCACTTTATATAATATCAACCGGATTATTTGTACTGTTTGTAGTGAACACGATTGTATTTGTGACGTCCGTGCCGTTGAGGTGACGTCTAATTGGATATTTTGTGATGTTTTTACATTGTACACGTGTCTTTGGAACGGATATCTTCTTTTGAGAATTGTAGAAATGCTACTAAAATCGCTAACTTACACAATATACTGGCCCGGCTTGGAGGACTTATTTATTGTTTATTTGTTTATTACTAAAAGGGTTGCTGTCAGGCTAGCATCATTTGATATTAAATAGGCTGACTCCTTATCATATCATGGGACGGAACAGACAAAGAAAAACGTGGGTGTCCTGGTTGCACCTCTACCTACCCCTTCTGGGATAAAGGCGTGATGTTTATGTATGTAAATTATTTTATACGACAGAAAAATAGTAATATTGTTGCACCGACAGCATATAAATGTGGGGATAGATATTTGTATTGTATTGTATCAGCCCATATACGACCACCCACTGCAGGGCACGGGCCTCCTGTACAATCGAGAGTACGATTGAGAGTGGTTAGGCCATATAGTCCACCACGCTGGCCTAGTGCGGGTTGGCGGACTTACACACCGTAGATTTTTTTTTTAAATCGCTACGGTATGCAGGTTTCCTCACGATGTTTTTCCTTCACCGTTAAAGTGCGTGGTGATTGACTATCAATACACACATAACTCCGAAAAGTCAGAGGTGTGCGCCGGGATTTGAACCCGCGACCACCGTGAACTTGTAGGCAGCCGAGTCTGGTCCGATACCACGAGGCCACCACGCACTATATAGATAGATATAGGAAGAATAATATGGTATTATTATAAATACTAAGCAGGTTTAATTTTTGACATAAAATTGCATACATTTATAGGTATATATATATATATTTTCAAATATAAAAAACAAGATACAATAATCATATACAAAATGATGCACGAGAAATCGTCAAACGAAATAACCAGAACGTTTCATAATCAAACCCCGCAACTTTTCATCGCGTTTCACATTTAAAGCAAACGAAATAAAATCCGCAGTGAAAGTTCCTCACTTCCCGGACTTTATGTTAAAAATAAAAATGTCTAAATTCAGCAAAAATATTTTTTATTACACTTTTTATTGCGATGCTCGAAAATTGTAATTTTCTGTTACGGAAATGGTTGGGCTTGAATACTTGCACTTGGTCAGGTGGTTTGGCTTTTAAAACATTGCAGTATTCAGTTAAAAAAGAGCTTGTTTATATCACTTTTATAAATTAGTAACTTATAACATAGGGGTCTGTTAATAGCAATGTAGCACGCCATGACCGTGCTATGAACGTATCAGGCCAAATTATTCTTTGTATCTTTGGAACGAAGCTCACAAAAATGTCATCAGAATATTACGTTAATGGTGATGAGACCTTCAACGGGCGTTGTATTTTGGTTTATGAAAAATACCGCAATATGCGATAAAACTACAACTTAAGCAGTAAAAAATGAATTTTCAACAGTCACGTAAAATTAGAGGTATATCATCAAAACCTGCAGTCCGTGAAATTAATACTTTACAAACTGTACTAAATACTTTATTTAATACAAAATACATTTCATAATTACTTACGTATATTAATGCCTACATGAGTCGCAAAGCCCCATTAGCTTACACGGATGCACAGCAACGAAGCCAATAATTGATTATTGATTATCATAATTTTATACATACATCTATAATTACACAGAATCACAGCAAAGTTATTTTAAATAAACTAACAAACAATATTAATCTGCTTTATTCGACTAAATTTCCAATACTAACAAAATTAATTTTAGTAATTCGATATTTCCCACCGACTGAACAGGCAATTTAGAATGTGCAGTGTTTCGTGTTATTTGAATAACACGGATATTACTATTAATATTACTCAGGAAATAGTCAACTATTATAAATGACATACTTTATGTATTTAAATTTAAAGTCGACATACTGCCTGAGTGTTACAAATTATCATAAAGTAAAATACTCAAATTGACTGCCTCGGTGGCGTAGTTGTACTACGGTATGATTGCAAAGCAGAGGTCTCGGGTTCGAATCCCGGGTCGGGCAAAGTGATATTGGATTTTTTTATTCATTATCAGCCCGGAGTCAGGAATTTGTGCCCGGTATAGCGATAGGCTTGCCTCTATCACATCGTGGGACAGAACATACAAGGCGAAATGTGGGTGCCATGATAGCAGCTCTGCCTACCCTTTCTGAGAAAAGGCGTGAGTTTATGTATGTACATATGTAAAATACTCAAACCTTACCAAAATGGATCGCTTGTGTTAGAATATTCGAGACAACCATTTCTCGGCGGTTTTCTCTTTTAGGATTGCGTTTTTATAAGAAGTAAATAAGCTCCTTATTGCAGAGCGTAAAGTCCTTCTTAATATCTGAGTACCAGTCAGGCGAGAGGATGGTACGTGGCGAATACGCAAGGCTAAAATCGAAGATCTGATGAAAAACCCAATATTATCGGCGAGATAAAGCTTCACCAGCTACGGTGGCTTGGCCACCTCGAGAGAATGGGGGATGATCGTAACCTAAAGGGGCATACTTGGGCCCACCAATGAGTTGCCGACCGGTGGGCCAGCTAAGATATCGCTGAACTGATACGGTGGAAAGTGGCCTGCGCCATCTTCAAGCCAGTAATTAGTGGGAGTTTGGGAGATATTTGGAGAACTCTTGTTTCTGAGGCCAAGACCCATTTTGGGTCGCTGAGTCGACGAAGTAAGTAATCTCTCGGCGGTAGATATTCTATTTTAAATGCACTGAACTATTCCGAACATAGTTACCTTTTTTAATGAGAGAAGAGCTGTTGCGCTCCCTTATCAGATCTCCGGAAGAGGCAGGAAGGGGTATGCCAGTTTCACCGGCCTTCAAGCTCGGCACCCTTGAGAATAATTGCTGTCACTTTGCTGTTTAAAAAACTCAGTTTTTCAATATAAAAAAAATTATAGTTGCTTTAATCACACACCTTCACGGTGAAGGAAAACATCGTGAGGAAACCTGAATACTAAAGAGATTTACAAGAATTAGGAATGTGAAGTCCGTCAACCTGCACTAGGCTAGCGTGGTAGACTATGGCGACATCGTCACCATCATCAGCTTCTATAGTCCACTGCTGGACATAGATCTTCTCCAAATTGCGCAATGTAACCCTTTTTTTAACTTGATGACTATAACCTAACCCCTTTCATTAGAACTCTCAATTATAAGATGTCTCATGCTCAGCACTGGGCGATTTCGGGCTGATAACACTACTTATCTACTGCATCTAAGAAACTGTCAACAGACACAGAAAACCTCATAGCAATTCAAGTCAAAACATAAATACACCCAACCATAACTGCCAAGCATTTTCAATTTCGCATTTTGTTAAGAGGCACTCCCACAGTGTAAAAGCAAGGCGGAACCGCGCTAGAGATTGGGAAAAATTTACGAGATCGTTTCAATGATACCGTTTGAAACTGGGCGACGGAGTTCGGTCACTTATCTGCGGAACGCTCCGGATTTATCTGCTTGACTGTACATTACAAGTTTTTTCTTAATTCCACCGGAACGGTGTCGCTTGAGTGTTTTTTGTTCCTTTAAATTGTCTGCGAAACTTAGTGTAAGGTACACTCGTGCTAGTTTATATGTCAAGCTGTTTTTATTGAAAGATTCTTGGATTATATCATCTCTTTTCCTTATTTACTTTACAGAAATTTTACTATAAAATACTAAGTACTTTACATCAGCTATTTTAAGAATGATTTGGATGGCTAATAATGAATGATTTAGTATCGAAAATCTCTCACTAAAAATCTGTTCTTAAATGCATACTTTTAGAAATTGATGTCAGAACTCCCTGGTTCGTATCTCGTATGAAATTTTGCAACTGGCACTTCTGTAATTAATTAAAAACATAAATTGCATAACTCATCAATTTGCCTTATTAACTCACAGACTAGAAGTCTATATTTTTTATTTCAACCTTAACGTTTCGAACCAGGAAATACCCTGTCTCTTCGCCACAATATCTCACCAAAAATCAGGGTTGTCATAAATAAACGATAACCACCTCAGGGTGTTCTGATACAGGTATACATTTTTAAAATTGCTCTCAACCATGAAACGGCTATGCTTGATCAAAAATTAAATTGATAGGACAACTGACCCCGCGGCAGTTTGCTCATTGTAAACTTGGTTAAAAAATTGGAAAATCATTTCCCATGCATGCGAAAGTAAAGAACGGTTTTACTGAGCGGAAGAACACAAATAAAAGTGATTAATTAAAAGGAAAGAGCTCAATTTATTTTTTGCAAAAAGTGTTTTAAACGGAAGAGAATCTTAAATGATAAAATTAGGAAGGAGAGTATGAAAATAAATGGTGCTCTTACTAAATTTAGTCTAAGGTCATTCATAATAATTATGCCATAAGAACTCTTGCTAAACAGAAGTCTCTTCCAAAGATTTCGAAGATTATTTTAAGCGTCCTTTGTCGTCATTAAGTAATTTGAAAGCGTAAAGAAGTATATTTTACTTTTTAAAGTATACCAAAATTCTTTATTAGTTATGCAAAATTAATAAACTATTGAATAATGATTTAATTTAAAGTTTCATTATAAGCCTGCTAACCCCATCTACCGACTACAATTAGAAATTAATGAGGTAGTTCGCATCTACGTGTTGTAATTAATAACCAATGCTTACGTTATCAAAATTAGATTTGATGTCGCTATCATAAAAATACGTAATAATATTGATATCAGCGTAGGTTTTGTTTTCTTTTTGCCTGAGATCACTATCAACATAAATTTAGGAAAATCACTTAAGCCCTAATTCTTTGAATGCCATATAGATTACTGTTTTTCGAGATGACTTCAATGAAACGGTCTGTGGGTGTATTAAATTGTTTTGTTATGGATGCCGATGTTAATTCATGTATTTGTTTAAATAAGGCACATTAACAGTAAATACATAAAGTTATGTAAGGTTGTTGTATATTAAGAAAGTCTGCGAAATAGTACTGCTTCAAAATTCGGTTGAAAGATAACAAGTTTGTCAAAAAAATGCTACATTTTAATTTTAAATAAACACTTTCAATAGAGCTGCAGCTTGAATAAAGTAAAAATAGGATCAAACGAAAATATTTTTAAATATATATTATCAGTCCACAAATTTTCAACAAGAGTTGGGAGCAAGACTATCAAAAGATATTTAGTATTTATAATACATTTTTTCCACTACATAAAACTGGCTGAAATCACCCGCCTATCGGTACGTGACGATCTCACCTTTCCGAGAACAAACTTATAGCATTAATATAACAAATAACACGTAGGCTCCGCTCCTAACTACGTTAATTACAACTTATAAGGAAACACTACTGAAGTTAGAAATGTTTTTGTACCTTTCTCGTGATTGGTGGGTGATTTTTGCTTCATCTTTTTAAGTGGGGCAAGTTTTGGTAAAGTTATTACAAATTAGTTTGAAAATGAGAATATTGAGAGTTGAAAATTGACTGCCTCGGTGGCGCAGTTGTACTACGGTATGATTGCAAAGCTGAGGTCTCGGGTTCGAATCCCGGGTCGGGCAAAGTGATATTGGATTTTTTAATTCACTATCAGCCCGGGGTCAGGATTTTAGGACCGATATGGCGATAGGCTCGCCCCCTATCACATCGTGGGACGGAAAATACAAGGCGAAACGTGGGTGTCCTGGTTACACCTCTGCCTACTCTTTCTGGGAAAAAGACGTGAGTTTATGTATGTATGTATGAAAATTTAAAATATCTAGAAACAAGTAGAAAAAAACATGTTAATGTAATTCTGAATTAAATATAGTTTTATACCATATTCATGATACGAAAGGAGAAAATTGAAAACTTACTTCATAACAACATCTGTTTTTTGTATTATCTTTAAATTAGATAATAGGTAAAAAGGACAATCGTTAATACATATATGATTTATTGCATTTAATTTTTTATGTCTTGGATATTATTTTTAATGGTTGATCCATTAGAAATACTTCACACATTACTTGCAAGTAGGATTATGTTATACCGAAGATCAAAGCGTATAGTAAGCATACACTTACTATACACTACCTTTTATATGTATGATATCATTAATATCATACATATAAAAGCTCAAAAAATGTAAAAGAAACATAAAGAAAACCTTGAGGTTTTCATAACTTGAAGTTATTAAACAAAAAAGTAATTATAGATACAATACCAAGTAAATTCAGAAACCCGTCACAGCTGACTAAATCGACCCGGACCGAAAAAACTTAGAATTCCCCAAATCGTCCTCTCGAAATTAAAACATTCCAAACAGCGAGGTGAACTGGGGGGAATTATGAAAATTAATAAACGTCAATCAAAAGAATATGGCCCCTATTTTGTAATAACTTTGCGGCTCGGGTGGGATGAAATTTTTAGCTCCTCAAATGGGAATTTAACTTCTTTTTTGTCTTATTAACGTCGGGCATTCACTCGCCGCTGAATATTTCACGATGTTTCCTCAGGTGACTTTTCTTTCGGAAGTGAGAATAACAAATTATTGGAATCTAATTGTGCGTGTTTTGTTTTGTTACTGTCTTTTGTTTTTGTTAATTAGTTGGCTTTTGTCTTCAATTTGCGGCCCGATTAATTTAAATTCATTTTCTGGACTTTTGCTAATTACTAATACATAATCATCGTTTTTTCACTGAATGCAGGCCACGTTCAACAGGTCTATGTGGTGATTCTTGGGGAAGGCCTATTCAGCAATGGACTTCATGTGGCTGAAAAGAGAGAAAAAGAGTATAATTGTTTCTTGAATTAAATATTGATTTGATACGAAATATGTGTAATGAAAACGTAGGCAATATTGCATGAATCATCTAGTACCTGTGATTACGGGAAACACACCACGGGTCTCCCTGATTGTGACCTAAATGGTCATTAGGGTCGGTGGATACAGTGCAGGGTCGGAGCGCCCTCACTAATTGCAACTCCGAGGCGGACCGAGAGCGTGGCCTCTTATTTGTCGTGGCCAACATAACATACGCTGCACCGGGCTTACAAGTGTAAGAAAATTAAGGCGCTTGATGAACGATGCCTCCATTATGTACATCACCTCGAGATTTTATTCGGTATACAGGCGTAAGATTTTTAAGCAACTAATCCAGTCGAATAATTTACTGATTTAAGTTGCTACTGTTCATGAGCGGTAGTATCGCTTAACATCAGGCGAATGGCGTGCTCGTTTCGCCATTTATCGCAATAAAAAAATACGAATCCTCAAGCATGCCTAGATGGAAGGCCAGTAATATCAGCCTCATCCAGGATGAGAATATAAAATACGATGATCTTTCAGATTTCTTATAGCCTTCTAAATATTTTATGTCAAAAATGACCTCGTATCTTTGTGATTGATAACTGACGTTTCCAATGTTTTCACTCAGAAGTTTTACGTAAACAAAGTAGTAAAAATGGATATTGAAAACTTTGACGGTAACGAAAATATCACTTTCTACAATTTAGCAAGTGTATTTATTTAAGACAAAGTTTCAGCCATCAATATATTTTACATACATAGTTCTGACTATGTATATCTAGATCTCACAAACACTTATATTTGTGCTTTAGTATTGAATATTAAAGTATCGATAGAATCTGTATGTGGTAGAGCCAGCTTGTTGTCAGTCATGACTCAGCATGAATGGGCAGGCTCATCAGGGGCGATACCACTGTCTCACAGGAAATAGACGTGAAGCGACAACTTGGCTATCGCGTTTCGTTCGGTGAGTGAGATTGCCGGATGTCCAATACCCCTTTCCTGTTCCCTTCACGCTGCCCTCCCAATTGTGCCGGAAACACATCCATGATCCAGCGTTGTGGATGTTTATGGGCAGCAGTGATCAGTTACCATCAGGTGACATGTTTGCTCGTTTGCCGGACTTATACACTAAAGACGCCCTCTCCTTTTATAACGTCTACTAAGTCAAGGTCATTGGAGTATCATGGGTATACAAATCTGATTGTAGTGCATAGCAAACAGCGATCCACTCGGAATAGCAGATATGAGATGACGAAACGGACCACTTACCTAGGAATTAATTAATTTACTAGCCACAATCTAGGTTGAATTCAAATAAAGATAAAGGTAAGAATCCATTGAAGACTGATGTAAGGCTGCAGCAAGAATTTTGTTTTCAATTGACGCCCTTTCCATTAGGAGTACATAATCTAGAATATATTTTTATTTAGAATAAAACTACTTGGTGTAAGTTTACCTCAGCATCTTTTTTTCTATCATTATATAATACAAAGTAAACTAGCTTTCAGTGTAATCCAAGTGAAGTTTAGATTAAGCTGGCTAACTTTATGACAATCGCTTAGCATTTAGCTTCTATATTTCATGTCTCTTCACCATATTCAAATATTAGACGCAAATTAATCTGACCTTTTGAGCACTGTAAGTGAAACCTCGATGCCGCAAGTAGATTTCTGCAAAGCATCAGAACTGCGCAATGGATGCTTAGCCGCAGAGCTAGTGCTTCGTCCGCCTGACAGTTTGACTTTGAAGAAACGTGATTTTCCTCGTATGTGGATTTCATTTGTTAATGGAAGGCTAGGTTCGGTTGGCTTGTTGCTTTGTTAGTTTTGAATGGAGGTGAGTTTTCAAAATTAAAATGGGTCTGTAGTTTCTAGTCCGTATATCTGCAATCCTTCTGCGTAAATGGAGCGGCTTTGACCTTTTATTATGAGCTTTGTAAAATGGGGTTTTAAAATGTTAGCCGTATTTATAAATTGTAGAGATAAAGCAGCCCGGTTCTTGCAGAAATTAGGTGAGCGTGCTGGTTTCATTTTAAAGAATCGGCATTCATGATGCTTAAACCATGTTTTAAAAAAAATAAGTTAAAATAATTTCTGAAACATTAAAAATTATTTCTATAAAGAATTTTATAGCTTGAAATGTAGATGAAAGATGCTAAAAATAGAACACAATGAAGCAAGTGAACGGCAATATTATTTAAGAATAAATTTTCACAGTGAATTGCTGAACGACGAAAGAAAAACAAGAAAGATATACTGCTATAATTCTAAAGATATGTCAAGTCTTTAAAAAAACGAAATAACATGCTAATGAATATTTTCTCCGCAACGGGCATTTAGCTGAATCAAAAGCATATAATTTTGATTCTGCAGTACCCATTCATTCAAGTCACGTAACAATTCACGCATTTCCAAGTTAGTGAAACCAGTACATTGCGTCATATAATTTATAGCGTCTAGTGCATTTGAGTTTCATCCATTAGTGCTGAGTATTATTACCGGTTAATTCCCATTACAGTGGCGCAGGAGTGATGAACTTTGGTAATGAGTACTAGAATCACGTCTTGAAGATAACTTTATTCTCTCCTTCTCTCTTTTTCTGTCCCTCTCTCTGTGTCTTCAGTCATAAGATGTCCATTGCTAAACATAGGCCTGTCGCAAAGAATTCTATTTGATGCTTTGAAAGCGGACCTCATCCAGCAACTTCTTCTTACCTTAGCTAGGTCTTATATTCAGATTTTTATATTTTTATTGTTCGAACATCGGAAAAGCAAAATACCAACAACTGCATTGAAGGATATAAACCTCCCTCAGAAATCACTGTGGGGAGGTTATTGTATGCTACCAATACTCGCGAAGACAGGCATCCGGCTTTGTAACGCACAAAGTCTCGCGCAGATGACGTAGCTGTACATCATCAGCCTGTCATTTGACGATACAAATCCTATGAATTAGCAAGCAAGGCATACTGAAAATGAGATGTTGGCCCTATAAGGTAATGGTTGTATCTAGATTTACGCTCAGAATAAAGTGGATTCGGATTCATTATGAAAACGTTTTGTAGCAAAATTCGGATCTATCAGTAACTGAAATAATTAATATTGACTATCAATCTCGGCTTTTTTTTATTTATTTTCTATTGCCTTCGCAGGCTTCCCAGATGTTCATCGGTCACCACCGCTTTGGCTATTGCTATTTAACTAAGGCAAAAACTATAAAGTTCTTGAGTATTCCTACATGTATTTTATTGAAATGTGAACAAGTTTGTTAAAATTTGCTATTTTACAACATACTAGCGGCTCGGCCAATAGTAGAGTTACGCTGTTGTAAGTCATAACTCAGCTGGAATGGACAGGCTCGTCTGGGGTGGAACCACTGTCTCACAGGAAATCGACGTGAAGAGACAGCTTTGCTGTCACGTTTCGTTCGGTGAGTGAGTTTGCCAGATGCCCAATAACCCTTTCCTCTTCCCGTCCTTTTCCCTACCCGCTCCTCTTCTGATTTTAAGGGCCGGCAACACATCTATGAGCAAAGCGTTGTGGATGGTCATGGGCGTCAGTTATCACATACCACAAGATGACCTGTTTGCTCATTTTCCAGAACGATGCAAAAAATAAAAATAAAAAAACTATCATCAGTGTTAGATGATATGAAGGATTTGAACGTTAAAGTATTTTTTCTAATGGGTCCAATAGTTTCGGAGCCTATTAAATGCAAACAAATAAACAAATCTTTCCTCTTTAGAATATTAAATTAGATTACGTATTCAAGGAAATATAATATTATAGTTGACCTCACCATCCGCAATGTTCTACATCTCTACGCAGACCCTAATTTACGCCTAATTGCCACTACACTGTTGATATATTGAAATGCGGAGATCGTTTCAAGAGTATCTGCATGTTTCTATCCTATTCAGCTACTGCAATGTACTTTTTTGTATTTGTATCAAATGAAATACATATTTATTCAATTGGTTCATTTTTATCCTCCGTGCTGCTCCTTAGTAGTTGAAGATATTAAGGCAAGATACTTCCTCACTATAACTGTGTACGAAAACATCGTGAGGAAACCTGCATACCATGGCAATTTGCAAGGATTTCTATGGTATGTAAAGTTCGCTAACAGGCCAGCGTAGTGGATTATATGACCTGTCCCCTTTAAATCGTACTCTCAATTGTAGAGCAGGCCCGTGCCCTGCAATATGACGTATATGGGTTGATACAGTACAATACAGTACTTCCTTACTGACCTTCTTTTATTCCAAATTCAATTGACTGTTTTAACACTTTTGCAATATATTTATAAGAATAAAAATAATAAATAAATACACCCAACAGTCACATACATAGTCCTGACCCCACATTAAGATCAATTAATTCCTGTGTTGTGGATATCAGACTTTTCGGTCTCACAAACATCCAGGCCCAAGGCAAATATTGTGGGCCACACAATCATTTGTCTCGGTGCGGGGACCGAACCCGCGGCCTCTCGCTTCACAGCCGGCGCCTAACCAGCTGCGCCACGGAGGCTGTCGAAAGAAGATAAAGAAGAAAAAGAAAGAAGATAAACATAAAATGTTTCATCACGTTATCAAAATATCGATTTATACCTGCACACCGCTAAAAGCAACATGCAACATCAACTTATCAATAGCCGATACACATTTTAACTGAAAGCATTTCAACATAGCTAAACAGCCTCACGACTCGATAGACATCGCGTATCGCTGCACAATAAAACTCGTACATTATTTGAAAATGCACTGGAAAAGTCCTTTCATTCAGCTAAAATTAAACAGTCTCCAAGTGTTTTCGAGATAATGACGTGGATAATTATTGCCAGCTGGATCATTACTACGCTCTATGAGGGCGTGTGAGTGAACATTTTTAATTTGCACGATAGAGAATGAGAATAAAAAGGAATTTAGACGATGAACCTCCATTATTCTCTTGGTATTTTTTGTGGAAGTCGTTATTGGACAGAGTGATTAAATTAACTTCATTTTGTTTGAATTTATAATGAAGATTGCTTCAGGTTTTTGTAATTAAATACGTTTGGTTGCGTTTGTAACGGACTTGGGTGGTAAAAATGCTGATTAATACAATCTATGCGGCATCTACTGCTAAACAAAAGCTTTCCTAAGATATTTCCTATGCGATTACTTGAAAGTAGCCTTTTAAAACCTAAAATATTAATCCATTGACAGACTCCGTGGCGCAGTTGGCTAGACACCGACTGTGAAACGAGAGGCCGCGGGTTCGATTCCCGCACCCAAACAAATATTTGTGTGAACCACAACTATTTGATTTGAGTCTGGGTGTTTGTGAGACCGAAAAATCTCTCATAATTCGTGATACCCACGACACAAGATTCGATCTTAGTGTTGGGTTAGAACTACGTATGTGACTGTTGGGTGTATTAATTATTATTTATTAATGTGCATTAAAAGCTTTGTGAAATGAAAATTCAGGTAATCAAAAATATCATTGAGAATGCATGTACACTATACTTAATTCAACAACATGACCTTTTGCGGATAAGCGGACTTTATATGCCAATTTTTTTATCTCTCTGGCTTTCATACGATTTTTTTTCTCATGGATCAAGTACGCGGTATCTAATAAAAGATACATAGAAAACTCAAAAAAAAAACAGGTCTGTGCCCTGGGTTTTGAACCAGCGACTATTATCATTAATGGTCACGGCCACCGCCCACTGTTGAAAAAATTGGGTGAAATATCAACATACGTTTCTGTTTATTAATTTTCTAAGAAAAATGTTATTTCTATAGCTTAGAAACATAAAGAAATATTTGCCAAGATTATTTCATGTTTCGTACCTTATATATTATTTTAGTGATTCTTAGAAATATCTCAATAATGAGCTAAGCCGAGTAATGTAAAAAGTTTTAAAAACATTATTTCCAAGAAAATTGTCACCTCGCTTACAACATTCTCTCAGGGCAAAGGAAAATTACGTAAAGTGGTCTTCTCTTGGCTGTGATTTCCACGTTTTTAAGTAGATGGCGCTAGGTGTTGTAATATGAACTACATTTTACAAACGACGACAAGCTTGATTTACGTGAAATTTAAACATTAACAAAAATAAAATATAAGAATACTCGTACTACGAGTATTATAATTTAATTTATTCAGTCGTGGAATTTAATTTTAAGGCTTTGATTAATATTTTTTCATTCCACTAGCTCTAATTATTGTATTACTCCTTTTTTCACCCCGTTCGTTTAAAGGAGTCAATGCATTGTTTATTAAACAAACGAAACTTGTACTATATCAAAAAATAGTCCTTCTTTATTTTTTATATTTAGAACATCATTACCTATATACCTATAATTACACATACATATATTCTATATAACAATTGTACAAGGTGACGAGCCTTTATAGGTGTATACAGAATTATAATATTATATTATTGAAGACAAAAGCACAATTATCCCCACATTCTCTGTAGCAGAATACAAACACTACACCATTTACAACAATTACCCATCATGAATCTGCATCCTTTGCCTCTAGTAATAAATAATAAATTTGCATAACAACGACGGCACCTAATCTCAAACTGTAGGCACCTACTTACCTCAAAATTACTGCAGCGGGCATCCCTAAGGGATTTGCGCTTACCCAGAATATACGACGTAATGTGAGCCTAAGTGAATTATGCCTAAACGTGCTAAGACTCTGAGAAGTACGTGCTTAAATTGAGAAATACGAGTACGAGTGTGAAATGTGAGTGGGAATATTCTTTATTGAAACCGACGGGGATTTTTAAACCGTCAAATGATATTGGTTGTGGACGTGTTATATGTCTTTCGGAGAAAATTTGTAGTGAGCGATATTTAAATTTATTTGGTACACAATTTTATTTGTGGTAGCTTTTATTAGTGGTAGGTATGAGCAGAACATGTTATGATCTGAAATGGATCTAGTGTTTACTACGAAATGTATCGTTCGCAATTATTAAGAAAATCTTCTTTGCCAATACCTTAGACAGTTCAAACATTATTTGACAGTTAACTTTAGCAATAACTAACATTTCTTCCAAATCGCAATTGGGTAAGAAAGTAGCTGCCAAATAAAGTCCATGAGTTCGATCACCATAGTAAAATGTTCACGTAGCCCTTAAATATTTATTGTGTATTTGGGTAAAATAAAATCGGAAAGTTTCCTATAAATAGAGTAGTTGTTAGTAAAGGTTTCACTAGTACCAGCAATGTCTTCTAAGACTGGCTGATTACTTCAACTTCTAATAAAAGGAACAGTTATATTTCCTACTCTACTACCATCACAGAGACGCATATAAATTGCACGTCATTTTCCATGACGTGAATAGTCTATGACAAATATGATGTCCCTACTTGCAGCGTACGGATCTAACTAATTAACTAGAGGCAGTTTCTGTCGGGTTTATACTCGTAGTAGTGGACTATTAGGTGAACATTACTTAGTATTAAACATACATAGGTAATTGAGATTATGAAGCTTATGTCTCAGTACACGATTATATTACACTGACCATAGCAGACTAAGAATAACTTATTTTCAATTTTGACACATTTTACTATTCGAGTAGTTTCTTTGAAGATTAAAAATCAGACGGATATCAGAGAGACTCGCTAGGATTCATGCGTGCGTATAAAATGCTTGCTTCTGTCAAACGTCGATCTTGGCGTACAGGAATTTTAGTGGTTTAAGGGTTGAATAGTCGCTGAAAGTAGAAGTAAAAAAAAGCTAAATCCCTCTTTATTACAGCACATTAAAAACACAAGTAGTAACTATAATTATAATTTCGCTATAATAAAAAAAATGTCTTTCTTTCAATTAGCCAAAAACATTAGTTGTATGTGACGCGATTTATATTGCCTTCAGGGAGCCTTTTTTCTATGAAATTCATCCGCCAAGATAGCGATCACCGTATGCAGAAGTAGGAAACTTATCATAAGAACCTATGCAAGTATTGTATTTCAGAATCTAGCAGTGGTGAGGCTTTGAGTCTCTGGCGAGAGAAAACCGTATCGTGGATGGATACGTTATCTTCACTTTATCCTTTGTAATATTCCAAATGAATAATTTTACATATATACATATGTATGTATATAGCCTAAGTGTCTACTCACGCCTTTTTCCCAGAGTGGTAGGCAGAGGTGCTACCAGGACACCCACGTTTCGCCTTATGTGATCCGTTTCAGATTGTGATAGAGAGTAAGCCGATCGCCATATCAGACACAAATTTCTCAGGGCTGATAATGAATAGAAAAACCCAATATCACTTTTCCCGATCCAAAATTCGAACCCAAGACTTGAGCGTTGTAATATTACCGTAGTAAAACTATGCCATAGAGGCAGTCAACATTTTCCACTTTCCTAAGTAATTTTCAACTTCTAAATATTTACTTATCCATAGCATAAAAGTATTTCACGTACATAAAAAATGATTGGATTACACGTCATAAATACGTCACACTGAAGAATCTTCACGATTTTAATACGATATTAGAATTCGGTATGAGTTTTCTCAAACGAAGTCATTTTAAGTTTGAAGATTTAATATCGTAAAATTTAATGGCTGAGACTAATATAAAAAAACCGCTTTATGAAAGTATTAGTCGATCGAGTTCTTCTTTGACTACAAGACTTCTATATTTATGAGATGGGTTTAGTACTTTCTTTATAGTATTAAAGGATAATTTAGACTCATATTAGTAGTGATAGAGGTTATTGATCAGTGTTTATTTTAATATTTATAGGGACAGCGCTGTGTTGGACGTCGTTCGATATGATGTACAGAACCTCCGCTACAAAATGCTAAAATAATATTTTTTTGTATTGTACAGCCCATATACGACCCACTGCAGGGCACGGGCCTCCTCTACAATCGAGAGTACGATTGAGAGTGGTTAGGCCATACAGTCCACCACGCTGGCCTAATGCGGGTTGGCGGACTTATACATACCATAGAAATTTATACAAATCGCTATGGTATGCAGGTTTCCTCATGATGTTTTCCTTCACCGTTATAGTGCGTGGTGATTGACTATCAATACACACATGGCTCCGAAAAGTCAGAGGTGTGCCCTGGGATTTGAACCCGCGACCACCGTGAACATGTAGGTAGCCGCGTCTAGTCTGTTGCCAACAGGCCACCACGCACTTTAATAATATAAATGATCGAATTTTTACACACTGATTTTTCCTTCACTATAAAAGAGCTCGTAATCAAATTAATACTTAAGTTTATAAAATCACAAGTGCTCTTGCCTCCAAACTGTAACTTGAATTTCGGGAGTCAATTTTGTCTCTCAACTAGTCTACCTCATATGTTTTGTATGTATATCTTACGAAAATCCAGAAAAATCGTCCCAAGAAAAAAACACAAGTTTAATAGCAGAATTAAAGCCACATCATCCGGTCACGTGTAGCCGTTCCCATAAAAATGCAGTAAAACGGCACTCAGCCTGCGGTTCCTGGAACGATCCGCCACTTCCAAACCAAGAGCGATTTACTCTATGACTCCTGCCTATTATGGCGATATTTTTTATTACTTCCTTAATATGTATAAGATGATGCAGGTAGCAAAGAAGATGTAATAATAATTATTTTCACAATATTAATTAATTTTTATGTTATGCGTTATCCCGGCCAAAGCTAAGATCTGCTTCGCTGTAGTTTCATTTTTATGGAAATTGAAGCCAGGCTGTTGTTAGTCATGACTCAGCATGAATAAGCAGCTTCATCCGGGGCGGTAACACTGTCTCACAGGAAAACGACGCGAAGCGACAGCTCAGTTGACGCGTTTCGTTCGGTGAGTGAGATTGCCGGGTGCCCAATACCCATATTCTCTTCCCAAACATTTTTCCTTCCCGCTCCCCTCCCAATTAGGCCAGGTGCACATCCACGATCCAGCGTTGTAGATGTTCATGGGCGGCAATGATCACTTACCATCAAGTGACTTGTTTGCTCGTTTGCCGGACCTATGCAATAAAAAAAACATCTAAAGATATAAAATCATTGACTCTTATACTATATTGGCATGGATTATGCTTTTTTAATACATTGTTTTTTTTTCAGATTAGAGAATTATTTCTTGCTTGATTGAAGTAGTACATTTTCTCTATTTCTTTTGTTCTGACCTAAGATGATAGCGCAAAGTTTGATTATGATCGTGTCAGAGACGATGTGTTGATTCTTCCAGGTCTGAAACAAAAAAAAATCTGACAAAGTTTTACTTCTACTCAACTAAATCCAGCGTGACGTATACGAGCTGGTATGAATAGACATTGACAAAGAGTTAAATACCCTAAAATACCGTTTAAAAATATCGAATTCGGTGTGCTTTTTCGTAAAAGTAATTTACATTAAATTTTATTGACCCCGAATGTTTTCGTATGGGTTATTGCCGCGCTGTTCGATGGCATACTAATAAATATGTTAATGAGGTACAAAACTAAATATAGTAAATTAATTCTAGAGCTAGACCATCGACCACATCTACAGAGGGATATGCCAAAGAAGCGTTAGATGTCGTAAAGGGAGGTCTTAGAGACAACTATTGAGGATGCTGAAAACCGGGTGAAAGGGAAGAGATTCAGCCGGAAGATGGATCCTGACACCGGCCGTGATAACGCCAAGTAGAAGAAGAATAAGAATTGTTTAGATCTCCGTGGTTTACGATTGCCTAACCCTTCTTATTCGAACTCTTGATTGTAGATGAGACCCAAACTCCGTAGCGAGCGATTATAGGCTCACGCTTTAAAGTACATAATTATTTCAAAGATATTTTTTTTAAAGGATGAAATAGTAAATTTTCCTTAAGACGGAAAATTACCATTGCACCCTGGAAAATATAACACCTTGGCGCGTTAACTTTTATTTTAAAATAAAGGAAGTAGACAAATAAGGGATTATTAATACCGATTTGTATCAATGTAAATAAATATCAGCGTAAGTAATTTTACCCTCTGTTTAATTCAAGGCCTCATATTCATCATTTATTTAATTTAAATGAATGGCGAGACGAGCATGCCATTCGCTTGATGGTAAGCGATACGACCGCTCATAGACAGTAGTAAAACAAACAACACCATGAATTACAAAGCATTGTTTGGCAATTGCATTGCGCTTGCCATCCTGAGACATAAGATGTTAAGTCTCATTATGTCGAGTAGTTACTCTGGCTACAATGTCCTTCAAACCGGAATACAACGGTGCATTTATACTGCTGTTTGGCGGGATAAATAGACATTGCGGTGGTACCTACCCAAGCAGCCTCTTACATTCTCACCATGGCCCATGAACATCTGCAACACCATAGGGCATAGAAGTGTGTCACCAGCTTTTAAGGTGGGAATACGCTCTTTTTTTGGAGGTTGTCTGTTTTATCTCTTTTATATAAATTATTAACACCCAACAATCGCAAACACTGTTCTGATTCCATATTAAGATCAATTAAGTCTCTTGCCGTGGATATCAGAAACTATGAGATTTTTCCGTCTCACAAACACCCAGACCTGCAACAAATATAAATAATTCGCACAAAAATTCTCGTTGTGAGAATCGAACCCGCGGCCTCTCGTTTCGCAGCCGGTGTCTAACCAACTGCGCCACGGATATATTAATTTTTTGTTTGTATTGGATACTGTTGAAATTCAAAAAACACACAAGTGTAAAGAACAATGACCGGATACTGGCCGTTTAAAATATGTGTTACATATATTGTCAAACAATTAAAATTTATGTTTAAAGTTTTAAACAAACATGTAAATTATTTTATAATGTAAGCAACGCACTTTTTCTATTTTTAGGGTAACGTGATGGATGTTATTTTTTCATATTGTTATTGACAGCCTCCGTGGTGCAGTTGGTTAACTCCGGCTGTGAAACGAAAGGCCACGGGTTCGATCCCCGCACCGAAACAAATATTTGTGTGAACCACAGGTATTTGTTCCGGGTCTGGGTGGTCGTGAGACCGAAAAGTCTCGTAGTTTCTGATACCCACGACACAAGACTTAATCTTAGTGTGGGGTCAAGACTATTTATGTAACCGTTAAATGTATTTATTATTTTATTACATCGATTTGATAGCGTCAGAGATTCAATGCGTACTCGTGACACAACACCTTGGTTGGTCTCCGAATCTAGATAAATATTTGTGTATGTATCACCTTTAGCCACTGTACTATATTCACACAAGAATTTCTACAAGAACCTGTTAAAAACGACCCGTACTGTAATAAATATCGACCAAATTTTTTGGTTTGAGAGAAATATCGCACAAAACACAATTTATCATACAATCGTATCATACAGGTAGTAATATGACGGGTGAATTTATTTTAATTTATACGGAACCCATAACCAAATAACATTAAAATTTCTCACATTTCAGCGTTTTTTCTAGTGGCAACAGTTTTTGTATAAATAGTCACACATTATTATAGCAATCAGTCGGTAGCCCGATTCGATCACTTGTCTCTTGTCTCCTAAACTTTTGGAAAATTAACAATGGCTCCAACTCCTCAAGACACCATGGTTGCCCAAGAAGCCGTGGCGGGTCCTGAGACCTTGTCCGAAGCTCAAGATGTCCGTTCAAGACCTCTGCTTGGCGAAGAAGTGGTCATCAGTGGAATGTCAGGAATCTTTCCGAAGTCTGATAGTGTTTTGGAGTTCAAGCAAAATCTTTTTGATCAGGTAAGTTACAATACTTCTGATTAATAACATAAACGGCTTATTGACCGATAGCGATACCTATTGTTTTGGTTTGTCTTTTTTTTTGTTTTTGTTCAAGAGGAAAAGCTATTAAGCTCCCCTTTCGTTGCTCCGGGGAAGGTGGAAAGGGGTATGTCAGTGTCTCTGGCCTTCCAGCCTGGCACAATGCGGATTTGTGGCGAAGCTGGGTCCCTACCAAGCCTACGCCAGCATACTGACTAAAATCCTCTTGAAAACCGTCACACGCATTGTGGGTGGTACCGGACGTCCCAGAGTGAAAGGCACCCCGATTTACGTCCGCGTAACCGCCCCGCGCATAACCATTTCTGGTCCTTCTTTGATGTTGGGGCCCGGATGAACCCCACTTTCGACTATTTTGGACGCCCTTTTAGGTCTTATGGGCGTCCATGACAGAGACGAGGCACTGTCGTTCGCCTCAGAGCCGTTACAAGTCAGGGCGCACCGCCCCCGCAGTGTTCCCAGTGACTCTGATGGCCCCTTTAGGTCGCCTCTTACGACGGGCAGGGGATACCGTGGCAGAATTCTTACACCCCCGGACCACAGGGCGGATTGTAGGTTTGACTACTAAATCCTATTGAAATACGTAAATAACACGTCTTTTGTGAGGCCACAATTATTACTAGGGATTGTTGACAAGGTGGACAATTGTCTTGTGGTGACGAGGGCACTGCAATACCACAAAGTGTATGATATAAAATTAGTGATTGGTGCTGTTCTTCTACATGAGCAGCAGCAACGCTTACCATTAGACAAGTGAGATACTCGTCTCATCATTCTTGATAATAAAGTTGTGCTGTTTTGGTAAGATTATTGAATGGTTGATGAATAAATTTTATAAATCATTTAACTCTAGATATTTCCGATTCAAAATTATTTAACTCGTTACAATTTTCATACATCATTTCCTTTTTATAAAAAAAAAAGTCTAAAGCAACGTATCGAAATTGTATTATTCACTCTCCCGGCTTAATACACTTTCCTCCTCCAAACTTACTATCAATTACAATATAACTACAAATTATAACAAGTATGAAAAATTCAATATACTTTTAGGTCGACATGGTCTCTGACGACTCTCGCTGGGACTTCAATCACCCAGAAGTTCCGAAGCACCTGGGCAAAGTCAACGGGATGAGCAAGTTCGACGCTCAGTTCTTCAAGGTGCATTACAAGCAGGCCTGCACCATGGAGCCAATGAGCAGGAAGCTTCTAGAACACGCTTACAGCGCAATCTATGACTCAGGTTGGTGATCACCAACTAACTACCCCCGATTTTTGTCGCCTAAAAATTGTCCATCGGACAATATTTTAATGCTATTAAAATGCAATGTAAGTTTAGGAAGACAAATTAAGAAAACGATAAACATTATGTTAGCATAGCATACAAAATAAAAGCAAACAAAATAACGATATAATTAATTAAAACATGACTAACATTAATTAGAACTTAACCACTCTACTAACGCTAGATATATTCTAGATCAAACTAGGATAAAAAATACATTAATCAGTACTGAATTATTTTGATAGGCTTACCTACTTCAAAATACAACATATTGTCCAAAACACGCAAGCGAAAAGAGAAAAAAACAACGATCTATTATCTTAAATATCATTTCTCCAACAGGCATTAATCCAATGCAGCTGAAAGGGAAAAAAGTGGGCGTATTCATCGGCTCCAACTTCTCGGAGTCAGAGAAAATCGTCATTTACGAGAACGTTCAACGTAACGGCTTCGGCATCACTGGGTGAGTCGATACAATTCAATTTATTGACGACATTTGACGGCGAGGCTTTTCGCCAGTTTTTCTATAGCAATTTGAGGGTGACGTATTGTCATCGTTCAGGAGTTTGCAGAGTAATTTATTAATAGTATTTGAGGTGTAAACTACATTGGTGGTTTGAGTTCAGCCTTGTCAACTAGTTTTGAGTAGGCTGACATAATTTTGGCAATTGTCAAAATATAAGTTTATTTCTCACCAGTGGAGATGCGCTTACCATCAGTCTCATTATTATACCCGTAGTTACTTTTCATGTTTATATAAATTATTATATAAAATAATTGGTGAAGGAAAACATCGCGCGGAAACCTGCATACCATAGCGATTTGTACAAAAATCTATGGCATATAAAGTTCGCCAACCCTTATACTAGGCCAGCGTAGTGGTCTTTATGGCCTAACCCCTCTCAATCGTACTCTCGATTGTATCGAGGCTCATGCCATGCAGTGGGACGTATACGGGCTGATACATTGTATAAAAAAGCAAAATGACCCTACATAATCTAATTTAGTGTAACAAAATATTTAATCCAATACTACGTAGCTTAATCTATATTCACATTAATTTAGAGAGCAACCACCAGCCCTCCCAACCGCGATGACAAAATACCAAATGACCGCATAATGTATGGACATAAACTTTTTGAATGGGCTCCCGTTATGGAGTGTTAAACGCGTTTGAATTTAGTTTAGAAAATAATTTAGTCGAAATTCAATTACGCCGGATCAAATTATGAGCGCCACGCCATTTTGCTAAACCAGCAGATATTGCTATAGCTAAGTTGTGTGTGGGAATTTATATTTTTATGTATTTACTTATACGTTCGACTGGTCTAAAAACAAGCTTAGCTAGATAGCATTCTAGTAGTTTGAAGGGGATATGCAAAGATGTTGTGGAGGTGTTTGACAGCCTCCGTCGCGCAGTTGGTTAGACGCCGGCTGCGAAACAAGAGGCCGCGGGGTCGATCCCCGTACCCTGACAAATGTTTGTGTGAACCACTAGTATTTGTTTGGGGTCTGGGTGTTTGTGAGGCTGAGAACTATCTCGTAGTTCCTGATACCCACGACAAAAGACGCGATCTTAGTTTTGGGTCAGGACTATGTATGTGACTGTTAGGTGTATTTATTATTAATAGTAGACTCGTAGATTGTAACACCTGCAATAAAAAATCCCCTACGTTTAAAAAAAAATGGACACAACAAAAGCAATGTATTGTTTGGTTTTAAATTAGTGTGTTAGATATGAAAATTAAAATGATATATTCTATTGATAATTTTATTTTGTCAATTTACAGATTTTTGTATCGTTTAACACTTAACTTAGTTAAATTTTTTCATGACCAATTATATTTGTACCAGGTTTTCTTGTACTATCATATCAACATTACCATACTAACAAAGATGAAAGCAGGTTACTTTATAACAGCAACCTATCAAGTCTCAAGATGCGATATCAATTTTCGGCACAATTACTTTTAATGTCTTTTATGACTCATGCGTCATTAGCTCTATTATTAATGTAGCGTGGAGAATGCATCGTCAGGATATAAGAAGTATTTGCTATGTGAATATCACTTCCTATTATTTAATTATCTACTTGTCCTTATGGATAAGATACAATATACCATCAAAATAATCTAATTTTAGTATATTTGCTACTAAAATTGTAAACTATGATTGTACGATCTACTCTGTCGTGTCTACTCTTTCGAAAAATAATCAAAATGATATCGAAATTTTCAAATCAAGATCTCCCTCACATGCAATTACCACAGCTGTAAACCTACTGAAATACCACCTAATTTACAGCATGCACCTTAAAAACAAATTATTTAAAAGATGTATTGCCTAGAAAACATAAATATGCATATGTTATTTTAAAAAAGTCATTGCAGTTACATACATATATAAACAACACGCCTTTATCCCAGTAGGGGTAGGCAGAGGTGCAACCACGACACCCACATTTCGCTCTGGAATGTTCCCTCCCACAATGTGATAGGGAGTGAGCCTATGGCTATACGGGCACAAACTCCTGACTCCGGGCTGATAATGAATACAAAATTCGATATCACCTTGCCCGACCCGGAATTCGAACCCGAGACCTCAGTTTTGTAATCGTATCGTAGTACAAGTACGCCTCCGAGTCAATGCAGTTGCTTAAGTATATTGCAATCAAGCCTCTATATTGCCTTCTACCTGAATATTACTCCCCAAATATTCATATGCAGACAAATTGAATTTCTCAAGGGTCGTAAGTTAGTTATTGTAAATAATTACGCAGCCCCATCCATAAGTGATATTACATGCCCTTAAACGAATTTAGCTAAAGCAAATATAATTTGGGTGCCATCAAAACACGCTCGAGGCTAGCAGACCCCTCTGTTAGTCCATTCATTTGGCAAAAGATGTTATTGTTTATAATTGGTATGCATTAAATATTGATAAAGAACATAGTATGATAATATTTTTATTACAGAAGTATATGAAATTCTTTTTATTGTAAAATTCGACCGAAGGCCGAAGGAGTGGCAATTTCTGTAATTCATATAATCTAATTGTAAATAACGTAAGAAGAAAATAATTATTTTAAATATAATCAGCAAATGCTATAAAGAAGTACTATAATGACCAGTTGCATTAAATAAAAAAAATCCAAATCCTAATAAATTAAGCAAATACACAAAAGAATATATTTTGTTGCATCGTAAATCGTCTACCCACGTCAAGTGTATAAATTACAAGGGCCTAAGTAACCTTTGGCTTGTTTCTCTGTCGCCATTTCTTATCTAGCTGACAACTATCTTAATTATCTCGACTCCATTAAGGGATCTGTCTTTATCGTCGTCTTGCGGTGCGAGGGCTTAAAGGACGGATGTTGGTACAGTTTTATCTTCACTTGAAGACCTCATTAGATTGCCGGGCAAATCTTGTTCTGGAATGCCAAAACTTTGAATCGCTTCGTTGGAATTGCTTGAACCTGAAGGGTAAAAGGTGGGAGAGTAGGTCGTAATGGTTATTATATGTATATCCATCCATCCATCAGCATAAGGAAGTCCACTGCTGAACATAGGCCTCTCACGATTATTTCCACAGTGACTTGTTGGAGGCAGCCTGCAGACTGTTACTGGATGCATCCAGCGACGTCCCAACGATGTAAATGTGTATAGATCAGGAAAATTTAAAATCAGTATGATAAATTGGAGCTCAAATTAATGCTAAAAACAACTCGCATGGGACGAACAGTTCTACGAATAGAAAATTATAAACACCAAAATTAATTGTATGGATGCAGGCAGCTTCCAACAGGTCTATGTGCCGATTTACGAGAGAGGCCTTCATTCAGCAGTGGACTTCCTGCGGCCGAAGATAGAGAAAGAAAGGAAGGAGTAATTAATTGTAACTGTATTATTAGTCCATTATATGGAAATTATGAAAGTATTACGTCTTTGGCACTCTCGTTCAAAAAGGACGGAATTAAATTACGAATAATTGACGATAGATTCTTTAGCATAATATAACAAGCTGCAATCATTAGTACATTTTAATTTAACAATATTTATCATTTATTTCCTGAATGCTTTGTCTTGAGGAGTGACCTACTTGGCGATATCTCACGTCGCGCCGCGAAAATAGTTCCTCGACACGACATCCGCTAGGAAATGTACGGAGGAAGGTTCGTACTAAAAACATAACAATGGAACACAGTACACTATTCAAGTGGTATAATTACTCTGTTTGTTCAGCAGAAAATATTTTAGCTCTAAAATAAATAAAATATTAACAGATTGGGCTAACTGCTACATAACCAAATGAATAAGGAGTGTAGAGCCACCATGCATTGTATTCACCATTACTTCCTTTGTCGTATGATAAATTACATACAAATCAGGTATCCACATTTATTTTAGTAGTAATTATACATACATAAAATTCACGCCATTATCCCAGAAGGAGTCGGCAGAAGTGAAAATAGGACCCCCACGTTTCGTCTTGTGTGTTCCGTCCCACGATGTGATAGAGTCCGGTCTGATATAATGAAAAGAAAAACCGAATATCACTTCATCCGATCCGGGATTCGAACCCGAGAACTGAGCTTTGTAATCGTGCTGAAGTACTCTACGCCACAAGGCAGGCGTAGTAGTAATTAAAGAATTAAGAAAACGACCCTGCATTATAATTACTTCGCAATACATATTCTAGAAATACTCTTATGTCTAACACCAAGACCACATCACAAAGTCTTAATGACGTAATACAAAAAACCCTACAGTAACACGATCTCGTACATTTATACGAAAAAAAAACAAAATGTCGTCAAGCGCAGGTGCCGCTAGCGCCGTGTTTGGCTAATAACAAAATAATTATGAAAAAGCGCCACGCTCGAAAATACACCAAGTTCGTTAAATCGCCCATTCGGAAATTCTAAGTGAACATGTAGCGCTTACGAACATAATTCGATTGGTAATATTTTTAAAATAGTTATATTACTATGATCAACGCATTTACATTTTTTATAAAATTATACTATTTGCGGTCTCATCGTATTCTTGCTTATTATAAAAAATCCTAAAGGAATAAAATAATTAAAGGAATAATTCCATGTTATCAAAAATGTATAAAAATATTTTATAATAAAAATAATTATATGACATTAAATATACAAAAAAATAACAACAAGTCCATGTAAGGTAAGTTTAAATAAATATATTTTAAAAAAATATTCGCAGGGAACACCCGGATTTGAACCGGGGACCTATCGATCTGCAGTCGATTGCTCTGCCACTGAGCTATATTCCCTTGTTGATGTTATTCCAAATAAAGAGATGTCTTTTAGAGAATGAAGCCCTGTGAGAACAAAAGAATCAAAAATCGCAAAAAAAAAACAAAAGCGATGTTATAATAAACATATCTTTATGTAATAAAAAAGACGTCTATAAATGTTGCACTCTAATTTTTCATCGTTTAAATACGACAGTACTACAATATCGTATTTCATAAAGATTATATGGAAAATATATAAGGTTGGTTATATGCATTAAAGCGGCGAAGGAAAACATCGTGAGGAAACTTGCATATCGTAGCGATTTTGAAGAATTTCTACGGAATGAAAATTCCACCAACCCGCTCTACGCCAGCGTGGTGGACTATATATCGCCTAACCACTGTCAATCGTACTCACGGTTGTAGAGAAGGCCCGTGCCGTGCAGTAGGATTTTTACGAGCTGATACAGATATGGAAAAAAAAACATATTTTTTTTAGTTACGTCTTCAAAACTGACACAAACGATATTAATTTTATGATGGAGAACTATGACTGCCTCGGTGGCGTAGTGGTACTACGGTACGATTGCAAAACTGAGGTCTCGGGTTCTAATCCCGGGTCGGGCAAAGTAATATTGAATTTTTCTATTAATTATCAGCCCGGAGTCAGGAATTTGTGCCCGATATGGCGATAGGCTCGCCCCCTATCACATTGTGGGACGGAATATACAAGACGAAACGTGGGTGTTCTGGTAGCACCTCTGCCTACCCCTTCTGGGAAAAAGGCGTGTGTTTATGTATCTATGTATGAAGAACTATCAGAAACAATGGATATTGAATCAGTTGTTACAACTAAAATGCATAATATAGTTACATTACGACTGTTTTAAATGAATAACATACTCTGTACGGAAAATAAATCAGCAGACATTTGTTTCAACTTTGGTTTCTCGTTCATTCGTTCACGAAAGCTATTATAGGCAATTCCATATATTTTTATTTTAAAAATTATTATTGTTTGGCGTTATGATGTTGTACATAAATATTATATAAGACTGTAAATGTGATTTTCTTATCTTTTAAGACGATTAAGAACGCCTTGCTCCATTTTAACGAATTAACATCAAAGACTGGTAAATTATATATAATTTATCTATCTGGCAGTATATTTTATATTCCTCTTATCGTAAATATTCAAAGCCAAACGCAAAAAACAAACAAAAACAAAACGTATCTGAAAAATAAAAAAGGGACCGGGCTCGTAAAACAAAACGGTCGCCAAATTGATAGGCGCAATCGTTTCTAATATCAAAGATTTATTATTTCACATCAAGAATAAAGTTCCGCGAAGCTTCGGTGCGGACAAATAACATTGCATCGGGATAACGACGCACTGTAAAAGGTTAAAGTAAATGTCGATATGTCTGGTGTAATGAACTCTTGCAGGCTATTTATGACCCTGTCCTGTGTTTTATTAATGTTTCTTTGGATGTTGCAGTTATTCAGCAACTTTTTACACGAGCAGAAGATTAATTTTGTGTTTTATTGTTTACCTCTTTAAAATACTTAATTATTTTCATCAACTTTTCAATACGTTTTCCGTTTCTTTTCAAATGTACTTGATATCTTTGGTTTCCATCCACCTTTGGGTAATTTTTTGAATTATAACTGGACCTTTCTAGCTATAAGAAAGATTTCAGGACAGATTGTACATTAAATTGGATATTTTTTTTCTTTCTAGTTTCTATAGTTATTATGACGACATTTTTCTTATTCTTATTTTATTCAGTAAATACAATTATATTTTGTTTTGTTCATGTCACATGGTCGACAAACATTCAATCTGCATTTTTAAAAACTTCGTTTTGATCCATAATTTCATTACTTAAGTAATAATCCATATAAAAGACTAGACCACACCAATTCAATACAAAACGAAAATCATTCGACGTGAACTGTTTAATATTTCATTGTTGCATCGGAAATGTAATACGATCCAATCAGCTTTCATTCGACCGAAATTCCTTTTACACATGTATTTATATTCACAATAGGCCCCGTTGAATGAAAGAGTTTAAAATATTTACGTACAAATGTATTAACAGTGCTTGGCAACACGCCGTCAATATTCATTTAGCTTGGATGCATATTTATAAAGGTGGTGAAATACATTTAAATTGTTTTGAATGGGAAGCATATTAATTAGCATGGGGTGCCCTTTGGGCTCGTTGTTATTCTATGTTTTCGTGTAGATATTGTTATCGTGGTCGGCATTTCAATCTACTTACCGAAACGTGGCCAGTGCCCTATAAGGTTTCATACTAGCCTGTCTAAAAAGACCGCATCTATAAATAACCGGATGATGCCGATCATTATCTTTACCAAGTCTAAATTATTTAGGTAGAAGTCCCTACATATGATATATCCTTGATATTTGGTGTACCAATATATACCGCGCATTCACTGCAATGATTGGTTATGTCAGTCACCTGACAGCACATCAGAGGCATGACTCTCAACAGTAGAAACAATGTTACAAACAGTCGCCAAGGCCGAATACGGTCGGATATATAATATACATATTTGTATCTATATATATAGCTTAGGTAGATAATTTACGAGTGCATCATTTATCTCCCCATTGATTTGGTATCGATGTATATAGGGAGTTAACAGTAAAGGTTTGAGACATAGGTTCATAAAAAAGACATTTGCTAGACATTGTGACAATTGTGTGTGTGTTTTTATTTTAAAAAGGCACCTAATAAAAAGCTGAAACAGACTAGAAATTAATAAAAAAATATACAAGCGAAATGGTTTTCAGTTGCAGTGTCCTAACTAATGTTTGCTTTGCCCCATGTTTATACGGTTCATTGAATAATAGTTTGCAACAGTCAATTTGGTCGCTGAAATGGCGCTCAGTTTTATAGTTTTTTTTGTTTCTGTTCACTGAAAATTCATATTTGATGTTAACATCGTGCGTAGAGCTTTATATTTTTTAACTTAATAAATATTTGTAAAATTTATGTTGTTTTGTCAAAAAGTTGTTTTAACCAAAATTAAAACTGTTTTTAGATGAAATCAATTACTTAGTAACTAAAAGGATTTTTAGAACTATTTTTATGATCAGTAAAATGTATTAAAAAATCTCTTTGCGGAATAGGTTATGCCAGCTCCCTTGTACATCACAATGTACCGACGCATTTTTATTTTTGTATTTATAATCTTTATTCACTGTTTAATGAACACTTATTTGCAGCATTCAAACCTTAATCTAGTTAGAGTATTGGCATATTCGATATCAAAAGTCATAAAGGCTAAAGCGAACCCATTGGGGTAGAAATGGATTTTTGGCCCGGAGCGCTACACTCGCCGTATCCGATTAAAATGCAGATATACCCGCGGGCCATAGTTAGTGGCGGTCACAATATCACCAGCATTTAATCAAATAGCCAATACGGGCGGTGGGGTTTTGTTAAGTCTATTGTTACTGTACTTTAATTTATTCTTCGCTTCTTCTGAAATATTTGGGAACTGCAATAATGCCTCGATATTTATGAGTGTAATTGTAATTTCATCGCAATTAAAATCGTTGGAAAAGGCGTGTTTAGAGGTAAATTACTCGTTGACGATCATGATGATGTAAACGATGACATTCGTTAGGATGTCTACAGCGGGATGTTGGTAACAACATTCTTAAGGATTTTCAACCTGTTGAATAATTAAATTATTAATCACGTGATCTTTATTTTACAAATTTATGTATTATGAGTACTTATTTCTATTTTTTATGGTTTTGCTGCATACTAAATGTTTTCTTAAAATTCCTGTCCATCCAAAGGTTGCCTGGTAGAAATCGCTATTAGTGATAAGGCCGCCCATTTTACAGAACTGCTAAAGTGTATTATCCTTAAATTGTATGTCATCATGGTGTACAATAAAGTATATATTATTATCTTTCATTGTTCCAGCTGCAACAAAGCCATGTACGCCAACCGCATCTCCTACTGGATCGACGGTAAGGGACCGTCGTACGCCGTGGACCTGGCTTGTGCCAGTTCCACCGCTTGTGTGGAACACGCCTACCGCGCCATCAGTTCTGGACAGTGTGAAGCCGCTATTGTTGGAGGCTGTAACTTGTGTATGCACCCTAAGGTCCTTCTCAACTGCAGCAGGTGAGAATTGTACTCAAGATTTTCGTGTTAGTTTGATTGTTTTATTTGAAGGTTTTAAGAGAAAGAATACAATACTTGATGAAATTATTGTGAACTCATCTTTACTGATGTTTTCATAGAATATTCACTATTAAATTTTATTGGATTGAACACATTATAATGAGCTGGAAAACGTGAAATTCGATTTGGAGCAATTGTTTTACACATGTTTCACTGACCTATCTAATCTTTACCCAAATTAATACAATTCTAAAGCTCAATTAAAATATATATAATGTTCGCTTTCTTAAATCAGTTTGGTTATGTACATATTTTTTATTTCAATTATTGACATTTTTTTCGTTCCAGGGCTGGGTTTTTATGCCTGGATGGTAAAACTAAATGCTTCGACAAGAATGGAGATGGATATGTCCGTTCCGATGCTATTAGCGTTATTTTCCTGCAGAAAGCTAAGGATGCTAAGAGGTACGTCAATATATAGATCTAAGTAATAAATATAATTATAATTTAAACGAATAATTATTTATATGCAGGAATTAAATCTCAATTACTAATAATTATTTGTTTGTTGAACCTTCATTAAAACGATTTATTTGATTATTACTTAGCCTATTCTTTATCAGGTTAGCTTATATTTTTCTTTCTTTCTATAGTAATTTATTTGTTTTCTATTTACCTGCTAAAGATTATATTATCATCTCTATTTAAGATAGCGCAAACTTGTTAATTTTGTGGTATTAAGTAAAGCTTTTTTTAGGATTTACTCAGAACTCTACTACGCCAAAACGAACTTCAGCAACGGTATCAACGACAAATTCATACCGCTTAGAGATAGCAAAGAAATCCAGAAGTTCCTCGAAACCTTTTATTCTGAAATTGATGTGTCTCCTCGTGACGTGGAATACGTTGAAGCGTGTGGAACAGGTTAGTATTAATTTATGAAATAGAAAGTGCTGTTTACTCTTAATTGCTCCGGTGACAACTCCTGTCGTAGAATAGTTTGACTTATAATTTTACGAACGGCTATGTAGTCCATCAGGCAAGTCCTTGACACTAACACTTTGAAGGAATAATTCAGTTCCCGAATAATCGTGTTTTTAGAACAAAAATAAATTCTCGCCGTGGATTATTTAGAAAACTCAAAATACCCTGGTTCACCGTCTATACATATTGCTATTAGGCCGGTGACATGAAATTCAACTACCGTGTCTTTTTTTACTAACAGCTATAGCTGAGGCTGATGCTAATGAACTCAAGGCTATTGGTGACGTGTTTGCCAAGGACAAGGCTGTTAAGGTTGGATGCGTGAAATCGAATATGGGAAGCAGCGAGCCCGCATCTGGTATTTGCGCTGTCGCTAAGGTAAAATTTACAATCCATTGACGTATTTGATAGTCATATTCTAAATAAATTTGTAAAAATTTGTAAAAGTCGTACAATTCTGCCAGTGTAACGAAAATAGTTTTAGCTCCGCTAATTTCATTTTCACATTTTTTTTGTTAGATTGGTTGATAAGTGAAAGGGATACAAAGAGTCTGAATTTTAAATTCGAATCTCAGAAGAAAAATATAAACAGTTTTTTTCTCAGATTTGATTCAAAAATAATTCAAATACATTTGCAGAATAATAGCATTTCAGTTTCCTTTCTGTATGTTGTACATACTATTGTCGCACTGGTTATTTCTTGCCATACTGATCCTTAAAAAGTGTTTTATTATAATACTTACTTTAAAAAATCATCACATATTTTAATCGAATATTTCTCAACTTTTTTAGGCCTGTCTCGCATATCACGAAGGCAAATTGCCTGGCAATCTCCATTACGCTGAGCCGATGGACGATATTGACGCAGTTCGTGATGGCAGAATTCAAGTGTTGACTGAAAATACCAAGTTCGACCGAGGATTTACTGCGATCAACACTTTCTCGTACAGCGGTGCTAACTTCCATTTACTTTTGAAAGGACATTACAAACCAAAGGTATGTACGAGTTACTCGTGATTAAAAATATATCTTGCTCGACGATTATTTTTCGCCTTATACAATTTGGCTAAAGGACCTATAATAAAAGATACCTCATAAGTCTCAGGATGGCGAACGCAGTGTAATGCCAAACATTACCTTTTAATTCAAGGTTTTGATACTGTCCGTTCGTATCGCTTACCATCAGGCGAATGGCATGCTCGTCTCGCCATTCATTTCCATAAAAAATCCTATAATAAAATTAATATGAAATTGTTGCTTCTGAGATTTTTTCTACTTTAAATCTAAAATGTGTGTTCATTTTTAACATTATTCCTCAGACAGTACGTGTCACATCTAACAATAATTTCCATTCTTTTAGGATCCCGAACGTTACAAGAGCAGCATTCCCTACTTGGTTCTAGCTTCAGGCAGAAAAGACTCTTGTGTCAATAAAATTCTGAATACTTTGAAAAATAACCCCCTGGACCCAGAACAGATTGGACTGTTGAACAACATTCATCAAATCGAAATTCCTGGGCACATGTGCAGAGGGTACACTATCCTGGGTAAGTAGTTATTCTGGACCAATATGATTTCTTTCTTTTTTTAGCCATAGAAAGTTGCATATGGATTACCATAGTGATTTTTTATAGCAGCTTGCTTCAAGAGACTTTCTAATTTATAAATGAATGAAAAATTACAGTTCAATATTCAACTTTATAAGGATATAAAATATGTATATTTTGATTTTCCCTTTGATTTGTTGTTTCTGTTTTTGAAATTCAGATGCAACAACAAAAAAAATGTAACAACGAGTACATGATTGACTGACCAAAACACACCAAATTCCTAGATTGAAACTATGTTCATAAAACCCACCAGTTTGATACACATTTGCCTAAATATAATTTACTACTTCAATATTTTAAAGTTGGATTTCATTTATTTCGCATTAGACAGGGATAACACATCAATCACAACTTTATTTGAAACGGCAAACACGATTACGGTTAATTTATTTTCAGATAATTTATTTCAGTAGATGTCCAACAAATAATAAATATTAAAATAATTTGATAACGTATAGAGAATGTGTTGAAAAACTTATATTTATATTGAAGAAGATATTAAAATGATTTGTAATCTAGACATATTTTTATAATTAATAGACAATTTTATTTGGCATCAACACAAGATGTAATTGGTAATCTAAAAACATAACAAAATTAAGTAGGTACAAACATATTCCGTTTATATTAGAGTAATATAAAAAAGTAATCTAAAATAATAAGTAACAAAAATATTATTAAATATTTACAATTGATCTGGATTCTGGAATGTATTGCCTTTTAGTAATGAATAAAGACTCCTTGGTGTTTTCTAAAACTTGTACAGAATATCCTTAAAAAATATATTTTAAACTGGATATGCTAGGGAAAAAATTCACAGAAAATGTACTGAAACAAATTACCCTTAAACCCTTAAGCTATTAGCTTTCTAAAAATAGAGCCCGTGTAAGTATCACATTATCAAAAATAGCCTCCGTGGCGCAGTTGGTTAGGCGCCGGCTGTGAAACGAGGAGCCGCGGGTTCGATCCCCGCACCGAGGGAAATGTTTGTGCGGCCTAAAAAATTTCTTGTGAGACCGAAAATTCTCTCATAGTTTCGATTGACACGAGACCTAATTGATCTTAATGTGGGAAGAACTATGTATGTGCCTGCTGGGTGTATTTATTTATTTAAAAATAGATTATAAGATACTACAAATATGTTTATCCTATCAGAAACCAACGAGAAGAAGGAAACAGTGTGCTTAGCTCAAAGCGATGATTATTGCCCCGGATTGTCACGTCCCATTTGGTTCGTCTACAGTGGTATGGGATCACAATGGGCCACTATGGGAGCTGAGTTGATGCGCATACCTATATTCGCTGCTGCTATCGAGAAGTAAGTATCCAAGAGCTAAAAAACAATACATAGGTTTTTAGCATATGGTTAGAAGTTTAAAAAAATAATTACATTGAGTGCAGATAAGCAAAGCAGTTGGAATAAAAAGCAGGACAACTATGTCTTGAATGGATTTGGAAGAATTATCTTTCATAATTTTTTCTTTATGATAACTTTAAATTCACGCAACATTTAGTAGAATTAAGCACACAACCAGCAAGAATAAGCTATTGTTTTAATATTCTATGATTTAAACAATGTTTTATTATTTACAATTAGGTGTCACAGAGTACTGGAGCCCAAAGGAATCGATATCGTGCGTATACTAACTGATCCAGATAAAACGATCTATGACAACATTCTCCATTCGTTTGTGGGCATCGCAGCTGTTCAAATTGGCCTCACTGACATCTTGACGGAGATGGGAATCGTGCCTGATAATATCATTGGTTTGTATCCTTTTGCAAATATAATTCTAGATGAACGCAGTATCGAAATCTATTCAGATAATCTTTCAATAAGCCTTTCTACAGATCAAGAGCAATTTAAATATGCGATGAAAGGAGAAGCTTGTAGTTTCTGTTAATATTTTATAATTTCCAAGTATTATAATGATTTAATAAAATGTAAATATGATATATCAACCAGTATTAGTCCCTATGCCTTTACCTCCTCTTTAAATGAGACAGGGCATCTTCACGAGTATATTATAATTATCAACATTATCGTGATTTACCCTCATAAAAACACTTAAATGTATTGAATTGTATCAGCCCATATACGACCCACTGCAGGGCACGGGCCTCCTCTACAATCGCGAGTACGATTGAGAGTGGTTAGGCCATATAGTCCACCACGCTGACCTAATGCGGGTTGGCGGACTTTTACATACCATAGAAATTTATACAAATCGCTATGGTATGCAGGTTTCCTCACAATGTTTTCCTTCACCGTTATAGTGCGTGGTGATTGACTATCAATATACACATGACTCCGAAAACTCAGTGGTGTGCCCTGGGATTTGAACCCGCGACCACCGTGAACATGTTGGCAGCCGCGTCTGGTCCGTTTACCAACAGGCCACCACGCACTTAAATGTATGCGATTATTATTTTAACTGCCTTATACTTTCAGGTCACTCTGTGGGAGAGCTAGGTTGTGCCTATGCAGATGGTTGCTTTACTGCTGAAGAAATGATACTAGCCGCTTACAGTCGTGGTCTGGTTTCCGTGCAGACTCCATTCATCCGAGGGTCCATGGCAGCTGTTGGACTTGGATATAAAAACGTAAGAATACTCTTCAAATCTATAGTCATTACTACTTCGTCTCGATAATCATATTTATCGTCTTTTACCATCAGCGCTTTTGAATACATTATTGAACTGGTAAAAGTTTTATTATTATGATGAAAAGTATGCTAAGGTTTATCTTAGATGCTATGTTCTTTAAATCCAAATCAGATGATAGAAACCCTCGCCTCAGAATAGTAGTTTCATTTTTTTAAATAAAGTTGTTCTCATAATTACAATTATTTGATTGCCATAGATCCTCGAGCTATGCCCACCAGAGATAGAAGTAGCTTGCCACAACAGTTCAGAATCGTCCACGATATCTGGCCCAGCAGATGTGATGAAACAATTTGTAAGTGACCTAACCAGCCGCGGAATATTCGCGAAGGAAGTTGCTTGTTCCAACATCGCCTACCACTCCAGATATATTGCCGATGCAGGTAATGCTCCTTTTGTTTTATAATTAATACTGTCTTCTTTGAAGTGGATTTTTCCATCTCTTCCTTTTTATTTATTGTTTGTTTAATGAGTGTTGTCTTTATTGTGGTCAGTAATATTTGTATTTTAGTCAAAGTGTTATTAATCTTTTAGTTTCGCTTTTTATTACATATTACAAAAGTCTTCTAGACAAATAATAATTATACTAAATATTAAAATATGTACTATAGTCAAAAAGTGAATGTAATTCAAGTTAATATATTCTTCCGTGTCGTTTATTCAGGTCCTGGTCTCTTGAAGTACCTACGTGAAGTAATAAAGGAGCCAAAGCTTCGATCTGAGAAATGGGTGTCGACATCAGTTCCACAAGAAAACTGGCATTTACCAAGCGCCAAATATTCTTCAGCTGAATACCACACTAACAATTTACTGGTAATCATTTTTCTTTATGCTATTTCGTTTATACAGCTGTAGGATACAATATTTTTTATATGCCACAATTTCTTTTACTGCGTATAAAAATACGTATAATATAAACGTATACTACGTATGATATACGAAAAAGAGATGATGACTTCTTATAGTTTAACATAATTATGTCCACAAGCTTAGAATCCGATCTTAGGTACTCGTATGATTTCTGGTCTAGGGTTTGAGTTCGTACTGATTGATATTTTTTTCCAGAATGCTGTACTAATGGAAGAGACTTCAAAGTTGATACCTTCAAATGCTTTGGTCATAGAGATCGCCCCTCACGGTCTTTTGCAAGCAATCTTGAAGAAGTCATTGGCTGAATGCCTTCACGTGCCCTTGACAAGACGGGGACATGCAGACCCCGTCAAATACCTGTTGGAAGCTGTTGGAAAGTGAGTATTTATGTTTTAAAAAATGAAAAACATTATTGATATAAATAAGCAGGTACTGAAAAAATCTCGAATATAATTAAATTGCCTTAAAGTCCCTATGTTAGTAAAAATAAACGATGGGCTGATACATAATACGTATTAAAAATAAATATTAAACCCAACAGGATATTTTAACCCGCATAAAAATCCAGGCTTGAATGATAAACATTTGTAGCTGTTTCATTTATTTTCTATAAAATCCTTATATTTTTAGTTACACCTTGTTTAAATTCATTAAAATAATTGCTATTTGGAGCAACAATTTCCAGCATAATCTATTGTTGAACTTTTAATTACACGTATTTGCTTGCAGGTTGTACCAAGCCGGATTTCATCCGAACGTGGGTGTTTTATACCCGAAGATAGAATATCCAGTTTCTACAGAAACGGCTTTGTTGTCGCACTTAGTTGAATGGGAGCACAGCGAGGATTGGTAAATTGAAACCTTACACATTTTCTAGCAAGCGTAGTCAAGTTTGCTTTGAAATAAAATTATAGTGTAGCTGCACTGTCTATATTGCTTGTTGAAGCAAGCGTATAATCAATAACTTGTACAGACTAGGAGTTTGTAGAGTAGTAGTTAGTGACGTATTTAAATATAAAGACTAGCCATATTTATTCAGCTCAATTCAGTTTTTGTCCATCTATAATGACGATTTTATGATTCATCCGTTCAGCCACCGGCGTCTTTTCAATTTTCATGTGAGACAAACAAAATGAGGACCGGTGTGTTTTATCATTACTATTCTAGGACATACTGTCATTAGTTTTAAGTGCCGTACGCGCCTTTATATGTGTAACCAAAACCGTCCATCTAAACGCGAATGGAACTTAATTTATATATTTTGTCACTGCCTAAGTCATTCCACACAATAATTCTAATGAGAAAACTACTGACTGTTAATTTGACTTTATTGTATATTTTATCGTTTACGGTAATATTAGAGGTATTACGATGAATTACAGGGCCGAAGCTAAGTTCAACAATAAGAGCCGTATGACAGCAAGAGCACGACAGGTTGTGATGTCCATTCATGACGATGACTATAAGTTCTTTAGTGGACACGCCAGAGATGGTATGCTTGCTGTTTAATTATTTTCATTTAACTGATACAAAACTACATCCTACTAAAGTCTACATATAATAGTATAATAATAAGTAAAGAGACTATTGTTAAATTTCTTAACATTAACGTTTTTAAATTAATGAGTATCACACTTTGTTGTATCTTGTTTTTTAACACCCTCAAAGAGTTTATCTTATATTACTGCTTGATATTACAGTGCATTTGAGACTTATTTTTTTTTAAATTTGGAACATACCTCATCATCATCGTTTTAAACATCTGGATATTTACATAACTATTCTTTCAGGAGTTTGCGTTCTACCCGAGGCAGCATGCTTAGTACTAGTATGGGAGACATTTGCAATGAACAAAGGAATTAATTACAAAGACATGTCTGTGATATTCAGCAACATCCAGTTTACAGGCGAAACCACAATTAGGCCAGAGACAGCCCTTCGACTTGACGTAATGATTAATAAAGGAAACAATAAGTTTGAGGTAACATAACAATTAACCCATGATACAAAAATGAAAGACATTTACCAAACCACTTTTGTTAATATCTATATCAAACGTCAATAAAAATATTTCCACTGTTTTACCTCAACCACCACAAAAAGTATTGAAATAATATTATTTTAGTTTTTAAGCTTTTTATTTTCGTTTTCAAAACTTGGATTTTTTTTAGGTGAGCTACGAGAGAGTTCCAATCGCAAATGGCTATATCACAGAGGCAACACAACATGTTGATTTCATTAACCGAAATCTAGAACCACTCAATGTTGATGAAAATGAAATAATTCTTGACTCTAAGGATGTGTATACCATAATGAAGTTAAGGGGTTATGGTTACAAGTTAGTATAAAAAACATATTTGCATTAACAGCTCTGATAAACGAAATTCTCCGTTTTTCCATGAAAAATAGTAATTTCAGTGTGCCTCATTTTTTCTTATTGCAATGAATGGCGAGACGAGCTTGCCATTCGCCTGATAGTAAGCGATACGACCGCTCATGGAACGGTAGCAAAACCAAACAACACCATGAATTACAAAGCAATGCTTGGCTTTTCACTGTGCTCGCCATCCTGAGACATAAGATGTTAAGTCTCATTATATCCAGTAGTTACTCTGGTTACAAAGTCTTTCAAACCGGAATACAAAAATGCGTTTACACTGCTGTTTTTCAGAAGAAATAGACATTGCAGTGGTACCTAACAAGGCGGTACAGTACCTAACAAACCAATAAGTTTCATCTTGCTATATTTTTATATCTTGGATTAAAACTGCACTGCACTGCACTTAATCATACACCCAACAGTCATATACATAGTCTATCAACGTAGTAACCCCATATAAAGATCAATTGACTCTTGTGTCGTGGGTATCAGAAGCTACGAGGGAATTTTCGGTCTCACAAACACCCAGACCCGAGACAAATACTTTTGGACCTCACAAACATTTGTCTCGGTACGGGGATCGAACCCGCGGCCTCTTGTTTCACAGGCAGATGTGTTAACTAATAAATAATTTAAATTTTGCATGTATAGGTATTTATGAAAACAATATTATTCATATTAACATCCATAACATTAGTTACGGCGTAAAAATCCTCAGAATGTTAATACTATCCTAAAATTTACGATATACATTTACAAAAAACCAGGCAATAATTTAAAGAAATTCCTTTTCAGGGATGATTTCCAATCAATCCACTCGTCAAACATTAGCCGAAACAGAGCCAACATCAAGTGGAATGACGAATGGATCACCTTCTTAGACTCTTTAATCCAGTTCAACGCTTACTCTCGCGACCACGATGGGATCTCCACTCCTTCAGTGATCAAGAAACTTTCTATTAACGTTAATGAACATGCTGACGCCAAGTCTATCGTTATGGATGGAATTACATGTTTCACTGCTGATCGCTATGATATCTACGAGACTACTAAGTGAGTTTAAAATATCAGAAATCATATCTACTTGGCTGTTGAGTTTGAGTCGTTATATCTAGTCCTGAAAGTAACATTATATTTATTTGTATTAAATTAGGTTTCTATATTAACTGAAGTTGATAAAAGCTTTCAGCATCTGTATGCTCATAAACCTGCTTATTTTTTAAACTCTTAATTAAAGAATAATATTTTCCATTAGGTTAAATATAAGCCATATTATGATTTCCAAACATAAAACAGAACATTTTAATTATAAGATATCGTATCCATTAAAGTGATTTTAGTGATATTACCAACTAATCGTGTTAATCAATAGAATAAAGGATGTTTAAAGCTTCGAAAACAGTCCAGAGACAATTTTTACGGTCTTGTAATACGTTTATACATAAATTTGTTCATTATGGACAATAACCTGTTGCTCCATTAATGAAAAGATTATGTAAACTGTTTATATCCGTTCATTTTCATTGAAGCTTACTTTCACAAAATTGGGAGATATTATAATTGTGACAATATATATATATTTAAATTTAAAATATATGGTTAACTTTGATTCTAATTAATATTCATATTCATTCATCAAAAAGCACAAAATAATGAATAATAATAATCAGATATAGTAGGTGCTATTTTCCAAATCGATGTGGATAAATTTTAAACCAGAAATCTTGTTCATTTCGTTTTTTTTTTCTTACCCGTCTGTGTGTTTTAGATGTGGCGGTGTTGAGTTAAACTCAATAAAATTCGTTGATAAACCGATCACTGTCAAAGAAGCAGATGTATTGCAATCACGAGTATTTGTACCTTACTTCCTAACGGGAGTTGTAGATGTAAGTAATAGAAACATAGCTAAAATCGTTAGGCAATTTTCAAAACAGTACTAGATTTTTTTTAAGTAAAAAATAATAATATTCTAAAAATGGTATACATTTATTCATATGTATTTATATTGCAGCTAAAAACAGCACTGCAAGTTAACTTCCAAATAATTACTGATAATGTGTGTGATTACGAAATCAATGTCCAAGAACATCTAGCTCCTCATAATGTGGACGTATCTAACGTTATCAAAGAAGTAACAACTGAAATAGCAACGAATGAATTCAATATAGTCGCTGCTACGAATGGGGACTTCGACAATGAGAGGTCTAGAAAAGCCAATGTGATCATTGTTGATAATTTATTAGGTGACAAAGAAGTAAGTATCATAGATTATATCCAATTTGTACAATAATTGCAAAATATTTTTTTTTTTTTACTTCTAAGCATGCGGACCATTTCAATTTTGATCAGTGCTCTATAGTTTAAACAAAATCTTTATTAATACAACATTTCGATATTACAGAAATTGAAGACGTTGCATAGCATTATATCTGCAAACACTTTCATTTTGGTACTCGAACAAGATGGCAAAAATATTAGTCCTATATATGAATCATTCCACATAATTTCGGCAATGTCAGTGCAAAAACAGATATTAATGCTGATGAGAAAATCTGATAGTGTTAATGAGGACACAATTTATATACCAATTACACACGACCCTAAATTTTCTTGGATCCCACGCGTAAAGGCCGCCTTGAAGGAAAGTAAGAAAATTGTCCTCGTTTCTGAAAGGCAACCCTATTGCGGTGTCGCTGGTAAGTTGACTCTACATTTAATTAATTATACAAGTCTAATTATGATATTATTCTGTTACTTATCCACAATCAAACGTAGTGTACAGGGTGACATCTAATATATCACCTAAATCTATTTTGGGTATTTTTAGGTCTTATCAAGGTTCTCAGAAAGGAATACGGGAACAGGATTTCCTCGGTGATCGTGGATGATTTCTATCAGATACCCTCTTTCAACCCAGAAAATAACATCTTCAAGGAGCAGCTCCAAAAGAATTTAACTTTCAATGTTATGAAGAAGGTATTTTAAACATTACATTTTACGTTATTCGTGCATTATTCATGATTTATTTTTATTTTTAAAAATGTTGATATGATCATCGCTACAAAGTGTCAAATACTGACTTTGAAATCCAGATCAAGAAGTTCTTATTGTCATTTTGGTTTAGTCCTACGAGATGCACTTGTTGTATTAGCTAAATTTTTACATATAGATCTATGAACATATAATTTCCTTTAATACTTAAATTTTAATTGCAGGGCCTTTGGGGTGGCTACTACTATCTATCAAACATGACTACAGCCAATCTTCAGAATGTTTACTTGACCAGCAGTGTGCCAGGAGATATCGATAGTCTGAAGTGGGTTGAAGCAGCCCCTACATCTGCAAACAACTCTTTAGTTCAGGTAGACACTTTTGCTTCAAATACATATGTATGTTAGCTAGAGCCCAATTCTTTGTAAATTACATAGTATATGTTCATACTAAATCAAGTAATTTTACTTTGTATAATATTCTCTCTTGCTGTCTTATTTCAGCCGCAAAAAAACCACTGCTGGCTATAGACTTGATATGAATTGACAGGATCAAATAGTAAAATTCATGCATTAAAAATAATATGTTTTTATACCTCTAGGTCTGTTACTCCAGTCCGTCATTCAAGGATGCGCAGCAGGCAGCCGGAAAATTAATAAAAAGTAGCGAAAAAGCGTTCGGAATGGACTTCAGTGGATTTAATAGCAGGTAAATTAATTGTAAATGTGCAGTTGCTTGGTAAAGGAAATCCATTGCTTTTTATATAAAGTCAACCCTGAAAAATTAAAATGTTAAAGGATTTTGTACAGTACAGATAATCAAGTCGAGGACAGTGAAAATATAAATTACAACCTGTTAGCTCCATACAGCTAGTTTTTGCTAGATCATAAAATTACATACATACACATCGAATTGATAATTTCCTTTTTTTGAAGGCAATTAATGACTATTTTTCACAAAGTAGCTTATAATTCATAGTTTAAATTTCCATTTCTATAGGGGAGAACGAGTAATGGGTGTGGTGGACGGAGGTGCTTTGAGCAGTACAGTGGAGGCTGATCCCGATCTCCTCTGGCCAGTACCTGAACATTGGAGTTTAGAAGACGCTGCTACTGTACCATTGCCGTACTTGTACGCGTACTATTGCTTGGTAAGTAAATTTTCCCAAGGTATTTATAAAGAATTAATCATGTTAGGAAGGTAGAAAATAGGAAATTTAAAGGAGCTTTGCAGAATAATAAAAATAAACATGAACTGTGATCTGATATATGGTGTAAATGTTTAAATTCTAACTTCTGGCCGTTATTTATTCTCCTAACTATTTTCTTGGTTTATATGGATTTTCACACAAGACCGAATCTATAGGAATACCGAAGTTCCAATCAATATTGACCTCTGCCGTTATTTCACCTTCCAAAGTATCTTATCAAGTCCAATAAATTACGTCATCATTTTCAAGGATCATTAATACCCTTAAAATCTCCGAAAATTAATAGGTCGTATGAGCTGTTACTATCAAATGATCTTCATAATTACGAAATAAACCCAAAAATAAAAAAATACGTTTATTTCAGGCAATCAAAACACAACTTCAGAAGGACTCTAAAGTGCTTGTCAATGGAGGAGCGGGTGCGTTGGGCCAAGCGGTTATATCCATTTGCTTGGCTTTGAACTGCGAGGTATACACCACAGTCAGCGATAAACAGAAGAAAGAATTCCTGATGAAATTGTTCCCTGAACTCAAAGGTATAACCCAAAAAATGCAGCATTGGAAACTCAGATTTCTGGTCTCAGAAAACCCACCATTTAACCGAATGTAGAACCAGCAAATATTTCTTATAGGATATAGACGCGAGCTTATAAGTATATTTTATGAATTCAATCGTTTAATTGACAGCGTCCGTGGCGGGGTTGGTTAGACGCCGGCTGTGAAACGTGTGGCCGCGGGTTCGATCCCTGCACCGAAACAAATATTTGTGTGTTCCACAGGTATTTGTTTCGGGTCTGGGTGTTTGTGAGATCAAAAAGTCTCTCGTTGTTTGTGATACCTACGACACAAGACTAGACCTTAGTGTCGGGTCATGACTATGTATGTGACTGTTAGGTGTATTTAAATACTATACACCTAACATATAACCTATAAATATAAATATACAGCTCATGTATGAGCTATGGTTATAAGAAACATTCTAAGCAAATATCAAAATATCCAAGTACTTCAATACTAAAATGATATAAATTGTCTGCAGAAAGCAACATAGGATACTCCAATGTGATTTCTTTCCAAGACGTTGTGATGGGCGGTACGAAAAATCAGGGTGTTGAAATCGTCATCAATTGTTTAAGTGGAAAGTTACGACATGTGAGTACCTACGATAAGATATTTAAATCACCATCATCATCATCATCAGCCTTTTATTGTCCAAATATTTAAAGAATTACCTAAATTGACTGCCTCATTGGTTTAGGTGCACTAAGGTACGATTACAAAGCTGAGGTCTCGGGTTCCAATCCCGGATCGGGCAGTGTTATTAGAGTTTTCTATTCGTTATCAGACCTGAGTCAGGAATTAGTGCCCGATATGGCGATAGGCTCGTCTCCTATCACGTCGTGGGACGGAAGCCACAAGGCGAAACGTGGGTGTCCTGGTTGCACCTCTGCCTACCCTTTCGAGGTAAAGGTGTGATGTTTTTGTACGTATTTAATATATGTGTAATTTTTATTCTATATTTCCACGTAGTTATATATTAGCACATACACCACTGCTAAGCACGATTGAGGGTGCATTATTAGTCTGCCACGTGTACTTGCGTGATGACTTTAAATAAATTACATACATACATACATACATAACCACACGCCTTTTTCCCAGAAGGGGTAGGCAGAGGTGCTACTAGAACACCCACGTTTCGCCTTGTATATTCCGTCCCACGATGTGATAGGGGGCGAGCCTATCGCCATATCGGGCACAAATTCCTGACTCCGGGCTAATAATGAATAGAAAAATCCAATATCACTTTGCCCGACCCGGGATTCGAACCCGAGACCTCAGCTTTGCAATCATACCGTAGTACCACTACGCCACCGAGGCACTTTAAATAAATTCTTGTGAAGAACTCTTGACAATCCTGGTTTCCTAGTATTTTTGGTTTATAATCAATGTTATAACAAGCGCTCGTTAAATATGAATGTACCAACCTATTATCAATAATTCCCCTCCTCTCTTCCCATCCATTTACCTTCTCGCTCCCCTCCCAATTTGATGTTCCGACAACACATCCATGGTTCAAGCGTTGTGAATGTTCATGGGCGGCAGTGATCTTTTACCATCTGGTAATCTGTTTGCTCGATTGTCGGACCTATTTAATAAAAAAATCGGTGACTCTGATCCACTTAGACTATTATTCTTCTGGGGTAAAATGAATCCGCAAACCCGCACTAGGCCAGCGTGGTGGACTATATGGCTTAACCACTCTCAATCGTACTCTCGATTGTAGAGGAGGCCCGTGCCCTGCAGTGGGTCGTATATGGGCTGATACAATACAAAAAAAAATGAATCCGAATAATGTTTATTTTTAGGCTGCAATGCACTGCGTGGCGATGCACCACCAAATACTTGACATAAGCGATTACGACATGATATCAAACAACGATTTCGGTATGTCGTTCCTAATGAAAGCTCGAGCGTATTATGGCGTACGCTTTTCCACCATCTTTGATCCTGAGTTTGCCCAAGAAAAGAAGGTAAGAGATAAATAATTAATTACTTAGGATTTTGTTTTAAACAATACTTCATTTGTGTATTTTACATTTCTAATCGAGCTGGATATCAGCAGATAAATGTCAATTGAATCAAAATATACTTTGATTTGTTAATCTATTAAACTAATCCAAGATCATGAAACATCGTAGTAGGTTGCTTCTAACCTAGCACTGTTCTTCAAATCGAACCGTTTCTTTTCATCTTTAATCTCTTTATGGTAAGCAGTGACCTGGGTGTCCTAGACCCTTGGCAATACGAAGGTCCATGAGAGGCAGTGACCGTTTACCATGGGGCAGGCTGCATGCTCATCTGCCTGTGAAAGGCCATAAAATTCTAAGATATTTTTTTCCTCAGCGCCTTCACTACATGATCACTGAAGGCATAGCAAAGGGTATCGTGAGACCCTTAAGCCGTGTCGTGTATTCTCCAGACAATATATCTAGAGCATTTAGGCTCATATCCACGAGCAGACACAGGGGTAAAGTGTTGATTAGAATGAGGGATCCGGAGAACAATGCTCAGGCCTTAAAAGTTTTGCCTAGGTGAGTAAATGCCCTATCCAACTGTGGTGTTATAAATTTCTTGTTATATTTATCGAACTTATGCACGTGATGAAAACCAGATAAATATGCCAATAAATTTTATAGTGCAATAATCAGTATCTATTAGAAGTTACTACGAAATAAACATAATATACTCTTTCATTTTTGTGAAGGGACATTAAGCCTTGGCCTATTAGTTGCAATATGCGCTGTATACTTAGCGAAGCTATTAACAATAGAACAGAATTTAAGAACGAAAACTTTATTGATGCACTGCAATAATTTAGCTTCGAATGATAATGTCTCGATATTGAAATAAAACGAATTCTTAAGGATTTTATCGCGAATTAGATTTAATTTTTACATTTTCACAGTTTACTTTACAGTTTTCTAAAACTATAAAGTGATTGAAACGTCGAGAAATTAAAAAATGTAAAAATTATATCAAATTCGCGATAAAATCCGTAAGAATTCGTTTTATTTCAATGTGTAACATTCGCGTAAACCCAAGACACCAACCAATGTCTCGATAATAATGTTTTTTACTTGTATGCTTTGTGTATTAACACCTGAAGATAATATGGCTATTTTATATTAAATCACACCATCTTAATACAAATTTGTTTCGTTTCAGAATGACGTACTCATCGAAGGGAACGTATGTTGTCGTTTGTGATCAGACTTTACTAGGTTTAGAGCTAGCAGATCACCTCGTAAAGAGAGGGGCTAGAAACCTAGTTCTTAACATGAACCCGAACTTCATTTCGGGATACTATTACGCTAAAATGATGTAAGTTATTAAAATATATTGAAGAAAAACAAACTTGAACACAGTCGGTGTAGTGTTTGGAATAATTGTGTTTACAACTGATTTTAATAATACTTTAATGATGAAGATAACCTAAAACTGACGGTAACATCCCATCTTACGTTTGGATGGGACGAACCAAATATGAATGTTACAATATGTGAACACCAGCATTTTATTGACCGCTCTTGTAAAGATGCGAATGCGTTGTTGTCAAAATATTAGGAGCAGTTTTTCTGTCTTTACATATTATTATGGACATGTTAATACTATTATATTACGAGTATTAATGCTGTTGTTGTTTTTATTATAAATCGTATCTCCAATAATGCGTTAAATAGATATTTTTAAAATTTTTAATTTTAGTTCCAAATTTCGCCACACGCCAATAGTTTTTTCCAATACACATGTGGCAGCTCTAATGACTTTTGATAGCTGGATTACACCATTTATAAAATTTATCTTTTCAGGGCATGGAAGAAACAAAAAGCCGCGATTAAAATTACATCAGAGAATTTGCAATCAGACAAAGGATGTTTGAAAATAGTAAAGGAAGGAAAGAAATTGGGCTCAATTTTAGGAATCTTCATAGTGCTAAACAATAGGTCAACGGTTGATGATAATTTAGACCAGCAGGAGTTCGTTAACAAATTCAATGAAAAGGCTTGCGTCGTGGCTAACTTGGATTTGGTGACCAGGAATATTTGCAATGAATTAGCGTAAGTTTTTTAGCCGACTTCAAAGAAGGAGCAGATTCTATTTGCATGATGATATTTAGAAATGTTAGTTTTGTTTTATTAATATCCGTGTCTTTTTGACAGCCACTTCGTTGTTCTAAGCTGTTCATCAAAATCTGCTGCAGACGAGTACGTTTCTTCTACTATTGACAAAATATGTCAAGCAAGAAACGATATTACATTGCCGGCGCTCGCTCTTAAGGTTGGAGCATTAGCTGAGGTGAGAAAAAATCTCTTTAAATACTTAGTTATTTCAAAATAAAAAACTTAAACTTCTTCTAAAATAATGTATTATAAAATATAGAATCATATTATAATCATCCAACATAAAAAGCAACGGTAATTGTAATTCTAACTAGCTCATTTTTTATTTAATTTCAAAACTACTAAGCTAAGATATCATAATGTATTTTATTGATAATTAATTACTAAACAATTCTTTTTTCCTTTCAGTTCGAAGAAAATTTAGATAACGCGTTACTAAATACCCAAGCACAAACTGTAAGGACAGTTTTCAATACTGTTGAATCTAGCATGCGATTGAAATACAACAATGTTGTGACTTATAATTTGGTGAAACCATTTGGTGCCGATTTTATTGCGAAAATAGCGAGGATTCTTGGTAAGATCGTTAACTTTGTTGTCATCTTTGTCTTTCAGTCTTCTGGTAAATACTTATTGTGTGCATATTGTCCGTCAATAACAATTCAAATATAAAAAGCACTGTGAATCTAATCGATCAGTATTTTTTTTTATTTTATTTTATTTAACTTCATATACAAACATATTGTACATAAGTTCAACAGTTTATTATGTATGTATATAGATTTATAATTGTAATATCAATAGGTGCAATTATTGGTATTCGCGATAGAAATCATGACCATTCAACATATTTCACAGGCTTAGAAACAATTGACGATGTGAACGAAACCCACACGTTAGAAAACTTAATGGTAAATGAAATAAATATAGAGGAGGTTATAAAAGCAATAAAAGAAGAATACAAGGTCACTTATCCCATAGAGAAAGTGAAGAAAATGACAATTGAAAAGTAAGTCAAATTTCAAAAGTATCTTTATTCGGATAAATTATTGACCACATGTCACTGCTAGATATTAACCAAACTAAACCAAAGTTAAAATAAGCGATGAGTATTTATTAGTTTTATGGAAAAAACAAAATATATTTTTTATATTTGATTCAGTATTTTGCGATGATGAATGATCGATCAATCAGTTTAATTACATAAGTTACGCTGTAAAAAAAACAAAGAGATGTTATGATAATAAAAATAAGGTTTAAATTGGCTTAAAAATAAAATTTATAAAACATTTCAGCTTGAAGAACTTAGGCCGTGACCTCATAAAATCGAACAAGAACTTCAACAGCGGTTTGGGAGCCTTCTTCACATTCATCGATGAGGACGAATGCTTAGCTACAGAACCTTTGATCACTATGCAGACCAAATTCAGCGACGTCACGGTATGTTCACTTTACTATCTTTTATTGTTAATCTACGTGACTTCTCCGCCTGATATGTAGGTTATAATTATGATAGTCATTTGTCGACACAAATATTAGGTCTTTATTATAAGAGCTATACAAATCATGAACAATTTTTTTTGTGTTTGATGTTTGTTTTTTATTTGTATTTGAACAAATAAACCTATCAATTACACACATCCTCCATGTCTTACAAGATTCTTGTGAATTGAATGTGAACATTAGAAAGTAAAAACACATGTTGTCCTGCAACAAACAGACCCCAAAAACTCCTAATAATTGACCCTCGGTAGGAATTTATGAAGTCATTATTTAAGCTTCTACTAAATCTAATAAACATTATAGGAAGAAGAAGAATTGGACCCAAAGTCGACGTACCTGCTCCTCCTCCCAGGGTTTGGAGGTCATCACAGTATATTCACGTCAGTCTGCGAGAGACTGAAGGTTCAGGCATTGACTCTCCAACTAGGACCCGATATGATGGATGATAGCATACAGCAAATGGCCAATAATATTATGAAGGTAAGTTGCACAACTTTGGTAGCATATTTTCTGCAAATATCGTTTGATTGTTAAACGTCTTTAATACGATGGTTAAATACACAAAAGAACAGAGTAATAAAAATTCAATAGAATTCATTCAATATAATTAATATCTTATTTAGATAATCTCCACGTAGTATTAATGAAACAGATACAAAAATAACGTAGTGTTTAGTATTATATATTCAATAATGTGAGGAAAATCACATCACATCCACAGTTTGAAGATAGCTGATCAATCAATTCTCTACCAACTTTTCCTACCAAAAAAGGTTTTTTTTCCGCTTCGCCTACAATTTCCTTAGTATTTATCAGAACAGAGATCTCGTTATCTTCCGCTTTGAGATTCGCTCCTGCCGTTCGAGCGCACTTTGTCGTTTTCTTTTATTGTAGAAAAAGATTGAATTAATTCAACTTATATTTCCCAGGGAGCGAGCAGTATTGCCAGCGCAAAAAATATTTCTATTTTAGCATAATTCTGAAACGTAGTGAAATGTTCAGTTGATATAGTTTTTTTACCATTAATATACACTTACTCATCTTTTGAACAAAAATGAAGATTTACTCATAATGTTATTGAAGTCTGACCTGAATTATACGGAGAGTATTTAAAAAACCATCGATGCAAACAAAGAGAATGGGCTAAAAATAAATTCCACTATCATTATTCTTACAGTTCATTAAAAAACGAATCGAGTTGAAATCAAAGTTCTACCTGCTGGGGTATTCGTTTGGTGTCAACGTTGCGTTGGAGCTGGCTGCATTGTTCGAAAAAGAAGGTAAAATGTCTATATTTTTAACGAAGCTTGTCAATTAAAATCTCCCAGCCGGGAGATGGTAACGAAATATGGTTTGGTTAATGGGATCTATGGGTTAATATGTTGTCTTGGATATTGTATGACGTCGTTATTGTTGTTAGTTTTAGTGGAAATAATGTAAAAAGTAGTTGTGCAAATCAGCGAGACATACATTAATATTTTTACAATCGATATTCTATATGGACATCACTGTAGTTACTCTTTTTGTGTAATGACGTTTCAGTGCCTGTATAAAATTTTACAACGATTGTGGATTTAATTTTAAAATTACATGAAAGCTTTGACACAGCTTATATAATTGCTAGAAATCATTAAATCATGTTCTATATGCAGGTCATGTTGGTGTTGTCTACTGCCTCGACAGCAGCCCTGACGCTCTCCGCGTGCACCTAGACGCCTACGTGGGCAACCTTACCGACTCACAACTCCAAAACAGTATAGTAGAACACATGTACCGACTCATGGCAGGGCAAGACAGCGAAGAATTGAAGAAAGACCTGGAGAAATACGAGACCTGGGCAGAGAAGATCGAGGCTTGCGTCAACCGACTTCGAGGAGTTGTGTTCTACTCCCATCAGTACAAGAGATCAATTCTACAAGGAGCGTATAGAAGGATCAAACTGGCCCGAGAGTATGAGCCGGACTTCAAGCTTCAGTCGGAACTGGTCTTGATGAAGGGCATTCTTCATCCATCAGCGGAAACTCTTCCTGAAGACTACAGTCTGTCCAAGTACAGTGTAAAGCCAGTGAAAGTGTTCAATTTGGAAAGTGACCACGCAACAGCGCCTCAGGATTGCAGGGTGGCCAATATTGTCAACAGAATTCTAGAGCCCAAATTGTTGGAGGAATTCAAAAAGAAGAATCTATGCGACAGCTACCTCGCCGATCCTTTCAAGATTCTTTAAATTATTGTAGTTTTAAAGTAAAAATTATTTATTTTTGAATATAATGTGTGTGATTTGTATGATATTGTTTTTCTTCTATAATATTCAATCAGCAATTCAACAGCAATCAGTATTAGATAGACACTCAGTAACGGTGGTTAATACACACATTAATGAGGTTTTTGTTTTTTAAAAGGCTTCGTTTTTATACGATCCATGGATAGTTTTCCTGAGATTAAGACACATCTAACTATACTCCATGCTTATAAGATATAAAAAATAACAAACAAATCCACGTACCAATACAAAATACAGATTATTCCTCCCAGGGTAAATACGAACTCGGAATTATTTAATGGCGACACACCAAATTAGCCGCAAAAATTATTACGCAAAATTAAAACAAAGAAATCACTTTGTTCTTTCACCCGTTCAGAAATAAACTATTAAGTTCCAAGGGGAAGATCGTGACCGACGCCCCACTGCGATAATATCATAAAACAGTGAGACTTGGGAAAGTTGCCGACTTATCTCGACAATTTAAGGGCGTCCTCAGATTTATATGTGGGATTGCTGGTGTGGAAACTTTGCTCGTAATTTCCTTATTTAGCCGTTTTTTTATTGCTGCTTTTTATTGTACAATAAATTCTCGCATAAATGACTCGTCCTAAAGGCTACCTATAAGTGCGTGGTGGCCTCGTGGTATAGGACCAGATACGGCTGCCTACATGTTCACGGTGGTCGCGGGTTCAAATCCCAGGGCACACCTCTGACTTTTCGGAGTTATGTGTGTATTGATAGTCAATCACCACGCACTTTAACGGTGAAGGAAAACATCGTGAGGAAACCTGCATACCGTAGCGAATTAAAAAAAAAAAAAATCTACGGTGTGTAAGTCCGCCAACCCGCACTAGGCCAGCGTGGTGGACTATATGGCCTAACCACTCTCAATCGTACTCTCGATTGTAGAGGAGGCCCGTGCCCTGCAGTGGGTCGTATATGGGCTGATACAATACAATACAATAGAAAAGGCTACCTATGCCTTGAAGATCAGTCAGGATTCTTTGCAGGAGTAATGTGTGCATATAACGGAGTTTGGTAATAGTGTTTTTGAATCCTTTTTCATTCCCGTTCCCCTCCCAATTGGGCCGGTAACACATCCATGATTCAGCTTTGTGGATGATCATGGGCGGCAGGGATCACTTACCATCAGGTGACCTGTTTGCTCGTTTGCCGCACCTATGCGATAAAAAAGTGCTCCACGTGTGACATAAAGGTTACAGGATAGTTACGCCACAACGTGATAACATAGAAAGCCATGCAAAAGGCTGATATTCATATTTTTATGCCGATTCAGCAGTAAACTCACTTGATGGTGAATGTCACAGATAAGCAAAACAATAATTCTTGAATTAAGTTTATACGCAGACAGGAAAAATACAGTATCATCCATGTTGGTTTTATATGATATAATGGTGGTCATATTACTCAAACTTGTTCGTTTATAATTTAGACAAAAGTGGTTCAAGCATATCTATTAAACTTAATATATTTTTATTTATTCCTTCTACATACTAGTAATTACAGGCCACACCTTATTAGGTGAGCAGCAGCAGAGTAGAACATTTTTTTACATCAGGTACAGTTATTCATGATTACTAGTAACAAATCAGTAGACAAGCAGCCTTTGTGAACTCCGTCATGTAGCATGAGAATGTATCAACCTGGTTGGACACCGCAGACGTAGCGCACACGTCAGCGGTGCGTGCTGCAATAACTTGGTGCGCGCTCAAGGCACCGACAGCATTGTCGATCGGCGCCGTCGCCCCACGTACCCTTCGCGGCATTATGTATTTTACCACGAATCACTTAAAATAAATATTTGACCAAAACTACTTCCCTTTGAACTTTCAATTTGTAATAACCTGTCATTCCTAAAAACTAATTGAACTCCAGAATTTCAATTGCTTGATGCTGGTTTGCGTAGACAATTTATTTTTATAAAAACGAATCGAAAAATTCACGCCATCTATTATGATATCTCAAACTAATTAGACTAAATTACATTTTCAAATAACACCATAGATGGCGCTGTTCAGAAATATATTCGTTGATAACTACCCTATAGAAAATCGTTAACACATTCATAGTAGTATCGAGCAATAAAAACACAAAAACGATATACACCCGAGCGGCAGATGTAAATAAACATTATTAAGACATTTATCAGACAATAATTGCTTTATGGGAACATTCCGACAATTTATAGAGGAAATGGAAAATTCATAATTTTAACAAAGAAACATTTTGTTATTATTTTCAATAGCCGTTTATGGATATTAACGTTAATGTAAATTGCAGATGTAATTTAATTTTAAATTATTGGGACGGAATGCAATGAATGAAACGTGTAATGTTGCAGTAATTTTATATAAATGCGCTTTTCCGTTTGACTTCAGTTGCTGGATTTAATTTTACTAATTATCTGGTTGCTTAAGTTGATAATTGCTCTGAAAAGTAAAAAGCTCTGAAAGATAAAAGCGACCAACATAACCCACCACCTACAGCTACCAATCCCACAAATCGTTTTGTCCACAACTCCTGTCTACATCGTTGTTTTTGAGGGCGGTATTTGAAGAGCACGAAACTAAAAAATAAAAGCTTTTCATAGAACTTATTGTGCTTCCAGGTATCCTTTTGACTAAACGACGAGTCAGTAAGAATTAACAATCATACCAAATTTTCTGTGAAACACTAATTATTGTACCTTTACCAATGAATCTGCCTATTCATATTGTATACTATGTAAGACTGTAACGTGACCCTGCCATATATAAAACCTCATTAGGTCTTACAATTTTAAAAACCCTGCAACACATAGGTGTTGTCGTTGTAGTCATAGGACTCTGTTGACACACTTCCTTTATAATATCCTCGAGAAAATATATCTGTGGAAATAGCTACACTTCAAAATAAATCAGTATCAACACTAATACCTACCATTAAGCCGGACCGTGCCGACCCAATCGAGTCTAAGCATCTAAATAGATTTCCTGATTTACAATATTACTGGGATCAGTCATCCGTTGAAACTGCATCCATTGCTGGGAATTTATTTAAGGAAGGATTCGGTAAATGGTTTGAGCATTTAACTTGATTTAGTAGCGAGTTAGGTAACGACAGAAATTGTGCAGCTTGCTCCTTTGTTTGCAAAGTTTTTGGATTTTCGAGTGGCTGCCATAATTTAGGTGTAATGGAGAATATTACTTTTAACTGGGAAAGTAGATTAGCGACTTGTAGTCGTATAAAGTAGGACAGGAAAACGCGCAAAGGCCGGCATGGTTTTTTTACATACATACATAAACACACGCCTTTTTCCCAGAAGGGGTAGGCAGAGGTGCTACCAGAACACCCACGTTTCGCCTTGTATATTCCGTCCCACGATGTGATAGGGGGCGAGCCTATCACCATATCGGGCACAAATTCCTGACTCCAGGCTGATAATTAATAGAAAAATCCAATATCACTTTGCCCGACCCGGGAGTCGAACCCGAGACCTTTGCAATCGTACCGTAGTACCACTACGCCACCGAGGCATGTTTTTTTTCTGTCCTTAATCACTTTAGATGCGGATGGGAAAGGGTGGGCAGAGTTACTGCAAGCGCAACCTGTGATTTACCGAATTTATTTAAGTTCAAAATGTAATAACTAATGAGTAAATAGTACTCTAGACACAGATTTCCGTGTAAGATGAACCAAATTAATATCGTTTTGTTTTTTTACTTCTCAAAATGAATTGGCTGATCCATGAATCGTGTCCAAGACCTCATATATCACCATTCACAAGCCATACGTGCTATTAAAATAATAATGAGGCAATATTAGTATATGATAACGTAAATAATGTATTTAAGGAATCTTAATTGTTCGAAGAGCATTCTACTCATAGGATTTATTTAACATTATTCTTATTGTGTACCTTTTTCACATTCCATCTTTTCAGTTTTCAACACTACAAGTCTCGTAATCCTTAATGACGTCATCGTTTCGGGAAAAGGACTTTTGGCGCTGTCTGACCTATTAAGGTTATTTACAGGTTGCATCGAGGCATTAATTGCTATTAAAACAAACGAAGTGAGCAATAAACATTATCTTGAACTAACGCAAACGGCCCGCTGTATATTACCTTTAATTGTACAAATGGATTGAGATTATTTTCGTAATTGCTGCGTAGGAGGCTGAGTTTAAATTTTTTAGGCTTGATGAAACGATCAGTAGTTCAATAAGTCTAGTTAAATTTTTGTTCCTAAATATGTTTGTTGTAATACAATGTTTAATAAACTAAATTTCCGTTATTGAATAAAAAAATTCTAAAAGTACCTCATAAACGGCGTCGTCTAGAAGTACCTAATAAACGGTTAAACAACATTTCCGTATAGTGTTTATTGAATAAAAAATGTCTAATAGTAATAAACGGTGTCTTATATTTAGGTCTACGTTTAGTTGTTGTTATGGAGCTATTTTATTATTAATGTTATTTCTAGACGTCATGCCTAGAAATTATGTAACCGAAAAACGATTTAACAAATTTACAGAAAGTGGATTATACAAATTGAGCCCAGGGCCTCAGGTTTCAGCTCTTTATAGATATTACAGAACCGATTCAATATTAAAAGTTTCATCAAAACACTATCAAATTGAATCAACCAATGTTTAAAAAAAAGTTCATAGAAATTAAAGTCATAATTGTTTCCTGTTAAAACCAAGATACAATCATCTCTGCCAGACGATATAATACTCTGTCCTCGCAGCAATGCGCTAACCTTATAATAAAGTACACTGCCGCGCCAATATCAAAAGTTACAAAAGCAATCGATACAAATAATGACGTACAACTTAATCCCGGTAACAAAGCACCGTAACTAAAAGCTTCATACTTTGATATAACGAGAATAGATTTATAAACAAACTCCATCAAGTTCATAGTCTTGAGCACAAACGCACGAAACTAAGTCGATGACAGGTTCAAATTTTACTTATTACTTGCACAGAAACTGACAAACGCAGAGTTCTGCTTTAAGCTGACATCCAGCTAGTAAAGCAATAGAAACACTTGAAAATATTAAGTTTATATTGTAGTGTGTGTGGACTTACTGAGGCTGAAGAGAGATCGAAAGAGAGAGAGAGAGAAACTACAATGCATCAGATGGTAAGTGCAGTGCAAATCAAATGGAGTATCCGTCTATAAGAGTTGGTTATTTTTGACAGTTCGTACAGTTACGCTGGCATTTTTCTCTCTCTTCAGCTATAGGTAGTCGATTGCTAAATATAGGCCTCCTAAGGAACTCCACAAAAAAACTGTTGGAAGCGGCCTTCATCCAGCAACTTCCTGCAACCTTAACCAGGTCGTCCGTCCATGTACTGGGTTGGTTGAAACTAAATTTACACAGGCTGAACTCGAAACGCCACATTTGTTTGGTTCGCTATGACAGATTTTTCTCGGTCTAAGAAGATACGGTCCCTGCCACCAGTGGATCGGGCAAAGTGATATTGGATATTGGAGATAATTTGTGTCCGATATGGGTATAGGCTCGCCCCCTATCACATTGTGAGACGGAACATACAAGGAGAAAAGTGGGTGTCCTAGTTCCACTGCCTCTTTCGTCTGGGAAAAATGCGTGAGTTTGAGCAATTGACTTAGTGCCTGAAGGTCATAATGAGATATTTCTTGCCGCAATTCAACTATCCCGACTGTAATTGTTAATTCCTGTTTATTCAAATACTACGTGGCTATCAATCGGTCGCGTGGTCGAAATTATTAGTCTATTAAGATGTGCTTTGTACAAGTAATTACATCATATGTATTAATATGTATTAGTAGAGGAGAAGCCGACTGTGAAACAAGAGACCAGGCGTTTGACACACTGATATATGTTTTGTGTCATCAAGGAATATTTCTGATTGATCCGATGTAGGGTTTGAAGGTCCTTAGTTATTTTGAGACCTTCCATATAAGTTACGTTTCATTTCATAGTGTAAAGTACCTGTAAACTTTTAAGTATATTTATTTCGAAGGGGTCACTAGCAATGAAACTTTTTCTATGTTGGTATCCTTAAAAAAAATTAAAGCTTTCTTCATGGTGAACAATTTATCATTTCTACAAATGTCGTTACTACCAGGACTCTTTGTAAATGTATGGGCAGGTGTATCATGTGACTGTCATGTCACTGATGAAGATGATGATGTGCCAGACTCAGACTTCAGTCAGAAAAGTCGATGCAATTGTTCCTAATGAGCTCAATCTTTCCGAGATGCTGACCATGCTTATAATATAGTTCCATAACTATTTTATAAGCATATTTAAATACAAATAGCTCACTCTATCCAAATCTTATTAGCACCTCTACAATGCACTAGTTGGCTACAAAATGCAGCGAGCTCGAGACAAATTGACAGCGGAAGTCTAGCCGGCACAGCTCTCTCGGGCTAGTGATTATTACATTTCAATATTCAATGGGGACAGAGCTACGGCAAATCGACGAGTTTCTCAACAGAAAATTAGTTGACGATTATTTTGTATGGACTCGCTGGGAAATTGTCTTCGATTGCACTGAAAGTAGTTCAATTGAGTGATATTCGAAATACGTCCGTTCTGTGAAATTTGCTTTCATTCGAGATAAAGTGCGGTTGAATTGATTTGAAATGTTTTAACTGAGAGAGAATGAACTATAAGAGATGAACTATCATCATAAAATTGGTGTTGAATTTTATATTATGGTTGGATTATTTTAGAATGACTTGCAAAAATCAGAGATCGCCTATACAATTTGATAATTTAAGACATAAACCGAAAATGGTTACATTTTATGACTAATCTTAAAATTAATAAACATTATTTTATGAATTATTTAAGACCCTTTTTTAATGCTTGGACGGCAAACGAGCTAACATGTCAGCTGATGGTAAGTGATCACTGCCACCCATGAAAATCCACAACGCTGGATCATGGATGTTTTGCCGGCCCATCAAATAGGGAGGAGAGCGGGAAGGAAAAAGGAGGAGAAGTGGAAAGCAAAGCTGTTGCTTCACGTCGATTTCTTGTGAGACAGTGATATTGCCACGAACTAGCCTGCTCATTCGTGCTGAGTCATGACTAACAATAGCTTGGCTCTACCATTTCCAGATACCTTGTCAGGCTTGGTAAAATGTTTATTAAACTGTGGGCGTATCTTATAAATTAGCAACTGTTTCTTTTGTGTCGAGGATTCTTTGTCAAAGTTTAATTTCAAGTTTTAAATTATTTAAATTTAATTTCTAGGATCTAATACATCATTAGATGGAATTCTTAGAGTACTAATGTTAATTTTTAGTTCAAACAAATAAACCTCGTTAAAATGACTCAGTTAAAATGACCAGAATATCGATAAACCAAATAATCTGTTCCAAGAAAATATGATGATTGTTAAAAAATAATACATTCTTCTGCCTAAATTTATCCCGCACTCACATGGACTCACCAGAGCAAAATGTCACAGATCGAATAATAATTTGATTTTAATTATACAATAGACCCTACTACAAGTAGATAATTCAGAATAACTGTAAAAAAGCAGGAAGAATGTTGACATTATACCATTCATATTAAAATTCACTTATAAATATTTACCGAACACACATCAAAAACGGAACTTACAACGCAAATCCTTATTACAAACACCAATCTTACGTAACCTAGGCTGTTTACTCATAATAAGGTGATTTGCAAGCCAGCGTCATAACTTGCGTCGGTGTACCGACAAAGTGTACGAGAAAATTCCCCGCTGTGTCAGCTCGTAAAAGGTTTCGTGTACGATCTAGATTTAAAGAGCTGACCGGTTGGGGACTTCGGAGGCAAATGTCTCTATCTTGGATGCTGGAATTATAGTATGGTTGATACGGTAATGTGGAGGTAACATTGTTGGGATTAAAAAGGTCTGTTGGATAAATTGGCAACAATGTGATTCATGGAACGAGCAGATTGGATAGAGACCGTCGTTCAACACTATCTTTCTTCTTCTTCAGCCTATGTATCCACCCAATGCTGAGTGTAGGCCTCTTGTAATGCACTAGGTTGTTCTGTCCTGGGCAGTCCTGAACACTATACTGGCATCTTAAAACCGAATATAAATACACTGAAGTCACTTTTGTGTACATTACTATCTCTGGTTTTGAGTTATGGTATACGAGAATGAAATGAAAATATTTATTGAATCCATATAATGTCATACATTATTTAGATTCAGTCACTTTTTTTTAGTGCCACCCGGTTCACAAGGCGGTCTTCGCGAGAGAAGAACGGGCAAGAAACTCTAGCGTTGCTACTACGGCGGTCGCTATCTCGGTGGATTCAAATATTATACCATATATAGTTAGAGAATATTATAGTTAGAGATAGGAGGCTTAAATGCAAGTGCAAGTTTAAGGCACACATTCTGCATCTCTCCTTAATCTATTCCAACCATATAAATAACCGCCTACAAGGTGGTCAGACGACCTAGTAAAGGTCGCAGGACGTCGCTGGATGCAGGCTGCCTCCAACAGGTCACTGTAGAAATCAGTGGGGGAGGCCTATGTTTAGCAGTCGACTTCCTTTGGCTGATGGATGATGATGATGATATAAATTACCTAGGGAGCGATTCTGAAACCTAACAGTTATCAGCCTAATATATATACATTACCACTAAGTGAAAGAGACTTTATTCTTAAACATTATAGAACAGTCTGATTAGATATATACATCACAAAGATGTAAAAATAATTAAACCGCATCCAAAAACGGTTTGCATATTACAAATTCCATGTCCTGTCTCTTGCATATCAGAGTTTGAGCTTTTACAAGCTCGTGTATCGGAGATCGATGTACCTCACACAATGACCTACTTTAGAGCCTTGTTCATACAAATGCACTACATCCAACTTCCAGTAATGTCTTTGCAATACATTCTATGAATACATAATTTGTTCTTGTTCTTTTAGAATGAATAAGCTGTTGGTTTTGGATTTAATGTTCTAGGTGGTTAGTGACGTAGTTGGTATTGGGAATTGATGACATTTTAAATGCCGCAATTAAGTAAAATTAGTGATGCAGTAAACGATTTTTTTTTAATACTTAATGCCCATGACACGAGAATTGTACCATTCTTTGGGGTAATAAGTAAAACTGTCGGTCGCATCCACTATTAATTTATTAGAGTGTATATTGCAAGAAGCCACCTCTGTGTGTGTGTTGTTTTTTCCATTTTATTTAATAAAACTACAATGGTTCCTATATATTCCTAAAATAAGACAAAATATTATTGTCTTATTACACAAAAACTATATTGTATAATAGCTCCATTTTACCTACTTTAGTTGACTGATTAACATATATGGTTCCTAAAACTGTTCTACTGATACCAGGCTTAGTTTTTTTTCGCCCTTCTTTCAATTTTTATTAAATAATAAATAATAGCAATATGCAATTTTATATTACCTGTTCCGCCAAGGCTCATCCGTCTGCTTGTGTGACGTAAAATGTCCATTTTGTTATTTTTCGTACGAATAAATGCTAAAAGCCTCTGAAATTGGTCCAGTCGTTACACAGAGAATCAGCAACAAGCCGACATTCACGAAAAAGCTGGAAATGTGGCATTTTTATAGAAATTTTCAACTAAAAGAGAAATGACGCAGTTGAACACTTTTGTTATTTTTTTTTTGATACTGCAAATGGTACGTTTCGGTATTCACTTTGACGTTTTAAACTGGTTTAATACGTATATTTTACGAGTGCAGATTAAAAAATCGCTGGCTCAATGTCGTCAGGGAAAAAATATTTTGAGAGTCAACTAACAATGCCAAAAACTGGGCAAGATTATGGAGGAATGCGGATCTGAGCAATAATCAAATTAAAACTACTAAAATATGAAACAAACGCAGCTTACGTACTGGGGCGTGTGCTAAAACATGCACATACATAAACTCACCTCTCTTTCTCAGAAGGGGTAGGCAGAGGCGCCACAAGGACCCCCAAATTTCGCCTTGTATGTTCCGTCCCACGATGTGATAGGGGGCGAACCTATCGCCATATCGGGCACAAATTCTTAACTCCGGGCTTATAATGAACAGAAAAACCAATATCACTTTGCCTGACCCGGGATTCGAACTTGAGACCTCAGCTTTGCAATAATACTGTAATACAACTACGCCACCGAAGCAGGCTATGTGCTAAGACACCTTTGATAATAATTTGAAAGTAAATTACACGTATACTGGAAAGCGCATCATTTTATTGAGTTCGCCACCAAGATAAACGAACGACTAGAATAAAAACTGCAGTTGTTTCTGGATTCAAGCCTCTGCGAACAGATTGCGTAGGTGATATTTTGGTTGATTGTCTGGAAGAGATCGCTAATAGCGATAAGGCCGCAATTTGCTGCACCCTCTAATTACAATTGTTAAGTAATACATGTTTAATATTAAGTAGTGTAAAATAAGGTGTTATCCACAGAACAGATGAAAATGATCTTATCTATCTATTTATCCTTAGAGGAAGTCTTTGTGCAGAGTCGAGTTTCCTGTGGCTAAAAAAGAAATGTAATTTGCACAAATAGTCCTCATCTTGTATCGAAAGTCTTTTGTCGTGTCTATCAACTATGAGAGATATCTTGCTTTGCACATTTGGCCCCAATATTTTTTGTTAATTGTTCAAACAAATGTTGTTTCGGTAGCCGGGTCGGACTAGCGGTCTCCGCTTTCCCTCGGATTTAAAACTATATGCTTGTGACTAAGCGTCACACTTAAAATGTTGTCATATTTATATTATATTTTTAAATAAAATTTTAATAAAAAATAATACAAGCAGAGGATATTTTAAATATTTTTCCTTTTTTTTAGATACTGCCTTTAGGCCTACGATGTAACCGTTCTATTAGGTGCGAATTTCCAGTTAGTAAATTTCATCCGATATTCAAACTACAAATCCTTTGCAAGGAAACAGAAGCCGATAATCTGACAAAGGTCTTCTAACAGGCCATCGATGACGTCATAGTATGGGCAGTTTTCGCAAACTCCAAACATTTTGTCGATGCATACACCTGTCAGGTTGTTCATCACGCTCTGTCCCGTTCCAGATTAATGAATGAACGACGTACAGACAGACTGAAAAATAGCGTTTCAAAGCACTATGCTCCATTGTGCACAAATAGAAAATCGAAACCAATGCTTTCAACGCTTTCTTGTGACTTTTCTTGCAGGTGTGGGGTTTTTGTTGCATCTGGACAAACGAGTGGCAATTTTAATATTTATGGATGAAATGGAACGGCAAAAATGTACTCTAAGTGCTTCGAATATAAGACTGGTCTAAAAGCCGTCTACAATAAAACATACAGAGACAAGGACTATTCATGAGCAAATAAGCATATTTTAAGTTACTTTGTTGAAATACGAGAAGAAATAAATTTTAATGGATCCTTGACCGAACTATTGGAAAAATGCACTTCGTAATTATTCCCAAATTAGTCGAAAATATCTTATTATTGGGAACGAAAATAACTTTTCCTATCTGAGCTATAGCTCTTACAGTTCTTATAAGCTCTTTAAACACTCACTGTTTGATAAGATTCGCCTCTAAGTCACGACAGATTTATTAATCAATATCACCAGCATTCTTGGCAACAGCAGTTTTAACTTACATAGTAGAGCACGGCTTATCAGTCCCCGTGATGTATGAAGAGCCAGGCCACTCGTTACGTTTGAATTATTGCTCCATTATTGTGCAAATTTTGTGCATTACATGCGGTTATCGCACACCAACTGGGCCGGATTTGGGGGATCTTGTGAGGGTTATAGACCACATGCAGACTTGACCTAAAATTTCTAAAATTTAGTAGTTTATAATTAGAGGATAGGGATCTGAAGTTTCTAATAAAGTATTTTTATTTAGGACCTTAAAAGGGTAATCGAACATTTTCAACAAGACTATGTGGCGATCCATGGGGGAGGCCTATGTTCAGCAGTGGACTTCCTGTGGCTAAAGAGAAGAAGAAGAAGAATGGTAAACCATCCCTTAGGCACTATAGTCGCTTCGGCGTGTCACAAAAAAATATATGGGAAAACCATTGAAGTGAAGAAAGCTGATATTCCTGAGGGTGTTATTATAGGTAGCCGCATACCTGCCACTGTAACATAATTATGAAAACCTCACAGTAACACAAAAACGTGTATCGGGCTCTTACCTCGATTTTTTTTTCGATTTTGAGCAGGCCGGAAAAATTGCGTCAACCAGCGGCTATCATTATCTGGACTATACAATATTTTAAGAGGCCTGGCTATGAAAATACACATCAGATAGTCCGCCTCTGTCGACTTACAAAGTAGATCAAACTTGAGGCATAACTAGATCCAATGTTATCCCAAAACTTGATTTACAACTTCGTGTAAAGATTAGCAACATTATTCCGTGTTAGTTACGACCCCAGGACTTGTTTTATTTGGGGAATTCTGTACCAAATGACATTCACTTCTAGTCTTTTTATGGGGTCTGGGATAAATTATAAAATATTTGCTTTTTGAGATTAATGATTGTTCAGAAAAATGCATTGTATTATTAAATGTTGGTCTTATTTCGACACACAGTTGACCTTTATAAACGATAATACATAATAGAAAAATCCAATATCACTTACAAAATTATTATTTATTATTATTATAAAGCAAGCAGTTGAAACGACTGATGTGTGCCTATATCCAATTAATCTAAGTTATTTTTGAACTTCGATATACATATCTGTCAAGTCTGAACTTAAATATATTCAAATCAGGAGCGGAAACTATTTCTTTGAGCAATTTGTTCCACGCTTCGACCACTCCGTTGCCCAAAAAATGTAGGTCATGTTTTATACTCCTCTACACTAAATACAGCCCTGCACCCAGAACATACCGTTCATACACTGAAAATATTTGCAGCGACACGTTGAATGTTTTGCGCTAACCACTTAATAGCGCGCTGTGTGAATTTTAAATGCGGTATGCAAAAACTGTGTTCCTACCGCAGCACATGTCCGTTTGTATTTGGTTCTGTTTGATGAAGGGTACTGATTTAACTCTGCGGTTGACGGATTAACATCAAAACAAATATAGTGTTTCATATTTTATTTATTAGGACAAGCAGTGGTAGTTACTAATTTTATTTACAATAAAAATATACAACGTACATACATATGTATGTATGATACGATTATGTAATCGTCACGCCTGCATCCCATCGAGGTTGGCAGAGACTATGGATCGCCACTGCTCGATCCTGACATACTACTTTCGCTTCATCCACTTTCATCAATCTCTTCATGCATGCTCGTTGGTTCAGGGTACTTTTGACCTGACCCTTGTTGAGGGTATCACCAATTTGGATGGTGTAGGTTCGGTGAGATCGACCCCTACCGACTCTTTCATCCAATCAATATACCAAATATATTTAAATAAAAGTAACACATATATGAAGCCGTCACAACATGCACTGTTTGTGAAACTAATTTTAGTCGAAACCTGATTATATACACAGATTAAACCCGGTGCTATGATAGGATATGTACAGACTTATCATAGTACATACATAAAAATCACGTCTTTTTCCCAGAATGGCTAGGCAGAGGTGCAACCAGGACACCCACGTTTCACCGTATGAGTTCCATCCCATGATGTGATGGGGCCGAGCCTATCGGCATATCAGGCACTAATTCGTGACTCCGGGCTGATAATAAATAGAAAAATCCAATATCACTTTGCCCGATCTGGGATTCGAACCTGAGACTTCAGCTTTGTAATCATACCGTAGTATAACTACGCCACTGAGGCAGACTTCTCACAGGCACTATTTAATTGCCTACATCACGTATGAAAGAATTTAAATTTATTTCCATACTGACTTCGGTTTCACTTACCGATTGAAATTCAAACTTCTTACTTTGCGTTGATGTTTTTGTGAGACAATAGTGCCGACTCGGTCAATCGACACGTTTGTACCAGACAGGACAGTCCCAAGATTCGTTTCGGTGCTCATGTTTGCCGCATTAAGTTTATGCGTATGCATTAACTACTATTCAGAGATAATCGCAATAGACAAGACAATTTTATCGTAAAATCTCGTTTAAAATAATTCTTCACTAACATAAAAAATATTGTCTCTCAATAACGTCTTTATCCTTTAATCCTAAGTAAATTAATTTATTTTACAGTACCATTATGTATTAATTTCATCTTACATTATCTTCACTTTTACTTTCCATTGAAAATTTTGTAAAATACCACAATCCTGGTTCAAGTTTATGCCCGTAGAATTGTAAGCAGTAGATATTTTGTATCCACGCGGAAACCGCTTGGTGTACTTACAAATCCCTTTACAATACGAGGAGATTTCTGCATCATACATCGTGTTTGTGAACTAAAACTAGTATACACTATGTAAGCTGAAGCATAAATGTTGTGAAGTCTTTATTTTTCTGTCCTTTTTCGCAAAACCATTTGACTAATTTGCTATAGAATGACCGCCGTATAAAAAAGTGGCTCCAAAGTGACCAATGCAAGTGAGTAGCGATCTGGGATTTATGTATAATATCAGGTTTTGAGAATATTAGTAAATGTAAATGGATTGACTGAAGTAACTTCAACCTATTACTGAATGAATAAATAAATAAATACACCCAACAGTCACATACATAGTCCTGACCCCACATTCAGATTAATGAAGTCTTGTGTCGTGGGTATCAGAAGCTACGAGAGACTTTTCGGTCTCACAAACACCCAGACGTGAGACAAATACTTGTGGGCCTCACAAACATTTATCTCGGTGCGGGAATCGAACCCGCGGCCCCTCGTTTCACAGGCGGCGTCGAACCAACTGCACCACCGAGGCTGTCGATTTCAACACAAGGGCTCGTATTGCAGTCTGTACAGTGAATAGCACGTCCATATTTTTTATCTATTTTTAGTATCTAATACGGCTATTTCATAATAATAATAATAAAAAATTTGTGTAGCCTATAATATGTCCCACTACTGGGCAAAGGCCTCCCCTTTTTTCCTCCACTCGACCCTGTCCTTTGCGAGCTCTTGCCATTTTGACTCGAATAATAATTATTCAATTAACTTAAGGATATCAAGGAAATTAATATTGAAATTAACTCCTGTCATACTGGCAGTTTTGTAAAAGTAGAAGGAATTTATCAAATCTGTTATCTCGTAAGTAGGACATGCCAAGAAGCCTGTCGTCTTGAGAATCTGGGTCATGTACCTCCAAAAACCTCCCAAGAGCTTGAACACATTTCATCGCCGTCTGCCATGTTGGAATTTAATTCATTTTCTACTTTTACGTCAAGTAAATAATTTAATAAAAGTCAAAAGTACATTGTGTAATATGGATCTACTTGCTTCGTATAGTATAATATGTGCTTTACTGTTTCCCAACATACTTAAAAAATAAAATAACAAAGAATAAATTCCATCCATCACCGAAAGGAAGTCCACTGCTGAACATAGGCCTCCCCCTATGATTTTCACAGTGACCTGTTGGAGGCAGCCTGCGACATCCCGCGACCTTTACCAGGTCGTCTGACCATTAAGAATAAATTAATTTTAAGGAAATAAGTTAAGTACTACTTCTGCAACTGTATCAGTCCATATACGTCCCACTACAGGGCACGGGCCACCTCTACAATTCTCCTTTAAATTAAACCGAATATTAGATAACTCAAATGTAAATTTAGATATTTTCAATTTATTTTTCATATTGTACTCTTACTAAGAAATCTCAAATCTTAGACCAAATCTACGTTTTACCAGTTCCTCACCTAACTAGGTTATCACTGCTTTCTTACTTCAACAAATTAAACTAGTACAGAATGATTTAACATCAGACTTCACAGTGATCCCATGTACAGGAGATAAGACTGTCTCCTAGATACAGAGACTGGATACAAAATGCTCTTTTGGATTTAGTCCAAGTGAACTCCGAATTGTAATAGGGGAAAAGTAGCACATTTCACACTTGCGAACGACAAATATTTATATTTAAAGCCTTATTATAGTGGCAGAGTGGGTTATGAACCGTGATGTCTTGGGATCAGTTCTCCGGTTAAGCAAACTATTTTATGTTAGTTGTACCTACATACATAAACTTACGCCTTATTCCCTGAAAGGATAGGCGTACCAGGACATCCAAATTTCGCCTTGCAATGTCCGTCCCACAATGGGATAGGGGGCGAGCGTATCGCTATACCGGGCAAGATATACTGACCCTGGGCTGATAATGAATAGTAAAATCCAGCATCACTTTGCAGTTTAAGTTTAACGGTTTAAGAAAAATATTCGATATGATTGGACGTCAGTGGATACTTTATTTGAACTACTGCACTTACCTCCAGAATTTAAATGTAATTTTAATTTTTATAAATATATAAATATGAATATATATAAATAAAAAAAAACATGTTCTTATAAATATAATTAGATAGTATTATAATTCTTATAATACTATGAGTATTGGCAACCTCAAAAATTTTGTGTTGTTTCATCTCCACAATTCGTAAGAATGACCAGTGGAAAAAAATTTATACATTCAAATATCATTAAAAAAGTAGGTTTCGTTTTACAAAATGTTTTACTGGCCCGTCCCGGATGGACTCGAACCACCAACCTTTCAGTTAACAGCTGAACGCGCTAACCCATTGCGCTACAGGGACTTTGTAGAGCTTTCCGAAACAACGTGACTGTATTTATGCTTTCTCTATAATCGAGAGTATGACTGAGATGAGTTGCGCGATACAGACCATCACGCTGGCCTAGTGCGTACTTTATATAATATCATCGAATTTCTTACAAATTGCTATGCAGGTTTCTTTATGATGTTTTCCTTCACAATTGTAAACAACCTATGACTGATAAATAATAGAGGTTTGTGCTACTATACCTTAGAAATATAAAAGGTTTTGCATTAATAGAAAATAAAATTTCGTTTCAGAATCGGTGATACCCTCAACGAAGGTCAAATCAAAAGTACCCTAAACCGACGACAATTCATACAGAGATTGATGAAAGTGGATGAAGCGAAATTAATATGTCAGGATCGAGCAATATGACGATCCATAGTCTCTGCCTCTCCCTATGGGATTCTGGCGTGAAGATTATGTATGTATGGAGTTTTGTAAAAATAAAAATAAAAATAAATAAAATAAAAAAATAAAAATCATAACGATGAATTCTTAAATTAATATTTCTGTGTTTATTGCTTAAATCTTACAAAAATGATACATTATTTGTATGCAATTTGATTCTACCGTTTTTCTTTTGTTTTCAGTAGTTAAACAAAATTCGTCATACCAAATTTACATACAGGTATACACGTTATTATTTTACACTTAGAAAATTCTATGTTTAAAGGCTATTGGGTCCTCCAACCCGCACTAAGTCAGCAAGGTGAACTATCCCCTAATTTCTCAATTGGTCAGGCGGCCCGTGACCGGCAGTGGGACGAACATGGCCTTATTATTATTAATTTACTTATTTGAATACTTAATTGTACACCACTCAAATAAAAAAAATAATTAACTAGAATGCTTACTTACTATCGGCGGTCTTATCGCATCTTTATATTTTATATGGGTATATACAGCAGTGTCTTTCTACCAATGCATGCAAAAAGGCACACACACGTAAATCTTAGTAAATGCGTTTACATTGAAGCGATTATTGGGAATTTACCTAACAGTAGAACGGGTTGATCGCAGCCGAGCCAGCAATGATTGCTTTCCTATGAAATACTAAATCAGACGTTGCTTACGTGGTGCAATTTATCGTTCTGTATTTACGCGGCAGCAGCTACGTGGAACGTTTTAGATTGTTTGAAACTGCCATGCTGCAAAAAGTGAGCTAAGCTAATTTTATAAACCATTATATTTAGTGGTACCACTGTCTCAGAGGAGAATGCGGCAGCTTTGCTGACGCGTTTCGTTTTAATGCATGAGACTGCAGGATGCCCAATAGCTTTTTTCTCTTACCATCCTTTTTCTTTCCCGGTCCCTTCGCGATTTTTTTTTTCTTATAGCCGTTATAGGCAGACGAGCTAGCGGCCCGCCTGATGGAAAGCGGCTACCGATTTGACCTCTTTCACCCCTTCTGGGAAAAAGATGAGAGTTTATGTATGTATGTATGTGGAATTTGAAGTCGTTATGTTTTAGTCTAAAATTTTCCACATATTCAATAGATATATTTTTACCTTAAAGTAAATTGCAACAATATCCTCTGCGATGGAAACGAGGTACCATGCATATCCAAGATGTTGGTACAGGTATTACATATCTTCGAATATCTTTTGAAGACTTTAGAACTGCGGGTGTCTATATTATTTTCCACACAGTCAAAGCCGCATTTAGTATAAAATCTCATCATCAAAATCTTCTCATCTCGTTTCAAACCAGGTCATACCTTCTTGAGTCAATAACAACGAAAAATTAATGGGACGGCATATAGTTTTGTATTCAACCTACAGCCCATAAAGGACAGCTGTGAGCTGACTAATCCTCGGCAGATAAGACCTCTGAAGCGTGAAGCAAACGTCACGGAGCAGCCTAGCTCGCCTAAGCTATGGCCTTAAATTTACATAAACTAATGTAAGTGTTGGAATAAATTTAAATTTGCTGCCTTGTCAGTATCGCTCTCTTGGACGGAAGCCACGTACGCCTTGTGTAGCGTCTTTTCTTGGTGTTTAATGAATGTTAGAGAATATATTGACAATGTTTTTGATATCTGGTGGCAGCCTAATTTTTTGTTGTCCACATGTTTGTAATAGGTTTAAAGAGTGGTAGGCTGTTGCTGCTACAATTAATTATTTAAAAAATCCAAGAATGTAGGATAAAAACATGTAATGGAGATAAGTGGGTTCAACAATCTCCGTTGCAACAAATATTGACGTGTTAACTTGCTGTGAAGGAGGATATTAATACAATATTCATAAACACACCCAACATTCGCACACATAGTCCTGAAGCCACAGAAAGATCAAGTCACACGACACAATCGTGTGTATCAGGAACTACGAAAGACTTTTCGGTGTCGCAAACACCCAGGCCCGAAACAAATACTTGTGGTTCACACAATAATTTGCCTCCTTGCGAGAATCGAACCAGCGTCCTCTCGTTTCTCAGTCGGCGTCTAAACAACTGCGACACGAAGGCTATCAAAATTCTATTAATGTATTTTAACCTATTCATTAAGAAGTATTGATATAATAATGATATTTACCTAATTCTAAGGTTGCTAATGTAATTCCAAAATTAATTGTAGGCAACTGCTTTTACCTTCACGACATATCAATTAACAATGTATACAGATATTTAGTAAATAATTAAATATTCATAGATCTTAATTGTGTGAATTATTGATACATTACCTTGATACGCATTAATTTGTACTCGTATAACGTAGGATCGTCTTTAGGGTATTACATATCAGGCCATAAAGCCTAAACCTAAGCGTAAGACTCCTCTATTATCGAAAGTTCGATAGAGAAGGCTTAGGCCATATACCATATTATGCCTATTTCGTGCTGGCGAATTTCTCACACTTTAAAGTAATACTATTTGCATTATGTCAGTATTACTGCTCGAGTTTATTGTATTCTTGTATGTTATTTCTTTAATTCCTTAGTTTTCATTCAATTAGAATGAAAACCCTCAAACTCCATGTCCAAAGAATTGGAAACAATTGCCATTCCACATGTATTCTTAGTAATTATGACTAGCAGTCATCTTTCTTGCTGACGTAAGCCGGTTGTTTATTTTCATGCAATATAAAAAATGCAGTTTTTTGGAACTAAAGGAATTGCACTTACCACAAAATCTCTATAGCATTTTCACCCTTTGAACTTCGTACTATTAAATTAACTGTCCAAATTCAGTAACATCAAAACTGCGTATGATTGTAAAAAACACGAAGCGAAGCGGAAATCAAAGAAAAAATTTGAAACTGACGGATTGGAGCCTCTGAAAACTTTTTTACTCCATTTTGCGTTAGTGACTGCAAGCGATGCCCTATCGGTCTCCAGGGAGCGTTTCCTGTTTCGGGAATAAAAACTAACATGACACTCCTTCATACGAGAAAGTTTGAGCAGAGTAAAGTTAGCAAACGGTCGAATAAGCAATATGTTTTGCATATAGTTAGCTGGATAGTGAAGTTATACATGATGCGCACAATTCATTAGTAGTATATCATATTTTGTAGCACAGATTACAATTATTATGATTTTATAGTTAACTTTGCTGTCTCATAGGTTTTACAACGTGTATAGACGATAATTCTTGTTGTATATTGCTGTTTTTACTTATCACGTAACGCATTCCACATTTTATAAGTATATGATTTAAAAACTGGCTGATTTCCCGGAAGGATTGGTTTCTGTTAGACGGCTTGTCGATCTTAAAATCTTTCTCCAAAAAGCATGAACAACGTCATCAAGTCTCCGTTATAAAATTATAGATTAAATAATGGGGAAGATACTAAATTCACATTTATTATTTTAGATAGACCAACATCAATGGAAACCAAATATCAAAAACCAAACCCCAAGTTATTCCTACAAAACCACCAAAACAAGTCAAATTGTCAGTGCAGTTAGAACACCGCTACGTACAAGAGTTTAATAACATTTACCGTTCAGCTTGTTCAATTAATACAGGTATAGTGCTACCAACGGCCGCTGAATCGGTTTACCGACAAAATTGGAACTTATTGAGCGGTCGGGCGAGGCGGACACAGTGAAATGGATGTCAGTGTGTCAACTCGGGGATTTGTTTTATGATTTTCTTTTTGTGGCAGTGCTTTACTTTTGACATGGTATTTTGACATTGGTATTCTTTTATGATTTTCTTTTGTAACCTTTGATAGCAAGTTCACTTAATTGCACATGATTATATTTGTAAGTACAGTGATGAATTAATTTGGGTCCTGGTGAATTACATTATTACAAAGAACTCGAAATCAATAATACAAAGAAATCGAATTTGCACATGCAAAGGCCGATCTTGGAATGCGAAATACTTAAATATGTTTTATTAATTGACAGCTTCCATAGCACAGATATTGCCGCTAATGAAGCACAAAATTGCGCGATTGATATCCCCACCTTGATGCACAAATAATTTTTCAAATCTGTGTGTTTCTTAGATCGCAGTCTCTTGCAGTTTCTGATACAACATAAAAATAATACCATACCGGGCTCAACGCTATATATACGATTTTTATGTATGTTCATTTGTTTGTATTTAAGTGTGTTTTTCTCTTCTTTAATGTAGGGCATATGCCAGGAACTAGACATGCTACATAATATATTACTTTCTCTGAGATAATATAAAATCCTTTACTTGCCATACTGATTATAACATCAACTGCGCACCGTGGTTAATAAGAGTTAAACCTGTGTTTCTTAATAGGCAAGTTTATGGCAAGCCGTCCGCCAGTACCGCCAATAACTTAATACCGATTGTATGCTCCTAACGGTCTTTTGGAAGTTTTTTTATCGATAACCGAGAGCGCAGGGTTTTATTTAATTTGATGAGTGCCTTTTATAGACTTTTTGGAGGGAGAATTGCGATGCGGTGGAGCGATGGGTAGTATCAAGTTTAGGACAATTATTTTTGCCAATAAATCCATCTAAATCTATCTATCTGTTTTAATAATAAACATCCTTTTTTTAGACAGAGGCCTCTGACAATATTTAAAAGGTTTAAGACACCCGCTCTAATCAACATTATTAAGGTGTGGATTTTTATTGCAGTGAATGGCGAGACGAGCATGCCATTCAGCTGATGGTAAGCGATACGACTGCTCATGGACAGTAGCAAAACCAAACAATACCAAAACTCACGAAGCAATGACTGGTATTCAACTACAAGTATTTGAGGCAACTTCGGGCCAGTCTGACCTCGATTTATTATTATCATCTCCAGCAAATTCCACTTCTTAACAAAGATGTTTCTCAAATGCTGTCATGATGACCTTTTGCATATAACCTTCATTTAGCGACTTCCTACAGCTTTTACTAAGCTGTTTGTACTTGGTACGGTTTGTCCATGCAATACCTGCGAATTTATCCATTCGGTCTATAGTCACAGTATTTTTATAATCTGACGACTCTAGTAGCGCCATCTATGTAACTTACTGCAATCTAAACGCGATTCAGTGACATCTACCGCCAGCCTAAGAACTAACAACTATGTAACGACTTGGTTTAGTATTCTGTGGCTTGGTGTAAAATGCGCATCGCCTAGATTCTAAAATAAACATCGTTATGTAATCAAAATGAATCCAATGCAAATACATTTTTTGTACCTGAGATTTATTGAAAGATATACAGAGTTAATGTTTATTTCGTTGCATTTAATTATGAGGGATTTATAGGAAGATAGGTGCGGAAAACACGAAGCGGATCACGTTGAAGCTATCCATAAGATAATAGATAATAATTAGTGTATGAATGGCCCAGTTATATCAAGATGGCTCCACTGTCCTACGTTCTGAATAATCTCCTTATATACATACATACATACATATACTCACGCCTGTTTTCCCAGAAGTGTTAGGCAGAGGTACAACCAAGACAACCACGTTTCGCATTGCATTTTCCATCTCACAATGTAATAGGGAGCGAGACCATCGTAATATCGAGTACAAATTCCTGACTCCGAAAAGATAGTGAGTTGAAATATCCAATATCACTTTTCCCGGCCTAGGATTCGAACCCGAGACCTAAACTTTGTAATCATACTGTAGTATAACTGCGCCACAGAGGCAGTTTTAAATTAATAATAACTAATCTCGTTTGGTGTGTAAAATAGTATTTTCTATCTCCGGAGATCTAACAATCGTTAAACCGTCTCTGTTCCACCTTATCCTATATTTTGAATGGTCAACCACCTAGTTAAATAGAGACAGGTGGAAGGAGTTTAGGAAGCCTTTATCCAGCACTGGAGCAATAGAGGTTAAAAAAACACCCACGCATCGCCCAAAACTATGTAATGTTTATGTTTTTTTTTTATTGCAATGAATGGGCGAGACAAGCATGCCATTCGACTGATGGTTAGCGATACAACCGCTCATAGATAGTAGCATAACCAAACAACAACATGACTTACAAAGCAATGCTAGGTATTCTACGGCGCTCGCCATCCTGAGACATAAGGTGTTAAGTCTCATTATGACCAGTAGTTACTCTAGCTACAATGTTCTTTAAACCTTGACACAAGATTGCATTTACACTGTGGTTTGGTGGAAGAAATAGACATTGCGGTGGTACCCAACCAGGCGGAATCTCACATATGAGAGACCTACTAGTCTACATCCGTGCAAATTTGTCGTACCTAGGTGCATTAAATAGTGTTTTACACTACCTTAAAACACCTGTAAAAGTCACGCGCGAGGCTACCGGAAGTGTGTTGCAGTGCGTTTGAATACAAATGGCGGTGGCGGAAGTGACGTTGCCAACACCGCGGGCTACATGCGGAAATCCTGCGATTGTAACAGACGACATTATACTACGGTGTAAAACTGCTCGTATGAAAGGTGTGAAGACTGCTGGAGATTTTTCGGTGTAAAATATTTAAAAAGGAGAAAACAAAAAGGTTTACTTCATTTTTGTGTAATTCCCTATGTCAATAAAAGATCTCAATTATTCAAAATACTATGGGTGAGCGTGTACAAATTATGCAATATTTTAAAGTTTGAGCACCTTCTTTGTAGTGTGCCCAGCTACACTGCTTACTCTTTTAGGCCTCATTCTAGCAAACACAGGATAACATTGCATATTTTTTACCGTCTAATCGGTGATAATACTTGACGGTAAGCAAGTTATAAGTAATTAAGAAGATACAGTCATATTAAACCTCAAGATTGTTATCATACTTGAAAGCCAAATTTAGTAACACATACAGGGTATATCACAACTGCTATTGAAAACGAAGCCAGGTGATCGTTTTAGTGACTAGACATAATGCAACTAATTTTTTTGCAAAAACATCGATGATTTTTTTTGTATTTTTTTCCTATCATCGTATTTGGGTGGTAAACACATACATTTTCCTAAAAAAAATATGTACACCCTTCTAATTTTAAAGACGCTATTACTATAGTTTTAGCAAAACTATGGATTTACCTCCTAAACACAATGATACTTAAAACATTAAAAAAATGCGTTTTTTTGCAAATTTTTTAGTTGCATCCTGTCTGTAGCCACTAAAACTACCACCTGGCTTCGTTTTCGATAGCAGTCTTGATATATCCTGTATAATTATATAAACCCTGAATACAGTTTCATTATCTGTATAAGTAGTTCCAACTTACAGCCCTTTATGTAAGCGATATACCCCTTGCGGGTACATAGCCAAGCATGACGTCAAAGCTAGGTGACCCATGCGTCATGCCGGACAGAACGCGTCGCCGTAGGGTACATCGGACGTCACGTGTTAACTATACGAAATCAGGTTAAGTTGAAACCTGACCAATACGCCAATATACCGTCGATTTGGGCCAATATGGTCTATCAAACGGAATATTGCATTCACATTTCAAATTTAAACGAGCTTCCTTCTCTTGCAAACTATATTATCGGTACGACTCAAAATAAAATTATTAGAAAATCATTTGTAAAACTTCAGGGCCTTATTAATAAACTTGGATGAGCGAAGGATTAACTTTAGTGCAAGGCTTCAGAATTGATTCAATTATTTTGAATAGCGAGGTATTCACGAGTTTATTAATTAGGACTAGGCAACCATCGTATTATAGTTGCATTATTCATAACAATCAAATAAATAGTTAAAATAATTGAGTAAATACTTGCTTTGCTTGCTTTGCTTTGCTAGTAAATGCTTTGGACTAAAGTTAATCCTTCGCTCTTCGAGTTTATTAATAAGGCCCTCAATGTTTATTTATTAGGTTTAGGATAACTGAAAAAATCCATCCATCCATCAGCCAAAGGAAGTCCACTGCTGAAAATAGGCCTCCCCCAATGATTTTCACAGTGACCTGTTGAAGGCAGCCTGCATCCAGCGACGTCCCGCGACCTTTACCAGGTCGTCTGACTACCTTGTAGGTGGACGTCAGACGCTGCGCATTCCGCTACGTGGCCTCCATTCGAGAAGTTTTTGGCCAAAAAAAATTAGAAATATAAATAAGCAATATGTATATCCGTATATGGATATTACCATATAAAAGATAGAAAATATGAATTAGAACAATTACATTTTATCTTCAATATAATGCATTTTCTGGTGAGAACTTTTATCAAAATAAACACAATATTTTTATATTTACGCTCTGAATATTGCACCCCAAAAATTCCCTCACCTTTTAGATGTCAAATATTCGAGTCCTAAACGGTGAGGAAGGTCTTCAAGCCCAGGGGAGGTCCGGCTCCATAAAACATAATTAGCTGAAGGGCGGTCTACAGGGGTGAGTTTTATGAACTGCCTTAATTCACCCTAACTTGTTAATTTAACATTTGCCCTTTATTATCTGACGAACTATTTTCACAAAATTTATGTGAGTAGTAATTTTTATGATACTCTTTTTACCTTTATAAGAGAGTAAGCTCGTAAGTAAAAAATCGTGGCTCTTTTTGCAAAAAATTTAGTTGCATTGTGTCTAGTCACTAAAACTACCACCTGGCTTCGTTTTCGGTAGCAGTCTTGATAAACACTGTATAATAAATATCACAGTGCTGCTAAACAAATAATAAATTATAACTACCATTTTCTTCTTACAATCACCCCTCCTTTTACATATATTATATATTTTATATATGTTTTGATTTTGATGACGTGTACTAGAAATTCAGCTGCATATACATTGATTATTTCTCTTCCTTTTTTAATAAAAGAAATACCCAGACAACACTTTAAATCTCACATAAACGCACACCAGACAAAAATATGCGCAACTGCTAACAAAACACAAAAAGTGCATTATGATATAATCAGCGAGAGAAGTTCATCGCGTCGATGCGATCCCAGACACGAGAGTATGTATGAGATGGAATGCCGCGGGTGCTTCGGTATTCAATTAGGAATCAACATGCTGTCGTGGATTACGAAATATAATATTGTATTGTTTCTTATGATGTTACTCTAATTTAGTCGTCAGGTAATAGAATAAAGACTGTTAATATTAAGTTAATGCACATGGATATTTTATTATACTGTCATTTTTTATTTAATGATGTATTTTCCACGAAAAAAAATAATATAACACAGGCTACTGATTGTGTCTTCAAAAGGATAGGCAGAAAATTAACAGTATAATTTTATAATTCAATGAGCTTATCTCATTCCCAAATTCGCAACAGTGAGTGGCAAATTTATCGCTATGCCGAACGTAATTAACAGACTCATACGACTCAAGTAAATAATAATAAATAAATACATCCAATAGACATATACATAGTCCTAACGCGAAATTAAGATCAAGTCTTGTGTCGTAGGTTTCGGGAACTACGAGAGGCTTTTCAGTCTCACAAATACCCAGGCCCGAGACAAATATTTGTGGGCCTCACAAACATTTGTGTCGGTGCGGGGATCGAACCCGCGGCCTCTTGTTTCACAGCCGGCTTCTAACCAACTGCGCAACGGAGACTGTTAGACGCGATTTTGAGTCACGGTTCACAGCCCAAGATATTCATACTAGACCAATGAGCTAATTATTTCTGAATAAAACTTAATGAAGGGACCTTTGTTTTGCCTAAGTCCAGCAATAAGCAAATACAGGCCGACAGAAACAAATTATTGCTGAATGTACCGTTCCCTGACTGAAGACTGCCTCGGTGGCGTAGTAGTATTACGGTATGATTGCAAAGCTGTGGTCTCGGGTTCGAATCCCGGGTCGGGCAAAGTGATATTGGATTTTTCTATTCATTATCAGCCCAGAGTCAGGAATTTATGCCCGATATGGCGATAGGCTCGCCCCCTATCACATCGCGGGACGGAATATACAAGGCGAAACGTGGGTGTTCTGGTAGCACCTCTGCCTACCCCTTCTGGGAAAAAGGCGTGTGTTTATGTATGTTATGTATGTATCCACCGTTCCTCCCTTAATAGTTATTCTACGATACAATTTACAATAATTCTACATATGTCCTACCTTAAATTATAAATTCCCCTACTAATAAATCTACGCAAGCCCCATCACTCACCATAACGCATTCCCACAGCAATTTGATACAAAAAGCGGGCCCGCAGAGCATTGCGTTGAAATCTCAAAATAAACACATGTAACGGTCTGAGAAGCCGCCTCTGCTCAATAACGCGTAACATAACTGATATTTTATTCAGAAGTATACGTGGTTAGGTTGATTTACAGTGCCTATGTTCTGTATTTACATTTAAGTATTAGAATTGAGAGACGTCTTTGTTTGCCTGGGGAGTTGGGAGAGTGCTCGAGTACCTAAAAGCTAGATTTAGGTTTAAAACAGGCTTTTTAGTTGTGTTAGGTTTCGTATGCTAGGTCGGCATTATTTTATTCCTTAAAGACGTGAAATAGGCATGTCTATAGTGACTGTATGGAACATGTAGGAACCCATCTTTTTAAGCAATTAATTTTGTTGATATTTTGGGTCCAAAAATATTCGATTTTAATTTTTTTTATATTATGCCCCTCTCAAGAGTACTCTCGATTGTAGAGTGACCCGCGCAGTGGGTCGTATATGGGCTGATTTAGTATAATACTATACATTTTTAAAGCACCACCATTATATCATTTCAGATACTTTTTCAACCTAGAATCATATCACAGATAATAAATATTTACAACCATTTGAATTCGTCGGCATAAGTATAGAGCAGGAGAGCATTAAAAAGAATCGAGATTGAGCCATCAACCGTCTCGTTACGTCGTGTGCAAAGCTAAATACACAAAATCATTAATCAAAAAACATAAATTGTATTTAAAATCACAACCATTACCTTTGATAATGATGCCACAAAAATAACGAAGCCGCGAACAAAGGTGACGGAGGTAGGAGCATCGCATTATTTCATTTGACTGCACACACCAGCCATTGTGAGCGTTAATATACGGTCTTGCAGGCAAACCCCTTTGTTTAGCCTTTATTAATTAATTCACTCGTGACTAATCCACGATATTTTTCATTCGAAACAAAACGCTAAAGGATTTTGGTGGAAAAATTTTAAAGCGCTCTGCGTTTAATTGCTTATGCGATTATGAAGGATTTTTTGGTAGTGTTTAATTCATTTCGAGTTATTTTTAGTTTAAATAATATGTATTTTTTTTCGGCTACAGGCTCATGTTAAATAAAAAAAGCTCAGACATGTTTTACTGGATATTATGTTAACTAAGTCGGTGTATGGAAAACCCACCGTCGTGGCCAACGCAAAATGTATCGCGTATTGAGTTCTTTTATCCTGTTTTGATCAAGACAGCATAGTTGAGTCAATTGGAGAGATATACTTATAATATCTCGTTTCATCATCATCATAATCATCAGCCCGATGTAGTCCACTGCTGGATACGTCCTCTCCCAAGATACGCCACAGAGCCCGGTCTCCTGCTTGAAGTGAAGTGGTAATGGGCTGGCCACATATGTCGCAGAACAGATAACCGCTGGAGTAAGCGTGTTCTAGAATGGAGACCGCGTCTTGGCAAACGTAGCGTGGGACGTCCGCGGGCCAGATGGCGAGACGACTTGCACAAGAGAGCCGGCAGCGACTGAATGCATATCTCGTTTGTAGATAATTTAGTTCGTTTGCTCTGCGCTTACTATCATGGTCATCGGAGTCACGTTGTCATACCAGAGTTAAAACCGAAGGTGGTCTGTATCTACCCGTATAAAACGAATTATACTCGTAAGTATTTGGTTTCTCTGTTATCCTATGCAGCTATTGAGGGACCAGAAAGATATATATGTATTAGAATACTATTTGATACAGACGACACATAGCCCGTTAAATTATATAAGTCTTTCAAGATTTAGTACACTAATGCTCATGATAACAAGTTTGTGCTAGTTGAAAACTGTACATAGATGGATCTAGATCGAGATAACTTCGAACAGTTATTAGTTGTGAGCAAGGATTGTTCTGAGCATCCTGGTATCTTGTATTGTATAACAAATTACGTAATATTTTTCACATATCTGTAGAACAAAATAAATTACAATACGAGCAAAGTTTCGCCGAAACAATAAATATGAATGTTAGTTTCAGAGCTATAATTGTTTTATGGTGACATAAAAAATATACTTTTTCAGCAAAACAAGATATGCTCAGTTTTATATATACATTTACATAACGCGTAATCGTAAAATACACATTGTCTGTCTTGGCGTTTACAAATGACTAATTTGAAACTTAGGATTTTTTGTCATTGCGATCGCTCTCCAATTCAGGAGTTATCCCACGCCATAACACAAAAATATATTACACGAATAGTTACAAATACCTATCTTAAAAAAATGGTATATCTTGGCATTTACAAATTATTCCGTGATTCAAAATGTTGTCTTTGATCTTAGTCACTTCAATCACGGGTATTGATTTACGCCTCTTACCAAAAAATCCATTTTTCAACACCCATATAATTATCGTACTTCGCTTTGCTATATATACTGCCTTGGCTTTTGACATTTATCTCGCATGTACTCTAATTTATTTACTAACTGTAACCACTTCTTCCTCTAAATTTCATTCCACATCGAATCACAAAAACGCTGACATGTATAACTCCTTTGATCCAAAAATACCGCTAAAATCACATGTCAGTATGAAAACGGAATGGCTACAGACTTAGCACTCAGCAGTACAGGCATAATCTGGAAACTTTCAGCCATTATCTGCATAAAGTGAGGGCGAGTCTGGACAGGCGTGTCGGCATAATCAGAGGGCGCGGAGGTAAGTAGTGAGTGCTTACCCTCTTTTAGAAGGACAGGACTGTGTTTTGGTGCAAGATATTTTTGTACAAGATATTTTTCTGATGTATGTTTGTATTTTTGTATGTTTATGAAATTGATTGAAGTCACTTGCCGTGTTGGTGTTTTTATCTGTTCAGCCACGTAACTATGATGCAGTATAAGTGGTTGAAAAAAAACAAGGCGTTACTCTATGATCCGAAACGAAAGTCGAATGTTCGGACGTCGCACGTAAAACTGTACGTACGTGCCTAGGTACTCTACAAAATTTTCGAATCCTCTATCGTACGTCGTAACCGTGGACTTAGTTCGGAGTTAATGAAGTATCATAGAGATAAGTGTTGATTTTTAGAAGTGGAAAACTTATAGCTTACTTCGTACGCCGTTCTTCCAAACATTCGAACTCCGTTTCGAATCATAGAGTAACCCCCCAAAGATCAATTATTTTAGTTCTTCATTTAAATACCGTCGACAAACTTTATCCACAAGTTTATTTATATCACCTTAGTGTTGGTATATGAAAATCATAGCTATATTAATTATAAATTTATTCATATTTTGCTACGTAAATGCCTTGGTGGCGCAGCTGTATGTACTACGGTATGATTACGACGCTCAGATCTGGGGCTCGAATCCTGGGTCGGGCAAAGTAATATTGGATTTTCAATAATTATCATCCTGAAATAAGGAATTTGTGCCCGTTATGGCAATAGACTGACCCCCTATTACTTCGTGGGATGGAAACACAAGGTGAAAAGTGGGTGTCCTGGTAGCACCTCTACCACCCCATTTGGGAAAAAGACGTAAGTTTATTTAAGTTTGCTACACAAGTCCACGTCTCATTTCTACATAGACTCGTTCCATGTAAAATTACCAGCAGTGTTAATTCGTGCTGAAATGTGTTTCTACGCAAAAATAACTTTCAAATTCCAACCATTTGGATCGCAGAACCTCGTCCAACACTCGCAGAAGTCAAATTAGCATTAACCGCAAAGAACGCATTACCATTAGTCAGCCCGGTGTTTACCGTATCCGCCGCCGAAAACAAGAGCTTCAAATGCATTTCGCTGTGAATCAAAACTCCCATACGTTACTGAGTAAAACGTGTGACCACATACTCGGATAGCGAGGTCGGTTTTAGACCTTCCGATATTTTGTGTTTATAGTCTTGTATGCAGGTTTCCTCACGATGTTTTCCTTCACCGTTACAGTGCGTGGTGATTGACTATTAATACACAACTCCGAAAAGTCAGGGGTGTGCCCTGGTATTTGAACCCACGACCACCGTGAACATGTTGGCAGTCGCGTCTGGTCCCTTACCAATAGGCCACCACGCACTATTTACCGTAGCGATTATAAATAATTTCTACGGTATAAAAAGTCCGCCAACCCTCACTAAGCCAGCGTTGTGGACTCGATGGCCTAACACCTCGCCATCGTACTTTCGTTTGTAGAAGACGCCCGTTGCATGCAGTGGGACCTATATGTGCTGATACAGATATTCTTGTATCCTTGGAGAGGGAAAACTATAGAAAATAACTAAGACAGATGTAAGTTTCGGTGAACAGTGTAAATTGCATTGAAATATGCATTTACATATTAGTGTTCGGATTAAAATTAAAGAAAAAAAAATTACAAATTGTTAACGCTGTACTACATAATATAAATCGACTTTCATTTGATATTATAATCATGCAAGGTCAATTTAATTTCATTCCTGATTAAAATTATATTTGATAATTGGTTTTGCAACTACTCGTAAAACATATTCCGATAGTTCGTATAGTCTTAATGATATTATATTCTACTCATATTACACCAGGCTTTTCTAATTTACATATTACAAATACTCGAGCGCCGAACATAAAATTCTATTTGTAAATTCAAATTCAATTAGCATTTACTGCTTTAATTCTTATTTGAAACTCGTATTTTAAACTTTTATTGACTTACTTGACTCATGAAACAATCAGATATATGTTTGCGAACAATTAATAAAATTCAATGAAAAGTGTTAATTTTATAAGCAATGTTCAGTATATCTTTACGTATAATAATAATGTATAATAATATCCTTTTAATATTTTTATATTTAATCAATGTTATGGATTTATTACAAGATACAGACACGTTAGTAGGAAATAACTAGCTTTTCTGAATTCTTCTGAGACCATAATATTAAACTGGTTTATTTATTTATACTCTTTATTGTACTCTCAATTAATCCAATCCAATCCATCAGCCACAGGAAGTCCACGGCTGAACATAGGCCTCTCCTAATGATTTCCACAGTGACCTGTTGGAGGCAGCCTGCATCCAACTGTTTACTGTACTCTCAAGTTACACAGTAATTAAATACGAGTATAAGAAATAAACTTAAAGTAGCAGGCGGCCATATCACATTGAACGATTTCTTCCTGACAACCTGTGGATGAAAAGGAATTGTTGGATTAAATAGAATTATATAGATAACCATAACCTATTCCACCTCCGACAAATCGTGACACAGTGTCGGACACGCTAAACACAACACACGCCGCCAAGCCAAAAGTGCGGAAAATGGAAAGAGTGCGATAAATAAAACCCGCTCCGTAAGGCTAATTGGAAAGCCGACATATAAATCAGTGGCCACTCACAGCGGAGCGGGGACAAAAACAACTGTAAGAACCAAATGGCGATGCCGTTTGGCAATGGGTTTGAAATACGATTTTGAATCGTTCCACGCCTTAAATTTGACAAAGCATTTGGTGTTGGATAATTTATTGGGTGTGGGCCGAATCGGAATGTGTGCTTTGCTTGACAAAGTTGTCTGGAATCGGAATTTGCTGATTTTTTTTATTGCGGTGAATGGCGAGGCGAGCATGCCATTCGCTTGATGGTGAGCGATACGACCGCTCATGGACGGTAGCAAAACCAAACAACACCATGAGTTACAAAGCAAAGCTTGGTATCCGACTGCGCTCACCGTCCTAAGACATAAGATGTTAAGTCTCATCATGTCCAGTAATTACTCTGGCAATGCCCTTCAAACCGGAACACATGAGTGCATTTACCCAGTTGTTTGGCGGAAGAAATAGACATTGCGGTGGTACCTACTCTGGCGGTCTCTCACATAATGGAGACCTACCACCAGTAGAATGCCGCTGAGGATTTATTAGTGTTGAAAATAACTGATTTTTAGTTATTTTTTTCTATTTATACCGTTGTGAAGGATTTGAATACATGATCAATGCACTCTGGTGCAACTTGGCAAATTTTTCGGAGCTTTAAAAATGTATCATAGCGTACCCGCTAGGGTAACTGCTTACTAAAGAACAAAGAAACTTATATAGAAACTTTTGTTGTCATTTTTTTTGCACAACTCCGGTGAAACGATTAAGAGATCATCCATTTAACAAGTGGTCTCGATGGTAAGTGTTTTTAGCAACCCAAAAATATCTTTATCACATACATTGTAGAGGGCAAATAGGTAATAGGGTGGAAGGAGAAAAGACTTCCGCTAATGAGGTATTAGGCTTCCGATAGTCTCACATTGCTTTACGCTGGTTTTCTATAAGACCGATGTCTCAATATAGGTAGAACTCCATGGATAAAAAGTGTGACTACCAATTCAAAAAGTATTTTTCTAACATCATTGAATAAACTAAATTCGCCAAGCAAACTACAACAAATTCTCGCAATTTTGCACGATTCTTATGTACATTTTTCAAAGCGCACACACGCCGTTTCCCCCATAAATATACAAGCTCATTTGCTGGCTACGGTCGGGTGGCCAAACAGCGCTCACGACACACCGGCCCACCGAAGTTAGGGTCATCGTGGTGTATAATATGGCGCGGATGTGCGACGGGAACATCACTTACAGATGAGGCATTGGGAACAATTTAATCCTCAAATTTTTAAGTCCTGCACTAGCCCAGCTTCGTAGATTATATGGCCCAACCGTTCTCAATCGTACCTTCAAATGTAGAGTAAACCCATGCCCTGCAGTGGGACGTATATGGGCTAATACAGATACAGAAATACAGAATCTTATAAAATGGAGTGTAGACCATCCGTCAGGTCGGATGATGAGTCGTATTCATGAGAATCTTTGAAAGATTGACACTGAGCAATGGTTTTTCTATGGCAGATGATTTTATAATATGATACAGACGTGTGGAACAATCTTCCAGATATTCATGTCTTCTCTATGACCTTACGGCTTAAAATCGATGTAAGATGAATGAAAATTGTTGGATGTGATGAATGAGTCGAACAAGAAAAGAAGTCGTTTAATAGCTTTAATAGATAAAACTGTACCAATCATCATCGTAATTGGAGTTTCAAGCGGTAAAAATTCCTAACTAACTAATTGGATTCTTGGATTAGCGTAAGCCCCATGATCTATTTACTCCTGTTCTCTTTTTATTCTCCAAAATACGTGTATTCATGGTGTTGTTTAGTTTTCCTACTGTCCAGGAGTGGTCGTAACGATTACCATCAGGCTAATGGCATGTTTGTCTCGATTCATCAGGATAAGATAAAAAAAATGGGTGCTCTAGGTAAAATAATATCTCGATTGGCGATGATGATCAGTTTTCATCATGTAAACTGGTTATTCGTTTAGGTTGTAGAAATAACTATTGTTTGAATCAAATATGAAATGCCACATCCTAAATAGTGTTAATGGCTTTACGTTTAGTAATAAAAGGATATTGGACCTACTCATTAAGCTAAGCTGCAATGTACATCGTGTTTTCCTTATCTGTGTGCCTAATGTTTTGGCTATTTGGCCATAAAATGTTCAACTCCAATAATTTTATCTAACTTACGGTTGACTTGGGATGCTAGTAATTTAATACATACTTAATACACCCAAGCGTTTTTGTTTTTAAATAAAATACCGATGAAACGTATAAAAAGTGGTAGATTTTTTTTAAGCTTGTTAAAGTTAAAGTACTAACCGGCGACAGCCGGCAATTTTTTTTTTTATAGCATAGATACAGCAAACGAGCAAGCAGGTCATCTGATGATAAGTAATCACTGTCGCCCATGAACGTCCACAACATTTGAATCATGGATGTGTTGCCGGCCGGTCAGGTCGGAAGGGGAGTGGGAAGGAAAAAGTATGGGAAGAGGTTTATTGGGCGTCCGGCAATCTCACTCACCGAACGAAACGCGACAGCAAAGCTGATGCTTCACGTCCATATCCTGTGAGACCGTGATACCACCCCGGATGAGCCTGCCCATTCATGCTGAGTCATGGTCGATAACAGCGTGGCTCTGCCACTTTTTCGGCTTGACCGAGGTGGTAACGCTATTTCAGAGAAAATGACATGAAATAACAACTTTACTGTTGAATTTTGTTCGGGGACGGAGATTGCCAGAGGCCTTATGGAATAATTAAAATGAGTACCAAGTAGGATGGTCGAAGATCTGTCATAGTGACTAACGCGAGTGTTTCACGATTCTGGTTCAATCGGTTTTAAATAAGCCGGTATAATTTAAATATTTAATTGGATTGCATTTACCGTTAAAGGCACTGCAGTCACTGTCATAATACAAAGCAGATACTACATTCCAGGATTAAATATGAAACACTTCGCAGATCTAAAAATAAAAATGCAATACCGTATTTTAGAGAACATGTTCCAGACTAAAGTGTTTATCTCGCGTTCAGGAGAGCGGCGCTACTTTTAACAATATTCTTGGTCCCTAACACCTACACTAAAACTCTCGTCACTCGGATACGCGGAGGTATAAGTTTCCTGTAGGAAAAATGGGAAAGCTTCACGGGTTAGGAAAATGTCGGATGCGAGTGTGAGACGGCGCTTCGTGTACAAATGGTTTGGAGTGAGCATTTTTTCATTATGTATATTTTGTGTCCAAATATGGTTCTTTGTAATATTATTATTTTTAATGTTTAACATAAAATCAATTAACGCTTGCTTTGTTATAGCAAGGTACGAATCAGTCTAATAGAAAATTAAAGGGAATCTTTTTAATTTATTCAAACGTATAACTCAAATACCAGTTTGGTATGCGCTTATACAACCAAAAATATACGTCTATTTATGACTACAAATACACACTACGCTTAGACGGGATAGGTAAATAATATATTCTTTAAAAATATTCTATGAAATTTCCATTCCCTTGTCTATTATTCTTATCCATTGAACATTGTCATGTCAAATAATTTGCCTTTGTCTAGGTTTATCCACCTCGCAGGGTGCTTAGTGATCTGTGCTACAGGTTATCCCCTAGTTCTGACGCCAGCCGTCACACGTACTTAAACGATATTGAACGCAATGTCATCCTAATTTTATATTAAACACAATAGTTTTTAACGCTTCAAAAGCTATTTTATTCTCCTGTTTATACGAAAGTATACCGCTTACCATCGGACGAGTAACTTGTAAGTCTCCTCATTATTACTAATAATCATGAGATGAATATTTGTTGCATGGGTGTTGTTAGACTGTAATGTTTATGGTCATCACAAATACAAAATCTTCTTTTGATTTAGGGTATACAGGAGTGTCTGGCTAGCCAGGCAAGAGAAGTGTCGGACGTCTGTCTATGATGTACGAATGACCTGATTCAGGTTGCAGGAAGTCGCTGGATGTAGGCCGCTTCCAACAGGTCGATGTGGAGAACCTTGGGGGACGCCTATGTTCAGCAGTGGACTTGCGATAGCTAAAGAGGGAGAGAGAAAGAGAGAAATGTCTGTAAAGGTCATTTATTTTAATTTATGAACATTTTAAATTAATTCATGGCCTCATAAAAATGTTTACAAATTGACAGTAATTTATCTTATCCCATTCATCTCGAAGCCACGCTTATAAATTTTAATTATTACACATACATATTTATTTAGGCCAAAAATCGTATTTTTCAGCGTAATTTGTCTACACCCACACAATTTTGCAGTGTTATTACTCGCGAATGTTTGGCGAGGGTCTAATTATATTTGCCTGTAAATAATACAAAAACCGGAAATACGACTTGAGCAAACATTCAAAATGTAAATTTTTTCTAAATATAAAAATGCTATTTGTGAGTAAATCTTTCGGGTTTCGTATTTGTATATATAACCAGGAGTTTGTGTTATTTATTCTCATTAAAAATACTTGTTATTACAAATATTAAATCACTTTGTTGATAGTTTTTAGCTATGGCACGAATGGGTTGTTACAATGAGTTTCTACTGCAAATTAAAAAACCATATATTCCTTAAGGGGTAAATAGAAGTGCCACTAGTACCATCTTAAGTTCGCTGAGCAATTGTTTGTCCAACATGACGTGATGCAGCGAACCTATAGCCGCGCCTGGCGTCCTATTCTCGGTCAAATTCAAAAATTTTCTGTTCGTGTTTTATTTAAATAAAGAATTACATTTTTAAACAAGCTCACTCTATAACTTTTCAAAGATTCACGTTCCGAGGCCAATTGTATGCGAGGAAGCGAGTACCACGCCTGCATTATATTTGTACAGAACTTTTAACAATCTCGCAAACAAGAAATAATGTTCACGGTACATGCATTATGTATCTCTTCGACGTTCCAGTGTTGTTCCTGACGAACGTACCGGGGAAAAATTAATGCACTACTTCCCTGTTTTGAATATATTGAAAGTTTAAGTATAAACAAGCAGGGTGAATTTTAGTTTGTATGATTACAGCTGGTAGGTATAGCTACGAGGAAAACCCAGAAGAATACATTGTGCAATCAGTAGGGTAATTCACGTAATTAAATAAGTTCAGTTGCAGTGCAGTTGCAGTTAAGTTTCGATCAAAACATACCTTTTCGTATTCTTGTAATTTTGACAACCGCTGTCAGATACGCTCGCGTCAAGTCCGCGTCACGCGAGCGGTTTAGCGTATTCTACTGCTGCGTGTTTTATATGCGTGATTCAGATCGCAACTTGATCGGTATTCACGTGTAAGCTTCTTGCATACGACTGACGTACAGTTGACGCGCAGCACCCGCGCAGTTTACGCATAGCTTAGGTGCAGTTCACGCGCAGCTAAACAATTACAAGAATACCATTTTGCACTAAGACGTAAACTTAATTGCAACTGCACCGCAACTTGATCGGCGCGTCAAAAAATTACGTGGATTACCCTACAGATCGATTAATATGGAATATAAATGCTAATTTGTTAATGTTTATTATGTCTTTTATTATAAAAATACAATTCGACAAACTAGGCATATGGCATCCATTGGCAATTTGGACAGAAGGCTCCATAAAATTCTTAGGATTCTTTTGATTGGTCGCTTCCTCATTTGTCAAATCCCATGCCTTTAAAATCGTAAATCACTATATTTTTTATTATTCCATTAATTACACTTTCAGATTGGGTATTATTACATTCTCTTTATTAAATTTTCCGTCTGCTTTTCTTCTGCAACGTATACATTAGCCTAGAACCACATTCCACTAGTTGCTCAGGTGGGACATTGAAATTTAAATTCACCGTTTTCCCTCTGCTGTATGCATAATGTCTTGGATTTAGATTTTTTCCGAATGCAGATGGAAAAATCTTAACAGAGTGCATGTTTGAGAATATTTTCTCAGCTTCGTGTGCTGCTTAAAGTGAAAATAATTTCAAAGTGTGCTAATATCTAAATCGTATCTGAAACATTAATTTCAGTATTTTTTAAATATAATACTCGTATAGTTGACATTAATACATACATGAAATTATATACAAATACTATAACATTGGACATGAATTATGTATCTATATGTTTTAACAAATGGGTCCATTAAATTGAAATTGTAAAAAAAAAACATATAGTTGCCACGAACTTTATCGCATGTCAATGACAATAAGTAATAAACTAATTATCACCCAATTTTTCCACTACAATTTTGTTCTAAATATCCGTTGGTTGTACTCGTAAGTCACAATATCACTATTGGTGGTATGTACTCCAACTTCACATTTATTTAATTCGTTCGAAGTGCCGTTTTCGAATCCTGAACGAAACCCACTGGCTGTGGCTTTCCACATTGTGGTAAAGGCAAAATATTGATTTATACTCTATGCCTATTTTTTGGCAGAGATGGTAAAAGTAAGACTGCCTCGGTGGCGTAGTGGTGCTACGGTAAAGCTTGAGGTCTCGGGTTCGAATCCCGGGTCGGGCAAAGTGATATTGGATTTTTCTATTCATTATCAGCCCGGAGTCAGGAATTTGTGCGCGATATGGCGATAGGCTCGCCCCCTATCACATCGTGGGACGGAATATACAAGGCGAAACGTGGGTGTTCTAGTAGCACCTCTGCATACCCCTTCTGGGAAAAAGGCGTGTGTTTATTATGAGTTTATCTTTTATTCAGACATTTTTGAAAATTCTCCAAGAAGTGAAAATACGACGTCAAGCATTTTAAATCTGTAAATATTCTTCTATTCAGACATGTTTGATAATTCCCCAAGAAGTGAAAATACGACGTCAAGCAATTTAAATCTCTAAAAGAATAGCCGAGGTTAAAAAGAAAATTTAAAACAGTAAAAAGAAATTGAGATTTACACTAAAAGATGGTATTTAAATCTTCCTGCTTTAAATGCAGTCGCAGGATTTAGCTGAAACTTCAGGATAGAAAAAACTGTGTTTTATAATTTTAGTACTTCGACTTAAAACGTTAAAATAAAATAAGAAATATATAATAAACGCAATAGCATAGAACATTTGAGTGTCCAAAATTCATAATAAATAAATATACATTTGTAGACAAAAACATCGAACCTACAAATTTTTCGTAAACGATAAAATCTGCGTAACTATCCAGTCTTTTACCTCTGTATTAAAATATATTGCGTCCCGTTATGGAGCTCTGGCTGTACTCTGGGTTACTACGAGTATACTGTGGTGTACTGTATTAACCTACATGCTTTGCTGTCGCGTTTCGTTCGGTGGGTGAGACAGCCGGATGTCCAATATCGCTTTCCTCTTCCCATTCATTTTCTATCCCGCTCCTCTCCCGGTCTGATGGGCCGGCAACACATCCATGACCCAAGCGTTGTGGATGTTTATGGGCGGCAGTAATCAATTACCACCAGGTAACCTGCTTGTTCGTTTGCCGGACCTATGCTATTAAAAAAATAATAGCCCACTGCTAAGCATACCGATACCCCTTTCCTTTTCCCCTCCTTTTCTTCCTTCCCACTCTCCTCCCGCTTTGATAGTTCGGCAAAACACCTATGATCCAAGTGTTGTGGATATTTATTCGTGGCAGTGATCTTTTACTATCAGATAACCCGCTTGCTCGCTTGCCGGACCAATTGAATAAAAAAATAGGTGTCGTCGAAAATCTATACTTCTATTAGGAGAGGCTTAAGCGGTAGTTTACCATGCTGTTCTATAAAAGTTTAACGAACTTTATACTCTTCTTTGTTTTTCAAAATTAAAGTGCAAGGTAATTTACAGCCTAACAACTCATAGCTCTAAAATGTGTTCCCTGAAATCTTAAATGACGATCACTTTATCAAAAGATCATGTTATCTTCGTTACTAAAAGATCTACACATATTCTTAGAAACACTATATTTCGCAACAAAACTCGCCTATCACTCCCTACGTAACAAAAAAGCTTATCACCAAGTTAATGACCTTTGAAAACAGCGAAAGGCCCATCCATTGACTATGCGAGTGTGATACATCATCGCCAGTCGTTCTCAAAGCATTTTACTTGTACGAACATTTTTAATGAATTGCCAGTTGCGACTGGTAGGCATTACTCCTTGCTTTACAGTCAACAACTGAACAATTTTATGTTCGTTTGATTTTCATAACATTTTGCCACAGAATTATAAATTGTTGCGTCACTATTCCTTATACGTCAGTTTAATGGGCGATTAGAACCAATGATATACTTATGGGGAAACAGAAATTTCACAGTTCAAGCTATGTTAAACCAGACTTTAGAGTTTTGCAATTAATATTAAAAAGTGATGTGAAGAAATAAAATCATGAAAATTAGAAATGCCATTGCCTCTAAATTTGTCATTTTGTCTATTTGAAACACAATACAACCGGATATTTTATTTTTGTTTAATTTCTCTTTTACAAAATAAGCACGTTTTAATTCCGCATAAAATATTGTGACAAAGTATTTTTACGTAGCAAAAGAAAAGTACGGTCGAAGCTTAAAAAACAATAAGCAGTTTCTTTAAGGCAAGTGGTAGTGAATTCATGAAGTGCGCTTATCTGTGTGTTCTGTTTTGATAGCGCCCTCTACCGCCACTATTACACTCCGTTACCGCAGCTGCGTCTTCGCATAACGTTTACAACATACGATTTTATAAAAAAAATACAATTTAGTGTAATGATTCTTTAAAGTATTTTTTTCTTCCTTGTATTTATTTTGATTGGAATTTTCAATTTAGAACTGACTTAAATAAAAAGAGGTTCTCAATTCGTCGGAATCTTTTTTTTTATGTACATATGTTCACCGATTACTCGAAGACGCCTGAACTGATTTGGAAAATTCTTTTTTTTTTGTTTCAATGCTTATACCATGTAATATTATATCCCATATAAGCCCCCTATAATATAACGTAGGAAGAACCTGTGACAAAAGTATATAGAGTGATCTTATTGTTGTATTATCGAATATACATTATTGCAATATGGATTTGTAGACTTTACGTCATGTCTTTCAAATTCGTGTAAAAAGACAAACTTTTTGGGTTTACTTATCTTGTTTTCTTTTACTGTAACATCAAACTATTCTTTCTCTTGAGCCGCAGGAAGTCTACTGCTGAACCATGACCTGCCCCAAGGATTTTCATATAATAAGACACTTTTAATGTAGTAAATATCTAATCACTACTAGACGTCAACTTCTATAGGACGATGATTCTGATAATGGCATACCTACCTCCTTTCAAAACAGAAATCATTAATCGAACCCAAATCAGCTGTAGCTCAGCATACGATAAATTAAAACTCACGATATCGTATCGCGTCGTGTAAATATTTCCCATTCGCTGTACAGTGTGGTACAACAGCTGTTGAAATTAAGTCCTCGAGTAGGAGCAGAGCTTGTGGCAGATTACATTATCGTGCCTTGTATCTGTTTATTACTTTTGTTATTGTTATAAAAAATATTTTTGTACTGTAAATGTTGGGGTGTTAACGTGTTTTAGAAATTGATTTATTCGACGATCGACTGTTTCTTCGTCTGCAGAACAATGTATTTGAGATTTGATCCAAATATCTAAAAGAACTGAAAGGTCACCTATTTTATTTAATTTTACGCCAGGCAGGGGTGATCTGTGGTTAGACAAAATGGATCATAATTAATCACTTGTTCGCTTAAAGTAGATGCACAGTATTGCGGTTACAATGAAATCTGTTTATAAATATTAAAAGTGGCACATTTAATAACAGATTCTCTCTAGCTCTAGTCTAGCTTCTGACACTTAACGTGAGTCACCAAACACGAAAAGATTCGGATCACGCTCATCAGTATTCTGTTAGGACTCATACCTGTACAGTATGTCACGTATCCCATTTCCCACCTAATTAGGGTGTCATCCCGGCAATCGATGGGGCACGCCACTTGTCGACACGTGTTACGTCCAACTTGCTTAATTCCACACCTGGGTCGCGGACGAGGGAATTCCAGATGTGGTATATTTATTTTGTACAATAATTGTTTTAAGGATAATAATTATATTCATATGGCCCACTCCAAGCCATATGTCAATATATGCGGTGATGGAATATTCATCCGGATAACTATTGCCATATATGATGGTGAAAAATCAGTAACAGTGACATACTGTGTTGTATTTCGATTTCATCTTGTGGTTGTTCGATTTTAAGTTGGCTGGCATAGTTGTGACAATTTTATATGGATGTAGATACCCTATTTGGATCACAATTACTATAAGATGTATTGTAGTCACTCTCTCTTACCATTATAAAAATATTTATTATTATCATTTTGGAAGTGGTAGAGCCACGCTGTTGTCAGTCATGACTTAGCATGAATGGGCAGGATCTTCGGGGCCGGTACCACGGTTTCACAGGAAATCGACCTGAAGCGACAGCTCAGCTGTCGCGTTGCGGTGAGTGATATTGCGGGATGCCCAATACCCCTTTCCTCTTCCCATCCTTTTTCCTTCCCGCTCGCCTCCTAATCGGGCCGGCAATACATCCATGATCCAGCTTTGTGGAAGTTCAAGGGCGGCAGTGCTCATGTGACCTGTTTGCTGTACCTAGGCAATAAAAAAAATTGCAATAATTTTCATACATCTATTTATTTTGTAACTTTGGACACACAGATTCATCTTCTAAATAATCCATCAAAACTACTTACTTAATTATGACTTTAAAGCTCCTCCATATTTCTCACATCCCTACCATACCCCAAAGATTAGTGACGATGAGATAGCCGTACACGAAACTTATCTCGTTAGTTAGTAATCAACAAACTGATGGTCAACTCCGCCCGGGGATAGTTTAATAAATAGAGATTATTGGGGCTCTTGTATTTTATGAGTGTTACGGTTGCGCTGGGAGCTGGTGTTCTTTCTAGGTGTAGAATGTTCAAAAATGAATCATATTAGGTCAATAAACATAACGGGGTTCGAATCCCAGGTCGGGAAAATGTATATTTTTTATTAAAATTTCTATACATTATCAGCCCGAAGTCAATAATTTCTGCCCGATCTTTCTGATAAGTTCGCTTCCTATCACATCGTGGGACGGAACAGACAAGACAAAATGTGGGTGTCCTGATAGCACCTCTGCGGACCCCGTCTGGGAGAACGGTATGAGTTTATGTATGTATGTGTAAGTTTTGTGTAATATAGCAAGTATTAGAAAACATATATCTATGACTGCACTGCAGGAAACAGACGTCCACTGCAATTAAAAGGGCTCAGGCAATAGCCACAGTAGATTATTTTTGAGAACACGTAATTAGATGTAAAAATAAGAAAAAAGATTATTATGGGTAGAAACTGGTGCATTGCAATATGTACAAAAGACATAGAGTCTAACAAAGGTTGCAGAAGTTTAATATAATATGCAGATTTAGTTTTTATGATGAAAGTCTACGTTCAGCAGTGTACACCCAGATATTGATAATAATGGTTGTAAGGTTCTAAATATTAGCCAAGCTGTTGTTATGATTAGAGACGTATAATAAATAGCTTACATTGTTTGATATTAATTAGTAATATCCAATCATTAACTCCACGGAATATCCGATTGAAGCAGCAACTAATCAATGGGCTTAACTAAATGATTTGAGTTAAGTTCTCGCACAGATATTTACTTGTAAACCAGTAATAGGCTGATCTTGCAGTTAGTAACTAAAACGACTTCACTTACCCATAATACCTATTAGATAAATGAGAGGTGCATTGGCTTACTGGCAGTCCTTCTATATGAATGGTCAAAGGGCGGGGGAGAGTAAAATGAAAAATATTGACCATTTTACTGAATTATATAATATCACTTAGCTCAGAAATTTAGTTTGTGTGAGTTATTTGATTTCATAGACAAATGATGGAATTTTTCACAGATTTGCGATACACTGATTTTATTTATTTATTCTTAACTGCACACAGAAAGGAAAAAAATACAAAAAAAAAAATAAGAAAAAAGTACAGATGGCGGGCTTATCGCTCTAAGCGATTTCTTACAGACAGATTTTATGTAAGTTTAGGGTAAAGAAGGGGAAATCCTTATAAAAAATGCTTTAGTTTTTATTGCTATAATGAATAAATCATGGCCAATATAATAAACCTAGCTCTACGACTGTAAGGGATAAACGAAGTGAACTTTTTCGCTTACGATGTTCCAAGTATAAGAAGTAATTTGCTTTGTGGGCCAAAATTCGCAATATTATGTCGCGTTCCACGAATGGCCCTTTCGGAATGGTTTCTTTTTTATTACAAATGTCTGACTAGGTAATTTAATACACGCTCAGGTATTTTCATTTATAAGAGTACATATAATATAACTTATAACTCGAATCAGAAATGAGGAGATCCGTAAGAGAACTAAAGTAACCGACATAGCCTAGCGGATTAGCAAGTTGAAGTTGCAATGGGCGGGGCACATAGCACGGAGAACTGATGGCCGATGGGGCCAAAAAGTTCTCGAATGGAGGCCACGAAGCGGAAAGCGCAGCGTAGGACGTCCACGCATTAGGTGGTCAGACGACCTGGTAAAGGTCGCGGGACGTCGCTGGATGCAGGCTGCCTCCAACAGGTCATTGTGGAAATAATTGGGAGAGGTCTATGTTCAGCAGTGGACTTTCTTTGGCTGATGGGTGGATGGATGATGGATAATATAACTTTGTGCTAGGAAATTGTATTCAGCCGGATAATGGCTACCGTACGTGGTGGAACACTTTTTTTTTTATTGCAGTGAATGGTGACACGAGCATGCCCTTCGCCTGATGGTAAGCAATACGACCGCTCATGGACAGTAACAAAACCAAACAACACCATGAATTACAAGGCAATGCTTGGCATTCTACTGCGCTAGCCGTCCCTGAGACATAAGATGTTAAATTTCATTATGTCCATTAATTACACTAGTACTCAGTACTCAATAGTTACTTGATCATGCCAGTATAAAAATTTTGTACACTAATAAACGTATCAAACATCTAAAAAACTAACAAAACATACATCTCTCGCCACGTTCGTAATTAAACACAAAAATGTGTCACTGCCGCATTGTTTGCGATCAGTGTATGGGTGACACAATCATTGTGCACAAATACTAGTTCATTTTCGTTGGGTTAGTTAGTTTCGGCAAATATTGTAAATCGTAATACTGTTTGTAAAATTGGTTCGTTATTGGAAATGCACGTGGGAATTGATGGTGAGTTAATAGTATGGCTATAGTGGCTATATTAGATCGTAAAAAGGCAATAAAAAATACGCCTGATAGTTTAGTCATGTATTTCTTGTCCGTGCTTGGACCAAATCGACTGATCTTCAATGGTTAATCATGGATCTCCTTTGACAATTTTCAACTTCCGTTGGCCTCGTCGTGTCACACGTTTTTCCGTAACGCTCTCGTAACGGACTCACCAGCTTACTCCCCAAGTCAAGCGTGCGTAAAGAAGTTTTACTTCAAAAAACAGCTCTATGTGAAGTTCCTTGGCAAAGGAATAAGTTTAACAGTGGACTTCCAGTGGCTGAAGAGAAGAAGAAGAGAAAACAGCAATTAAGCAGACCGGTACAATACTGTATAATTTTGGCCATACTTTATCGAGAGCATACATTTACCATCGGATAAAGTGGTCTCTTTGCTTAACTGTATGAGAAAGTTGCATTGATAATGTTGATAACTTGTCAAACAAATCAATAATGAAAAGAAAATGTTGAAAGTTGTCCTGCTCATCAGGAGATTTAACACCTAACGAACCGGCTGACGAGTTCAATGCACTGCATTCGGTGCTTCATCCATCCATCCATCAGCCAAAGAAAATTCACTACTAAAAATAGGCCTCCCCCAATGACTTCCACAGTCACTTGTCGGGGCAGCCTGCATCCAGCGACGTCCCGCGACCTTTACCAGGTCGTCTAACCACCTTGTGTGTGGTCATCCTAAGCTGCGCTTTCCGCTACGGTACGCTACGTTTTCGGTGCTTCTCTCTCTTTCTTCAGCCACAGGAAGACATAGGCCTTCCCCAAAGATCTCCACATTGACCTGTTTGGAGCGGCCTGTATTTCAAGGCTTAGTCATTATAAATTCAAAGCAGTGTTGCTGCTATTTATGGGCACGCGTGACGCTTACTATCAGGTCATTGATATGCTAGTCTCATCATACTCGCCTATAAAAAAGAAACATAATATCTCCGCGTACAAGAAAAACATATTAGACAAATAAACCCTTACATCGTTTTTCCATCAATAAGAATCACTCTGTATGTTCTCTGTTATCAAAATAAACGCATGTAATAAAGATCGAGTCGTATGTCGCGATAGAGGCGGACAAATTGACTTTGTTATGGGAATACAAATTAGGTTTTTCGTGCTTGTTTGCATAGTACAAATTCTGTTTTATCCTGTCTTTTAGGGAAAACATTTCTATATCGAATGGACATAAAACAGTCTCTTACGCCCGAGTTTAGATCAAGGAATTGGATTCAATGCTAAAAATAAAATGTTTTTATCCGGAAAAGACATTTTAGCTGATTTTTTATGATTTTATATATGACGGGCATTGTTTATATAATATACAGCTTAATATATACGCTATGGTGTAGATTAGCGAAGCCAAGAATTACGATGAAGTGTCCTGCTGATATTAATCACCTGTAAACATTAATTGCAGGGCATATGCCTATTCCTGATATCTAACTTTATTGAGTCTTCATTAAGAAAGATTTGCTCACACTCGTACACGTGGCGCTTCTGACTTGATTCTCTAATGGACTATGCCGCAAGTCAAACTAAAATTAGAATTTAATTTATGAACCACTGAAATTGCGAATTTATATACAGAGTATATCAGGACTGCGACTGAAAAGGAAGCCAGGTGGTAGTTTTAATGACTACAGACACAATGTAACTAAAAATGTTTCAAAAAAAGCGACAGGTTTCGGTGGTAAATACCTAGATTTTGCCAAAATTTTAATTCAAACCCTTACGTACCATTGGGTCTTTAGAAATAAAACTGTGCACATTATTATTTTAGTAAAGCGATTTATTTACTAACCAAATACGACGATAGGTAAAAACAACAAAAATAAATCGTTTTTTTGTTTTGCGAAATTTTTAAATACATTGTGTTTGAAGTCACTAATGCTGCCATCTGGCTTCGTTTTCGATCGCAGTCTTGATATACCGGGTATAATATATCCTAATAATAAAAAATACAATACCAAATAATGTTTTCCGGATAACCTGTAATATACTTTATTTCATTGTAAGCACTTTAAATTATATAGTTGATATGGTTCAAGTCATACTTACGGTCAAATGTAGTTGAAGCAACTGCGTCTTATTAAACATATTTTATAAACTGCTACTTTTTTTTTTTTATTGCTGTTATAGGCAGACGAGCTAGGGGCCCACCTGATGGAAAGCGGCCACCGCTACCCATCGACCTTCGCAGTGCCAGGAGTCCAGCACAACAAACACGCTGCCTACCTTAAGGAGAGTACTCTCTTTATTTTGTCAAACAAAATCTATTTTCCCAGAGGATGTAAGTCTATAGAAGTGAGTATAAGTAGAAAGTTCCGCAGTATGCCAATGTGTCACAGAGTAGGTGTTTGCTTTGGGCGAGCCCCGCATTACCGAACGGGTTGGCAAACGCTTAGAGCGCTCCGCACAGAATATTGTTCACACAACTTGTATAGAACTATCGGGTATGCATAATAATATTAAGGTGTTACTTTACAATGCATACGTAGTAGGGAATTACAAACCGATACGGTATACAATATCTTAATTTTTTTGTGCGAGTGTGTGACTGAACTCTTACTAAAATTCCGTGCCGATTTTGATTTTTTTTTGTGTTGTTTCTGTTAAATCCAGGATTAATTAAATTGACCATTCACTCTACTATTTTTTTTTTATTGCACCCAGATGAAGCTGCACCGAGCCGCTAGCGTTATTACAATATTGTTGATTGCCATAGCAGATAGGTAATTGACTTTAAGCTTTACTTTACGAGGGTTACTTTAAATATTATTTACTTCTATATGGACTTTTCTAAAATACTTGATAGTGATAACATTTCAGATAGAGAATTCACTGACACGAAATTATTATCTTAAATCGACGCAAAAACACGTAACTGTACCCAGATATGCTCAATAAATCCGAACCCACACTTCCATGGGCCAGTATGACGAGTTCTAAACCGCTTTGTACGGTGGTATACGGGCGGATGCATATATCCCTCTTCTATGGATATTGTCTTTGAATTACAAACATACTAACTGGTATAATACGAAAAAACTCCACATTCTAAAAATCTCGTTACAAGGATAAATAATAACAGAAGGAAAAAAGTTTACGAAACATTGCGTTATAATAATAAACTGGGATGACTATGGTCACCCAACTGCTGGTTAAGGGTCCCCTCTACAATCGAGAACACTAGTGAGAGGGCTTAAACTATAATTCACTACGCTGGCATATGCGGGTTGGTGGACAATAATAAAAATACTTGGATTAATTTCTTAAGCAATTTTTATGAACGAATCAAATAGCCAGATACAAACATCAATGATCCATCCCTTTTGAATCGGAACCAAAGTACGTCTGTACCTACATTATGTATACAGAAAGTCACCGAAACGCTCGCCAACCCAAATCTACTCCGCTTGTCTCCTCTATCCGACTGATTTTGCAAAGTTAACAAACTACAAACCATTTGAAAATCCCCTTTATGTCTATGTCCATAAGGTTCAAGCGAGAAGCATGAATAAATCGGCAGGTCTTCACACAGGCGTTTGGTAGGATCTCTGATTAGAGAGTGCAAGTATTGATGTCGATTATCGATTATTAAATCAAACAGAGTTGATTACTTACGGCAGAGGCGATGGCGCGTTATGCCGGAGATATCCAGGTACGACACTGTTGTCGGGAAGATGACGTCATTTGTCTTATGTCTCGTGAATTAGTGGGACAGATGGGAGTGTTATATATTTAGTGTTGTTCAAGTGATGTATATATAGTAATTAAAGCAGTTATCTAAATTTATGGAAAATGGTTTTGTGGGCTAAGTATATTTGGAATACCATTATGATGAAAACTAATTGTATTGTTAGCAAATTGTTAATGTGTGACAACCAAATAGCTCAATATTAGGATAGCTGGCTTTGAATGATGAAGAAGATTATTAACGTTTTAGGTACTTGAAATAGTTCTCTTATAGTCTCATATATTAGGCATCCATTAGCATGATATGCCTTTTAATTGTCACCTAAATACCCAGATAATCAAAACAATACTTATCTAATAATGTCAACAAAATACAGTGAGCTCTATTACTCCGTAAATTAAATAACGAGTTATAATATAGTAAAACCAAAAACTTACAATTAATGTCTACTAATCTAATTTTTTATCGATATAACATAATAAAATTATCGACAAAACCCCACCACTACAGTTGAGCGCTCAACTGTGTTCGCATCGAGTTTCCCGCATATCTAGATTGTGCGCTCAAACACTCTATACGTTCGCTTTAACGATAATTTTCATTCGATCTGATTATATGTAGTTATTTAATCAAGATGTATTGTTCATTAGTTTACTGTCAATATATTTTGTTATTGATTGTTCAATCACTTTGCTGTAACTGAGGTTTGTTTTATAAGATAATGTGTTCGGTTTTTAACCGTGTTAGGGTTGAAGTTAAGGTAACGTAAATAAATATTTTTTATTTATTATACACCTCTGACTTTTCGGAGTCATGTGTGTATTGATAGTCAATCACCACGCACTTTAACGGTGAAGGAAAACATCGTGAGGAAACCGTAGCGATTTTAAAGAATTTCTACGGTATGTAAGTCCGCCAACCCACACTAGGCCAGCGTGGTGGACTCTATGGCCTAACCACTCTCAATCGATTCTCTTGATTGTGGAGTAGGCCCGTGCCCAGCAGTGGGACGTATATGGGCTGATAAAAAAAATATATAGACCATATAGCTTGTCGACTTGTATGAATTTCTATGGTATGTAAAACTCCGCCAACCTGCACTAGGGCAGCGTGGTGGACTATATGGCCTAACCACGCTCAATCGTACTCTCGATTGTAGAGGAAGCCCGTGCCTTGCAATGGGACGTATATGGACTGACACATTTAACTTGTATTGATATATTCTGATTTAGCGCGGCTCTTGTAAGTAATAAAAATATATGTATATATTATCCTTGTTCTTGTTATTTCCTTGACTCATGATTTTGAGTTCTAGTCCCAGGAAATAAAAAATAATACAGCCAGTCTTAGGTTAAATTTTTGAAATCTTGTCTGTTATAAATTTTTAAGCGGCAGAGCCATATTTTATTTACCTAGGAGTACTGCAGAAAGTCGCTATCTTGACCGAAGTGGTGACTGTTTCATAAAAAAACGATGTCAAGCGATATCTTTTCTACCCTGTTTTGTCTAGCTAGTGAGAATACTGGTGGTAGGTCTGTCGTATGTGAAAGGCCGTCTGGGTATGTACAACCGCAATGTCTATTTCTCCCGCCAAATAGCAGTGTAAATGCACTGTTGTGTACAGGTTTTAAGGACATTGTGGTCAAAGCAACTACTGGACATAATGAGACAACATCTTATGTCTTAGGATGGCGAACGCAGTGGAATACCAAGCATTGATTTGTAATTTATGGTATTGTTTGGTTTTGCTACTTCGTATCGCTTACTATGAAGCGAATGGCATGCTCGTTTCGCCATTCACTGCAATATCCCTTTCTTTCTCATTTCATAATGCCTCTCATTTTGCATAAGTGCGTGGTGGCCTCGTGGTATCGGACCAGACTCGGCTGCCTACATGTTCACGGTGGACGCGGGTTCAAATCCCAGGGCACACCTCTGACTTTTCGGAGTTATGTGTGTATTGATAGTCAATCACCACGCACTTTAAAGGTGAAGGAAAACATCGTGAGGAAACCTGCATACCGTAGCGATTTTAAAAAAATTCTATGGTGTGTAAGTCCGCCAACCCGCACTAGGCCAGCGTGGTGGACTATATGGCCTAACCACTCTCATTCGTACTCTCGATTGTAGAGGAGGCCCGTGCCCTGTAGTGGGTCGTACATGGGCTGATACAATACAATACAAAATGCCTCTCATTTTGCAAGACCCAGCAACACACACAATCTTTACAGATGTTTACAGACGGCGGTGATTGCTTAACATCAGGTGACCTACGTTTGCGGTATCTCTGCATCCAATATCATTTGTATAATAAAAACTGAATACTGCTTAAATACACTTAATTGAATAAAAAACTAGGTCAATTAAGTTTATATAAATCAAGACTAACTCAATTTTCTCAAGATCCTAAATCAACAATCTTGGTAATAATGTCAAAATTGGCAGAAGTCCAATAACTGAAACCAACCCTTTATTTTGGAGCATTACGTTTTTAACCGACTTCAAAACAGGAGGAGATTCTCAATTATACAGTACATGTTCTTTTTTATCTGTATAGTGACTGATAAAGCACTTTTTGGCTATGGACTGACCGGATTCCACATAAATAATACATATCTAATATATTCTATACATCAATTTCTAAATTACCTTATGTCCATGCGTTTGGTGACGTCACTTTTCTTTATCTCATTAGGAACTGTCGCCATGTCTTATAATTTAATATGAATGTCAATCTAGCAGAAAAGTTGTGAGGAGTGCACTACCCAGGGTAGTCAATTTATTTCTAAATCTATTAATCATAATTCCATTGTTCCTATCTAATATTTGAACCCAATTTATTCCATTTTACAGTCATCGTTTTTCAGTGTCCATAATTCAATTAAATGATACCAATTTCTTTAAAAATGTCCAATGTCTTTCATACCTATACTAACTATTCTGGTTTTCCAGTAATCTACAATATTATCGGAAGGATATTTACGGATATGAGGTGTACCTTTACATAATTTCAGAATGTCCTCCTCAATAGAATAGTTCTAATCTTTTTAAAGTACGTATAACGCCATCTATGTTACGAGCGATGAACTAAAACATAATGAAATTTCTTTACAATCGTAGCTAGAAAGCACCACATTGCCTCGCATTCTGCGTCTTTAGCCTTATTCCAGTCTTATTCAGAGTAGGTAGCGAGAATGATTTGTTTGATTTCATGTCTTTAATTTATTTGCGTTACAGGGCAAAAAGAACAATTTAAGTAGAAATGTTAGTAAAAGGGCATTTCTTTAGCCATTGTACGAGTACTACCTATTTGGAGTTTCGCAAATATCTGTTGACAAGATATTGTTATAGCTATTAGTTCTAGCACGTCATAGTATATTAAACTCTTATAGTGAGGTCTTCTTTCTCGTACAAATTTTTGTTGGTTCGAAGGCGAAAATTGATAGCCCGATCACGTCCACTGCGTCACCTGTGGAACATGCACATACATAGATATATACATAAACCATAAAATCATAGCTTTCGTGTATTTTGGCAGTTGCGTAGAAACCATGGGATTCCTTTATGTAATGTTTATCCCCATTCGAATGTCATCATCATCAGCTGCTTTTTATTGTCCACTGCTGGACATAGGCCTCGTCCGAATGTGTGGTGTTTAATTATTTTTTTTAAATAAAAGTGTCAATTTAAATTAGTTATTACTGAAACTCATCGAGAAATGAGCTGCTTTATTTTTTTTTCTTTATTATTTGAAGAAAGCAAGAATCCTAAGAACACCAGATTTCGCAAATCTACTTAGTCCTACCTCATTCTGTTCGATGCCATGTACTCTTATGTAAGCAAGAACTCAAACTTTATCTTAAAAAAACTATAACACTTTCAGCCGGTTATTAATTCATAAAAAAAAACAAGCGATGATGCATCATCCGTGCCAAACTACATAAATACACAGTTCAATTCCGTGTCAGGCCGTGTCACGGACATTTTCCATTACAGCATCACAAAAGGACGCGCCTTTGTCCATTTTTTGTCGCCCTCGATTTAATTGGCGCAAGAGCTTGCGGCGCCAATATTGTGTCGTCAAGTTAAAAGATCCATTGTACGTTCGCGTTTTGTTCAGTTTATTGAATTATTCTGATAAATTGTGTGTTTTATTGGGCTTCGAAACAAGGCTCGCGGTCTTCCGAAATGTTTGGGCGTACGGCTTTTTGAATATTCATTTATTACTTTTTGTATTGTAACCGCAAAATGAGTGCTGATGGGGCTGTGCTGTGCAGATAATTATGTTTAAACGGTCGATACAATTATGCGAGTGAAATTTTATTTAAGCAGATTTCGGAAATTACGTAATTGCGTAGGTTTACGTCGGTTTTTACTTCTGTATACGATGGACACTGTAATCATAATTTATCATCAATTAACAATATTACTATATACGACGAACTAATAAGACATTGAGGCCTTATTCATGAGCAGTTATAAAACCTATTTTACTTATCAAATGTTTTTTTGTTCTTCGCCCAAACTGAATTCAAAAGGCGTTCGAAAGAGACTAAACATTTGATAACTCAAATAGTTTATAAAACTGTCTGTGAATAAAGCCGTAGGCTTAATTATAAATTATGTTGGACTTTTTAATCTACATCATTATGACATGAATACAACCTGAATCAGTTTTCTTCTCAGATGCTTGAATCTGTCTCTTAAGAACACTTGCTATTATTTGAAACGAATTAGAATTTACCAATAATTACATACTACGGTAGTAAAATTTACCCTACTTACTTCACATACATACATATTAAACTAGATATACCTATCTAAAGGCAAAGAGTAAAGATCTGAAAATGCGACTCTCAAAATGTTCTTACATTCAAAATTACTTTCTTTACTACTCAAACTAGCGCAAAATCGAACATCTGTCCCATTCAGTGATCTTTACTGCCGGGGGAATTTTGAATTCCGCTCATAAAATCCAAATTTACCATGTTGCAGTGCCTACGCTCCCCAAATCTAATTATGCCCGGCTCGTAAATTTTATTCCAGGGGCACAGTAGGTGGATTACAAACAATCTAATTTACGGTTGACAATACGTAATAGTTTTAGAAGATTTTTAGAATGATAGCCACTGGATTTGAGTTTTGGAGAGGGTGGGCGATGCAAATGGCTCCATGGCGTATCTAAATGGATTGGTTCTTGGGCATTGTTCACGGCGTGAAGGGTGCAGAGTTGGATTGAATGTAATGGCGGATTAAATCAGATATGTTGGATATTGATGTTGATGCATTTTTGCTTATTACGGTGTATCTAATTTGAAATTTAATTTGATGTGTACTTTAATCAATATTTAGCTGCATTAAAATAACTTAGCTAGTACACATTTGTCAGCTTATTTCTCGAAGTAAATGTTATTTTTAAAATTAAATCTTAGATTGAAATTCCAGGGCTTACCACAGGCAAACATAGCGCGGTGGACTATATTATGGCCTAACCACTCTCAATCGTACTGTCAATTGTAGAGGAGGCCCGTACCCTGTAGTGGGACGTATATGAACTGATACTACAACAAATTTTTGGTTAGATAATTTTACACAGTTTTAAGAACTTGCGCTAGATGTCGCCAACTAATGAAATTTATTAGTAAATAAATGAACTAGACTGTTTTACAAAATTGATCTTGTCATGCATGCTTATATAATCATAATATTCTTATGTAATCCAAATAGCCATGTAAATAAAAAATAACATAAACCATTATTCTATTAATTGTTTTTAAAGACGTCGAAATCCTCTCTAACTATTATTTCACATGAAATTAATATAAAAAACTGAACCACACGTATGCTTTCTAACACATCACTCTGTCACTCCCAAAATAAAAACCAATTTAAAAAAAAAGGGAACACGGAAAGGTGAACCCAGAAGCAGTAAATTTGCGGTCCCATAAACACGTTTCAATGACAGGCCGGTGCGCTCCCGGCTCCCAACTTCGCTAGTTGGCGGCGGCCTCGACCGCGAGGGGACCTGGCTGACGAAATCTTTGTTTTATGTCGAGATGGGGTAGGTAGGAAGACTCTTGATTAAAACGATTTCAGAAGTATGCAGTATCTGTATTACAATATAAAACACTTGGTATTGCTCGGGTCTTCGCCCATGAGCAACAGGTTTTTCAAATTCCCGCTATGTACTTTGCCGTAAAAAGTACCCTAAAGTCCTCGATAAATGGACTGACTCTCACTAAAATATTTTCTTCAATTCGAACAGTTAGTTTCTGAGATTAGCGCGTCCAATAATAAAATCTCTTCAAATCAAACGAATAAAAATTCGGTAGGCTAATTTAAAACAACACAAATGCATTTAGATTTTTTAGGTCCGTGGGGAGCTGATCATCCTACCAAGCAACGCCCGTAGCCCTATGTTTATGTTTAGAGTTAAGGCATACAAAGCATACATTAAACCTTATCAGATATTTTATGAGTGGTGTTAACAATCTGGTATTAATGCGACCATTAATGTTATGCATACTATCCCTAAAATTACTAACTAACAATATTGGATCACATTACTTTGGAAAGGTTGCGTAAAAGTGTTTTAATACTGTTATCCTGTTTAACCGCTGAAATCTATTGCACAAACATAAGCCAGCTTCAAAAAATTAACTGACTCCAGATTCGGTAATCTCCTTTGTCTTGATCTTTGTCATTCTTCACCTAGAGACCACTCATCTGTTAGATATTTACTTTCATATAATATTTATGTTTTTCTATTTTAATGCCTTTCAGCTCAACATCAGTCATTTCTTATTTTAATTACATTCCTCATTACAGTACCATGTTTAATTAAGTTATAGCCGTAAAGATAGTGTTATTAGTTCTCCGTTGTATGATGTTAATAATGTTGATAATTAATACCTGCACGGATCTAACTAATCCGAGATAATCCTAGAGCTTCCTGATATATGAGCCCGTAGATCAGAGTATACTGGCTCGGAGCTATATGCCAAATTTGGCTACATCGGAGCCGATTCATCAATATACGGATGTACGAAGAGATATTTACTGGTGATTTACTTGTGTCTGAGAAGAACTTTGGTAAGGAATTGTAAAACGTAAGTGTCGGATGATATTTTCATGTTCACTTGGAATTTTTGTTGTAATTTTTTTGATAAAATATAGTTTATTGTCTTCTTCTTTAGATTTTTTGTGGAGTAAAGGCTTAGGACGTATTGATCAAAATATAATTTTCAATTAATTGTAATAATCCAATCATCGCTTTCGCATATGTTGAAGCAGGAAAGTCTTTTAGAAACATGAACTGTGCTCTTTTTTCTTTCATTTTTTCTTCTAGTTACTTTTTTAAGCCGCACACATTTCAATTATCAACTACTTTTGATTGGGTTTAAAAAACAGTTCTAAAAAGTACATTCAACATACCAGTTCTTTAGATGGCCTATGAGTACAGCATTCTAGTAAATTGCCACAGATAATTGCTTCAAGTCTACCAAAACTCAATAAAAAACCGTCCATAGTCCAAACGTGATTACAGCAAGAACAACACCAACACGTAATGAAGATGACAAAACTTCACAAAACGCCTAACGAGTCGCACAAAAGGCAGCTCTATTAAAATTCCCACACCAATTACAGCCGGGAATCGAACGTTGGTATTTGTCAGGTCGACGGAGTGCCAGCCTCAATGGAAATGATTGCTCAAAGGAATTTCACTAATGATTCTGATAAACGATCCGCGCGGACCTTCGGAGATATTTCTTCGTACACAATCTTACGTTCCGAGTGCTGGTATTTTAATAGCTTTCATTTATAGTAGTAGTTTCTAAGTGGTTTTAATGAAAAGGGTCCTTTATTTGAGTATCAATATGAGGTATTACATAACTATCGATTTAATGGCAAACACAGATGAATTGTCATAGGAAAAGTTGTTCAGATAGAATGTCACAGAGATATAAATGACCTATGTCCTAACGACAAAGGAAATCATCACAAGGAATATGTTTATCTGACAGTTCTCGAGACAAGTATATATAAAAGAGTATCACGTGAGCCATTGACACGAAAGAAGAGGAAGAAGTTCTCGAGAAGATCTAAAATCTACTAACCGTCTTAGGACAGCATGGAATACTGAAGGGCCTACTCCTTGTAAGTGTGTTATTACTTATTACACTAGCAGTTTACATAATATGTTTATTTTTTTGTAGTGTCTGACGAGTTTGGATGTTGAGTGAAGTGGAATCCCCATTTGCTTTGTAATTAATGGTGTTATTTGGTTTTGGTACTGTCCATGAGCGATCGTATCGCTTACCATCAGGCAAATGGCATACTTGTCTCGCCATTCACATCAATAAAAATACCTTTATCAACACACATACGTTTAAGGTTTTTTTAAGTAGACGTACTGTCCCTGATAGTTTAATATTACAATAAATATACATGACTGCTTCGGTGGCGTAGTTTTACGATTACAAAGTTGAGGTGTCGGGTTCGATTCCTTGTTCGGGCAAAGCGATATTGGATTTTTCTATTCATTATCGACCGCGATATGCCCGATATGCTAGCCCCCTATTACATAGTGGAACGGAACACAGAAGGCGGAAAGTGGGTGTTTTGGTTGCTCCTCTGCCTACCCCTTCTGGGATAAAGGCGTGATTTTTATGTATTATGCATAATTGTACATAAATTCATCGCCGTCGCAAATTTTCTTTCGCCATCCGTCACTTCCAAAAACATTTTTACACTAGTATGCATTATATTTTATTTTTTGTTATTAAATACATTAATATTTTTTTTAATATAATTGCAACTTTTTTAAAATTTTAATACGGTACATATAAGTCCATTTTTATGTATTACTTTTGTTTTTTTTTTAAATATAATTTCATTAAAATAACATAATTTGATATATGAATATTTATCTTCTTTCTACATTGTTTTTAAGTTACCATAATATTGTTGTTGTTATTTAATTTTGTTCAAATGTTTTTCTTTTCTTTTTGTCTCTTTTTGTATTATCTTTTTGATTGTATTTCTATTAATTGTATTTCCCACAATTTGGGCAAGATGTGTGATCCTGTAATTTAAGATGCACAGTGTTCATTCTTAAAATTATGTAGAATATTGAATGTTTGTTAAGTGTAGTCTTAGTTGGAGACCAATAAATAAATAAATATAAAAATATCAAAACTATCGACAGACTATTTTCAAATAAGTAACTATAACTACACCGAAACATATCAAGTGCCAAGATTTATGCACAGCCGGCCCTGTCAAGCTAACAAATCTCATTTTAGAGCAGCAAATTAAGCCGGAGCAATAAATTTCATTCGAGCCCGGAGAAGATTTCGGGGATTTGTGAATTAACTCTGTAGTGTAGTCGAGGAGCTGAGTTTGTTTTAAACTTGTCAAATAATTTATTTTATTAAGCTTTTCAATGTTAGATTGATAATTATTCAAATATATTTCTAAATTTTTCGGGATCTATTTCTTAAGCGACTTATATTATGTATTCTACGTGATTTTTATTTTAAAAAATTACAATGTATACGATTTCGAATGATTCCGTTTGGTTTGGTTGATTTGGTTTTACAACGTGGGAATAAGTAAATTAATCACAATAACTTTTGTATTATGCATTTTTATTGTTTATTTTCCAGCCATTAGTGTTCCACTGCTGGGTATAGGCCACCTCCCTTTCTTTTCAGATCCTGTGATACTGCGCGACTTGAGACCAATCTTCAAGAGACCTGTCCATTTTATCCTTCCAACAACGCCTGGGTCTGTTATATCGTCCTTTTGGATGGTCAAGATGCCATTCAGTGGAGATTCTTGCCTACTGCTTGTCCAAACCCCAAATGGGAGAGCCCATATTATACATATTATTTGAAAACTATAAGGCTATCAGACATGATTGGTAATAACTTAAATGTATATAACTAAAATGACATTTGATTGACATTTTTGACAAAATTTGACCATCAAGTTTATTATAGGTATCGTACGTTAACTACAAAAATGTATAGATACCTATTAAAATATTTGCATGTTTGTAATATTTTCAACTCCCAGTCTACCGCGCTAAACTGGCATTTCAAAGAATAAATGAAGTGAAAATGTTTGTATGTAGTAATGCATTCGATGTGGGATTCAAAGGAATCACCGCGGATTACTTTCGATGGCTATTTAATCTTTACACACGCATTTTATATTTTAAAGTGTAGGGAGAGCCCCTAACCCAAAAATGCAGTAAGAGATTGATGAAAATGAATGCAAGAGGCTTTTATCAGGATCGAGTTAAATGCAGAGGAAGTTTTGAGTTTGAGTTAAATGAATCGATAGTTTTTAGAATTTGCATGCCTCAGTTGCATAAAAGACATGATTTTATACATGTATAAATAAATAAATAGTTACATCCAACAGTCACATACATACATAGTCCTGACTTCACACTAAGTTCGAGTCTTGTGTCGTGGGTATCAGGAACTACGCGAGGCTTACCGATCTCACAAACACCCAAACCCGAAACAAATACCTGAGGATAACACAAATATTTGTTTCGGTGCGAGAATCCAACCCGCAGCCTCGCGTTTCACAGCCGGCGTCTAACCAACTGCGCCACGGATGCTGTCAAAAATAGCAGTATGAGTTCCCCATATCCACAATTCATTGATTTGAAAATATATGGATTATAACATCCATTTAAAACACAAAATTACAATTTCGGGTTTAATCTCTATTTTAGTTTTAATCAAACCACTATAATTGTTTCAACCGTCGACTAATGACAATTTCCACCCTAATGATACTGCAATTGAATGACGCTGCGCTTACCGTCACTCATAGTTTTGTTAGGTGCATTCTAGACTAACCTCTGTGCTGCGTAGTGCGTGCTGTGGTGCGGCCAGTACATAAACATTATGTTAAGTTCTAGATTGTCATTGTTCGATTGTTACTTTTTAACAGCCTCCGTGGCGCAGTTGGTTAGATGCCAGCTATGAAACGTGTAACTGCGGATTTGATCTTCGCACCGAAACCAATTGTGTGATATGCAGGTATATGTTTCGGTCCTGAATGGTTGTGAGGCCGATAAGTCTCTCGTAGTTTCTGATACCCAACACAAGATTGATTTTAATGTGGGGTCAGAACTATGTATGTATGTCACTGTTAGATGAAATTATGTATACACGTTTTTTTAACATATGACTTTGTGATATTAGACTAATCTGTGTTCTTTGTCTTATTTCTATATAGAACCCTAAGGGCATTATTAATAAACTCGAGGAGCGAAGGATTAATTTTAGTCCAAGGCTTTAAAATTGACTTGATTATTTTGATTATTAATTTGACTATAATATTGAAAATGTTGGTTGGTTGAAAACGATGGTTGCCTAGCCCTCTACGCAATTCCGCGTTTATTAATAAACCTCGCTATTCAAAATAATCGTGCCAATTCTAAAACCTTGGACTAAAGTTAATCCTTCGCACATCTGACTTTATTAATAAGGCCCTAACAGTTTTGCGCCCTTCTTATCGTGATGTGCATAAAATAGAAGTTTAATTTTAATTGTTACAAAACATTTTGAAGCATAAAAAATGTTTCGTAAAACTGCAATTTCGAACAATACAGCTTCGCATGGCAATTTGATTTCGTAATGAAACTGTTTCAGGTGTAATAGAGGAAATAACGAGTAGCTTCGTGTCGGACGTCGCGTTCACTCTGATTGTTGTCAAAGGCACGCGTAGTTAAACAAAGTTAGACTTTCTCAATTTCACAGCTGGATAGTGCTACCTCGTACTGTACTGTTGAGAATATTCTGTTGTTTTGGTGTCACTTTGTTAAAAAAAAACAAGCAATTCACGTCTGAATCCTCAAACGTTACTTAAATATTATGCTCCACTTAACTATGCAAGTCCCGCTTAAATGTACTGGGTAAGTAGGACGCGGGTAGTTAGGTGCAACTTAATATTTAAATGGCGTTTAAGTATTCGGGCATAAGATAATTAATTTGTCGCATATCATTTCTATCTTATAGATGGATTATGTTATTCGTCACTTAATAACTAATTTATAAGTCTCGTAAGTCTATATAAAAACTATATAAATTGTAAGATCCTAGTTCAGTTTTCTATGTTAGAAAGTTGTTTGTAATTTTAGTATCTAGATAAGATTCGGAGTTTCCTGATAAAAAAAAATTAGGAATGATTTAAGGCATGCAGTTGATCGTAAAATCACAAGCCATTCTTAGCAGCACATGTAGCTCCGACCTCAAATAAGGGCGAGATAAGGTCAGTCTGATAAAAAAGGCCTTTGTTTGTGGCCCACAAATGTTTGTGATTCTTCTGATTCCCACGACACAACACTCGATCTTAGTGTGGGGTCAGGACTATGTAGGTATGTGACTGTTGGGTGTATTTATTTATTTATTTATATCTTGCTGATATACCTTCCTTCTGAGATATAAGTTCCATGTTATTAAATACACTCGAAGGGAAAATAAAACGAACCACAACATAAAAATTTACACCATTATTATTATTTAATATATATTCATACAAAAACGCCTTGTCAAAATACTTTATACAACATTATGCACAATAGTTGAACATTACACGTTGATGTCTCGAAATTGGGATGTGGACATTTTATAGACACTATTAAAAAAACATTCATCAAGATTAGCTTTCCTACTCTTGGCACTCGATTTTAATAGAAATTTTGGATACTTTCGCAAACTATTTATCTTGGTACTATAGAACGCTATAGTAGCATATGATTTTACTCTATTTTTTTTTCGTGACGGCATTTATGCAGGGTATATTAAGACTGCCGAAAACGAAGCCAGGTGGTAGATTTAGGTGTCTTTAGACACAACGCAACCAAAATTTTTGCAAAAAAAATTACGATTTTTTTTCCTATCATCGTATTTGGGTGGTACATAGATTTTCTTAAAAAAATAATGTACTCCCTTTTATTTTTAAAGACGCTATAGTTAGTACGCAAGGCTTTAAATTATATTTTTTTGCAAAAACTATGGATTTATCACCCAAACACAATCATATATTTAAATCATTACAGAAAAAAATCGTTGCATTTTTTCTGGCTTCGTTTTTGGTAGCAGTCTTGACATATCCTGTATGATATCGAGTATCAAGAGTAGTAACTGAACTTTCAATCGCATGAAAGAGTAGATTAGCATAAAAAATGCAATTGTTAATCTACAACAGATTTTGGAGGTTAACAGCATTATGCTGGTTTACCGATTCCAAATTTTTAACCGCAATTTTAAGACTGCCTCGGTGAGATAGTTGTACTACGATACGATTACAAAGCTAAGGTTTCAGGTTCGAATCCCGAGTAGGACAGTGATATTCTATTCAATATCAGCCCGGAGTCAGGGATTTGTGCCCAAAATGGCGATAGGCTCGCCCCCTATCACATCGTGCGGCGGAACACCCAAGGCGAAACGGTGGTGTCCTGGTTTATGTATACGGATACGAATATCTTGCCTCCAACTTTTTCCTCTTTTAATTAATTACACATAAATGAACGAACTTCTTTTGATGCATATGAACAAACATTCAAACTGATTCAAAGAAAGTTATGTAATTGGTAATGTTTACGACTTGTCTCATAAATTAAGGTAATTAAATACATTTTGTTTGATATTAATCATACACTTCATAATTAAAGTAAATAATGTTGTTTAAACATATTTATTTAATGATAAGTAACTCAAAGGTAACCATAAAACGTAAATTGTTTTATAAATTATCAATATAATATTATCTTTTATATCGAATATTTTTAATTTACAAAAACCTCTCTCTGTAATCTTGATGTCTATTTCAAAGCAACTGTCGTAAGCACAATTTGTTATAAAGAAAAACCTGCTTTGATACGTACAAATAAATAACAATCGCTTTTAATGACATTTTTTATTACAAAGCGAAACCAATGACATTATTTCTCTCTTTCCCGCTAATGTACTTCAGCATCCTTCTGTCTCTTTTCTTCCTGCTTGTTCCTCCGAGTCTTTAGTAATCCACAATAATACATAGTAAAAAGGTCTTTACATTAAGTCACCCTTAATTACATGGGAATTGAAGTATTTTACTGTTTCAGGTTTGATGAAAGAGTCATTCAATTAATTTGTTAAACAGAAGCTACTTCATACGGACCGTAAAAACGGACAAAGTTTAATTTAAAATCTAAAACTGTTGGGGGTTAATTAATTTCAAAACTGTTGATTTTAATTCATCGAATAATTGTTTATGATAGATCGATTTAATTCACTAAGAAGTGAAGGTAAATAAAGGAACCAATGACATTATAATATGGCGATATTTTTTTTGTAGCTGAGTCATTACTGCGCAATGTTGAGATTATTGTTTGCTTTTAAAAATTTTAACTAACTGTTGTAATTAATATAAACAACTCACTGCAACTTAATTCCTAAGTAGGCTAATTAAACTTATGTTTAAATATTTTTTACGTCATATGTTACCACTCGAACCAAACCCCAAAGAAAGTTAGTATGGTTGGATTATTCAAAGTATGACGTATTGAAAATTACGTAAGACAAATTGCGTGGTATAAAATGCCCACATCCCCTTGATGATAAATGAACGACTAAACATAATGAGATCACATGTCTTACTAACTATAGAACATTGAATCATGTATTTTACATATATTGTTTACAATTATTGTATATATTTAATGTGCTCGAAGGAAATTATGTTTTGCGATTTTCCGTGGCTTAATTTATATGGTTTTGTGACGAGTTCGTTGACTGCACATTGTGGATTCCATTTCGTTCTTACACACCTCTTAAATTGATTTAATTGTGCGAAACTATTTTTTGCAGGATTATAACTTTACATAAATTTTAAGATTAGAGTGTAATGAAACTATGAAAAGTTTTAAGCCATCGTTGGAATATTTTGATGGGTTTCAATGTTTTAAATAACAACCTTCATGGGCAGTGTTTTTCATTCAAACTATTTCACAAGAATTGACAGTACTATCAAGTACTTATATCTTAAAACATGACACTCATAATCGCAATTAAACCGAAATATAATAAATTGTATTAAAAAATAATACTAGCTAAATTCCAACAATTGTAAGTATTATTTTTCTAATTAACCCGTCTCCAACAGTTTGGAAACTAACCTAACTTAGTACAGCAGAGTTGGTTATTCTAATTATACTTGTACAGAACTCAGAATGTCGTCTCACATAAGCATTTCGCGTTCCATTACCCGGCGATGTCATACTGAAGTTTTGCTAAACTATTAATACCACGACTGCTATGCGAGACAATGCGATGCTCTTTACAACTTGTTCTATTACAGTTACGGTTGTCGGAGCACCCTCGTACTGGTGTTTTATAAGATTAAAGTTTCTTGCATTAACAATATTAAAAACACGTATTGGTACTAATTTACTATTACACGAATGAAAATTTCCAAAATTCAGTCTCATTTTACCATTAACTTCTTCGATGTTATCATCAACAGGATTCATTATCTTCCTAAATTAAATGTAAATTCAATGTGCAGTCAACAAACGTTTTCTTAAATTTACTTCCCTTACATAAATGACTAGATCTCAAAATTGACTGGCTATAGCTTAAGTAAAGAAAAACACAAAACACGCAATTCTTAACGCTACATTAAAACTAATCTGCAGTCCTGATCCGTTCATCTCGTGAAATCTGTACGTTTTCATTTCGTTTTGTACTGGTATTACCGAATCTATGACGTAGGGTGGTTCAGTAGACTTCGCTGTTTCTTTAGGGCACGGAAGGGTTTCAGGACGTATCTTCAAAACAGTACGCTTCACTCCCTTTTTGGCTAATCCTATATCGTTATCAACCAGATCTTTGAAATCGCCTGTTTTCTTCTCTGTGACGTTTTTGTCATTCAAAGTCTCGATTGTAAGTCCGGCGTGTAAGATGTCATGATTGTATTCTACCGGGTCTGGGTCCGGCATTTTGTTGTATGCAGAGCTGACGATGGGAGGGTCCATTTTGCAAGTGACCATGTCTAAAGAGTCCTTCGTGTTTTGGCTCTTGGTATCATTGCGGAGTGCGTGCATCCACTTCAAATTGCAGTCGCAGACGAAATTGTTTTCTGAAATTGAAGATAACATTTAGATTAATTTTCTAATTCTATCAATTATTTGAAGATTACAAAAGAGTAATATCACGACATAGTTCTTCACATAGTAAAATAATATTATATATAATTATTTAAACTGTAGCTATCCTATTAATACCTAATATATATTAATTCATTAAATCATATCAGAGTTCAGCCAGAAAATTAGAATTAATTAAAGAACTCTACTGTGAAGATTTGAATTTGTGTATGTTTATGTTTGTTATAAATATAATTAAATGTGATAAAATACAAAGGCATTAAATTATAAATTTATTCCCTCATTATCATCTGAGCCTCACTTCCTGTTCTATAATGAGTTCAAAACTAAATTTAATATCATGTAAAAATATAAATACAAAGTTTGGGGAAAACAAACTTTGCTAAAAGCTCCCTACTGAACAATTCAAAATCACATTATAATAATATAATGTACAACATTTTCCACTTCTGTTACGTCACATCGCTTCGACTAAGAACACCCTGAACGTTCATAAAAGAGGCAAACTTTCCAGGTGCGTTAAAGTTAATAGTCTATCCAAGACTTAATTCAACGTGTGCTAAATTGTCAAAGGGGTTATAATGAATTCACGATTACCCTCGAGTAACAAATTGCTGTTGAGGGGCTTTAAATTGTCCAGTATGGGTTTGATGTTGTCGAAAGTTAGCGAGTGAAGTTCGTTGGAACGTAGATCCAGGGAGCTTAGACCCCGGACGCCTTCAAACAGCCCGGACGGGAGCGCGGCGAGCTTATTGTCGTCGAGGGACAACTTTTTCAACTGGGACAGCCCGTCGAACGCTCGTTCCGAGATATATTTCAAATCGTTCTTCCCCAACAACAGCTCTTGCAGGTTCCACAGCTCGGCGAATGTGAACTCCGTCAGGTTGTGTATCCGATTCCTCCTCAAATCTAATTTCCTCAAGTTGGCCAATCCGTCAAAAGTTCTCCGATTTAAGTGATATATGTTGTTTTTGTTCAAATCTAACTCAAGTAGATTGAACGTGTGCTGAAACGTCCCGTTCCTTATAGTTGATATATTGTTTTTCGTGAACACCAGTTTCTGCAACTTTGGCACGTCATAAAAAGCCTCGGTGTCGATGTCGATGATCATGTTGTCTTCCAGATTTATCGTTGTTATATTGGGTAGGTGCGCGAATGAAAATTGTTGTAGCGTTTCGATTTGGTTCTGGGACAGCCCCGCCTCTTTCAAGTTGGTTAGATTTGCAAAAGCAAACGGTGTCACGTCTATAATGTTGCCATACTTTATATTGATAGATCTGAGACGTTGTAAGTAGTATAATGCTTTCGTGGGGACGTAGCTGAGCGCCCCTTCCACTCGAACGTTGAAAGACAAAGTTTGCAAAGTGGGCTGTGAAGCGAAACTCTGCCAGATGAGGTCGTCACGCGGTATTCCACCATTGAATACCCAGCATTCCGCTTTCGTCGCGTTTCTAGGCTCCCTTGTATTTTCGCAGTAGCAATGTACTTTTGAGTCTCTGTCTGTGATGTCGCATATATTCTTCTGAAAGCCGCCAGTCTTTTCCTTACTCCGTCGCTTGTTGTTATCTCTCGCTTGGACGTTAATGGACATCTCGTTGACTAGTGCGAACGTGATTAAGATATAGATGATGCCCGCTATGCGCCGCTCCATTTTCCGCTATCTGTAACAAACAGAATGAGCAAATTAAACAAAGGAAGCTAATGTAAATAATGGGTGGCATTTCGTATTCAAAGGGTATGGAGCTACTCTATTGAGTTTTATACAAGTTAAATATGTCACGTTCTATCGCAAAGGCAAACTTTGCGGTCGCCTTGTTGCAATATGAATTATGTGTCGACAGTACAAATAGTGACGTCATGGGCAAACATTTTCATGAATTTAAGTAGATCCAGCTATAAATTTTAGGATATAGAATTTAATTCTCATTGAAGCATTTATTTATGGATAAATAATTTTGTTGCCAGGACTGCAAGAAATGTGCTGATATTTTGGTGAAATGATAATTAAAATTCGACCTAAATAAATGTATGGGAAAAGTTTGACCTGTCCTAAATCGTAACATTGAAAAATTTCGGACTCAACCCTACGCAAAACCTCCATACTAAGCATACAATTTGCATCCCATAGGGCTGTCCCAAACCGAGTTAAGTCAAGAAAGGTGGTCAAGCGTGAAGAAATAAATTTGGAAGTGTTGTAGGTGTTAATTTATTCCGGAATTATGCCGGGGTACGTTCCGCACGCAAAAATTACGGCTGCATAAATAAAGAGCACACTGTGCCGCACACTAATCCCTTTGAGAGATTACAACACACTGCGGTGACGGCTTCCGAACGTAATTTAATGTATTAAAGGTCCGTTCGTACGTTGGCAAGACGTGAAGTCAGCGACAAGTTATAGGGTGGTCTCGTAGAAGATTTATACTGAAATCTTTCACTTGATTTTACTAGCACGGAGTACAAACTTAATGTTGTATTGAATAATCTTTTATAAGTTCTTGAAGTATTAAGCTAAAATAGAAATGTAAAGGAATCTGTTTTAAAATTGATGTTGAAAGTTAATATGAAAATTCTATTTTAGGTCTAGCATCTGTAACCTAGGCCTTTTGAAATGAAAGTCACTTTGCAAGATCTACAAGTTTTCTCAACCCTCCTTTGTGAAAATTTATTATGATATCCAATATGTCAATTTTAATACTTCTTACTTAACTAATTACTATATTTTTATCAATTTTGTCAACAGTCTAAAACTCTATCTGATGCTATTTTATAAAGTGAACTTTAATTGTCTTTTTAAACCACTTTATAGTTTGCACTGTCTCGGAAAGTTTTAAAAGGAAATTTTATTATGGTCCTATTTTTATTATGACTCGACAAAATGATTACGATTAAACGTTTTCGAAAATAGAGTGCAATCTAGGAACAAAACAGGAAACTGTAAGGTATTCAAGTTTTGTTCATAATTAAATTGAACGGTAATTTATTACAATAGTTTTGTAAGATAAAAAACTTTCTTGTTTGACAATTTATTTTATCATATTCATCATTTATTTACATATCATCATCATCTGCAGCTGTAAGAAGTATATAGGTTGCGGAATATAGGTTTTCCTTAAGAATTTCATCAGAGACTTTTTGTAACATTCATTACATCATTCATCCACTTTGTTGATAAACATTATATTAAAATATAGAATCTCTCACTTTAGCCACCGAAAGCTCACTTTTGAACTGCCCAGTATGTCATAATTATAATTGGCAAATTCGTCTACGTCATATACTTAAATTAGCGGATTAGCAAGTTGAAGGGGCAATGGGCGGGGCACATAGCACGGAGAACTGATGGCCGATGGGGCCAAAAAGTTCTCAAATGGAGGCCACGAAGCGGAAAGCGCAGCGTAGGACGTCCACCCACTAGGTGGTCAGACGACCTGGTAAAGGTCGCGGGACGTCGCTGGATGCAGGCTGCCTCCAACAGGTCACTGTGGAAATCATTGGGAGAGGCCTATGTTCAGCAGTGGACTCCTTTTGGCTGATGGATGGATGATGATGGATGATATACTTAAATAGCTTTTGTTATGCGTTTGTTGTTTGATTTGAACAGTGCACCTACGCTGGTGACTTACTAGACCGATCTACTGTAACAATATTTTAGCAAGTTAAAATTTATCGAAACCCATCGTGTCGTCACTATACGTACGGGCTTACGAACAAATCTCGTGTACGAGGCGTGCGACTCGTAATCCGTAATGGGTTTCAAATAATTAACGAGTCAAATGTACCAATGCTGGATTTAATATATGTTTGAAATGTTCGCGGCGCCGCTTCCCTCGTTCGCACTGTGGTGCAATTTGTCGACAAAATATGCCGCTGTCTGAATTGTACATTTGCCATTATTGTTACGATTGGCGTTTGTAGGGTCTTGTTAGTTATGGATTTCTTTGATCAGTTAACACCCAATTGATATGGAGTATTATTCGTTGGAGTATTTTAAGAGCTTCTTAGAAGTATTGGCGATCCGATGGCTATAAAATGAGGGATAGTCGGATAAGGACAATGTTCGTGTGAGCAAATAATTTTTGTTCTCTTGTGAACAAATGTTTGTTTTATTTGAGAGTGTTATAAGACAGTAATGTTCCTCGTTGTTTTTGGTACCTAAGATACACATGATGTCTAATTGTATTTCTAGGAGAACGATTGCGATTACTTTAAATAAAATGTTCACAAAACGATTTAAATATTTCATGGAGACATTACAAACATTTTTTTCAGTATTAATTTCGAAAGGATGATCTGATGCTTACTTACACTTACTTTAATAACCACATTATCAGCAATCGTCTTTATATCAACTGAATACACATTATCCACAACCAAATTAAAATCTACATCAACCCACAAAACAACTGCACCATCAATAAACGCCAAAGCAATGTAATTCAATCACCTAAATTACCCAATCAAAGCAAGAAAACAGAAACAATTCCCACAGCACGGGGACAGTCGCCATAATTCAAACAATATCAAGCAATCGCCCACTAAATATCCTTCAGGGAGTGAACGGGTTGAGGCAAAAAACCTCGCCGACCTCACTCCGAGAGATCTTGATAAAAACAAACGTGAAGCTCCCCTTGATACAGGGAGATTTATTACTGAAAATCTCCAGAGTGCTACAGATATTTTCTTTGAGCAAACAGATTTAGGCGCGAGGCACACGGGACTTAGTGCAAGCTTAAAGAGTTATTACAAAACGTGTGTTGAATGGATATTACGGAGATGGAGTTAATGTCGTGCTGATTTGGAAAAATATTGCGGATTCGGAATTTGGAGCAACGATGAATACCTAGTTTAATATGGACTGCGCTTTAGTGAATGAGGTGGAGTTCATAATGATCAAATAGTAGTTGGTAAATGTTAATGTCCATTCAAAGTTTGGCTTGTTATTGCTGTATATATGAATAATAATAAGATGAGTTCTATTTCTTCAACCATTCTTAACACAAAGTACGTATACCACACATACGTATCTGAGTAAGCCAAAGGGTCCATGTAGAATAGAAACTAACTTCACGTCTCTTAATTTCTGCATTGAACAACTTTTTAAGCGAATCTTTGCACTGAACAAGAATTAAATGATAGCATTAGTTTTATGTGTTTATTAGTTTTATTAAATGTGGCGTGCAAATGAGGAGGCCTATACCCAGCAGTGGGTTGACGTGGGCTGATTTAGATAGATAGATTAGTTTTATGTTTTTGTCACTATAAGCAATGGTCGTCATCTAGTATCAGAATGTAGGTCACCCTAAAACACTTCACAAAAATACATTCAACCATCTAAACTAAAAACCTTTTCTAAAAAATCTCCACATAAACCTGATAAAACCACCCCACATTCCTAAGTACATAAAAACAGTTCCTTCAGGGAAATATTCATCATTCCGCCACCATGTACGGTGCAAAAACGAAAACTATAAAGTTTCGAAACAAACACCAAGTCACCGCGTCGGGTGACGCGCTCACAAAAGAATGAGTAGAGTCAACATCCTGAGCTGTGAAGTTATTTGGCTTTGTAATTCAAATGTTGTTGTAGGGGTGTGGAGTACGAAATGTTGTTTTTGTATATGTTTTTCTTATAGCAATGAATTGTGAGACGAGCATGCCATTCGCCTGATGGTAAGCGATACGACCACTCATGCAAAACAAAAAACAACTCCATGTATTACAAAGCAATGCTTGGTATTCCACTGCGCTCGCCATCTTGAGACATAAGGTGTTAAAGTCTTAATATGTCCAGTAGTTTGTTTTCGTTATTTTTATAACATATGCTTTCTTCGGCTGTTCTTATTTCAGACTAGGTTTTGATATTGACACGATTACGGTTGCATTGCATAATTTTGTTGATGAGTAAAGTTTGAAATATGAGCATCATCTGAAAAAATATATTTATCTCTTATAAGTCGCAAGGACTATGCCGGCTTTTCAAAACTGCCAGACATTATTTTATGCAAACGACATAATATCAATTTATGTATAGGATCAAATGTTATTAATTTCTTCTTCCATATTATCTAGTTCGGTTCTGGCACAACAAAATAAAGCAAAAAATTGTACATGTTACGAAATCATCGGTCGCATAAAGCGTATCTGTTTGAAGATATTCAATACCAAAACCTTATCGATACACATCCCTAGCAGCAACGCATGTTTCACAACGTCTTACTTATCTAGATTCTCTTTGTAGTCGCCATTGTTTCATGTCAGCTCTAAGATATTTTCATAAGCTTTTTAACATGCCATTATTCTGGGATCTCGATCTTTGTTACATGATATACGCATGCAGTTTTAAATGTGAGACGTCTCTTTATTGGAAATTCTTTGTACACATTGTAATATTGAATTTTGCTTCTTTTAAGTTTTTTCTTTATAGATTCTGTGTGGATCATGCTGTATAATGATTGGTTTGTTGGGAATTAGAGACAAATAAGCAAATCTCCTAAGTTATTGTTGCCTATTGAGATTGTTTCAATAGTTCGAATTTAAGGATTATTGTCATAATATCAAGACAATACCTAGTTTCTTAACTAACTTTATTGCTGGAAATAAAAGGCTTGTTTCCCATTACTGCCAGCTATTTATTACTTCTAAATAATTATTTCAATCAAAATCTACTGCTAGATCAAACTCTATCCTTGAATCAACTTATTTCGTTATTGTAACAATACATTTTAGTTTTATTAGCTTCAAAACGCATACCAGTGAACGTACCCACTTCATCTTATACGAGAATTTAATAGCTGCAACCGCAACACGCTGTAGTGTTAGCCGTTGCTGACCGCGGCCTCACGATTAAATAGCAATTACGTAAGGAGAAATTAGCGAGAGCAAATACTATTTTCAATTATAAACTATATACTCGCGTGTTTTTGAGAAGTATTTTCTGAAAACTAATTTTGGCTTAGATACCTAAACACAGTTTAAAAAAAAATCAAAGTGCATGGTATCCTATTGGTAACAGACTGGCAGCGGCCAAGACGGTGGTTGCGGGTTCGAATACCATATCTCAAACCTTTGGGAGTCACATGTGTTGATATCGGTAATGGACCGGCGGTTGTCAAATCAGTAGTTTCGGATCCGAATCCCAGGCCATGACTACGACATTTCGGAGTTTCGTGTCTATTAATAGTCAATTACTAGGTACTTTAACGGTCAGAGAAAACATCGTAAGGATACCTGCAAACCACAGAGATCGTAGCAACATTTTATGGTATGTGTAATCTGCCAAAACACCCCTTTGCTAGCGTGTTGGACTATGGCCTAAGCCCGTTCAATCGGACTCTCGGTTAAAAAAGAGTCTCGTGCCCAACAGTGATCGATTATGGGTTGATTTAATATAAACCAAGTGTCAATTCATAATACCTTATTTTACACAAATCTCTAGCACATTGTTAGATTCAATGACTAGACAAGCAAGTCGTTCGCCTCCTACCAAGCGTCATACTAGCCCATAAAGAGAAGCAACACGGAGAAGCTATTATTACTAAGCACTGTATGGCACTGCATGCCGCTCGTCACCCCGAGACATTGGGTGTTAACTCTTTTAATGCTTAGCAATCAGTGGTTCTAAAACTAGAATAAATTAGTTTTATTGCTGCTAGGCGGTAGAATAGACAAAGCGATGGCGAATATGGGTTAAGTATTGATTAGAGTACTTTCAGAGACGTATTTTGGGTAGAACGGCATTGGCCATTTTGCCTATAAGGTAGGTAGGTAGGTATCAGCCCATATACAACCCACTGCAGGGCACGGGCCTCCTCTTCAATCGAGAGTACGATTGAGAGTGATTAGGCCATATAGTCCACATATATATTGCCTATAAGGAAAACACAAATCCATTTTACCTTTTTGCATCTCCGTGCATAATCGTCATGATTTGTTCGATATTGAAAGAGTATACTTCATATAAATTGTATAATTTATTTGATGAAACTATGACCAATATGAGATTGTGAGATTAAAGTTATTGTATTAAACATTAGGCTGCTTTTCAATATAAGAGCAATTTTTCTGATCGATTAAAATTATAACCTACAAAATTTGAAATTACATTCAAACTTTGAATTTCTATTTGACTTACCTCGAACTATAGGTTATTAGCATCTCGCAGCTCATACAAATGTATATTGATAATACCTTCAATTAATGCCAGCTTAAGCAACCTAGCGTAGCGTACAGATAGTTGCTTTTAATGTTATCCCGGTATAAACGGGCTAATAACTTTCTAATATCGTCTGAGCTGGAAAGTTACTGTTTAACTAAATATTGATTGTATTAGTTAATTTTGATTGTATTTTGCTGAAGAAAGTTTGAAGGTTTATTTCTTGTAATATGAAGTTAACAGTCTTTTAATTAGTAACCCAGTTTGATCTTTTATCATTCTTCGGGGAAATGTCCCATCAAGAATTTTTAAAGACATAACAGCTATATAGTACATCCAGCATCTTCCTACAAACCACAATCATCATGACCATGGTTGCCCCTTTTCTATCCCATTGAACCACAATTCTGGACTGCCAAAGGGACCCGTTGAAAGCTATAAACCAGCGTTTTTCTACGAACTCCAATCACCAGGACTATACTTGCACCTTTTCCGTCGTATTGAGCAATAATAAGCGTAGGGCAGAACCAGAACCAGATGGAGCGACGATATTCGTTAGATTGCTGGTAGCGGTTGGATACGATGATAATAACGAGCCTAGTGACGTGCCATAGGAACGGCCTATGTCCAGTAGAGCACGTGGAAGGACTGATGATGATGATGTTATATTGTACTGTATCAGCCCATATACGTCCCACTGCAGAACAGGGGCCCTCTGCAATCGAGAGTACGATTGGCAGTGGTTGGGCCATATAGTCCACCACGCTGGCCTAGTGCGGGTTGACTGCTAATGATGAGCAATAAAATAATTTTGTGGGTTATCTACCCAGACCATTATTACTTTATTTCGCAAATCCTCTGGATCATCATAAAAAAAGTAACTAATTCAAAAATATTAATTGAACGCCGGACCACAGAATTTGGTTTGCTCTAGTGTATCGTACGTCGTATCATAATTACCGTGGTCGGTGTTTGATAGCCTCTGTGGTCGAATTAATGCAATACATAATATGCGGTATCTTTTGTGGGTAAATACAAATTGATTTGGAAGTAGTATGGATTTGCTTCGTTTATAAATATCTGTATCTGCATCAACCAATGGACGTCCCACTGCAGGACACGGTCCTCTTCAATAATCGAGAGTATAATTGAGAGGGTTTAGGCCGTAAATTCACCACGCTGGCCTAGTGCGGGTTGCCGAACTTTACATACTTTAGAAATTATTAAAATTGCTACGGATACAGGTTTCCTCACGATGTTTTCCTTCACCGTTATAGTGCGTGGTGATTGATTATCAAATACACCCATAACTCCGAAAAGCCAGAGGTGTGCTATGTTATTTGAACCTGCAACCGCCGTGAAGATGTTGGCAGTCGCGTCTAGTCCGTTACCAACAGGGCGCCACGCAATTTTTAAATATTAACTAAAATATAAGTGTATGAATATTATACTTGTATACTTAATAAACTATCAGGTCATTATATCGACATATTTTGATACAGTGAATGTTCTATTGGTTCATGTCAGGTTCATGCATCCAAAGAACCTGATTGAATCTTGAAGTGTAGTCCATTTTCTGAAAGTCAAGCATTGTTCTCTATGCAAGATAGATAAATAAATTTGTTGTGCGAGTTTCTGTAGGAAAAAATGTAATTGTTATTTGTGGAATACAAATAAAAAAACTTATACAAATATTATTAAATACGTGATTGAATCGTGACTTATTGCGTCATGGTTCAACTTCATGATTATTGAATGAATTCCGGAACCGGCCCGTTGTAAACTTTTCTTCATAAATAATTAAATGTTCCGGACAGCCGCAAAAAGTAATTACGCTGGTTGACCGTTGGTTTAACTTTGACAAGGTGTTAACACGCACCCGGGAGGCGCCAACGATGAGGGACCTTGTCGAATTAAATGAGTTATTGCGGTAACCCGTTAATATTTTTACCGAGCCCAAATGTTTCATCATTTGCTTTTTCATTTTTAAGTAACTTCAGACAGGTATTGTTAATTAAACGAAATATCAAGATGACTATGAGAACGAATTAATAAACAAAATCTTTTGGCTAGTCATTTTCAAATTTACCACTACAATTTCACCTAACACACCGAATTGTATTTCCATCAACTTTAACAGTAAATGTACTCTACCCCCTTTTATTCTTCCGCCAAACAGCAGTGCAAATTCTCTGGTATGTTCCGGTTTAAATGACATTGTAGCCTTAATTATTAGACATAATGAGATTTAACATCTTATGCCTCAGAATGGCGAGCGCAGTGGAATGCAAAGCATTGCCTTATAATTCATAATATCGTTTGGTTTTGCTTCTGTCCATGAGCGGTCGTATTGCTTACCATCAGGCGAATGGCATACTCGTCTCATTGTAATAAAAAAATATATAAAAGTTTTCCACCATCGTCTACGGTAGCCATTATCCGGGTAAATAAAATTTCCAAGCACAACACGCTCATCTTGGCAATCATTGCTATCAAAAATCAACACGAAAGCATTAATTCAAAAGACATTTTCGTTTCGTAGCTGAACATTGATAAGCTATTAGTTAACTTCCTTGAAGCTATTAGGAATAGTGTACAGCGGGAATAACCGTTGAATAGGTTTTAGGAAATTTACACCGAACACGCGGTCAGAATGGCGATAGGGGCACGAATCGAGGGGTTGTAACGAGTGCTTAGTAGAGACAAAGTATGTCCCAGTGTAGGAATATAGGCCTTAGGGATTTAGGAATATGATTTTGGGAAGGTTATTTGAAAAGTAAGTGATGATAGTTATTTGGCAACATTATCCCGTATACGTGAAAAAATCATAAATATTTATGCACCTTTGAATTGTCTCTACAAACTTAGGTGTGATTGAGTTTAAGTTATTCCTTGTTTATAATTTATTTCTTGTTATACTGAGAAGGGGCTTTCTCAAAAATATATCTAACTATGACTTGAAAAGCCACCCAATAATTCAAGTGCCAAAATTACTTAACATGATTATTTAAAAAAATCTCATACGAGGTTTTTTGACCACCCACAATACCATTTGAGTACGATGCCGACTTTCGAAATAGCAGTGGTGCCAACTTTATCATCAGAACCTTGCCCATAGAAACCTTGCTCATTTGTTCGACATATAACATAAAAAGACTATCCAAAAATACCACCTACTTACAATATTCCACGCCCGAGCAGCTCCACATCACTACATAATTCGAATGGATCGCGGAAAATTACGCATTATTGTCACGTAGGCAAGGTAACCGAGGCCGCAGTTATCATTCGTTTTTTTGTAATATATCTCCTTGGAGATTGGATTGGCAGCCTTTGCCGCACAATCGGCTTTCAAATTGATTTTATTAGGATAGCTTTTTACATTACCGTTGCGGGGATCAGTGTATGATTCTCTGTGAGCGCGTGTTGGAATTATTGTAATGGGATTTACCTTTTTTACATCTATTCGCAATATTTAGCCGGATTATATTTGACATTGTAATCGCGGTTGTGTTGTTAAAATAAAATTGCCTTGTTGAGGTTTGTATCAGAATTTTTGAAGTTCTGGTAGGCAGTTTGTTCTCCTGCAATATATTATGCTCGGATTGAATAAATCGCAAATACTTTGTGATCTATATATATATAATAAATTTGTAACCGATTGATGTCTGTACATGGAAGATAAATGAGAAAAACTAATATGGGGACTACATTAAAGCAATAGAATCCAAGACAATGAATTTTAGAATTTTTGTCTGTGTGCCATTTTGTCTGTGCGGTTGTGCGCGATGAATTCAGAAAAGGCTTCGATTCGATGAAATTTGGTATGGAGGTAGCTGACACCCTGGATTAACACTTAAGCTGCTTTTTAATTTTTATCCCAAAAAATTTGATGTTCCAGTGGAATGACGGAGGAATTCCAATATTCCGTTACTTTTTTGTAATCAAATGGATGGAATGGGACTGGATTACATGTCTTGAGTGAGAATGAGACGGGACAAAGCGAAATATAACGGGACGGGACGGGATAGGAGTTTTTTATAAAGATAACCACGCAAACCGAGGTGCGGACAGAAGCTAGTATTTCAAATAAATACGTGATTTGCTTATTCTGTATGGTAGACCAGTTGAACATGATATCCTTTTTTATTGGATGTTTACATGAAGCACCTAAACTAGCCTAAATTATATTGAAAATAAATTCACATCTTCACATTTCAAAGTAAATGTACATTACCATCATACCAATACCAAGAATTTGCGAAAGTGATCACTGAAATTACTTCGTTCAATATTATTTCAACTGAACTAAGCCCCGCGTGGTAATTGAATCTCATTATTCTCAATCCAAAAGACGTATTCAGAATGTTGCTATATTTTTCTGGTATCCTCCAATATCATTTTGCGATAGGGCTTCGTGTCTGTATTGTGTGGGACGTGGTTATTGTGCTACCTTTATCCCTATATAGTAAGTTCGTTCATACCCATCGTAAGTTTTTTTATTGCATAGGTCAGGTACACGAGCAAATGGCTTACCTGATGATAAATGATTACCACAGCCCAGCCCTTGACCATCTTCGATATTTGTTCCATCAGGTCGTACCATAGATGCTATGCCGGTCTATTAAAATTCTAGGGGACAAAAAAAGAGATAGGGGGGAGGAAAGGGATATTGGACCTAAGACAATGTTACCGAAGAACCCTAACAGTAAAGTACTTGTTTTACGTTGGTTTTCTGTGAGGCATTGATACTTTCCCGGTTGAGCCAGTCTAATCGTATGACTGTAGTTAAAGGTACATATTATAGTATGGTTCTATCAATTTATTAAATTTAAATATAGGGGAATATTTGTAACCGCTTGGATAGTCGCTTTATGGGTCTAGTGGCAGTCTGTAACCAGTAAAACAGGACGTCTTAGATTCAATTCCCGGGTTGAGCATTCTACTTTGTGTAAGTTTTTCTTTACGTGAAATCTCATACAGAAAATATAAATGTAGACTAGGATCGCCTTTTCTCATTTAACAACAACATTAAATAGGAAGTAAATTAACCGCCTTCGCGTATAAAAAGGAAATATTTTTAATTAAACAGCAATAAATCAGTGGGTTCTTTGTTTCAAGTTCTTACTGATTATTTTTTATTCCCTCTGAAGTAACAAGCTGTGTTGAAATTCCATTAATTTTCTCACTAACAAATTATCTTTATATTTGGTTTTTGGTAATGAAAGATTACTAAATAAGCAAGCTGGTCAGATACCACGATTCATTATTTAGGGATATTCATAATAACAAAGAGATAACGTTTTAAAACATTTCGAGGGTTATTGAATTTCTAAAATCATAGTAACTGTGTGACCGCGTACTTGTGGTACCTTCCTATATAGATACGCAGCCGGCTGAATCAAAATAGCAAGGTTCCAATATTACCTTAAATTTGATTATCAAAACTTAAATCACTGGCATTTTTTAAAAATATTCATTTTAATCGTGTCTGACCCGTCACGTCCCCGTGCGTATGAACAGACCACGTCCAGCTGGCAGCAATTTTATCTCGACCTTTACCCTCGCATGGTTATCTAGGATTATGGGCGACTAACGAAAATGACATTGATTGACGAAAATAATGATTTATCTGGATACACCCGTCCAGACGGTAGCCTTATTATTTCTATGTACATTATATTATTGGATAGCTTTATTATATTAGGTTTGATGTTTATTTTTGTGGTGACACGGGTTGTTGTGTATTTGAATTACTTTAAAGGAAGTTATTTGATTGATTTTGTTAGTATCATTCATTAAATATTGGCGTGGGGCGAAATTTGGAAATATAATTAGTTATAATTTAAAAAAATATCAACTTAACCATTGTTTGAGATATGTTGTCATCATATAAACAACAAGCATAATTTAAATACTCATAATCTGATAGTACGAGTATTAATGTCCAATATAATGAAATGTGAAGAGAGAAAAACTGTTCCTAATATTTCGACAACAGCATCACAACATGTTCAGACGCCAAAATATCGTAAACAACTATAATATTTAAAATGCGTTCTTTTTAATTGTCATATTTTACTAAAAAAAAGAAAAGCATACGGTGTTGAAATTTTGACTAATATGAGAATAATATTAAAAAAAAAAAAACTAGTAACTATTGCTGGATTATATTATTTTAAATTTTGGTAGTATTGGAGCTATAATGTAGAGTTGTCAATTAGTTCTTTTGTTATAAAATCAATTATGGCTTTGGCCACTACAAAGATGCATTGTTTTATTAATTCGGCCACGAATACTAAGCCATGTATGTCACTGACGGTAGCATATTACCAAGCAAAGCACCAATAATGAGCATTTTGAAAGCAATTCAATATAGCGACATCTAGCGGTAACCGCTGGAACTATTTCACACAGTTACGCATACCTTATTTATACGCAGAATATTCACAATTCGCAGTAATAAGCGAGATCTGTGAAATGTACGATCAAAATGCGTTTAATTCGTGTTCAGAATAACTCAGTCATAACTCGTCGGAACAAATTAGGCCATCGCTAATTAACTTTGGTACAATTATTTGAGCGGCGTATGTAATTTAACATTTTGCGGACGTGTACGGGGATCCTTTGTGGAGTGCATTTTGATTAAATTTCACAGGATTACATGAGATTCTTGTGGTATGCGGGTGCGTTGGTATTTTTTTTTAGTGTGTTGTTAATGAATTTTTTTGTATGCGTCGTATTTTGGGTTTATAATTGTTGTTTGAGTGGATTTTGATACGACTGCGTTGAAGCGAGGTAGATTAGATCGTGCACCAATGAGTCAATGAGATTGATGGTTAGAATCAATCAAGTCACTCACCTCAAAGAAAACATTAAGGACCTAGAAGTTTACATTAATGATTTTAAGAGTAAAATGACTACCGATTTGACAAAAATAGCACGTTTTACTAGATTGACGTATTTTATGTTCTACCTTCCACATCTTCGATGGATTTTTTAAATGACTAGATCACTTGGTTTCTGAAGACTTTAAATTTTAACCTCCATTTATTTTTATACGTCTGAATTCCATAAATTTTTCCTATACAAAAATCCGTGTCCGTGCTCAATCGTCACAATACATCAGCCGTACGGTAGTTAAGCTAAGCCGTGCGTTTGTTGGGCGAATTGATTTGGCCCCATCAACGTGTAGCTAGTGTTTGGCACGCGGCCCCGCTCGCCCTGCCAACTCGGTGTACGCGCCGCCGCAAGTTTATGTCAGATTTTATGCGTTGTCGCGTCAAATCGCCGTGCTTGTATTTAGTTAATCATGTTTATGATGCGAAATCTGATGGATATTGTGATACGTTTATGATAACTACGGCTGTTCTGTTATGAGTGAGCGGTGATTTTCTATTTGCATAAAATTTAAAAAAAGGGACTGATAAATTTGGCAGATGGACTCGGGATGAAGGCTATTTCATCAAGTGATGAAATACCAAAGTTCAAAGTTACAACCACTTGATGAACTACTATATATATCCTATTTGTATAGAAAATAGCTGTAATAAGTAAGAGAGAGTGAATAAGGATGATAAGTTCCAGTGGTGAAAAGCCAATAATCCAGTATCTCGATCTATATCGAATTAGAACTTATTTTTACAGCATACAATAATAAACTATACACAGTCTTACTTGACGTAGAGGAATACTATATTATTACAAAAACAATATAACAAATATATTCGTCCAATAATTCTCAATACTATTCTTCCAAGTAACCTCTAATACAAACAACCAAAAAATTTAAATCCATCAAAACATGTCATCTAATATCACCATAAAGCACAACTTCAAATCCAGTGGTGTATATAAATCATATAAGATCAGGCCACTGAAAACCTTTTTGGCATGTCGTCAGGCGCCAGTGCCAACCGGGGCGTCCGATCATTCTCTGGACGTCTATCAAAAAGTTATTAAACTCCTTGATTTTTTCAGTGGTAAGTGGTACTACAGAGTCTGGTGGGCAGCCAAGTACTGACGTTAGAGTGGTCAAGGTCATATAGAATGCTATTTCTAGTTCTATTTCCATTGTGTAATGGTATAGACTGCCTCGGTGGTGTAGTGGTAATACGGTACGATTGCAAAGCTGAGGTCTCGGGTTCGAATCCCGGGTCGGGCAAAGTGATATTGGATTTTTCTATTCATTATCATCCCGGAGTCAAGAATTTATGCCCGATATGGCGATACGCTCGCCCCCTATCACATCGTGGGACGGAATATACAAGACGAAACGTGGGTGTTCTGGTAGCATCTCTGCCTACTCCTTCTGGAAAAAGGCGTGTGCTTATGTATATATATATATATATATATGTACAGATAATGGTCCCGGTTTTTCATTACATTGAAGGGTTTATGGTTTAAGGTTTTTGTCTGGATGCAGGCTATCTCCAACAGGTCACTGTGGAAATCATTGGAGGAGGCCTATGTTCAGCAGTGGACGTCCTTTGGCTGATGGATGGGTGGATAATGGGCTAGTGGTAGTGTATATAGACAGTAAATAAAGATCTAAGGGTCGATTCCAAAGTAAAAAAAACGCGAAAAATTTTGGTAAAAATAATTATCGAAAAAGTTTACGTCAGTTTATTGGATTTAAAATTATACGCTTATTTTCATCAAATATATTTCGGACCTAGCGAATCTGATGAAGCAATATAAAGAAAGTAAGTTGCCAATAGTAAGATTATTTTTAGATAAAAACTTTAGCTCAGGGCTAGGTGTATTTGAAATGAAAAACATTGGCCTTAATTCGAAGGCACAAATTCAGTAAAGCAAATTAACAGCCGATTAAACTGATTAGTACTGATTATGCAACTACGACCTCCCTAAAATATTCATGAAACGACATAGTTTTATCTCCACGATTTTCCGTTTAAAACCCTCTAAAAAATCTAAAACACGGCAAATTCGCGTCCACCATCCATTACGCGGCAATGTTCGCAGGTGGTAGGTCTCTCATATGTGAGAGGCCAGCTGGGTAGGTACCACCTTAATGTCTATTTCTCCCACCAAATAAAAGTGAAAATGTACTGTTGTGTTTTGGTTTGAAGGACTTTGTAGCCACAGTAACTAGTAGACATAATGCGACTTAAAATCTTAAGTCTCAGGATGGCGAGCGCAGTGGAATGCCATGCATTGCCTTGTTATTCATTACATTGTTTGGTTTTGCTACTGTCCATAAGCGGTCATATCGCTTACCACCAGGCGAATGACATGCTCGTCTCGCCATTCATTACAATAAAAAAGGTGGTTAATTAAAATTAAAAATCTTGTTTTTACAGCTGTTACAGATCTAGATGGTGTTGTAAAATATAAGCTAAATAATCTTTAAAAAAATTTGAATTTTTATATCCAAATATTAAATAAGCCAATCCATCGAAATATACACTGACATTGGTCATTCTCTATCTAAAATGTCTTATACGTACAAATATTCATTCAATTGCCTCCGTGGCGTAGTTTTACTACGGTATGATTACAAAGCTGAGGTGTTTGGTTCTATTCAGATTTTTCTATTAATTATCAGCCCGGAGTTAGAAATTTGTGCCCGATATGGCGATAGGCTCGCCCCCTATCACATCACACATAACACATAAGGCGAAACGTGGGTGTCCTGGTTGAACCTCTGCCTACTCCTTCTGCGAAAAAGGCGTGATGTTTATGTATGTATTTCACATTCATTCAACCTAACCAATTTTAGCTCCAGAAATATATGTAAATATTTGTACGCTTGATAATTCAAGCGAAAAAAATATTAAAGAAGTTGATACACTATACGCCTAACTATGCACTCGGTAAAGTCCAGGATTTTCCATTTAAAAACCTCGAAAAAATCTGAAACACCGCCACAAATTCTCGTCCGCTATCCATCACGCGGCAAGTGTCCGGAGGCGGTAACTGAAACATCCCATTTAGGATGTATACACTAAATCATTTTGTGCCGAAATTCAATCAGACACCCGAGGCGTTAGATGCGTTCATATATTACTCGTATTTATGGATGCAGCTTTTCTCAATGCTATTTTTAGGGCGCTGCGTATCAAAGAAGTTATATAGGGTTGTTTTTCAAAGTCTGAGCAATTTTTTTATTGAAATCAAGATAATAATACTAAGACACATCGTTGAAAATATTAAAATTTACACATATCCAGTCATTTATTTCCATTTCGTAATATCCTAATTATGTTTAAATTATACTTAACATCTGCTACAACAGACGCTGGTAATTTTTACTATAAGGTATCTTGGCATTTAAAAATAAAGAAGGGACACAATTACACAAAAATGACCTGAATTTATGTCTTTCGATCTAGATTCGCAAACAGAACGATTACTCCTAACATTCTATTTAAAGACATTAATTCAGCTCTACTATAAAAACGGGCTGAGGCCAAATTACTTGTAACTGAATAAGGGTTTTCGATTTCGTCTATTTGTTTCGCGTATTTAATACCCAATTAGATGTTTTATGTGTTTTTAGGCCCTATAGTTCACAAACTATATATTTATAGGTTGCTACGGTACCTAATCCATAACCTACTACTAATTTAAAATAAAGAAGTACTTCAAAATATTGCTATATAATTTCAATTTTCTCACTTAGAATACAATCTCTCTTCAGCCACCTGAAGTCCATTCCTGAATACAGGCCCCAATAATCTCCTCATCGAACTGTTGAACGCGATGATATTTTTAATGATGTATTTGTATGTGTGGATGTATATTTTTAAGCATAACTCCAACAAATGAGCCAGCAGCTTATCTTGTTTTAAATGTTTTCCACCGTCTCCATATAACACCGTTATACTTTGCGATCTTGGTTGCGTTGAAGGGCTTTGAACATAAATTGGAAAAGTGAAAAGATTGTTTCGAGCTTCCCACAACCCATTTACCATATTTCTTTTATTAAAAAGTTGTAAACACAGTAAAAACAGTTATTACACATAAAAATATATTTAATAATTTTATTAAAAATTCACATAATAATGTAAAAAATAAATTGAAATAAATAAATGAAAAAATAAAAAATAAATTGATATTGAATTTTTCTATTCATTATCAGCCCGGAGCCAAGAATTTGTGCTCGATATGGCGATGGGCTCGTCCCCTATCACATCATGGGATGGAAAACACATACGGCCAAACGTGGGTGCCCTGGTTGCACCTCTGCCTACTCCTTCTGGGAAAAATGCGTGATGTTTATGTACATATATATGTAATTGAGAAAGTTAGAAATAATAAGATGCTGCCTAATGCCAACAAAGATTATCCCATTAGGAATAATTCCTTCAGAAATGTGTCCCAAAGTACACAAAATTCTTGTAATAGAATTTAGAAGACGGAAATCTCGAACCTACGAATATCGGGAACATTATGTTTTATTATACTGATCGCAACTCCACTGTGACGGAGCGAACGCCTTCGGAATACGGAACAATATCCCCTTTAAAGGCTTACAGGTATGAATTGAGGTGTATTTATTATGGGTTAAAATATAATAAAAATTAGTATGACACGGAAGTCATAAACTGCTTATATTATGTTAAAAATATTCAGGTGATATAAGAAATCTAACATTTGCTTTTGCTACTGTCCATGAGAATGTCGAATGGCATGTTCATTTCAATGCAATAAAAAAAAAGATGACACTGAACTTTCATCACTATCATTTATATGTTTAAATGCACTGATCTACTGGTGATTATTTTTCGGCATTTCTATGGTGCAAGAGTTCAAGGCAGACTTTACATACCGTAGAAATTCTTTAAAATCGCTACGTTATGCAGGTTTTCTCACGATGTTTTCGTTCACCGTTATAGTGTGTGGTGATTGACCATCAATTCACACGTAAATACGGATAGTCAGAGGTGAGCTCTGGGATTTGAACCAGCGACCACCGTGAACATGTTGGCAGTCGCGTCTGGTCCGTTACCAACAGGCCATTGCGCAATTGTAGGGTGTACATTATTCTAATAAAACACATCCATCCATTTTTGGATAACATGGCCAAAACTATAGCACATACCGTGTAGAAAGATTGATTAAGAAATAAATAAATAAATAAAGATCTATTGCCACTAAATGGCACATAAAACAGTTATAAATATAAATACATTCACATACTATATGCATCAATCAAAGAATATATCCCACACCCCCCAACTGATTTCCAACTCCGCACCACACCAACCGGGCCCTAAACGTGGATGGATATCGAATTATCTTACAGTTTCAAGCTGTCAGTCGGCTTGTATTGAATAAATGATGCGGAAATTCTTTGTTCGGAGACTTATCTCGTTAGCAAGGACAAACGCGGGGCGCAATCGGCAAAACTGATCGAGCATCATAAATAAACAGAGCGATTGTGTTAATTTAATGCGAATTGATTCTTTCGATCTTTTTCGTCTTTCAATTCGTGCAGTCGAGTTTCATTTTGTATATTGGAGCCCAAATTGATTTGAATTGCAAAGCAAGTACTGGTATTATTTTATTTATAATATGAATAATTTAGTTTTAAAATTCGGTTTTGCGAAGGACACTTACAAGTACTCCAATATATTATTAATCAAATTTTACTTTCAAATTATTGTGTAGACCTGTTCAATTACAATTTATCTATTAGATCACTAACATTGACCTACGGAAGGAATATAATGCAAGGAATAATAATACGAATACAGAGTATACAAAACCAACCCAATTAATAAATTCCCAAAAGATATATTCTAGAAAATTAAACCCAAAAATGTAACACTCAAAAAGTAATAAGGCCATACAAAAATAACTTATTTTAATATTATCATGTTCAAGATATACAGACCAATTCCCGCTGGCCCAGAAACTTAAAACTTGGCACGAAAGAAGGTGTTATTGCTCAAGTTTACTAATACACGCTTGGAGAACTTGTCACACCGACTCAGTTCTGGAGTCGCATTTCGATATTAGTTGGGGTGTATTTTTGTGGATGGAGAATTTCATTTGAAAGCGGTTATGATAAGGAAATGTATGTAGTAATTAAACACTTGCGAAAATACAAATGCAGGCTGCCTCCAACAGGTCACTGTGGAAATCATTGGGGGAGGCCTATGTTCAGCAGTGGACTTCCATTGCCTGATGGATGGATGAAAATACAAAACGTGTTGCATTGGTGGATAGAGTTGAAGTTTTATGGTAGAGGTAATACATCGGTAAGGGCAGCATCGGAAGTCATACACAAGAAGGATAGGCGACCTAATTAAGGTACAGAAAGTCGTTGGATGCAGATTGCTATGGATTTCTTTTTGGAAGGAGCCTACGTTCAGCTTCAACTTTCTGTGGCCGCAGATGATAACGAATAGATCCAGTAGTGACACATATAGTCTTGAACTCAAAGTCAAGATAGGTATGGTCATCAGGTAATAGGAATTATTTGTTCCATCAATATCCTTCTACCGTGGACATTGAGATAACGAGGTACTTCCAAGACAGCATAGGTCCGGCAAACGAGCAAGCAGGTCACCTGATGGTAAGTGATTACTGCCGCCCATGAACATCCATAACGTTTGGATCATGGATGTGATGCTGGTCCATCAGATCGGGAGGAGAGCGGGAAGGAAGAAGGAGGAAGAAGAAACTGGTATTGGGCTTACGCAACAATGCGTGCATTTTACATTATCTGAAAATTAGGCGTCCCACACGGCATCAATATTTGGCGGAAATGAACACAAACGCTGTATACAATCTAAAATTAATTTTCTCTTGAAAAGAAAACAGGCAGATATTTCCACTATTGACATTTCTGAGCTACTGCATATGTTAAATTAGGTGATCTTTCCTTCCGCATCGCATGCTAAATAAACAAAACGGAACACACAAAGTCACTTAGCGACAGCACAACTGCAAAGGTAAAACAACTCGACATTATATAAATGTTTAACAAATCATATCTCTTTGAGAGAATCTCATTTTAAATGCAAACTGAACTTGGCTTTTTCTCTCCAGACATGTTCCGAGGGATATTAGATTTTATACCGGATGCATTTTCATTCGCTTGTATTTAATTAAAAACACAACTGCTCTGGGCGGTTTCTTAGGTTTTTTTAGATGTGTGATCCTCGGCTAAGCCTGTTTCTTCTACGCTTTGAATATATTTAATAAGACCTGAATGGCTAAGTGGATTAGCTTTGTTAGAAGCTAAGGCGGTTTAAAAATCTGACACTAAGTAGCCCGTCGGAATAGCGGTAACCAAACCGCAGAGAAACCTTTGGACTGCCGCCCAAATCCACATTTTTAACCGACTTATATTTATTCAGCTTCGCAAAACCAACTTGGAAGTAGTTCCTTTCAGAAAATATAAAGCTATGATAAAATAATTTACCAATTGATCCAATTAAATCTATGGGAGGCAGGCTATCAATTAGCAATTTATTTATTATTGCTCTGTAAGGGTTAATAATATTTGTTAACACTGTTAAATACTAAAATTATTAAAAAAGCACTTATTTTTTAGCGTTAGAACAATCAACAATTTTATACATTTTCGTCATGGATTTTTTCTATGAAGGAGAGCATAGACAAGCGGGGTATACAATACTTATGCCTACATTTTTGTGACAACAAAATGCGCCAGTATAATAAGACCGCTCAAAACAAGTATTAAAGTAGAGCGTTGAAAAACAGAGCACTAAACGTTGCGGGGCTTTGGGCATGCAACGATGCGCGGTTAGGTGGACCATGTCAGATTAGAAGCCAGTCTACCGGAGGAATTTTTAAGCCACCCGTGCAATTTCTAACTCGTTTTAATCCACTAACTTAATCCGGATGTATGAGCAGTATTTCTGGCTACATCTTTTAATATTTATTGATGACGGTATTCATATGAATAGTGACTACGATACACTTGTTAAGAAACTGTTACAGTGACCCACGAAAGTGTGTCGCTTTTCGGCATATACACAGAGCATAGCAAAATACAATCAGCTCGGCATAATTATATTGATTAGCGAGAAATAATGTCACGTCGAGTTGGTTAAAGTCACTCAATACAAAAATTGTATCTAGGACATGGATAGTTACGAACTACAATAGGAATTTTGATGCAACGTCAATTACAAGTATTTTTTTAAAAGAGGATCATATCTGGTCTTATATTATATAAGATTATCATTGAAAATGAAAATGCTTAATTAAACCCATAGAATGCTATACATTATTTAGACTCAGTCACATTTTTTTCCACTATCACCCAGTTCACAAGGTTATTTTCACCAGAGATGTTAGATTGCCGGATGCCCAATACCCCTTTCCTCTTCCCATCCTATTTCCTCTCCGCTCCCTTCTCAATTGGGTTGGCAACACATCCATGATCTAGCGTTGTGGATGTTCTTGTGCGGCAGTGATCATTCAGGTGACTTGTTTTTTGTTTGCCGGACCTATAAAATAAAAAAAAGAACAGCCAAGAAATTAGCGTTGAAAAGCAACTCCAGTCTTTCTTGTCAGCGTTAGAGTTTTTTTATTTTTATTTATTAATTTTTTCAGGGTTTTTGTCCACATGGACACTAACCCTATTGTGCTTAAATTATACAAGTTAATGTTAGAGTTTTGACATTGATTGTGTCAGCTAAGCCCCTTTAAAAACAAAGACTAAGTACAGGCTTTTAAGGACAGAGTTATTCAATAAGTTCGTAAAACAATTTACAGTAAACCAAAACATCCATAAATCACACCAGGTCACAGCATGAAGTCTTAACTTTAAATTCTAAAAACCATGGTAATGGTAACACGATGCGCGTCCCACGGGAACCGTCACAAGTTTACGACCGGCTGTAAGTAATGTGCGGGAAATAGTTTCATTTTACCCCAGCCTCCCCTGCGACTCGGCCATCTATGAGGAATATTGTTAATAGCGTTTATATTTGGAACGCGACAAACGTTCTTGTTTATGTATACCTTTATGGCGTCATGTGGATATGTCTTGTTTTTACGTCCTGTTTATGTTTTTTTTATTGCAACAGCTATGCAGTCAATTTGGGGTAAATATTTGTAACATTATTTTATTTATGTTAAAATGGGAGTTACTTGGGATTGTAATTTGTATGCGATGTTAGTAGCTCGCTCTTTACACACCATCACATAGCGCAGAGAACTGATAACTGATGCGGTCAAAAAGTTCTCGAATGGAGGCTACGTAGCGGAAAGCGGAGGGTAGGACGTCCACCCACAAGGTAGTCAGACTCGGTAAAGGCTGCGGGACGTCGCTGGATGCAGGCTGCCTCCCACAGTTCACTGTAGAAATCCTTAGGGAAGCCTATATTCAGCCGTGGACTCCCTTTGGCTGATGGATGGATCTTTACACATCTGCGTCTTTCTGGAATCCTATATTATTTTTAAAATCCAGTTATTTGCGAATATGTTACTGCAAAGTAACTATTTTTAAAACATTGTTAAAAATACATTTCTTTTCACGGCCTTTAATTTGTCTGTCCACCAGTGTGTTTTATCAATGGTTTGTATTTCTACGCAATGTATTTTTCTCTTGGGCTATGAGATAATTGTAAAACAATGTTATTAAACTGCATTATTTTTTCTACTGTAAGGTTTCATGTTTGGTTCTTGAGTGATTAACACATAGTTATTTTATTTTATATTTTTATTTTAAAACAAAAACAAATAATAAAAATGTTGATAGGTATTAATAGTATAGTTCTGTTGTTAATAATTTCAACTGCATCAGGCTTAAGTTACTAATATTTTTTTCATTTAATATATATCTTACATTTTAAAGCTTCTTTTAGTTTAAATTAATTAATTCATAACTTGTAACAGATTACCTAGTGTGATAAGGCTGGCTATTGAACGCCACGGTTGCCTGTAACAAATTACCAACTGTGATACTAAAATCTCTTAATTGTATGTCTGTATAGTGCAAAAAAGGATGAAATAAATAAATAAACTTATAATAGACACTGACTCATAATTTTTGAAACAAAACTAAAAACACATCAAACATTTTTTTTATTCAGTGAACAGCACCAAGTAATCTGTTATGACTTGAGATTTTATTTTAATTAAAACACGAGCTGTTTCATTCGTTTTGTTGTCTTGCTAAATTAATATCGCATAAGCGAGCGGGGATTAAGCGATCCGTGTCTTTGAATCTAAAGTTAAGTGAATTTACATGCGTATCATTGCGGTGAGAATTGAGGTACAAAAAGTTCACCTTTAATGGAATAATGACCAGTTTAAATCCCACTATAACATATTTTATATCCGTATCTTTATAAGTCCATATACATCTCACTGCAAAGCACGGGCCTCCTCTACAATTGAGAGTACGATGGAGAGGGGTTAGGCCATATAGTCCATCACGCTGGCCTAGTGCGTGTTGGCAGGCTATATTATTATATTTTAAATATTATCATTTATTTTTTTTGGCATAGGAAGTTCACTGTTTTAGGTTTTTTCAAGAGTTTGTATAGCGATATATCGCAAGCGGCGGCCATCGAGCGATTTCCTTAATGCATTACAATTTACATTATTATTAGACTTAGGTATCTAGCCGGTAGACATAATTACATTAGCCTGTTTCTTGCTATCGTAAAGTTTCACTTATATAACGTTAATTCTGTTTTTGTTTTCGTGGACTTGGTAGAATTGATGATAAGTGATTGTATATGACAAGTAGAATTGATATATAAAAATAAACAAAAATAGCAAATATTCCGACGAATTGCGAACCTCCTCCTTCTTTGAAGTCAGTTTAAAACGACGGGCTGTTAGTTCAATTTTCGTATTGAGACAAAAAATTGTGTCAACCCTGGTCATAACAAAATGTTAGTTTTTTAATAAAATTTGTATTTGTAAGCCTTACATTAATAGACAAATACGCTTAAAATTTACTATTTCCTTCTGCGGTTACGAACTTCACTGGGTACAATAAACAAAAAGTTCTAAAGCCAATTCAAATGTTACTTTACTGTTCCTAAGTTGAGACCTAGAAAGAAGTCCCCTTTATTACCTCCTTCCAAATCTCCCCTCTTCTAACTTAAGTCCTTTTAAGAATACCATTAAGTAGGCAAGGTTAATCGTTGCAAAGATAAAAACTTTTAACTTTAAAAGACTTAGTTGAGTGAGAAGGCAGAACCTATAACAATTAAGGGAGTTTTACGAAAGTTTTCCACTTTCACTGCTTATTATGCTAAAGGAATTAACAACATTGTAAATATTTTATGGTTGTTTAAGTAACAAATATAAGTGCTTTCGTTTTGTTGTTTTTAGAAGTATATAATGTAATTGTTTTAAAAATTCCTAATGATAGAGTTTACCATCTAAATGAACTATTATCTTTAATAAATGCCACTGAATTGACCGTTATAATTTTGAACCCAAGTTGTGAAAAAAAATCATCCAAAAACTACTTAAAGAGTTTGTTTAGAGCCATTGGTTTCGGTTAATGCCGCGACCAGAAATTTTATTTTGTATCAGCCCATATACGTCCCACTGCAGGCCTTGAGCCTCCTCTACAATCGAGAGTACGATTAAGAGTGGTAAGGCTATATAGTCCACCACGCTGGAATAGTGGAAATTTTATTACAATTATATTTTTTTTAATTGAAATTTTGATGCCAGAACAGAACTCAGCCTTATGTTCTCAAGTAAGTCATAGAAGTAGTAATATAATTTACACTGCATTACTCTCACTTAGCGTAAATAAAAAATGTAAAAGACAATTCTAATTGTATGTGCCATTATGCCTTAGCAACATATTGATCAGTGATTTAATTAAACCATTATATAATTTAGAATAAGAATATTCTAGTTGGAAGTTGGTAACGAGAGCCTTCGCAAGAAAAATATATTAAGGAGCCCACTAATATTAACTCGCAGGATTTAATAAAAAGATTCAGCAAATATCACTTTTATAAAGTTCTTCAAGACACAACCTATGCTTTGAAAACTCAGCTTTATTTATGCATATTTAGAATTCAATTTGATAAATTAGTTTCCGATTTTAAAAGCTTATAATGTACCATAATTGTTACAAATTCGTAATTACCGACATTAAGGTACACGCTTTAAAACAATAATTTCAAGCAAAATAACTGCCGAGCACAAAACCCGCACTAAAGTCACCTTTTAATGCATTCAAAGTGGTAATAAAAAAGGAAATTACTATAAAAGAGCAATTATAGTGCGCTCGAAGCGAAGTGACGTCAAAGATAAAAAAGGCTTTATTTAAAACACCATCGGCATGCGAAAGCAATGTTAATTCGCCCCGGTTTGAACTTAAAACTTGTTTTTAGGTCTTTCATGTTCGACGAAACAATAGAATTATACGGCTAAGTTTTATTAGGGAAAAATTTGAAGGCAATTTTCATAGAAACTCGGAGTAAGTTGGAAGTTTATAGTGAAATAGGCAATTGAAATGCTTGCGTGGATTAGCTTCAGGAATTAAGAATTGAAGGAATTTTGAACTAAAAATTAATTAATATCCGGCTGTAGTACGGATAAGCACAATATTAAAACTACGTGTTTTGTGACTCGTGAAGACAAAAAATCTCTATATTATAGGTCCCCCAGCCTTTTATTTCAGACCTTGCGTCTTATGTATTACAATAAGATGGTTCTGATGGTACCCAATCGATACTATATCTAATTGATCGAAGCTGACAGACTCACTAAAATTGAAAATATCTTGTTTCAATTTTCTCTAATAGTCTCAAAACATAAGCATTCTCAAATATATCGATATTAAAAACAAGTCTAAAGTTTCAAAACAGGGCATTATCCGGCACGTAACAGCGTTTCCCGGGCACACCTGAATATGTTTTTAAAACAACCACAAAGTGCAGTGTACGAGGGCATTGGCATTCATAGACCAACCGCTGTTAGCTCCCGTTTGAAATACAATGGGAACTTTCTATCCGATATTAGTTTTCAATTTCCCGACCCATCTCATTCGCGGAGCGATGAATAAGAAACATAGTGTTGACGTCGATGCGGAAACGTTTGGATGGGGCGTTTTGTTACCGATTTGGTTAACGTGCTCAGTTGTCATGACAGATAACTGAACTTAATTCAAGTTTTTTACTATGTCAAATAATTTTAACACTTTCAAATATAATATTTTTAAATCGAACTCCGTTTAATTATGTTAACTTATTTTTTAATAGGTAGATATGACATCATCTTTAATTTACGACAATTTTTACTGCACTTGAGATTCGTAGTTCGTAGATTAAGAGGATGGAAGAGAAAGAGGAAAGGAACAAATAATTGTTAGAGTCGTTTATTGGTATTTTGGTATTCTGTGATTTCATGAAATTCAAAGATTTTTTCAGATGTTTCACAAATGATTCAATCAAAGTGAAATTAGTTATAGTAATGGTCCTACAATCAAGTCCATTTTTCCTAACTCCGTCCCAAGGAGGAGATCAAAAGCAATAAAGGCCAATGTTTGCGCCAGAAAATGATATCGGTTCAGACTTAGGAAACTGTTACGTCAGATGTTCAGGACCCCGCGTACAACAGCCGGTAATATGCATTCTTTTTAGAACCGTTTGTTGGAACTTGTAAAGACCTTGATTACTTGAGTATTTTTGGAAAATAAGAAAATAATTCAAAGGAACATAGTTAAAAAGTTAAAGTATAACTTTTACAGATCGATTGTCTGTAAGACAGTAGCACCTTTGTTAGGGTAGAGACGCTTAAGCTGGTATAAAAAGAGGTTACAACCAAGATCTACTTTTATTAAGCAGTTGATTTTTTTTAACAATTCAAACCGCCACTTTTTTTACGTTTACAAATACGTTATCAGAGACTGTGAACCCATGTGTGATGCTAAAGTGTTTTGTGTACGGGCGGCTACAATCATTTACTCGTAATAACGAGTAATGATCTTAATAAAGATCAAAACTGCAAAATATCGTAAGGTTTTGAAAATATTCATCATAACAAAATCGGTAGCAGTATACATTTCCCTTTAGGCAATTTGCGAAGTATAATTGATTCTATTAAATCAAGGCCCATTCAAATCTTATAAATACCGCCAATTCACCAATAAGATTTATCTACGCTTCGAGAGCACTACAATATTGAAACTGGGTCGCTGAAGTAAGAAAGTAGATATCTAGACTGCCTTTTGGCAGTATCGCTTTGGCTGTGTAAATAATAAAGCTAAGTCTGTTTCTTCAATATGAAGGCAATTAATGGATGTTTCCTTAAGGTGGGCCTCGCGTACTAAAACAATACCGCACCTTGGTCAATTAACTAGGAATTGTATTTTGTATCTATCTCTAAATATGTCTACTACTTGGTATGTAATTTTTAAAAGAAGGCCATAAAGTTCAAATTACCACACACTATGGCGTTCAATCTCAGTAGTTCCTTTAACAGTTCTTATAAAGAAACTCCTCAGACTAAACGTTATAATGGGAGTTTTAGATTCCAAACGACTTTAAAATTTCTCCACAATGTTCTTCATCGCGGTTAAATACCATCGTTTTTCATAATGATTTCGTAATATCTGAAGTAGTCAATACCGATATTGTTTTATTTGAGAATGATTAAAAATATTGTTTGGTTCCTGTTCTGTAGAATCATTAAAGAAATCGATAATTCGTCTCGGTTTGATTGTGCCTACAGCTCCTTGTTTTAAACTCTAAAAAATCTGTACCACCTACTTCTTTATTTATTCCTTAAGTATCCATTTTTACTTCAACCATTCAAAATTCTACTTCAGTCGCAAAATGCAACGGCAATTTCCAAAATACCACGTACCCTATCATCTAGTTCTGTAACGTTGGTTTTCTAATATAAAATTTCTTCCGCTTGATCCGCAGTCCCTGTTTTTGGATATATTCCAGCATGGCTCGGTGGACGTTCGACTTTTTTCCTTCGTGACACTCATTTTTACGATTTCTGTCTATCGACAAGTTTTGTCGTATAAATTTACTTATCGTATTTCGTCTGCGTGTTGTCCAGGAGTTGATTTTTCTGCTTGTATTCACTTATGATTGAATAGATTGAGTAATGTAAAAATATTATGAACATAAATTATTTATCGCGTTATAAACTTTAGACTTATTTAACAGATTCACATGAACACCCATAATATTTACAGAGTTTTACAATCTTTGTCAATCAGACAGGAGCTAAATAGTCTTAGAATAAAATAGGATAACTGGCACCGTCGAAAATCCTGACACGAGATATCAAAATTATATATCTGCTTCAGAATCGTCCCTACCACCTGTAATTCCAGCCAATTTCAGGGTCCAATTTCTGCTGCCTTCGGTAATTCGTTCGGTCTTCAACAATCCCGAATTTGAGACCATTGACTCTAATATCTTCCTTGACGTCATCAAGCCAGCGCTTTCATGTTATCCTTAGAGGTTTGGCCTAGCTGAATTTAGCCCCTGGCATGCAATGACGACGTACTTCGATAATACGTAACCATAACATCTCGAACTCCATTCCTAGAGTTTATTCGCCATAGTAAAGGTACCTACATAATCATCATCATTGGCAATTAACATTTACGGGACACGATTACCTACCTAATATTATTATGAGTTGCGATTCGACCTCAATTTAAAATCAAAGATGAAGTATTCAGCGGTTCTGTCGGCTTTAAGACTAGCACGACATTTTGGTCAAGACTGTTCATGTTTATTTATTAGGGTTCATTTGGGCAGGGTCCTAAGCCCGCGCTTTCGGTTCGCTCGCTCCACATAAATTTACTTTACGATTTGCACTGTAGCGAAATATTATCATTTTGGTAAACGATATATAGTGATTTGGAGGAAATATTTATATGCTATTCCGATGATTCATATTAGCGATACATATTTTATTTATGGGGGACTTGGTAATGTCATTTTCAAAGTGGCAGGGAGACATTGGAGTATTTGATACTGGGAAAACTGAAATATAAATATATTTTAGTGCGATTAAGGGAGAGACAAGCATGTTATTTGTCTAATGGTAAGTGATGTGACCGCTCATGGACAGTAGAAAAACCAAACAACACCATGAACTACAAGACAATAATTGGCATTCAACTGCGCTCGCCATTCTCAGACATGAGTTGTTAAGTCTCATTATATCCAGTGGTTACTCTTGCTACAATGTGCTTCAAACCGGAACACAATAATGCTTCTACACTGCTGTTTAGCGGGAGAAATAAACCTTGCGGTGATACCTACCCAGTCGGCCTCTCACATATGAGACCTACTACCAATACCACCAGTGTCTCTTGAAAAATTTTCTCTTGTAGTTTCGAATCCACTAAATGTAATACTAATTTAATTGAAGAATATTCATGTAATTTATAAGATATTTTTTCCGTTGCAATTGTTTTGACGCCGGCTGTGAAACGGGAGCCCGCGGGTTCGATCCCCGCATCGAAACAAATGTTTTTGTGAACCACAAGTATTTGTTTATAGTCTGGGTTTTGTGAGATCGAAAAGTCTCTCGTAGCTCCTGATACCCACGACACAAGAATTGATCTTAGTGTGGAGTCGGGACTATGTATGTGACTGTTGGATGTATTAATTATATTTTGGTTTATTTACTCTTACAAATACTTTTATATGCATGGCCTTGGAACAAATGTCATCAAGCCCCACAATATCTGAGGGTAAATGTAAAGTGTCTAATTCCCGCCCGGGTGGGGTCAATAGGAGCTTGTTAGAAACTCTCGTATCATTTAAGCTCAGGCCGTCGTCGCTCCGGTTACCGGCGAAATTTATAACGCTTGTTAAAATTTAACAGATCAGATTAAAAATTTGCGGTGCGGTATATGTTTTTTTATTCGCCAATTTTTGAGATTTGGGTTTATGTATTTGTCCCCAGGGGGTCTAGAGAATACGTCATATACATGTAGGTGTTTCTAGTACTAGCATAGTTTGGCTATATTTGAAATATTAGTGCTCTGTGACTGGGTGTATTTCAGAAAATTGTCCATATTTTTATAGGACAAATCTTTAGGTAACACATAATTGTATTAAGGACGTCTTTTTCCTAATCTTTTTATGGGATCAGGAATTTTGAAGACAATATTTCTATTTAAGAAGACCTTCAGATATTGCAAATAGTTAAACAATTTTTAATGGCTCTCTTTCTAGATATAGAACCCCATATCCCTATGATAACTCACAAAACCATCTGAGCCACAACAATACCCATGAACATCGCACTAATTCGCCATTGCAGTACTAACTTTTCCATTACGTTGTTCCGTAAAAAATTCATCAACAAAAAGCCTTGTAAATTTTTCATCCGTGTATTTGGAAGGATTTATTGTGATTCACAACGCCGGGGCAACATCCGCAAGACCGTCATAATCGGGACGCCTAAAACTTCCCTCGGGAACCGGGAACGCAGGAGTGTTATGAGAAAAAATACCGGGTGCGGAAAGCTGCTGGATGTGGGTTGAAATGGTTTTTCTTACATGATTGTAGTATTTACTTAATGTTTTGAAAATACTTAAAGATCGTGTAAGCATTTCCGTCGTGTAGAAATCTAGGTGATTGTAACTGTGTTGATAAAAAACTAAATCTGTTTTACTGAAGTAAAAAGTAAATGTCTCTAAATTAAAATACTTTAAAGAAAAAGTAATTCAAATCCAGTCTACTTTATTATTGATTTTGCCTTTATATTTTTTAGTAAGTTATCATAAGTGTAAAGTATTAAATTGCCTTCAATTACAAACGAATTTTATCTCATATTTAATTTTATGCCCTAAAATAGTCGGAAAATGCAAATGATTTGAACTCTGTAATATGTCCCGCCACTTGTAAAAAATAAAAACAATGAAAATTTTAACGCTCAAAATATGTAATAAAGTTTGCAATTTACAAACTTTATTCATTTTGTTCAGAACAAAATTCAGTATATTTTTTTCTCTTTTGTTAAATCTACATTCCAAATCAACTTTTAACAAAAATAGTTTAATATTTTAGTATGTTATATTTTAAATACAGTTTACGTTTAACATAAGTGCGTATTTACCATAAAATCTATTGTAAAGAATGAAAAAAAAATCAGCCATTATTCTTTATCATTGAAGTGCGTTGTAATTTAACTAAAAAATAGACATACATAAACATCACGCCTTTTTCCCAGAAGCGGTAGGCAGAGGTGCAACCAGGACACCCACGTTTCGCCTTATGTATTCCATCTCATGATGTGATGGGGGCGACCCTATCGCCATATGGGGCACAAATTCCTGTCAAGAAAAATTCCATATCACTTTGCATAAATCATGACGAAACATATAGTGTAGCTGGTGCTGCATTATGAATTTTAGGTATGTCAGCTTACAAGGGGCACAGAACTAGCCAGGGACTGGATTACCAGGGCTCCAATGTATAAGATAAAATAAATAAATAAACACACACAATAGCCACATACATAGTCCTGACCCCACACTAAGAGCAATTAAGTCTTGTGACGTTTTGGTCTCACAAACACCTAGACCCGAGACAAATACTTGTGGGCCTCATTTGTCTCGGTGCAAGGATCGAATCCACGGCCTCTCGTTTCACAGGCCGTGTCTAGCCGACTGCGCCACTTAGGCTGTCAAAAGATAACCACCAACATTACATATACCTTATAATATATTTTAATATATCCAGACGCCCAAGCCACTTCGCGCATACCTAAATCTCCGCGCCCCTACCTTATGCTTCTTAAAACTCAATAATAAAGTTCACATTTTATGAACCCGCCAGGATTCGGTCCACGCACCACGTTACTATGCCGTACCTTGATCCGGAATTATGCGGCTTCGCTGTTCCATGTTTTATTAAATATGCCTTCCCTAGTTGGGTAGTGGGCTTTTCAATTTTGAAAATAGGTGTAATGCTTTGGTGGTGTGTTTCTTTGGGGTTATTGAGTCTGTTTTTTATGGGCAACATAACTTTTTTTTTCATAAATATTTTAGCGTACATGCAAACCATATTCGTGACAAAAAAAAACACAAAAAAGTAAAAATTAAAATACCACTACAAAGTATCAAAAAAAAAATAACTGTACCTGTACGCGTTGGTTAATTTGTTTACTGATTGGATTAGCCAACCAATCAAAATAAATACGTACCATATTGAAGGCACGCCGCCAAGAGCCAAACATGTAGGACCTATGCGTTATAATTTATTTAAATTTCTACCTGTTTCATGGGACTAAATGGCAACTATTCCGCATCAAATTCAAGAAGAATCACGTAAATCTGATTATTAATCTCAGCGTAATCGGAGTACATACATAAAAAAAAAAAACAATCAAATTGAGAACTTCCTCTTTTTTATATCGGTTAAAAACTCATTGTCTTTGGTGTCCAAAATATATTTGAAGTTAAAGGATATGCAAAAAATAGCAAGCGAGCAAGGTAGTTAATTCAAAACCAAGAGATACGGTAAGGGACCTACGAGCAAAAGTTAGGAAATCTCTGGATTAAACGGTGCGTGAATCGAGCAAAATTAAATAAGATATTGTACAACAATTTAGCAAGGACTGTAGGGCATAAGGATGAAAATCATTACTTCAGATAACACAGCTTTTAAAAACCAAGTGATCGGGATTGTCTCATATAGTCGCTTCGTCACCAGTGCCGTGCTTATACAAAGAAATTAAAGAAGCTAATATACATATTCTCTGAAGTCCCAGCTAAGCAGCCCATTGGGAAATATCAATTCATACATTTGTAAGTGGTAAAGACACTCTGTTGTCAGTCATGACTCAGCATGAATGCGCAGGCTCATCCAGGGCGGAACCACTGTGAGACAGTGACGAAACGGACGAAACGGAAACGGACGTGAAGCGATAGCTTGGCTGTTGCGTTTTGGTGAGTGAGATTGCCGGATGCCCAGTACCCCTTTCCTCTTACCATCCTTTTTGCTTCCCGCTCCCCTCACAACTGGGCCGGCAACGGCAGCGATGTACAGACTTCACAAGCCAATACTTATCAAAATATTCCTCTCAACACATTTCATTATTCCCTAGAGACTTACTTCCAATTCGAGCGAATAATATAATATCAAAACACGATGAAAGCACCGCGAAATTGCCGAACTAAACAAAAGCAGCGTTACCAAATGGGAAATTAAAAATGTAATTATTCCCCCATCTCGTTTGTATTGTTATATTGTGAAATGTATGAAATTTTACGCCAATAATATTGCGGTTGAGAGGCGCGTTTTGCTCTGCCCGCGCCGAAACATGTTCACGCGATCTCATTATTTATTCATTGGGTATTAAACGCTAAATTCGCTTGATCGAAGAACTGATGGGCTCAAATTATTTTCTAATAGGCGCACGGGCTTTGAACTAAACCAGAGTTCAGTGTAAACACATTTAATAAATCAAATTCGGTGGTTGTATGTTATATATTGCGTATTGCATTTTCATTTGTAATTAGGATGAGCAGGTTGAATTCAAATTAGCTTAACTGTGTTTTGATTTATCAAAGAATCCATCAAACCAGTTATATCAATTTAAAAGTCTCTAATTCACCAAAAATAATCTCAACCTAAAATGCTGTTATAGACAAATGACGACCAGGCTTAGTAGCTCCTGCGTGATAATATTTAATTCCCAAAAGGCGTATCAACGTTCAATTTCATTTGTCGGTTACGTCCTTTCGTCTATCCATCTAAGAGTATTGAGCTAGTTTCAGCAAATATGATGTTTATCATTTCGCTGCGTATCATACTAAGTAAGAAACATGTTAGGATATTTTCTTATAGCTGTATCCGCTCATCCATTCCAGCCCCTCGTGGTTCTCTTTACGACTTTTTCACTGTTATTGCCATTTTTATTCATGTTTCGGACGGTTTATTGAGAATATTTTTGTTTTTCTCCCCCAATGGTGTGGCTTTTTATTGTTCGGGAACGCGGTCTGATTTTCGCCTAAATGAATGTATTAAAATTTGATCATTTAAGGATGAAATATTAGATGGGAATTGTAATGTTAAGATTGTTTGCACAAATACTAGAAATTATTCTTTTTATGAATTACTATGAACTATTGGATATGTATCCAACAGACTGATACTAACAAATCGATATGGACTGTGGAAGAGACCTACATTCGGTAACGGATTTCTTGTGATGAAAGATACAAGCATGCCATTCGCCTGATGGTAAGCGATATGACCGCTCATGGACAGTAGCAATACCAAACAACACCACGCATTACAAGGCAATGATTGGCATTCCACTACGCTCTCCTTCCTGGGACAATTTCCTTCAAACTGGAACACAAAAGTGCATTTACACTGCTATTGAGAAATAGACATTGAATTATGCTGATAATGTACACTGATAGTATGTACTAGAAACTCTTGGCCTTAAACATCTACGGCCTTATTTATAGATAGATTTAAAACTTACTATAGTTATCGAATATTTTGTCCCTTTCGCACGACTTTAGAATACAATTTGAGCGAAGAAGACAAAACATTCGATAATTAAAATTGGTTTTAAATCTGTCTATGAACAAGACCTCAAATCAATAACTAATTTAGTCTAGGTTCTCAGTAAATATTTCTGCTAGGATACCAAAGCCTTCACTTGATTCCTTCACCGCAAAACCAAAACGCATTGACGTATATTATTTTAACCCGTTTCATGACGCGCGCATAGCGTAAATTCTCTTGCGGCTCGAGGCGTTGTAGTGTTAATTTGTTTACTCATGTGTTTTAATAAGGCTTTGTTTCGTTGTACTTATGTTTCTATTTAGGTAATACGTATTTATTTCTTATATTAGTGATTTACAACATTTAATTTATATATTGCTCCAAGCGTCGAGTTTGTGTTGAAAATAAAATAATCTAATAAAAGAGTATTAATTGTAAAATATATAGTATTGTGTCAATAAGGTAGTAATTTACAATATATATCTCCCAATCATAGGACAATAATGAGGTGGACCTGCGAGAATACAACTTTCAACGATCTTAAATGTATAAATACCACATATCACTACCGCCACATAATATATTATGTATATGTGTATACACATATCAACATAGTTTTGTAACTCCCTAATAAGCTTTTACTTCGAAAATCAAATTGCTTCATCAACACAAAGAAACAACAAAGCATCTAAATATATATTTATACACTCTTCCTCACATCTCTATTTAAATCGTACACGTATGCGGTGGCACCTCATATCAATCTTCCGAAATCAGTGGCGCCACGCACCAACGCAGTCACGTATACGAGAATAAATCTTGCCGTCAAACGGATTATCCTCAAAGAGGCTGCGAAATGTTAGGCACTCATGGTCACGTAACGTAACCGACTGTACGATTAATCGTTACGTCAAGGTGTGAAATGTAGATTGCGTCGTACGTGTACTGTTACAGGGAAATTGGCTTTTTAATGCGTTGGTTTAATAGGATGTTGTGTTTCAGATGTTTTTATGAAAGTATTTTTAAAAGATGATTTTTGTTTGTATAGTTTCAATTTATATTTAAGCTTACAATATTAAAATATCTACTTCGGGAATTTACAGCTACTGCGACTAATCGTTGTAAGGACCTTCATTTGAAACGCATACTTTTTATTGCAATATACGTTTCATTTCGTGTATTGTAACTAGTAGTGCTATTGATTCGCCCACTAGTCCGTCAAATTCATTTCTGTCCCAAAATGTGATAGGAAGCAAGCCAAATTTTAATGCCAAGAAATCATTGTATTGTATTGTATTGTATCAGCCCATATACGACCCACTGCAGGGCACGGGCCTCCTCTACAATCGAGAGTACGATTGAGAGTGGTTAGGCCATATAGTCCACCATGCTGGCCTAGTGCGGGTTGGCGGACTTACACACCGTAGATTTTTTTTTAATTCGCTACGGTATGCACGTTTCCTCACGATGTTTTCCTTCACCGTTAAAGTACGTGGTGATTGACTATCAATACACACATAACTCCGAAAAGTCAGAGGTGGGCCCTGGGATTTCAACCCGCGACCACCGTGAACATGTAGGCAGCCGAGTCTGGTCCGATACCACGAGGCCACCACGCACTTACAGGAAATCATATGATGTTTTTAATCTGGAAACTCACTCAAACCGAATTGCACGAACCAGGAGTCAAACTCAAAATCTCAAGGCTCACAGCACTCCCACTTGACCAACGAAGCAATCATATAAAATTAATTCTTTACTAATTTAGTTCATTTGAACACATAAATATGTAGTTAAAAGACAATTTTAGCAACCCCTTGAACACTACTAAAATAAGGAAGAGAAATCAATTAATCATGACGTTCACGCTACGCTCTCGTTCCGTTTACGTGGATTTCTAAATATTCAGATCAAAGATTGTTTTACTTCTTAGCCACAGGAAGCCCACTACTAAACGAAGGCCTCCTTCAAGCATTTCCACAACGTTGTTGGCCTGCATTCAGGGACTCCCTAAAACCTTTATTACGTCAATGCTTTTGATTTAAATACTAATTAAATTCCAACAAACTAAACTACTAGGAAACATTTACAAAGACAGACAGCCCAAAATGTCGTTACGAACACGTCGGGTGTGAATCCCTACGTACAACCAAGTAAGCAATAATTTCCCTAAGGGCCGTTCACACGGGGACGCGTGAACTTGGCTTATCCGTACAATTCGACAGCTGGCTTTAGATTCATTCAGATTCCTTTGCTTTGATGATAAAAGGATTTAAAGTTGATAAAGCTGTACTTGGATGGAATGCGTGAGTTTTGAGTTACTAGCTGTTGGCAACGGCGTCTCTTGTAATTTTGTTTTTTGTCGTTATTGTAATACTTGATAGTATATAGATATAGTAGATATAATAAAAATATTAATAACTTCTGTTATCACTAATTATTAATACCAAACGAGGACAATAATTTGTTTTTCAAATCAAAACGTGCACTCAGTATTCCGACGAAGAAAAAAATCAATTGACTCCAAAAGATCTCAATAACAGTATAAAAAAGTCCACCCAAGATTCAAACCCGCTCTTTCAGCCGTGTAAAATACTCCATGCCACGCACCACTGCAACTGCTGTTTCTCTCAACCCTTATCTGCGGGGCGATATTTTTTGCGGCGCTCAAATGGGTTTGGTCGGGGGCTTACAGGAAATATTTATGATTCCCATGCTTAGATAGGAAAGCTTATAGGAAATTGTATAAAATGAATCCTATATTATACGACACATATACATTTCTATGTTCACCCTTTTTTATGGCAAAGAATGGCGAGATGGTAAGCGATACGACCGCTCATGGACAGTAGCAAAACTAAACAACACCATGAATGACAAAACAATGCTTGGCATTCTATTCTCATCCTAAGAAATAATATGTTAAGTTTCATTAGGTCCAATATGATAAAAAGAAAAAAAAAACAGAGAAAAAAGTATATTTTTAATACGACTATTAATCGCAGACAATATTTTAGTTGCACAATTTGCGATTTAACTGAGTAAAAGGGAAATAAAGTTAGATTTATCATAGGATTTCATGTTACAAGAAAAACGATATTTTTGTTTTAGACTTCCACACAAATAAACCTCTATATATGCATGTATATTGATCGGTATAAAACGAAGTAACTTGTAAGACTGCACTAAATACAACCGCAAAACAATTTTGCACTACAATTTCACACTCCTCATAATGCCACATAAAAAAAATTGAATGGCACAAAATGGCGAGCACGCGTCACGTGGTACAAACAGCGTGTTAAGATCTGCGCCCTTTATTCACAAACCATCGGCGTGAGAGATACGAGACATATATCAAACACGTCATAGTTTCACATGTCGTCGAAATGTCAATTGATTTTGAAGACTTTTTGATATTACAAATTACATAGGTCTTTGCACGGAAGTAATACTAGACCAAAATAGTTAAATAAATGCATTTTATACAAAAAAAAAGTTTTTATATTAAAATAGTAAAAAGAAGTACAACATCAAGGTTTTAAAATAACCTTTTTTGTCTATTTGCAATATCACTTCCACATAAAAATAAATTGAATACCCTATAATAGCGGGGCACTCGTCACGTGATACAAACAGCGTGTTAAGATCTGCGCCTTTTATTCAGAAACCATCGACGTGAGAGATACGAGACATTTATCAAACACGACATTTTTCCGTCATTTTGTCCTATCGTTGCGTGTGAATAGGGTTTTTAAGTACGTTTATTTGGTACGATGGACTTATGATGAATAAAATACTTCCAATGTTGTATCCACTGGTCAGAGATATTCATGTCACACAAAACGACACAATTATGCCAGCCTGCATAAAACCAGATAAACATTGACTGAACCCAAATCGCGGTCTACTTGTGGAGTTAGAGTTTTCAGTTTTATCTCGTATCATCGAGATATAAATATTCTAGGCCCAGTTACATCTAACCATATCTCATAGTTTCTTATACCTCTCCCTCTCTCTATCACTCTTCAGACACAGTAAGTCCACTGCTGAACATAGGCATCCACCATTCGCCACATAGACCTGTTCGAAGCGGACTGCATCCAACGACTTCCTTCATCCTACCAGGTAACCAGATCGTCTGTCCACCTCATGGGTGGGCGTCCGACACTTCGCATGCTTGTAAGTACGTGACCTCCACTCTTGAGCCTCTTATGCCTGTACTGTATCAATTCATATACGTCCCACTGCAGGGCATTATTCAATTTGTTGTATTCAATGTTTGAAAAGTATGTTTGTGACTATTACATTAAGTATTAAGAAACATACCTACAAAAATAAAGAACTATAAACATCCACAAAAAGTTACAACCACTTCTAAATATAAACGGAAACCATTCAAGTAATAATATTTCCTTTACATGTAATAAAAATGTAACTGCCATATAAAATACGTTTAGAATGGTACGCTCGCAGGAATTGTGAATAGAAAACTTGTAAACGTAACTTTTATGTTGTGTACAAAGTTGGCCCATTTATGTTTATGAGGCGAATAGTACGTAAATATGATGTGTTGGTTTGTGCCGGGTATTGCGTTTCTGTACTGCAAATTGGGTGTAAAATTATTTTAAAGGGATTCGATACAAAGTAATGTTTTTTTTTATGTTGTACGGCCACTACATCAGTGTTGAATTGATTCTCTTTGATGTTTGATTTAGTTCTTTAATTATTTTTGATGATGCTGGTACCCTGGTGTAGTCAGGATGAGGACTTATAAGACATAAGGACTGTAGCTTAGGGCATAATCTTATCTTTGCATGTTTAACTTGAATTTCGGTTTTGATAAGATTTAAGTGCAAAATAAACCCATTCTATTCTTTTTAAAGTATTCTAATAATTTATTTTTGCACTTTTATTGACAAAATTATGAATGATAACGGGCTGCCCCTTAATAAGAGACACGTGCGTTATTGCGGCGACTTTTGTATATATTTTTATACTATGATGATCATTGTATAAAAATAGATACAAAAGATCACGCAAGATAGAGTATTCACTCATCACAAACCCAACACCTCAACGAGAACACTAAATACAGACTAACAAACACATAAATTCAAACGCCAAATCTGCAAACACAAGCGTCCGCGGTATGAAGTTACGCGCATACGCTAAACACGGCTAAAGACGTCTCTTGTTAGGCAAAACTAAGTGCAGTCGCACTTGAGCTAACATGTCACTGTCGACTGAGGAACTCTCGCAGAGACAAAGGGATGGGCGGGACGGCACTCGTGTTGAAGCCGTCTGAAAAACACGCGGTTTGATGATCTTTGTGACGTTTTATTACGGTGTACCTGGTGATTGGAAGTCCTACTGAAGTTTAGTAAAAAAATTCAAGTGACGTCGATTTGCACTGTGGGGATTGTTAGAGAAGGCATTTTTTGAACAGTGGACTTCTTGATTTGACAAACCTGTTTATTGGTAGTCCTACTAAACTATTGAAGGTAAATTCTAGTGAAGAATCGATTTATAAGTCACCGTGGGAATTGTTCGAGAAGGCCATTTTGAGCAGTGGACTTCTTGACTGTTGATAATGATGGAATCGATTTTATGAAAAGTATTGTGTCTACTGCATCTATTGGTGGATGTATCGCGATTTAACAAAACTTTTCGATCTTCTCTATAGATTCCTGACACCACTTTTACTGTCTTATGTTACCAAAAACTGTTTGATCTTCAAATCTTATTAGCCAATACGTATCCTAATGCTCACAATAGAGCTCCTTCGCGAATTATAGCGATTTACGCCTTAGTCCTGTTCATTTACCAAGGGTGGTTAGCAAGCCAATTAGCAATTTATATTTTGCAATTATATTATAAACAAATCTTTTCATTTCGTCCACTGTAAGAGTATTGTCTCTCCCTCGCTTTATTACAACAGCTATTTGAACATCTTATTTCAATTACTTTTACAATACCAACGATCCTATAATCATAAAAACAGATTACACATTTATTTACCAACAATGAACACTGGATACAAAATCTTAACTCTCCGTCTGTGGATTTCCAGCAGATGTATCTAGTAGAGCCGCTAAGCAGATTTCACGCTCTGAAGGACAGCTTAAGAGGAAGTAGGGGAACGAAATTAAATTCTCAATGTTGAATGTTTGTATAGAGTAATCCATAAAGAATAAGTCTTTAAGATTCGCGCTTGGAGGGTAGAGAGTAAAGCTAAATCGTGTTCTTGCCTTCTTAGAACGGTTTGGTGTAAGTGAACATGTGGGGTGTTAAGCGGCAACTTGGTGTTAAAAATATTTTAAGTTTATATTTATAAGATACTATATTTAAGCAGTTTACGACTAACTCGTATTGTACGATGTTCCATAATTGAAATTTAAAATTTGAAATTAAATAACTACAAGTACTAAATAAATAAAGACGATTCAATTTAAACGAATTTGTATTTGAAATTATTATGACTTTTCCATATATACTTATTTAGTTAATAACGTCTCTCTCTGGTTTAGCTCTACGAAATATGATCCAAGGTTTCACCATTTTTTTCCCTCTTCTAAATCAGAATAACATCCTTAAATGTATTAGTTCTCAGCCATTAAAACCCTCACGCAACCAAAAAAAATCTAAAACTGACAACTATAAACAGTTTGACCTCAATAACAATAACAGATTTCGACCGCAAGACAACCAGCCATGACAAATACCGTGTTATCCCGTTGTCTTGTTGGTACCGTTGAAAAACATGATACATCGCCACTATTCATAACAGGCGGCCGACGTGAAAAAATCAACGACCGTATCTCGGACTGGATGGATTTCAGGATTTCAGACGTAGGGATGTTCGAAATGAATGCTGAAGTTGTGTGTTTGTGTTGTTTTTAGTGTGCTAAACTGTACCCAGTATTGAAAACAGTGTTTTATATCGCCTTAGCAAGTAGAAAACCACGCAGCCCGCCAGATGGTAAACGGTCACAGCCGCTAATGGACCTTTGCAGTGCCAGGGGTCTAGCAAAACCAGATCGCTGCTTACCGTAATGTTCTCCTTACTTCAAGAGAGCTTTCTTTCTCTCTTTGGGCCTCGATTAAAAAAAGTATTCTACGACGGACAAATCATAGCGCTTAGGAAATACCTAAACTATTACTAGGGCTTATTCTACTATCAATAATTGTAAAAATAGTCTTTGTTCAAGGGTAGTCCCTATTTAGACAAATAAATATAAGGCATAATTTTTATGACATAACACGAAAAATAAAAACCAGTAATCTTTTTTTTTTATATTGCGCAAACGTAGAAGTGCATTTGGCATAATTAGAATTTATTTGGAGTATAATGTATCTTTTGGAAAATGTCCCGCCTTACACCCGTCACCGCAATTTCTGTAAGCGAGGATCAACAGTAACATTTAATAATTTAAATGACATCGAGCACTGAAGCTAAGCGAGGCTCCGGGTATAACTGACTTGTTTAATAGTATAATGTCTATCTGTTGTTTATTACATACATACATAAACTCACGCAGTTTTTTTCCAAAAGGGGTAGGTAGATATGCTACCACGACACCCACGTTTAGCATTGTACACTCCATCCTACAGTGTTATAGAGGGCGAGCCGATCGCCACATCGAGCACAAATTCCTGATTCTGAACTGATAATTACTAGAAAAATCAAGTATCACTTGGCTGACCCGGGATTCGAAACCTCAGCGTTGTAACCGTACTGTAGTACAACTGCGCCACCGAGGCAGTCTTAAATTATAGAATAAAATATTAAAAAGTTACCGCGACCCACCGTTCTGCTCAATCTCCCTACTAAATTATAAAAACAATTCATTAATCGTGACAGGTAAATGAAACACCCTTTTAAAACATTGGAACGCTGTCTCAGCGTAACAAAGCGTACCATTTTAAATTAATTCAGTGATACATACATATATAAATTCATGCCTTTTCCCAGAAGGTGTAGGTAGAGGTGCTACCAGGACTCCCATATTTCGCCTTGTATGCTCCGTCTCACGATGTGATAGGAGGCGAGCCTATCGCCATATTGGGCGCAAATTTCTGACTCCAGGCTGATAATTAATAGAAAATCCATTATCACTTTGCCCGACCCGGGATTCCAACCCGAAACCTCAGCTATGCAATCATACAGTAGTACAACTGCGCCACCGAGGCAGTAATTTAGTGATATAATTTAACATATTATATAATACAGATCATCAGACTGTATCGCATTGCTATACACAATCCTTTTGTATCATTGGGAAGGAATTAGTCTCTACTTTAATGAAAAACTGTCTAGGAAGCCTGCAAGAAATAATTACGATATATACTAATCTGTTATCGGCATCAGTGCACGCCAGCCTAATAATATCTAAGACAAACTTCAATATATCTCCAGCGACAAATATTAAACTTTGTGGTGGTGTACTTGATAAGGGTGGACGCACATCGAGCCTTGCTATTTGCTGAATTTTATCGTTTTAGTAAATAATCATTACTTATTCGCTGTTCAAATCTACGTATTTAAAATATTTTATGACAACTTACGATCTATTCTAATATTCGTGAAACATCAAGTTAATTGTGTACCATATTTTAAATAAATAACATGATTCCGACCTTTTATCCCAATGGTGTGCTCGCATGGAATTATTCGCAAAAGGGTGTTGAAGTTTGTGTACAATTTAGTTCAGAATTTTCTTACTAGATTTTGCCTGCATCAAGTTAGACCGAAAACACGACACATATCTCGTTAATTTGACTAAGGTCAATAGCAGATTCTATCTTAAAACTTTTTGATCAAAATCTTTATAATGCTTAATTTCCTCATGTTTTTTTGTTTTCAAGTGAATGTTATACATATTGAAATAAATTTATATTTGGAATTTTATCGCGATTAATTTTTATGGCATATTTAGATAAAATAATCTTACAAAAATAATATTACTAATGGACTTTACTACTGAATTTAAACCTCCTGACTGCCTCGGTGGCGTAGTTGTACTTAGGTATGATTACAAAACTGAGGTCCTGGGTTCGAATCCCGGGTCAGGCAAAGTGATAATGGATTTTTCTATGCACTATCAGTCCGAAGTCTGGAATTTGTGCCCGATATGGCGATAGGCTCGCCCCCTATCACATTCTGGGACGAAACAGACAAGGCGAAACGTGGGTGTCTGGTTACTACCAGGAGAACTTCTGCCTACCCCTTCTGGGAAAAAGCCGTGAGTTTATTATGTATGTATGTATTTAAACCTCCTATGCAAAAAAACATAAATATAAAAATAGTGTTGTATATTTACATGGTATTATGTTTTAAATATGACGTCACGAGAACCAGCGAGCATCAGATGCCGAGGTCACTACACAATTATAACAGAGCACATTAAGAGCCGCGCCGGTACGAGGTCACCTACGATTTGTTAAACATCAAATGTTTGCCGCGTCTGTGTTAGGTCACTTCACAATTCTGAGCATGTATGAAAGATATGGACGTCTGTAATTTATTTTTGACGTTATTAACATATGACATCATAAACATAATAAAAAATATCAAGAAAATCTCAGACAAATACTGCAACTAAACTATACACTAATCTTGTACCTCCTGTGCAAAAATATTCATAGGAAATTCTAAAAGACATATATCAAATATGACGTCACGGTAGTCAGAGAGCATCAGATGTGGCGAGGTCACTTCACAATTATAACAGAGTCCATTTACAGACGCGCCGGTACGAGGTCGCCTACAATTTGTTAAACATCAAATGTTTGCCGCGTCTCTGCTAAGTCACTTCACAATTCTGAGCATGTATGAAAGAAATGGACGTGTCAATGTTACCTTCTTTCATTTTATGGTGGTTGAAGTCATTACTATAAATATGTGTGTAATATGGAATTATATAAGGCTTGTCATAAGCGGACTAAGAGGGCAGGATGTGGAATAATAATATAACTTTGAAATTCTTATGGGTATTTCTCAGATTAACATGTTTTTCACCACGTCTTGATAGCTGAAATAGTTGAGAATCGATTATGAAAACACCCTGAAAAGCCAAAAGTGTGTGTCTAGGACTCGAACTTGTTACCACCATCCTTGTTGTCGAGTCTTCTGATAGCTAAGCTATCGTTCACTATACAGGGTTTATCAAGACTACGACCAAAAACGGTGTAGTTTGTAGTTTTAGTGACTTTAGATACAATGCAACTTAAATTTAAAAAAAGACACGATTTTTTTCTTAACGTCCATCGTATTATCCTAAAAAAATAATGTACACCCCTTTATTTACCAACTTTGGATTTACCAACCAAATATAATGATATTTAAAATATTTAAAAAAATCGTCGCGTTTTTTGCAAAAAAAAAATAGGAGCATCGTGTCTGTAATCACTAAACCTACCATCTGGCTTCGTTTTCGGTAGCAGTCTTGTTAAACCCTGTGTAATCACAATATAAATTCAAATCAGATAGAAACAATATACGCATTATTTAAATAAGAAGTCATTGAAAAGTCATATTCCCAAATAATATATGCAACTTTGTTACGGTAACAAAACTACACGTTCAAAATGTGAGAGCGCATGTCATACACAAGGGCGTATTATGCTAATGAATCGAGCTCATGTATTTTCATAAATTAATTAACAATTTAGATTCGTTCGATCTAATCAGCTCGGTCATTTAAAAGTCAATGAATTGGGAGCGTTTTTTATTAAGCCACTGAATTAGTGTTACGAAAGTTAAGATAAAAAAAAAAGTTAATTTTAGTATTCGTAGTGGGATAATATTTAATTTTTTGTTTTAACTACTTCTATTTTAAAGAATTTGACGTGAAGTAACCATCTTTAAAATAAGTGCATTGTTCCCCTGTATGCATATGTTTTTTAAGGTCGAAAATAAATATACACGACTTTGGTACATAATTACGACACCCCACTATGCCAAAAATCTCGTCTCCGACAAATCCGAATCTACGAGAAATTCTCCGATCTCACGACACTTCCTACAACAATTAATATTTGTAAGTCACACAAACATTTGCCTCGTTGCGAGGATTGAACCTGGGACATTTCTTGAGAATCCCCATCCTAACCAACTACCCACATCAAAATGGAGGGTGTCAAAAAGGCGCTAGTGATTGACAATCAACCTTTAGCAGACGTGGGAGAAATTTACCCGTTCGCTTTCTCTCTCTTCAGCCACAGGTTACTGGTGAACATAGACTTCCCTTAATTATATTGAAATCGAGCTGATCGGCCTTCTGCAACCAGCGACTTCGTTCGCTTTCCGCTACAAAAATCCCAAACACGTACCAAAAGCCCCAGTCTTAATAAACTACAGCAATTCAATGGTCGGCAATCGAGAACTCGGAAAGCACTTACAGTCAGTTCCTCGGTGTGGACAGGGCGTTACAGTAGGTATGCCGGTGTAGTTCGAGGTTTGGCGCTCTGCCAGCCGCCGGAAATTAGGACGGTCATACATCAGCAGTGAATTATAAAGGTTGAACAGAAAGAATCATTATGCGACACGATTTAGTGTATTATTGGGTTTGCGGTGACAGAGTTTTGCTGTTATTATTTATTACAACCTCATTGAAGTGTCATAGCTATATTTTGGATAAATTGAAATAAGGAGCATTGCAATAATAATAATAAATACACCCAACAGTCACATGCATAGTCCTAACCCCACACTAAGATCGAGTTTTCTGTCATGGGTATCAGGAGCTACGAGAGACTTTTCGGTCTTACAAACACCTAGACTCGCAACAAATACTTGTGATTCACTCGCGACCTGCTGTTTTACAGCCAGCGTCCAACCAACTGCACCACGGAGGCTGTCAAAATTAACAATATACTGGATTGGTGCTTTGTATTTGGATTAAATCGCCCATTGGTAAGCACAGGATACCTCTACAATGTATTCGAATTAGTGCGCTTAGGCCGTAGTCCACCACGCGAGCCTAGTGCGGTTTGGCAAAAAATGCTTCTTTATCGGGATAAGCTTTTTATACATTTTCACGCACAGAAACCTCCCGTACTCGGAAGATGTGTATGAGTCATAAAGAGATCTACATAACTAGTTTGCACAGTTTCGCAGTTTTGACAGCGTCTGTGGCGCAGTTAGTTAGACGCCGGCTGTGGAACAAGAGGCTGCGGGTTCGATCCCCGCACCAAAACAAATGTTTGTGTGAACCATAAGTATTTGTCTCGGGTCTGGCTGTTTGTGAGAACGAAAAGTATATTATAGTTCCTGGCACCCACGGAACAAGACTCGTTCTTAGTGTGGGGTCAGGAGTATGTATGTGACTGTTGGGTGTATTAATTATATATTTGTTTATTTACTCCTACAAATACTTTTATATTAATGCCCTTGGAACAAATGTCATCAAGCCTCACAGGACTTTGTATGTGACTGTTGGGTGTATTTGTTTATTTATGTATAGCACTAGGTTTCACGTGGTAAAGGTAGCCGATGGTACATAATAACACGAATTTAAGTGGAGAAAGCCCCTGTACTAACCACTGCGCCAATTCGCCGTCAATCATCTTGATCGGGGCGTGTTAAAAACGACCACGAAATTGGAAACATTTAGTACCATTTTATTTCTCTCTGGCATTATTACAGGGTTATCAGTATAAAAAAAATCTACCCTTGTCTTTTATCTACATTAAAAAGGTGTACCACAACGTCTGTGTATAATTTTAATATATTTTGAAAAATTGTTTGAATGTCGCCCCCTATCACATCGTGGGACGGAATAGCAAGGCGAAACGTGGGTGTTCTCGTAGCACCTCTGCCTACCCTTTCTGGGAAAAAGGCGTGTGTTTATGTATGTATGTTTGAATGTGTATGATTTTAACATTTACGGGGACAGGAAGCCTTCCTTCATCTCAATGACACGAACTTGACATAACATCGACAATATTATATAGGTTTCTAAACGACATTTTTCTATATCATCAAAGCAACAAATTAATTAACCGCACGATAATTAAATATCGAAACGAACAGTCACCAAAAAGAAGTAATTACACCCAATATTATTAATGTATAAACAGTCAAAGTATAATACGACCGCAAAATATAATTATCGGGGATACGTAAAGAAATTTCATTAAAAATCCAATAAAGATTTCGCCGAAAATAAGTCACAAACAAGCTGAACTCCAATAATTTACTTTGATGGAAAAAATAACAACATCAAGCCAAAGATATTAGACGTATTGAAAAGTTTGGCAAGTTATTAAACGGGATAAATATGCGGTGACGTCATATGTTATGCTCGCTAATGGGAGGACGAAGTTAGTACGTCCAACTCTGATAATTTGATTCGAGGAAAATAAGTTTTTACGGAGATTTCCGTGGTCATGTTAATATATGGCTTTGGTTTTACACTTCAGTCGTTCGGGGTGTTTTTGTTGTGTAGTTTTCCCGTGGATACGAAAAAAATCTCTTGAATAGTAAGCACATAAATATAACTAAGAGATTTAAATAATAATATTAAGAATATAAATAATATATATAATGAATAGAGAAGTTAGGCATAGATTTATTTCTTTCTTTATTCATTAAGTTTTGCTAATAATACATTATTATGAGGTCCTATAACGCATATAAAAATATTATGCTTAATGCAAAACAATTTATAAGCAAACACAACATGCAAACAATAAAACACATTTTAGATTTGATCAAAATAAACTAGTTTTTTAAAAGCAAGACGTATTTTGAGTTTGTATTACTGATTTCCTTTTTTCCGTTTATTTTTCAACTGAATACTCTGCTATATTATAAATCAATATAAGATTTTTTAAAGTCCCTTTGTTCGTGGCCCGTAGTACTTGTAGCCCGTAGCTCCTAGCTCGTAGCCCGTAGTTCACGACTTGTGCATCATTACGAGTATAATATCTTGTTTCGAATTCCACAGTAAGTGCTGTCACGTTTTGCCAAACTTCTGCGTTCAGTTTTCCCAAGTTGATGTCAAATGGTAGAAGTTGTTAAGCTTCTCTCAAAACCATACACATGGTCAATAGTCACCGTGGGAACCCTGGTATCGAATCTCTTTATGAGAAAATCAAGAATTTCTATCGATTTCATATAATTTTGAGTGATACATTAATTAAGTACCCTTAAGGAATATTGACTGCTATGGATAACACTTACTTGGTGAAGCTTAACCCCAGATGGCCCTGGTGAGGACGATAGACTAAGTAAATATTATTTTATATATTTGTGTGCTGTTTGTAGATTATTCCTTTTTTCTTTTCATACAAATATAGTAGCGAATACGCAAGTGGATCTGTTAATAGAAAATGAAACCGTTTAATTATTAGTATTGATGATAAAAACCCAAAATTTTCTTAGTCTTATGGTCGTTGGAAGTCACTGAGTTAATTTTGATAAGGTCAGTCTGATTCGCAAACATTTGTATTTAAACGGTGTTTTTATCTCCATATCTTCGTGTAATGGTGGATTACTTCAGATAAATTCAGCACTCAACAGTCACATACATAGTCCTGTAGGGTAATTCACGTAATTTTTTGACACGCCGATCAAGTTGCGGTGCAGTTGCAATTAAGTTTACGTCTTAGTGCAAAATGGTATTCTTGTAATTGTTTAGCTGCACGTGAGCTGCACCTAAGCTATGCGTTAACTGCGCGGGTGCTGCGCGTCAACTATACGTCAGTCGTATGCAAGAAGCTTACACGTGAATACCGATCAAGTTGCGATCTGAATCACGCACATAAAACACGCAGCAGTAGAATACGCTAAACCGCTCGCGTGACGCGGTCTTGACGCGAGCGTATTTGACAGCGGTTGTCAAAATTATGAGAATACGAAAAGGTCTGTTTTGATCGAAACTTAACTGCAACTGCACTGGAACTGAACTTGTTTAATTACGTGAATTACCCTACTGATCCCACACTAAGATCGAGTCTTGTGTCGTGGGTATCCGGAGCTACGAGAGACTTTTCGTTCTCACAAACACCCAGACTCGAAACAATTATTTCTGGTTCACACAAACATTTATTTTGATGCGGGAACTGAACCCCCGGCCTCTAGATTAATAGAATAAATTAATGAAAAATAAATGCAAATGCATGCGTAACACATACAGCTGTTGTGGGTACTTGCCAAGAACACTCACATGATGCATCGGCTGTTACTCCAGGGTTTCATTACCGTGGAAATGCCTTCCGGCCTCACATTCCTTTTCCACCTTTCCGCACTGCAGGCTTATTAATATTAATATTTTTTTCCTATCAACACGATGGATTAGGTACAACGTGCTTGATGATGATAAAAAAAGAAAAATACCTTATTGTGCTACAATATTTTTTTAAGTCGTTGATTCCGTCTTGGAACACGCACAGCTCGTGGTTATTTTAATGTATTAAAACATTGGTAATAATATTATACCCTGTGTGAATTTTACACTTATACATATATATGTCTATGTACAATCAAACCATAATTCCTACCGCAGACATCCAAGGCTGCGTATCCTAAATATCCGCAAATAAATTAAGAAGTTAATCGTACTCTCGATTGAAGATTATTCCCATGCCCTGCAGTTAGATGTCTATGGGCGGATACAACACAATATAATAGTGTGCTAGAAAACTATTCACAAATATAATCAGTTTATTTACTTAGCCACGCTTAATGCAGTTGTGAGCAAAGAGCTAGGGAGAGTTATTTTCATATTTAAAATGAGACATATGAGCGAGAAAAGTTTGCGGATAGGAGCGACTAATGTTTGCTAGGAGATTTAACCGTCCAGAGCTACTTAGTAAATCTTATGAGTTAACTACGCATTCCTACCGCTCAGGTACCTCGCAGGTTTCTGATGGAAAATATCACGTTTCATATCTTCGCTAAACATCCTCGCTATAATAGGCTTCACCACACATCCATGCGCATCCCTATAACTGTCGACGCGACTCCCAAATTTACTGTAGAGCTGCGAATGCAAACTGTATTTATATCAGCACAAACGTGGGGCACGGGCCTCCCCTATAATCGAGGGTACGATAGAATGGAGTTAGGCGTCATAGTCCGAAAAATCAGAGGTATCTACGAAAGGTTAAAATCCCAGAGCAAATGTACTACTTAATAACAAAACATTGAAGTTATTTTTAAACATCCGAATATTTTTTTTATTTTTTTTTATTCTGGCACGGCATGATGACTGCACTGCACCTGATGTTAAGCACAAATGCCGTCCAGACAGAGTATCGAATGGCATCAGACGGCGGTCCCATGCCATTTGACACAATTATGCCGGCCTGCTGAGATGCTTCTTCAATTTGTCAATTTTGTCACTCTTCTATAACGCGCTAAATATAATTTAATAAAGAGCGTGGGAACGACCCATTTTTCATTCCAGCCGTTGAACTAAATGATGGAGTTCAACAAAAGTTGGTCAGTACAGTGCAATATATTTGTTTTGCTCGGTCACCGCCCACAAAAACTCAGGCAAGAAGCGACACGACGCGGTATAAGGAAAATTGAGGTCGCATCTGGCTATATGTTTTATAATGTGCGCTAGTAGGCGTTTTTCTGTCTTAATATTGCGCGAAGTTTTATTCTTTATCACCTCACTCCAGTTTACGAAATATTATGAAATGTCTTCCCATCACATCGTGGGACAGAACATATTCGTACAAGGCGAAATGTGGGTGTTATGGTGGCGCCTCTGCCTACCCTTTTCTGCGAAAAAGGCGTGAGATTAAGTATGTATGTATTTATAAAATGACTAATGTGTCGGCGTGGAAAAGCACGTAGAACGTTCGGAAAATCTTTATATTCATAACTACAAGTAATATTTTCGCAAATTAAATTATGAGCCAATATCATGACGTATTGTAAGGAAGGGTCAGCTTTAGTAGAGATCTACCGCTCCCTATCTCACTCTCTCTTCAGCCACAGGAAGTCCACTGCTGAACATAGGCCTCCTCTAAGGATCTCCACATTGACCTGTTGGAAGCGGCCTGCATCCAGCGGCTCCCTACAACCTAAACCAGATCAGGCTCTACCACGATGTGACAAAAAACTCACGCAGTAAGAACTTTCCTCATAAACATCCCCACGAACTTCAGTCGATAACTGCGTCCCAAATTATGACGTTTTCTATCAAAACTTGCAAGGGTTCGTTGCATAAAGGCCAATACATACTGGGGCTAATACTTTTATCCCCAAGGATGCCTCTAGTTGCATCCTTTTTTTCCCGAGCTTATTTCCGGCCTAGGGTTACATACATTACTAACCCATGGCTATTCTTCGATATTTTTCAAACAAACAAAAAGTTGACTGCTCTAATAAACCTATATATTCAATTACACCTCAAATAACATATTTACACATGTCGCAGATAGTATCAATTTGATTAATAGACTCCATTTCCTTCCAACACCAATTTATCGTATATAAAGAATATTTACGTCATAAAATTGATACCCCGCGTTACTACGAGGGTACGGGTATCCATCACTCAAGTAAGTCTTAGAATTTGGTAAGTAATTGGATCCATCCAAGTGTTGTACCCAGTCTTTATGTGTTCTTTATTAAATTACTTATTAATAATGTCGACAGCAATGTTCGACAGCCTCCGTAGCGCAGTTGGTTAGACGCCGGCTGTGAAACGAGAGGCTGCGGGTTCGATCCCCGCACCGAGACAAATGTTTGTGTGAACGACAAGTATTTGTCTCGTGTCTGGATGGTGATAACATGTGCTTAATGAATATTCGCTTTTGTTATGATGGAAAACATTGTAAGTATTACTGCGCTCTGATATTCAGCAGTATATCTAATTAATTGAATGAATTATCTACAAGAATTTACAAGAAGTTGGACTATTGCAGCCTGCCTCCCACAGGTCACTGTGGAAATCATTGGGAGAGGCCTATGTTCAGCAGTGGGCTTCCTTTAGCTTTTTAACACATCTTAATAGTGAAGGAGATCCGATTTCAACATTGGCATGCGCATGTTCATATGAATACACTCGATTATAAAAAGAAAGGAGTCCAAAGCCTGAGAACGACGCCTGCTTGTATCTTTAACCCAACAACAGCTAACGGCATACCACCCTAACAAAAACCCCCAACCAATCCTCAGAGAAATAATTAAAAAAGTTTAGCACACCTCAAACTTCTCATTAAATCTTCGCCGCAGAGCGACCGCAAACCGTCAAATCCAGTGTTGTCCGGCCCTCGATACCGACTGACTGCATATACATGTCGATGCTTAACCGCAGACGTTGTCCTGCTCTAAAAATACAATGGCAGACAGGGACGGCTGCGTCCGGTTGCTTCCGATGCGTTTGAAGGAACTGACGTGCGAGTGAGAGCGGGTAGCGGAAATTTAGTAGTAAAAATTCTAATTGGCATTTGTGTACGTAGCATAAGTAGGCTTGACGACCCCAATGATCCCTGTGGGTCGCATATTATGACGAGCAAGGGATACCATAGTAATATACTTACGTCCCCTAACCAGAAAATGTAACCACCCATTTGCCTAATGTTTCCCCTAAAGAAATAAGTTAGATTTAAGTCCACCGCGCAAGGTTGGTGCGGCGTACTAGAATTAGCATACCTTTCAAAACACGTAGATAACTGTGAGGTACGCAAGGTTATTCCAGGTGATTACAATCCCTATTACAATAAACAATAGTTAAAAGAGCATACGCACTAACTTTGCAATGTTAGATATTTCATATTTTTTTAATTAATGAACTCCGTAAGAGTAGTCCTTTCTGCAGCTAGGTGTTTATTAATTCAACAAAAAATATAAACACCAAATTTTTTCTTATTCAGTTTAAAGCAGCCCGCTGACACTCGCGCCCCGCCTTTACGGTGACATAGTATACGAGCGGACTAGATCGAGCCGCATGAAACTGACGGTACGGAAATTACGCGACTCTGAATTATCGCGGTGATATTCATTGGCGTTTGTTGGGCGGACGGGCTAAACGATGGCTTTTTAGGGTTCCCCACTTGAAAGGGATAGTGGGACCTTTGTGGTGGGCATCCGGAATGGAATTATGTACTGGAGGGTTGAGGCTTATGGAGTAGGCTGTGGTGGTTTTGATATTTGATGCATTGGCGTTGGCTAATTATATTGTTGAAGCACGAATATCGATATCTATCCGATATACGAATTTCATTTCATATTTGATTAGTAGACCAACCATTATTCAAATTTAATTACATTTAGTTTATCTATGAAAAGCGTTTATTATAGAAAGCATGAATGTTGAGACATTTTAACATTTTGTGTCACTTCATAATGACGTCAATTATCATGAAAAACAAATCAAATGATAAGGCTTTATGAAATAGTATTGAATTTTCTTAATCTTTTATTGAAATTTAAATTAAAGAGGCTCTATTTTAAGAAGTAACAACTAATATAAAAATATATGATATTATTTGTGCCCGATATGGCGGTAGCCCCGCCTCCTATCACATCGTGGAACGGAACACACAAGTCCACGCGTGGGTGTCCTGATTCTACCTCTGCCTACCACTTCTAGGATAAAGGCGTGATGTTTAAGTATATGATATTATTAAGGTACGTCTTTTACTTCAACAAACCCACATGGAGACGGTGCAGCATGAGTTTTGTTCTACAGAAAAATGTTTGGCTTGTTTTACTATCTGCCTCTTGACTATCACAAACTCTTTAAGAATTTTAAAAACATAATTAAATTTATTATTATCACCACGGAATCCGATCCAAATATCCACGCTCGCGCTTAACCAGTTTTTTACGTACGTTTGTGTGTAGATTATCAGATTTTATTGACGTGAATCGAATAACCATTGCGAAGTCGGTGAATGTGCCGGTGTATTGGCGAAACGCGGCGGTCCGACCGCCATATTGTGTATCGGACCTCTGTCGATTCAACTTTATACAGACGTTTCATAACAATGGAGTTTATTCAGAGGTTTTTTAATTTGATATTATTTTGTTTGAATCGTTGAAACATATCCGAGGTGGTACGAAATATGTGGAAAAAGCGTATTTGGACGAAGCAGCTTTACAGAAAAGTAAAAAATCAAAAAAGGAAGAATTGGGAATGAAAGGGATGCCAAAGATAATGAAATGTTAACATTATAAATACATAAACGTCGTATACACGAGTGTGTGGTGGCCTGTTGGTAACGAACCAGACGCGGCTGCCTAGATGTTCACGGTGGTCGCGGGTTCAAATCCCAGGGCACACCTCTGGCTTTTCGGAGTCATGTGCGTATTGATAGTCAATCATCACGCACTATAACGATGAAGGAAAACATCGTGAGGAAACCTACATACTAAAGCGATTTGTATACATTTCTATGGTAAGCAAAAGTCCGTTAACCCGCACTAGGCCACCATGGTGGACTATATGGCCTAACCACTCTCAATCGTACTCTCGATTGTAGAGGAGGCCCATGCCTTGCAGTGGGACGTATATGGGCTGATACAACACAATACAAAAATACATAAACGCAACACCTGTATCCCATAGAGGTGGGCAGAGACTATGGATCTCCACTTTGCTCGATCTTGGCATACTACTTTATAGTATATTATTTGAATAAATTGGTTTGTGACATAATATGTGAAATGATAATTGCATGATAATTTCAGTTTCTTTATGAATTTTAGTTTCAGAATTTTTCCCTATTATTACATAAATATAATAACATAATATTTCTCTTGTCATCATCATCATCATCCATTAGCCAAAAAAAGTCCACTGCTGAACATAGGCCTCTTCTAATGATTTCCACAGTGACCTGTTAGAGGCAGCATGCATCCAGCGACGTCTACGCGATGTCTTCTCGATCAAAATACCTCAGTGACTCAAATTGAAAGTCTTCGATAGTTGTGTGTTACCAGTGATGACATACGGCACCGAGACGTGGCATTTACACTAATATTTTTCAAAATGCACTGTTCTTTACTCCTAAATATTCATGTCCTACACGTCTTACTTGAACACTAACATTTACTCCAGTATCTTCGATCACGAGTGTGTCCCGAGGTCGGCGACAAAGCCTTTAATAGAGTGACGTCACTATCAAGGCATTGTGGTGACCACCAATCTGGCTGGTCGTTTAGCGTACGTACAGCTCGTCAATTACACTATCAGTGTACTGTGTCTATATTACAGCGTGTTTGGGGATTTTTAAAGGAAATTAAATGTGGGAAATATTTTAAAAGAATTTTAGAAGATAATTTCAGATGCTAAATTTAATGAGATTGTAAATGTATCATTTCAGTTGACTATTTTATGATAATATTTTTTTGTGTTTTTAACACTGTGTAAATTATGTCATATTAGTTGAATTTACCTCTGTCACCAATATTATACATACATAAACACACGCCTTTTTCCCAGAAGGGGTAGGCAGAGGTGCTACCAGAACACCCACGTTTCGCCTTGTATATTCCGTCCCACGATGTGATAGGGGGCGAGCCCATCGCCATATCGGGCACAAATTCCTGACTCCGGGCTGATAATGAATAGAAAAATCCAATATCACTTTGCCCGACCCGGGATTCGAACCCGAGACCTCAGCTTTGCAATCATACCGTAGTACCACTACGCCACCGAGGCAGCCACCAATATAATAATTGTATTTTACATACACTGTTAATTAACTTTCAAACAATCCACTTGCCCTATACGTCTTACTCGAATACTAACATTAACTCCAATATCTTCGATCACGAGTGTGTCCCGAGGCCAACGACAAAGCCTTTAATACAGTGACGTCACTATCACAGGCCCTGTGGTGACCACCAATCTGGCTAGTCGTTTAGCGTACGAACAGCTCGTCGATTAAACTTTCAGTATCTTGTGTCTGTATTTGAGGGTTTTGTAGGATTTTAGAGTGTTAAAATGATGTAAAATGCATACAAAATCGCTTTGCCTTACAATACAAATTATGGAACGAGAATAAATCAATGAATTTTAATTTTGAATTGTTTCAATTCTTCTTTGAATTTATGTAATAGTGTAATTGATTATAAATGTATTTCTATTCAGAAAATGACTTGGAAATTATTAACTTTTTAATTTTTTTATGAACACAATAAATAAGTACATTAAAATGAGATTACTCTTTGTAATGTAATTTTTTATTGTGTTTTTAAAGATTTGCGCGCGACGCGCTTGTGGACGTCGTGATGAATACAATATCTTAGGAAAGATAACACTTAACCTTAGTTTGATGGAGTTGTATTCTTAATAATGGGCATATTATTACAATACCAAATACCGAAGTATCCCGGTATCGCACGTATACGTATCCTTGTGAACTATAATAAAATAAGTTATATAAATCTGGCACAGAAATCTCTTAACTCACGGTCACCCTACTTGTTTCAAAGGCTCGACGCTGCCAGCGGGACTGATTGGATAGTAAGTAACAATCAGAGCTTGTGTCTGTGCGGGACGTCCGTTCGACTCCCGACCAACGACCCAATTCTATTGGCTACGGTATATTACCTGAGGTAACTAACTTATATTATTTGACATGTTCTTGAAGCCGGCTGACGTGTAATATTAAGCAATAGTGTGACTTGAAATAGTATTAAAAACGTATACATATTCCAATTCCTTCCTCATCCCACGGGAACTAAATGAGTTAATTCATGGTATCATTTACTTTCATACTAAATTTTTATTAAAATTTGTCCAGCCGTTCAAGCGGGAAGAGTACTTCATCATCCAATGGGAACACTATATTTTTTCGGGATAAAAAGAAGCCTATACATCAATCCAGGGTAACAGCTACCTCCATACCAAATTTCATTAAAATTCGTCCAGCCATTTGAGCGTGAAAAAGTAACACACACTTTCGCCTTATTATACGAGTAGTAGTAGGATTAGACTGTAACATCCAAGATAAGATTTAACTCGTGTTTTGGGTGTGAGAGCTCTGATCTCTTTCGATGCATAACATGGTAACATATAACAATTCTGACTGAGCTAGTTCCAAGTTGATAAATAGTGCAGTCGGCTCTAAGGCTTCTACGCTTTGCTATCTACGCTCTCCTATTGAGTCCGGTACCCATGCAAATGTCGTACCTACATGCATACATTGTGCGTTATCAGATCTCCCCTAAGGTACTTGGATTAACAATTCTCGTAGTTATTTGGTAGCTGTCAAGATAGTAGATATTTGAGCATAAGTGCCTATATCATAAACTGATCGTATAAATATACATATATTTTGCTTGTTATTTTGGATAGATTAAAATATTGTCATTAGTAAATTAATAATAATAAATAACTGTCACATACATAGTCCTGAGCCCACATTAAGATCTATTAAGTCTTGTGTCGTGGGTGTCAGACACTACGAGAGACTTTTCGGTCTCACAAACACCCAGACCCGTGATTAATACTTGTGGACCTCATAAACATTTGTCTCAGTGCGGGGATCGAACCCGCGGCCTCTCGTTTCACAGCCGGCGTCTAACCAACTGCGCCACGGAGATTTTCAAATTAAACATAATATTTAGTATTGAGCAAAGGTTTAAATAATGCGGCTTTTTTGTTTAATTGTAATTAAGTGTGACAGTAATAAATAAGTTCATTATATCTCATTTTCTATAAAAATATTTATAGTGTAAATAACATAAACTTTATTATAATTATTTTAGCAAGTTAAGATATTTATACAGATATATAAATATTAAAATGAAGTATTTGATTAACATGCATATTTATCTGAAATAAAATGAATGAATAAAAGTATCATATATAATCATGAAATATATTGCTTACTCCAAAAATTCTGAATAAATTAATATTATTATAGACTAATCAATTAGATTATATTTTATACAAACCAAATTGATAAGAATAACACGAACGCAGCACTAAAATATTATCGTAGCAAACTCGTAGTACGCTCTACGCCGTAATAGATTTAAACACTCGTAGATAGTTTGTAGCTATATAGTAGCATGTAAATCAGGCTAATAGTAATTATTCCTCAGATATTATGTCTATGAACTTTATAACATTCCGCTCGTATTTTAAAGTTAAAATAATATTTTCAACGAGATATGGAATTTTATATCAGCGCCATCTCGCGAGTTTTTCGTGAAACTCGACGTGAAGCGTGGAGTTTGCGGCAGTATTTATTCAGGTCAGATTACAAGTTTAGATTGAATCTGAAAACTTTATAGCACAAAATATTATTTTAGCCGCGTGTAGTATAATGTTTTGCGTACCATTGTTTAACTGTGGGTTTGCTGGTGTTAAAATTATAATAAGTTGATTCCGATAATTTATTTAGAGTGATAAATACGCGATTTTTCCTATACGAGATTTTAATTTCTAATTTTTATTTTTTATTTTTGCCCCCTATCACATCGTGGGACGGAATATACAAGCCGAAACGTGGGTGTTCTGGTAGCACCTCTGCCTACCCCTTCTGGGAAAAAGGCGTGTGTTTTTGTATGTATGTATGAGATTTTTAATCGTAATGTTATCTTTTTCATGTAGTAGTTTTATACTTTTTAGAACATTTCTTCACTTGGTGGTAGCCTCAATTTTATTGCATTCTTGGTCGGAAATATAACTGACCTAAATGTATACGTCACATATTCTCCTACTTTCCGCAATGTGTAGATATTCCGAAAAATAATGTTATAAATTTTAACCTACACAAAGCGATTAAATTTCCAAACACGCCACCAATAGACCGACTTAACTATGTCATATTCTTAATAATTTAGTCGATCCGTTTCCCCATTACTTACTAAGAAAACAAACCGACACACACTTTCAATACGTCACTAGAATACCGTCATAAATATCAATAATTATTAAACAACGATCAATCGCTTCCACTCATTCATGTTTGCACTTCTATTTATATAACTAATTAGATGAATGGGCTTAGTACGCATTGTTCGCCGGCCGTGCGTGAAGCATCATCCAACCGATTCTAATAGCAAACAAATCGACACATTTACCATTCACTCGATACTTTTATCGATTGTCAATCATCGATACACTTTAAGTTTGTTCAAGGGGTGGTTGATTTTAATATTGCTAAAGTTTTAAGGCTATTTTGGGAGGGTAAATATGTATATTTTTAAATTCAAGAAACACACGAAGTGTTGGGTTCCAAGGTAATCAATGTTGATCTTTAACTACAGAGTCTGCTGTTCATCATAACCTGCCTTAAAGATATCCACATTGCCTTGTTGGTAGCTGTCTATATCCTGTGACACCTTAAATTTTATATTAGTACCGCCAAGTGAATAATCTTTTATTAATCTGTTTTGAACCAATAATTATATCTTTAAACTTCTCAGAACATTGTCATGTTTGAAAAATTTGATTAAATTTTATTTGGCTTATTACGACATATTAATTACACTGTAACTCGCATAATACGAAAATATCATTTTAGACTAATAAATGCGAAACTTAATACTATTATTTCACGCGAAAATTTACCACAAAATGAAAAGAAATATGATACACTGTACGGTATAAACAACATGACATAAAGCATCGTTAACCCGCTTCATGCAACAGATAAATCGGCACATTTACCGTCCATTCGATTCTGAATCGATTTCGGACGTGACACTATCGATTATCAATATGTTATCGGGGTATTTAGTGCCGTGTGACGTCAGAAATTGACTCTTGTAATGTATTTGTTTTATGATTTATACGAATATATTTGTGGAATATCTAATGCATTAATTTGGGGTTTCCTGTTCAATTGACCGTTCTAAATTATAAGTTTTATTATGTGTAGAGTATAAGTTTTTGTAAATCCTTATTTAATATTGTTTTCAATGCATTTGCACATTGATGTGGCCTTATGTATTCATTAGAGGAATTAAAAACTGATTTTGTAAAATAACTTTGACCCACATTATTAATGTTACACATAAAATTAAACGCGCAAATAATTTCTTACTTACAATTATTTAACCTTAAAGGATCAAACTACCAATGAAAATTATTTTGATAATTATTAACCATTATTCAATTCATTAACCATTTATCTAACTCCGTCACTAAAATAATTTAGGAATCAATTCCATTCATTGGTTTCATTGAATAGTAAAATTTTACTGAATGTATTGTAATAAACGAAGCAGAAATTTTTAATATCTAGATTTTTTACTCATTCAGACTTACTAGATATCATTGGAGTTGGAACATATCAATGCACGTGATTAAAAATGTCTCTTATAATTGTTTTGCTTTAAAAATAATTATTTTATTTCTCTTATATCAAAAATAATCTACTATGATATCTATTAGCTCGATATCGCAAAGATAATAATTACAATATGTGTACAATCCAATGAAAACGACAGTTTAATTATCAAGCTGGCGTGGGGTCCACTGTCTTACAATAGCCAATATGAAGAAACAGTTATAGTATCTCGACTGCCAGACTGCCTGTGTGGCGTAGTGGTACTACGGTACGATTGCAAAACTAAGGTCTCCGGTTCGAATCCCGGGTCGGGCAAAGTGATATTGGATTTTTCTATTCATTATCAGCCCGGACTTAGGAATTTGTGCCCGATATGGCGATAGGCTCGCCCCCTATCACATCGTGGGACGGCATATACAAGGCGAAACGTGGGTGTTCTGTTAGCACCTCTGCCTACCCCTTCTGGGAAAAAGGCGTGTGTTTATGTATGTATGTGGTTATAGTATCGCGCTTCCTTTGACAAATAAATGGCTGGTAGCTTAACAATCCTTAACTTTCCTCCGATCTTTATCAATTCTTAAATCTTTCAGGTATTGCGACTGTTTATTGGACTGTACTGTGTCCGGCCATATACGTCCCACTGTAGGGCACGGGCCTCCTCTACAATCGAGAGAGCGATTGAGAGCGGTTCACGCTGGCCTAGTGCAGGTTGGTGGACTTTACATAGAATATCTATATATAATAGAAGACATACCATAGAAAATTGGACGCAGGATGACATATTGTTGTTCATCTGTTTTAAATTTCCAAAAAAACTTCAAACACAAACTATTTACAACTGTCGCCAAATACCTGAAGTTACCATAAATTATATTGTACTTTACTTGTATAATTACCATACTTGTACTTTATCATACCTTCCAAAGAGAAACGCGTAATTTTAGGTACCAAAAGTATTTTCTCTCTAATTTCCACTTCCAATTATCCTAGCTTAACAACACGTGCAACAGCGTCAACTATGAACTTTTGCAGTAGAAAATTAAAATAACAAATTAAGTTTACCACAGAACGAAGCCACAACAAAAATCCTCCGCGAAATATGACATGCTGTTGTTTTTATAGCTTTAAGTAGTAAATTAACGTTGTGTCCCATTTGTAGGGGATGCCAAGCCGCGGCCGGCGACTTCGCCACGATTGTGTTATTGCGCCCATTTGTCATGTAATAAAAATTCGTTGGCGTTCAAAATCTTGCTTTGTACTTATTTATAAATATATGAAGTAGGACAGGATTACTGAATTGGGTTTTGATGATACTTGTATAGAAGTTACTTTGTTGGTAACCACATTTCGGAGTGCAGAATTTAAAACATCTGCTTATTAGGTGGACTAATACTATGAAACGAAAGGCCAATGTTGAAGGTCTATGGTCAGCAGTGAGCGTATCTAAAGTAATATATAAAGCTGAAGAATTTCTTAAAACGCGCAAATCTCAGGAACTACTGTTTCGAATTGATAAAATCTTTAAGTGTTGGATAGCCCATTTGTTGGGGACGTGTATATGGTACTGATATCCCGGAAAAACTTTTCCACGCGGACCAAGACACCAGCAATATAAATTATGGTATAAAATTATAATTATGATACTTTTAATATAACATGACAGCCTCTGTGGCTCAGTTGGTTTGACGCCGGCTGTGAACGAGAGGCTGCGGGTTCGATCCCCGCACCGAGACAAATATTTGTGAGGCCCACAAGTATTTGTCTTGGGTCCGGGTGTTTGTAAGACCAAAAAGTCACTCGTAGAGTCAGATACCTATGATACATGACTTAGTTGATCTTATTATGGGGTCAGGACTAAGTATGTGAGTGTTGGTTGCATTTATTTATTTTTAATATACCTTGTCTTGTATCTATTCTCGTAATAATTTTCAAAAGCTATTTAAGAGATGTATATAGTAGAGGTTGAACTATTAAAATGAAAAGGCCGACCCAGCCCGACGGTGACTTTCTCTTAGAAAAGCTACATGAGCTTTGCTGTCGCATTTCATTCGTTCAGTGGAAAAGCCTGAGGCTAAATAATCTCTTTCGTTTTCCTTCCCCCCCTTACCCGCCTCCATATTGGATGGTTAAAGCCTGGCAACGCGTTTATCAAATATCATTTACTATAAATTTGTCTGCTTACTCGTTTATCATTGTTTTACTAACAAAACAAGCAATGGTCACAAAATTTTCCTTGAGGCGTTCTTTCTTCGTCACCAATTGACTTCGTGTTTGGAGCCAAAAATTTGATCCAACATCGTGTAAACATGATACTCAGCACGATCTCAAATGTATAGTGTGAATTTAAATAACTTCCTTTTAATTAATGACGAAGCGCTGTAGTTAACCACATTCTGTAATTTTCGCTGTGAATCCAATTAATAAAATTCAAATGAATTATGCCTCCCTTTTATCATGCCGTTTAATAATGCGAATTTATTTATTATATTGCAATCCAGCGTATTAAAATTCATCAGTTGATGGATTTGATTGACTGGCTACTGAGTTAAACCCATCAGTACAAAAAATTGGATAATTTTCATGTTACGTAATATATCTATTTTTTTTTATATAGCATAGGTCCGGCAAACCAGCAAGCAGGTCACCTGATGGTAAGTGATCACTACCACCCATGAATATCCACCACACTTGGATCATGGATGTGTTCCCGGCCCATCAGATTGGGAGGGGAGCGGGCAGGAAAAAGGATAGAAAGAGGAAAGGGGTATTGCGTCATCCGGCAGTCTCACTCACCGAACGAAACGCGATAGTATAGCTGTCGCTTCACGTCGATCTTTTGTGAGACAGTGGTACCACCCTGGACGAGGCTGCCCATTCATGCTGAGTCATGGCTGACAACAGCGTGGCTTTACCAAAGGCTATCGTGGGTCTCTCTCTATTTTTTTTTAAATCCTCACCAATGACGATTACTGACGACAATGATTCAACACTTTAGAGGTATTGATATTTATCATTACTTGAAGAATCCATCTACGATAAACATACATACACAAACGCCTGTATCCCAATGGGACAGGCAGAGATTTTGGATCACCACTTTGCTCGATCTTGACATACTAATATCGCTTCGTCTACTATCGTATCATCTATGAAATTATATTACTTAAATCTATTGAATTTCAAAATTTCTTTTTTAGCATAGCAAAATTTCAGTCTGAAGGACACTTTTATATCCTCCATAACTCCTTAATCTACTTTACCATAGTCTTTCTCGAGCAGGCTTGTTAGTGCAATAATTGAATAATACCATAATTATATAGCTTTTCAACATCATTAATATTACGTGGTATTGAGATTATTGTTAATAATACTGCAAGTCGCTTCTAACAGGTGAATTTGCAAATTCTTCTGAACGCTTCATCGTCCTGTGGTTGATCATCATCACCAACAGTAGTCGCAGTCCACTGCTGGATATAGGCCTCTACCAAGGTACGCAGTGGTTGCTGATGAAGGTAAATAATTGATATATCTAATATATTTCAGCTAGAACCTTTTAGACCATCTGCATACTTAGAACGATCATAACCACTACATAAAACGTCATCCACACTAAACGTCATAACAAACATCAAAACGTAACCTCATTCGCGTCATTCATACGTGATTTGCGAATGCATGTAGACCTGAATAAATATAAGGTATCCTCCACACAACCGTTTGAATGAAGTCTCATTTTCTGGGAGTGTCTCAGTCGCGGCGTCTAAAGGTCCCATTTGTTCGTCCACGATGAGTTTGCTAAAGAACGCTTTCGGATGTGTGCGTACTGGGTGGAACACATTTTTTAATTTTTTATGCAATTGTACCGGCAACCGAGCGAACAAGTCACCTGATCTGAGTGATCTCTGACGTCCATGAACATCCACAACGCTTGGATCATAGATCTGTTGGCGGCCCATCAAATCGGGAAGGGAGCGGGAAGGAAAAGGATGCGAAGAGGAGAGGGGTATTGGCCATTCAGCAATTAATTTAATTTATGTACATTGACGTGTAACGTATTGGTCAGATTTCATTTTGTTGAAATGTGTAAGTTTGCACTTTAGATTTATATGGGATTAAAGAATTTGTCGGTAGTGGCTTGAGAGTATTGATAGCTTTTCTTTTGATATTTTTAGTGGCACGAGTACTTGGCTAAGCTCCTGATTTGTATTTGTACACTAGGATTTAGAAGTCATCACAGTACGTTTTAAATTAAAATTCACAAATATATAGTATCAATATTTTAAATTGCTTAAATGTCTACTGTTTGTTTAACTGGTAATCTTTTTAATATATTTTATTCGGGCGATAAAACTACTACAATGCATCTGTTGACTAGTGTACTTCGGCTTAAATAGACTGTTTCTTGGATTGAAACTATCATATTCTTTTCGCAATTATTGCAGCATCGATTTGACCGACTAAACTGGTGTCAACTACTGTATTATTTCTACATAATATACATACATAAACACACGCCTTTTTCCCAGAAGGGGTAGCAGAGGTGCTACCAGAACACCCACGTTTCACCTTGTATATTCCGTCCCACGATGTGATAGGGGGCGAGCCTATCGCCATATCGGGCACAAATTCCTGACCCCGGGCTGATAATGAATAGAAAAATCCAATGTCACTTTGCCCGACCCGGGATTCGAACCCGAGACCTCAGCTTTGCAATCATACCGTAGTACCACTACGCCACCGAGGCAGTCGAGGCATTATTTCTACAATTATTATAAAAATATTAAATCTCTCAGTGTGCCTCCAACTCTACTTAAATAATAAGAGACGTACAGACACGCCGGAGCTTTATGCACCCAGAGCGCTTCTCGGAAACCTTACATGAACTGTTCCTGCAAAAACTACTTCCATATGCATCACCTTAATTAGGTCCATTAGTGGGCGTAGGACTTCCCCGTCGCATGCACGAGGGAAATTTATTTTCTTTGTACTTTTAAAATGGAATCAGCATAGTTAACTAGGCTATTTTCAAGACAGTTTTTCATGTTTTTATGATGGTAAATATTTTATACCAGTTAAGGGATAATAAAAAAATGATGAAAAACAAGGAAATATAATTTCAGCTTTCCAACACAGATGGAAAGCTGAACTATACCTATGATACCGTTCTCTTGATATCGTGCGTTAAAACAATTTTCGGATTTTGTAAGACACCTTTAGACGAAAGAAGCTGACGGCTAACCTTCAACTCTGAAGAGGCACCCGAAGAAGAAGACATATTTGGCTTTTGTTTGAAAATTACAGCTTTAAATCGGGACGTTTTTCATTATTAATTATTGCATTAGCAACTTGAATACTTTTCTTTAACAACTAGAAAAACAATATTTTTATCTACAAACTTTCTTTCATGCTAAATGTAGACGAGAGCTATATCTAGTAGTGAAGCAATCTAATTACGCGATAAATATAACGCTATCCAACGATTATTAAAAATAAATAATTCACAAACAAGATACTTGTCCTAACGTGCTGTGTTGTTGATACTGTCTTCTTTTCTTTATGTTATATCCATCCAAAGGTTGTCTTTAATAAATGAGCGATGAGACCGCCATCTGTACTTTTTTCTCAATTTGTGTTATCTTTGTGTGTTTTTCCTTTCTGTGTGTGGTTAAGTATAAATAAATACTTGAACCGTAGACCACGCACTGTACATTTAATCTGAATCTGACAACTCGACCTACCGCAATATATCGTACGTACAAATGAGCAAAGCTACAAAATACCTTTAAGCTTGCTTTTATTTGTAGAAAATTTCAACTCACATTTCGATTCTATCTCATTACTTATTATTTGAGTCAGACCAGGCGAGGTCAGGTTAGGTCACGCTGGGATAGTGTGCCAATACTAAATCGATTTGTCAAACGTCCCGGTCAAATTGCTTAATGATCATGTTTGCCAAATCCGAGGTTAATTTAACTGTGAGTTAACATGATCAGAGTCAGCCAGTTTTCTTATCTCAAATCGAACTTGCGCAGTTTTGTGAATTAAAGAAGTTTTACGTGTGGTGTAGTAGGTTAAACTGCTAAAATTGGAGATACGTATTTGTTGGATGTCTAAGGTCAACCATAATAGCCTCATGTTTAATACTGGAATATAAGGTTTCGATTTGTGCCAAATTCATTCATAATGTTTTTTTTTTTTTTTATACTGGCACGGCATGATGACTGCACTGCACCTGATGTTAAGCGCAAATCCCAAATGTTTTGGGGTAGCGAGCGCATTTGAATTCTAAGCAGTATTTGGTCATTATAAGTTCTGAAAGATAATAATAACCATCGGATTATCATTTTGCTCACCTCGTCATTCCACTAACAATTGTAAAAAAAAATAATACTGCGGAATTAATCTTCATGAGTTCACGTAATCAAAGTATTTTTATTAATTCAATTTGCCTTGTGGCTTAGCTGGCAATTAGAGCGTACAATTGCGTATAAGAGTACTCATCATAACACCGAGAAATGGTCACCGATTAAACATCGATTTAGATTAGGTTTCCATCCAACGGGATGCAATAACTCAAACCAATGGCCCCTTAATTAATGAAAACGTATATGAAGTGAATCGGCAATTTTCCATGTAGCCGATAATATTAAAACGTAACACATCAAGCGGGGGATAAATTTTGGGAGGTTGTGCGATATTTTTTGTGCCGACATTCAGCGTAATTACTAAAGGTTTTTGTCATCCATGTACTGGAAAATATTTTGAGCTCGCAGGCGGGACTGCGGGATATAATTCATTATATTATTGCGGAACATTGCAGTTGTAATGTACGGTTAAAAGGAGCTCTATTCATGTTACTGGAAGCTCTGTATTTTTTGCTTAAATGGTTAATTTAAAACCTTGTCTTGTTGGAAAACCTATCTGAGGTTATTTAAGTTTGTTAATTTTCTTTTAGTGGTTTCAACTTTAAAATAAAAATGATTATTAGGATCTTAATATTATCCGAGCGAAATATGTAACTTTTATTTAAGAAGCTTAAATATGTGACTGACAAATCAGGAACGCCGTCATTTATTTATCAAATAAACTTAACTAATCCTTCCATTGCCTAAACCGATAACAAAACCTTAGACCTTAAAAAATCTAAAAGCTATACATTACACGCAGGAAGGAAAAAATAAGTACAAACACACAGTCCCTAAGACCATTGCAAGAGAAAAACTTCCTGTTTTAATATATTTTAACGACAAGCTCGGTATAGTTTCCGACAAGTTTTGCAAAATGTTTATAAACTACTTACAAAGTAAGGAAATCCCCAGCAAGCCATGAAATTAGTACCTGAAATACAAATTGAAAGTTATTTAATGGAAACTGATAGTTCTTGAGAAGATTCGCTTCGATTGAATAGCGGATAAAACTCAAATGGTTTTCAACGGTTCTTATTTCTTATTTTATTAATGAGCTGTTTAGTTATACCCATTTTCCAAACAGCAGTGTAAATGCATTGTTGTGTTCCGGTTTGAACGACTTTGTGGGCAGAGTAATGGACATAATGAGACCCAACATCTTATGTCTCAGGATGGCGAGCGCAGTGGAATGCCAAGCATCGGTTTGTAATTCATGGTATTGTTTGGTTTTACTACTCTCCATGGGCGGTCGTATCGCTTACTATCACGCGAATGGCATGCCCGTCTCTCTATTAATTGTAATAAAAAAGTTTTCATTTTATACTATTTTTAACGATAGAATTGAATTTGGATTTAATTTAAATTAATACTCTGAAAGATGAGGACTGACACTTTGGGTCTTACAAATCAGTATGGCTTAAAAAATATTAGTGTATTGTACGTGTACGGTTTCTTTCAAATTGGTACATTAAATATTGCTATTAAGAAACATTAAATTCTGATGTTTTTTAGATTTACGCGAATGTTACATATTATAATAAAACGAATTGTTCCGGATTTTATCGTGAATATAATTTAATTTTCCGCCCGCCGCCCCGTTACCACCAAAGCTCTAAAGTGATCGAAACGTCGGGAAGGTACAAAATGTAAAAATTAAATGAAATTCGCGATAAAATCCGTAAGAATTCCTTTTATTTCAATTCAACACAGATATTATGTTCTCGCATTTTATAAGTAGAATGTACTGAACACTGTTTTATTTTGAGTGTCTCTACTTAATTAAGTAAATCAATCATAATTAAATTATTACAACATGCTGTGTTAGAATTGCAAATTGAATGAACATTTTGAGCAACCTAATTAATATTATGTAATATCCCTCTAATTAATTATTATTATTATTTTACGAAAGACCTCGTTAAGGTTGCAGGAATCGCCGGATGCAGGTCATTTTCAACAGATCTATGTGGAGATCCGTGGGAGAGGCGTATGTTCAGCTATGGACTTCCTGTGGCTGAAGAGAGAGAGAGAATATCCCTAATATCTATCTTTCTCCAAAATCTACATACTACGAATATACCCATATTCTATTCAAGATACCAAACTTAATCAAATTCCAGATACAAAAGGCGTACAAAGAAACGGCATTATATGTGAAATACTGAGAGTAAATAACTTACAGCAACGGCACTTGGCGACGCTGTACTGTGTCACAGGCAGTTACTGGGCAGTAATGTATGTTTGCTTTATATCGCGAACTGAGCGCCGGACAGGGGTGGACTCTAACAGGCAGTTGGAGGGGGGATATATTGATGCTAATAGACGTTGAAATTGGTGATTATTTTATTATTTATAACATGACAGCCTGGGCAGCGTAGTTGTACTATGGTTCGAATCCCGGGTCAGGAAAAGTGATATTGGATTTTTCTATTAATTATCAGCTAGGAGTCAGGACTGTGTCCGATATGGCGATAAGCTCGCTTCCTATCACATCGTGGGACGGAACATACAAGGTGAAATATGGGTGTACTGGTAGCACCTCTGACTACCTTATGGGACAAAAGCGTGAGTTTATGTATGTACGTATTTTATAAAATGAGGAATTGTTGAAGGTAATATGTTTAGGCATACATGTGAGCTAATAACACGTAAGAACACGTTATTTTCTCCCATATTTAGTTTAAGACTAAAAAGCATTTACTCTACACCGGTAAAACAATGAACATAATATCATACTTGCGTTAAACATGCCCTTATTAAATAATATCATCCTCAAACAAGTTTTCGTAAAACCAGCATTTTTTGTCATATAAACCTTCGATAACGGTAACCATAGAGTTACGACAATAAGCATTGTCAATTCAATTCTAAAAATTAATTTTCTCATCCTTAAAGAAGCTGTATTTTTATTCATAACGAAACAACAAACCACACACCACAGACAAAAAAACAATTGAGAGTACACATCCACTATGAGTCCCCCACATCGTCGCCTCCAATCCACTCCCTTGCTCCACCCTCGTCATCTGTCCTAATGCAGGATTAAACGTTCCCTCGGGATAAAAATGTTCACAATGCAAAAAATACATTAAGGTGCGTGCGTAATTGCATCTAAGCTTCCAACTTTAATTCATAGCGTTTCATTTCGAGATTTTATTACTTTCGACGTCTCGTTTGGGTTTCATTTTAGTGGCGTGTTTTATGTGCCTTTCAGAGGGCTTTGACCAGGCCGGCATAATTGTTTCGATAGCGGAAAATACAGATGGTCGTTGGCTGGTACTTTAATTGGTTTGCGCTGAGCTAACAATCTTTTGCGTTTTTTTATATATTATTTTATTTGTTATTTTAAAATATATGGTAGTGAAAGAGCATAGAAGATATTGAATGAAATATGACTGAAGTAAAAAAAGGTTGTCAAGTTGTGATATGTACCTATTGGTAAAAGTCGATGAAACAAAATGAATACCATGACTACATTGTCGAGTGTATGATATAATATAAATTATTTTTGAGGTGATTAAACGTATACTTGTCAGTTGTCACATATAGCTTTAGACATTATCAAACTTCATTGTATTTTGTTTCAGTGTTCACTAGAAATCTTATTTACAATATATAAAAGCAGGTTGTAGGCCATATAGAACCCTAATATTATACAGTAACCAACGAGCTAAAATTTAGAAGTATTAAATTTCAGAAGACAGGTGTCTATAAGAGCACATTAAACCGTTACTTCCGCCTGCCGACATTTTATGAGAACAGTAAGCGTTTAACTCCGCAGTAATTCTTGACTCAATGGCTTGCCAATTCTAATACAATTTGTAGCTATTTGTCAATTATTATTCATAACCGTGATCGACTAAGGGTCTAGCCCAGTCTAAAGATTGACCTCCGAGTAGAAGAAAATAAATACGTTAAAACTAAGACGAAGGCCGCAAGATATATTTTGTCTTAAATCTTGTTTTTATCAATATTTATTTAAGGGATTTTAGACAAACAAGTCTATGACAGCCCCATCATAGCCTAGATTACATTGCGGATAATTCAAACTAGACCTTAATTGCTAACTCATATAGTAGGATAGCTGAGATGTAAAGAGGTTTCGACAAAATACTTTGTAGAATACCGACGTCCATAAGGCTTATATCTAAAGATTTTAATAGAATACCTCTGTTAGATTTTGTCTTGGCACATATAGTCTTAAACCTTTTCATTTAAAATATCAATCTATATGTCATCAGTAATATTGTAAGACGGTAAACAATACATTATATTTAAACTGCCCATAATAAATCTTTATTCTAACAACCACGAATTCCACTTGTAAAACCATCCATACAAATATTTAATGTCGTTAAACAACTGTTACAAAATGTCGGTTAACATCGAGATGACAAGTTTCGCACATTCAACAAAGACGAGTTGCGTTCACCAGCTCTAATTAAACTCAAATAATAAATTCACGACGTTCACAAATCAGAATCCTAAAACTCCATATAATTTCGGGGCTTCTTGAATTTATTACCGAAAACACCGCTCGTTTTGTCTCCCTGCATAATTATAATCTCAAATTTTAATGTAAGCCTAATTTTCCTTATGTCGCCGGGATCCGAGCATGTAATTTCTTCCCCGTAACACCGCCTTGTAAAATCCGATATTGTTTTACCGTCAATAATATTTTTTATATTTTATAATGGACTCATGTTTTTAACATTTTATTTATTGCTATGAATGGAGAAAGGGGCATGCCATTCGTCTGTTAAGGGATACGACCGTTCATGGACAGTAATAAAACCAAATAATACCATGAATAACAAAGCAATCCTTGGCATTCCTTTGCGCTCGCCATCCTAAGACATAAGATGTTAAGTCTCATTAAGTCCAGTAGTTGCACTGGCTTTAATGCCCTTCGAACCGGAACACAAAAGTGCATATACACTACTGTTTAGCGGGAACTAGACATTGCAGTGGTACCAACCCAGACGGTTATAATAATTTTATGGTATCATAAAATTGTCGTGTATTATACTATGCTAGGTTTTATTCGGTGATGTGTCTGTAATAATGTAGGTTTCGTCAACTAATTTAGCTTGACGGTTGACTCAGACAACATTAATAGAAAAAGAAAATAAACAGTACTATTTTCTAGATTAAATATATCCCATGTTCTTTCTTAAGCCCCTGACGACGTGTCTGGAAACTTTCAAGATGATTACTAAACTAGGTAAGGCTTTAAAGCTTAAAGTGTAAATACTCAAATTAATATTTATAATTTTGCATACATACACAAACTTACGCCTTTTCCCAGAGAGGGTAAGCAGAGGTGCTACTAGGACACCCATGATGTGATAGGGGGCGAACCTAAAAATTTGATACTTTGCCCGACCCGGGATATGACCTGAGACCTCAGCGTTTTAATCATACCGTAGTACAAATGCTAGTTATGGTCGCAGGAAGTCACTTAATGCAGGCCGGTTGTAACAGGTTTATGTGGTGATCCATTGGCTATGTTCAGCAGTGGACTCCCCGTGGCGTAGTTGGTTAGACGCCGACTGAGAAAGAGACTGCGAGTTCGATCTCCGCACCAACACAAATGTTTGTGAGGCCGACAAACATTTGTGTTTCGTCTGGATGTTTGTGAGACCAAAAGTCTGTCGTAGCATCTGATACCCACGACACAAGAGTCGATCTTAGTGTGGGGTCAGGACTATGTATTGTGTGACTGTTGGGTGTATTTATTTATTTATTTATATTCAGAAATATATATAAGCCTACATATTTTATTACAAAGATGTTTGTACAATATAACGTTTGTATTTAAAATCGAGAGTGGTACTCCGGGGATATCTTAATAAAGTTTGCAGAGCGTTACACAAAGGCAAGACAATTCTGTGATTCTCAATTGCCATTGTTTTGTTTCGTCGTTTTCTACTTAGTAGCAGTTAGTTTAAATTTACATTATTAGAATTACAAGTGAGATAATGTAGCAGTGTTGTGAAAATTGTGTATGAAAGTGGGTTGGAAATATTTAAATAATAAATGTTCATTTAAGGCCTATGCATAACGCATAAAAAAAACTATATTCTTAAAATACTTAAAAAAAGCAGCAGTTTCTTTAATTCGTTTTTATTTGGATTTTACATTCAAATAATATAACCAGATGCGTACCGTTTTCATCAAAAGCGATACCTGATAATCACACAAATATTTGTTTTGGGTGCGGGGGTCGAACCCGCAGTCTCACGTTTCACAGCCGGCGTCTAACCAAATGCGCCACGGAGGCTGTCAAACAATTGTCATACAAAAATATTATGTATACAGTTATCGATTGTTATAAGTAGGGAGTGCAACAAATGGCGGTCTTATCGCTATTAACGATCTCTATTATTACGTATAATACAGTCAAGTTTCCGAAACAAATCTTGGCTACTGGTGGTAGGTTTCTCATATCTGAGAGGCCGCCTGAGTAGGTACCACCGCAATGAAATTCATTTCCCCCGCCAAACAGCAGTGTATATGCACTGTTGTGTTCCGGTTTAAAGGATATTATATCCAAAGTAGCCACTGGACATAATGATACTTAACATCTTATGTATCAGAATGGCGAGCGCAGTGGAATTCCAAGGATTGCTTTATATTTCATGGTGTTTGGTTTTGCTACTATCTACGAGCGGTCGTATTACTTAACACCAGGCGAATGGCATGCTCGCCTCGCCAATCATCGCAATAAAAAACTCTAATACAATATAAATTCCTGACATACTCACCAACATTGGCGCAAACACGCAAAGTATACTTTCTTCAAACAAATCCAATTGTAATAAGTTAAAGTTAATTTCGCATCCAATAATTCACACAATGTAGCGCGACGAAAGGGAAGCCCACGTTTGTTACCCGTATATTACAAGGATGCGTATAAAAGGTAATTTGACACACGTGACGTTTTGCACAACCATTTCCGCGTCTCTTTATTCTGTCGCGACAGGCTTCACAATTTTGCCCTAGTTGCTATTAATAGCTATGTTATTTGCTTCATAATAGCTTGGCATTCGAATGGTATGTTAGTTTTAGTGTTGGGAACTCGCAGATGTAGGATGCGACGAGCTGAAGGCGGGGTGAAATGGAACGCACTGAAGGAGACTTATGTCCAGTACTGTATCAGCCCAGATACTTCCCTCTGCAGGACACGAGCCGTGGTCAGGCCATATAGTCCACCACGCTGGCCTAGTGCGGGTTGGCGGACTTAACATACCTTAGAAATTCATACAAATCTATGGTATGCAGGTTTCCTTACTGTGTTTTCCTTTACCGTTATGGTGCGTGGTGGTTGACTATCAATACACACATGACTCCGAAAAGTCAGAAGTGTGTCCTGGGATTTAAACCCGCAACCACCGTGAACATGTTGGCAGCTGCGTCTGGTCCGTTTACCAACAGGCCACTACCATGTTCAGTACTGGAGAGTTATAGGCTGATGATGATGATGATTATGAATGCCTAAGTAATAATTTATGTGAATTTTTTGACTTATTGGTTGATGGCGGGCTCAAATACCTGGAAATACTTTTGACTTAACTTAAATCATGTGTGTGTTAATATTCATCTACTATGCAGTTTAAATACGAAGCAAAACATAATGAAGATTCCAGCACACCATAGAGCCTTAAAGTGATTTTTTATATTAAGAGAAGTCCGTCAGCTTGCACTTAGCCAGCGTGGTTAGACTATGACCCAAGCCATATCAATCGAATTATCAGTTCCAGGTGATTGCCATCAGTGGGCGATAGACCGCTTCCGTAGTCCAGTTGGTTAGACGCCGGCTGTGAAACGTGAGGCCGTGGGTTCGTTCCCCGCACCGTGACAAATATTTGTGTGATCCACAGGTATTTGTCTCGGGTCTGGGTGTTTATGAGTCCGAAAAGACTCTCGTAGTTCCTGATACCCACGACACAAGAATTGGTTGTTCTTAATGTGGGGTCAGGACTATGTATGTGACTGTTGGGTGTATTTATTTATTTATGAGCTGGTATAGTTAAAGTTACCCTATCATTGTGCTGATGATATAGTTAGAATTTACATAACCGCCCCATACAGTTTAATAACCCAGTTAAATAAAACTGAGAGCGCGATTGCCGACAAAATACACTTCCTCGCAAACGTAATACATGTGACGCTTTTTTTTTTTCATTTCTTTGTTTTATGTCAACGTATGAGAACCGTCGAGTTTTGATGGAGAGCGCTCCAATTCAGGATATTGCTCGAAAAATAAAACGGTACCGTATTTACATTGTGGTCTTAGTAAGGGCTGAGAGGGATTTAGTGTGCGGATTTTAATTTTGCTCAGCGAGAATGGGGGTGGTATTAAAGTTGTTTCACCGATGTTCTTTGTTAATCGAATGGTCTTTTTGTGCTCTACTTCGGTGAAACTTTAGTGTTGTAAAGTAGTTTATAAACGACTGGCTGAATGAATGTTTGACGATGACGACTCGTACGCATTTACGCATCACACGTCAGGTGGTTCGTCTGTTCGTTTGCTTTTTTTCCAAAAAAATGACTAAGATATACTTGTGGTAGGGGTTTTTTAACTGCCTAGATAATGACCCTACACCATGGTGGAAAATATACGATAATGGTTAATGCATAAATGTCGCGCATCGGGTCTAGTTTGTGTATATCTGGTTCTAAGCAAACTAGTATAATTTACTGCACTTACCGTTTATGTATTGTAGTTATTATACTCTGTCAACCTAGCATATGAAAATATAGACGGTAATCTCTCTCTCTCTTTAGCCACAGGAAGTCCACTGCTGAACATAGGCCTCCCCCAAGGATCTCCACATTGTAATTTGTCTACTTGGTTTGTATTGTAAATAACATTAGTTGTATGATAGTATTTTCATCATGCTTGTATTAATTAAATAATTTATGCATTATTGAGTACGTCTATACAATTACAAGGCTGAGGTCTTTTCGAATCCGGGTCAAGCAAAGTTATATCGGATTTTTCCATACATTATCAGCCCGGTGTCAGCAATTTGTGCCCGATATGGTGATAGGCTCGTCTCCTATCACATCATGGGATGGAACACACAAGCCGAAACTTGGATGTCCTGGTAGCACCTCTGCCATTCTGAGAAAAAGGTGTGACTTTGTGTGTTCTGTTGCAGCATTAACAGCTATGTCAAAGCTTTAAATTGTCAACTTTTCTATATTTAACGGTGGGCCTTTAAAGCACCGTGACTTACGCATCCACGTTCCAAAACACAAATATGTGATACATTTAATTCGTCGCATGCTGTAACTCGTCGGAATTCCGCATTCACATGGCATGAAAACGTGAACATGATGATACAAAAATATTTTCACAAAACAATTCCCAGGTTGAAATGTGCGCTTTCGCTTTTCCGATGCCGTGTGTTACGACTTCCGTTTTATGCATTATTATGTATGTATATAGCTTTGTGTTTGGGACAAACTTGCTATTGTACGATGGACGGTGCTTTTGTGATTTGTCTGAACATTTTTGATTTTGTTTGATTGGTAGGTTATTAAATTCTTTTAGATTCTACATACATACATACATAAACTCACGCCTTTTTCCCAGAAGGGGTAGGCAGAGGTGCAACCGGAAGAGCAAAATTTCGCCTTGGCTTGCAATGTATTAATTAATCAGCCATTTCTAACATCAATCGTTATGAATACTTGCCTCGTCATAACAATTTGTGAATTGTATCGAAAATTTCACTAAAATTAGAATTGTCAAACTGAAACCCAGTTAAGGTTAACATCGTTTACAGTTCATTCGAATTGTCATTAGAACAACGAGACGACATAAGATTCCTTTCATTATATCCATGAATTTAAATCCAGATAAAATATTAAGTGTAATATCACCGTCACAGATATACCTACTCGTATGTTACATATACTATATTAGATTTTACCCGCGGCTTTACAGGCATTCACGTAAGTTTTGTCAATCTACTTGCCTATTGGTCGATAAAGAAAACCATTAATGTAAAGACGAGAAGCTATTTTCTATCCCTACGGAACAATACTTTCTATATGAATGTAATCTGATGTGTCTTTTTGTATCTCTGATATGAGTGGAATTTACTGACAAACAGTTGAATAGTTATGGAGTCAAAACGCAGCAAACATACATTCGCATGTTAATAGCATTGTAATGTGTTTTAACCCAAGATGGCAGCAAGAAAACCACCACCAAAGAAAAACAGGCAAAGCAAATTTCCAACATAATGTCATTCCAGTTAGTAAACTTGTGTAACGACGCGAGACCAGGCGACAGACTTTCGAAGCCGCACCAAAACTGAATCTGTTACTTGAAATTCTATGCTAAGATTACTAGATCTTGTTACCACGCAAACTTGGTACGTCTGCTCGTTTACACTATTAAGTATTAACTCAATGGAAACGGGGATATTTGGTATTAATTAAGGGTTCGATGTAACTTGCTATGGCTTTGTTTGTAATATTGAGTTTCGCGATGCTAGCGCGGGATTTAAACGTATGCTTCAGGCTCGTGTTTACCTGATTATATTAATGTAGGGTTTGGTTTTAGCTGTTTCAGGTAATGTACATGTTGCCTCATTAAATCCTTCCTTTCCTGTGCAGAGGCCATGCTAATCTTCTCTGTATCGTTACAATTTTAGTATATGTATTACCGAAGCAGGCAAAAAACACGAAAGGATTAAATAACTTATATTATTTATTTTATTTTATTTATTTATTAATAACAAAAGAACATACTTATGACCTAATAAAGTGTCCTGCAAAACTGTACAAACAGTTTGACTGCAGGATCAAGTTTTACATTTAATAATACATTAGGGTAAGTTGGCTAAGTAGTGAGTCCCAGTTTTCCTATAAGAAATGAAATGTTGGAACCAAAATAAAATATTTATCACTGAGCAACCATAAGTATTATTATATACGAGTAATTTACTTCTCTTAATTAATAAAAACTTCTATCGATATCTTCTTTTGCATTTCGTCTTCTATACAATATAACAACACCGCTAAGTCGTAACCTTACTAATTCAAAGTCACCTCGACTTATCCTTTCGGACGGAGATGTTCATTGGCGTGTTTTACTACACGCAAACGGTCTCGTGGGAAAAATGCTCGATGCCGCAAACGAGGTTATGCTTTTACGTCAACGTCATGACGGCTTATTAGTCTGTTAAATCCTATTTGCCGAGGAACCACATCGATTAACCTCTGCCGTGGGAGGGACGGACTTGGAATTGTACGGGAGGTATATTCGAATTTTGAATTTGATAAGTTGTATGGTTTTGTGTGATTGATGTGTGTTGGAGCTACCTTCGATTTTCAACTCCTCCTATTAATTTAACTTTATGATTAACTTCGTTGCGGGTTAAAGATAAATTAGACAATCCCGGAGACGCGCTGAGTTTCAATGCTCGGTGTCATATAAATGCGTGCGACTGTTGATCCCGGCTTACAGGAGTTGCAGTGGCGGGTGTGAGGGCGGGACAGTCTCCTTACCTTTGATAAGAGCAGAGATGAATCAGCTCGACGAAGCAGCGATCTTTGTTTTCAAGTTTTGTTTAGCCAGTGAAAAAAATTTTGGGATAATATTCCTACATCTTGTATATGTGCAAGAAAGATAATGTTAAAAATAAATATCATGAGTTCTATATTAAAACTGCAGAACTTAAAAAAAAAGATTATTATTTGTCGGCTTGAAACAAACTGATTAGTAAAACAGATCGAAACAGACCAGTGCAGGAATACCAATATTAAAAATGTAAACTGTAAAATCCACGGTAATTCCTGAATTCCGCCCAGCATTGCAGGCTATAAAACGAGTAGCGTCTAAAAAGTAAGAAAAAATGATTGAACTTTTTTTTTTCAAGGTAAAACGCAAAACTGCTGCCAGCATTTGATGGATCGGAATAAAACGAAGTTTAACGACTGACGATATATTAGTTTTTAATGAAACGTAATATGACTTGTGGCTCAATCGGTAAATCGCGAATGGTGAAGTGACATTTATATGACACCGAGCATTGAAACTCAGCGCGTCTCCGGGATTGTCTAATTTAATTAAATTTACATTCAAAACTCGTAGTTTTGCGTCACATTAATGCCCAAAATGATAGATTTCAGTTTTATGTCAAAAACATTTTTTGATCTTAATACTTATGTTGATACCCAGTAGTCATTGGTTAGAATGACATTTTAGTAACACTTTCATTACAAACTGCTACTTTACGGCAGAAGCAGTCAAACAGACGAGCATACCCATATACCTCGTAGCATTTACAAGATCTATCACCATAAAATGGCACTGATCGCCTCCGTGGCGCAGTTGGTTAGACGCCGGCTGTGAAACGAGAGGCCAGGGGTTCGATCGCATCAAGACAAACGTTTGTGTGGTCCGCAGGCATTTGTTTCGGGTCTGAGTGTTAGTGAGACCGAAAAGTTTATAATACCCACGACACCAGACTTTGTCTTAGTATAAGGTCAGGGCTATGCATGTGACTGGTGGGTGTATTTATTTATTATAATATTTCATAATTTGCATATACAAATTGAGTTGGTCAATCCGAGCTCTGCACTATGTACGGAATCCCAATAATAGTGGTGAATAATAGCCCTTTATTCCATATCAATGAACCCTGAAAAAGTTGTGTCGTTTAGCAATGTTCGTAGGCTCTACTAATGGGTCTGCTGAGTAGTTTCGGCAAGTTATCAAGGCTGTAGTAACTTTCAAAATAATATAATGTTTTGGTTTGGCCATACGGCCAGGTTTGGTTTGGGCATTCTACATATACATGTAGAATGCCCTATTTTTTGTCTAGTGGTTGCAGGCTATAAACTTGGAGATTTTAGGTTCAGATCGCAGGTCCGACAACCAATTTTATGTGTAATCGATGCCAAAACCGCGATTCTTCAGGGAGTCTAATATTTTTCCGAAAGGCGTCATTGAGGCAGTAGCAACAGAACACTAAATGTAATCACGCAACATGCCAAAGCTTAGATAAAATTCGTATCTTTAAATTATTCTTTTTTCTTTATACTAGCATACCGAATCTACCAGCGAGATCTAGTGAGTGTCGAAAGGCAATCTCAATGTACAATATATTTGACAGCCTCCGTGGTGCAGTTGGTTAGACATCGGCTGTGAAATGAGAGGAAGCGGGTTCGATTCCCGTGCCGAGACAAATGTTTGTGTGATCCACAGATAATTGTTCCTGGTGTGGGTGTTCGTGAGACCGAAAATTCTCTCGTAGTTTCTGATACCGACGACATAAGACTCGATCTTAGTGTGAGTATTTATTTTCAATGTCGAAACAACATGTGCTCAAAACTCGGTAACACAATTGAATAGATTATTATAGCAGGCTGTATATCTAAAGACTTCCTTGCTTATAAATATACCAGACAATTTGTTAAGTTGATTACTTGTAACGCAACATATTCCCAAATTTATTACATAACCAGAAAAAAACAAGAGCTGTTTCCTCGAGAAATTGTTTTTCCATTAGCTCCATCCGGTACTAATTGCCACCATATTAATATCGACTACACCGAAGTCATTTTTCAAAGAACCTATTCTACAGGGTGATATTGACATATGTTACTTAACTTAACCGACATGTTTCTCATCACCCCAGGTGAAAGGTTTTAAGCAAAATTTAAAAAAATCGGACATGATTTTTTGTCAAAAATCGTGATTTTAGTTTTCACTATTTTTGACTACCCCGTATATAGATGAGTATTTTTATCGTTTAGTTCAATTTCAGTTCAGTTCGAGAACTTACCTGAGCCAAAAAGAATCGTACCTATACGGGTTGATCAAAGGCATTGGAAACTAAAATCGCGATTTTGGACAAAACTACCAGGCAGTTCTATTTTTTAAACTTGGTACAATGCTACCAAAGGTGGCTAGGAAAATCTAAAGTTTTAGTCATTCTGGTCCACCAGGTAGAGGGAGGTCGACCGCGCCCTCTTTATGTTCTGGAAGGCTGATCGCTTTGCTGACTACGTGATTTTCGTCTCTGCGCTTAACATGACTAAACCACCTCAGGCTCTCTATGAGTTTCTCGGGTCAGGCTACCTTGAAGCTACCTCAGATATACGCGTTTCGAATCCTGCCCAGCTTTGTTACGCCTCCCGACCATCGTAATATCTTCATTGCTGTCGTATGAAGTCTTTGTCGTATGAAGTTGATCACAAACATTGATATAAAACCAACTGATGCTTAGATGTATTTATTTATTTCTTGCTAAATCCTGTAAATTTTTCTCGGTCTTTGATATCGTCTATTGTAACATCTCTCTGGTTGCTCTGCTATTAATAATATAGTGCTTATTTTTACAACTAATATTTTTTGAAAAGCATACGCGACGCATACCAAGCGTTTTTGGAGATTCAACGTAAATTAAAACCACAAAATCTATGCTGATGCCGTTTGATCGTTTAGTAATATTACCAATTACTTTCCTCTTTGTGTTGCATTTTCAATCAAAATCAATGCACTGATTTTCTAAGATACTATAAAGAAAGTAAGATTAAAATAAAATATTAAAAAAAAATGGCTGGTCGCGGCTGTGATCGGTAGGTGCAAACCACAACACAACGCTGATTGTCAGTAATAATAGTACTAGGAGTATATATTTACTATCGGTGAAAAATAGTAATGAAACATGAGTATCATAGATGCCAACCTTTTAAAGGGGACTAAGAAAGTATCTTGAGTGAGAAGTGGTGAGTGTTCACGACCAATTTTTTTCTTCTAAATGAATATTTATAAATATCCAAGCTTCTATTTATTAATAAAAACTAACTGAATAAAAATTCCCATCTGCAATCCATAACACCAATTATATGGATACGCTGACGCCTGAACTAGAAAAATAATATTTCGCAAATAATCATTTTTGTTCAGTAAATAAGGTGATTCCGTATGGTTTATGTAGTTGATATGTGCGAATACGTACTATCGACAATCTAAGGTAGGGGACATGACGCTTAAGATTAGCGTGGGTGATCAAATTAGTAATATATTATTTCTGTGTTAAACGAGATTGTTGCGGTCAATTTATTTTTCCAAAAGGATAAGTATTTTTTTTATTCCATGGATTCATTAGTCCATTAATAGTATGGGTTGGTCGTGAACCGTGAGGTGCTTGAACAGTGGTTGACATTAGAAATATTTCTGTCTCCCCCTCCAAGGGCACAGGTGTAATATGTAGCTATTTTCATATACTGCTATTTATTATTTATTTATTTATTAACAACAAAAGAACATACTTATGACCTAACATATTTATGTTCTAGGTCGGTTTATTATATAAAAAATATTAATTATTTATTTATTTATACTCTTTATTGTACTCTCAAGTTACATAATAATTAAATAAAGAAATAACCTTAAAGTAGTACAATGGGCGGCCATATCACATTGAGCGATTTCTTACCACCAATTTACAGAGAAAAATACCACACTAGGACTACTCACTACTGCTTATTGGCGTGTGACGTAAAACCAGGATTTTGTATCGACTTGTTCAATGTGGGGACTTCAAGTATCATACTTATACAGGGTATATCACGACTGCTACCGAAAACGAGGCCAGGTGGTAATTTTAGTGCCTAAATCTAAATAATGTTGAACATTTTAATGGATTCAATAAACTATTTTCATTTTATTTTTCATTTTCATTTTACAGACACGATGCAACTAAAAATTTTGCAAATAAACGCGGCGATTTTTTTTTCATGTTTTTAATATCGTTGTGTTTGAGTGGTAAATCCATATTTTTTGCTAAAATTATAATATAAAACCTTGCGTACTATAGCGTTTTTAAAAATTAAATGAAGTTATTTTTTTAAAGAAAAATTTATGCATTTACCACCGTTATACGATGATAGGAAAAAAAATACAAAAAAAATTTTTTTTTGCAAAAAGTTTAGTTACATTGCGTCTAAAGTCACTAAAACTACCACCTAGCTTCGTTGTCGGTATCTGTCTTGATATACCCTGTAGAAAGCATACACATATAAAGCAGTAATGTAACATCTACCCGCTACCTCTCTTCACGATATCCTGAGTTTATCCGCTAAAGGTCACGTTTCGGCGTATGTCAAAGAATATTTTATTTCAAACATCATTTACACGTTCGCGTTACATTTCATTTTTATGTGTCAGTATTATTTCATACTGCCACACGCGTAAAGATATTATGTAGTATGTAATATGTAGTCACATTTCCAGACTTTATTCTGTAACCGTGTTAGAGGAATTGGCTGTATACTTTGGAAATTAATAATACAGTAATTTTTAGATTTTGCCATTTTCGTAAAATTACAGTGACATGTTTTTTTTATACAATAGGCCTGGCAAACGAACAAACAGGTCACGTGATGGAAAGTGATCACCCCATGAACTGTTGCTTCGCGTCGATCGTCTGTAACGCAGTGGTACCGCCCCAGAACACCCTGCCTGTTCATGCTGAGTCATGTCTGACAACAGCGTGGCTCTACCACGCTATAATATAGAATATAGTTAAGATATTAATTTCATATTTTTTGGTTATTATAAGGACATACTGGTCTTGATTTGACAGCGTCCTCGGACCTCTTGGATGACAGCCTCCGTAGCGCAGTTGGTTAGACGCCAGCTTTGAAACGTGAGGCCGCGGATTCGATCCCCGCACCGAAACAAATATATTACACAACTGGAATAAGTCATACTCTAACTGCTACAAGTGTGTTTAGTTATTTGTTTTAGTTTCTCCTTTGTTTCTTTCCGTTTAATTCCCTCTAGGTTTAGAATAACTTAGTGTTCACTAGAGAATTGCCTAGCTTCAGGCCACTATCCATCCTGGTTCTCAATAATTCGGACCAAAATTGTACACAGGGTCTACAACAGATATTATTTCTTAGTCGGATAGTATTTCCACACAAAGTAGATTTCTAGGCCACGTATTGGAAATAGGCACATTCATATTTTTGAATTTTCTACCTGCAATGAAACTAATGATGTGATAGGAAATATTGCAAAAAATATATTTAAGATATAGCCATTAAATATCCATTTGCAAAGCTCACGTGCATAACAAATGCATCGTAGTCGGATTGTGGATAATAAAGCGCCTTTAAAAGATTATTTTTCGCAATGGAGTTTCATTTCCATTAGATTTCCTCATCAGACACTGTATATTAAACATATTTCTTAAAAAAACGTCCAGAAAGTTGGGTAAAAGCAGCTTGCATTTAGTATTTTCATTTAACCTTTATAAGGTTGGTTCTCGATTTGACAGAACCCTTGGATCTCTTGGATGACAGCCTCCGTAGCGCAGTTGGTTAGACGCCGGCTATGAAACGTGAGGCCGCGGATTCGATCCCCGCACCGAAACAAATATTTGTGTGATCCTCAGGTTTATGTTTCGGGTCTTCGTGTTTGTGGGACCGAAAAGTCTCTCGTAACTCCTGATACCCACGACACAAGACTGGATCTTAGTGTTGGGTCAGGACTATGTATGTGACTGTTGGGTGTATTTATTTTACATTAATTCAACAAAGTGAAGTAAAATTCCCTTGATGATAACTACAATCCAATACAAATAGTATATGCGATCTACTTTGATAGAAATATCAGTTTATATAAGAAAATATCTGTTTTGGGATAAACTCTTCAAATACCTCCTAGAATGACCACAAAGAAGAACACATTAATAAATATCCCGAATGCATTAGGAGGGATCGAAAAGACCCAACTCGTCTCGCATTAAACGAGAGCATATGTCAGTGTTAAGGTTGCCGGCACTTACGGACGATCCCCGGAAATTTGACAGGCCCGTTTGCCAAATAAATTATAGGAAATCCCGGGAAAAATCTGCGTTTGACGAGTTTGGATCAAAGTAGTGGCTTATTGGCGGTGTTTGATCAAATGTTGAGGCTTGTCAGACGAATATTTTGATTTTTTGGGTGATAAATATTATCATTCGCTTTTAGAGTCCTGACTCCATAGTAATTTAAGAGACGGCGTACATTTTTGGAGGTTCATTAATTATGCAAACCGTGCTTACGGGATCCACGCAATAAAACCTAACAAACCTATATGCAGTATTTTCTCATAATATACTCCACAAACAACTTCCCGAACTAGGAACCAAACCAAATTTCCAACTCAGTGCCTATAAATTCCAAGACAATGCTAATAGGCCGTTACTTTATCAATTTACTTCCAATTACATAAAAACCTATACCTTTGAAAGCAGTAAAACCCTTTTACTCACAAAGTTTCCGATTGAAACAATCAAACTCATTGCAAATCAATAAGAACATCGTAAAGTACGGCACGAATATAATTTTTATGTGCGGCGACCTGATTTTTACTTCAACATGTATTCGTATTGAGAAGTAGATATGAAATTTAATTTTACTGCGATCGCAAACATAAAACATCGACTATTAAATGTACCGATGTCAACGACAAACTTTAACTGCGGCGTAAACGCCTTAGTTAGGGACAAGTTGTAAGTGGCAGCGATTTATGTTAAAATGTAATGAAATGCAATTGACTGCATCGGTGGCATAGTTGTAATACACTACGATTACAACATTGAGGTCTTGGTTTCGAATCCGGGACCGGGTAAAGAGATATTGGATTTTTCTATTCATTTTCAGCCTGGAGTCAGGAATTTGTGCCCGATATGGTGGTAGGCACGCCATAAAAATGTGGGACGGAACACCCAAGGCATAACGGGGTCATCCTGGCAACTCCTCTGCCTATCCTTTTTGAAAAAATGACGTGAGTTTATGTACATACATTCATATGTATGTATATAATGAGATGCAAATTTATATAAAGTGTGAATGAGGTTGTCACTATCGTAGTGAGTAATACTCAGTCGTATGGTTTAAGACGATGATTTAATGACAAAAACCTTTATAATCTGCTTTTTAATAATTTCCAATAGGCGTAAAATAGCGATGAAGAAGAATCTTCATCTCTATTTTATAGAGTTCTTTAGGAAAAGTTCAAAAGTGCGACATACCCAATCCCTACTGCGCCTGAGTTATAGAATAAGGATTTTGTAATTTTGAACCTTGTAATATATCTTTGTCCAGCAGAGGTACGTGTATAGACTGATACAGGCCCTCAGCATATCCAAATAATTACGATCAATTTCAGTATTAAACATAACCAAGCCTGTCGCTCTCAAATTGGGTTATAAGATCATTAGCAGAAGTCTGGCTTCGTATGATGGCTCTTTGAAGCAAGTATAAAATATTTATAAGGCGTAGAAGTTTGATTTTTTTACCAAACTACTTATACTCATAGAAATAACTACAAGCACGTATGAATCTACAAAACTTGGAATACAAGTACTTTGGCAGCCTTTTATATTTGAAGGGAAAATAATACAAAAGTAATCTTGACTCACCAAATGGAACAAGAAAACAAAGACACTTTACATTTGCTTTTTGAGAAAGTGGCACCACCTCAATCAAACCGACCCATTGCTACAGTAGTTCAAGGTGACATCAGCTCTACCACTTGCAAACAATTTATCTTGTAATTATGATGTAAGCGCCTGCTTAGTTTGCTAATAGGATACATTTATTCCGCAAGATGGCGACCGGCTTACACAGTGACGTCACAACATACACTGAATGGCGCGATATGCGGTTAGAGGTCATTCGGAATCATATTTTCTTACTTAATGTGGTAGGTTGTCGCTAAATTTAATTTTAAGATGAGTAGCTTAACCGAACCTCTTTATGAGTAAGAAGATTACAGTTCATATTAAAGGAGAAAAGAGGCCTTATCGGAGCAGTCAAAGATATTAAGAAGCTTAAGAAAGTAATGAGATTTGTGAATTTTATCCACCGTTAGCCAGCAAAATACCAATAATTCAAAGAACTATAACTCGTTGCAAATACATACATATTCTACAGTCTGCAATGCACTTTAGATCATCATTGTACCATGCCAGAGGGCTGCATAATATCATAACTTACACCATACATAATATACCTGTATATAAATTATGTTGTAATTCCTACTACATTTACACCCATAATTTATTCTTATCGCTTATAACTTACACTCTAATGACACAGCAGTTCGGTGCCGTTAATTTACGGCGGCCATTACGATGACGTCACCGGGTGGTATGGCGAACAAACGACTTTTGTTATGGACTGCGACATGGTATTGTCTCTCGCGCGGGACGGGAAGTTGGCCTACAGGCTTTTAGCATTTTTCCTTTGCTGCAGTCACAAAGAGCTGTCAGGATACGTCGGAAGATGCCGCTGTTATAAACGTATTTATTGTGGTTGGTGAATGCGTCTGGGTTGAGTATGTGTATGCTGGAAAAAACAACTTTGTAGTCGGATACAAGCTTGTGCTTCTTCTTCTGATAAATTGGCAGCTAAATCAGCTTTCTAATTTAATCAATTATGATTTTGTATCTTAAATATTTGATGAGGCGTAATTCATATTCAATCACTCATTATTCTAAAAATATATACATAATTCCTCTTTTAGGTTAACTCGTCTATTGAAGAACGTTATAAAGAAAAGACAAGTATCTCTTTTTATTTTTATAGGCCCAAAATATATAATCAAAATTGAATAAAACATTTGGTGTTGGCTTGCTTTAACACCTTAGAAAATGCTTTAAAAATTCACCTACTACGGTTTGAAAATTTCATAGACTCCAACTTAAAAACGGAAGTACTTTTCTTTGCAATACGAAGTCTCTCAGTTATAAATATAACGTGTCACTAGCAGCGTTTGGAAACGGTGGAGAGAGGAAAGGTGGGGGGAGCTCATACGATTTAATTAAATATTAGACTTTTCGATATGCACTGCTGATTTACTGGTACTGATCGCTCCTATGATCCTTGCTTTAAGGTTCAATATAGAATGGACATATCTAATTTAAATTAAATAAATATTGAGATACACCCGAAAGTGATTAAGGTGTCTCGTTTCTTAAGCATCACTATGAGGAACGTTTCAATCCTACATCGAATTCCAGAAATATTTTGATCAAACGAATATAAATTGTGTTTCGATTTCAGTATCGAAAATTGCGCCCTTATTACATAGCTGATTTCATTCCTAATGTGCCATGTAGACTATCAATTAACTGCACAATCGAATTATAAAGCACGGAGAGATGACTGTTCCAATAGTATTTCAATGAACCTACAAAATATTAATAATGGATACATTACCAGCTTCCTTGGCGCAGTTGGTTAGACGCCGGTTCTGAAACGAGAGGCCGAAATATTTGTGTGAACTGCTATTATTAATTTTTTACTTGGTGTGTGAGACCGAAAAGTCTCTCGTAGTTTCTACTACACATGATACAATACTTTTCTCTTAGTGCGGGGTCAGGACTATGAATATATGAATAAATGACTGTTAACTAACTAAATAGTTGTCGTTTTTATTATCTAATACCTCTCTCAATCGTACTCTCTATCGTAGAGGAGATCCGTGCCCTGCAATGGGACGTATATGGGCTGATACAGAACAGTACAGAATATTCTAGAGGTGTACTGTACTGTACTGTATCAGCCCATACACGACCCACTGCAGGGCACGAGCCTCCTCTACAATCGAGAGTACGATTGAGAGTGGTTAGGCCATATAGTCCACCACGCTGGCCCAGTGCGGGTTGGTTGGTTGGTTGTTGGGTTGGCTAGAGGTGTACAAAGCTCAAAATCACAAATTTATTTAAAGACGAAACTCTTTAGTGGAATTATTTCTTAAAGCAACGTAAACACAGAAAACACTGCAATTTAACTGAGCACAAAGCAAACTATAAAGCAAGCACCAACTGTTATTTTTAATCAAATAACCAAATCCAGAGATTCAGAACTTGTACATTTATAAACAAAAACAAGATGGTTGTTTTAAGTACGAAGTTAACGTAGTCCGAGCAATAACGTTGATTATTAAATATACTGTAAAACTTCTGTTTACAAATAAACAGGTATTTTATGAATTGAAGGGTCGTTGCTCAATTGATACAACCGTGTTTTTTTAAAACTTCTGGTTTTATGATTTGGATTGGAAACAAATAATTTTAAATAGACGCGAACATACACCTATTTAAACGAAATCAGATACTCTAAGTCATGTGAAAGCAATATTGTTGGATGCGGACGGGACTTATAAAATAAAGATCAGAGGCTCTCATTTTTCGAACTTAATTATATTTTCATGTTGCTTTATAGTTTGTCTGAGTAGCGAGGGAAAACTTCGTGAGAATACTATGGTTTTCTCACGTCATTGGGATCTTCAGAATAATTTCAATAGTAATTGCCCCAATACGCTAGTGCGTAACCTAACCTAGTGGTTAGCGTGCTGGATTAAGGCCTAAATCGTCCCTTTGTAGGGTCCCCCCTTAAGTAGCAATGGGACGAATATGGGTTCATACAATGAATATGTATACTGTATAGCCTTCTCATAGACGTGCGTCAAATGACACTCTTTTAGTCCAAATTTTAAATGTCGAATGCTGTTTTTTAGTTTATCATCCCTTTACATTAAAGTAACAAATGAAAAAAGGTTTTATGTTAAAGTTTTCAAGCCAGACGGCTTTTCTGCGTCACTGGCAAGGTAAGGCCCTTGAGGTACCCTTAGGTACCCTTAGGCTACTCGAGGCAGGATAAAAGTGGAAGCTACTAGCTGAAGGACACCTCGTGGCAACTTTAGTGTGGGGAAACAGGGTACCGACGCTTTGGTGTTTTTTGGTCCTGCTAAATGGCCAATTAGAGACAGTACAATGCATGCTTTTAAGAAAATTACCTTTTTATGCTCTATTGATGTGGTAGAAGCATACGTGAGCTGAAATTGCCTGAATCTTAAAAGTTGTCTCTTAGAGCAAGTAATCTTTTGCGTTTCGGAAGTACATTTCTTTGTTACCAGTAAAATTTGCCGGTAGATACATGAACGGATAAATTAATTTTCGAAATCTCTATATTAATTATAACAAATTACATATTTGTGCTATAAAAGAAGGGTGCTGGCTGTGTTCATATAAATAAATTTGAATTAAAAATATAAATGACATAATTTTAATAACCTTTATAATAAAGGAAGGCCTTTATTCAACGGTTGAATAACATTGTAATTGGCAGTCAAGTGCCGGTTAATTTCGTCCGTATCACTTATGGTCAGTCATCCGCACCACTAAGCTGCGCCATAGTTTGCCGGCTCACGTGTTCCTTGATAGAATATTATGATTTTTAAGCCACAATACAGAAGTAAGTATGGATAATCATAATCGCATCAAGTGTAAAAACGACATTTTTTGTTTTTACATACGTACGTAAACATCACGCTTTTTTCCCAGAAGGGGTAGGTGATACAACCAGGACCCTCACGTTTCGCCTTGTGTTTTCCATCCCATGATGTGATAGGAGGCGAGCCTATTGTCATATCGGGCACAAATTCCTGACTCCGGGATGATAATGAAAGAAAATCCAGTAGCACTTTGCCCGACCCGGGATTCGAACCCGAGACCTCAGCTTTGTAATCATACCGTAGTAGAACTACGTTACCGAGGCATTTTTCGTCTTTAATCGTCACTAAACCAAAATCGTTGGACGCAAGCCGTTTCTAACACGTTACTGTTGCTTGGGGAAGGCCTATATTCAGGAGTGGACTTCCTGTGGCTGAAGAGAAAGACAAGGAATTAGATATAAAAGTTGAAAATATCTCAACTTTCAGGTTGAGAAATTATTAATTTTAATGTCTCATACACTAAAATAGAGTAACTTTAACTAATAATAACTTTATATGAGCACAAAAAATTTATTAATGAGTCCCAAATGAACAAAAACAAACAAAACGGGTAACATCAGACAACATTCCTCTCAAAAATAAATCACATGCCCCCGCTGCACAAACGGACGAAAATGAAAAAAATAAGCGTGGAAAATCGCTTTAATACAGAAAGTTCCATCGCACGCGGCGCAAGGAAGTCGATGCGGAAGGAACCGGCGAGAAGTGGAAATATGAGTGTCTAATTTCAGCAACTACGGTAACACAAGCTCAAATTTTGTCACTCGAATTTAATGCGCGTTTTGGCGTGACAATCTGGCGACTTTTACTCATGTGTGCGTTCTCTTACAGATCGTACTCTCGGTTGTAGAGGAGGCCCGTACCGCGGTGAGACGTATATGGGCTGGTATAAATATAGTGTACTCTGCTTTATTTACGTTAAAGATGGTGCTATAGATTTAATAACAGCGATGTATAGTTAATTAAAATCTATTATAATTTGGCAAGTATTTTTTTATTTAGATCTGGAATATTAGAAGAATGCAAAATAGTTTGTATAATTCAAATTTAAAAAGTTAGATTTTCAATTTAATTTATACAACACAAGTTTCGCATACTTTGTGCAGCATTGTTAATTAACGATAAATAATCTACAGCACAATATGAATATTTTCTCTAATGTTATTAGTTCAATAAAAACATGATTTCAAAGCTTTATTTCAAAGAGAATATAATTAATATTATAGTTTGTTTTAAATATTCAGTTTGTTTAATTTTCTGATAGTTTCATCTTAATAATAAAATAATTTAATCTTAAAATTTTATTAGTTATGTTTTCTTTAAAGTTAATAATATGAGTGAATTTACGAATTAATTTCATAGTAGCGACAGCGGAAGCTCCGTCGACACTCAAGCGGAACCATCACGTGTTTCGGCAACATCCAAAATAACAGCTGCTTTGCGAACAATACTTGAAATTTACAACATTACAAAAAATACAGTTTATTTTTGTTTATATATTTATGCTTAGTGATAAATGATATCATAGGGTCGTGTTTTAAAGCTCTAAATGTGGACCTAGGTTTGTGGATCCACAATCTTAGTTCGGGTCATCAACTTTGTATGAGTTTTTCGGCTTAAATATTATCAAATGAATCACGCAGGATTGGTAATTTTCCCGGTAATTATGACTAACCTTCTCTCGTTTACATCATGAGAGGAAAAAGGCTTCTGTAACTGTGGGAGACTTTTTTTTTTTATTTTTTTTTATTTTATTTTATTGTTTAAGGACAAACAGTGGTAATTACATTACATTAAATTAACGTTACAAATACACGAACAATAAGTTAAATGTATTACCTTTAGTTGCCACAGCATGCATTGACATTTAAGAAAAAATAGAAATAGAAATTAAAAAAATGTTAACATATTATTTAAAACTTATATAAATCTCTTAACAATTAATAACTTGGAAACTTTTATATTTCTTAATATTAATGCTTATGAAACTAAAAGGAACTTATGTGACTTCAACAGATAGTAAATAGGTTAGAACAGTTAGTTAAAAAAAATATTTAATATTACTCTTAAATATTACTCTTCAAAGCTTTTAAGACCTCTGTATGAAAACATCTTAAGGAACTGCCAAAAATGTCGACAGACTGGCCCAAATAGTTGTAAGTTCTTGAGAGCCTGGGTAATGCAGCGTTGAATCCAAGTTTGGTTCCTGCCCCCCTTGGATATAACAAACCCATAGGCCGCCGCGGCAAACGGCTGGGGACGCGCAGTGTCACTGACTCCAGCAGTGGTGGGCAGTCAATATGGTTCCTCAAAATTTTGTACAAAAATTTCATGTCAAGTAGTTTTCTCCTGTCATTCAAGCTTATCATATTGAAGTAGTTAAGTCTCTCTGTATAAGACCTGACATTTCTTTTAACTCTACTGTGATAGGCAAGATGTCTCGTAAATCTCTTTTGGAGGCGTTCAATTCGTAACTGATGTGTATTGTAATGTGGTGACCAGACTACACTACAATACTCCAATATAGATCTAACATAGGCGTTGTAAAGACTTCTTTGACGTGACTTCTTTGCTTAACTTTATTTGAAGACAGATGTTTGCTTACGTATATTTTCTTTTTGTGCAGTGTCATTACGGGCGAACAATACTATGTTATTATCTATTCATTTCACATGCTTCGATCAGACAGTCCGCATTCTAATATGATTTTTTTTTATTCTATAAAGCAGGCTAGTCGTTTTTGTTTTAAATAACAATTATTTTCACATTTATACTTTTAACCATTTTATAGGTGCACTACATTAGGTGTTCGATAGCAATGAACAAAACAACTTACCACGGAGCTGTAAAACTCCTCGAATACCCGAACTATTTCGTTGTTACAAAGTAAGTTTATCACAAAGAGTGTAATATTTAGGTCTTCCATTCACCATCTCGTAACAACTCATTTACATTTTCATATGAAACATATTAGGCGTCCTACTTTATGTTGGCCGTAAAGAGTCTTCTGCCGCCTTATAAAGCCACGAGCGTCTTATTACTATGTTGTATTAAACTCGAAAAAAGTACACGAAAATTGCTTCGTAATTTATTCTTTAAGACGTAAAAGAAGATGGATTTGGGAGGAGAATGCTGATGATGGACGAGGTTTTTCGGTGTTTTAATATAAAATTTCCATTTTTTACTCACACAAGAACGTAACTACAATGTATGGTAAATTCAATGCAAGTTAAATTAGTGTTCCCTCCTTCCTATAATTCTGGGTTCTTCCGCCGTAGTGTGAAGAAGCATCTCAGCAGGCGGCATAATTGTATAGAATGGTATGGGACCGCCGTCTGATGCCATTCGATACTCTGTCTGGACGGCATTTGCGCTTACCATCAGGTGCGGTGCAGTCATTATGCCGTGCCAGTGTAAAAAAAAATATCTACCGAGATAACCAACCGTCGCCACACGATGTAAAAATGCCAACCTGTTCGATATTATATATACAGGATATATTATATTATACATGCAGGATTATATATATATTATACATGCATAGGTTGAACATGAGGAGCAACACAACGTGACTATGACGGGTTGGACATCATCATGCAAGACCATATCAAATATGACATCCTCGGTGGCGCAGTTCGTTAGACGCTGGCTGTGAAACGCGAGGCTGCGGGTTCGATCCCTGCACCAAGACAAATATTTGTGTGATCCACAGATATTTGTTTCGGGCCTGGGTGTTTGAGAAACTGAAAAGTTTTTCGTAGTTTCTGATAGCCACGATACATGACTTGATCTTAGTATGGGGTTAAGACTATGCATGTCAATGGTGACGGTTCGGTGTTTATATTATTTATTAGTATTTAAATACCTACATCGCACGATTACCTACAAGGTCAAAGTCAAGCACCAACGCAACTATTTTTATCGAATCCTCGAATAGATTGATGAAACCCTCATTCCGTTGAAAGGATAATGCGGTTTACCAGTAGCCAGTAAAGTCGAAACAAATATGAATAAAGTCATGTTCGACGGAGCCCAAAGCCATTTCTGACCTCCAGACTATATGTATAACACTAAGAAAGGTCGCTTTGTTTCAATTTTTTGCTCACAGACCGCCCTGTGAAGGCATTACACGCACGCCCGTAAACATAAGACCTTTTGATGTCCTGTCTATTCTGAGGGTATTTTTTCCCAAACCAACCCTGATATTAACAACATGTTAGAATGTTTTTGGTACATTTAGCTTTTTCTAAATGCGTGTTTAACTGGTGTTTATTGCGGTCCTCTGGTTGTGTTATAAAAATACATACGAGATTTCATTTTATTGTGGCCTTTTTATCTATAGATAGAGAGGTTAGGGCAACATGTTTTAATGAGTTTTGCAGATAAATGTGTTGTTTATTTATGTGCCTTCCGTCTGCATGATGTTTTTTTTATTAAGTTTTTTTCAAACACCAATTCTGAAATGAAATCTTACTTTCATCTCATACTATTCAAACTAATATGCGACTAATCTCGACAAATAAACTGAGTGTTTTTATTACATGATTTTTTTAGAAAGTTGGATACCTTTTTAAATAACATGAAATATATATCTTTCAGTGCGTGGTGGCCTGTTAATAACGGACCAGACACGGCCGCCGAAATGTTTACGGTGGTCGTGAGTTCAAATCCCAGGGCACACCTCTAATTATAATCGGAGTCATGTGTGTAATGATAGTCAATCGGTGAAGGAAAACATCGTGCGGAAAACTGCACACCGTAGCGAATCGGAAGAATTTGTATGGTATGTAAAAGTCCGCCATCCCGCACTAGGGTAGCATGGTGGAAAATACGGCCTAACCCCTCTTAATCGTTCTCTTGATTGTAGAGGAACCAGTGTCCTGCAGTGGAACGTATATATGCTGATACAATACAATAAAATACATATCTCTCCATTCCTCTCCTCCGTTTCCCCAGCATCGAATCTATCAAGTCAATAACTTCTACAAGTTCATAACATAAACATGACACCTTTTTCCCAGAAGGGTAGGCAGACGTGTAACCAGGTTACCCATGTATCACCTTAAGTGTTCCGTCCCATGATGTGGTAGGAGGCGGGCCTATTGCCATATCGGGCACAAATTCCTGATTCTGGGCCGATAATGAATAGAAAAATCCAATTCAGAATGTCTGTAAAAAACAATATTTCTGAAAAGCTTCTTGATCAAGAGTAATGACAGATATTTTTATTTTCCATCTATAGGAAGTAATAAATCCATTATGATTGAATAGATCTGAATGGTACAATGAACCCGTAAAATGAACAAGTCACCATCAGAGAATTGTGGCAAAATTGCCGAGCGCAGATCAATCCGTTCGCTTACCTCTAACCACTTGTTAGCGACCGTTTGTACGGGTTAGTGTACTTGATCCAATTACTGTTTTTTTTTTGTCCTTGAGATACAAGCCCGAAGGCTATAGGAGAGATTGTGGACAATTGACAAGTATCATTAGTAACATTTTTTTTGTTAACAGTTAAAGGAAAGTTTATTTATTCGTATTGAATTTATCATTAGCCTCATCAAAATTACTGTTAGTTGGCCTTTAGGGTTTTAGCAAATTAGTAGTAGAGTAATTAGAGAGCTAGCCTAGGTACCGACTTCAGATTGTGCAGAAATATATAACAATGGCGAATTACATTGTCAATGTGCCAAAATTAAAAGGCAGAGAAAATTATTGCGAATGGGTTTTTGCAGCGGAAAACTTCTTAGTCCTAGAAGGTATGATGAAATGCATCAAACCAGAGGAAGGTGTAAGATTGTTAGCCGAGGATGATGCAAAAACAAAAGCGAAGCTGATTCTCACGATTGACTCTTCGTTGTATGTGCACATTAGAAATGTTTCTACAACCAAGGAATTATGGGAGAAACTGAGAGCCTTGTTTGACGATTCAGGATTTGCAAGGAGAATAAGCTTACTTCGAAATTTAATTTCAATAAGACTAGAAAATTGTGGTTCCATGACAGAATATGTGACACAAATGGTTGAGACAGGACAAAAGTTGTGTAATACAGGTTTCCAATTAAGCGACGAGTGGATTGGTTCATTGTTGCTCGCGGGACTACCAGAAAAATATGCTCCCATGATAATGGCTATCGAGCATTCAGGTATTCAGATTACAACTGACGTCATAAAGAGTAAGCTCCTTGACATGGAAACAGGAAATGGAATAAATGATGAATCGAATAGTGCATTGGCCAGTGGTTGTAAAGGCTGGCAGCAGCCATCGGCTCCAAGGAAGTTTATAAATTTCAAAAATAATAATGGCCGCCAGAATGGAATGTCATTGTCGACAAAGTCGAAGAAAGAAATTAAATGTTATCGATGCAATCAAATAGGGCATTATAAGTCCCAATGTACGGCTGAAGTGTCAGATACCAAAGGAAAAGAACGTAAACAACCACATGCGTTCAATGTAGTTTTCCTTAGCGGGAATTTTAGTAAGCAGGATTGGTACATCGATTCTGGAGCCAGTGTGCATCTGACGCCAAATAAACAATGGCTTACCAATATTTCTTATGAAAAGAAAGGTCAGACTATTATAGTAGCTGACAAAACAAAAGTGCCTATTGTATGTTCGGGCGATGTAAAGATTACTACTACCTTAGCTAATGATTGCAGTTATGATGTAGACATAAAAGATGTGTTTTGTGTGCCTGAATTGACAACTAACTTACTATCAGTGAGTCAATTGATTAACAAAGGCAATAATGTTGTATTTACTACAAACGCCTGTGAAATATATAATCAAAATGGTACACTGGTTGCTTATGCGTTATTAGAAAATGGAGTTTACAAGTTACAACTCCAAGAAAATATGTCTGCAGCAGCAATAATATCAGGTGAGCTTTGGCATCGCAGATTAGGACATGTAAACAGTGAGTGTCTGAATAAAATGCAAAATGCAGTTGACGGACTTTCTTTAAAAGAGAAAGTTAACATTACTAAGTCTTCCTGTACTGTGTGCTGTGAAGGGAAGCAGGTTCGATTACCTTTTACTCACGTTGCTAGGAGAAGCACAGATATGTTGAGTATTATTCACACAGATATCTGTGGTCCTATGGAGTGTAATTCTATTGGTGGTTCTAAATACTTCATTTTATTTGTAGATGATTATAGCAGAATGACAACTATTTATTTTCTTAGAAATAAAAGTGATGCCTTGAAAAGTTTCAAAGAATACAAAGCATTGGTTGAAACTCAGGCAAGTAAAAAGATAAGAATTATTAGAAGTGACAATGGAAAAGAATTCTGCAATGCTGAGTTTGGTGATTATTTAAAGTAAATGGGTATTATTCATCAAACAACATGCCCATACACACCTGAGCAGAATGGATTATGTGAACGAATGAACCGAACCTTAGTTGAGAAAGCTAGGTGCATGCTTTTTGACGCACAGTTAAGCAAGAAATTTTGGGCTGAGGCTACAAATACAGCAGTGTATTTGCAGAATCGCACTGGTTCGTCAGTATTGCAAGGAAAAACACCTTATGAACTATGGCATGGTATCAAGCCAGATATAAGTCATCTGAGAGTTTTTGGGAGTACAGTAATGGTACACATAGCTAAAGAAAAAAGACGAAAGTGGGACAAGAAAGCCCAAGAATGTATTCTAGTTGGCTATGCAGATGGAAGCAAAGGATATAGAGTGTATGATCCTGCAAGAAACTTAGTAACTACTTGTAGAGATGTGATTATACTAGAAAACAAGAAAGACACAGTCACTGTCTGCATAGAGAACACAGATTCAGTGGGGGAGTTATCCGAGGAATCTGTTGTTAAATATCAAGTCTCAGAACAATCTAGCTCTGATGGATCAGAATATCTTGATGTGGAAGATGAGGATGTGCGAGATGAGGATGTGCAGCCTGCAGAGAGTGGAGAGCAGCCTCCACAGGAAGATCTACACCAATTGGAAACAGGCGATTTACCTGTAGTGCCAATTGTTGAAACAAAATCGAAACGACAGAGGAAAAAACCCGACAGGTATGGATACATGTGTAGCACCAATCCCTATCTGGGTGATGAGGATATCACATATGCAGAGGCGATCAGTGGTCCTGAGAAACAACAGTGGATGCAGGCCATGGCAGAAGAAATGCAGTCTTTTGATGACAACAAAGTATGGGAAGTTGTTGACGCTCCAGATAATGCTAGTGTCGTGCAAAGTAAGTGGGTGCTAAAAAAGAAATACGATTGTGAAAATAAAGTGAGATATCGTGCGCGGTTAGTTGCGAAAGGCTTTACGCAAAAAGCTGGTGTGGACTATCAGGAAACTTTTTCTCCAGTGATAAGACACTCTACTTTGCGGTTACTTCTAGCTTTAAGCGTGCAGTTAGATATGGATGTAACACATCTAGATGTTACAACAGCTTTTCTTAATGGTTATCTAAAAGAAAGTATTTTCATGTATATGCCAGAAGGTTTTCCGTGTGTAGATTCAAATAAAGTATTAAAATTAAAAAAAGCTGTTTATGGTTTGAAGCAATCATCACTTGCTTGGTACCAAAGAGTAGATGAGACACTATGTAATTTGGGATTTAGCAAGAGTAAACTAGAACCTTGTGTTTTTATAAAGAATCATGTTAATGGCAAGAAAACTATTGTTGGAGTTTATGTCGATGATTTTTTGATATTTTCAAATGATAAATCTGAAACAGATTATTTGATTAAAGCTTTGAGTCATAAGTTTAAAATTAAAAACCTAGGACAAGTCAAGAAGTACTTAGGTATGAGGATTAAAATTGACAGGGATTTAAATGTGATTACTGTAGATCAGCAGCATTATATTGAACAGTTATTGAAAAGGTTTGGTATGTCTGATAGTAATACGGCTGAAACTCCAATAGAATCTAAATTAAATATTGAAAGATCAAATGTTTGCGATAGTAAATTTCCATATCAAAGATTGATAGGTAGCTTGATGTATTTGTCAGTGTTGACACGACCTGATATTACTTATTCGGTTAGTTATTTGAGCCAATTTAATAATTGTTTTACACACAAGCACTGGAATTATGCAAAAAGAGTGCTTAAATATTTACTTAAAACAAAAGACTATTGTTTAAAATATTCTAAAGGAAGAGCAGAGCTTGTTGGTTACGTGGATAGTGATTGGGCAAGTGATTCCATTGATAGAAGGTCATATACGGGATTTTGTTTCCTAAAATCTGGCTCTGCAATTTCTTGGGAGAGTAAGAAACAAAGGACTGTAGCTTTAAGCAGTTGTGAAGCGGAGTATATGGCTTTGTCACAAGCTGGTCGTGAAGCCATTTACTTAAAAAATCTAGAATTAGAAATAGTAGGTTTTTCTAATAAGATTGTGCTGTATTGTGATAGTCAGAGCGCATTGAAGCTGGCAAATGATCATCATTCGCATAAACGAACCAAACACATTGATGTTCGATATCATTTCATAAGAGAGGTAATTAGAAATGATGTAATTGAAACAAAGTATTTGCCAACTGCAAACATGCCTGCTGACTTATTGACTAAAGGTTTATGTGGGGTAAAGCATTATAAATTTATGAAAATACTTGGTGTAGTTAAAAGTTAAATTTATTTTATTCCTCATGTTAGTTATATTGTGTTATTTGTTACTTTTATATAGTGGGGGTGTTAGTTTATATAAAAGTAATATGAACTCCTTGTTGTCACCTATTGAATGATGTAAGATTTATGAAAATAAATCTGTCTCGGTCTGTCATTATTCATTCCAAGTAAAACGGTCTAGCATGTCGTTTTATTAATTACTATAGCTGATTTTTATTCCAAAGCTGTAAGCAGCCGTGGCGAGTAATATCCCGTCTGTTTAATTATTTCTTCAGTATGAAACGTAATCACTAACTTGGCCTATCAATGAATTAGATTCCTTTGATTAAAAAGTATATAGCGCTTTAAATTTTGAACTTTGATATCCATTTTGGTTAAAAACAACACGGCATTATTTTCTTTATTTACCTAATTTGAACATCTATAAATTGCCATGAGAGAACTTAACCCACAATGAAAATACGACACAGTAAATACCATCGATTTACAGACAACACATTGTGATTCAAGTTACTTGAATGCCATTGGCTATTAGCCAGCGACTAAAATGCAAATAGAAGATACGGGCAAGTCGATCGGACGCGGCGAACGAATCACCACAGCCATGGACGGGGCAGCGTTCAAACGATGTAATTGCTGGCCCATTGTGCGACTTTGATCCAATTGCAGTATTACTCTGCCATTACCTCACCAAAATCTACCTACAGATAGTTAATTTTTATTGTACGAACAAATTTATCGCCATTTTACTGGAGTTTTATATCAGTTTTTAAAGTTCACTCGAGCCATTTGCGATTTTTATTGCTTCAGCGGGAACCGTGTTGAATTTTTAATTTCGCACTATTTTCGTTAAAGTTTAGAATGTGCTGCGAGTTTTGAGGATCACAATAAAACACGGCGGCGTATAAATTTTGCATAATTGTTGTGCTGAAGAGTACTAAGCTAGCTTATATGTTAATGGCACACTCGCCGATACATTCCCCTTATTTAAAATAAAAACGAATACCTTCTACTGCGATTTGATTTGATGGACATTGAAACTGGTCTTTACTGGGGCTTAATAGACATAACATCTGATGTATCGGAATGTAGGGTTGTGCTATGCCATACATTGATTAATAATAGTGAGTTCTGATTGGTATTGATCCCGTTTATAGGCAGGCGTGATGCTAAACATCATTCACAATAAATAATGGAACGCCTTTATAAACACGTAATTTGCAATAAAGGTATTGAGTATTGGAGCGACATTTTAGTCTCGTTATTCTCACTAATAAATCATATATAAATGAAAAAAGAACAAAGCTATTATAAAAGGTTACTACGAATGTAAAGGGATCAAAATCAGCGTTCATATCCAAAAAGAATAAAGGAAGCTCACTGAACCCTCGTATAATTGAAATATTAATAAAAGTAGGCACAGCAAAAAAATTGATACGGTACGAATTTTTAGAATGAATATGAGGCGTAAATTGTTAGAAGTGGGAAATGAGCAGTAAGCACTAACAAGTTTAAATAATTCATAGTCTCCATTTGAATTGCGACTTTACCTGTTAAAGTAATAATTACTCATGATGATGTTTCTCGGAATTCAAATGATCTCGATTAATTATCTGACGCCACATTTTATTAAAATACTTGTAGAAATTGTTGATCATTAAAAGTGAAATCATTATGAAATATTATTTTATAATGACATACAGAAGAAGCAAAAATATTGTGCTCCATGGAATACAATAGGAAAGATATATCCAGCATTGCTGCTAAAAGGTGACTATAAACCAGTTATCGGATGCTGCCAAAGGACCGTGGAAAAGGCCATAGAAGAGCTTAACCAATCCCATAAAGACAGAATATACGAAAACACACAAACCGGCACGACACGGTAAAGCAGTTATCATTTTGATGACTCCTAAAAATGCACAATCGAAACGCGGACGACAATCCGAAATTGTCAGTTATAAAGCCATAACAGTCTATTAAACTCACCGGAGATATGAACTGTACCGGTAAACGTAAAAACCGGAAAGCCGGTACACCGGTAACATTTCATTCCGGTAGGGATGTGCGTGATCATGCGTGAGAATTTTTGTAAACATGTGGAATTGTTGTGGTCCTTGAAAATGCTTCAAGAGGTTGGCGAAAAGGGATGGAGTGAAAGTAAAAGGCGAATTCGTTTGGTCAATTATAGTGGAGGTTGGAGTAACTTTTATGATTGATTTGTCGAATATATTATAAATACGAAAATATTGATACTTGGGCAGCTAGTTTATTTACAATACTGTACTGTATCAGCCCATTTGCGTCCTACTGTATGGCAGGGGTCTCCTCTACACTCGAAAGTACGATTGAGAGAGGTTAAGCCATATGTCCGCTACGCTGGAAAATAAGAAAATAATTTAATCTCCAAATTTATCTTCTAGACAATTTATTATTATGTATTAGTACCTAAATTATAGAAATCGAACATATTCAACACTTGCCGCAGTTGTGGCTGATGAACGCTACAGATGTTCATAAAAAATATGATTTTTTTTATTGCTTACGTCCGACAATCACCATCACTTATTAAAAAGTAACACAATATTTTAAAATGAAGTGAAAGAAACTTTAAGAGCCACTACAAATTGGTTCATTTCGAATAGTTTGTTCCCAATTCAAATCAAATTGAAAAGAAATCGAAATGTTCACCAGACAGGAACATTACACGTACAAACTTTACTATCCAATGGAATAGTTAATACGAAAACGTTGGAATTTAAAGATCGCCACGGCAACCCTAAACGGATGCAATGCGACACAATCGAATTATTTTCTGACGAAAAAGCAATAACACGTCGCATTCGGTGCCGGCTAGTAAAATAGCCGTCAAATGAGATTGCTTTATGAATGTATCTGCGATGTATGGACAGATTTAATATATTTTCATGGACAGAAATGAGACGTATAAAAATGTTTTAAATGACTCGAGATTTTCGCATTGAGTTTCTATTTTTGAATTTTATCGAATTTGGGATACATTTTTCCAAGACAGTATCATTACATGTCAAACTCACCAATTTAAGACATATTCAAGATTGATGTGTAAATAAAGTAACAATAAAGTTTACAGAACTTGACTTTATTATGGCAATAAAATATGTTTTTTTTAGTAGTGATAATAAATATAAAAGAAGGGAACATTTACACAACTGTACGACTGGCTTGGATATCTAGAACAAACAAAGCTATAAAAGAGAAGGTGCAGATATATCTTCCGGATTTTATATTAAGAGCGTGAGGTGACTATTTCAAAGAAGGTGAAGTAAATTATGTGATATGTTACAAAATCGTTGCGACAGAGAAATAAACAGTTACGTAATACGTGCAAATGGTAGGTGATCGCCGATCATAAATACATAAATACAATCATAAATATTAAATATCACCCCTTTATCCCAGAAGGGGTACGCTGAGGTGCAACCAGGACACACGTTTCGCCTTGTAGGGGTTGGTGGTTTATCGAAATTGCTGCATATGGTAGAAGTACATAATTATAAGGATAGGTGTGCCTTTGGTGGTATCCATGTTATATCATATGAAATTGTATTCAACGGTATATCCACAATAAAATACTAGTTACATTATGATAAGTTAAATTCATTTTCATTAATTTTCTTTAAAAATATTTGTATTTATTGTTTAATGTTCCATGTAATTTAATAATTTGATTGTATTCTAATCCACTCGTAATTCACATTGAACGTTTGTATTTTAGTTTTGTCAAGTCTCCACCATTTTGTAGACATATTGTGTTGGCAACATCATACAAACTCTGAAATATTATTATTCTACTACCCACCGGCTCTCTTTAACCCAAAGAACTGAAATTTCCAAAAAAAATGACATATCGACAATACGAACGCGATTTTCATAAAGTATTTACGCTGGAGGCATAAAATGAAAATTCGTTGTTTTTTTTTTACTATTTACCAGAAAGTTGATCACTGTTGGTTAACTGCAAACTTTTTTGCAATTTTATTGACGTTACGGGAACGGTAAACCAATTTCCGGTCCGATAATTTAGTGAGCCTTTTTACTGTATTCGTTGAAACTGTTTAATGAACCGATGACCAGGAATGATCATTGAAAAGCTCGTGATTACTCTGCATACTCATTTATTCCTACTGGAGGTAGAAATATGTATAAGATGTGTCATTTCGATGCGAGTTATTTAAATTGTATATTTATTTATGTGGATATTTTTTGTGGTTATCTCTAGTTTATCTCAGTCAAGTATGAGTGGTTCAAGTGAATAGTGGCCAAGGAAAGAAGAGGGTGTCTTTAAGGCAGTTGCGAATTTCGTGGAATACATAAGTTGCCCTGACTTGATAATGTTGAAAATCCGAACAATAAAAACCAAAAAATACCAAATGAATATATGAAATTCATTTTTGGTTGACCCGTTCAATATAGCGATACATTATTCTTTTGATTTCAACTTATTAAGTACACATGTACGAAAAAAATATACCCAAATATATGCGAGAAAAAATCGTCATGGTGAGACACTAAACAACTTTTGAAACACATTTTTACCCTCGCAAAATACTACCGTTTCCACGTTCCTAAATCCGCAGTAACAGTTTTTAGAAGCATTGTCCTAGAAAGACAGATCAGTGCGGATACAGTTTCATTTTTGGGGTATAAAGGGTGATCTATTTTCCATTTCGCAGAAAAAACCTGTCACACTGTACGCCGGTGGCACCCATTATTCTTTCAACGAATGCAAAATAAACTTCGGTGCGGCATCAAAATGCAATAGTAATTCGACGGAAAAACTGGAAATGTCGACTCATGAACACCCGTAGGGCTGATGTGAGAGCACAAATCATGCAAATTTCGGTTATGCGGAGATATTTTTCGGTATTACGAATTGTGATGATGTAGATTTTTTGGATCCAAGAGTTTATTTGTATGGTTTAAATGTTCCTACACGTTATGAAGGAGGAATAAATAAAATTAATACAGCGAATTTATACCTAATTGCAAAGTTCCGTTCATGTATTAATGTGCTTTCTTGGCTGACTCTAGTCCGCAAGTTATTAACACTAGCCGAGGGCTGATAGAAAAAGAATAAAACTATTTTGGATAAAACATCCATACCATAAAATAACAATTAGATTTTTTATAGGATTGCGTCATTTGTCTAGACTCCAGTGGTACCTTATTTAGACTGTTAACCGATAAGGCACTGGTATCAAGTTACAAGTCTGGTACTCCGCTTTTTGTGTTTTTTATTTATTTTATATTTATTGGAAAACCAACAGCTTACATACAACACAATAGGTAACAAAAAGGGTATGAAATAGATAACCAATTAAAACATGTATACAATTTATTTTGAAAAATCTCGTATAATTTATCCGAAACTAAAATTTGTGCCCGACATGCTGGTAGAATCACCAGCTATTCTCAGGGAACATATAAGTTAGGCAAAATTTGGGCGCTACTATGACACCTCTGCTACTTCCTGGAAGATATTCAGACTCTAGCTAATGCATAGATTTACGATACGCATAGGTATTAAAATCAAACATTAAGAGTACTTTTTTCTCATAATTGGAGTCGTAAGACATCATCATCATCATTGGCCATTTAAATATTTTCCTCGGAACGATGATCAAGCTCGCAGCATATTACGAGTACAGTCGGTTTTTAGTGTAATGAGCACGAATATAATCCAAGTCTTAGCCCATCACTACAAACAATACAATGACCATACCACGACCGTACTACAAAAGTGTAAAACCAAAACTAGTGGTATGAATTACTATTGAACGCAGCCCGCTATACCATTACGTCAGCGATCGTAGAAGTAACATGATCATTGTACGCCACATTGTAATGGGCAAAGAATACGCACAAAGCGACGTCGTAGTGAGGATTAATATCAAGGATGAACTTCACAATCAATTATTATTGAATAGACGAACAAGACGAAATAAAGCGTAAAGTATAAAATCTAGGATTTACAATTTATTATTGTAAAACTAAAGTCATATTACTATAGGAATATAAAGAAAATTGACAGACTATTGAACTTTGACACAGCTAAGTTCTGATTAACAGTAGAAAATAGCGTGCAACTGGTAGAGTACCAAGTCTAAATGAACATTAAGCAGGTGATATAGAACATTTTTTTTTCTTCTTCTTCTCTTCAGCCACAGGAAGTCCACTGCTGGACCTAGGCCTCCCCCATGGATCGCCACATAGATCTGTTGGAAGCAGCCTGCATCTAGCGACTTCCTGCGACCTTAAACATGTCGTCGGACCTTGTGGGTTAGCGTCCGAAACTACACTTGCTTAGACCTTTGGTAAATTCATATTTACCTAAATTACTATTATATTCCTCCTCTACCCACAACAATTTAACTTGAACAACCATACACGCCATACAAAACAGAACATTTACCATTTTGTAGCTACCCTCCCTTTGTCTAAAAGTAGCATCGCAAAAACTGCAGTAAAATTCTCGAACATAGCAACCCTGCCCCCACAACATCGGTGCGGAGCCGTAAAACGGGGTGTACACACGGCTAATTTTATTTCGCGGATGAGCCCACAGCGAGAATAACGATAGTCCGACGGGCATTGTGAAAAAGTGCTCGCCTGCATTCGTTAATGGAGCGTTAATTCAAAATATTCTGCTGTATTTTCAATTCGTACTTTTTGTTATAAACTCATTGGAAGACTTGTGCGGCTTGCTTGGATGCGTGCTAATTACTTTCTGTATTGTTCGACTTCTGCTTATCGGAATATATTTTGTTTTTATTTCTTTTATAGCAGCATCATTTTGTCGTTAGCAATGGGTGGTCTCGTCTCGGTTAAAGTTTAAAACGGCACTATAACGTTTAATACTAATTTCTTTGTGTAGTTGTTACAACTTCAGCTAAGACTTTTTGCACTACAAAGACTAATTGGAACTGAAGAACGCATATTACAACTTAGTTTTGTTTTACGTTACTCTGGCCAATTAAAGGTTAAGATAGTCGCTGGACGAGACCGCTTCCAACAGGTCACTGTGAAAATTTTTGAGGACGCCTATTTTCAGCAGTGCTTTAAGCAAAAATTATGATGATAATAACCATGTAAATATATTTTGTAAATATTATAACCTTATGCAAGTTGTATATTTATTACAATTAACAAACAACCTTAATATTATAACCATTCAGTGCAAATACTCACCATCCAAGACTTCAACAATGTTAGTTAAGTTCAATGAAATTTGATGACATAAAAATAATTGTCGCGTGTCACGACTGCCCCGTATAAATGCTATATAAGGAAAGTAATTGAAGCAATCAAATAATGTAGTTTTTGATATACTACCATAGTTTTTAACTCTTACTTTTTATTGCGTGGATCCGGTAACCGAGGAAACGGCTCACCTAATTTTTTAATTAAATTACCGTCGGTAACGGATATCTACAATACTAGGATCACACCTACCATGACCGCCTTTCAAAGTGGAATTTGAATGAAAGGTAATAATAGGAAGAGCAGTAAAGTCTTTGCATCATATCTTGTTTGTGTGAGAGAGTGCTACCACGACGATTGAGAGCACCCATTGCTACTGTAGTCCATGGTACTCCAGAGTAGCTTTACCACTTTGATTCCACACATCCCTAAAACATAATTTTCCTAAAATTAAATAAATAATGCCTCGACTGCCTCGGTGGCGTAGTGGTACTACGGTATGATTGCAAAGCTGAGGTCTCGGGTTCGAATCCCGGGTCGGGCAAAGTGATATTGGATTTTTCTATTCATTATTAGCCCGGAGTCAGGAATTTGTGCCCGATATGGCGATAGGCTCGCCCCCTATCACATCGTGGGACGGAATATACAAGGCGAAACGTGGGTGTTCTAGTAGCACCTCTGCCTACCCCTTCTGGGAAAAGGCGTGTGGTTATGTATGTATGTATGTAAATAAATAATAAATAAATTCTGTATATGTAATAAATAAAGTCATGACTCCATACTTAGATCAAGTCTTGTCTCGTGGTTATCAGGAACTACGCGAGACTTTAGACCCGAGACAAATACTTCTGGTTCACACAAACATTCGTCTCGGTGCGGGGATCGAACCCAGGGCCTCTCGTTTCACAGCCAGCGTCTAACCAACTGCCCCACAGAGGCTTTCAATTAAATATTTAATTTATTATATCCTTTGTATGGACTGTTAAAATAATCCTTCACAACACGAAATAAATCGCCTCCCAACTAAAAACAAAACGTAAATTACTCTCGATGTTTTTTCATCGACACGTGAAACAATTTGTTACCTGTATCGCTTACGTGCTGCCACTCGCAACTATTGCATCGCTATGATTGATCGTTGTTTTTTTACGATACGCGATTTCGCTGTTCTGCGCAATTATTCTGCCAATTCGGATTCATACTTGGATTAGATTGAAATGTAGGGTGGTTTTGGCTTAGTTCTGTTGTAGGATAAAAATGGGAGGCTGCGGTGTGTACCCGAAGACAACCTAAGGTACTTGTGCACTGATTTAAAAACTAAGGATGGGCCATTCAGAACATTTTGAGTGTCAATAAAATAGCCGTGAAAATCACGCCATCTATTATTTTTTTTCGTAATTACGTGGAAATAAAAATAAATATAAAATTAAATTATTGTAATAGTTGTTTTTAACGGTTATAAGAATTATTATCATTTTCAGAATCGTTCCAAACGTCGACTTTTAGTCAAAGTAAAATACATGTTTAAAAATACTCCAATGAGAAACCAACACTAATATTGGCAAAAACAGACCTAACAGACATTGAAAATCAGCAGCTATACAAGCAGCATACAAGCAGTACCAGCAATATTAGTCGACAACAATCCTTTGACAAACTAATACCCAGCGATGTTCTAAACCAGCGCTAATCACGGTAGGTGAAAAAATCGCATCAGTAACCACGCCAGCGTGGGGTAATTGGATGTACACTGGGTAATCCCGACACGCGACTCGGTATAACTTGGTGAATCGTGTATGAAACCAAGCCATAACCGATTCTTAGCAGTGCTGAACCAATATCGGACGAGTGCTTTAATATTGTAAATCGTTGTTTGTGCTTTCGTTTTCATGTATGTTGGGGCGAAATCTTTTGTAGCAGGTAAAAATAAAAGATAAAGAAACTTAATGATGACGGCTGATTTTTAAAGACCATATACTTTAATACACCAGACACCCAACAGAGCTGTATCTGAAGATTATGAGAGTTGCTCACAATCTTCAGATACAGGTATTCTCATACTGTAGAATATAAGCTACCTCCAAGTATGATACCTATAACACAGACTCTCCTGGCATATGTATTAGTAGACCACTGTTTCATTAAGACAAATGTAATTACTTTAGGCTGAATTATTATCTTTACTGTAATAGAAATTGTATCTCCTATATGTTCTATGTTTGTCTAGTTTTAATTCATAAACTATTTTTATTATTTTAGCTCTATAGCAGCGTTTTAGCAATGGTCTAACTTTTGCGATTTCTTGCAATTTTTTACTGCCGCTTCCCGTTCTCGTATTGCTTCCTACCTCATTTGAAGCAGGTTACATTACATGATTACACACAGTTGGTGGGAAAGCGGTGAAATATATTTTAGTTTGGAATTTATAAATAAATACATATTCATTTTGACAAAATAAATAAATAAATACCTGATACCAAATTTCATTTTAAATTCAAAAACAATTTTAATCTAATATTCCCTTTAAAAATACCGGCCGTAACAGAATGCGGTTCACGTGAGTGTGAACAATTGTCTATCTAAATCACCGCCGTTCCGCATTTCAATTGAACAGCTAACACTGTTTTGAAATTGATCACAGTTTTTACAATGGACCCTGTTTATGTAGTGTATTTTGATTGAATTATTTCGATATGTAGTTTGAAGTGCCAATCGTTTATAAAAAAAATCGTTGTTACATTTATTTGAAAAATACATTGATATATTTAATAATGAACGGATTCAATTCCAGAAAGCCTCCGTGGCGCAGTTGATTAGACGCCAGCTAAGAAACGTGAGGCCGCGGGATCGATCCCCACACCGACACAAATGAACCACAAGAATTTGTTTCGGGTCTGGGTGTTTGTGAGACCGAAAATTCTCTCGTAGTTCCTGATACCAAGCGATAAACAGCTAAAACCAATAATAATAAATCGCAAGAACTTAATTCAGATAAAGAATTTAAACCGCCACAGCGCGGAACATGCAAGGAAAAATATGTTTACCCACGTATTTGCCTACGCAACAATTTTTCCCAAAAGGATCTAACAGAAGCAACAAACACACAAGTCGAAATGTCAGTGGCGGCATTCAATCAACTCGGTGGCATTACGGCCGCCATAATATTTTATCGAAAAACTTCAGACTAGCACCGCGATCATACTAAAATTATGTTTATAGGTGCGCGTTGGCGCCCGTCGGAGTAGATATCATTTGGTGAAAATATTTTTGCTCCAATTGTATAGAGTATTGTCTGCAATGTTGCAAGGTGACAGCATTGTATTGAATTGGAATTGTGTGATTCTGTGAGGTTATGAGGTTTGTAGTTCAGGGAGTTTTGTCGATCATCGTGTGAAGTAGCTATTTAAATATGTGTATAAGTAAGCTCTAGCAAATTAATCATGATTCATTGCCAATAATATAAGATAAAATACCTATTTAGCATTAATTTCATGATATTATATTATTTTTACATTATTTTCCTAGTGATCTGAAACACAGGCCTTGCCTACATTAGACACCAGTCTCACATGTAATATGTGGTTTATACATATTTGTAAACTTCATCTGTAAAAAAATAATAACATAAAAATAATAATAAAGGTAATCAAATAAATAAATAAAACACTCAACAGTCACATACATAGCCCTGACCCCACATTGATATCAATTAAGTCTTGTGTCGTGGGTATCAAAAACTACGAGACACTTTTCGGTCTCACAAACACCAAGACCCGAAACAATTATGCCTATTTATTACCTATTACCTATAATCAACATTACAATTAAGGACTGAAAAGGCATTGTTAAATATAGGTCATCGCCAAGGGTTTTTACAGCGACCAGTTGGGGGCATGTGGACCATAAAACTCTTAGACCATAATAGGCTAATCTCCTGAAGATGTACTGTCTTTCCTTAAATTGAGTGGTAATTTACATTGTAATCACAAAACACCCCTTATTATAGTTAAAGGAATGGCTAAAGCCTAACGGCCTTATTCATAGACAGTTTTAAAACCTATTTCAGCTATCTTCTTTTGACTTCTTCGTTCAAACTGAATTCAAAAGGGACAAATCATCCGATAACTAAAAGAGGTTTTAAAGTGTCTATGAATAAGGCCGTAAGACGAATACGTTGTTAATCTCTCGCCCACAATTTAGCACTCACTGCTACATAGACGTATTCACAAAGAATATGTTAAAAACGGTTCGAAAATTTTCATTTCACGCCAACCATAGAGCGCCTAAGGCGGAATTCCATTTCCACTAGCGGAACACGCAAAACCATCCGACCTGGTCAATAAAAAAACAACTGGCGGGCCAAATTAAAAAGTGTCATAGCCAGTGGAGTTCCAGCGATTCCAACGCAACGGGTGTCGATTGCAGCGCGGCTTTGTTCCGCGCCAGGATTAGGTGTTCGGAATATGCATACATGGCCTTTGTTCACACATATTTGTACGGTTTTACGGGTCAGTGGATTTGTTTATTTATTTATTTTATTTTTTATCAGCCCATATACGTCCCCCTGTTGGGCACGGGCCTGATCTACAATCGCGAGAATCGATTGAGAGTGGTTAGGCCATATAGTCCACCACGCTGGCCTAGTGCGGGTTGGCGGACTTAATTTTTTTATTTATTTACAGCGTGGAAAAGTTAGAGCTAATAA